>BSBM01000950.1:2527000-3790500 GCA_027924585.1 Larix kaempferi | reverse complement strand
ATAATCACCACAAAATGCAACCTTCCAACCCAAAATGAAGAAGATACACCAACGAACAACCAAGAGGGAGGAAAGAAGAAGAAGAAGAAGAACACCTCGTCGAGGAAGGAGGATGGTTGAGATATAAAACCCAAGCTTTACAACGTGCCCAAACTCCAAAACTAATGGAAAAGAGCTAGAAATATATTTTCTAAAGATTATAGTGATCCATGTTAAGCGAGAAGAGAAAAAGACACAAGCAAAGAAACCTACATATACACACCGACTATTACAAGGCATAATAGTGCTAATCCATAAAATAAGGGAGTGTTGGTCTTCTTTCATAGTGAAATGGTAGGTTTTTACCCCTTAAAATATAGGGGATAGAGACCAAATTGTGGTTGGATCCTGAAAAAAGGGTCCTTTCTATTGTAGGCATATGGATAAGGAATGAAACTACAAGACACGCTATAGCAAGGCTAGGAAAAGCCACATTTTGTAAAGCATTAGATGTGCAAAATTGAGTAGGGAGGTTGACCAAAATGACCACTATATAGAGCATGATTCCCATAGATGGGTATGCTTGTGGTCCCAAAAGGAGTTTTATAGCAACTTAAAATAATATTTTGGGTTGTAACATATGTAAGGTAATATCAATAGTTACAATGTCTCTAAAAAAATGGCCAAATGGAGGTAGATGTTGCAAATATGATTGACCATGAAATAAAGGGGAACAAACCAAGGACAAAGGTAATGAATCCCTCCTATGGACCCAATACTAATTAATGAGGCATAACGACTAAGTTAAAGATTCCAAAAATTTATCTCCAAACCATAGTAAAGGGCACTCAAAGTGAAGACTTGAACACTTTCGATATCATCATAGAATTTTGTATCATTGTAGATTGATCTTTGCATCAAAAGTGCGAAGTGCATATTCTTTATACCACATCCACATGCACTGCCATGATTTATCTATTAAAAATGCAAATACATCATTTGAAAGTTTGGGCAGAAAAAACCAAGTTTAGCATACATAATTGAAGTTGTCCACAAAACACAATGCATGATTACCAAATAAATATTCCTCTTTTAAGTAATGTTGGAGTCACAATGAGTTTCCTATTTTTAAGCGCAACAAGTTGGTATACATGTTCAGAGAAATATAGATATTTTAAATTTATAATAAAGATTTTACTAGTAATCACAAACTTTAACTAAATAGATGGTGTTAGCCCTAAAGTTTGCTTGACTACAAGAAGGTAAAGTTTAGGAAGCTCAAAGAAAATAGGAGTTTGATCATTCAGATAACTAAAGGGATCAAAAATCAAATTTATAAAAAGTCATGAATAGTCTGGTAGGTGATCTGAAAACATCAGATATTAGGAATATATAAGGATATAATCTAAAAGATAAAATGAATGATAAAAATAGAAAATAGGTTCAAATCATAGGAGGTACAAGAAAAAGACAACTGACAATTCTTATCTTGTGGCATCTTATTGGAATTTAGATGTTTAAAAAGACATTTCAAGCATCCATTTTGCAATAACATTTATTCACTTGCAGAAATAGTATATAGAAGACATCCATATAAATGAGAAATGCAAATGACAATTCAAACAAAATCACAAAACATCAAAGCAATATGTAACTTGAATCTAGCTCCCAGAAATAAGAATCATTCATCAACATAAAATATCCTTACATAACCATAATTATATTAATCAGACTGAAGCATGATAGCATATATGTTCTCAACCCTCATGAGTATCTCATTTAATTCAACACAAAATATACAATATATAGGGAAGAAATCCATAACTGAATAGTTTCTTGATCCATTTTTTCAGGACCTGAATATTCCAAAATAGAGAAAAAAGTATCAAAATAGTAAACTATCAAACATCTAATTTATGAGATGTGTGTCTTTATAGAGTTCTAAAGCAAACTAGAGTTTTCTAGCAGCTAATCCATCTAAGGCATGAGCCTTTTTCTGCAATCTATTGCATTCTTTTTGTACTTGGTTAAGCTTCTTTTCAAGTTTTTCTTTGTCTTTGGCCAATTGGATGCTCTACTCCTGCGCTATCTTTCTCCTCTTGACTGCTTCATTAGCTACCTAAATCAATTATGAATAGCTTCTGTTCACTTCTTGCAAATCTTGTTTTAACATTTTGTTTGCTTGCATTAGCCCATCATTTATTTGGTTTACCTGCTCATTTTGGGCTTTGAAGTGTTCTACTTCTCTTCTCTGTTTTTATTTTTCCAAATCTTACATGACATGATCTGATCCTTCCTGTATCTTTTCCATCAGATTTTCCAAGCTAAAATCCATTGGTTCTTTTGAAGATTTTCCTATTTTAGCTGCAGAATTAGATTCTCCTTCACCATCTGAAACAAAATATGTCATATTCTTTTCTAAATCTTCTTGTACACAAAAATCATAAGCACATTTCTTTGGGGTCAGTTTTGGAATACTCTTCAAACTCTAATCAATATTGTTGAGAACCTGATTCAATGTTATTTCTAATGCCTTTGTTTTGATATCTTCTTCACCATCATCAGAAGAATCTTGTATACTTATAGTTTGTTTTTTCTTAATTTTCTTATCCAACACAACTCTCATATTTAACCTCAGTTTATTGACAGGATGAGTTCTTGGCCTCTAATATGCTGATTCAACTGGATTTTCTACAGGACTTGACAAGTTATTGAAGGAAAGGATTCAATTCCTCATTTACACTAATTGTTTCCATTTCGTGAGTAGGATATTTCTCTGTATCAAAACCCCTTACTTCTTCACCATTCCATTTATTATGTTCAAACTTAGCAGGTGTTTGGACAGTCATTTCTTCTTCGAGAGTTTTAGAATTAAACTAATCTTTAATTTCATTTTCCTGAAATAAATCTAATATCTAATTGTTTCCTTAACCAGAGGGGTTTTCATACCTTTCTTTTTATCTAGGGTTTTATTTTTACTATTCTACTCCAGCTCTTTAATTTTTGTTTTGAAACCAGACCAAAATAAAAAATGGTCCCATGATCTATTCTTCTTCTCTAACTCCTTAGTTATCAGAAGCTTAATTAAGCCATGGTGGAATACACTGTGTCTAGAGGACTCAGGATGGTTTTGTAACCTTTTAGCCATCTTGTTCAACCTTTTCAAAAAATAATAGGGCAAATTCTGTTTTTTGATACCTGATATATGTTGTAGGAAGCGCATGTGATACAGGTAAATAGTCGCAAATTTCCCCTCACAAGTCACATACTTCTGAATGATGTTTTTTTTTCCTTGGAAAAAGTCGTAATTTTATTTCAAAAAGTATGAACAAAATTACATTCTGTACATGTAAGAGAATCACTGAGATCCCTACATTGTCACATATTTACAGTCCCATTTTAACATCAGATCTGATGTCCCAGACATTAAACAATACAATGTATCCGGCTTTACGTACAACCCGCATATATCCAAATTCATATTAACAAATACTGTCACAGAGATTAGAGAGAGTCCATCGTTGTTTTCCATATAACAGCACAAAGAATGCTGCTATCCATACAGCCCGCATATATCCTATAATATATAAACATATACAGTAACAGAAATGTGGATTTGCTCAATTGAGCTATTGCTCAATACTGTGCCTCGCTATAACCAGCGCTATTCAAACAAATATATCCTTCGTTGGTCAAACAAGTGCTGAGCAGTTGCTCAATACGATGCCTCCATATCTTCATAAAAGGGTCTGTGATAAAACCTGTAGATGCCCTCGGGTGAGTGATTTGTAATCCTCCAATTGCCATATGCTAGATGCTGCTGCGTCGCTTCCTTGGATAGTAGATATGCCATCCCATTCCTCTCCCTGTAGAAATGTGTAAATGTTATATGGTTGAATGATAGCTTTAACCTGGTCACCTCCTACAGGATAGGTAATAGGACCATCACAGAACAATTTGTTGTCTCCTTTTCCCATCCGATAACTAACATAGAGTCGCCAAAGATCTGTAGAGATAGACATCCTTGTTCAAGTGCAAATAACATCAGCAGCCTAAGAGACATAAGTTCTGCATAGTTATTTGATCCCCTCCCCAAACCAGCCACGATATGAAAATAATGGGACTCAGATTTGTAAAGGAATCCCCCCCCTCCACACACCGTTTGATTGTCTGAAGCTCCATCAAAATAAGCCCACGGCATGGATTTATCAATCAATTCGACACACACAGGTCAAGTTTTAATCACATGGACAGGTGTCTTAAAGTGTTGTATAACAACCACAACTTGTGCCACAACTTTCTCCATCGGAACCCTGCAATCTTGAAAGATGATCAGATTTCTGGTAATCCAGATGCCCCAGGCAAAAATACAAGGGAGAGCCCGGATGGATGAGTTCTTTTGAAATGTCCACCACAAATGGAACGCTTCAAGAACACTCTCGCCCTGCCATCTCATATTGAGATCCAAATATTTGCAGACTTCTGCCCATATGTCCTGAGAATACCGACAATTGACAAAAAGATGAGAATTGGTCTCTTCCGCATCTTTACAAAGTGGACAGTACCCCGGACCCAGGATGAAACGTTTTTGCAGGATGTCCCAGGTTGGAACCTTATTTTCCAAAATAGCCCAGAAGAGTATTTTTGCTTTACCTGGACACTTCAACTTCCACAGATATTTCCACCACCACTCCAATCCCCTGTTATGTACATCCACATTCAGCTGGATATATCCATTCTTTGGGGAGTATAATCCGGAGGGATGATGATCCCAGATAAGTTCATCAATCCTATCTGTCAGTCGAATATTTGAATGTCTTAATATCCGTAAATAGTCTGCCCAAGCCCCATGCATTTCTCCAAGAATCTCAAGTCGATGTGCAGAGATCCACCCCTGATGCCAAAGTGTAGATGTTTCCGGGTCCTCGATATCGGCTAGGAATTGACAACCTCTAGATGCCAAAATGTTCCTCAATTCCACATGTAGTATATGACCTCCCCTGCTGCCAACCCAAGGATCCAGTCCTACACGAATAAGGCGCCCATTTCCAACCCTCCACACTAATCCAGAGCCTATCACATGAAAATGCTGCACCACCGCTTTCCAAACCACAGAGCAATTTTCCCTCGACTTATTGCCCAGCCTGATCCATTCGTGAAGAGTAAGAGGGGCAATATATTTATGATATACCACTCTAGTCCAGAGACTCTGAGTATGAATAAGTCGCCACGACACCTTGGCCCCCAAGGCTTTTGCAGACAGAAATATATTCTTTAACCCCCATCCTCCCAGTGCTTTTGGGACCGCAATTTTTTCCCATCTGACCCACACCAACGCACGTTTATCACACTTTCCCTTCCAAAGAAAAGCAAAACACAACCTTCGGATCTGCTCCAATACTCCTTTGGGGATCCAAGCAAGAGACAACCAATACACCGGAATTGCTTCCAATATTGATTTAATCAGAACCAGCCTCCCTGCCCGGGAGAGCCATTTATGACTCCAACCATGTAGGCGCTGTTCTAATTTAGCTAATAACCAGGACCAATCAGCCTTCATATAAGCATTTGGTTTCAGATGAAAGCCAAGGTACTTCAAACCATCATCAATATCCAAGGTCCTGTAAGGTAGTCTGAGTGCCATATTATTCTTCTCCTGCTCGGTTAAATGCGAACATGTGATTGAAGACTTGTCAATATTCACTAACATACCCGCTGCTACTTGCACTAAATTGAGACCTTCAACCACCTTATCAATATCCTGTCGAGTGCCATCACAAAATATCAGAATGTCATCTACAAATAGGAGATGTGTAATATACAATACCTGAGAAATGGATATGCCTCGAAAGGAACCATCAGCTTTTGCTTTCAGAATAAAACGACTGAGGCCTTCTGCAACAAGGAGAAACAGCAGCGGAGAGAGTGGGCATCCCTGTCATAGGCCCCTTCCTTCTTGGAAGAATGGACTAGCAGAACCATTGATCAATACAGCAAAGCTCACCGTAGTGATGTAGGCCATAATCCATCGGATAAATTCGTAGTAGAAACCCAGATGAGTTAGTAGAATCTCAATGTAGAGCCAACTAACCCTATCAAATGCTTTAGAGAGATCAATCTTAATCACAGCACCCTTATGTTTCTGCACTTTCAGAGTGTGTAATCCTTCCTGGGCAACACCGATGGCCTCATGGATTTGATGACCATCCAAGAATCCAAATTGCTCACCTGAGATATGCTAAGACAAAATATTCTTGAGTCTCCTCACCATAACCTTAGCGATGATCTTATAGATACAATTACAGAGAGAGATAGGTCTGAATTCCTCAAAGCTGTCAGGCTTGTCCGCTTTTGGTATAAGAGCAATGAAGATCGAGTTAAAAGGACCATGTACAAACCCAGCCTTTCGCGATTCTTCCACCACATTCAATAATTCCTCCCCGAAGAAGTCATAAAATCCCAAGAAGAATTCAATAGGCCAACCATCAGGCCCTGGGCTTTTATCTTTCTGAAAGGAATGCATAACCAGCAAGAGCTCAATCGACAACACTTCCTCCATCAGCATTCGATTTTCTTCCTCCCCCACAAAACGAGGGAAAAGCTGAGTCACACGTAAAACCTCAGCAATAGAGGCCCCAGGTTGTGCAGTGAATAAATCTCCGAAGTGTCTAACACCTAACTCTGCCAATCCATCAAAACTGGAGACCCGTTCCCCATCAGCAGAAGATAGTCCCCAAATAGAGTTAGTGGATTTTCTCCCTTTTGCATGTGCTTGAAAAAATTTTGTGTTCTCATCACCGCTCTGAAGCCATATCGCCCTACTTTTCATTCTCCATGTCTCTTCTTTCTCACATAGAATCACATTCCTGCAACGTTCCCACTCCATCAACTCTCCTTTCTGCTGTTCATCCAAATAGCCCATACCCTGACAGTGTAGAAGTTTATCAATATTCGACTTAGCAGCCAGCAGATTCTGTTCATCTTTCACCCTTTTTTCATGAGCCTAGAGGATAGTGGCCTCTTTAATATGCTTAAGATTTTTATGAAAGTGTGCACCCGCATGCTCCTGTGAATCTAGAGGTCGATGAACCCACAGATCCTGAACCAATTTATGGAAATCCTCCTCCTTCAGCTAGCTAGGATTGAATTTGAAAGGACTTGGGGGTTTGTTACCTCTGCCTCTTAACTCCAGGAATATGGGGCAGTGGTCAGATACCCCACCTGATCCAACCCACTGTCTGACAACGTCAACCCCCAGTGCCAACACATTGGCCACCAGAAACCGATCCAGTCTTTTTGCCACCCATTGGTCCCCTGCTCTCTTATTCCTCCAAGTTGGAGTTAACTTGGTTGGTAGAATGTCTAGTAGATCCTTCCTGGCAAAGGCTTCAATGAAAAAATTTTCCAATGAATCCGGTGCAGCCCGAGGCCCCCACACTTCAGAAGACCCCAGAGAAAGATTTAAATCCCCTCCCAGAATCACATCCCTGTCATCAAAAAGATTCATACTTAACAGTGATTCCCAGAATCCAACCCTATTAGAATAAGGTCCGTAGATATTGAGAACCGTGATCAACCTGCCCATCTCAGCATCCCAAACTTCCAATCTGATACCAGAAGAGATACCCAGAGAACTATCAGATCTACAACTCTTCTCCTTCCACCCCGAGGCCAGCCCTCCAGAGCGCCCCTGTGCATCCACTCCTACAAACTTCCATCCTGGAAGCAAGGATTCCAAAGTCCAAACAACATCCTCACTGCCACCCAATGTTTCTTGTAGCAGTAAAACATCCGGTTGATTTAAGTCCACCAACCTCTTAAGGGACAATTTTTTAATGGGACTCGCCAACCCACGACAATTGAAGGACATTATTTTCATAAAAAAAACCCATCAAGGGCTTTCGCTGCTCTAAGTGCCCATTCAATCGAAGTTTGTGTGCCCATCACTAAATCTACTTTTGCTCGATCTCATGCTTTTGACAAATGGGATTTTCATCCCCGACCCTTTCCCCCAACACTGTGAGCCAATTCAGGAAGTCCCTTCCCCCCTGATCCGTCAACAGCAATCTCCCTATTTCTAAGAGCATATCGTATACTTCGACCCTCATAACTGCTGGAGTGTTTGGTGGTTTCAATGGACGGCGTGTGTACACAATCCACATCAGATAAAGTACAAGTAGCTACAGGACATTGTGTATCGGTACAGGCTAGAGGAGAAGGCCCAAGACCACCCCCCCCCAAATCAGCAGTGGCAGCAAATAAAGAATCTGCAGGTGAAAATAAATGAGACTTACCCTAGTGGTTCGCAGATGTACCCCGTTGTAGAAATGACTGCTCCCGTCGCTCGCTGGAGATGTCCCGATTCAAAGGAGTCGCAGTAAGTGAGGCCCCAACATCAATCGGATCTGCACACCCAATAGGCTCCATTCCTATGTGCACCAAAGGAGACAAAATGTCCTCAGCTCCATGTAGCTCGCTGTTGGCGGATGGTACCACATAATCAGTGTTCACCCCTCTGTCAGAAACAAGCCCACTGCTATCAACCACCACCACCTGAGGATTTACCGACATGGAAGGATCAGTGCGCTCTTTAACTCCATCATCGACCATAGGCTTACTAGCCCGAAACGGTAAGTGGCATCTGGCTACCAGATGTCCAAGAGCGTGGCAGCGGTGGCACCTAAACGGCACACCCACATAATCCAGAAGTTGGACGAAGTCCCCATCCTTGGATTGTACATTAATCTCAGCAGAGAGCCCCAGCCGAAGGTCAATTTTTACCAAAATCATTGCCACCGTGTATTTTCCAGTCACATTATGTGAATGATCTGAACACACATATTCATCTAGGAAATTCCCAATCGCTGCAAACCGAGTTTCATTCCACAGATGCATGGGGAACCCAGGAAGCTTCACCCACAACGGTTCAGCAGCAATTTTCTCTGATTTAGAGTCGAAAAAGGGGGTCCAGCTTTTTAGAATGATAGGGATGCCCAACATCGACCAATGTATGCTCAAGACTGCATCAACCTCCCCTTTGTTCAATAGAATGAAAGAAAACCAGCCTTTCGTTAGCACCCGGATTTCAGGGGCTGAAGACACCAGATCCTTCCACTGCTCATCCGCCCAGCGCTGAAGGAATCCGCGGCCAAGTCTTTTGCCCCGAACATGTCCAACCACTGTTGTGTGTGTGTAATCCTCTGCCTCTTCCATTGTTACATCCACCCCCAACACTAACTTATCCTTTCTCTTCTGTTCATTAACCCTCTTCGTTGCATATTTTTGTGAGTCAGCCTTCGCAAAAGCCTCAGATCGAGGAATAGGCACCTTGGCAATAGTAGATAATTTAATATGATGCCCATCCCTGTCCTGCCCTTCCACGGGCCCAGAAGAGACCACTGGCCCCCCGCCTTTCAAGAAGGGTCCATACATAGCCCCTGACCCCTCCACCTCCGCATTATCAGTTCCAGCAGCAATATTCCCTCGATCAAAAACCCCAGCTGAGTGGTAAGCCACATCCACCTCCATGGCACCCCAGTCGTTCCTCAAATCATCCAGCTCACCAACCCCTTGCACCAATCAACCAGATCACCAATCCCTGGCACCAAATAAGCAACTACCCTGACAGAACCGTAACCCCAGAAATAAAAAACAATATCAGCTAGGGACCGGCCCCCAAGCCACCAAACACGCAATCAGCGTTCTTCACCACAGAATCCTCCTAAATCCCCACGCATCCCAGTGTGGCCCGTCATCCAACCATGGCATGGAATCAATGTCGTCCACCCACAAGCCCCTTCAAAATCAGCACACGGCTCCAAGATCCAAATCGCAACTGGACCGCATCACTCAGCTAAATGCCCAGAATCACAGCATGGGTACCCTATCTTGTCAAATTCAACATGGTTTGTTGTTTCCTGTATCAATTCCAATTGATCATATCATCGAGGCCCTAGCAGTTAAGTCATTCATAAACCGAATCCTGTTATTGGTAAGGGATTTAAATATTGAACCGGTGGTATTCTCTCCGCCAGTTTCCCTTTCAAATTCAGGATATCTGTCCACGCCAGACATAATCGTTCAGATAGCTGGAAAAAACAAGTAGATCTCTGCCATTATAGGTGCTGACTTCCGATGCCAAGAACCGCTCCTCTGTACAAAGAAATCCCCCATATTAACTCCCTCACGCTCCAAGCCCCTCCGAGACCGAGTCAACATCTCCAGGGGAAAACACACCACGATCTCTGAGAAAGTCTGCACAAATCCACGACTCTACCGCAATTCTGAATCAGTTCTTGGAGCGAAAAAATTCAAAAAACCTCAAGCATTAATTCATCACTCTAATAACACAATCATTGTCTTTCTTCTCTTCCAACATTTCAGCAAGTAAATTCTTGGAATACCCTGACTCCAGTCTGGACTTCTATGTGCACGCAGCAAGAATTCATCAAAATCCTCATCTATGAATTGTCTTTTGAACCAACGTTCACCCTTAGGAGAGATACCAATTGCTTGAGTGATGGACTCTTCAGTAACAGTGAATTCAAAGTCATTAAAAGTCACAACCGTCCCTTTTAAATTTAGGTAAAAATGCTTCGAAACCTCGGTGTTATGGTATTTGATTCTTTCACACAGAGGGTACCAACCCACTTCTCTTAATTTCACTGCTAGGGTTGGAAAATCCTTTTCCCAATCTATATTCTGAGGTTCTTTTCAAAGAAAACTACCACTGGGACCACTTGGTCTGCATTTCTTCTATGTAACCATGATTGAATTCGAGGCTATAGACCCAACATCGGCGGTGGAAAATGTAGAATCAAACATGAAACCCTTATGGAGCATCTTCACCACCTTATACACTCAACGGGGTACAGAGCATTAAGTTTTGCTCATTCTTCTTGGATTTGGGGCAGTCGTGGTTCTCTGACAACTGCAGCAGCTAGAGCCAAATGTCATTCAACAAGCTCTGTGACCTGAGTCGGCTTATCATTATATAGTATGATATTAAAGCTTGCAAAAAACACTGTTGACAATTTGGCAGCGCGTATGTACATGCAGAAAATAACATATGCTGCCAGATTGCATTAGATTCTAAAAACATCTTATCAATCACTCATTTATTAAAGTGGGAGATAAATTCAAACTAAATTACTTTGAAAAACAAATCAAAAAATGAAAATAAAAAATCATAAGATAAAATAATAAAAAATGAAAAATATTCAAAGTAAAAAGGTAGGGGAATAAAAATAGTTAACAAACCTAGGACTAACATCTGGATTCATTTGGGGATGGCATTTCCTTGTGATTTGCCAAGAACTCTAGACCAGGTGCGATTTAACTCTGTCATTTATTTCTAATCCATTGGGTTATGGAGTCTTATTTGCAAAAACTTGAAACTCACCAGAATTTACAATGTGGAAACACACTCCTTCAGATTTCAATTGGTGTAAAAATGATTCAAAAAATGTCCATTAACTGGACCTGCAAGTTCCTCACCTTCTAAATTATGTAAAACAAATGTATTGTTTCCTAAACTTTTGACAATTCTGAAAGGTCCTAACCATAGGTGATCAAACTTTCCATGTTTTGATTTCTCATCTCTTCTTTTATCCCACCTAAGAACCAACTCATCGGGAAAAAATTTATCTTCTTTGATCTTCTAATCAAACATCTATTTCATTTTATCTTTGTGTTTTTGAGCTTTCTCAGGTAACATTTCTCTTTCTTGCTGTAATTCAATCATTTGAAAAATCCTTCTCTAAACATTGTTTGGTTCTTCCAAATTATCTTGCATAAATTTCATAACAGGCAGACCTAATTTAATGAGAAAAACAGCTTCAGCTCCATAAACAAGTTGGAATGGGGAAGTACCAATGGCTTTCTTTGTGGTAACACGGTCAGCCCAAAGAGCATACTTTAGCTTGTTGTCCCATGCTTTCTTATTATGTGATAAGAGCTTTTTGATACTGTTCACTATGTTTTTGTTTGTAGACTCGACCAAGCCATTACCTTGTGGGTAATATGGAGTTGAATGTTTTAAAAAAATTCCATGTTTCCCACAAAAACAAACCATATCTTTTGACTTGAAAGCAGGAGCATTATCAGTCACAAGTTTCCTAGGACAACCAAACCTGCTTAAAATGTTTTCCTCTAAAAAAATTATTATGACCTGCTCAGTTGCTCTTCTAGTTGGGATTGCTTCTACCCACTTAGTAAAAAAGTCAGTGGCTGTCAAAATATATTTGTGTTGGCCACTGGAATCTAGATTGATTTCCCCTATGAAATCTAACCCCCATTGCTAGAAAGGTGCTTCAACAAAAATAGGTTTAAGGGAAAAAGAGAGCAACTTTTGTTTACCTGAGAATTTCTGGCATTCAACATAGGCTCTGACTTGAGCAAAAACATCTGAAAATATTGTTGTCCAATAATACCCTGATCTCAAAATCTTGTAAGTTGTTGCCTTCCAATACCGATGTCCACCACAAATTCCTCCATGCATCTGATCTGTAATAACTTTTGCTTCTTCCAAATTGACACACCTAAGAAGGATTCCTGTTGGATCTTTCCAAAATAGAATATGTTCAGGAATACAATAATTCATAGCCCTTAATTTCAAAGTTCTGAATTTCCTTTTATCAAGATTTGGTGGAGACTGAAGAAATAAAAGAAAATATACAATATCATTGTACCAGGCTGAATCTGCATATTTATCATAGATTTGTTTCTTACTTTCTCATATTGTATTTTTTCTCTTTTAGAAGGCTCATGAAATATAGCATTCAACCATAATGCTTTACAATTAGAATCTGCTAGCAGCTTTGCTAGTCCCTGTCCTTTAACCAGTTTTGTTGGCTTGATATCAACATCATATTCCATTATTTTTGCAATCCATCGACCTCTTTTCCCTTCAGTATCAGGTTGTGTCAAAATATCCTTTACTGTTGCATTAGGAACATATGTCAAAAATTTTGAATGCAACAAGTATATTCTGAAAAAATTTGAGAGCTTTTACAAGTGCATAGGCTTGTTTCTCTAAGGTGTTGTATTTGAGTTTTGAATCTCTTAGAGTTTTGCTAAAGAATGAAATAGGCTATTCCAAACATTCTGAGTTCTTTTGCAAGAGTACTGCTGCTACAGTGTCTTTAGAAGCAAAGGAAAAAGTAATAAAATCTTTAGAGAAATATGGGCTTACCAAAACTAGTGCCTCAGTGAGAGCTTCCTTTATATTTTCAAAAGATAATCTGGCTTCTGGAGCCCATCTTACTTCTTGATCCTTTCTTAGCATCTTAGTTATTTGTTTCACAATCTCTATAAAATTAGGAATAAAACATCTAAGAAAATTGATCTTCTCAATGAATGACTGAATATCTTTCTTGTTCCTAGGGATGCTAATTTTCAAAATGGCTTTCACACACTCTGGATCAATCTTATGCCACCAGCTGATACAATATGACCAAGTAACTTTCCTTCCTGCATTGCAAAGTGAGACTTTTTTGGATTTAAAGACAATCCAAACCTTCTACATTTAAAAAATGCTTGTTTTAGATGCTTGAGATGGCTTTCATCAGAATCTGAAAACACTGTTATGTCATCCAAATAAATTACCACAAACTTTTCTCTTTCACCCACAAATGCTATGTCCATTGCCCTCTGAAACATTGCACCTGCATTCTATTAGTTTTTCATCATTTAAATTCAATATGATCTAGGTGTTAACACCAAAACTGACCCCCAAGGCTGAAAGAGGGTAATCTTGGGTAACCACTAACCAATCTTTGGTTTACGCTTCTAATCAAACGTAAACAGAGAGGGCTCTCTCTATAAACTCATAGAATACTAGAAATCTTCAAAGGTGTCAATCAGCGAAAACATACACCAGCATTCAACATTAAAGATATTCAATTACGACAATGCACAAAAGATCAGATTTCTGTTTATGAAACAAAGAACAATTTAAGAGCTATTTGGTTGAAAACACATGGATTTCATTTGGGGCGATGGAGTCACATTTAACTGGTTCTGCAAACATTATTCACAAAGATTTAGCGAACGCATTCACAAGGGCAAGGTAGCAAGAAGCTAGTAGTCAAAGAGCTTTAATTTGTGGAACAGAAGAGAGAAGAAACAGTCCATCAATGTAAGGCATCTAACAAGGATGAATCCTACATCAATTTTAGCAGAATATATTTGGTGAAACACTTGGAATAAGCTCAGCAGAGCATAATCTCTATGAATTCTATTTAACTGTCACCCTGATCCACGCATGAAGGAAATATCACAGAATGGAATAACAAAAGATAGAAACACATTTGCAAATGGGAAAAATAAAGGTACAGGCTACCAGACCGATTACACAGGAATCCTTGTCAAAAACCGCAGGCATCAAGCTCTGCAAATTCTATTAAACAGCTCCAAGAAAATGTATTACAAACTGATCATCAAAATACAAATACTTTCTCATAAGATTTTTCAACCATTGTGTCTCTGATTACAACTGAATATATAGGTGACCTTGAGCTCTAGACTCAGATCCTTCTCAACAGAAATTAGTTACAACCAATTGACACCTATCTAACAGCCAAAACGGACATCATTTGTTGTTGCTATCCTTAAACAAATATCTACGGGACAGATTTTAACTACCATTTATAATTACATAGTTTCTTCTCTACAGAATCCAAATATTTTAAACAAAAGTACAAAAATACATAAATGTAGCTGCTGCCAGCCGGCTTGCTTTTATGAACTCTTCAATTCCTGGATACATATACGCTAGATGCTTTTCTGTTTCCCCTGCACCATTTCACGCTACCAGTTTTAACTTCGCTTTTCCATATTTCTTGACCAACTTCCAGTGTTCGGGTGAAGGTAAATCTTGAGAAGCGAGCTCTTTGAGTAATATTCTCAGTTCAATGTGCTCAGTATATGAATAACCCTCATGAAGAGTTCTAGCCTCTCTGAAAGCTGCTGCCAGTTCAAAATCACCCTTCAGTGCATCAACTAATGCGCCACCTGTCAAAGGAGCATCACTGCCGAGGATACCATCTTCACTCACTCTGCGGTCCCACAACTTAGCTCTGTATTCAGCTTTCGTGAGCATGGTTCCATCTTCATCCCAAAAGGGAGGCAGCCCATTTACGAACAAAGGATCGAAGACTTCTCTAAAGAGTCACGCCTGGGTTGATATGATATCAATTCCTGACTGAACAACCTGGACTTGCTGGTGTTTATTAATCACCTTCTTAGCTATTAAGATTATTGACACTCTGTCTTGGACGTCTATAGCTGCAGTTTGCTCTTTTGATAAGCCACCTAGAAATTCAACTGCGTTTTGGGCATGTTCCAGAGGCTTTTTGTTCAACCTTTCTTTCACCATTGTCACACCCTGTTGAGCCAATTTTACTACCACTCCTTTATCCAGTATAAAATTTAGGTATGGCCTTAGATCATCAACCTGTTTTATGATGTCATCCCATATGATTCTCCTAGCCCCCAGTAGCACCTTCTGCCCTATTACATGTTCCTTCAAGTTATCAAGTTCAGACTGTGCATCCTGGTACTTGGTTTCCCAAACCTCCCTTTGTTTTTCTACAGCATCCTTCAAAACTCTCAAATTGACAACCTGTTTCTCTAATATGACCAATCCAGCATCTTCCAGGCTAGCCTCAGCTATCTAACTTACCAAGGAAAAGTCCCCAGCCACAACAAAGGTAGAGGCCTCTTGTCCCACTGCTCCTTCCCTTGTCTTCATCTTCCTCTCTAGCTCCTCAAATCGGGCCTTCCATGAGTTTGCACCAGTCTCTATAAAAACTATATCAAACTTCATTTTCTTTTCCCTTTCCTCAAGCTCCACCAGCTTTGCCTTACAGTCTAACAACTCTCCTTTCAATTTCTCTTTCTCCTCTTCCAGCTCCGCTATTTCAGAACTACTTGCCAACTAAGTGGCAGGGATTTTCAATTGCTTTTTTAATGTCAGGATCTCTTGGTCCTTCCCATTTAGCAATTCCTGGATGTTTTTCTTTCTGTCCTCCTCAGTCTCATTTGCCAGCAGCTGCATTTGGTGCTTCTTTTCTTGTGTTCTCAGGGACTTGTTTTCTGCTTTCTCGAGCCCCAACTGCTTCTGGATCTTGGACTTAAAGGTCTGCACTTTAGACAGCTCTATCAAAACCTTCAGCAACCTATTGTAGATGACTTCCCTTGTCTCTTTGTGTAAATTAATGATATCAGGGATAGGGATGTCTTCCAGTTTTAGTTTCACCTCTGTAGCTTTGCTCTTTGTAGCCATGGCCAGGTTCAATGTGTTCTGGGCCAAATTTCAGCTAGTAACTAAGGCCACGTCTTTCTTGCCCACTTTCCTTACTTCATAATATAACTTGGCTTCTGCTGCTATGTTGTCAACATTTTCGTCATAACCTTCCAACAACTGGTTCCTGGTGATAACTGCTCCTGTAGGCTCTTTGGGCGGTTTTCCAAACATGTGCTCCTTTACCTCATAATGAGGCATGAGAAACTTGACCTGCTTTTTCTTAGCTTTCTCTTCTTGTATCTTCACTACTTGCTGACCTTCTCCCTCCAGCTTCTGCCTTTTAGCAGCTCTCTCGGGATCACTATCTACATCCATAGGGCTAACAACCCCCGAAGAAGTGGCCTTTTCCTGAAGAAGGAATTTCGGAGTTTGAGAGACATCTGGATCATCAACCTCCACCAATCCTTGATCCACATATTCCAACCAATTGGCTTTCTCAGGCATTCCGGGCATCTCAACATGATCATATCCTTTTCTGCCAGCTGCTCTCCTTCTTTTCGAGATTATGTGATGTGGATCATAGTTCAATAAAGCTTGGGATGGGAGTCCTAGGTCTTTCGCAACCCTTTCTACTACTGAGAGGGTCGTCTTGTGCTTGATCAAAAAGGAACCCACGGTCCAAGGGAAAGTTATGTCAGATGACTTCTTGATATCTATGAAATGTTCCCGTTCAGCTGTCAGCTTCTGCCTTATAAACTCCAGATGGAAGAACTTAGGTGTTAGAAATGCAGGGAGTACATATGGTGGATGTGAAAAACCATAGACTCTAATTATGGTTCCATGTTTTAGCAGAAACCAGTCTCCAATCCCTTTTTCCATAGGGGGTTGTAGCAAGTCCTTCATCTCCGGAAGCACTCTAGGAAAACCTTTCTGAAAAAAGGCATGATACACACGTGCTATCAAGTCATTCATTAAAGGCATGTAATCTGAATACATTTCTTTGGTAATTTTCAGTCCAGGTATCTACAGGCTGTCTTTAACTGCCACTAGGAACATCTTCAGCAAATAAGACTGAAATCTGAATGACCTTGTCTTAGGGAAATCAATCAACTAAGAATGGATACTCTCAGCTAGGGCATCATCGAACCTCAAGCATGCTGTCTGGACAAAAGAAGAAGGGTTCGTCTGCTCTACAGGGCAGGAACTCAAGACGAACATTAAACTAACTAATGTTTCTGGAACCTCCTGGTCACTATCCAACCCTAAAAACTGGGCTATCATGGAGATTACCCATTTGGACTCTTCTCTGAACAGACTGACCTCATTGGGGAAGGGTGAACCTGGGAAGAAAGCATTTGGTACTAGAGCATCGTGGTAAAAACTCTGTTTGAGTTCCTCAGGGGCTAGACGAAAGTACTGAACCAGGTCTTCCATTCGGTATTTTAGGGCTTTCTGACCAAATTCATCAGGGATGGCTAAGGCCTTTCTAACAATCAGGGATTTTATTAAGCAGAGGGCTTTAGTGCCAGAGGCGTTTAGGATTACTTTCTGCTCGGCGAAATAATTTTTGGCACACCACTCGACGAATTCGGGACAGTTGGGGATCTGGGTAGTGGTGAATAGATGAAAGAAGGATTGATAAACTTTGTGGATGTCTATCCGCCTGCCCCTTATAACCTCCAACCTTTCTTTAGCCAGTATGGTGTCGTATATGTCACCATCTTTGTCCTCCCACTAGGGACTGGTGAATGGCGATTCAGCACCAGGGGAATCTCCTACTTTCGCCATTCAAACAATTTCACGGAAAATAGGAAAAGACAAAACCAACCTAGTGGTCTGACACCTGGACAATCCTCCTGGACTTCTGGTTGGTTGGTCGGCTCTGCGGGATCAGGTTCCTTCGCTTTCTGACGTATCTGATACAGGTGGAATCCAAGTCTCTGCACCACTCTGGCTTTTATAATGTTGGATGCCTTATCGTCCTTCCAAGCGTGGCGATGGTAAATCCATATCCATCATTGATCTTTTCCCGCCCAAAACTCGGCGGTTCGATGGTTTTAATTTCACCGACCGCGCCGATTTGAGATGTGGTTAAATCACCGGCAAGAAAAATCAGCGCGGTGATCTCGGGCCTTTGATTTACCCTTGGCGAATCTGTGTCGTTGATAGTTGCGCGATACATAACTTGACCACGGTGATTTGAAACATAACATGCTTCACGCTTGTTGGATCAGCGCAGGGACTGTGCATCGTAGATCTTTCTATACGCCGATCTCTGCCGTCGATTGATTTCATCACTTCCCGCTGATTACCACCCGCTCATTATGCTATATTGCCTACATCTTCGTTCGCACAATGGGCTTGGGACCGTCGATCTTCGAGGTATTCAATCTCAGCCGTCATCACCTTCTTTCCACCCACGCCAAAAGCTACCATAGAATTCAGCACAATTTGAGTGCCAACAACTGGCTCCAACAGGGATGCTATCCTCCCAGCGACATAGTGAAGAACACTCGTAGACTAAGTGCCTGATCCATTGGGCGGCTCCCAACCCTGTCCACTGTAACCTGCAATCTGTCTTTCATCCGAAAATTGCAACTGAACAAATATCACTATATATACTAAAAACGCTTGTTGAGCAAACTTATTCTTCCTACCTATCTTACATTATCGAAATTAATGAAAATGCTTGACCTTCAAGCTTATTTATATACAATCGATTTTCTACCCTACTTGCTAAGCATAAGGACCAACTCAGGTGATCACATATTCCCAATGAAGCCAGTCAAGCAGATGACTTCCAGACTAAAATTCGGATTTAGCCTGTCCAACCTAAAAAAAGAACTCAGCAAATGATAACCCCAACTGAAAATATTTTTCAATCCCTGCATTCCTGAACGACATAGCCTCCATCTTCTCTGATGATTCCAGCAATTTAGCAAAAGGATCTTCAATAAAATGGAAGAGTCCTACATCTTTATGACCAACCATGAGAGCCTCTTCAACGGGTTCTTGCTGATTGTTCACATTATCTATGTCACAACAAGGCCAATCAAACTGCAATCCTACTCGCCATCTACCAAACTGAGTTTCATAAATATTTTGAAAAGCGTATTCATTTTATTTGTCAGGAGGTATTGGACAATCAAACATATCTACATCAGCCTGATAGAACTGAAACTCTTCTTGGGTTTCAAACGAAATGGTATCATGACCTTCAAATGTATTAAAGAAAACAATTCCTTCTAGGCAACAAGAATCTGAAGTCAGATGACATGGAGAAGAGCTCATCTGACTATTCTGATCTTCTTCTAAATCATATGACAACTGGAAAAACTGAAGAAAATTTTCATCCCTCTCAGGAGCATATATATGAAGGTCATCACCAATTTTACCCAAAATCTCAGAATTTGGAACTTGCTCTCCTCTATCAAACACAACGAAAATATCATTAAATTTTTCAATACAATTAAACGCAACAAACTCTTCTTGATAGAAAATTTTTGAATGTGGAAGAGGGATTTGATTTTCTGTTTGGTACTTCTCTTCCCTATGGCAAATTTCTGCTTCTTGGGATTTATCACACACTTGCCTCTCCTCTTTATCCTCACTCTCAAAAAAGAATTGGAAGCTTTCCATTTTATACTTTTGTTTTTTATTAGAAGCCCTGATTCTTTGTTTTATCAATTCCAATGAGGCATAACAGAGGGGTAAGCAATCACCTTCAGCAAGTTTATTTTCAGAGGTTTGGTCATGGACAGTGACCATATTTTCTTTACTAATTGTCCTGGAACTTGTAAAGTTTTCAGCCGACTCAATACCCGAGCATTCTTCTTCATAATCATCATACTCATCGTACTTAGGCGGACTGAAATTCTTTTTAATATCATTACCACCAAAAATTCTAGCAAGCTGATTGCAATTTTCCTTAAACAAATCAGAATTACCTTCTTCTGGCCCATCACCGGGCTGATCATCTCTCTGTACATCCCGGGAAAGACTGGAATGCAAAGCAAGTCCTCCTTGTTCATGCCTCTTTTCGAATCCGGATTCCTCTTCAATCTTTTCATCATTATCTTTACTTGATAATTTTCCAGACACTCTAAGGTTTTTTGCAACCTCCGAAGCATCAATAAACATATGCTGTAGATTTGAAGACCTTCTCTCCAAAAGAAGAAAAGATAAATCAGAAGGAAAGATAGATGCATAGTGTAACTTGGCGGCATTCTCTAGGGGTCGAATTTCCCTCGGCATATCATAATAAAAACTTGCAAACCTTCTGTTAAAACTGGACATGATTTCCCCTTCCTGCACTCTCATGGAGTAAAATTCTGAAAGCACTAGATCCCATGATCTTCTCTTACCCCAAAATTCCAAGAAAACATCAGAAAACCCTGCCATGTGTCTATAAACTCAAGCTGCAAACAGCTAAACCATTTCTTCACATCTCCCTGGAAGGATTGGGCGAAAGCCTTCATACAAACATCATCATGCTCCACTTCAAAAAGATCCAAAAAATGTTCAAAGCCTTAAGGATGTTTCTCAGCAGTTAGGTTTTCGGATTCTCCATCAAATCTGAGAAGGTATATGTGGTATTTGGGAGGGTATTCATGAAGAAAAGGGAGCAGCTTTAAAGGGCTATATCTCAGCAGAATTACCTCTTCAGCCTCATTCTCATGGGGATTGCAAGGCTGGCTATGGATCTTGTATGTTTTAGAAGAAAGAATGGGATCAGCTCTAGGGTTTGAAGGAGGACATACATCTGTAAGATCTAGAGAAAGATATACAAAAGAGAGTCTCTCGTGACCTAGAGTTCTTCGGTGGAACAAAATTTTCTTGATACATATACATAGAGGTAAAAGGAGATTGATACAGAAGAACAAGATTAAGAAGCTTGATATATCTCTTTTTTTCTTCATCTGCAAGTTTGTTGGAAATCTTGATCATTCTAGGTTCTTTCTCAGTCCCAATGTTGCAACTACTTACATTTTGCTCAAAAGATTGTATAATAGGTTTAGACAAGGTATCATCTTTTGAAAACAATCTTTCTAGAGGAACCAAACCTTTTGGGATAAAAATTCCTTTCAACTCAATTATTTCATGTTCTGCAATAACATTTTCTGAAAAACAATCCATCTCCTCTACTTCATTCTCGTGCTCTTCATCAATCAGTGAAGAAGAAAATTCATCAGCTAGTTCAAGAAATTCCTTAATCTCTTGGTCATCCTGAAATACTTTCCAATGCTTTACATTATCAGGTACTGAAGGTCTGTACCTGACTTCTATAGGATATCTAAGTTGGGTTTGCTGAGGAATTTTAAAGTGTGTGGCAGCAAGAGCTAATGAATCTGCAGTTTGATTTTCATTTCTTGGAATGAATGAAATATTAAATGCCAAGAAGTAATTTTCTATGAGATCCCATGCTTCATTCCTATAAACTTTTAACAATGGATGCTTTACCTGATAAAGATTTCTGATCTATTGAACCACCAATTCAGAGTTGCCAAAAACAACCAATTGTTGTATTTTCAAATTCGTTGCAGCTTTCAGACCTAGAATTAGAGCCTCATACTCTGCAATATTATTAGTGGTCTAAAATTCAAGTTTATACATTAAGGAAATGATTTCACTCCCTGGAGAAATAAGAAGAATCCATGCTCCTGCTCCTTCCTTACAAGATGATCCATCAAAAAAAATTTGCCACGGATAATCTTGTTCTACCCTTTTTGGACATTCTGAAATTTCATTTTCTACTCGAACTGTTCCTATGGTTTCATCACTTAAATGCAACATACAAGATCCAATGTCTTCTTGGACTGCATAAATAGGATGATTCGTTGGGTTTTCATGATCACTTACCAAATATGACAACTGAAATTCCCTGTACAATCTTCTTTGCTCACCTCCAAATATTGGGACTGTTGCATATGAAAGATCCATCTGTAATGTGCCACCAAGCTTCTTTGTCCAAGACCTTGATAAAAGCATCCCATACCTAGGAGGTATATCAGCTACTACAATGTCCATCAAAATACTCTTCATAGGTAATTGAGTTAGGATGACTACAAGATCTTTTATAACTCCAAGACACTTCACAGCTCGGGAATCAAAAGAGTAAAGATCATGATAGGGCTTGGTGATATTCATACCTAGGGATTCCATTACTACTTTGGGCATCAGATTATGTGAAGCACCAGAATCAAGGAGACAGTTATGAATCATTTTATCATGAACAGTCAGTGAAATGAAAAAAGGAGGAGGAAAATTAGACTTCCCTTCTGTTTTAGGACCAAATATGATGGTAGGGTTTTTATCTTGTAGATTCACACTATCTAAAGGAGAGGATTTGTTTGTTGAATCAAAAATCTTAAGGGCAAACTCTCTATAAGATGGATTTTTGACAAGTTCAGATAAAGGGACTGGAATTTTGAGTTTATTGATTTCATTTTCAATGTTAAAACTTGTGAAGTTCTTCCCAAAATCTTCAATTCTCTATTGTTTATCCTCCACTGGTATTTGAACTAATCTCTTCTCTGAAATTTGTTTTTTTGGTTGCTTATCTACATCATTACCTCTTTTCTGTTAATTTCGAGGAACTTGTCTTCCCATTCTCAAACCATAACTTTGTTGAGGAGAGGTATGACAAATCTATGAGAATCTGAAACTTCTGGTACAAACTCTTCTTGTTCTTCTAAAACAGCCAAAGAATATTGATAATTAGCTTTAGTTAGAAAACTCAAGGAAGATTCTTTTTCAATACTGTTCATCTCTTGTTCCTGATCTTCTATCTCAACCTCATCAAATTCTTCTGACTCATTCACCATGTTATTCTGAAATGGAGGCTAAACTCTTTGGTCTTCATTGTTTCTTCTCACTCTTGGCACAAACCTTGGATTGAATGGTCTTCTAAATTGATTTTGGTTCTGATTATCCTCTTGCATGGGTCTATTTTGATTCTTCTTCTCTATTTCCATCCTATCTACTTTTGCAGATAATTTTTTTTATCAATTTGGTCATTTCATCCATCTTGTTCTCTGATGTTTTTGATGTAGAAGTTGATGGATTTATTTCCCTTTTACCATTTTTTTCATATGTTTGACCAGCTGGACTATCTTTAAGTTTGCTAAAAGCCAATATGTTAGATTCCACCTCTAATGCAACCTCCTGCATGTTTAAAAGAGATGGATCTCTTCTTTCTCTTAATAACAGGGAAAAAGCATGATCAAAGGAATTTGCATAAGTCAACTTTGTCGATGTTTCTGAAGGTTTGATTTTTGCTAGAATTTTCCCATACATTTTATTGAATCGTTTTGAAAATTCAACCATTGTTTCTCCAGACTTTCTTTTTAATGCACCAAATTCTATTATGTAATATAAGTAATCTTTGGTGTCTCCCCATTCTTTCATAAAAGTCTCTTTTAGGGCCGGAATTCCATCTATGGAGGCAACTGGTAATTCCCTAAACCACTTCCTAACCTCCCCATCCAAACTCTGAACAAACCCTCTCATCCAAACATCTTGATGTTCGATATTTTGATTGTCAGCATAGCTAAAATATACATTCCAATGCTCTTCTGTTGTAGTTTCCCCTTGTCCATTAAATCATGGGAGATACTTTTGATAATCTCCACCAGGGCTAGTGGAGCATACCTAGCAGCCACAATGGCTGGCATAGGATCAAGGGGCTGACCAGCCATCTGAGAACTGACATGAGGACTATTTTGAGGAAAAAGAGGTGAACCCTTAGCAATCAACTGACTAATAGGAACTCTACTAGTAAGAGGGGTATAAGGTGCTGTTTGAGGTTTGGAACTTGTGAGTTTTGATTTCACTAATGAAGATAATGGATTTGTATATACCTCAAACCTATCAAACTAAGAAGAAGGATCTGAAACTTGAAATCGAGGAATGGAAATAGACAAAACTTGTTCTTTTTCTTCTTTTTCAAAATCTGATAAATCTGAAAATGGATTTTCTTGATCTAACTCACCTGGAAATTCTAAACTTGCAGTAGATTGAAACCTTCCTAAAGTAGAAGCCAACTTCTACCTGGATTCCCTTCAAATTCTCTATGGATCTGGAACCCTTATGAGCAATGGAGAGGAAGGATTCGCTCAGGTCCCTATCGGCTTAGGAGCCACAACTGCTTTTTCTGAGTCTCAGTGAATGATTGTAGTCTATACAAATTTCCCAACTATGTTCACTGTCAAAATTAGGAGAAAATATATAATATCCGGGGAAAGTTTTCAATTTCGTCCCCGGTATGGTCGCCAAAAGATGTTAGCCCTAAAGTTTGCTTGACTACAAGAAGGCAAAGTTTAGGCACCTCAAAGAAAATATGAGTTTGATCATTCAGATAACTAAAGGGATCAAAAATGAAATTTATAAAAAGTCATGAACAGTCCGGTAGGTGATCTAAAAACATCAGATATTAGGAATATATAAGGATATAATCTAAAAGATAAAATGAATGATAAAAATAAAAAAACAGGTTCAAATCATAGGAGGTACAAGAAAAAGATAACAGACAGTTCTTATCTTGTGGCATCATATGGAATTTAGATGTTTAAAAAGACATTTCAAGCATCCATTTTGCAATAACATTTATTCACTTATAGAAACAGTATACAAAAGACATCCATATAAATGAGAAATGCGAATGACAATTCAAACAGAATCACAAAACATCAAAGCAATATGTAATTTGAATCTAGCTCCCAAAATTAGAATCATTCATCAACATAAAATATCCTCACATAAGCATAATTATATTAATCAAACTGAAGCATGATAGCATATATGTTCTCGACCCTCATGAGTATCTCCTCTCTTTTTTTTTGTAAAAAGCTGCAAATTATATTAAAAGAGTAAAAATACAGTGAAAGTTACAATCCTTGGTGGTCTTACCCTATGGTGCCAACCATCTCTTAGCAAAGTGCTGATGAAAAAAGCAGAACAAAAAGAGAGTCTGTTCATGTCTAAGAGTGGCAAAAGTAGGCCAGAGTAGGAAGAAACTGCTGAAAGTTTGGAGCCATATCGGCTGATAACCAGTTATACAAAAATGTCTAGGCCATATAAAAATATGCAGGCAAAAAGATAGTGTAGAACAACAGAAAAAAACCTTTTTAGTCTGTGGCAGAAGGCTTCTCCTCCAAGATGGGGCAACTGTATTCCGCAAATTCCTTCCATATCTGATCAGGGAGCAATGCTTCAATTCTCAGCATTGTTGTTGTTGTCCCAGTGGTTGAGATGGCCTTGGCAGCGTGACAAATGTCTTGAACAGGTTGCTTGATAGGCAGGGGGCCTGATTTCATTGGCATGATGTTCGTGATACCAGCTTGCTTGTTCCTGGTTCTTTTGGCCAAGATAGGCCGAGGGTGCTAGGAATGGGGAAGGGAGCCCATTGCTTATTCTTGGTAGTCAGAGGGTCTTTGCGACCCTTTTTTTCTCCAAAGCAACCTCCGATATGTTGCAGGTCTAGGCCAATTGGGATGTTGGAGGAACCACGCCCACGTCGAGAGGAGGAACCTGGGGTTTTGCCGCCCGAGTGAAGAAGACGCGAAAAAGGCCGAGTGGGTGTGTACATTTCCCACCCTTGCGTGGCTTCCAGCATGCCCAAAGTGGCTGACCAGTTGGGTAGGGAGGCGCAGCGACTGGGTGGCATACCTTACAAAGGCCCAGCTGGTTTGCATATCCTCTATCATTTGCCCCATCATGTTTTTGACCAACCAAAATGGATCCCAAGCCTGTCCGAGTCGTTCATGGTGTCTATTGTAATGCGAGCCTCCCAATTATCCAACAGGAGGCGGATTGGAATGGAAACCTCAGGGCCGTAGCCTTTTCGCAAGGTGCTCTCCTCAGTGGCTTCTGCTGTCTGCTTGTTCTTGGTTTTGCCACCTCTGTTTCTGCCCATTGAGATGATAACTGTGGGGGCGCTGCTGCAGAGACTTGTGAACCAGGGGGCAGGGTGGATGAGCCTGGTGCCTTGTGCAGAATGAACCGGGAGAATGAATTTAGAATTAATTGTCCCTGTGCCTAGAGCCATGAGCTTCGCCCTCGCATGCTTGAAGTTCAACTTCATGGAATCCAAGGTGGTGGATGCGACTTTGGGGGCTGGCATATTAAATGTCTGAGCTCCCCGTCGTCATATCAATGACGTTTGCAAGGGGACGTGTCATTCTACTAGGGCCAGGTGTGGAGTGGGTCTTGTCCTGTCCCCTTTGATCCAAGTTGGCACCCGCATCCGGGTGAGTGAGATCCTTGTTGACAAAATTTTGGCATTGGAGATGGATGTTCCCGGAGGCGGAAGTGGTTAGGGTATCTTCCTCATAATCTTTACTAATTTTGACTCCTTCATTGGCAATGTAGTCCGCAAGGGTTTTCCCTTTCTCGGGACATGATGGAAGGTAATGGAGTTGGCAGTGTGGATGGTTTCTGCAAGTTCTTGGAGTTTTTGCATAAGTCTCCAACTTGATGAGATTTTGTCTGCTTGGGCACCATTGTGGAGTTTGCTGGCCAGATTGAGAATAATTCTAGAGTCCCCTTCTATGATGAGCGGGAGCCATCCGTACCTGTGGGCGCATTTGAGTTCTTCCAAGAGTCCTAAAAGCTCTGCAGCATTGTTTGTGTCATGGCCGATATTACCCATGAAGATGATCTTGATGGCACCAGTGTCATCCTTGATGACTCCACCATAACCCGCAATCCCCGGATTGCTTTTGGAGGCCCCGTCGAAGTTGAGTTTGAAGAAGCTAGGGGGGGAGGCATCCAGTGCTCAGGGCTTGGCATGGAGGCAATGGAGGTGCATGTGGAGATAGGGGCAGGGTGGATGGAAAGATTCCAATCCATAAGGATAATACATTCCAAGGGGACAGTGGGAAGGTCAGTGCTACTCCAAGGCTTGAGGGACAGGGTTTCTTGGAGATTGAATGTGAAAGTAGTCCAGGTATCGTGCGGCTGTAAAGATTTATCCTCAAAGATTCTTCTATTATGTTCTTTCCAGATATTCCATACCAGTAGACACGGCAGGAGCTCCCAAAGTCTATTGAGTAGGGCACTTTGGAAGGGAGAGGAGTCCCAGCTGGTTATAGTCTGGACGATGTTTTCTCTGATCCTGTTGGTTCTTCTACTGATCAACACCACTTTGTCCCATAGGCTGTTAGCATAATCACAGGAGGTGAGGAGATGATCAATTGTTTCAGGGTGATCAACACACATAGGGCATCTAGAGGGCCCATGAAAGCCCCTTCTTTGGATATTGTCCCATGTTAGTATGTGTCTATGGGCTAGAAGCCAAAGAAAAGTGGAGGTTTTTGGCCAAAGGTGGGAGTCCCATATTTTCTTCCAGATATGATTAGGTCTCTCTTCAGGGGCAGTGGTGAGAATGGTGTACGCCTCTTTGGTGGAGTAGGTGCCCGAGGGGAGGTGACCCCATCTGAGGATGTCAGGATTATTGTTGCAGCGAATTTGCCTGAGTTGGAAGTTGTGCTAGAGTGGTGCTATACTTTCAGCCAGTACCGGGGGGGTCCATAAACTATGATGTTTCCAAACACGGTATCTGGATGCCTGAGAGGGTGTCCAGTAATCCTGAATCATGCTCTGCCTGTTCTGATTGCAGTGTGCCTGAAGGTCCGGAGAGAGCGTTGGAGACTGGAGAGGTGGGAGCTGCTACCAAGAATCATACCAAAATAGAGCTTTCATGCCGTTGAGGGTTTCCTAGAAACTGTGCTGCTGAATAATTGATCTTTGACAGTTGGCCGCCTGCCAAATAAGTGATCCTTGGGGGTTCTGGTCAAAGCGGATGCGGAGTTGAGCCGGCCAGTTACTGGCGTATTTGCATTGCCAAAGGTGATACCCAGGGGACGCGGTATCCGTTACCCATCTCCACCAGATTCTGGCAGAAAAGACCTGATTATTTAATTCAGGATCCCTGAGCCCGAGGCCTCCTTGTTTCTTGGGAGTACAGAGGGTATCCCACTTAACCAGGGCCCACTTGCGGTTATTATGCGTTCCTCCCCATAGGAAATACTTTTGAATTTTCCTCATTAATTTAAGAACCCATTTGGGGGCAGACAGGACCGAGAAAAGATAGAGGGGCATGGATTAAAGAACCGATTTAAGGAGGACCAGTCTGCTTGGAAAGTTGAGGGAGCGAAAGGTCCAGGAGGATATTTTGCATTCAAGCTTGTCCAAGAGTTCTCTCCAGGAATAGTGTTTGATGGTTGTGTCGAGGAGGGGAGCCCCTAGGTATTTGGAGGGGAGAGAGGTAGTTGAGTAACGAAGGATTCTTGAGATATTCCGTTGAGTAATGGGATCAGTGTGGAAAAAGAAAAGTTGGGATTTTTCCAAGTTGACAGTAGTTCCAGAAGCTTCAGAGAAAGTTTGAAGGACGCACTTGAGTGTGGTCGCTTCCTGGACCAAGGGGTGGGCAAAGAGGAGATTGCCATCCACGAACTGTTGATAGACAGTGGGTGTGCTGCCATGGAGGGAAAGGCCTCGGAGGGTTCTCGAGGTGATCTGAGCTTTGAGCATGCGTCCTAAGCCTTCCGCCATGAGAATGAAGAGGGAGGGGGAGAGGGGATCTCCTTGTCGTATGCCTCTAGAGGGGGAGAAAGTGGAGGTGGGATAGCCATTGACAAGGATAGAGAAGAAAGTTGACGAGGTTAGTGCCATGATCTAGTTGATCCAATCTTGGCAAAAACCGAAGGCTTGAAGCATTTTTGCAATGTAAGTCCAACTGAGTTTGTCAAATGCTTTGGAAAGGTCAAGCTTGATAAGCATTCCGGGGATTTTTTCCACTTTGATGGAGTGGACGACTTCATGTGCGAGGATGATGCCATCTAGTATTTGGCGTCCTTCAACATAGACCGTTTGTTCAGGTGAGATCAGTAGAGCTAACAGCACTTTGAGGCGATTGGATATGACTTTGGTGATGATTTTGTAAACCACATTGTAGAGGGAAATGGGTCTGAACTTGCTAGGAGTGGTGGTGCCAGTTTCTTTCGGAATGAGGGTAAGGTGGGTTGCATTGAGCGCAGGATAGACCCATTTCTTAGCTCGTGATTCCTCAACCACTTCAAGTATTTCCTGTTTAATCATGTTCCAGCAGTGGTGGAAGAAATTGATGGTGAAGCCATCTGGGCCTGGAGCTTTGCCTTCCTCCATCTGATTGACAGCAATCTCTAATTCTGCCATGGTGATTTCTTTCATGAGATTGGTATTATGCTCCGGGGTGAGAATGCAAGGGATGTGGCTGGTAACCTGTCTGATGGCCTGCGATCTATCGATGTCCTCTTCCGTGAGCAGATTTTTGAAATGATTGATTAGTTCTAACTCGATCTCCTCCTAATCTTTGAGAACTACACCGTCCCTTGAGATGAGGTAATTGATCCTATTGTGCATTCGGTGTTGGATGGTAGTACAGTGAAAGAAGGTTGTGTTTCTCTCTCCTTCTTTAAGCCATTTCACTCTGGATTTATGCCTCCATAGTATTTCTTCTTGTTCACATCTAATGTCTAACTGCTTTAGGTGATCTTTTTCTTTCTGTTTGAGTTCCTCAGTGTGGCCTTGTTCCATGATTTCCTTTTGTATTCGCTCCAGATCCTTCTCAATGTTGCTTTTTGCAGTGAAGATGTTTCCAAAGGTCGTTTTGTTCCAAATTTTGAGTTGAGACCTGAGCATTTTAAGTTTCTTGCGGAGAATGGCCATTTTGGATCTACCTTCAACTTGCATGCTGAGCCACCAGTCCTGGATGGTTTCTTGAAAGGAGGGGTGAGTGAGCCAAAAAATTTCAAAACAAAAGGGGCAGAACTTTTTCAAACCTGAGTGTTTCCAATTGAAGGAGATCGGCCAATGATTAGATCCTGCGGATGGTAAGATGGCCGCCGAAAGTGTGCCTCCGGAGTCCATGAATTTTTCAGTAACAAGGAAGCAGTCGAGATGTGAGGCGATTTGATGGATGCCTCCTCTGCGGTTGTTCCAGGTGTAAAATCCTTCGGTAGTTTGAAGATCAATGAGCTCATTAACTTCAATGCAGCGTTTGAAAAGAGTATCTTCCGGAGTGAGGAAGCAGCGTCCTCCTTTTTTCTCCTGAAGAGAGGTTAGCATATTGAAATCGCCTCCTAGGAAGAACAGGGAGTCAGAGTGTTGTTGGGTAAGCCAAGAGATGGTGCCAAGGAAAATTAATTTAGCAGAGGGGGATTGAGGGCCATAGACATTCGTCAAATGACCCGAGAGATTGGTGCCAAGGATGTGGAAGGAGGCGGAAAGGGTATGGGTTGTGGCATGGAAGTCATTCAGAGCAATAATGGAGGGGTTCCAGGCTATGGCAATGCCCTCCAAAGCGCCCTAGGCGTCAATGGAAATGACTTGGCAGCCTTTCTAGAGCTTTGTGAGCAGGGAATGGAATTTCTCATATGTGCATTTGGTTTCTTGGAGAAAGATGACAGACGGTGTATCTTGCATGATTTTTCGCTTGAGCATGCGGTGCTTTGTAGGTCTGTTGAGTCCGCGAACATTCCAAGAGATTAAATGCATTGGGAACCTTGTACAGCAATGGGGAAGAATTTCGTTAGCTGGGCGTATTGCCCTAATTCCACAAGTTTGGTTCCAAGTTGGCTAATCCTTTGGAGATCCGTTTTTCTTCCTCTCTTTTTCGCCTCCCATTGCATCTTTAACTTTTCTTTCTGTGGGAGATTTTGTATGCTTAGTTTGAGGTGCTTGACTTTGCTCAGAGCTTCTTTTAGGAGTTGGATCTGTCTGGGGGAGATGGTGTTGAACGCTTTTCGGGTGCATGCATCTTCCATTCCTAAGATGTCTAGGTCACCAATCTCGAGGTCAATCATCTCATCATCCATCTGTGTGTCTGGTATTTGTGAACTTGTAGTTTGTCCTTGATCAGATTCTGGGTTCCTGGGTTCCTCTAGGTTTTTTCCATCCTCTGTCGAGGGTTTGTCTTTAATGTTTTCATCAGTTTGGGCGTTAACAGTTTGGATCTGGTCGCTTATCGGTTGCATGATGACTGGATCTCCTTGCGGCTGTTCATAGGCACTGAGATCCTCAGGTTGTCCATCCAGATTGGCGAAGCTGTTGCTTGTGGAGGGATCTTTGACTTTTTTCCCATTCGAAGTCGGTTTGCGGTGCTGTCTGCGTTTCCTGCCAAGCTTTTGAAATCCCTCTTCGTCTTTGTTGGTTTCAGGGGTGCTGTTGTTGTTGAGAGGGCAGTCATGGTACAAATGGCCGTGCTCATGGCATTTCCTGCAGCGAAAGGGTACATGCTCGTAATCTAATGGCTGGATCCATTCAGTATCTTTGTGGCTTAGGCAGATCGAGTCAGGCAAAGATTTGGCGATGTGCATGTAAACACAGATTCGGGCATAGGATGTGTACTTATTGTTTTTAGTCTGCTCAGCCACTCTAAGAAAGCTTCCTAAAGTGTTTCTAATGTCCATAAGCGTGTCCTCATCCCAGTATTCTTGGGGCAAAGATTACATCCATATCCATAGAGGGGCCCATGTGAAGTCTTCTTTGTCCGGATTGAATTTTTCTGTCCAATGCTTAAGGTATAGCCCTGGTGAGTTGAAGAAGTATGGTCCTCCATCTTCTACTTGTGCTTTGTCCTCGAGCCTATGAAAGATGATGGTGAAGAAGCCTTTTGATCCTAACTGTAAGTCGAAATGTGCTTTCGGTTTCCATTTGGACATTATCTAGTCGCGTAAGGCTTGCTTAGTGAGCCAGAATCCAATGAATTTTCCTACCAGGGCATGATCCTTGAGTTTTTAAGCTCTGGCATTGATGCGCTCGGCTGGGAGAGAGAGCTGGGGTATGGCTGCAGTTTTCGCTATGCATGTGTTCGGACTGTTACTTGTCTTGAGAACAGGTTGAGTCTTCATCTCTTTGGAGGTTTCTACATACGACAGAGGAACCTCCGCCATTCCGATCTGTACCGAGGCGGCTGGGGTGGATGATGAGGGGATCGAGCCAGAGGGACCCTCAACCCCTCCCAGGGGTTCCACCATGGGTCATACCAGGGGGTCAGGACGGGGGGAGGCAGGTGGGCAGAGAGGAGGGGGTTGGAGCAGCAGGTTCAAAACCCTAGGTTCAGCATACGAGGTTGCAGGTTGCATAGCACCAAAACCCACAACAATAAAATGTGGACGAATTCCCTCGTGAGTATCTCCTTTACTTCAACACAAAATATACAATATATAGGGAAGAAATCAATAACTGAATAGTTTCTTAATCCATTTTTTCAGGACCTAGATATTCCAAAAATAGAGAAAAAGTATCAAAATAGTAAATTATCAAACATTTAATTTATGACATGTGTCTCTTTGTAGAGTTCTAAAGCAAACTAGAGTTTTTTAGCAGCCTCTGCCAGCGCAGCTAATCCATCTAAGGCATGAGCCTTTTTCTGCAATCTGTTGCATTCTTTTTGTACTTGGTTAAGCTTATTTCCAAGTTCTTCTTTTTATTTGGCCAATTGGATGCTCTGCTCCTGCGCTATCTTTCTCCTCTTGATTGCTTCATCAGCTACCTGAATCAATTCTAAATAGCTTTTGTTCACTTCTTGCAAATCTTGTTTTAACATTTTGTCTGCTTGCATTCACCCATCATTTATTTGGTTTACCTACTCATTTTGGGCTTTGAACTGTTCTACTTCTCTTCTCTGTTTTTCTTTTTCCAAATCTTTCATGACATGATCTGATCCTTCCTGTATCTTTTCCATCACATTTTCCAAGCTGAAATACATTATTTCTTTTGAATATTTTCCTATTTTAGCTGCAGAATTAGATTCTCCTTCACCATCTGAAACAAAAGATGTCATATTCTTTTCTAAATCTTCTTGTACACCAGAATCATAAACACATTTCTTTGGGGTCAGATCTGGAATACTCTTCAAACTCTGATCAATATTGTTGAGAACCTGATTCAATGTTGTTTCTAATGCTTTTGTTTTTATATCTTCTTCATCATCATCAAAAGAATCTTGTATACTTATAGTTTGATTTTTCTTAATTTTCTTATCCAGCACATCTCTCATATTTAACCTCAGTTTATTGACAGGACGAGTTCTTGGCCTCTGATATGCTGATTCAACTAGATTTTCTACAGGACTTGACAAGTTATTGAAGGAAGGATTCAATTCCTCATTTACACTGATTGTTTCCATTTTGTGAGCATGATCTTTCTCTGTATCAAAACCCCTTACTTCTTCACCGTTCCATTTATTCTATTCAAACTTAGCAGGTGTTTGGACAGTCATTTCTTCTTCGAGAGTTTTAGAATTAAACTGATCTTTAATTTCCTTTTCCTGAAATAAATCTGATATCTTAATTGTTTCCTTAACCAGAGGGATTTTCATACCTTTCTTTTTAGCTAGGGTTTTATTTTTACTATTGTACTTGGGCTCTTTAACTTCTGTTTTGAAACCAGACCAAAATAAAAAATGGTCCCATGATCTATTCTTCTTCTCTAACTCCTTAGTTATCAGAAGCTTAATTAAGCCATGGTGGAATACACTGTGACTAGAGGACTCGGGATGGTTTTGTACCCTTTTAGCCATCTTGTTTAAGCTTTTCAAAAAATAATAGGGCAAATTCAGTTTTTTGATACCTGATATATGTTGTAGGAAGAGCATGTGATACAGGTAAATAGTCGCAAATCTCCCCTCACAAGTCACATACTTCTGAACGATCTGCAATACATCACTCCAACATTTCAACAAGTGAATTCTTGAAATACCCTGACTCCAGTCTGGACTTCTATGTGCAGGCAGCAAGAATTCAACAGAATCCTCATCTATGAATTATCTTTTGAACCAACGTTCACCCTAAGGAGCAATACCAATTGCTTGAGCGATGGACTCGTCAGTAACAGTGAATTCAAAGTCATTAAAAGTCACAACCGTCCCTTTTAAATTTAGGGAAAAATGCTTTGAAACCTCGGTGTTATTGTCTTTGATTCTTTCACATAGAGGGTACCAACCCACTTCTCTTAATTTCACTACCACGGCTGGAAAATCCTTTTCCCAATCTGTATTATGAGGCTCTTTTCGAAGCAAGCTACCACTGGGACCACTTGGTCTGCATTTCTTCTCTGTAACCATGATTGAATTAGAGGCTATAGACACAACACTGGTGGTAGAAATTGTAGAATGAAACATGGAACCCTTATGGAGCATCTTCACCGCCTTATACACTCAACAGGGTACAGAGCATTAAGTTTTGCTCATTCTTCTTGGATTTGGGGCAGTCGTGGTTCCTTGACTCCCTGACAATTGTAGCAGCTAGAGCCAAATGTCATTCAACAAACTCTATAACCTGAGTCGGCTTATCATTATATAGCATGATATTAAAACCTGTAAAAAACACTGTTGACAATCTGGCATCGCGTATGTACATGCAGAAAATAACATATGCTGCCAGATTGCATTAGATTCTAAAAACATCTTATCAATCACTCATTTATTAAAGTGAGAGCTAAATTCAAACTAAATTACTTTGAAAACAAATCAAAAAGTGAAAATAAAAAATCATAAGAAAAAATAATAAAAAATGAAAAATATTCAAAGTAAAAAGGTAGGGGAATGAAAATAGTTAACAAACCTAGGACTAACAGTTGGTATTATCGTCATCATTTAATTAAGAAACCTATAAGGTTTGCTTTGTTGTGTTATTCTGTCATAGAAGGACATGTAACATTAAATAAACTTATAAGGTTTGTTATTATGTCCTATAAGGACATATAACATTTGAACCACTACATTAACACCTCTCTATTTAACCTCTTGTACCATATTTTTTTTTTCATTTTCCAAGGCTTTGAATATGGTTTATACTATGTAATATCATTGATGGGATAACATCATGGGAGTTTCCTGTGATGTGCGTTCAAGACTATGAGGTATGAGAATGTGATAGGGTGCTATGAATATTAGCATGTTGGCATCTTGGATTTGACAACAATTTTCAATTATGCTCTGTCATTTCAAACACAATATTTGATTTGTTCTTTACTAGCTAGGTGTTGGTTATGTCCATGTTTTTTATGCTAACAATCATGAAAATATAAAAGATCACAATCAATCAATCTAAACAAAATAACAAGTAGATTGCAATGATAAAAATAATAACATAAAAGTAATATTTCATTAATGAAACAATCTTGAAAGTGAAGGCATAGCAATGATTCCCCTATTCGCGTCCTAGTTGTAACCTCTTGCTTCACAAGGGCCCCCGCCATGGAGAAGGATCAAGGATAGGTTACAACATAATGGAATGAAATAATCAACTAATTTAATGGATTTTATAGTTGCAAAGATTTTATCAGAGGATATCTTATGACTACAACGAATGGAATAACACATATAGAAACTAATGTATGCACATGTTGTATATAACTAAAACTCACTTTCCACACCACTACTCGAGATGGATTCCATTAAACACTTCACAACAAGTTTAATTTTATGGATTTCAAGATTCCACTATCAAACACTACAGTTTCATATGATTTATTATGTCCCAGACATAGGATATATATATTTCGCTTGACCCCTATTATTTTTCCCCCGGGTCTATAAATTTTTCCCCCATTCTATAGTTGTGTTATAGTTGGAAATATATTTTATTTAACAAAATTCTTAAAAATGGATTTTTTTGAATTGTTATTAGTTACAAGTCGTGATGTCATCCTCATTTTTCCCTTCCCAGGAGGGGGCAACAGGACGACATCACCTGGGCGGAGGTTTTCAGACTTTCTTGTTGTTGTTGGTTTTCAATCATTTAATGAGAGTCTTTTCCTTCTGGCTTTGCATGGATATGCTTGATTAATGGAGTATCTTGTACAAGGCTATGGTGATTAATGCACTCGAAGCCATAAAATCTTGATTCATGACAGCTCGCATTTGCATAGTGTTGGGCGTTGATTCCATTGCTCTGTTCCCGTTGAGTTCCCAACTATGAATATATTGTGCTGGAGTATGAAAACCGGGGGGGTTCGCCCTAAGGGATTCGATGCTTCCTACATTCCCTCTCCTCTCCCTCGGGCTTTAGGTCGGCCTACATGGCCATGGAAACCATGATCTGTACCAGAACTGCATGGCCATGGAAACCATGATTTGTACTAGGCCTACAGTCTTTCTTGAGAAGGAAACATAACTGAGTTTAGAAATCAAAGCGCCCTACATTAAATGCTCTCCCTCCTCTACCCCTCGACAATTACTGCTCCTCTACATCTTCCCGTGACAGTCACACCTCACTTCTAGTCCACCTGTTCCCCCTTTGATTTTTGTCTTTGTTCTCTACACCATCGTGGGTAGTTGAATCTCACAGTATCAACAATAGATCTTCCATCTTGCAACCAAAATCTTGTAGAGCAAGCAGTAGCCAGTGTCTCTAGGTTTTTCCATGCCTCGCTAAGTTTCTACAGCTTCTCATGTTATGTTTTAGATTTTATTTGTTTAAAAAGGTCATTGTGACAAGAAGAAAAGAGGGGAGAAAAACCAGTGATCATGTTATTATACATTGCTTGATAGTACACCTCTCAAAGATGGTGTTGACAGCCACCTACTCTGTAATATCAGCGAAGCAAGCGAGGGCCTCGTAATGAGAGGCCATGATGGTGCTTTCAGAGTCCAATTCCCACAGCTTGACCCCCACAAGTTCCACCCACCGAGAGATTGCAATGAGAAGTAGAAAAGTCCCAAAGTGGAAATCCTGATTCTAATCTTGCACATTCTGCAAGATCTCGTTGGTGAGAAACTTTTATATTTCCTCTATCATTGTTCTTTAGTCATTTGGGCATGGAGTCCATTCGTTATTTATCTCCTTTATTACGAATCACTGTCTTTTTTATACCTTTGCCGAAGATTTTTTTTGTGTTCAAATGATGCAGCCCTCTAGTGTATGGCGATTGCAAACAAAGGGGAGGGCGCCTCTCTAAGAGCTGCCAAGTATGGAAACATTGGTATATTTGGAGGAGTTTATAGTCTTGCATTTGAGAAAGGATGTTGGAACGCCCTTTTCAAACAACCATTTTCCTTTCTTGAAGATGCTTGTGAAAGGTTGACTATGTTTTTGTGTTCGTTGGACATTATTTGCTTCATTAAGTTTATGTCTTAAACTCTAACAAAGTTTGGATTTTAGGGTACCATTTTCATAGATCCTTATATCGATGTACCTGGCGGGGATTCAATCTATTTATCAACTTATAGCAATGATTTAGGTATACAATTTTCTATTGTGTCAACTGTGCTTTAGAATTTGAAGTTCTTATGCAACCTTCCTTGAAGTCAACCACCTCCCACAAAAGGGAGAAATCATCCATAGTTAGAGTAGTATATTAGATAGGTAGACATATTTATTTTGTTGGGTTTCCTTGTCTTTTTTCAATTGAACTTCCTATTGGTTTTGGATTGCATTTGGTTTATAATTTTAAATAATCCCTCTCAAACTTCAATGATTCTAAGACTATCCTAAACTTAATTGCAATTACGGTCTGCAGATGAAGGACAAAAAGTGTTTTATGAGTGTCCAAACTGCCACCATAAATTTGCACAGAATTTAACATTTTTTGGGGTAGAAACTCTAGGCTATGATGCATTAAGCCTTGCAATATTATACATAAATACACCATAACTTTATGAGTGGCACTGGCTGGGTAGTTGTAGATGCAAAAGACAAAATCAACAAGTTGTTAGAGTAATGTGAGACAAGAGGAGATATTGGAGAAGCATGTCAATGTATTAAGGATCTTAATATGCAATTCTTTCACCATGAGGTTGTGAAGAAAGCCTTGGTAATGGCAATGGAGAAAAAAATGATATGATGTTGAATTTACTATAGGAATGTTCTAGTGAAGGTTTGACTAGATAAATCAAATGATGAAGGGTTTCATAAGGGTTGTTGATAGCCTTGATGACCTTGCCTTGGATATTACCAATGCTAGGGAAAAGTTTGCAAGTTATGTTCAAGAGGCCAAAGTGAATGCATGGATGGTATATTCTTTCACCTTTGGCACAATTTTTTATCCAACGGAGTGAAATGGGGATATGTCTTCATGATCTCAGGGATATATCTCTTCCTTTTGGTTCAGACATTGCCTTCACAAACACATAAATCAATTTTTTTCTTTCCTTTCACCTCACAAACTTGAGCTGTATGCCTCTGTAAAAAAGTTTGAGACGAAGAATGTAGTAGGGTGCAATGTTAATTTTGTAGCTATGTTAAATTTTCTTACTGTTGCATAGCCCGAGGTGTTAAAACTTAACAAAATGTGTGGTTTTGTGGGTTGAAAAAGGTGTTACGAGGCATGGTAATCGTTTTGTATAAATGATGTACTCTTCCTACTTGTCCTAATTCATTGTTTATTTTGTATAATGTAAATATACATGTATCAAATCCTATGTGTAGAGTGGATAAGCATGGACTATGTCGTTCAGGTGCATTGTTATACTACCTTTTTATTTTTATCTTCATCAAACCTCTAACAAATTACAATTCGAAGCATGTCTCGCCATCAAAATATTTGAAGAGAGAAGGAATTGCATTTTTAAATTTTCATAGAATTTAATTTAGTGAAAATGGTTATCCTTGACCAACTGAATGGACCTGTAAAACATGATAATGCTAGTTCTTTAAGGAGAGGGAAATGCATTCTTTTATTTCATTTTTATATTCATTTTTAGGATCTAATTCAAGGAAAGCGAATGATTTTCATTTATTCATATCAAGGAAAAATGCCAACAAATGTTCTGCAGGTCCCTCCCAAGTACACTAAATGGACATGCAGAACATGATAATACTAGGCTCCTCAAGGAGAGAGCAGTGACTATGTCAATACCCAATACCCATAGTACTTTCTTTCCGATGATATAATCGAAGTCGTGTGAAGATTCGAACCCTGTTGCTCCTGATTTTAATGCACCTTTATATATAAGCATCAAACCCTAGGGTTTTCTTGACTCTTTCAGTTCCCAAGGAGAAGTAAGGTATGTGTACTTATAATCTTCTTATACCCTTCAAATGCACAAGAATACATTTTTTGATGATTTTTATTTAGAATTTCAGCAATCCCTTGTCCAATCTCAACATCAATAATAAGAAAATAAGAGGTGAACATCGTAGAAGCTTGAATTTTGATCCGTTCTTATGCTTTTTTTTTTTACATAAACGAGTATTGTATATAAAAACAAAAGCCGTGGTAAAGCACCAAATCGACAGGTTACAATTGAAGCCAAATTGGCATGAGGGATCCATTGTTGTATGAGGATTCAATAGAGAGAATGAATGCTTATCTTCAGCTAAAGGAATGCTTACTTAGTAAGCTTATTGCTCTGGGCCGAGATGAAGAAAGAATGCTATATGAGCTTATGCTTACTGAAAAGAACAAGTCTACCAAAAAATACTGAAATTATGTAGAAGAAACTAATGAAAAATTGATAATTTTATGCCTGACGAGTGACTGAGCCAGACTTCCACCATAATTATGAAACCTGAGTTGAATATTCCATAGTCGACCATAAAACATTCTGTAGACAGCATTTTGCTTCATTTTCACCTATCAAAATTGGATAATGAGATTGAATGTTTGTTGTAAAATGTGCTTGAATGATTTCTAAGTTAGAAGTCTAGAAAGATGCATTTGTAACACTGCATTGGGAGATAGTGTTCCGGTTGCTCTGTCTCAAAAATGTGTATCGGATTCGAAGCCTCATTTTTCGTGGAGCTCAGAATGCTCTGTACACACATTGAATCACTACTATTGTTGCCAAGAGGAAGATGGTTTTGCACCATCTGTCTTCAATGCTAAACTTGCCAGGAGGGAATTGGCATCGGTATTGCACATTCTATTAGTCTTCTCTGTCACAAATGAACTTGTGAAACCTATGATTCTGATAAAAAAGAAAAAAGTTGAATTCGAGATAGCTTTCATTTCCAAAAAGAATCTTCGATAAGGCTTTCAGTGGTCAGTTGTAACACTGAATTTTGATAATTTCCTTAATTACACCACTCTGAAGTTTTGATAATTTCATTAATTATTGCCCAAGTGACTTGATGGTTCTATTCATTCAATCGATTCGAGTCAATGACTGATAGATTGCCTGTGAATTAAGAGCCTATGCCATGGAATATGTTGATCTTCGATTTCCACATTGGAGAGATTGAGAATACCTTGCTTTTGACTAGTAGTAGCGTTAGCTTCAGTATCTGCCTCATTGTTTAAGGTTCTTAAGATATGGTAAGCTTTGAACTGAGTGAAGGTACTCGAGATCTATCGAATTCGATGAATGATGCGTCTGAGTGGAAGATTATTGCTATTGGTGTTGGTATTGAGAGCTCTAATAATGATCATTGAATCACCAAACACTTGAATCTTTTCGATTTTATGTTCTCTAGCTATCTGGCATCCTTTCATCAAGGCTAATTCTTTTGCAATATTATTTGTGCAGATGCCCAGGCCCCATCTATACTTCAGTCTTATATTTCCTTCTCTATTCCACAGGAATCCCCCAACTCTTGCTAAGCGAGGGTTATTCTTGGAGGCACTGTCGAAATGTAGGTTGTCCTTAGCCTGATTTGTTCTCCATTCTTGGAATTCGGTGTTAGTTAGTCTGATCTTCCAGGCTGGAGTGTGTCTCGGTTGGGGTTCTTTACTAGGCTAAGGGCGGGTTGCTCCTATCCAAATCAATTCAATCTTGCTTAGGGTTGCATCAGACCTATACTTGGAGTTGTTGAGGCATTCAATCAGTAAACCTTTGGCTTGGCTTGCAGTTTATAAGGGGTTACAAAGCTTTTCCTGGAAGATTGCTTGGTTTCTTGCGATCCAGATTTTCCAACATGCATATTTAGGGACGGAAATCCATAGATGATACCATAATTTTTCCTTGGAGAGGGGCGCAGGATAAATAGATTTCCAATCTTTAAAAAGTTAAGTGGTGGAGGCAAAGGTGGGCATGGTGATGTTGAGTTCCCGAAGCAGATAATTCCAGACAAGCTTGGAGTATAGACAATCCAAAAATAGGTGATTGAGCGTTTCAAGATTGCTTTGGCAGAGTGGACACCAAAATGGCCCGTGGAATCCTCTCTTAATGAGATTTTCACCTGTGAGAATTTTGCCATGGATTAATGTCCAAGAAAAGAAACTGATTATAGGGAGTCCAAATGAATCCCAAACCATTTTCCAAATATTTTTTCTCGTTTCATCCTTCGATTGTAATGCTTTGTATCCAAGGATAGATGTATAAGAGCCTGTAGGTCCCCAGCCCCACTCATCCCTGGCCGTTAGATGTAAGGGGGCGCAACCTTTCAGATTCTAGATTAGAATGACTTTTGTTGCCTCAAGATGTGCAGGAACAGTTACCTTTTCCAGCTGTGCCAATTTCCTTGACTATCCCATGAGCTGAAATCATTTAGAGTTGTGATCCCATTATGGGCAAGCCATGCTGCAATATTTTCTAGCTCATGGATATTCTACAGTGCTTCTTTTTCCATAATTTTGTCGTTAAAGATATCTATTTTCTTACCATTGCCTGGTACCCAGTATAATTCTTTTGAAAAAAATTCCCAGGTCGCTTTGCATAGAGTCCAAGTGCTTGAGCCTTTGGATGTAGGCTTTTGATTTAGACATTTTAGATTGGTTCCCTATAAATATTTCTTCCTGAACACTTGACTAATTTGATGTCGTTTCTTGTGAAGTATTTGCCATAGTAGCTTACCACTCAGTGCCAAATTTGCATGGCGTGGATAGCAAATTTGTAGGCCTCCCGTGATTTTTGGTTGCTAAATTACCTCCCAGTTCACTAAGTGGATTTTATTTTCATTGCTTTTCCCACCAAACCATAGGAAGTCTCTCATTAATTTACTTATCTGATTTGATGTTCCTTTTGGAGCTAGGAGAGTTGAAAATTGGTAAATAGGCGAGGCGGAGATAACCGAGTTCACAAGGATCAGCTTTCTCGCTTTACTGAGCCAATGTCCTCCCCATCTTTTGATTTTTCTTTTTATCTTGTTGATTGTGTCATCCCAATTTCCAGCCTTTGAGTTGCCATATGTGATGGGAAGACCCAGATATGTGAATTTGTCCCAGTGGTTGTGTACATCGATGCCCATAATTCTGTTGATATTTGCAGCTACTATGTTGTTTATATTCCAGCTATAGACTGCGCTCTTTTGTAAGTTAATATTTCCTCTTGAGGCATTGCAGTACATAATCATATTGTGCTTGAATTTTTGGGCTATGATGGAGGATGCTCCACCCAAAAATAAGAATCATCTGCAAACAAAGTGTGGTTGAAGGGATGGGAGTCCAGGGTCAAATGGAGGCCGAGGAGGGTGCCTATAAGGAGTTCGTGGTTTAATTTTCGGCTGAGAGAATCTGCCAAGATAATGTACAGGAAAGGGGAGAATGGGAAGCCTTGCCTAATGCCTCGGGTTACTTGAAAGAAATCAGCAGGACAACCATTAATTAAGGGAGCAATCCATGGTTTGCTAATGCAATATGCAATCCAACTGACGAAGGTTTCATTGAATCCAAAACGAGTCATAATTTTGAAGAGGAAGGAATGCTTGACCCGGTCAAATGCATTGGCCATATCAAGCTTCATTAACATACCTTTTTCCTATCTAGATTTGCTAGAGTGGATAGCTTCTTGTACGAGAATGACATTGTCCAGAATTTGTCTCCCTTCTAGAAAGCCGCCTTGGTTCTTAGAAATCATGCTGTTGAGTAAAGGCTTCATCTGAGTCGCCAGCATCTTAGATATGATTTTGTAGGAGGATTTGCATAATGAAATAGGTCTAAATCTACTGAAGGAGCTAGGATTCGTATCTTTTGGTATGAGGGACAAAAAAGTGATGTTTGTGCCTCCACTCATCTTAGCCTTTGAGTGAAAATTATTTATCATTCTCATAAAGTCTTTTTTTATGTACTTCCAACATGATTTATAAAAATGTATGGAGAAGCCGTCGGGGCCTGGGGCTTTATCAGAATCGAATGAGTGAATTGTATTGACCACTTCCTGCTCGGTGAAGGGTTTAAGGATATTTTGATTTTCCTCGGACGTGATGCTATTCGTGATATGCTCCAGCAAAATGTGCTCATCGTCTCCTTCAACCCTCTCATCTTCAGCGAAAAGCATGGAGTAATGTGCATGTGTTGCATTTTGTATAATTTCATTTCCTATGCAAACAATGCCATCCTCTAATTTGATTTCTCTGATGTGATTGACTGATTGTCTTATCTTGAATTGTTTATGAAAATATCTTGTATTCTTGTCCCCTGACTTTAGCCAAGTGCTCCTCGATTTCAGACGTCGGTATTCCTCTTCCTCATGAAATGCATGATACACTCTAGTTTGCTGCATCGTTTCTTCATGCAGCATGTTAGCTTCCACGTGCTTCTCTTCCATGGAAAATTGGATGTTTTCTACGATGCCCACAGCAATCTTCCTGGGTTTTGCATGGGCTAGGCAGTTGGACTTTGCCCATATCTTTAGAGCAGCCTTGGTATTTCTTAATTTTTGTTCCCATACGTGACATGGAGAGCCTGTGATGGGGATTCTCCACGCCTTTTCCAGGATGGGCCAGAAACTTTCATGATCGAGCCACTGAGGACTGAACCTGAAAGGAATTGGGCCGAGGTCCTCAATGTCATTAAAAAGGAGTTGGATTGGTTTATGATCAGAGGCAAGGTTGGCTAGAATGCTTGAGATGATTTGGGTGTCGGATAGGAGGCTACTATGGACGAGGAATCTGTCCAACCTGGCCATGATATTCCCCTTGCAAAGACGCTTGTTAGACCATGTATACTTCCCTTTTTTCGGCTTGATATCCATGAGGTCCCAATTATGGATAATATCTTCCACCTGCACTTTGAAGAAGTCATTTCCACTTAGGCCTCCTTTCTTTTCAGATTTGGAGAGGGTGATGTTCATATCACCTACTAAGATAATGTTTTGTGGGTTATACACTTCCAAAAATTCTTCTAGTAGACTCCAACACTCTTTTTTTTTTAGTAAAGATTTGGCACATACATATTGAATAGGGTGATCTGCTTGTTGCTTTGCAGGTGGGTTAGTTCCGTATAAATCCAATGTTGCGTAGCGAATTGATTGTGGAGCTGGAATTTTTCGGAGGACCATAAGGTTGCCAAACCTCCAGAAGCTCCTCTAGCGCTTCCTACCTAACCAACATTATGCTTCCAATGTTCTTTTCCGATAGCTAAGATTGTTTTGTCATTGAGTTTGGTCTCTTGGAGTAGTAGAATATCAGGCATGTCGATTCTTTGTAGATCTTTGACTGCTTCTATCTTGCAGGGATTACCCAGTCCTCTGCTGTTCCAAGAGACCATCTTCATCATTTAGGTATGTAGATGGATGAGGGAGTTCCTCCTGGAAGGTCTCCATATTTCTTTCCTGTTGTCCTGGTTCTAGTATTTATTCTGAAAACCATATCTATCGTTGCTTGGGATCCTTGGACTTTCTCTCGCTCTGCTTCTTCTTCCCTTAACTCTTTGGTAGATTTTCGACCTAGTTTTTTGAAAGATTTATCAAAGGGTTCTTCTGATGAGGAGGGAGAGTTTGGGGATTTTTCTTTAGTGATTTCAGCATAGGAGGGGGTATCTTTGATCAGGGTAGAGATTTTGGGGCTGGGGGTACTTTGGGCCGGAGAGATCAGTGGATTATCGGGCTCGAGTTGAGATGCTTGAGTATCTTGCTGTTCTCGTATTTCTCCTTCTTCTTCAGCCTCCGGGTTCTCCTGGATCTCAAATGATTCCATGGCTTTGAAGCTATTCCTGTTGTTCGAGGCTGACAGATCTTGTTGTTGCTGGTCTGTTTTCTGTAGATTTAGATTTTTTTAGTGAGATTTGTACCTGATCTAGTTTTTTTTTGGACAACTGTCCATTGTTCTTTTTTCCCTTTTGACTCTGTTTCCAAAGGCTTCTTTTTACATGATCGTGCGAAATGACCATATTCATGGCAAAACTTGCATTTGAAGGGGATCTACTCATAGTCGAGTTCTTGGATATATGACCAATCTGCTACTGTAAGGTTTATTGCTTCCGAAAGGCCATGTTCCAAGTCTACTTTGACATAAATTCTCGCGCAGGAGTATTGATCTTTCCACTCAGCTTTGTCGATGTACTTACCTAGGGCGTTTCTGATTGCTTCCAGGGATTCTATATTCCAGCAATGGAGAGGAAGGTGGGGGAGCCTCACCCAAACAGGAACAGCTAAGGGGATATCCAACGATGGATCAAAATTCGGAGTCCACCTATTCATATATAGTCCTTGTGGCCCCATGAAGTAGGGTCCATTCCTGAAGATAAGCTCGCGGTCCTGCTTGCATTCGAAGACGAAAGCGAAGTAACATTTACCCAGGAAGAAAGATTTCACATCTTTAGAGATCAAGGGTCTCCAATTTTTCTGGACACAGCTTTCGGTGGACTTAAGGGATGGCCATAAGCCCGTGAACTGTCTGATCAGAGCCCATTCCGACAGATTTAGGGTTGTCTTGTAGGGAAGATCCATCAGTAGAGCTACAGTGGGGATCTCATCAATTTTCTTCACGAATTTTTGCTGAGTTGAAGAGAGCAACTTCTTGCCTTGGGTAGAAACAAGCTTCAAGAAACTAGCTAGGTCGAGAGGGGGGCTTTCTGTTCCCAAGGCCATTGGAGGCAAAGGGAGCTAGCCCTAGGAGAGGGGCAGAGAGGCAGATGGGTAAAGAAAGAGGATCCAAGATCGAGAAGTCGGGAGGAGGGGACAGGGTTCGAGGAGGGATCACGAACGCAGAGGAGGGGCCGGTGGGACAAAGGACGGCCTCAAGAAACGAGGGGGCCGTAGATCAAAGCCAGAACTCGCCCCGTGCTCCAGAACGCTCAGTCTAACCAACATCAACTCTTACCCGTTCTTATGCTACGTTATATGCAAATTTCGAGATTATTCTTTCCTGATGTTTGGATTTCAAGTAACTGTGCTCATGGATTTCCATGACAATTTCATAACCATGAGCATGTCTTTAGATTTTAACTGTGTTCATCGCACGTGGCAGTGGCAATGCCAATGTCGGGGACATTGCCACCACGTGGTTGTTGTTTACTGCTATTGTTATATCATCTATTTTAGCAAAATAAACCATGGGGAATATGTCATTAGCATCTATCATATAATTTCCTTTATGGTTTTGTAGATTTGTTTGCTTTAGGATTTAGACATATAGGTGAGTTGTCAAAGAAATCCACCCTTCTCCAAAACTCAAAAAATTCGCATATTCAAATCCAAGTGCTAATAATAGTAAATTTAATGGATCATTTAAATAATAACCTAAAAATAAATTCATAATCACTAAAAGAAACTTAAAACCAAAACAATTATAAAAATCAAACCTATTATTTTCTTTCTTTTATACCACAAAACACTTTGAGCTGAAATCTAGTTTAAACAAATGGTTGAAAGGTCTTTCATGCCCACCATTTCAAATAACTATTTCTTTCAGTTTGTCGTTATTTTTTTTCGTTTGATTTGGTTTGAGAAAGTGCATGATTCGGTTCAGTGTTCATTCGATTGGAGCACTAACAAGCATATGATTCAATCATTCAAACATTAAAAAAAGGTCGTGCCAAAAAAATTTCGTGTCGGTTTCACAATAGAAAGGATTTAACTGAACTGGACTATAGAGGGCTTTGTGAAATAATATAGGTAAACGAGCAGGAATAGAGTTTAGAATTTCGAGTAACCGATCAAGGGAGCTTGCTGTTAAGAAGGAAATAACTATAGAATGAGGATTGGGGGCGACGTGGAGAGGGAAAGACAAAGCGACCATCAGGTCTTTGGAGAGGTTCTTGGGAATGCACCAATATTATTGATAAAATTATTGAGAGACTTACCAAGCCTTTAATAAATGGTTGTGTTAGACTTAGGAAATTTGACAGACATTTAATAAATGACCGGTCCATACTTGAAAAATTCCCCATACATTCAAGAAAGGGAGTGGCCAAAAAAATTTCACATCAATTTCAAATAAAAGTATTAAACTTCATTTTATAGCTAACTTATACTTATAAGTATTAAACTCGATTTTAACATACTTGCACTTGCCAAAGATTCTTTATGTTCCACTTTTTGACAATGAATTTCATCGCTCTAAAAATTACATATTTTAAACTTTTACATGTTCCATTTTTTGATATTAAATTTCATTTGTTCTAACATTTGATATTAAATTTCATTGTTTCACATAATTGCGCCGAGAGGTGCTCTACAGCCTAGTATGAGGGAGATCTTGTAACGTGTGTGGAGTAACGTTACATCTAATAAAACGTAAAAAGTGATAATATGAGGGAGATCTTGTAATGTGTGTGGGGTAACGTTACATCGAATAAAACGTAAAAAGTGATCATATGAGGGAGATCTTGTAACGTTTGTGGAGTAACGTTACATCTAATAACACGTAAAAAAGTGATAATATGAGGGAGATCTTGTAACGTTTGTGGAGTAACATTACATCTAATCAAACGTAAAAAGTGATAATGAGGGAGATCTTGTAACGTTTGTGGAGTAACGTTACATGTAATAAAACCTAAAAAGTGATAATAAAATGTAATAAATAGTAAAAAGTAATTAATATTTTGTGGGCCATGATAATAAAAAATAATCAATTTTAATTTTAATTTCAAGGAGCTCCACATAATTGTGTCATCCATGCAGCTCCCCGTATCCATGCAGAGTATCCTGCAGCACCCCATATTATGCGCAACCCTCCTCCCCTCCTTGGTAGACCTCCCCACCCCTCCTGTGCGACCTCCTCCCCTCCTCCCCTCTTCTCTACGCGACCTCCTCTCGTCCTCTCTCCTGCCACCTCCCCTCTACAGCCTCCTCCCTCCTCCCTCCTGCAGCCTCCTCCCGCCGTCATCACCTGCAACTGCCTCCTCTCGCCCCCGACCTCCTCCCCTCCTTGACCTCCTCCACCTCCTCTCTGCGTGAGCTCCTGCCCTACTCTCTCCTGCGACCTCGTCACCTCCCTCCACCTCCCCTTTGCCGCATGCACCATCCTCCACCTGCAGCCTCCTCCCTCCTCTTGCTACGAGCTCCTCCCCTGCTCTCTCTCGCGACCTCATCGCCTCCCTCCACCTCCCCTCCGCCGGATGCACCATCCTCCGCCTGCAGCCTCCTCCCTCCTCTCGCCGCGAGCTCCTCCCCTGCTCTCTCTCACGACCTCGTCGCCTCCGTCCACCTCCCCTCCGCTACATGCACCATCCTCCGCCTGCAATCTCCTCCCTCCTCCCGCCGCGAGATCCTCCCTTGCTCTCTCCCGCGAGCTCCCTGCTGTCGCCACCGCCTACTGCCTCCTTCCGCCGCAGACACCTGCAGCCATAAATTAAAATAATTTTAAATTTTAGTTAAATTTCTAACGTTACAATATATATTAAATTTATATTTTAATTTTAAAAAATTAAAAAATTATTATTATCATTTAAATTTATATTTTATTTTAAATTTATATTTATATTAAATTTAAAATTAATATTTATATTTACATTAAATTTAAAATTAATATTTATATTTACATTAAATTTAAAATTAATATTTATATTTACATTAAATTTAAAATTAATATTTATATTTACATTAAATTTAAAATTAATATTTATATTTACATTAAATTTAAAATTAATATTTTAAATTTAATATATTCAATGTTATTAAATTTAAATTTAATTTAAAGATATAAATTTAATATATATATAAATATAAACCATTATAAGTTAGTAACAACAAATTTAAGGTCTGGGGCGGCAGGTGCAGGTGGGATACTCTTTGATCTCGGAGGAAATAAAGTCGCGGCCTTCTCTTGGGGCCTAGGTAGAAAGACAAATAATGAGGCAGAATGGCTAGCACTCATTCTCTCATTAGATTTGGCCTCCTCCCTCAGCATTGCCAATCTCAGAATTTATGGAGACTCTAGACACGTCATTCAAATCATGAGAAGGGATTCTGCTCCTCAAGGTTCAAAAGCCTACAGATACATGCAACGACTAAAAACCAATGTTCATCTCCCAAAGGCCTCATTTTTTCACATCCGCCGAGAGAACAACGGGCTTGCAGACTTAGAGGCTAATAAAGGAATCTTGTTAGAAATTGGGCACGTCAAGGACCTCAATGGTGCCATGGGATTTCACTTCATCCCCTAAGTTAAATGTCAAGGGTTAATAAATTCATTACAAAACAAAAGGGGTCCTTTGGAGTCTCGAGGGTCCTCCTCATTCCTCACTCAACCTTTGGTTATGTGCTTTCCCCTCCCTCCGTTGCTTCTGCCACACGCCTCCCCGGCCTTCCACGCACTTGTCACATGGATCCCTGCTGCACTGTCAGCTCCCACGAGCCATTAATAACTCCTCCCTCCGCTCATTTTCCTTCTTTCCCCGCGATGGCTCGTTCTCCTTATTTCTCCTGTGCTATGAGTCGGCTTTCCCTCTGCGAACTTGACTCCCCTCCTTCTCGTCCCCTTCTGCGGCCTCCGTTTAACATTGGGACAATGAAAAGCGTTATGGCGGCCATAGCTGCCTTGAGCCGCACTATGGTGGACATTAAGATCTCGGTTCGCAACACATACAACGCCGTCTGCACCAACGTGAAGCAAAATGAGGAGATGGCCATGGATCTTAATCACACGGTCTCCCAGCTTTCTTGCCAGGATTCGAGGATAGATGATTTAGAGAAGAATTTGTTCGAGCTGATGGGAAAAGTGGACATGCTGCAAGAAGACATGGCAATTCTGACAGGGAAAACTCAGGGAAGTTATGTGCAGGAAACCCCCACGGTCAATCAAGAGATCAATCAGGAAATGGTGGATGCAGCTTTTGCTCAGCTCAAGAATTATGGCTAAATTCCAGTCTAGCTCAGGTTTCAAAATTTTGTATCTATTTTGCCAATGTATTTCTGCATTATACTCAAAAGACAGTTTATCAGGGTTTATCCCAGCACCATTTTGAATAGTTTTAGAAAGACAAAGTTCAGAGATTTTAAAGCCATTTTGCTAGAAATCATAGCTACAATCTTTTCAGAAATTTCCTCTTCTGTTAAAAATCCTATTGAATGCATGTAATGAATAGCTGTGCACAACTTTTATATATACACTCTATTTCCCTATTTTTGTTAAAAAAAAACACAACAAATTTAAGGTGTATCCCATTGGTAACACATTGTGGTGGTCATAGGTAGGTCATGGTTCAAATCCAGGTCATGGGTCAAATCTTGTTGATCCACCCTTCCCCCATTTTCACCAAATGAGATATTATTCAAATTTATATATAAGTTCTTTACTATTTATAATAATAACTACATGTGGTATAGTGGTAATGGTGTTGGGATAATGGGTGTGAGGTTCAAGGTTTGATCATCCCAAATCACCTAATTCTTTTGAAAATATATTGAAATTTAAACTTGCATAGATTTCAATGTATGTTTTTTTTTAATTTCATAGATTTCAGTGTATAATGTTTAATCATTGCATAAATTTCAATGTATAGTGTTTAATCATTGCATAAATTTCAGTGTAGTTGTTATTCCTTGCATGCATTGATTTCAATGTAGATTTCATCGATACAAAAATTTCAATGTATGCAGAAGATGTGCATGCAAAAGAGGCTATGAATAAATCAATTAGTAGAACAACAAATAAATCAAAATGTCGAACGACAAAGACAAAATTCAACCAATATACCTAATTCTTTTGAAAATATATTGAATTTTAAACTTGCATAGATTTCAGTGTATGTTTTTTTTATAATTTCATAGATTTATGTGTATAATGTATAATCATTGCATAATTTTCAGTGTATAGTGTTTAATCATTGCATAAATTTTAGTGTAGCTGTTATTCCTTGCATGCATTGATTTCAGTGTAGATTTCATTGATACAAAAATTTCAGTGTATATGTTAATGATTGACATTTTTGTTATAGACTCTGATGGAAGATGTGCATGCAAAAGATGCTATGAGACAAACAAGAGAGGGACAGAAAGTACAGAACGTCGAACGTCAAAAAGCATATCAAGGAAGAAAATCTAACGAAATGACATCAAAAGAATAAAAAGAAGACTCGAAAAAAAAAGCAGAACAACAAAAAGAATATCGAAAAAAAATTAAACGAAATGAAAGCAGAAGGAGAAGAACGAAAAAAACCAAAAGGCAGATCGACAAAAAGAATATCGAAAAATAAATTTGGACGAATTGACAGCACAAGAACGAGAAGATAAAAGAAAATGAAACATTGATCGAAAAAAGATCATATCGAGAGAGAAAGTTGAAGCAATTGGAAGAAGCAAGAAATCAATTAGCAGAACAACAAATAAATCAAAATGTCGAACGACAAAGACAAAATTCAACCAAATATACCAGTGGAACCAACTGTGAGAGACGCTCAACGTGTAACGATCTAAGAGCACGTGTTGATGACATGGTCCAATTTCAAGCAGTTCCAATTACCAATATGATCCCAGAGGCAGATTGACAAAAAGAATATCGAAGGTTTTACTAAACATACCATGGTCTATAGTTTTTACTCTTGAAATTAAGTGATATGGTTTTAGTGAAAGTCTTTTTCAGGAACTACTTGGATGATTCACTAAAAAAAGTCATTCGATAAGGCGATATATTTTTTTGCGAAAAATGATGATGTAAACTATCATAACAAGCGTTTAATAAGAGGCCTAAACTGTCCCATTGTGACCAGTATTGCTACATCTGTAAGAAGAAACTATTCTACAGAAGGAAATGAAGAAGGGTTGGAACTTGAATTACTGATAGCCATAGGAGCAAGGGTAATGTTGACATCAAACCTATGGATTGATGCATGACTTGTCAATGGTGCTCTTGGAGTTATACAACAAATTGTATATAACCTTGGAAGTTCGCCTCCAGAACCACCCACATATGTTTTAATAAAATTTAATAATTATGTGGGGGTACCATGGGATGAATCGTTTCCTCAAGTTATTCCTATCACAGCTATCGAAAGAGGTAATACAAAACAACTTCCATTGAAACTAACTTGGGGTTTAACAATCCATAAGTCACAAGGATTGACATTGGACAAAGGTACTATTAATATTGGAAAGCAAGAGAGGCAGGGTATGACATTTACGACAATATCTCGACTTAAAGATTTGGCAGGTCTACGATTTCAACCTCCATAGATTGAGAATGATAATGATGTGAACCATATTTTCATTTATTTAATCCTTACAAAATTATTGTCTCTATTTTCCAATTTAACAATTTATTCAATCCTTAATACTTATTACTTACATTGAGATAATCCTCAACTTAACTTGTTCCTTACAATGTTGATTAAACTCCAGTTTTGTGTCATCGCCCATGACTGAAACCAGACTAGATCCAAATCCTAGGCTCTATCAAGCACCGAGAGGGATCAAATCTCCCGAGGTGCAAACCTCTTCTCAGGTATTGCACTCAAGGAGGTTTGCACCTCAGGGGATTTGATCCCTCTGGATGCTTGATAGAGCCTAGATTTGGGTCTAGGCTAGTTTAAACTTTTACATGTTCGAGTTTGAAACATTAAATTTCATCGCTCTAAATATTATATAATTTATTTAGACTTTATAAAATAGATACACTAAAATTATTTGTTATTTATTATTTTTTAAAATTAATAATAATTTTTTACTTTTTATATATTTTGTTTTGAACAATGCATTAACATAGTTAAATAATTAATTTTCGATTCTGATTTCTAACATTTGACGTTACATGTTGCCATTGTCATTGTAGAGTATCACCAGCATTACATGTCGCCTTTGTAGAGTATCACCAGCGTTACACTGTTACATGTTGTCGTTGTAGAGTATCACCAATGTTACATGTCGCCTTTTCAATGGGGAAGTATTCTTCGCCCGTGTCCGCGGATGCGATTGTGGCAGAGCTGGGATCATCCCATGCATACACTCATGCTTGGGCAGGCGCTAAAAGGTGGGCAGGTACTTGTTTCGAACTAAAAAGAGGGTAGGCATTTGTTTCGAATTCACCTACCATGAATAGCACACTCTCGTTCCTGGGCAGGCTCTAAAAAGCAGGCAAGTACTTGGTTCGAATTCATCTGCCATGAATAGAACTGCTGTAACATATAATAAGCTCATTAGGGAACCGGGAGGGTGGTTTTGTTCTACACAAGCTCAAATTCAGGAGCCTTATTGGTCTATGGGTTTGCAAGGGCTTGAGTACCAAGGCATTCTTAGGCCCTTCTTTTATAATTCCTCGTCTCTCGTCTCTGAAGCTGTCTATGCAAGTCAGACTTCGACGGTTTCACAAGGATATGGATCAATGGAACTATTTGAGGTCCGCTCAACAAATCAGGCACCAGGTTCGTATTACGAGCTTTCTGCTATGATTTTCCCTTCATTGTCGTATATGAGCTTCTGCCCTAATTTTGCAAAACTGCCAGAACTTCGCCTGCTTGCTGCACTTATATATGTTTTTCATGGTTTTTGAGAAGCACTATGAGAATTCTTTGATTGCGATTTTTGAGAAAGATGAAAGAACTTTGTGTATTGTGAGGTATCTACTGTGATTTTCCTTTCATTGAGTATGAGGGCTATATACTAGGATTTACTAGAATTGCTGGGAGTTTGTGTGTTTTTACTGTTCTTATATATGTTTCTTCACGGTTTTTTAGTAGTATTTAATTTTACTATGCTAAATTTGACTTTGCAAAAAAAGATTGAAAATGCACTGAATGCAGTTATTGAGAAAGATTAAAGACATTTGCGTATTATGACGTATCTTCTGTGATTTTCTGTTCATTGCAGTATGTGAGGTATTTGTTGTAATTTTGTAGAACTGCCTGGAGTTTGTGTGTTTTTTCATGAAATTAAATTATTCTAATATGGATCTTCTGGAATGATTTTCGTTTCTTTGCTTGGTGTTTTATGTGTTTCAGAGTATTTTGTATATATTTATGGTTAGCTTCTGGCTAGCAGTGGATGAATTTTTTGGTTGTGAAAGGGTTTTTTAATGTAAGCACCTAGGCAACTTATCTAGGATTTTAGGAATTATTACTTTAAAACCCCAACGGCATACCTCTAGTCGAGGGTTTTATTTCATGCCAACATAACTATCTATCCCATCAAACATCCTTAATAAAAGGTTTTGCCATTTGGATTTTATGAATGTGAGCAGTTACAGTTTTGATATGAACTTGCTCATGGAATATGCATAGAGACTACCATGCTCATAGTTTGAGTCGAGGGTTTCATTTCATGCCAATATAACTATCTATCTCATCAAACCTCCTTAACAAAATATTTTTGCCATTTGGGTTTTTAATGAATGTGAATAGTTACAGTTTTGATGTGAACTTGCTCATGGAATGTGCATACAGGTTATCATGCTCATAGTTTTGGAAAAACTGCTTGTGCATATGATTATATAGAATGGTTAGTTGACAAAAGGAATATCAAAACTTGAGACCTAGTCCTGGACTATTTGTATTTAAAGTTCTTGCGGAAGTGATGTATTTATTCTATTTGTGTTTAACCTATAGATTGGTTAACACAGTTGCCCAGAAAAGATAATTTTCTTGGTTTGCAATCACATGATTGTGATGTAGAATCAAGTCCTAGACTGTTTGCATTTAAAGTTCTTGTCGAAGTGATGTATTTATTCTATTCGTGTTTAACCTATAGATTGGCTAACCCAGTTGCTCAGAAAATTAATTTTCTTGGTTTGCAATCACTGGATTGCGATGTTGAATCATTTTTTCAGCCTGCATTCTCTGACTTGCTTTGTTGTTTGAAGGGTGAGTCCTTAATTAAGTGATAAAAAAAGGTTGAACTAGGCTACTCCGATAAGGGTAGGGGTGCTCTTTGTGTTAAAATCACCCCGCACTTGCACCTGTCCTTGGCTGCTTTTTGTGCATCCAATGGAATTGAACCGCCTTCACTACGCCACTAACAGTAGTATTATATTGAATGTGCTTATACCTCTCACACGTTTATTTTGCAATATGACATGATGGTGGTTGGTTTCAAATTAAGTCAAAATGTTAGTATCACAAAGTAACTTTTTAGAGAAGTGGTTGGTTGGTTTAAAAAAACAGATATCCTTTGAAACTTATATTGTTTCGTAAATTGATATATTATCATAGTTTGAAACCACCCACTAACTAAGGATATCCCACATATCTGGGTATATTGGTTGGTAAATTGATGTATTATCAGAGTCTGAAACCTCTCTAAAAAGTTAATTTGTGATACTAACATTTTGATTTAATTAGTTAATGGGTATATTTGTCTATTATATAAGTTTCAAAGGATATCTGTGTTTTTTTGCAATATAACATGATTCTCTCCAAAAATCTGAGAATCCCACATACCTGCAACGAGTGAAGCCTAAAGGGATGGCTGAGCCAATGGACTTAGATGAATAGTAGGCCAAGTATAGATACCGATCTCGTTGCTTTGTGAAGTCAATGAAGCTAGTTATAGGAATGAGACAAGGTTGAATACACTCTCAAGCCGATAGGTTTGGGCACCAAACTTTGCAATTACGGTGGGCCAAACAAGGGTGTCCATGAGAGACATATTGGATGATATTTCCTAGAAATGGTTAGAAAACACTTTCTTGAAGAGGGCTAAGGATCTGTAGCCCTTATTGATTCAAGTTAGAAGGGCATGCTTTCGACTGAAATGAGGCCTTGTGAATTACACTCCTAGGTAAATATATAGGAGTTGGTGATCTCAATCTCCTCCCCTTAATGGTGGTCCAAGAGGATCTTCTTCAACTTGTTGAAGATCATAGCCTTGTTTTTATAGCTCACGAGCATCTGAAAGTATTAAACTAGATTTTGGCATATTGGCAATTGTTAAGGGTTCTTTATTTCATATACTAGAAGCTTTATTTTATGACGAAAAAATTACCCTGAACTTATTTGTTTTCGACCTCGTGACCAGGCACTGGCAATTAAAGAAAATCCTATTGGACTAGACTGTAGAGGGATTCGTGAAAGGACACAGGTAAAGGGAGTAGGAATAGAGTTTGGAAGGTCTAGTGATCGATCGAGAGAGCTTGTTGTTAAAATGGCTTGAATCATGGAATGGGAATTGGGGATGGACCTAAGAGGAAAACGGAAAGTGACCATCAGGGGTTTCACTATGTTATGGAATGAGAACGATATTTGGAAAGGTTCATCAGAGGTTCATTGGTGGAATTGAGAGGGAATGGGAACGAGAATTGCAAGGGAGGGAGACAAAAGGAGCAAGAAGTTCTCTCGATGGGGAAAACGAAAGGGAAAGGGATAATTATTTTTTATAACGCAAGGGACAGCTGGAGATTGTTAGCCATAATAGAACTGTACTAGGTGAGCTTACATTCAACTCAAAACCTAAACCACCAATTTTACAACATTGTTGGAGAAAATATTTGTGCCACAAAGCATTGTGGCCACTGTTTGCAATCACATTTGTAAAGTAAGTTTATTTGTCTCATTTATCTGTTCTGTTTTAAATTTTATTTAGATTGTCAACTTTTGCTTCAACCTAGTCCTTCCAGAAGCTCACTCTTTTTTGCTTGTCCTTTTTTCCCATATTTGTTTGGTGTTTATCTTCTCTAATGTCAATTTCCATATCTATTATATAAGTTTCAAAGGATATTTGTGTTTTTTCTTTCAATAATTAAGTCAAAATGTTAGTATCTCAAATTAACTTTTTAGAGAGGTTTTAGTCTTTAGACAATGATAATATCAATGTTTTAAAACTCGGACTCGGACTCGAAATGGGTCGAGGGTCAACTCAGATTCGGGCTCGGAATCGGTAATGACTTGATCGATTTGAATTTAAGGACTCGGTTTACTCAAAACTACATAAAATGTTTAAATTTTAAAGAAAAACAATATTTTAAAGATTCGAATCAATGATTCCAAAGCATTAGAGACAAAATATCCGAAGTCTTCTCATGTATATACCATATAAGGATGAATATCGCAAAATGGCATGAAGTGTACTGTGCAATACATATATGGATTCTAGAACAAAATACATAATCAATGAGGCCTAAATGGCTTGTAGAGTCCAAAAAACAACTTGATATGATACCACTACATCATACATGTCATTGATCAACATGATCAATCATGAAACTCATCACCACTGCTAGAACTAGAAGTAGAACTAAAATCAAACTCACAATGTCATAGGCAATGGCATTATCATCTGGCTCAAGCTCGAACTCCTCAAGGTCATCTACAATTGCAGTAGTAGTAGTAGTGTTAGTTTTTACTTGTTGAGCATAATAACATTAAACAATATACTCAATGAAAGAAAGACAAGCACAACAAACACAAAGAAAACAAAATTTCTCTCGGGGAAACCACAAGGGAGAAAACCTTGGCAAAACTTCCTCAATATAGAAATCACCAACTCTAAGATAAAACCCCAAGACAAAAACAACTTCTCTCCTTCACTTGTGTGAATTTATCTCTCTCCTATGCGAACTTGAGTGAGTGAGATGAGTGATCCAAATGAGCAACTCAACCTCCTATTTATATTCTTCAGTTGAGGTGACTTTTCCTCAACAGGGCCGACTTGACCTAACTGACTGGGTTGACTTGTCAATTACATAATATAATATTCTTTTATGGATTCTTCTAGGCCGACACAAGTCCTAGGTTTTACATTGACTCTTTCAATGACTCTTACATTGTCAATTACATCAATGACATCTCCCGAATGAGGAATACAATAGCCAAGTACATTTAGAACATCTTTCGCGGTTACATTTCTTTAACACTCCCTCTTAACTAGGAAGGTATTCTACAGGAAACATCATCAACATCAGCAACTGTTCAACTAACTGGTGAAACTCTATATGTCATAGGAAGTTTTTGGAACATCATCATATGTCTGGGGTGTCATCAACATCGTCTGCTGGAATATCACCATCAGCATCATCATCATCATCATCATTAGCAAAAATTTGTTGGAACATCAACATCATCTGCTGGAATATCACCATCAACATTAGATCATCGTCAGTAATAATTTGCTTGAACAACATCATCATCAGTGTATGAATACTGGAACAACATCATCAATCATCAGTAAGTGAATACTAAAAGAACAACATCAATCATCAGTAAGTAAATACTAGAACAACAACATCAATCATTAGTTAGTAAATACTGGAACAACATCAATAATCAGTAAGCAAATACTGGAACAAGATTAATCATTAGTAATCAAATACTGGAGCAACATCAACCATCAGCATGTGAATGCTGGAACAACATCAAACATCAGCATGTGAACATTGGAACAACATCAACCATCAACATGTGAATGCTAGAACAACAATTATCAGCATGTGAATGCTGAAACAATAACCATCAACATGTGAATGCTGGAACAACAACCATGAGCATGTGAATGTTGGAACATCAACCGGGACAGTATCATCATCTGGAATATGCGTTGTGGTGGGCACTCTAGTAGATGATGCTGACTTAATAATCCTTTTGGACCAAACAATCCTAGTTAGGCATCTTAATCTACCTAGGGATCAAAAATGGCTTGTCTGACTTACTAAACCTTTCATACCAAACAAGCCTAGCCAGACATACCAATCCCCCTAGGATCTAGCTAGTGTTGACATACCAATCCTTCCGGATCAACTAGGCATTGTCAGGTTGATGTACCAATCCTAGACTGAGCTTCCATACCAAGGCTCCAGGAAACTACTCCCTCTTTCGAGGGTGATCCTTTCGGACCCCACTTCTTCTTTCAAAGGAGCTCATGTCAAACCAGTCATCATTATCACTCCCTCTTTCGAGGGAGGTCCTTTCGGACCATACTAAGCTTGTCTCGAAAGTATTCAAACTTTATGTGAGACAGAGGCTTAGTCAACACATCAGCAACTTGTTCCTTTGTAGGAACATACTTGATATTTACAGCTCCCTTCTGTACCATATCCCGGATATAGTGATACTTGATCTCGATATGCTTCGATCTATCATGGAACACTGGATTTTCTGACATCTTTATACAACTCTGATTGTCACAAAGAATATCAGTCACATCTATCCCTGCATCGAACAATCCTTCCAACATTTTGCGAAGCCAAACTACTTCACTACAAGTTGAACATGTTGCAACTATTTAGCTTTTGCTATACTAAGAGAAACACATGGTTGCTTTCTACTAAACCATGAGAACATACCTGATCCCAAACTAAAACAACATCCTGAAGTGCTTTTTCTATCTTCGGCATTCCAGCCCAATCTGAGTATGTATATCCGTACAATCTGAACTCACTATCTAAAGCATATCCGAATCCATAGTCCAATGTACCTTTTAGGTAACACGTCACATGTTTTGCTACAATTAGGTGTACATGTCTTAGGCTCTACCATTTACTGACTCAAGGTGTTCACAACAAAACATATATCTGGTCTAGTATTGGTCAAATACATCAATGAGCCAATAATTTGTCTGTACATCCTAACATCTACTATCTTTGATGAAGCATTATTCAAGAGCTTCAAGTTTGTCACCATCGGAGTAGTCATGGCCTTGCAATCCAACATCCCAAATATTTTTAGGATCTCAATAGTATATTTTCCTTAACTTAGGAAAATCTCATCTAGGAACTGCCATACTTCAAGACCTATAAAATAATGCATCTTCCCAAGGTCTTTCATCTCAAATTCTGCAGCAAGCTTCTTCTTACATTCAGTGATGGGCTTGTCTTCCCCTGTCAGAAATAAATCATCCACATATAGTAGCAATATCATAGGTTCATCATCTATGACCTTTTAATAGAGGTTGGAATATGCTTTACTCTTGGTAAAGCCCAAGCTCATCAAGAAGCCATCGATTCTTCCATACCATGCTCTGGGTGCTTGCTTCAACTCATATAGTGCTTTCTTTAGTTTGCATACATCTGATTTTTTGTCATCTGTTTCAAATCCTTCTGGTTGCTTGATATATACTTCCTCTTCTATTCTTCAATTCAGGAAAGCTGTCTTTACATCCATTTTGACAAAACTATTGACTTGTCCTTCGATCTTGGTACCACATCCCAAACATCATTCTTTATGATGGATTGGTATTCTCCAGTCATAGCATCCAACCATTTCTTCTTCTTTGCCACATCGTTGAAACATGCGGGTTTTTCTTCAACAAGGTTACACATCAAGGCTACATAACTAGAGTATGGCCTTAGTCTCTTGCTTTCTCTACTGGTTCCTTTTGGAGCACCATATTTTCCTGCATCTTGTATTATTTCTCGTGCCCAAGTTGTTCTTCTCTTCCGTGAAATTACCTCATGAGGTGTCTCCTAAGATCTCTGAGGTTCTGTCATGTCATGATCCTCTGGAATATGTTCTTCTTCAATATTCCTGTCTGGTGCATTATTAGTTTCTGTAACTCTAGGACCTTCATTCTCCTCTTCATCTTCATGAGTCTTCTTAGATTTGTTGAAAGTTGTATCTTCATCAAACGTAACATCTATACTAGGTCATTGAATACCTAGATCTCGAACTTTGTTGCAAGTTCTCTCTTGCACCCATCCATGAGCTCATCATCTTCAACCTTGTAGCAATGATCTAAAAATCTCAAGATCTTTTTAACCAATAAACTTGCATGTGAAATTTGCATGAAAACATTCATAAAATTGCCTTAAAAGATGATTTAAAAATGCTTCAAATCAACACATAAGCACATAAAGAATAGATGCAAACCAGAAAAATAACACAACAGTTGATAACGGAGTTCACCCCTCCTAGGCTACATCTCTTGGCCACTTCCAATGGGAAGGTCGTTCTTTATAAGTCTTCAAGAGTACAAATAGAGTGTTCTGGAAACACCTCTATTTTCTGTCAGTCAGAAGCAGAAACAAACAACACCACTGAATTCCTTGTGAAATTCTGAGATAAACGACTATAAACTCGACCACCTTTGGCTGAAAACTTCTCTGCCACACAAATCGAGACACCCAATCTGCACAAAAAGACAAAAGCATTAAATGTTTTGTACTTCATCTCGGGAACTGTGCCCGTACTCCACGTCGGAAACTGTGCAGGCACCCTGTGTGTAAATCCCGAACCCTGACTGCTGAATCTACCCGTGGCTTGGCAATTCGTGGCTTAAATAACAGTGGCGTTGTAACTTCTTAATGAAATAATGCCGCTTACCACTCAACGGTGGCTCTATGGCCCAATGGTAAAGGCGCATGATTGGGAGGCATAGGTCTCAGGGTCAAATCCGAGGGCCTCTCCTCCTCTTGTGCTCTTTGTTGGCATTTAGCAATGTATATATGTTACACATTATAAAATGGTTATAACCTATAGCGCTTTACATTATTTTCCTCCACATGGCAAGGTTAGCGCTATAGCATAGCATATGGTTTCAACAAATGGTTTAAAGTTTTAATATATAATTTAAACTTTGAATGGAGGTCATATCATATAACTTACATAGGCCAGCAATGTAGCTCACTTGGTGATTGATGAGGCCTGGGCTTTTCAGAAAGTGCAAGGTGGGGTTCAATTCCCCTGCACTCTATCGCATGGAAAAAAAAAAAAAACTTACACATTATAATATTTGTTTTGTGATATGATATGACATGGTTAAGCCTTTAGCGCTCCATATATATGCTTATGATTTGAACTTTGTTTTTTTTAATATATGGTATGTTTTAGTAATACCATATTATATGGTTTGTGATATGGCTTTTGCATATTTTATCCATGTTTTTAATGGGGTCACGGTGGCCTTTCCACAAGGCTTTTGGGTTCGATTCCCATTACCCCAATTACATTTTTTTTAAACCACTTTGTAACCATTTTCACTAATATTGACAAAACTTCAACCACTGACAATTTCTTTATCCGAAGTCCGTTTTTCAGGAAACGAACGTTGCCGGAAAGCTGTCAACGAACCCTTTACCATTGTAAACTTTGTACTATTGTTTGAAGAATTTAAACCTGATCAACTTTAGAAAGATCCTCCTGGATCAAGCAAAGGTTGATATCTCATCACTCTAGGTGATCATTATATCTCATGGGTGCATTCTGAGCCCGTACAAAGTCTTCTTCAATCTGCACGCATGTGGTTCTCTGTAGAGAGTCCCGAGTCCCGGAGGTTGCTTGATATCTTCTTCTACTTTGATTACGCCATCTATCTAGTGTAATATCTATCACTGAGGAAGTGTGTCTAGCCACGGGAGTGACAAGAGTTTCAAAGAGGAATTTCTTTTTATCCCACATCACAAGGTTTGTCGACTTACAATTGTTTTCAAGACCAAAATAAGATTTCCACCCTCCATTGATCCTTTTCTCTATGTTCTAGTTCAAGTTAAGCTTGTGATTGGTATCAATCCCAAGATATTTGTAGGAAGTCACTTCCTTCAAGTTACTATCATCATACAAAAAATGAGTGTAAGTGACCTACTATTGTCTTATAAACATAACTTTGGTTTTATCGGTATTGACATTCATGCCCATACCAAATCATAAATCCTTGAAAATTCTCAATTGCTTATCAAGATTAGAGGGACATCTTGCCAAAAGAACAATATCATCAACATAAAGAAGGAGGAGGATGACAATTCTTGTTAACGGCGTGCTAGTATAACCTACCTCTATTAAACAACCTTCTAACTTATCTGATGTATATACCCGAAATATTGGGGAAGAGTGGGAAGCCTTGCTTAACTCCTATATTAAAATTAATATCTTCTGACCAACTCTTGGTGTTCTTGATTTTGGCAATGACATTCTCGTACAACCTTATTGCAGCAGCTCTCAACTCGAAAGGAACCTTTAAGTCTTCAAATGTTTTCCACGAGTTATTTTAAAAAGGGTACAATAAGTCTCTGATTACGAGGTTTAGGGAAGCCTTGCTTGACTGTTGAATTGAAGATCTTATGGATGTGAGAGATGAAAACGATCCCCCAATTTTTAGGATTTCAGCTAGGTAGCCATCGAATGGGACGATGCCTAAAAACAAAGTTGGAATGGGATAGGTAGTGTTATTTGCAAGGGAGATAATGAATCAATGGACCATTTGTTTTTCACTTTCTTCTTCTCAATTTTTGTGTGGAAAGAAGTGCCACAGTTAGTAAATGGTACAATCTCTTGGGATGAAGTCACTCTCTAGATAACTTTGAAACTTAGATTAAAATAATTTTTATCACAAGTTATAGAGCCTTACCTTGTCATGTGGTATGGGCGTTGTGGCTAGAGAGAAATAATTTGTTATTTGAAAGTCACAATTTGTTAATTGATCAGGTTTCCCACGACATTAGATTGTCATATCCTGAGTGTTGGACCAAACCAAAATAAAATGCAATAATAATTTAACGAACCTGCCATAGATTCCACCTTTTATGGGGGGACCTTTAACAGGGCTTGTTGAGGTAGTTGAGGTATGTGTGGAGTGAGTTTTTTTTATATAAATAGCCATCATTATTTTCATTAGAAGTACGATGTAGGTATGAGAACCAACAATAGAGAAGAATATTATGCTCCATGGATTTTAATGAAGACAACCAAAGGCAAAGGATACAAAAAATTATAAATCGTGGTGATTCAAAATTATTGATGGATTGGGATAATGCCATTTGTCATATCACAAATTTGACTCCTAGACCCATCATACATAGAAACCCAGAGGTAAAAAATCACTATGATTTTTTCTCCTTCACTCAGTCATATACATGGAGATTTCAAACAAAAACAGTACTTAGTTCTAGTATTTTAGGAAGGATCTTTACTCATTCAAGAATATAGGGAAAATACTCCATCCTCAGAATTTGTTATTTATCTCTTCGGATCATACTTGAAACCTACAGACATTCAAGTTCTTAGAGATAAATGTTTTTTTATAGGATTTGTATTTAAGTAATTTTTCAATTTGTTGATGTTTTAAAAGTAGGGATAAAGGTAATTTGGGTCTAATCTTTTTGATGGATGATTGTAACATGTAGAGCATTGGTTTTGGCCCACACTCAACCTTGAAATATAAATATGAAGTTTTTTTGGAAAAAAAAAAGGTTATCTAACACAATAAATAATTTATTAAATAAAATTGAATATACTTAGAACCACATTAATATTAATGTGTATTTTGCTTAAATCTTGAAATATGAATATAAAGTTTTTTTCTTATAAAATAAATTTGTTTAATATAATAAATAAATTGAATGTATTTGAACACACTTTAATGTGTATTTTGATTAAATCTTTAAATATAAGTATAAATAATTTTTGTTTGAAAACAAAGATTTTGAATATAATAAATAATTTACTAAATAAAATTTAATGTATCTTTTGATTCAATCTTTAAATGTAAATATAAAGTTTTATTTTCCTTTTAATTTTCATATATCTTGAAATATGAATATAAAGTTTTTTTCTTATAAAATAAAATTGTTTAATATAATAAATAAATTGAATGTATTCGAACACACTTTAATGTGTATTTTGATTCAATCTTTAAATATAAGTATAAATAATTTTTCTTTGAAAACAAAGATTTTGAATATAATAAATTTACTAAATAAAATTTAATGTATCTTTTGATTCAATCTTTAAATGTAAATATAAAGTTTTATTTTCCTTTTAATTTTTATATAGTTTTTTCCAAAAAAATAAGGTTATTTAATATAATAAATAATTGATTAAATAAAAGTGAATGTAATGTAAATTATAAATTATTTATGAATTGACTTTTTAGCTAGGTTGAAGGGGTATCCTTGTTGTACTTTTAGAATTGATTGTGCTTAGGCCCCTTATCATTCAAGTGTGAATTCTATGAAAATGAGAGAGTTGATCTTGTTGAGGTTTTTGTTTCACTAGTCAAATTTTTTGAGGTGCATTGGCGAGATACCCATGAAGTCAAATTAAAGAAGGCCCAATATCATCATTGCATGCACGTGTTAAGCATCTTCCTTAGCCCTTCTTCTTTCACGCAAAAAGCTTTGGTTACTAACTCACTTCGCAGAAATCAAGAAAGGATTGGGGTAAAGATGTAGTCTTTTTAGGAAAATTATTTAGGTGTAATGGAGGTGGATCAAGATATCAATATCAATTTTAAAAGGGTGGCCATTATGTGATGAGAAACTATTTAAGGGTGGTAGAGGATCAAGATATCAATATTAAGCTTTAAAGTATGTGAGATTGAAATACACTAGAAGGTTCCTTTTCTAGTTCTTACTTGTCTACATATTTCTCATGAGGGATTAAAAAGCAATTATAATGTATTTCAACCATCATGTTCCCTTTTTACATCATGCATTAGGGGGTATCTATTATAGATCAAATCGACACTTCTCCATATGTGACGTCAGTTCAGAAGATGACACTCAAAATTGTCACTGTTCACTCACAAAAGGGACACTTATGATCGAAGAGCCTATGATTTGACCCTTATTAATGACCCTAATCATTGAAAATAAATCCCAGCATCATTCCAGCCAATTCAGAGAATTGCAAACCTAAAACAAGGCAAATTCGCCCCCTGCAAACTTATTAGGAGCAAACCATTCACACATTGCTCGTTCACAGGGTGTGAATGCATAAAAAACCAACAATTTGCGCCTTGCACACTAACAAGAAGCAAATCATTCACATGTTTCTTGTGAATTGGCCGAGAATTCCCCATAATTTCATAAAAAACAAATATAAAAATTTGAAATGTGGGAGTTAAGGAAGTTTTACAAACAAATTTGCCCCTTTGCAACTCCCTAAACCACCTGGTAATCATTTACAACTATGTTCTTTTCACATAAAAAGGAAGTGAAATGGACCAGGAAGGGGACCTTGGACATCGAAAGTTATGTTGGAGTAATCACTCACACATCATTCATCCCTTTCCATCAGTAATACCTGTTGTTAACCCTATGTATCCTTGAATACTAAAGTGTCACCCTTAGGTTACTTCACCCCTCACATACATCTAGTGGACTAGAGTGGGATTGTCGGAGTGCATGAGCAGAGAGACCAAAAACGTCAAGTTCAATAAGGCGTCGAGCAGTGAGAAGGTAAACACATGTACTTACTTCATTGCTATAATCAAGATTTGATATCTTTCCCTCCCCCAATTCAATGTTCTTGTAACTGTGGTTTGACATAAAGAACGTTTTGTCACTTATTTTGAATTTGCTTAGTTAGTTAATATTCTATTTATTTTCATTCCATTTGCATATTACTTAAGTGTCGAATTGGCTTGAAAAAGGTTGGTTGTTGGTGTTGCATGTTAGTGTTGGGAATCAAGAAACATATCGAGAGAAAGACAAGGGAGTAGCTAGGATGACTTTCAAAAAAGGTACACGCTTCTTGTCTCCCTGACCTCTCTTTTTGTTAGATTTGCATGTTGAAGTTTGTATGAATTATTGTGCATGTGTAAGAGTCTAATATTCCTATAGACATAGTGAATTAAGTCAGTGTCCTTCATTTCAATACGTTGGTGATATTGCCCTAGTCATAGGATTTACTTCTGAACAACAAAGGTATCTTACTCTTATTATTGTGAGATGGAGAACTTGGATATATAGTGGATTCCTTAGATGCAAATGATTCACTAGTATAAAATTATGGTTAGATTTGGATGTTGAAGTTTGTATGAATTCTTATGCATGTGTAAGAGTCTAAATATTCCTATAGACATAGTGAATTAAGTCAGTCTCCTCCATTTCAATACGTTGGTGAATTTGCCCTAGTCATAGGATTTACTTCTGAACAAAAAAGGTATCTTCCTCTTATTATTGTGAGATGGAGAACTTGGATATATAGTGGATTCCTTAGATGCAAATGATTCACTAGTATACAATTATGGTGTATATGTCCCATATCTAGAAGCTCTTATTGAGCTATGGGACCTCTTGTGATAATGTTTCCTGGAGATATTACCACTCTCATCGTCATTGTTTGAATTTTGTTGATGATGAATTCTCCTATGTATGTTTATCAATGTTTAAAGCATGGATGCATTCAACTATTTTTGTTCTTCTTGAGCTCTGATAAGCCTTTCATTAATATCTTCTCTACAACATTGTAACTCCGCTCTTAGACTTCTCATGTTCTCTGCAATATTTTGAGGAATTACTTTGTTTCTTCGCCCATTAGATTCTATCTGTACATTTTTAACATGTATGCTTTCTTCCATGGCATCTATTTTAGCTTCATAGGGATCCTGTGCATCATTCATGGTGATAGTGTTCTTGGCCCAACCAAGACCAAAGGCTTTCTAATTGCACTATCTTGAATGTTGACCCCTAAATATCCTTGACATGGTACTGTATTTAAAAAAGTGTTCATATCAATACACTTGTTAGTTGCATTACATCCTCATAAAATTATAAAATTAATTTTCATGCATTTTGGAAACTAGCCATATTAACATTTTTTGTCAAATCAAGGCTACACGCTATTTTTTGTACAATTTTTTGAAATACTTGAAGCTCTTCTTTAGAATCTAATTGTACACATTTGTTCACCTATGCATCATCTTTCCAATCACTATAACCATTCTCATTTATGCTCTCATAGCTAAAAGTCATAGCCCTTCAAAATTACTAAATTTGCCTAATTGTGCATTTAGTCTCATAAACCAACTTCAACCACTTGTAGCAGAAAATATAGGGAGAACCAAAAATAATAATAATAATAATAGATAATAAATAAAATAAAAAATAAAAAATAATAATAATAATAACAATAATAATAAATAATAAATAATAAATAATAATAAATAAATAAATAATTGTATCGAACATTGATAATGCTCATGATAGGGATTACTCAACAACCTTCAGATCTCTAATATGACTCTCCGGTCAATTTCTATAATTTTATGGAATTATCTACTTTTACTTTTGCACTTTTTCCAAAAATTATTATCCCCCAAACTAAACATTTATAGAAATACTTCATCTAATAAAAGTTGTTCAGATTGATGAGGAGATCAAATGTTTAAATCATTAAAAAAAACAATTATGCGTTCTTGGGCCACTTTTCCCTTCTACAAGATTTTCAAAAACCCCAAAATTTCCCCAAAATAGTGATTTTGGTATTTTTTTGTACCTTTATTCCCCACCCCTTGGAATTTGGACAAAATATCCCTAGGTTTTCTTTGTGCCTGGTAAAAGAACTACACCATAAAAATTTCAGCCCCACTAGGTCCCATGTCAATCAATTGGGTACTAGTATTCAAAAGTCATTATTTCACATTTTTGGGAAAATTGGAGCCGGACAAGCCCATGCCTCTCTCTATAATTTTTGTAGTCCTCCTTACTATGGACAAATGTCAAATATTTTAGCAAATTCTGAGTTTATATGCTTCTATTATGGCTTAAACAAATTTTTGTCTCCATGTTTTTTTAAATATTTTTCATACTACTGACATGGAACCTGACTTATGTGGAAAGTCACGTGGTAAGTGTTGATGTGGCGTCATGTGCAATTGGAACCTACATGGCATCCCCTTATCTTGCCTCATCATATAATGTTCATCCCCTTGTCCCTATCACTATGATCCTCTAAGATTACCACATCATAATAGTTATGATCCCCCACCGATGAAATCACACAAATGATCAATATCCATTTATATGACATGTGCCATATGTTTTCAGACATTCGTGGCAATGCAACATGTGTCGGATATCATTTACCTCTATGCATGTGAATGATTGTGATCTAATGTTCTCAATCACTCGATGAAATCTAAACCATTTGCGAGATGACCCCCATACTAACTCATGATTTCTTGTGCTTTGCACGAATAGTTAAGATTGCTCTATCCAACTTGCACGATCAACCTCAACCATTTGAGGGAGGTTCCCAATATTATGTCATGATCACTTGGGTTTAGCACGAATGGTCAAGATCACCTAAATTAACTTGCACAGTCAATCTCAACCATTCGCAATGATGCCACACCTTGTTATGCTTTGTTTATGTTCTTATGCTGGAGTGCTTCATATTTGATGATGAAAGATGCTCAATTCAATATAGAACATTTATGTTGTGATCCCCTTGATAAGTAAAAATCACTTAGATTCTATGCGAACGGTCGATATTTGCTAGTGGAATTTGCTCAATTCAATCTAGGCCATTCGCGATGCCACCCCTTGAATTAAAATTATGTGCACTTTGTTTTGCATGAATGGGGAAATCAATTGATCTAAAGGGCATAATCTAATCCTAGTCACTCATGGTATACTCCTCTAATTAAATGCTTGGCTACTTCCACAATCCAAACAACCATGATCTATTGATCAAATGAGCCTGGTTAGATCTCAACCATCAATTATCCTTAAACTCTTAAATTGAACTGTAGATCCAATCATTTGGCATTCGAAATTTTGTTAACTAACAAAATCAAGATCTTTACCAAATTCAAAATAAATCCCCAATTTTCATCATACCATTCTACCCTTGTTTTTGATAACCACAAGATTTAATCCTTGGATGTGTTAATTGAATAATTTGAAACCACAAATTTCTCATAGGAATTTCATCAAAGACTTCATGCATAAACTTTGTTTTTTTCCTATAAATGTTGATTATGGCCCATATAGCCCCGATGTTGCAACAAAGAGCTTTGATACCACTTTGTAGTATCCCCTTCCATCATTTGAAATTAAGAGGGAGTAGTTCTGAATTTCCTCATACAAAATTTTCACCCCATGGAACCATTATTCAAAATCAAAGATATTTTAAGCCTTCCATGGGAAAAATAACTAAGAAATGTATTTGCAAATGCATGAATACAAAACACAACGGAATTAAAACTATATTTCACACACACGTCATGCATGAACCATCATATTCATAACATGAAGCAAATATAATATCACATATTCTCAAAAAACAAATACTACTTATATTTAAAGAGAAGAAGATCTGAGAAATTGGCTATGTAAGAGAAATTTTCCACCCAACTATAGGTATCAATTGTAGATACCACCCACAAGCTAGGCTATGAAGCCACCGAGGCAAAGGAAACACCTACAACCTTCTATCTATTAGCCCAAAATCCATTGCTCTCATGCTTAGCCAATATAATAACCACATAGCAGTACACGCATATCATTCAACCATCCCAGCCATGGAACTCCTTCCAACCCCCACACAACACAAGGAATGCCTACTCTTTCTCTGCTCAATAGTCCCTCTGAGTACTCGACCCTTACAGTGCTCTTTAGTGTGCGTTGAAAGAGTCCAACTTGCTATGTGTTATTAGAGAACCTCTTGTAAAAATCAAATCATGGCTTCTCAAGCCTCCTAGAACATAAAATAAATAGTGGGTAAAGGTTCCTATCTTGCCTAGACTCTATGCTCACCTACAACCATCCTCTTCACTCTAATGTATGCAATTTCTTCCGCACAATGCTAATTCTAGTTAATTTCACAGTTTGGTTCTTGACCAAAAAATGGAGAAAACAACGTGAAGGCTATGTAGTGTATGAATTTGCATGGAAAGTGAGTGTTAGACTCTAATGGAGATGAGAGGGTTGGTGAAAACACAATCAACATTAATTCTTATCATAGAAGGAAGGACTCTTACAATTGCAATAAAAGTATATTCATCCCATGATTCCATAACTACATCAGAAGAATTTTCCCACCAACCTCACACATGCATTCAATGATTGGACTTAATAAGTAAAAAATGAGAAAAATGGCTCATTTAAAGAACATTGCAAAAATGGATGAGTTCTAAGGTGGAAACTTGGCAAAAGAGGATTCAGTCTCCCATAGGCCCCCTTTCCTTCTCGCCTCTATTGGAATCATGGACCCTGTAGTGCTCTTTACAATACCATCTTGGACTATTTTACTATTTTCCATCATAATATTTACATAGCTTAAGTAATCATGACAAGCCAACCCCATAGACGATGTAGAAATATTTATAGTATACATACCTAGCCAATCACTAGTCGGGCCTTGGCCTTAAAATCTGCACTAGGAATCCATACTAGCATATTTACATCATTTTACATAATTTGATTTAGTACATTTCAAGTGTCAAAACTGGTGGTATTACAAAAGCCACAACAATGTATTTTCCCTTTTTGCAGATGGTCTTGTATCATATCCAAGCATATTGGTGACCCATTTATGTTGCTTTGGGGATGACAATATTTTTTACAAAAAATACTTCAGTCTATGGTGATCCATCTGGATCACTGAAGCGTTGCTGCATGAGACATGGCTTCCATGTGTCAACTGCATGTAGGATGGCCACATTTTCTTTCTCATAGGTAGACTTTCCCAAATTCACGTCACACAAGTGCTTACTAGTGAATGTTAAGGATCTTTTGTCTTGCATTAAAAATGCACCCAAAGCTTTTCTAGAAGGATCACATTCCAATATAAAATTCTTAGTAAAATCAGGCATGGCTAAGACTCGGGTGGTGCACATGCTTTTCTTTAAAATTGAAAATGCTTGTTTTGCCACTTCATCCATGCAAAGGCATTTTTCTTGAGAAGGGTTGTCAAAGGTGCTACAATTTTACCATAGTTTTTCATAAACTTCGTATAGTAGCAAGTAAGGCCTAAAAACCCATGTAATCTCTTTGGGGTTTTAGGGTGTGGCCATTAATGCATTGTAGCTATATTTTTAGGGTCCACTCTCACCCCATCTTGTCCAACAATGTGGCCCAAGTATTCGACCTCTAAGGCCCCAAAATGACACGACAACATTTAATGAACAACTAATGGCCCCTAAGGAGTTGCAAGGATTTATCAACATGTTATACATGGGCATCCCAAGTTTTACTATATATCAAGATGTCATCAAACAAAATCAACACAAAATTACGAAGATATGGCTCTAAAATTTTATTCACGAGGCTCTAAAAGCTAGTGGGGGCATTTTGAAATAAACATAGCTCCTTGCAAAACACTGATTTGAAGACGATACTACAAATTGGCCTTGAAGCTTCTATAACTCTGGAATTTTTGCACCTTTGAATCTAGAATTTTGTTGTGAATTAGTTTGATATGTTTACTCTATAATACCATGGGTTTTATTGAATTTCGATGTGCCATTAAAAAATTAGGGTAATTTTTCCAAAACTAGTTGATTTTTGTCTTCTCAAATGACCAAACTTGTAGGACCTGCCACACATCCAATATTTTAGTTATGAATACGAAAATTGTACTAAAAATACTATGGTATATATTATTTCTAACATAGCTAGTGACACTCAATCTAGATCTTTCAAACTTCATAAATAACAATTTTACCTAGAAAACATGTTTAAGTCTAGTTTTTGGGCTAGTAAAAAATCCTAACTTACACAGAGTGTATCTCCGAAAGTATAGTGATCCATAATTTGAAATTTTGAAACATGTTATTTCCTTATGTACTCGTTGTAACTTGAAAATTCCATACCCTAAAACTTCACATAAAGCTATTTTTGGATTCAAAATTCCAAGATGACTAGTAGGGGGGTCAATGATGTGACCAAAGGTAATTAACAAATTCAATGAAACAACAGGGTAAGGATCAAGGGTGAAGGTAATGAAACATTCCCAAGGCCCCAATGTTAATCAAATGGGACATAGACTGGGTTGAAGACTCCAAGATCTTATTATTAGACCAAATCAATGGGAACTTAAAGAGAAGACTTGAACACTTGCGGTACCACCATATAGATGTTTTGGAGTCTTTCCTACTGCCACATATTGATTTGTGCATAAAAAACATAAATGCAAATTGTATATATAACACCATCCACATATGCATTCTCACGATCTATTTATTAAAGATACAATATACATAATTTAAAAGTTCAAGTAGAGAAAGTCAACCTTGACCCAAACAACTTAAGTTGTCCATAAGACATGATGCATGCATAATCACAAATGAGCATTCCTCTCTTATCTAACATTGGGGTCACAACGAGTTGCCTAATTTTTAGCACCAAGAAGCAAATTGGTTTACATGTTTAGGGAAATTTAACTACTTAAAAATTATAACATATATTTGACTATTTATTACAAACTTTGACTAAATGAATGGTACTAATATCATCTTTCAATCAAATAAGCCTATATTGTTTGCTTAATGGCTCTTATCATATAAGGTTGCACACTATCTTCTCCATAGTTTCATTGATTTGCTTTCTCTTATAAATTTTGAGAACAATATATCCATATTATCATGTCACAATTTATTAAAATCATAATACATATCACAACTAAGTCGAGACGAAAACTTATAATCCAACTTAAACACAAAAACAAATCATTGAAAGGTCCTCCACATGTCTAAATCAAATCATTTCATTATTTTATTTATGGTTGTTATTAGATTTCCTCCATCTAATTTCATTTGAGGGAGTGCAAAAGTTAGGATATACAAAATACACTTCGATTTCATCTTTATTCCATTTAAATATTGCAAAATATCTTCTAGTGGTGGAGATCCCAAAGTTTGAGAACATTTTTAGGTAATGCTCACAACATTTCCTTATACATGGAAACAATCCTTCTTCAATTCAATGAACTATGAAAAATGAGAAATATTTGGTTTATTCAACATACAACTAGCTCTTGTAGATATTAAATAACATTCCCAAGGGACCCATTAGACATTCAACAAATGGGTGGTCCATAATACTTCCATCCATGGGATATACATGTCCCACTATGCTATCACACAATCCTTGCATAGGGAATATTTGCTCTACGAGCATGATATGATGTCCATTTCGAGATTTGTAACACAAGGGACCATTCTCTCAGTGTAAGCCATGGTACAAGGTTAAAAGTAATGGTTCAAGACCATGTTAATTATGACAATGACTCATAGATCGTGCATTGTTCCTTAGACAATCATGCAAGCCCAACATAGGGAATCGTTAGCCCAGGGTGAGATATGGTAACCATTTCGAGGACTAGTATGACGAGGATGGTTCTTCTAACCGATGTCATGGTACAAGGATGCATATTGAGGACTTGGGCTACAACATTTTCCTCGATATCTCATTGTTATGTATTGGGCCCTGGACCGCCACATGGCCCCTCCACGAACAATCTTTCCCCAACGAGTGGGATATGGTGGCATATTTCAAGTTTGGCATGTTGGGGATGTGTATTTGTCTCCAAAGCATGGTTCAGTGCCAAAATCCATGATCTTGAGGCAAATTAATTGTCTCTAACGAGTATGGGCCATGTATATGGCCCATGCCACAACATATGCCCTACAAACAAAATCTTTGGCATGTGTGTAGGATATGGTGCCCATTTCGAGGTTGTAATTATAGGGAAGGTTCTCATAGACCATGATGTGGTAAGGGGTTGAAATACAAAGTCTTAGACCATAACATCTATTTATATAGCTCACGGGACATGCACAAGACCTAAGGCCATTAGATATGCCCTACACAGGGAGTGTTTGTTCCATAAATGAGATATAATGGACATTTCAATGTTTGTAAAATTGTGTATTGTTACAACAATCTAGGATCAAAAGTCAAGGTCTAAGGCCATACCAATTAGCTCAAGGGGTCATGAGCCATGCCCGATGTCTCACACCACCACACAAGCCCTAGATAGGGAATCTTCACTCTATGTGTGAAATATGGTAACCATTTCAAGAATTTGGGTTCTGATGATGGTTCTCATAGTGTATTTCATGTTCAAGGGATAAATTATTGGGTGTTAGGCCATATAATTTGTCTTTAGAACTCATGGGCTATGTGTGAAGTCTTGGAGTGCCACATATATCCTCCATGGGGAATATTTGGATCATGAATGGGATATGGTGGGTATTTCAAGGTTTGGCCCACATGGATGGTTTTTGGGGCTTATTAAATAGAGCTCGTGAGTTGGTGGGTTGGGTCGGGATTAAGGGCTATCTCTTACAAGTATGATATGAGGGTCCTTAATAGGTTTTGTGCACAAATGATGGTTTTCGAGGCCTGGGCCATGGTCACTGCTTAAACCTAGGGTTTTATGCTATAACATTTGTCTTTAGAATTTATGGCTATGCATGGGACCTTGGGCCACTAAGGTCTTAGGCCATCACATTTTTCTTAATTGCTTCGAGGCAATGTGTGGGGCTCTAAGAAACCACATAGACCCCAAAAAGGGATTCCTTAGCATATAAGTGGGATATTATGCCCTTAATAATGATTATCATGCTAGGGATATTCACGCAACATAGTCCATGGCCCAAAGTATTAGGCCATGGCATTTGCATTTGAGCTCGTGGACCAAGCATGAGGCCCCTGGCCATCATGGAGTCCTTGCAAAGGGAATCTTTCACCTACAATTGTGATGTGGTGGTTATTTTACGACATGTAGCACTAGGGATGGATCTCATGTCTTAGAGAATGGTCTAAGGTTTAAAGTATGGGTATGATGACATAATAATTTCCTGATTGGCTTGAATCATGGACCATTCATAATACCCTATACCACCATGCAACCCCTTGATAGAGAATATCTAGTCTACAAGTTAAATGTGGTTTCCATTTGGAGGGGTGATACGATGGGGATGGTTTTGTGCTAAAATCTAAGGCCTTGAGACATAACATTTGTCTCTAGAACTCATGCACTTTATGTGGAGACTTGGGAGACCATCCAAGCTTGTTAAGGGAATCCTTAGTGCGTGAGTGGGATAATTTGTTCTTATTGAGGTTTGGAACATCAAATATCATGCTCGTAACCTAGTCTATGGCCCACAATAAAATTATGGATTTTTAGGTTATAACATTTTCCTTTGGGACTCATGAGCTGGGTGGGCACAAAACCCCATGGAGTCACATAGACCTTACATAGGGATATTTTTATCTGTAAGCAATGGTTATAATTTTAATAATTCTAACACCATGGATGGTTGTCATGTATCTAGGCATGATATTGGGTTGAAAGTAAGGGTCTAAGGTGGTACAATTTCATCAAGGGATCATGGTCCATTAACATTACCCCAACCCATCACAAAGGGATTGTACATGGAATCTTTAGTATATGATTGAGATATTATCACTGCTTGAGTATTGATGCATTGAGGATGATTCTATGCCTAAATACAAGGTCTTATGCCATAATTGATTTTTCCATGGCTTGTGGGCAATGCACAAGGTCCTAGGCCACCACACGATCCTTGTAAAGGGATTTTTTAGCATGTTATTGGGATGTGATGTCCTTGTTGAGGTCTGGCACTCTAGGGATTGTTCACACAAATTACTTCATGGTACATAATACAATGCTAAATTTTTAGGCCATAACATTTAACTTTAAGGTGCATGGGTCTGCCATAGGGACCTAGGCCACCACACAATCCTTGTATGGGGAATCTCTTGCTTACAAGTGGGATATGGTGGCCATTTCAAGATATACAACAATAAGGATAATTATGATGGCTTAACAAATGGTTAGGGTTGAAAGCAAGGGTCTAAGGACACACCAATTTCCTCAAGGGCTCATGGGCTATTTGTGGTGCCCTAGACCACCACGTTGGCCTTGCATGTGGATTATCTAGTATATGAATGAGAGATGGACATCATTTGTGTGATTAATGCATTATGGATGGATATACCCAAATCCAAGGTCTTATATGCCACTTTTATCTAGGGCTTGTGGGCAATGCATGGGGCCTCAAGACACCACATAGACCTTATAAAGAAAATCTTTAGCACATAAGCGAGATATGGTGTCCTTATCAAGGTTTGTTACTCTAGGGATTGTTGACATAACCTAGTCCATGATCCATAATGAAAATATTGAGTTAACACATTATAAATTGGGGGCTAGAGGTTAGTAGGTGATGCATGTGTGGGTTTAATAGGTTTTAGAGGGAATGAATGGCCCTGCGTGTGTTGTAAATGATCCCATGTACATCGATGTTGTGTGACAGGCATGGTTTCGAAGGCATTATGCTTACCAAAATATGAAAGTTGGATTTGTGGGAATGAGTTAACGGATTAGTGTGTTACCAAATAGGTGGTTTAGAGTTAGGGTTAGGGGATGATTTGGGATCAAAGGATTAGCGGGTCAAAGACCACAAATCAAATTGGATACAAATGGCACAATACCAAAAACTATTTGATGATAAGAGTAATGGAATGGGGGAAGATGCCATCATAGTAATTGAGTGACTTGCATACCAAACATAACTTTTAGATCGACAAAGGTTATGGTAAGGGTAATAATTTTAGATATTGGTAATATAAATTAATATATGATGTGACACCATGTTTGATAAATATATTCTTCACGTTCATGACCATTTTGGCGTGAGATTCTAATTTTTACATTGAAGGCATTTTGGGTATCGTGCTTGTATTTAATAATGACAGTCAAGGAAGGCATGACTATCCATATGCATGGCATAACAATTGGTTGGCCTTCCATCATCCAACTCATCACTAAACTCATTTTTATTAAGATTTGTGATGTTGGTGCAATGAACTCGAAATCAATTACATGGGTTGATGATTGTGCACGATCGAGAGGCATGGGTGATGGACTATTACCTTCATTATTGGGGGGCTCAACATCAACAATGAAATAAGAAGCTCTCCATCAAGAATATACTTGTCATTTGTATTGTTAAAGGTCCTAATTCTAATGACTATGGGACCAATCAAATTGTGCATGATATCATCAAAGCACTAGATTGGATGTTGATTTCCTTATGGAGGTCTTTCACCCATCTTAAATTTTAAAAACTCCTCTCCCTTGCAACGATCTTTACGTTGTAGAGTGCATGCTTACAAAGTAAATGAACTAGTTTTCCATCATTCATGTTATAAGACCTACTAGGCCTACTTAAACTATAATTCTAAAAATGCAAAAGAATGGACATAAATCGAACTTTTATAATCCCTCCCAAAAGCACAAAGACGTCGACTTGGCAAGAGAGAGGGAGAAGAGATGTAAATCAACTGTCCCATGTGGGTGAAAACCTTTTAATTAGGCAAGTTCAAAACTAATATTTTTTCTTGGTTTATAATAATGGAACATAAATAAGAGGCACCCCAAACCAAAGGTGGTTAAATCTCATTGCATACGTAAAATCAATTATCTTCACGCAAAAGACAATCAAGGATCTCTTGATCCCCACATGTACACATAATGAAGGAAATAAACAAGCAATAACAATGTAACCCATATTAAAAGAGATGTTTGTGCCCTTAATAGAATTATATACCTTCTAACTCATGGGTTATAATGAAAGTCTTACTTTGAGGTGGCACTTAGATGGAGGATTGATTGAAGTAGAAGGAGAGAACTCCATAATCACCACAAAATGCAACCTTCCAATCCAAAATGAAGAAGATACACCAACGAACAACCAAGAGGCAGGAAAGAAGAAGAAGAAAAGGAACACCTCGTCGAGGGAGGAGAATGGTTGAGATATAAAACCCAAGCTTGACAACGTGCCCAAACTCCAAAACTAATGGAAAAGAGCTAGAAATACATTTTCTAAATATTATAGTGATCCGGGTTAAGCGAGAAGAGAAAAAGACACAAGCGAAGCAACCTACATATACACAACGACTTTTACAAGGCATAATAGTGCCAATCCATAAAATAAGGGAGTGTTGGTCTTCTTTCATAGTGAAATTGTAGGTTTTTACCCCTTAAATATAGGGGATAAAGACCAAATTGTGTCTAGATATTGAAAAAAGGTCCTTTCTATTGTAGGCCTATGGATAAGGAACGAAACTACAAGACACGCTATAGCAAGGCGAGGAAAAACCACATTTTGTAATGCATTAGATGTGCAAAATTGAACAGGGATGTTGACCAAAATGACTACTATATAGAGCATGCTTCCCATAGATGGGGATGCTTGTGGTCCCAAAAGGAGTTTTCTAGCAACTTAAAATAATATTTTGGGTTGTAACATATGTAAGGTAATATCAATAGTTACAATGTCTCTTAAAAATGGCCAAATGAAGGTAGATGTTGCAAATATGATTCACCATGAAATAAAGGGGAACAAACCAGGGACAAAGGTAATGAGTCCCTCCTATGGACCCAATGCTAATTAGTGAGGAATAATGACTAAGGTAAAGATTCCAAAAATTTATCTCCAAACCATAGTAAAGGGCACTCAAAGTGAAGACTTGAACACTTTCGATATCATCATAGAATTTTGTATCATCGTAGATTGATCTTTGCATCAAAAGTGCGAAGTGCATATTCTTTATACCACACCATCCACATGCATTGCCATGATTTATCTATTTAAAATGCAATATACATCATTTGAAAGTTTAGGTAGAAAAAAACCAAGTTTAGTGTACATAATTGAAGTTGTCCACAAAACACAAAGCATGATTACCAAATAAATATTCCTCTCTCAAGTAATGTTGGAGTCACAGTGAGTTGCCTAATTTTAAGCGCAACAAGTTGGTATACATGTTCATAGAAATATAACTATTTTAAATTTATAACGGAGATTTTACTAGAAATCACAAACTTTAACTAAATATATGGTATTATCATCATCATTCAATTAAGAAACCTACAAGGATTGTTTTGTTGTTTCATTCTGTCATAGAAGGACATGTAACATTAAATAAAAGTATAAGGTTTGTTATTATGTCCTCTAAGGACATATAACATTTGGACCACTACATTAACACCTCTCTATATTAACCTCTTGTACCTTTTTTTTTTTTTCATTTTCCAAGGCTTTGAATATGGTTTATACTATGTAATATCATTGATGGGATAACATCATGGGAGATTCATGTGATATGCGTTCAAGACTGTGAGGTATGAGAATGTGATAGGGTGCTATGAATGTTAGCATGTTGGCATCATGGATTTGACAACAATTTTCAATTATGCTCTGTCATTTCAAATACAATATTTGATTTGTTCTTTACTAGCTAGGTGTTGGTTATGTCCATGTGTTTTATGCTAACAATCATGAAAATATAAAAGATCATAATCAATCAATCTAAACAAAATAACAAGTAGATTGCGATGATAAAAATAACAACATAAATGTAATATTGCATTAATGAAACAATCATGAAAGTGGAAGCATAGCAATGATGCCCCCATTTGCGTCTTAGTTGTAACTGCTTGCTTCACAAGGGCCTCCACCATGGAGAGGGACACAATCAATCAATCTAAACAAAACAACAAGTAGATTGCAATGATACAAATAACAACATAAATGTAGTATTGCATTAATGAAACAATCATGAAAGTGGAGGCATAGCAATGATGCCCCCATTCGTGTCTTAGTTGTAACTGCTTGCTTCACAAGGGCCTCCACCATGGAGAGGGATCAGGGATAGGTTGCAACATAATATGATGAGTTCAATTGTGTGTATGCAATGGTTGAAAACAAGACCAAGTGATGCACGTGAGAGATAATTACATTGTTGTAGGCCATAGTGTTTAAATGGAATGAAATCTTCATCTAATTTAATGGTTTTTATAGTTGCAAAGATTTGATCAGAGAAGCTCTTATGACTACAACGACATGAATAACACATATAGAAAACAATGTATGCACATGTTGTATATAACTCGAATTCCCCTTGCACACCATTACTCGAGATGGATGCCATTAAACACCTCACAAGTTTAATTTTATGGATTTCAAGGAGTTCACTATCAAACACTGCGGTTTCACATGATTTATTATGTCCCCGACAGGGGATATATATATTTTGCTTGACCCCTATTATTTTCCCCCTAGGTCTATAATTTTTTCCTACATTCTATAGTTGTGTTATAGTTGAAAATATATTTTATTTAACAAAATTCTTAAAAATAGTTTTTTTGAATTTTTATTAGTTACAGGTCGTGACGTCATCCTCGTTTTTCCCTTCCCAGGAGGGGGCAGCAGGACGACATCACCTGGGCGGAGGGTTTCAGACTTTCTTATTGTTGTTGGTTGCCAGTCATTTAATGACAGCCTTTTCCTTCTGGCTTTGCATGGATATGCTTGATTAATGGAGTAGCAGCAAGTTTGTACGACGCTATGGTGATTAATGCACTCGAAGCCATAAAATCTTGATTCATGACAGCTCGCATTTGCACAGTGTTGGGCGTCGATTCCATTGCTCCGTTCCCGTTGAGTTCCTGATTATGAATATGTTGTGCTGGAGTATGAAAACCAGGGGGTTCACCCTAAGGGATTCGATGCCGCCTAGATTCCCTCTCCTCTCCCTCGGGCTTTAGGTCGGCCTGCATGGCCATGGAAACCATGATCTATACGAGGCTTGCAGTCTTGCCCAAGAAGGAAACATATCCGGGTTCATAAAACACAACGCCTTACATTAAATGCTCTCCCTCCTCTACCCCTCAGCAATTATTGCTCCTTTGCACCATCATGGGTAGTTGAATCTTGTAGTATCAACAATAGATCTTCCATCTTGCAACCAAAATCTTGTAGAGCAAGTAGTATCCCGTGTCTCTAGGTTTTTCCATGCCTCACTGAGTTTCTACTGCTTCTCATGTTATGTTTTAGATTTTGTTTGTTTCAAAAGGTCATTGTGATAAGAAGAAAAGAGGGGAGAAACACCAGTGGTCATGTTATTATACATTGCTTGATAGTACACCTCTCAAAGATGGTGTTGGTGGCCACCTACTCTGTAATATCAATGAAGCAAGCGAGGGCCTCGTAACGGGAGGCCATGACGACGTTTCAAGGTCCAATTCCCACAACTTGACCTCCACAAGTTCCATCCACTGAGAGAATGCAATGAGAAGCAGAAAAGTCCCAAAGTGGAAGTCCTAATTCTAATCTTGCACGTTCTACAGGATCTCGTTGGTGAGAAACTTTTATATTTCGTCTATTGTTCTTTAGTCATTTGGGCATGGAGTCCATTCGTTATTTATCTCCTTTATTACGAATCACTTCTTTTTTATAGCTTCGTCGAAGATTTTTTTTGTGTTCAAACGACGCAGCCCTCTGGTGTATGGCAGTTGCAAACAAAAGGGAGGGCACCTCTCTAAGAGTTGCCAAGTATGGAAACATTGGTATCTTTGGAGGAGTTTATAGTCTTGTATTTGAGTAAGGATGCTGGAACGCCCTTTTTAAACAGTCATTTTCCTTTCTTGAAGATGCTTGTGAAAGGTTGACTATGTTTCTGTGTTCGTTACACGTTATTTGCTTCATTAAGTTTATGTCTTAAACTCTAACAAAGTTTGGATTTCAGGGTATCTTTGGAGGAGTTTATAGCCTTGCATTTGAGTAAGGATACTGGAACGCCCTTTTTAAACAACCATTTTCCTTTCTTGAAGATGCTTGTGAAAGGTTGACTATGTTTTTGTGTTCGTTACACGTTATTTGCTTCATTAAGTTTATGTCTTAAACTCTAAAAAAGTTTGGACTTCAGGGTACCATTTTCATAGATCCTTATATCGATGTACTTGACGGGGATTCACTCTATTTATCAACTTAGAATAGTGATTTAGGTATACAATTTTCTATTATGTCAACTGTGCACGTTATTTGCTTCATTAAGTTTATGTCTTAAACTCTAACAAAGTTTGGATTTCAGGGTACCATTTTCATAGATCCTTATATCGATGAACCTGACGGGGATTCACTCTATTTATCAACTTAGAATAGTGATTTAGGTATACAATTTTCTATTGTGTCAACTGTGCTTTAGAATTTTAAGTTCTTATGCAACCTTCCTTAAAGTCAACCACCTCCCACAAAAGGGAGAAATCATCCACAGTTAGAGGAGTATATTAGATAGATAGACATATTGATTTTGTTGGGTTTCCTCGTCTTTTTTCAATTGAACTTCCTATTGGTTTTGGATTGCATTTGGTTTATAATTTTAAATAATCCCTCTCAAACTTCAACGTTTCCGAGACTATCCTAAACTTAATTGCAATTATGATTTGCAGATGAAGGACAAAAAGTGTTTTATGCGTGTTCAAATTTCCACCATAAATTTAACACCATTATAAACTTAAAACTTAAAAACAATTATAAAAATCAAACCTATTATTTTCTTCCTTTTATACCACAAAACACTTTGAGCTGAAATCCAATTTAAACAAATAATCGAAAGGCCTTTCATGCCCAGTGCCCACCGTTTCAAATAATTATTTCTTTCAGTTTGTCGTTATTTTTTTTTCTTTCGTTTTATTTGGTTTGAGAGAGTACAGGATTCGGTTCAGTCTTCATTCGATTGGAGCACTAACAAGCAGATGATTCAATCATTCAAACATTAAAAAAAGGTCGTGCCAGAAAATTTTTGTGCTGGTTTCACAATAGAAGGGATTTAACCGAATTGGACTGTAGAGGGCTTTATGAAATCATCTAGGTAAACGAGCATGAATAGAGTCTAGAAGGTCGAGTAATCGATTGAGGGAGCTTGCTTTTAAGAAGGAAAGCATTATAGAATGAGGATTGGGGGCGACGTGGAGAGGGAAAGACAAAGCGACCATCGAGGGTTTCCGAAAATGGTCTTTGGAGAGGTTCATGGGAATGCACCAATATTATTGATACAATTCTTGAAAGACTTACCGAGCCTTTAATAAATGACTAGGCTAGACTCAGGAAATTCGATAGACATTCAATAAATGACCAGTCCATACTAGAAAAACTCCCCAGACATTCAAGAAAGAGCGTGGACAAAAAAATTCCACATCACTTTCAAATAAAAAGTAATAAACTTCATTTTATAGCTAACTTATACTTATATCGTTCATATTATAATATTAAACTAAACTCTTCTTGGACAAATGCTCCGCGACAGCTATTGTTCATATTTTTTAGGAACATAATTCCGATGCTGATGCACTCTCTCGACGTGGACTGGAGGCTGCAGAAGGATGTATCTATTATGAGTTTATTGGCGGTGTGGTCCAACCTTCCACTGGGTTCTGGCAAATTTTCCCACACTAGTTTTTTTGCCACCTTATAGCTGTACAATTTTGTTGTTCCTACCTTGTTTTGGTCGGCTATTAATACTGTTTTTCACCTACTATTTTACGCCACAATTTTGTGGTGATATGGTGGCGTTACTTTTGTGCTGAAACGCCATTATCGGCATGTAATTTATTAGTTTCCCACTACATTGTTTTTTTTAGTTTCCTGGCTACTTATTTTAGAGGATTGGTATATCCTGGGTGTGCATGTCGTCACCGTATCTCTCGGCGATTTGGTTGTTTGGTTGTATCGGGTTATCATCTGTGACTTCTGGGTTTGTATTCTGTTCTGTTGGAGTTGGTTTTGGGACTGTCGGTGGTTTTTTTATCTACCGTGACTATGTATTCACTTATAATTCCTTATAAAGTATAGATCTTTTCTCATTTGAAAAAAAAAACTTCTACTTATAAGTATTAAACTCGATTTTGACATACTTGCACTTGCCAAAGATTTTTTATGTTCCACTTTTTGACATTAAATTTCATCACTCTAAAAATTACATAATTTAAACTTTTACCTATTCCATTTTTTGATATTAAATTTCATTTGTTGTAACATTTGATATTAAATTTCATTGTTTCACAGAGTTTAAACTTTTACATGTTCGAGTTTTAGACATTAAATTTCATCGTTTTAAATATTATATAATTTATTTAGACTTTATAAAATCGATACAATAAAATTATTTGTTATTTATTATTTTTTAAAATTAATAATAATTTTTTATTGTTAAATAATTAATTTCCGATTGGGATTTTTAACATTTGACGTTGTGGCATTGTTATTACCTGCGTTACATGTTGCCCTTTTCAATGGGGAAGTATTGTTCGCTCGCGTCCGCGGGTGCGATTGTGGATCATCCCAAGCATACGCTCGTGCCTGGGCAGGCGCTAAACGGCGGGCAAGTTCTTGTTTCGGACTAAAAAGCGGGCAGGCATTTGTTTCGAATTCATCTGCCATGAATAGCACACGCTCGTGCCTGGGCAGGCTCTAAAACGCAGGCAAGTACTTGCTTCGAATTCATCTGCTATGAATAGAAGTGCTGTAACAAATAAAGCTCATTAGGGAACCGGGAGGGTGGTTTTGTTCTACACAAACTCAAATTCAGGAGCCTTATTGGTCTATGGGTTTGCAAGGGCTTGAGTACCAAGGCATTTTCAGGCCTTGCTTTTATAATTCCTCTTCTCTCGTCTCCGAGGCCGTCTATGCAGGTCAGACTTCGACGGTTTCTCAAGGATATGAATCAGTGTAACTATCTGAGGTCTACTCAACAGGTCGGGCACCAGGTTCGTATTACGAGCTTTCTGCTATGATTTTCCCTTCATTGTCGTATATGAGCTTCTGCCCTAATTTTGCAAAACCGCAAGAACTTCGCCTGTTTGCTGCACTTATATATATGTTTTTCATGGTTTTTGAGAAGCACTATGAGAAATTTGCAAAAAATTGAGAATTCTTTGACTGCATTTTCAGGCCTTGCTTTTATAATTCCTCTTCTCTCGTCTCCGAAGCCGTCTAAGCAGGTCAGACTTCGACGGTTTCTCAAGGATATGGATTAGTGTAACTATCTGAGGTCCGCTTAACAGGTCGGGCACCAGGTTCGTATTACGAGCTTTCTGCTATGATTTTCCCTTCATTGTCGTATACGAGCTTCTGCCCTAATTTTGCAAAACTGCCAGAACTTCTCCTGTTTGCTGCACTTGTATATGTTTTTCATGGTTTTTGAGAAGCACTATGAGAAATTTGCAAAAAGTTGAGAATTCTCTGACTGTGATTTTTGAGAAAGATGAAAGAACTTTGTGCATTGTGAGGTATCTGCTTTGATTTTCCTTTCATTGCAGTATGAGGCTATATACTGGGGTTTAGCAGAATTGCTGGGAGTTTGTGTGTTTTTACCGTTCTTGTTTCTTCACGGTTTTTGAGTAGCATTTAATTTTATTAGGCTAAATTTGACTTTGCAAAAAAAATTGAAAATGCACTGAATGCAGTTATTGAGAAAGATTACAGAAATTTGCGTATTATGACGTATCTTCTGTGATTTTCGGGTTCATTGCAGTATGTGAGGTATTTGTTGTGATTTTGTAGAATTGCCTGGAGTTTGTGTGTTTTTTCACGAAATTATATTATTCTAATATGGATCTTCTGGTCGTTTCTTTGCCTGGTGTTTTATGTGTTTCAGAGTATTTTTTATATATTTATTGTTAGCTTCCGGCTAGCAGTGGATGGATTTTTTGGTTGTGAAAGGGTTTTATAGTGTAAGCACCCAGACGACATATCTAGGATTTTAGGTATTATTACTTTAAAACCCAAGCGGCATACCTCTATTTGAGGGTTTCATTTCACGCCAACATAACTATCTATCTCATCAAACATCCTTAATAAAAGGTTTTGCCATTTGGCTTTTATGAATGTGAGCAGTTACAGTTGATATGAACTTGCTCATGGAATATGCATAGAGACTACCATGCTCATAGTTTGGGTCGAGGGTTTCATTTCATGCCAATATAACCATCTATCTCATCAAACCTCCCTAACAAAAGATTTTTGCCATTTGGGTTTAATGAATGTGAATAGATACAGTTTTGATGTGAACTTGCTCACAAAATATGCATACAGGCTATCATGCTCATAGTGCTCATAGTTTTGGAAAAACTGCTTGTGCATATGATTTTATATAGAATGGTTAGTTGACAAAAGTAATATGAAAACTTGAGACCCAGTCCTGGACTGTTTGTATTTAAAGTTCTTGTGGAAGTAATGTATTTATTCTATTCATGTTTAACCTATAGATTGGTTAACCCAGTTGCCCAGAAAATTAATTTTCTTGGTTTCACTGGATTGCGATGTAGAATCAAGTCCTGGACTGTTTGTATTTAAAGTTCTTGTGGAAGTGATGTATTTATTCTATTCGTGTTTAACCTATAGATTGGTTAACCCAGTTGCTCAGAAATTAATTTTCTTGGTTTGCAATAACTGGATTGCGACGTAGAATCAATTTTTTTCAGCCTGCATTCTCTGACTTGCTTTGCTGTTTGAAGGGTGAGTCGTTAATTAAGTGATAAAAAAAGGTTGAGCTAGGCTACTGCGATAAGAGTAGGGGTGCTCTTTTTGTTAAAATCACCCCGCACTTGCACCTATCCCCAGCTGCTTTTTGTGCATCCAATGGAATTGAACCGCCTTCACTACCCCACTAGCAGTAGTATTATATTGAATGTTCTTATACCTCCCACACGTTTATTTTTTTTGCAATATAACATGATGGTGGTTGGTTTCAAATTAAGTCAAAATGTTAGTATCACAAAGTAACTTTTTAGAGAGGTGATTGGTTGGTTTAAAAAAAACAGATATCCTTTGAAACTTATATTGGTTGGTAAATTGATATATTATCATAGTCTGAAACCACCCACTAACTAATCCCACTAACTAAGGATATCCCACATATCTGGGTATATTGGTTGGTAAATTGATATATTATCATAGTCTGAAACCTCTCTAAAAAGTTAATTTGTGATACTAACATTTTGATTTAATTAGTTAATGGGTATATTTGTCTATTATATAAGTTTCAAAGGATATTTGTGTTTTTTTGCAATATAACATGATTCTCTCCAAAGATCTGAGAATCCCACATACCTGCAACGAGTGAGGCCTAAAGGGATGGCTGAGCCAATGGACTCCAATGAATAATAGGCCAAGTATAGATACCGATCTCGTTGCTTTGCAAAGTCAATGAAGCTCGTTATAGGAATGAGACAAGGTTGAATACGCTCTCAAGCCGATAGGTTTGGGCACCAAACTTTTCAAGTACGGTGGGCCAGACAAGGGTGTCCATGAGAGACATATTGTTTGATATTTCCTAGAAATGGTTCAAGAAAACACTTTCTTGAAGATGGCTAAGGATCTGTAGCCCTTGTTGATTCAAGTTGGCAGGTCATGCTTTCGACTGAAACGAGGCCTTGTGAATTACACTCCTAGGCGAGTATTTAGGAGTTGGTGATCTCAATCTCCTCCCCTTGGAAAAATAAATGGTGATCCAAGAGGGTCTTCTTCAACTTGTTGAAGATCATAGCCTTGTTTTTGTAGTTCACTGTTGTAATTGTAACTTCGGAAGATATTCTTATGTTTATTATTATTATATTATTATTGTATTTTTGTTGTACCTCCGTCGGAGATGTTTTTCTTCCATTTCGGGATGTCATTATTATGTTTGGTCATGCAAAGTCACTGAGGTAAAACCTCCCTTGTAAGTCGGGGCATTAGATCCCCTAGAATCAAATATAAAAGGTATTATTGAGTCTCCCTAGAGAAGTCGGCCTAGTCAGTTTTAGTGAGGCCGACATAGTTGTGTAAAAGGTCAAGTCAAAAGCAAAGTATAAATAGAGAGCCTTGCTCTCTCATTTGGACACATTACTCACTCACACAAGTTCGCATAGCAAGGGAGAGAAGACATGTTCACTGGAGGAGAAAGAGAGAGAGCCGCAGAAGACATATTTTGGGTTTTCCCTTCTTGGCTTGATATTGTTTTAGTGACGAAACTATCTTTGAGGAAGTTGGCAGGTTTTCTCCTTTATGGTTTCCCCGAGGAAAACTATTGTGTTTTGCTGTGCTTGCTATTCTTTCAGTGAAAGATCCTAAATAATATTGAATTAAAGTAGAAAATCTAATATGGTATCAGAGCTAACCTGGAAAGAAAACATTGTGCAATAGCGGGAAAATAGGGCTTCCTAGTTTGAGGTCTTCTCTCCACAGATCATCCGAAAAAGAGGGCTAGGCTAACTCGCCCTAGAAGGGCGCATCTTTCTGTCGAAGCAGAATTAAATTCCGAGAATTTTCAATTTTTGGCCTGTCACTACCACTGGGAGGAAAACTAGGGCATCAAGTTTTTGGGGCTTCCTTCCATCAATTTGGAAAAAATAGTACATTGGACAACTCGCCTTGAGGAGGCGCATCTTCCTGTCCAATCAGAAGTTCAGGATTCCAAGTTTGAAAAATTAGGGTTTCTCTAACAACCCCTAGGCCAACCAGCTCCAGAACCAGATTGGGCATCTCAAATTGTTAAGACCTAAATCTTTGCTATTTCCATTTGAGGTACTCATTCAATATGTCTCACCACACCAAGCTTGAGGATAAGCTTGAGGGAGTTGATAACTTCAGAGCATGGAAGCATAGGATTGCACTTGTCCTTTAAGAAAATGACTTGGACAAATATGTTAGTGAAGAGGTTCCAACACCAGAGGGAGATGAGGCTAAGGCTATCCACAAGAAGAACTTGGTTAAGGCCAAGAGAATTATTGCAGACTCCATTAAGGATAATCTCATCCCACATGTGTCATCCTTGAAGACACCCAAGGAGATGTTCGATGCGTTGACAAGACTATTCGAAGGGAAGAATATAATCGGAAGATGACATTAAGGAACCAAATCAAGAACATAAAGATCCTGAACTCAGAGACCATGCAATCCTATTTCACAAGGGTCTCACAGATCAAGGAGCAACTTGAAGTAGTTGAAGAGAAGGTAGAAGAAGGAGACATCGTTATGACCACCTCGAATGGTTTCCCAAGATCATAGGACTCATTCATTCAAGGGATATGTGCCAGAAATAAGTTGATCACCTTCAACAAATTATGGGAAGAATGTACACAAGAAGAAGCTCGACTTGTGGCACGAGAAGAGAAGATGGGAGCAAATGATGATCAAGCTCTCACAATTCATGCTAGAAGAAATCACAACAAGAGGGAGCACCACCATCACAACAAGAGGGAGAACCACCATCAAAATAAGAGGGAGAACTATGATAGACAAAGGAGACCCATAAGAGATCTATCCAACATTAGATGTGTTATACATGTGATGAGAAGGGACACTACTCCAGAGATTGTCCCAGAAACAGAGGTTCCTCCAACAAGAAGACAAACAAGAGAAGGCATCATGCTCACACCGCTGAAGATGATGAACCAACAAGGAAAAGAACCAGAGAAGAAGAAAGAGATGATTCTTCAAGTGATGAAGAATATGTCCCGATCTCAGCATTCATGGGCACTGTCACACATGGGAGCAATGATTGGCTTGTAGATAGTGGAGCTTCCAAGCACACGACGGGATACAAAGAATCATTCGTCAATCTATCTGAACATGAGTCACTTCATAAGGTGAAACTTGGGGATGATTACCAATACCCCATAAAAGGAAGTGGAGAAGCTTCCTACAAGCTAGACTTCGACAAATATCTGAAGATGAAAGATGTACTGTATGTTCCAGGATTAAAGAAGAACCTTCTCTCCATATCAACACTAGATGCTAAGGGAATGATGGTTGCATTTGTTGATGGCCAAGTCCTAATGTGGCCAAAGGGAAAGACGACATCAACCATCAACATGTGAATGCTGGAACAACATCAACCATCAGCATGTGAACGCTGGAACAACATCAACCCTCAGCGTGTGAATGCTGGAACAACAATTATCAGCATGTGAATGCTGGAACAACAACCATCGGCATGTGAATGCTGGAACATCAACTGGGACAGTATCATCATTTGGAATATGCACTGTGGTGGGCACTTTGGTAGACGATGCTGACTTACTAATCCTTTCGGACCAAACAAGCCTAGTCAGACATCCTAATATACCCAGGGATCAATCATGCCTTGTCTTGCTTACTAATCCTTTCAGACCAAACAAGCCTAGCCAGACATACGTATCCCCCTAGGATCTAGCTAGTGTTGACATACCAATCCTTCCGGAGCAACCAGGCATTGTCAGGCTGATGTACCAATCCTAGACTGAGCTGCCATACCAAGGCTCCAGGAAACTACTCCCTCTTTCGAGGGTGATCCTTTCGGACCCCACTCCTTCTTTCGAAGGAGCTCCTGTCAAACTAGTCATCATCATCACTCCCTCTTTCGAGGGAGGTCCCTTCGGACCACACCAAGCTTGTCTCGAAAGTATTCAAACTTTATGCAAGACAGAGGCTTAGACACATCAACAACTTGTTCCTTTGTAGGAACATACTTGATATTTATAGCTCCCTTCTGCACCATATCCCGTATATAGTAATACTTGATCTTGATATGCTTCGATCTATCATGGAACACTGGATTTTCCGACATCTTGATACAACTCTGATTGTCACAAAGAATATCAGTCACATCTATCCCTGCATCGAACACTCTTGCCAACATCTTGCGAAGCCAAACTGCTTCGCTACAAGCTGCATATGCTGTGACGTATTCCGCTTCTGCTGTACTGAGAGCAACGCAGGGCTGCTTTCTATTGAACCATGAGAGCATACTTGATCCCAAACTAAAACAACATCTTGAAGTGCTTTTTCTATCTTCGACACTTCCAGCCCAATCTGAGTCTGTATATTCGTACAATCTGAACTCACTATCTGAAGCATATCTAAGTCCATAGTCCAATGTACCTTTTAGGTACCTCATCACATGTTTTGCTACAATTAGGTGTACATGTCTTAGGCTCTACCATCTACTGACTCAAGGTGTTCACAACAAAACATATATCTGGCCTAGGATTGGTCAAATACATGAATGAGCCAATAATCTGTCTGTACATCGTAACATCTACTATCTCTGATGAAGCATTATTCAAGAGCTTCAAGTTTGTCACCATCGGAGTAGTCATGGCCCTGCAATCCAACATCCCAAATCTTTTTAGGATCTCAATAGTATATTCAAATATTTTCCTTGACTTAGGAAAATCTCATTTGGGAACTGCCATACCTCAAGACCTAAAAAATAGTGCATCATCCCAAGGTCTTTCATCTCAAATTCTGCAGCAAGCTTCTTCTTACATTCAATGATGGGCTTGTCTTCCCCTGTCAGAAATAAATCATCCACATATAATAACAATATCATAGGTTCATCATCTATGACCTTATAATAGAGGTTGGAATCTGCTTTACTCTCAGTAAAGCCCAAGCTCATCAGGAAGCCATTGATTCTTCCATACCATGCTCTGGGTGCTTGCTTCAACTCATATAGTGCTTTCTTTAGTTTGCATACATGTGATTTTCTGTCATCTGTTTCAAATCCTTCTAGTTGCTCGATATATACTTCCTCTTCTATTTTTCAATTTAGGAAAGCTGTCTTTACATCCATTTTGATGAAAGTATTGACTTGTCCTTCGATCTTGGTACCACATCCCAAACATCCTTCAGTCATAACGTCCAACCATTCCTTCTTCTTTGCCGCATCTTTGAAACATGTGGGTTCTTCTTGGACAAGGTTACACATCAAGGCTACATAACTAGAGTATGGTCTTGGTCTCTTGCTTTCTCTACCGGTTCCTTTTCGAGCACCATATTTTCCTGCAGCTTGTATTATTTCTCGTTCCAAAGCTAGTCTTCTCTTTCGTGGATTTACCTCATGAGGTGTCTCCTCACGTCTCTGAGTTACAGAAACTAATAATGCACCAGACAAGAATATTGAAGAAGAACATATTCAAAGCTGTATCTTCATCAAATGTCGCATATCTACTAGGTCATTGAATACTTGGATCTCGAACTCTGTTGCAAGTTCTCTCTTGCACCCATCCGTGAGCTCCTCATCTTCAACCTTGTAGCAAAGGTCGATATCTCATCACTCTAGGTGATTATTCTATCCCATGGGTGCCTTCCGAGCCCGTACAAAGTCTTCTTCAATCTGCATGCATGTGGTTCTCTGTAGAGAGTCCTGAGTCCTGGAGGTCTCTTGATATCTACTTCTACTTTGACTACATCATCTATCTAGTGTAATATCCATCACCGAGGAAGTGTGTCTGGCCACTAGAGCAACATCTTGTCATAGTCGACTCCCTCTTTCTGAGAGAACCCTTCCTTTGTACATCTGTAGTATGCTTGATTTCATAAGTCTTGTTGAATGTCATAGGTGGACCATCGTCACTTGTTCTACGAAACAAATCTGATTATTCTTCGTTTGTAGGTGATTGTTCACGATGTTTCCTATAAGTCAAATTCAGTTGCATGGTTAGAAACATTTCATGGTTTCCAAAACATATTAATAATGACAAATTCTTATGCATACAAACATAGGTCACACAATCATGCAACTATCTTAGTCAATGCTTCAACACAACATTAATCCATATCCTGTATTCATATGTTAACTTTCTAGATGCCTTCCATCTCTACCAGAACATTATTAAGAGCGTGCACTACTCCCAATATGTCAGCAAAGAGGTTTCATTCTAGATATGTAGCAATGGAATGTTGTACATCACCATAGGCCACTTACCCATCGCATGCATATTCGTAGTATTATGTTCATCAATGCAAACATTCTAACATGCATAATACACATCCTAAATCTATGAACATAAATATGTACCCAACTGGACAATATAGGAAATGACAATTCAAATACTTATCTTTGCTTGTTTGGTAGGATCTCTCTTGATCCTAGTCTCCTTGCAGGAGTCTCTAACAGTGTGCTCCACTCCATTATCTAAATATGAGGACCTGTTCTTTTCCTTCTTATGACCGACAATGCTAAACAAGTCTTCTATACCCCAACTCACAAGGACTCATGGTCCTAGCTATTAGGGTTGAGTCTGCATGTCCCTTTAATTTGTAGAGTCCTCCTTCTTCAATTCCAATCACGACTGCATCCCTTCTTATCCAATGCTGAGATAGATAAGAGGTTCTTCTATCTTCCTGGTTTGGATTAAAGTACATATTCCTCACTGGAATCTTCGTCTTCTCTGGTTTTGATTTCGTCATCATGTTCATTATCTTTGGCTGCATGAGCATGAAATCTTTTCTTGTCCTTCTTGAATTGTCCAGATTTGAGAGGACAATTTCTTGCAATGTGTCCCATCTTATGACAAGAGAAACATTCAAAGGAGAAGTCTTTCTTGACTCTCTTGTTCCTTTGAGATCTTTGAGGTCTTCTGGGAGAGTGGTCATGAGTACGTACATCATTCTTTCTTTTTTTTCCTCCTTTGGCATGAGTTGCCAAAGCTTGATCTTCATTATCATTTAGTTTCTCCTCTTACAACTATTCTTTCTTCTTTTTGCACACACTCTTCCCATAGTTGCCTGAACATGATTAATCTTTTTCTATCGAATATGCCACAAACAAAAGGTTCCCAATCTTTAGGAAGACCATTCAGAGTGGTCATTACAACTTCGACTTCTTCTACCATGTCCCCAATGGCTTCTAATTGTTCTTTGATCTGAGATACTCTGGAGAAATATGAATGTATAGTCTCAGACTTCTAGATCTTCACACCCTTGAGTTGATTTCTCAAGGTCATCTTTCTATTAATGTTCTTTCCTTCAAACAGATTGGTCGAAGCATCAAACATTTCCTTTGGAGTCTTCTTTGAGGACACTTGAGGAATCAAGTGATCTTTGATGGAGTTAGCTATGATCCTCTAAGCCTTGACCATATTCTTCTTGTGTCTTGCTTTGGCCTCATCTCCTTCTGGTTCTGCAACTTCCTCCTTTACAAAGCCTTAAATGCCAATCCCTTCCCATGCTTATGGTGATTTTGCTTGAGTGAAGAGTACATTTTTTATTAAGGTCATGATAAAGGAGTTCAACAATCAACACCACCGACATCAAGGTATATAGAGGGGTTGATGTGCTTGATTAAATGCCAATCCCATACCCTCGTACACAATAGAATTTGGTGGAAACTTTCAAATCCTGGAATCCTAAAAACTGTTAAGTTTGTTGAATTCTGAATGGGATCTAAAATTCTACTTTTTGCATATGAAGTCCGATGAGGTTGGAACCATTCTCAAACATCCTGAAACAATTAATGGTAATGTTAAAAATTTAACTAAAAGGATAGAAAATGAAAGATAAGGAAAATACCACTTTTACTTTAAGAATTTAACATTACCATTTAGTATTGATAACATTACCATTTAGTATTGCCAAATCTACTGAGTAACTAAACAAAGTAGGTTTTTTTTCCAGACAACTCGGCCGGTTCAGGTTGGGACTCAGCCGAGTTGACCGATTCGGTACCGAACCGGCCGAGTCTGACATCAACTTGGTCGGTTCGGTATCGAACCGGTCACCCGTTTCGGTTTGAAGGCCGAGTCAACTCGGTGGAGGGTCAACTCGGTCAACTCGACCGAGTTCAAGTCGGAGTTGATCGATTTTTAAAATAGAGAATAATATATCAATTTATCAAAGACCACATTGTGTTGAATTTAGAAAGCAACATATTTGCACTTAAAAAAGTGTTTTGATATGTAGTTTAGTAGCAACTATCAAATCTTTTCATCCTTAGTTTTTCATCTTTATTGAACTTGGGGGGTGAACCTAGGTTGATTTATTGGATCTTAGGGTTTTTTTGCTATTGCTCTTTTATTTTCCAAAAGAACTGGTAAGGGATTTCATTAAAGGGGGTGCAAGAGACTTGCATAATGTACAAAAAAGATCATAAGATCATAATTCAAACTTATACCATACTACTAGAGTGGTCTGCATATTTCCTGAGCTATTACGGAGTTCAAAAACAAGCTTAAGCTTATACATTTTGTTCCAATTAACTTGTGAGTAAAGTCTATAGAAGGTTCCTAGTACCGAAATGCAAAAATAATTCATTGAAAACTACTGCATGGGCAGGACTTTCCTGTCAATTTCATCCTCTGCTTGCTCATATGGTTCAATCCTCGCATGTTCCTCTTTTGCAGCTGCTGGAGGTTCTTCAACAACGTTGGATGGGGGTTGATTGAGATCCGGGACACCTCTGTTGGGACCAGGGATGAATCTTCCATTGAGTACTATATGTCCTATTGCCTTGTGTATCTAGGGTAGGGCTTGTTACGCAGCTCCTCGACTCCTGATCGGAGAGCGTGGCACTCATCCTGCAAGTGTTGTAGCCCTTGCTTTTGTTTAGCTTAGATCTCCAGGAGTTGAGGACCTGAACAGGAAGGCCTTGAACTTGAATTTGAAGTGACTAAATTGTGTTTTCAAGCTCCATATTTTCCTCGTCCTGCACTGCTCTTCTCTAAGTAGTGTTCCCTTTGCTTCTCTTCGCCATGACGCTTTCAAAACCAGGGAAGAGAATGTGTGACTAGGAGTTTTTTTGACTTATGCTAAATCTTCAAGGTTTTCCTTTCTGGTTCCTTGTTCTTGTGAACCCCTTCATATCTCCTTTCATTTGCTATCATATTCGTGCGACGTGATTGCCCACTCCGTCAGATCGATTCCTTTGTCATTTCCATTAATGGCCATTTAAATTCGCACATTCCCAACTGGTGACATGGTGAGAAGGTACCGTCCATGCCTAGTTCGAGTGAAGCCAAATCCTACAGAGCCACCATATTCATATGTAGGGATATAATATCCCTAGGGCTGGGCACGAGGGGCATAGAGGGAAAGGATGGATCTGCTGCAGATCGCATGCAATTCTTGTGCGAATAGGTTGATGAAAAGGGGGAGGACACAGGCTCAAAGCATCTAAGGCCATGCTTATCATGCTGCCAAGTGTCACGATGCCACTGATTTGCACATGGAATTAAGCCTTATGATGGCTTTAGAGGAGGTTCTCAATTTTTTCAGTTGTGGAGGTTCCATATGGAGGACTGTCTTGGCTTCCTCGAAGCACGCAGATCCTAAATTCATAGTTCTGATCAAGGGATTGTTTGAGAAGAAGTCTTCCCATTGATTTTGAGTATATCTACCAAGTCCCTAGTGGCCAAATTGGATTTCATATCTGCTATTGAGTTATTAGATTCGAGGATGTGAAAGGGAGAGGTGTTGCAATAAGCCAACATCTCCTGCTGGATCCTCAGGAAGACGACTCTCAATTTCATGTCCTTAGGCAGTGTCCTCATTCTCAGATGGTTGATAACTATTTTTGAATCTCCCAGGATTATGAGGGAGTCTATCCCCTGCTGTCTAGCTATTTGAAGACCTTGAAGGAGAGTGTAGGCTTCTGCTTGATGCTATTGTTGTTTGCTTGCTCGATTTTCCATTCTGATTTGAACAGAACTTCCCCATTGCTGCAAACACACTCGCACACAAGCAAATATAAAGTAACTTCTGAAAAACTTGCTATCATTTCCAAGAATATCCTAAATTATTATATAGTATTCATTTATAGGTTTCGGGTTTCAAGTTTAAACTGATCAATTATATTTTTTATTTTTCGATTAGAAAACTAAATAAAATTTCCTAACGTTGTCTTTGTAGTTAATCTAGTTTATTTTAATGCGTTAATTAACTATTTCAGTTAGTTTGATAAGAGACTTGTAAGAGGGTTATGAAAGATTTGGCCAGGATTCAAGTTAAAATTTGTGAACGAAGTTTATTAATTTTAATCAAGTTTAATTAAATTAGTTCTCTACATGCTCAAGAGGCATTGCTGGATAGGAAGTTTCATCTCAAATAAAAAACCTCTTAATGCAAACACATGTTTTTGGAGCCAACCAATACTACAACACCATTTACTTAATTATTTTATTCCATTTACTTATGTATTTCGTTCTTGGAAGTGATGCCTTAAACTGTTGGTGGTATTGCCCATCTAATTCTTGGTCATGTCATATGCCATGCTCTGTTGTTTGATGCTAGACATACGAACCTTAGTAAGGTGGATGTTAGAAGGAGAAATGATCAAGATAGTAAACTATAAATATAGATCTTCAGCCTAAACCATTTTGGGCTTGCCAAGGAAGGAGGATTAATTTGGACTTTCAAATAATAAGCCACAAATTAATGATTTGTAAACTGCTGTGGATATTTCATTGGATAGTTTGTACTTTGTTACAACAAATTGCAAATGTTGCTGCAATATACTATGGGGTTTTCTTATATTTGAACTGTTTACTTATGATTAAAATGTAATATTAGAAGCAGAACGCTCAAAACATTGAAATGAAATGAGAATACAAGATAAGATAATTTTATTAATGTCCAATGAATGACAACTGAAGTAGGTCAAAGGGACTCTTGTGTGCAAAATCATGCCAATACAAAGTGGGAGCTCTAAAACGGCTCCATGAAAAGCAAGATGCAGAAAGTAAAGTATGAATCTATTATAAATCCTAGGAAACTAACTTTGAAGCGAGAGTCGATTTGAGAGAGAGATGTACAAAGAGATGGATCTAGAATGTATGATAAATTGGTACAAGCCTATCATGGTTTGTTGAAACGATCTCTCCTGACATCTGAGGCTGAATGGACGAGTCTCAACATAGAACTCTATTTGTAGGATGATTTGTAAGAGGAGTTGGACCATGTAATATGTTGTTGTCTAGAAGAGTGGGCCCGTTGGTATGATCTGGATGATATCGGATGACTATTGGTATGGGATCAAGGTTGGTAATGTCACTAGGGTCTTGCAGCAGTGGAGGTTGTTCTTCGTGTTTGCACAAATTTGGGGTTGGAAAAATGATCGCTATCCATTTGCATCTTGTTTCCCCTAGTTGATGGGATCGTTGTGAAAATGGAAGTGATTTGCTGAGTGGAAGACGGTCCACGATGTGGATGTGGTTGGGAAGGACCTCCTGCAATTATAAGGGTAGACATCTCTGGTTGAGGTTCTTAAAGAAACTAGCCAGAGTTTGAAGCTTCCTGAAAAGACAATGGAACTGCCTTGCAATCTTGTAATAAATAACTAATAAGGTAGTGGAAAATGAAGTGCTCCTCAATCTCAACCTCCTAAAGATGGTACACTAGGTAGATCTTGTCAGTTCGGTCAATCTAGTGGTTTGTTTCCACTGTAAGTTTATGAGATCCCACCTTGAAATGGCCCAAGGGAATATAAAGAGTGTGTCCCAAGGGAATATGAAGAATGTGAACCCAATGGTGGAGTGCATAGTGGGGCCAAATGATGAGCTTGTCTCCAAGATCCATGAAATGCTCAGCGTAGAAGGCTATATTTGGATGTAACTCGCCTTGAGGGTTGATCTAGGTGACTTGTGCAAATTACTTGTAGATATCATTTCATATGATCCTGTTCATCTCCTGCCTAGTAGTTATAAGAGGTGTGCAAGTGCGTTTAGGGAGTAAACAAGGAAAGTTGATCCATTGTAATATCAATAGACTCCAACACATATGAGATTCTCACATACCTGCAACGAGGGAAGCCTAAAGGGCAGACTGAGTTAGTGGACTCCGATGAAAAGTAGGCTAAGTATAGATATCGGTCTCGTTGCTTTGCCAAGTCAGTGAAGCTCTGAATGTGTTATAGGAGTGAGACAAGGTTGAATACAGTCTCAAGAGGAAAGGTCTAGGCACCAAGCTTTGCAAGTATGGTAGGGTAGACCAGGGTGTCCATGAGAGACATCTTGGACCAAGTGTTCTGGAAATGGTTCTGAAAACACTGTCTCTTGAAGAGGGCTAATGATCTGTGTTGAAAAGTTAACTAGGAAAGTTGTTTTCCATGTTCAGATGCCTAGCATGGAAGTGCATTTTTAGTATAAGCATCAGGATGGGGTAGAGGGTGAGATGCACTCTACCAGGTGTCATGAATCCAATGGTGGATGATCTTGGATGATATGTTTTGGAAATGGTTCTGAAAACATTGTCTCTTGAAGAGGGCTAATGATCTGTGTTGAAAAGTTAACTAGGAAAGTTGTTTTCCATGTTCAGATGCCTAGCATGGAGGTGCATTTTTAGTATAAGCATCAGGATGGAGTAGAGGGTGAGATGCACTCTACCAGGTGTCATGAATCCAATGGTGGATGTATGCGGACCTTTCAGGGTGATTTTCCTCATGCATGCAATATTTTGCATGCAAGATTTTTAATTAAAAAAGCATGTAAAAGCGGGTTTTTTGCATGCACTCACTTTAGGGTTTTGAAAACCCTAATCAGTCAGTGAGTCATTATAAGGAGGCAGGAGGTCACTGAAAAAGGTTACTTTGCAGTTTCTTCAGAGATTGAGGTGATTGACAGAGTGAGGGCACACTTGTGCATGTAGAGGGCAACTTCTTGAGGAGAGGGGCACATCTGTAGAGAGAGAGAGGGAGTGAAGGGATCCGAGAGGGATCTGTCCCTACTTGATCGGAGGCACAAATCAACCATTACAAAGTGTAGTGAGTGCATCTGTGTAGAGTTAGCTCAGAGTTTTAGTGTGGGCGACTTCATAGAGGGAGGGGCACATTTCCCATTCATAGGGGGCGCATTCCATACAGAGAGGTTGTAGTCTTTCTTCATTTGACAGAGCATATCAGGGCAGAGTGATTAGAGAGGTTGTACAACAGGCAAAGATTGGCAGTTAGTATTTCAGAGATCCATATCAGAGCAGACAACAGGGGCGCATTTCCCATGAGCAATAGTTGAGTTTGCATGCAGATTTAGGGTTTTGACCCGTTAGGTTCTATTGTATCTTCTGAACTTTCGTTTATATCTTTTCTCTTTGTTATATGCTCTGGACTCTAGAAAGAAGAAATCCCCTTAGATGCTGGTTTTTCCCATTGGGGTTTCTAAGGTAAATTTGAAACTCACATGTGTGTTTGCCATATTTTGTTAAAGTTGATAGGAGATCTATAGTGCTGTCTGCTATAAGTTTATTGTTTGACTATGATCTTCTCTAGCATAAAGAAGTTGGGGTTGTTTTGGCTTATAGAGACTCAAGGCCGATTGAGATCTCAGTTTCCCCAATCGAGTTTCCCTAGAGAGATGCCATGTCGAAAGAGTATGCTTCCATCATGAAGAATGATGTTTTGGATGTTGTATCGAGATCAGAGGGGAAGTCAGTAGTGACTTCTAGGTGGCTCTGCACGATTAAGTATGTTGCAGATGACAGCAATGACAAGTACAAAGCTAGGTTTGTGGCAAGGGGTTTCTCACAGGTAGAGGGAGTTGACTACGATGAGACTTTCGCTCCAGTGGCTCGATATACTTCAATTAGAACAGTGATTTCCATTGCAGCTCAGATGGGTTGGAAGATTCACCAGATGGATGTGAAGGTAACCTTTCTCAATGGGCTTATAGAGGAGGTGTACATTGGGCAGCCAGAGGGCTTTGAAGTACATAGGAGAGAGTCTCAAGTGTGCAGGCTGAAGAAAGTTTTATACGGTTTGAACCAAGCTTCCAGAGCTTGGTATTCAAGGATAAATACTTACTTGCAGAAGCTGGATTTCCATAAGAGCGAGGCTGATCCCAACCTCTACTTCATCGTGGTGGATGAGGATCCACTCATTCTAGTACTGTATGTGGATGACTTGTTTATTACAGGAGCAGAGAAACTCATAGGTGGTTGCATGAAAGATCTTGCTTCAGAGTTTGAGATGAAAGACATAGGACTGATGCATTACTTCTTGTGTATGGAGTTTTGGCAGGAGGGTGGGTATATCTTTCTGGGACAGGGCAAATATAGAGGTTGACATTTTGAAGAGATTTCAAATGTAGGACTATAGGCCCATGGCCACATCTATGACAACCAATTGGAAGAAGCTGGTCGCTTTTGAGGGTGAGTTGGTTGATCCCACTAGTTATCGTCAACTTATTGGATACTTGATGTATTTGGTCAACATTAGGCCAGATCTGAGTTTTCCTGTCAATGCATTGAGTCAATATATGGTGGATCCCAGGGATGTGCACTGGGTGGCAACAAAGAATGTGCTTAGGTATATCAGAGTTATAACAGAATATGGACTGAAGTATGAAAGGAAGGGTGGAGTGTAGCTAGTTGGTTTTTCGGATTCTGACTGGGTAGGTAGTGCAGTGGATAGGAAAAGCACGTTCAGGTGTTGTTTCAACTTAGGTTCGGCAATTGTGTCGTGGTTTAGCAGGAAATAGAAATCAGTGGCACTGGGTTCCGCAGAGGCAGAATATATGACAGTTAGCCTAACTAGCTGCAAGGCCATTTGAATTCGCAAGATGCTAGCGAGCTTATTTGATCAACAGTTGGAGCCAACTGTGATCGATTATGATAATCAGAGTTGCATAAAACTCATAGAGAATCCCGTTTTTCACGACAGGTCCAAACATTTAGAGATCAGATATCACTTCATACGAGATCATGTTTAGAGGGGAGCAGTTGAGCTTTAGTATGTACCTACTAATGAGTAGGTTGTAGACATTCTCCAAAAGTCTAATGAAGAGCAAGTTTGTTTACTTCAGGGAAAAGATTGGAGTGGTTGAGAACACTTTCCTCGTTAAGAGGGAGTGTTGAAAGGTTAACTAGGAAAGTTGTCTTCCTTATTCAGATGCCTAACATGGAAGTGCATTTTCAGTATAGGAATCAGGATGGGGTAGAGGGTGAGATGCACTCTACTAGGTGTGATGAATCCAAAGATGGATGCATGCAGACCTTGCAGGGTGATTTGCCTCATGCATGCAATATTTTGCATGCAAGCCTTTTAATTAAAAAGCATGGAAAAGTGGGATTTTTGCATGCACTCACTTTAGGGTTTCGGAAAGCCTAATTGGTTAGTGTCATTATAGGTAGGTAGGAGGTCACCGTAAAAGGTTACTTTGCAGTTACTTCAGATATTGAGGTCATTGATAGAGTGAGGGCGCACTTGCGCATGCAGAGGTCGACTTCCTGAGGAGAGGGGCACATCTGTAGAGAGAGAGAGAGTGAGGGTCTCCGAGAGAGATCTCTCCCTACTTGATCAGAGGCACAGATTAGCCATTACATATTGCAGTGAGTGCATTTGTGTAGAGTTAGCTCACATTTTGAGTGTGGGCGACTTCACAGAGGGAGGGGCACATTTGCCATGCAGAGGGGGTGCATTCCATACAAAGAGGTTGCCGTCTTTCTTAAATTGACAGAGCAGACCAGGGCAGAGTGATTAAAGAGGTTGTACTACATCCATAGATTGGCAATGACAGTATTTCAGAGATTCAGATTAGAGCAGACAACAGGGGCGTATTTTCCATGAGCAGTAGTTAAGTCTGCATGAAGATCTAAGGTTTCGACCCATCAAGTTCTATTGTATCTTCTGAACTTCTGTGTGTATCTTTTCTCTTTATTATATTTTCTGGGATCGAGAAAGAAGAAAGCCCCTTAGATGCTGGTTTTTCCCTTTAGGGTTTCTAGGGTAAATTTGAGACTCACATGTGTGTTTGCCATATTTTTTTAAAGTTGATAGGAGATTTATAGTGCTTTCTATTATAAGTTTATTATTTAATTGTGATCTTCTATGGCATAGAGAAGTTGGGGTTGTTTTGGATTATAGAGACTCAAGGTCGGTTGAGATCTCAGTTTCCCAGATCGAGTAGTGACATCTGAGAAAAGCTATCAATCTGAAGCCCTTATTGATTCAAAGTGGCAAGGCATGCTTCCGATTGAAACGAGGTCTTGTGAATTGTACCCCTAGGTAAGTATAGGAGTTGGTGATCCCAATCTCCTGCCCACGAAAAAAGAAATGGTGATCCAAGAGGGTCTTCTTCAACATGTTGAAGATCAAGACCTTGGTTGAATAGCTCCTGGGCACTTGAAAGTACTAAACTTGATTTTGGCATACTGGCACTTGCTAAGGGTTATTTATTTTGTATACTGGAAACTTTCTTTTATGACAAAAAAATTACCCTAAACTAACCAATTTTCAACCTCATGGCTAGGCATTGGGAAATAAAGAAAATCCTATTGGATTGGATTGTAGAGATATTCATGAAATGACGCAGGTAAGGGGAGCATGAATAGAGTTTGGAAGTTTGAGTGACCTGTCGGGGGAGCTTGTTGTTAAAAAGGCTGAAATCATGGAATGGGATTTAGGGATGGACCTGGAGAGGAAAAGGGAAAGAGACCATCAGGGTTTTCACTATGTTATGGAACGAGAGCGGTCTTTGGAAAGGTTCAATAGAAGTTCATGAGGGGAATTGAAAGGGAATGGGAAAGTGAATTGAAAGGGAGGGAGACATAAGGATCAGAGGTTCTCTTGACAGGGACAACCAAAGGGAAAGTGATGATTCTTTTTCATAATGTGAGGGACAGCTAGAGCTTGTTAGCCATAATAGAATTGCACTTGGCGAGCTTTCTTTCAACTCCAAACCTAAACCACCAATTTGACAACATTGCTAGAGAAGATATTCATGCCGCAAAGAGCGTTGCGGCTCTATGTTTCGTTTTAAATTTTAATTAGATTGTAGACTTTTGCTTTAACCCAGTCCTCCCAGAAGCTCCCCCTTTTTCGCTTGTCCTTTTTTTGCATGTTTATTTGGTGTTTATCTTCTCTAATGTTAGTTTCCATGTTTACTATATACGTTTCAAAGGATATCTGTGTTTGTGCTTTCAATAATTAAGTCAAAATGTTAGTATCTCAATTTGACTTTTTAGAGAGGTTTCAGACTATGATAATATATCAATTTACTAAAGACCAACATTATGTTGAAAATAGGGTAGTTCAATCTTGTAGTAAATAGGGTAGTGGAAAATGAAGTGCTCCTCAATCCCAATCTCAATCTCCTCCCTTTAGGAAAAGAAATGGCGATCCAAGAGGGTCTTCTTCAACTTGTTGAAGATCATGACCTTGGTCTTACCCAGGTTGACCACCAATTGACGAAGATCATAGAATAGGGCTAAGGTATCCGACTGTCTCTATAAGCCCTCTGGAGATGGGGTCAAGAGGACCACATAGTTAGCAAAAAGCAAGATAGAAATCAAGCAGCCATCACTGCCCTAGATGTGCTCAAGGAGAGTTCGTCAATGTAGATCCCAAATAAAGTGGGGGACAGGGGGCACCCTTGTTTTACCTTAGTGGTACTCTTCATAAAGATTGATACCATGTGGGCTATGCGAAGATGACCAACAATCGTCTTGTATAGGTGCATGATGGTGGTCTTTAGGGTCTTGAAAATGCCAATGTGCCTTCGGAACATTTCCTCTCTAGGAACATATTTGAATGCTTTTTGATGATGGTTTGGAGTGTAAGAATTTGATCAATGGTTTGGTGTATTGGTTAGAATCCCATCTATCTTATTGCTCCTAGTTGCAACCACGTAAGCTCCCTAGAACCCACCTATCTTATTGCTCCTAGTTGCAACCACGTAAGCTCCCTAGAAAGCTTCATATGGAGGATCATATAGAGTTTTGAGAAAGTGTGGCCAATGATGATCGTTCAATAGTTATTGTGATTTGCACTATATGAAAGTTTTAGAACCCCAATCCGGTTTCAAGTTTTGCAACTTCTCTGCATGTAGTTTAATGCCCAAACCCCAACATGCATACATTTTTCTTAAATAAAATTGTTTTTCTTGAAACATAAGAAATTCTTTTCAATTAAATAAATCAGGAAATTAATTTTCAGCGTATCTTTTCAAACTCAGAAAATTATAACAGCCATTCACACATTAAAAATGACTCAGTATTTTTAACCAAAATGGTCCAAGGTAAAATCCCTAAGGGAAAACCTGTTTGAGAGAGATTTTTATTATTCTTCCGAGGAAAACTACATTCAACAACAACAGTACTTATCTCAGTTTTTCCTTCTTGAAAAATGTGTACTCAACTCAAAACAACAGTTTATAAACAGCAGTACTGCCCACACATGCCAACCATCTTTTTAGCAGTACGGCCTTGGGAAATGTGGCCAGAAAACAACAGTATGAATTACCTCGAATTTCGTTGCAATAACAAATTGTATGGACCTTGAAAACTGTGCTGGAAATTTGCTGTACGGACAGGCTGTACAAACCTCGATTTCTGTGCCAATTTAATGTTGTACAGACTGTACGGATTCTGGAATATCAGGCTATTTAATGCCTCGAAAAACGTGCCCTTTCTCTTCTGCTGTACGGACAGATCCTTGATTTTTGTGCCAATTTATTGTTGCTGTACGGTCTGCAATTAATGAAGTATGACCTCCTTGGGAATCGTGCCCTGCTCCTCCTAATCTGTGCTTCTCTCAACCTCCATTTCTGTGCAAGGGTTTCTCTCTTCCTCTCTGTCAAAATCGACCTCTCCTCTTGCTCTTCTCCCCTCCAAAAATTCTCTCTTGGAAAATGTGAACAATGAATTAGGTTTGCCTTCCCCTAGCCTTTTGTGCATGGCAACTTCCTCGTCTTCATCCAATGGCCAAGATTATCATTTAATTATGTGATGACCTTTTAATTAATCACTCACTTGAATTTATCACTTTATTAAAAGTCACTAGGGGCCACTTTTTAAAGTGTTCTTGTCCACCCCAAGGCAACACAAGGTGAACAACACTTCCTTGATAACTTTTCAACACACTAGAGCTCGATTTGTTAATCGGGTAATAGTGTGGCTTGACGGAGGTTGCAGTAAACCTATATGGACCACATGGTTGAACAAATCGACCAAGTGATAATCCCAAGGCGTGGAGACCATGCTTGAATAGTTCTTCTTGGAACCCTTCCTCATTCGTTGCTTTGATGGTATTCATCACAAAAATTGCCTCTTGGATGTCTCGGTAAGAGAATAAGTAGCAAGTGCAGGGGGAGAGGTAACTTTGTTTAGGTGTTGCCTCGAGAAATCATAGAGGGTAGAGGTATGGGAGAACATGGACTTTTGATAAAGATCGGGCTGGAGATGGTAGTGGTGAGGGAGGATGGTTTGCCAAATTATTTTGGGGGAGTGGACGAGGGAAGACTTCAACTTCCATCTCCTTTGTGAAATGTAGAGCTGTTCCTTATGGAGAAGGAGACGATGGTAGGATTGTGTTAGGAGTGGTGATCTTGAGTGAAAGCGTGTTGAAGATGGTTGTGTAGAGTCTTGCAATCTTTGTTATACCACAAGTTCATCGGGAGGATCAAGGTCTAGGGGAAGGAGAGGTGGACTAGGTGGAGTGGGGTTAGGTTATAAGTGTAGCTTCACAAATGGTGGATGAAAGACTGTTAGAATTTTAATACTTCAAAGATTGTTATGTTAGATCTTCAAACAATTTGCATTATATCACAATAACCATATACAATAGGATCACTGAAAGATAGACACACATAGCATAAACAAGAGTGCACAACGATTTATCCTGGGATACCCTCTTGGGGAAGAAAACCCAACATAACTTCTTCAATATAGATTCGTCAACAAGTACAATGTCAATCCAAGAGCAAAGGCTCTTTCACACAAAGATCCCGAGAATAAAATAAGATTGAAAACCCAAGAATAAGTTGTCTTCAATGCAACTACTCTTTCTCCCAAGCAAACTTGTTCTTCTCTCTCTACTCATGCGAACTTGCTTGAGTGAGTGATGTGTCCAAATCAGCTAGGCACCTCACCTATTTATACTAATCACAAGATGACATTTTTACCTAATTGGGCCGACTTGACTGGGGTAGTTTTGCCCAAAACATGAATTTTTTCATTATTTTTATTTCTGGCAATATTTTCTCTGTAGACTACAATAAATAACACTATCATAGAGGTCACTTCAAAATTCAGCTTTCCAAGTATTTTGATTATGGGACAAAGATTGAGTTAGATTCAACGGCTTAATTTTTTTGTATATGATTTTGAATATTGTATGGGAGATGGGATGGAAGGTACTTTCAATTTTTGGGACACATGGGATGCAGAGGCAAGTATTTTAGAATTTGTTTGACAAAAACAAAAAATGAGAGTTAATTATAATAACGATAATGTTTGTATTTACATTATGTGGCATGCAATTATGCAGTAAAAAATAAAGTGAGATGAGACAAGATAGAGAAGATGAAGAGTATGTGGCACAAACCAACTTCTTGGAGTAGCAACAATCTCAACGTCAACCTAATTCTCAACATTGAGCAGGTAGGTGCTCACATTTTGTTGGGGTTCCTAGAAGAGAAAGAGAAAGAGCTGTGGGTAGGGGCTGCCAGTAACATGAAATGATATTTTTTACTTATTTTTTATTTTCATATTTGTATCTATATAATGTGCATGCATAGTAAGAAAATTAGCTTTTCATTCTATTCATTGTGAATGCATTTTTTTAATATTAATTTTATGATTGATGTTACTGGGCATCAATGCCAAATTCTAGATATATGTTTAGTGTTATTGTCTTTGATTATCCTTTTCCTCGTTGATTTTGTATGCAAAAATACTATTGTTAGGTATAAGATTGTTTCTTTAAACCTAATTTAATTTGAAATAATCATTTGTAGAGTTGAAGATTCCTTGATTATAGAGCGTAGATCTCTAATTGTTTGAGCACATAACCATTCTCTAAGCTCAATAGAGAATTGGCTGTATTTTTTTTAAAGCTAGTAAGAATAATTCTATTAATCTAAAATAAACGTAATTGTACATGGTCTTCTGTTACTGATCTGCCACCATGGAAACCAGTCCAGCAACTAAAAAAAAGAGCAACTGTCCATAGAATCTGAGCCAAATTATCAATAGTTTGATTTGTCTGAAAACTTTGAAAGTACTGGAATCAACAGTTAATAGCCTATGTTATCTACATAGAAAGCATTGATAAAGAGACTTATCAAGAAACCTATGCATGCTGATCATCATCTATGGGGATTGTCACTGGATTCTCATGATCTGTTAGTCCTTGCCTGCAACGTTACTGCACTCGGCTTTTAGAGGGCCATCTGGGAGGAAGAGCCATTCCATATCTAGTCTCTTGCTTCTTGGACACGCCTTTGTTGGCTATTCAATTTGCCACTTTATTACTCATTCTTGTGACTTGTGAAGGTATTAGAGTAGCAATATGAGGAAGAGCATAAACTAAACCGTCAAGACATGCTTCTAATTGTTGGTGATTTGAGACCTTACTAGGGGAGGAACCATTTTGAAGTTTTATGAGCATATGGATTATTATTTGGGAGTCACCTTCCACCATGTTGCTGCCTAATACCATAGTTTTAAAAATCGGAATCTGAATCGGAATCGAAATCGATCGAGGGTCAACTCCGTATCGGAATCAGAATCGGTAATGAATCCGTCGATTTAAATTCAATGAATTGATTTACAAAAAAATACATAAAATATTTAAATTTTAAAGAAAAACAACATTTTCAAGATTCTAATCTATGATTCTAAAGCATTAGAGACAAAGTATCCAAAGTCTGCTCATGTATATACCATATAAGAGTCAATATATCAAAATGGCACAAAGTGTACTGTGCAATACATATCTAGGAGACTGGAACTTGAACAAAATACATAATCCAGTCAGTCAATCCATGACTCCACACGATTTGGCCCTATCCAGAGTCTAGAATCCACACACGGGCCACTCTACACATGGGCCACTCCCACACTGCACAGTTCAGGTTCCGAACTCTAGTTCCACACTTTGTGACTCTGTTCACAGTTCAAACTTCAACTTCAGTGTTCATGCGACAGTCGGCTCTCCAAGTCTCAAGATTCCAGAGCTACACGATGCCAAGCGCCAACAACATAAGGAAATAAAGGTTGGGGGCTTGAGGGTATTGACTTAATAGGTTACAGGTCGGGTTAGGTAACTTAGGTTAGAAAAAACAATAAAACATGCAAACACCCTGTTTTTCAAAGTGCTACCATCCACACCAATTTTTGATGTAACTCAATCGATTAGGCCGGTTCGGTACCGAACCAATTTGCTATCCGGTTCGATTGGATTACCCCTTAAACCGGTAACTCGACTGACTCTGAAACTAGTTTGGCTGATTTTTAAAACCATGCCTAATACACACCTCTAGATGAGAATTTTTAACTAACTCGTTGTGGTTTTGGGGGCAAGTCTCGAGTGGGGTCATTGTCACTTCGACGCTCAATTCCTTTGTTTAGGCCAATTCCTAAACAAAGCTAGGGGTGTCGTACCTATAAAAAATAATCTAAGACTTGAAGCAAAAGACCTTAGGACTTGATACAACAAGTACAAAATATATGAATATAGATACATACTTGTAAAGTAAAACAAATCCAACAAGATATAGAGATCTATAGTATCAACAAGAAGTAAATCGAAGATATCTGATTAGTACTCAAAGCATGAACACGATATAACAAGATAGGACCAATGCCTTTAAGCAAAAAAGTAAATGAGATAGGTAAGCAAATCTAGATACTACTTGCAGTGCGGGATTGCAAAGCAATATATGATAAAAATGTGTTTTGAACCGCTCCTTGAGCCAACGAAAATTAAATGTGATTTAATTTACTAAACCTGTTAATTTTTATACCGTTATACAACTCTTTATTAGCAACAACTATTAATGTGTTCTTTAGTTAACTACTGAACACTAATTCTTAAAAATGCAATTGCATAAGAAACCATAAAAGAGAAAATCACAACACAAGATGTACCCTAGAAACCTCGGTCCTTTGGTGAAAGCGAGCAATTAGTTTGTCTTTATTGCAGATTTGTTATAACAACATTTACAACACCAGGCTACCAGATAAACACACCAAGTCTCAGTCACTCCTGACTCTCCCATGCTTGCAACTATGCCCAAACCCTCAGCAGAAAAGACAAACATCGACTTGAGTGAATCCCTAACTCCAAGCCTCTGAGAGACTCCCTCTCTCAAATCTCGACCACTACAAGAGATATAACTCACTCTTTCCATTGTGGTGACCACTACAGAAGATCTCCTTTACTCCCGTGTCTGTGATAGATAGAACACTCTCCTTAGACTTCTTTTATAGCTTCACTTTATGTCAATACCATGGGCAATACCAAGGAACACCTAATACCACGGCGCACCCAATACCATTGGCCCTCCAATACCATGGTCTACCACCCAATACAATAAAGTATTACAAAAGCATTAAGACTGTCTAGAGATTTACGCTCAGCTCCTTCTAATTGCTAGACACCCCTAACATAGAAGTACCTATTGAGCTACAAAAACTAAAACTACCTTTTAGCGAGGAAGGTACTTCCTGAGTAGCATCCACCCATATCAAACACATCCTTGGCTGATTTAGCTACTCTCGCTGAACTGGATGACCCTGCTCCCTCATAACTGAAAGCCATCACTGCAATCTTTGCAATTTTTGGGTTCTTCTTTCCCTTGCTCAGGTTGTTTTACAGGTGCCTGAGTGCTTCCCAAAATTGCTTGGGCTACCCGCAGCTTTTTTGGCACTCCTTCCCCTTGCTCGGGATCTGCTCGACTGCCCTAGGCCCGTTGAAACCCTTCTAGCTATTTCTAGGCACTCCTGCCCCCTGCTCGGTTTCCCTAGGCCTCCCCAAACCCTTCTGGCTGTTTCAGGGCTTTCCCTAGGTTTTTTTTTCCCTTGCTTGAAACTTACTGGCTAAGTAGCATGGGTACCTGTACTCGGGGTAGGGTACTCATACTTGTACTAGATACCCGTATCCATGTACCGGATACCTCGTACCCACATACCCTGCTGCACCCTGATGTACCCGAAACTTGGCTGAAGTACCCGAGACGTTTGTCATGGATTTAGGGTACCTCGATGTTGGTTTGGTGGTGCTTATTGTTGAATTCCTTTGTCATGACCTTAAAAAAAATGTACCCTTCACTCAAGCAAAATCACTTATTAAGCATGGGAGGGAAGCTTTTTCTACCTTATTTTAACACTTGGATTAGGAAGTTTCATCAAAACTATAGGGTGTTGATTAATGTCCTTGGAGGACCAACTTTGATATTCAAGGTAGAGACAAGGGCTAGAGCCTAGAAGAGGGAGCACAGGGTGCTATTGATGAATAGGGTCCCAATATAGGCAAGGATTTTGATATGTAATTATTTGTTGTAGCATGAATTTTTTTGGACTTTTTGGCCATTTAGCCTCTTTGTTTATGTATTTTGAGTTAGATATGAATTACACTTGATGTTTTTTTAGTTGTATGCACCATAGCTATATACATGAGAAACTTTACATGTTTGTGTATAATGGTTTGGATTCATATGGATGCACATGAAGATATATGTACAATGAAAATGATTTAAATTTCATATGTATTATAATTTATAAATTTATAATTATAAAAATATATTTATAGTACCCCCGTCGTACCCAAGCCCCCTGTTTCAAAAAGTGGCGTCCCCGTCCCCGCACCCGTCCCTGTACCCGTCCCCGTACCCAAGTTTCTCGGAAACTTTAGCTTACTGGGCACTTTGCCCCCTGCCCATGCTTGTCATTGGTGGCTATGCCAGCTCTTTGGCAGTTGGCTGTTGTTGATGCAGTCGTCAAATTTCATCAATCGACGGCCTGCTGTGTCATTCCCTGTTGGCGGTTGAGACTTCCTCTAGACACCGTGTAATTTCCTTGGTGGCCTGTCTATTAGCTTCGTGTTGCCAACGCTTGCTCCCAATCAAGAACGAACTTCATGTTTGTGGTTTGACTACGTCTCAGCCCGCGAAACAACAACTGAATTATTAGAGCTCTCAACGTGAGCCCGATAACTCCCATGAGCTGTTGCACAATGCCATTATCGTGTGACCTCCAACTGGCCTGACTGTAACTACCCAACGTCTACCTCGATCTTCTACGGGCTATTTCTTCACTTGAATTCCACCTCTAGCAGCCGCCCCGATGACTCTTGCTTCGCGGTCGCTCTCCATGCGCGTACAACACTGGCCGCCAACTCCATGCCACCTTTTGCTACTAGCGCTTCCTCGAGCGGCTTGTCTCGATCTCGATTGAACTCCATCGTCGATCCACTTCTTGTCGCCCACTAGGTGTGATTGCTTCCCACGATCATGGCTCAACTCTCGACCACCGCCCTGTCTGCTCACGAGCTGGCTGCACTCCTAGTCCTCGCGCTCTCTCGGATTTGCCGAGTAGACTTGACCACCGCGACTTTTCTTGCTTCCATACAAGCTCGACAATTGTTCCAATCCGTTGGATGTGTCTTGAGCATCGACCCTATAGCTTGCACTCAGCGTTTTCGACGCTCGACGGTCGTTTGCGGTCCCATTGCCTTTCTCGACCACGATCTCGATCTACTTCACACCCAAATCTGTCGCCCGTGCTGCTTGGTCAACGGCCTCCTTGTTGTCGTGGCTGGATGCTACAACAACTTCCGTTTTCACCACTGCTCAGCGCCTTGATCAACCAAACCGATGGAAAAACTCACTGCATAATCTGTATGCCGTATGGTTCGTACCGTGGCCGTACGGTACGAGATTTCCTCCTTTTTTTGGAGCTAGTGCGCAGGGGTTTCCTCATACCCACTGTGATACCATGTGAATTTTTATACCCTTCTACAATTCTTGATTAGCATCAACTATTAATGTGTTCTTCAGCTAACTACTGAACATTAATTACTAAAAATACAACTACATAAGAAACCATAAAAGAGAAAACCACAACACAAGATGTACCTTGGAAACTCCAGGCCTTTGGGGAAAACTAACAATCAGTTTGTCTCTATTGCAGATTTGTTATAATAGTATTTACAACACTAGGCTACTGGATACACACACCAGATCTCACTCACTCTTGACTCTGCCTTGCTGCAACTATGCCCAAACCCTCAATAGAAAAGACAATCCTCGACTTGAGTGAATTCCTCACTCCAAGCCTCTAAGAGACTCCCTCTATCAGATCTCGACCACTACAAGAGATATCACTCACTCTCGCCACTGTGGTGATGACTACAGAAGATATCCTTTACTCCTTTGTTTGTGATAGATAGAACACCCTCCTTAGATTTCTTTTATAACTTCACTTTATGTCAATACCATGGGCAATGCCGTGGAATACCCAATACTATGGGCTCACCCAGTACCATGGGCTACCACCCAATACAATAAAGTATTACAAAAGCACTAAGATTGCTTAGAGAGATACGCTCAACTCCTTCTACGTTGCTAGACACCCCCAACGTAGAAGTACCTACCAAGCTACAAAAACTAACAAAACTAAATATTCGTCAACTGAAATGAATGTGATCTAATGACTAAATATTGCAATTAGTCCCTAGAACTAGATTCAACTAATCTATGAAAGCAAAACAACTAGCAGAATATTCTAGGAAAAGTAAAGTAGAAAATGCAACTAATAGGTGAAGAGATACTCTTTCCCGGTGGGGGCAAGTCTGAGAGCTGTCTATGGTCGGGAAGCACTAGCCCAGGTTTCAGATAAATTCAGAAGCTCTTGGATTCCAAGGTAAACCTCAGTTTGAGTGAGGGTGTAGAGCTTGGTACCATCGTTAATTTTAGATTTAAGATTGCAATAGTTTTATCTTTCCTATGAGTTTATAATGTTGGACACACCGAGCACACTGAGAGTGGGGGGGGGGGGGGGGGGTGAACAGTGTGTATAGCTTTTTATTACCTTTTCAACTTTAACAATCATCAACAACATATCCAATCATTATCTAGAGTATATCATTCATTAATGCATTATCATATTATCATTATATCATCATCATCATTATTATCAATATCAGCATCACATTGAAAACACCGTACACAAGATTTTTACGTGGAAACCCAAAACCATGGAAGTCTTTATAATAATAATTTACCAACAACAACTGGAAGGAGGCAACAACCCCCTTTGTTACAAACACTTCAATTCTCCGACTACAACTGGAAGGAGGCTACACTCCCCTGGTTTACAGGTTACAACCTGAAGGAAGCCTTAGCTCCCTAGATTTCCTTTCCCCGTACTTCCACCCTGATATGAAGATAGAACCACTGAACCACAACTGTGCCACACTGTTCATCAATCTATACAATCAATCTGTCCAATCTGGCTGTACCAATCAATCTGTCATCACTGTTGTAGATATTACTTTGCACTTCAATTTTTTCTGTAGGTGTCAGTGTCATCAAAAGGTTTGTGTACTTGTAGCTGTCATGTCACAAGACTGTCAATATCATAGGCTGTCACTATCATATCATCAGCACATCATTATGTCCTCAAGCACATCATCATTACTAGCACATCATCATTCTCATCATATCAATCACAAGCATGTCCTTCTGTCACTGTATGTTACTGTTGAATAAATTCAAACTTCATTTTCAGCTCTTGCTGCTACAGTGATGTTCTCATACCCGAAAATCAAAGAAGAATATAAAAGAAAAACATTTGCTCCTGCTGCTCCTGCTGATCTCCTGCTGCCCCGAACTTTTCTTCAGTCTTCTAAAATCAGAGCTCTCCTTCACCATCGATTCCTCTACATCTTCTGTTCTGTTGCTGCCCCAGAAACATCCGAAAATCAGAGCTCTCTCGCACTCACCACCGAGTTCTACCAATCTTTCAAAATGAGGTGGATTGCCTTTTATTTATACACATCTTTCATAGAGAATTTTTTTTTTAGGCCAACATGTCATTTTAATTTTATTTTTATCATTACATAATTGAATAAATCAATTAAGATTTATTTAAGATGGCCAACCCCATGTTATCTTCCTCAAGTATATTCATATATTGTTAACCTTCTTTGCCACATCATCATTACTTAAAAACCATGACAAGTGGGTTCCAAAACCCAAACCTTATCAATTTAGTGCCAGACTGTGATGCCCGCGCAACTCCAAGATATGCCCGCATGGTCTCAACAGAATGCCCGCAAGAGGCTCTAGAGATGCCCGCAAGGGCTTTAGCAAAATTCCCGCAAGGGGCTCTTTGTTGCTCCCTTAAAATGCCCGCAAGGAGCTTTTAACATGCCCGTAGGGGCTCTATAACATGCCCTCACATGACTCCAATGAATATGCCCGCAAGGACTAATTAGAAATGCCCGCAACTATCCTTTAAGATGCCCGCAATGCTTCCTTGAATATGCCCGCAAGGGCTTCTTGAATATGCCCGCAAGGGCTCATTAAAAATGCTTGCAGGGGGTCCTTTTGTGATGCCCACAAGGGCCTTAAGTTATACCCGCACAACTTCATGTAAATGCCCATAAGGGCTCAAAAAAATGCCCTCAGGGCTTGATAAAATGCCCGCAAGGGGGGCTTTTCTTTATGCCAGCAAGGTGTCTTTGGATGCCCGCAGGTGCCTCTCCATTTGCCTGTAAGGGCCTCAATTAAATGCCCGCAAGGGGCTCTTAATTATGCTCTCTAAGATGCCTGCATAGGCTCCTTAAATGCCCGCAAATCCCTTGATAAAATGCCCGCAGGATACTTGTTGAGATGCTCGCAGCCTTGTCTTCAGCCTTGTCCTCAATGATAAAATGCCCGCAGGATACTTGTTGAGATGTCTGCAACCTTGTCTTCAGCCTTGTCCTCAATGCTTTCCTCAGCAGCCACTTGTCATCAATGCTTTGTCTTCCATGTCATGTCACGTCCTTTGCCATTTCCATGTCCTTAATCTTTGTCCTTTTCCAAGTCATCAGCTTCATGCTTGCCATGTCCTCAAGCCATGTCATTGTCCTTGTCCACCTTATTGCTTCTTCCACATCATCTCTTCATCAAGCCATGTCCTTCATTCTTTGTCATGCTTTCCATGTCATCTATCTTTGTGATGTTTGCCATGTCATCAAGCTTTGACCTTTGTCATGCTTGCTGCCATTGTCCTTGTCCTTGTTTGCTTGCCATGTCTTCAATGTCATGTCATAATTGCTTGCCATGTCCTCAAGCCATGTCATCTCCCTTTGACCTTTGTCATTAATGTGTTGTCATCAATGACAACTATGGTCATCATATAAGGCTTAAAACCCTTAAACTATATTTAGTTAGTGTTTGTATAAAGGTTGTCGGACAAAGAAAGGGAAAATCTAATCTAAGTTATATATTGGAATTAAATCTAATTTAGATGCAAGAAATGTAAATCTAATATGAGTACCGAAAGTAAATTGCGGAAAAGGAAACTAAAAACTAAGAACACAAAATTGACATAGGGGGTAGGGGGTTTGCGAGGGATGGTGGTCTACGGTACTAATCCCTTGCGATTTACAATAGTCCAAAAAGACTTTTGAGAAGGATTATTGATCTTTTATAGTACAAGAATTGGTATGTTTACAATAGGATCCGACGCGATCAAATTTGAGAGAGAAGGATCTGCTTGTTGGACCTCAACTCTTGCGAAAGGGGGCTTATCTTCAATAGCTACTAAAAACTTGGAAAGAGATTTTGCCACCTAGCTGTCACCTAGGCCTCAAATAGGCTTCTAACTTGCGCTGCCGGAAACACACTTGAAACCTAGTGTTACGCCTCAGAGTGTCTGAAGTGTTTCTTCTAGATGTGCCGGAGTGAGGGGTTTCTTTTTCTTTTGTAAAAGCCATGTTTTTGGGGCTATATTATGTAGAGTGTTGATTTTGGGGCTAAAAACCACCAATCATGTCATGGCAGGTCCTCTTGGTTTTCATTCCAGGAAGTGTTGGCTTAGTGGCATTGTTGACTGCTTCTTGATGGGTGGAAGTCTCCCATCTTGTTAGGCCATTTGGGCCCTGTGTTGGTGTCTAGTGCTTCTTGGGATGGGTCCATTAGGACACATGACGACACTCATATTTTACTTTATAGAGGTTATTGTGCATGTAAGGGTTGTCGTACTCGATTTAGCACACCTCATTTTTCCCACTTGGACCTATTGTTTTGATAGAAAACCCCTCCTCCTGGTCTCTAGACCAATTACTTCATCCTTAAAGAAAAAGCCTACATCATTAAATAAGGAGGGCATTGAGGGACAAGCAATTGTTGGGGTTAGTTGGGGCATGATGTCCTCATTTTGGCTCAACAATGTTTTTGGGGCTATATTATGTAGAGTGTTGATTTTGGGGCTAAAAGACCCCCAATTAGGTCATGGTAGGTCTTCTTGGTTTTCATTCCAGGAAGTGTTGGCTTAGTGGCATTGCTGACTACCTCTTGATGGGCGGAAGTCTCCCATCTTGTTGGGCCATTTGGGCCCTGGGTTGGTGTCTAGTGCTTCTTGGGATGGGTCCATTAGGACACATGACTACACTCATATTTTACTTTATAGAGGTTATTGTGTGTGTAAGGGTTGTCGTACCCAATTTAGCACACCTCATTTTGCCCACTTAGTCCTATTGGTTTGATAGAAAACCCCTCCTCCTGGTCTCTATACCAATGACTTCATCCTTAAAGAAGAATCCCACATTATTAAATAAGGAGGGTATTGAGGGACAAGCAACTGTTGGGGTTAGTTGGGGCATGGCGTCCTCCTTTTGGCTGACTTTGCACTTGGTGGAGCCTAATTGAACATTTTTATTCTTATTTTATGTCATTGTATGGTTTATACCCCAAGTTTGTGGGTGCACTAACCTAAAATTTAATATTTTGTCATTAACTTGTAGGCTCAAATTTGTAAAAGGTTGAGGGTTGTCTCATATAAATAAGACATCATCACCTCATTTGTAAATCATGGACACGGGTTCAAATTATGTATTCGTTTTTTTACCTATTGGTTTATGAGAGCATTTGAAGCTAGGGGCACTTCACTTGGGATGTCTTTTTCTCTTGCATGAATGGTGAATGGAAGGATTTTTAGGGTTTGATAGTCACATGCTAAGTGGATGCTAAGAATAGTTGTGATAACTCGTGCTCAAGGGCGATTTAAGGTGTATCTCCTTGCTCATTCCTTGATTAATGTTGGTAGGTTTATCTCCTATTTTACTTTATCTCCTATTTTTCCTTGGTTTATGTTGGCAGGTTTATCTCCTATTTTACTTTAATGTTGGCAGGTTTATCTCCTTGCTCATTCCTTCATTAATGTTGGCAGGTTTATCTCCTTTTATCTCCTATTTTACACTCATAATTTACTTTATAGAGGTTATTGTGCATGTAAGGGTTGTCGTACCCAATTTAGCACACCTCATTTTGTCCACTTGGACCTATTGTTTTAATAGAAAACGCCTCCTCTTGGTCTCTAGACCAATGACTTCATCCTTAAAGAAGAAGCCTACATTATTAAATAAGGAGGGCATTGAGGGACAAGCAACTGTTGGGGTTGGGGCATGACGTCCTCCTGTTGGCTCACTTTGCCCTTGGTAGAGCCTAATTGCACATTTTTATTCTTATTTTATGTTATTGTATGGTTTATTCCCCAAGTCTGTGGGTGCACTAACCTAAAATTTAATATTTTGTCATCAACTTGTAGGCTCAAATTTGTAGGGTTGTCTCATATAAATAAGACATCATCACCTCATTTGTAAATCATGGACATGGGTTCAAATTATATATTCCTTTCTTTATCTATTTGTTTATGAGAGCATTTGAAGCTAGGGGCATTTCACTTGGGATGTCTTTTTCTCTTGCATGAATGGTGAATGGAAGGTTTTTTAGGGTTTGATAGTCACATGCTAAGTGGATGCTAAGAATAGTTGTGATAAGTCGTGCTCAAGGGCGACCTAAGGTGCATCTCCTTGCTCATTCCTTGATTAACATTGGCATGTTTATCTCCTAACCCTAGCTTAATGCCATTCTTGAAGTGCCTTGGACTAAGGTAGGGTTTTTTTTGGTAGCATTTTGTTTACTTGCTTGAGGAGAGCTTCCTATCAAGGAGTTCTCCATAGTTCTATTGGGCCTTGGAATTCTCCATTTGCCCTAATTAGGGTTTCTCTACCTAACCCTTAATGGTTGCTAGCTTTACCCTAGTTGCAAGTAGTGGAAACCATCTTAAGGTGAGGGATGTTAGCCTCGATCTCTCATAGCCCTAGGGTTTGGGACATAGTTTTAAAAATCAGTGAAATCGGTTGATTCATCGAGTTGAAGGAAAATCGATCCAAATTGGTCTAGAAATTGGTTCGGTCGATCGGTTTGGTATAGAACCGATCGTTTCTAACACCGAATTGGTCGGTTCGGTACCAACCGGTCAGATCAGTCTATTTATGTTAAAAATTGTTCGATTTTTTATTCTCAGTCATGTGGCGTCTATAGACTTCTGTAGACGTTTCTTTAGTGTGTAGTTCGGGAAAGAAAGTAAGTCAGAAGACAAGTGGATGCGATCACCCAACCCGTCGTTAGAATGTGTGCATGTACATTAGGACATAAAAAAAGTAATAAGGCTGGCAAGTGGGATCACCTACTCGCTATTCCCATACATATTATTTTTGGATGGATCGATTGACTTACCTCTGAAAATCACCATACATATTATAATTCACGATGGCATGATGCTCCCAGATCAAGGTGATCCTATTTTCCATGGAATATTAACGAGAACATGCCGACTTGTAATGTGTATTTCTAGAAGAACAAGTTTAGTATTCATTATCAACGAGCACATGCTTTCTCTTGCTATTCCTAGATCAGGATGATACTGTCTCATTCATTGCTAGATCAATCAGGCAGGATGATCCATCTTCAGTTCAGTGTTTTCATCAGTGCACATTCATACTTTGGGCTAAATTTTGGATATGTTGTCTAGGACACCTTTCTCTAATTATGCCGCAAATTTCATAAAAAGTGATTGAGTTTTGCTATTGGGCATATGTCCAGAACCAGTGTGGTTGAATTTTCATAATTATGCAGAAACATGGATTCAATGTTTTACCTTGCGCAAATTGAATTCTTGGAGTTAGGGTCCTAAATTTGATATGTTTCAGTGTACATCCTACTCTACTTTCCCTCCAATTTGAATCATAAAGGTTTTATATTAAGATTTGTGCCCAAGCCAAACACACAGTGCGACAGGGTCAACCCAATATTGCCCCACGTGCATATAATTGACTTTTAATATTAAAACTTCGAGTTTTGGGTTGTATCTGGAAGGTCAAGAGACATTTATTATCTATATTTTCTCCATGTCAACGTTTGAGTTGCCAAAGAAAATAACAAGTTTTGGGAACCGAAGAGTCATAGCCTCACAGTTAATTATCTAAAGCATTGATGTAATTGGGGCCTGTTATCACACACACTGTAGCTTCCCCTAGGTGAGATCCTATCCAGGACGGTAGAGGTGATGGAAGCCAAGTTGGTAACACTTAAGTACTAGATCGACCACTCTAGAAGTGGTTGTCACTTCGGATTAGGCACTTGTCACTTCAAGGCAACTGAATGAGAAGGCTTAGGGGGAGACCCCTTATCTTCGGCAGGGGAATGATTGTCTAGAACAAGACCAAGACACTAGTAAAGATAGAAAAAAATGCAACGAACAAGGGTATATTGGATATATGCCCTTAGACCACAACCAACCACTAATTAATGATGATCTTGCCTATGGATGTTAAAAATGGATGCATATATCATATATGAAATGGTGACGGAAATTCATTAGATGAAATTTGAGGTCTAAAATGGGCCTCCTAAGGAAAATAATTAAATAATAGTTAAAATAATGAAATAATAGTTAAAATAATAAAATAATATTTATTAATTTTTGAGGAAGAAAGAAAAAAACTACTTTTTTGTTCGTATTTTCAACATATCTCCGTATGTTTTTACTCAAATTTCGAGCGGGAGCACCCCGCTGCCCCAAAAACAAGAAATACCTGAAAAAACATGATCATGTATTATCATCACATTTTTTCAGGTATTTCTTGTTTTTGGGGCAGTGGGGTTTGTCAAAAGTATGCAGTGTGGGAGCACCCCGCTGCCCCCAAAAACAAGAAATATCTGAAAAACGTGATCACGTATTATCATCACGTTTTTTCAGGTATTTCTTGTTTTTGGGGCAGTGGGGTCCTGTTATCACCTAAACTGTAGTTACCCCTGTGGATGTATCCATAAATGGATGGCAATAGGGAAGGGCAACTCAAAAGGTGCAACCACGATCACCTCGACCTCCAATAGATGGTTTTCACGCCAGTCGAGGCAACCTTCGCTTTATGTTATCTAGCGCAGACAACAAAGGGGGAGACCCGATCTACTCCCGACAGGAGAGATCAAACCAAGACACCAAATCAAGTTAAGACTAAGTGAAGTAAGGTGTATGGTTTATCCTAGACCTAAGGATGAAGTCACAAGATAAGTAAGGGGTTCAATGAGTATAGCTTTGGTTCATTGTTGATGTGAGAGTGACTTATAATATTTAAAGATAAGATCCAGGATTATAGTACTAGTCAATGTGAGAAAATCCACTGCCTTGGGAACCGTGTCCAATGCAGGGTAGTTTAGGGGTTGAATTGGGGCTAACAGGTACAAGTGACGAACTTGATCATGAAGTATGATGACATCAAAGGGTTTAGTCCACCAAACAAGGATCAATCAACAGGTTAATCCAACAATCTAGGAAAGTCAAATTGACTTGGAGAGAGATCAGTGCCTTGGGAATTGGGATAATGGAGTCAAATGAAATTAACTTGTGATTGATGACTCCTATTGCATGAGACAAGTGGGCAATTAAAGGTTTGATGGATGAATAGGTCTAGATCTAGAGATTCAAGGTTTGACCTAAGTGGACCACAATCCCTTAAAACAAGGAATGCTATCCCCAAGGTAAGATTTGATGAAGTGACCAACTAGACCTAGGTTTTGAATTATGCTCGTTCCAAATCCACCAAATTCTCATGTACCCACGTCCTAGAAGTGGACCAACTCAGTCTCCCAAGGAAGTGCGACTTTGCCCAAGGAGGGTAAAATGTGGGATAAATGGATCAAGACAAGTCCAATGGCATCCAAACTTTAGATCCAAGTAGGTTAGTCAAATGAGAGTGTGGATCTACAATTTCAAGGCAATCCAATGGCTAGATCTTACTAGATTTGAGTTGGAAGATACCAAGTGGTCCAAAATGGGGGTTAAATCCCTTAAAATGGAATAGGGCCCAGAAGGTGGAAATTGCCAATGTAAGAGTCTAGGGGTAGGTTTTAGGATGTGTAGATTACGAATCAAGCAAAATCTCAACTACCCATGTACTAGATCTAGGTCAACTCACCCTCACCAAGAAGTGCGACCTCACTTGGGGAAGCTAAGTTGGCTTGTGAAGGGGGTCAAATGGAGGCCAATCCTCACCAAACTATAGATCCGGGATGCCGTGGATACTATAGAGGTGGGTTTTCAATATTACACCCAACAACCCACTAGATCTTAGTAGATCTGAGAAAATGTAACAAGGAGGGTTTTAATTAATTAGATTTTCAATTATGTGTTGTGCCAATGGATTGGAATCAAGAAGAGAAGAACTCACCTGTGGATCTTACCTGGATAACCTTGTAGATGCCTTGATGATGATGATCTATGCAAACCCGATCAATTTGAAGCAATTTGGAGAAGACCTCTATGAAGTGCGATTTGCCCAAGGAGACCAATGCGCCCTTCCTCCTGCACAATAAACGTCAACAATATCAAATTTATTGCATCAAGAGATAAAGACAAATGTTATAAGAGAAATAACAGAAAGATAGCATAGATCACAATGATAGTAATGATAACCCCCTGTTACAAACGAATGCCAATCCAAGCGAGTTGAGGAAGCCCTACAAAAACGCCCAAGGTTGAAGTCGCCCTCCTGTAGACAATACAATGATTTCCAAAAAAAGATAGATCTTACCAAAATTACCACGAATGCTAGGATGCAATAGACTATCCAATCACCATCTAAGAACACTAGATGCAAAGGAGACCACAAGAATTTCCACAAGAGAATTTTTCTATATCAAGAATCCAAGAGCCAAAGACCCCTTTACAATGAGAAGCTCTCTCCTTTAAATAGGAAGGAGAGGCATCAAAATCCTAACCACTTTTTGAATGAGTGGCTAAGATTAAAAGATACAAATGTCTAATCAATGGTTGAGATGAGCTCAACAATAAAATACATGGATCACTAATAAAATATAACATAAGTGGACAAAATCGCCCTAGGTGAGGGGAATCCCACCATATCATGATGACAAAATATAATAAGAAGCTTATGGTGGGTCCAAGGGGTAATTTTAGCCACCCTTGGTCAATCCCCATAGCACAATAATAATAAAATAGTCATCAATATACCAAATCGTGCCTCTATGGACAAATCGTGGGCCTTTAAAGGCCTCAGAAATCATCAGAAAATGCCATAAGTGATGGATGCAGGTTTCGATGAAGGTGAAACTGCTGGAGGAGGTGTGGAAGACATCAATCCATCATCACTGATCATCCCATGCCAAAACATTGCCTCAGTAGCCCAAATCGAATTCCCCAATAGCCATTTCTACCAATCCTGAAATGCCTCGGGAAGCGTGAAACTGCCCCAAACTGCCTCCTGGAGTGCCTGTGCTGTCAAGGTGAGGGCACCAGTGTGTCCGGGAGGGGGATAAAATGGTAAAAACAAGTGGCTAGACCACCCCCTCCAAGCACAGTGCCCTAGGTCAACCAAATAAAATTCCTCTTTGCTCTGACAGGGTCTCCGACAGACCAAAACTGCACTGGGTTAGCCTACTGAGGCTCAATCATCACTGTAAGTGCCCGGAACTGAGAACAGACTGTCTCATTGGACTCAGAAGGTCCAAATCCATCCAAGATGTGTACTCATACACCATATGAGTCTCTGCATGATCATATAATATCTCCAATATATCGGAACAGGTGAAATAATAATAATCTGTAAATGATCAAATAATGCTGTAAACCATGAATCATCATCATAAACCTGTATCTGATGCATAGAATCATCATGTACATGTACATAGACCATATATCATATATCCATATCATCACAAGGTCCAACCATCTCATGTCCTGTGGTTGACCTTGGTCAAACTAGGTTTGACCAAGTCAACATGACCAAATATAACTCAGACTATCATCAGAAGCTGCTACAAAGTGTCAAAGGTTAATGCATGCTCTACAACTTATTCAAATAGCAATTATAACACAAAGTAATCATTACTAGCGATCTAAATCCAAATATATAATGTCATTAATTATTATTACGACTCAGACTAGACTTTCAAGACCATACTCACTTCATAGCTGTGATCAATTTGCTAGTGATGGGTGAAGGCTAAAATAACATGGCTAGGTTAAGGGATGACTTGACTGACTTAACATTGTGACACTTTGGAATAGGGAAAGGGAATACACACCATAGTATATACTGAATGAGCAACAACACAGGGAATGGCGGTGTCTCACAAATGGATGAGTTGTTCAAAGAGGGTTTATTCACCTTTAACAGATGTGCACAATCCATAATACAAATGAGACCAGCAATTATTTAGATATAGCATTTAAGTTTCATTGCTTTTTGGGCCTAAAGTTTCCATAGCCTTTGATCTATGTGTGTTTATAAACACATTGCATAGATTTACATTAATTTAGGCTTTTTGCTGCAGGTGTGTTTTTAAGGCACTTGTTTACTTGAGCACTTCTAGGTGTGTCACAGACAGCTTGTTTACCTAGGTATTTACATTTCCAAAAGATATAACATTTTATTTTCATGGCCATTTTCATTTGGCATGCCTTTCATTCATGTGTGTTTAGAAACACATTGTATGAATGGGCTTTTCATACAAGATATAGCATTTCATTTTCCAGATTTTGTATTCATGGCAGCACTAAAAGTTTTAGGTTTAGCCAACACAACTTTAGTGACTAGGGGGAATTCACAAGGAACTCCAACTCACCATAGGTAAGTTTTGTCACCAACTCAGAGCCGAGACACAATAAACAGGGAAGCTCATCCAATACAGAGGCTACAGTGGGGAAAAGTCCTCCATGCCACTAGTCAAGTAGTAAGTCAGGGTGATAAACTAAAAGGTAGGTAATGGATGGATGAAGACAATGAATAGTGGAGCCAACACTAGCATGCCAAGGTATGGTGGAATGATCACCTCTATTCTCCCTAAGGAGGGTAAAACCAATGAGTATGAATAGTGAACTTCTAAGTCTGAGTAGGGACAATATAATATATATAATAAGATCAACCAGGTCCACATATCTATATGATCGCCAGATCATGACACTAAGTGCTAAGACCTGCCATAAGGATAAATATAAGAGCAGTATAACTACAACACTATGATATACCTGTTGAGTCATATTCCTGAATGCTCATCATCTGAACCATCATCTGTCCTTTGAAACTGCGGTTGAAACTCTGGGCACTACTGACTATTCTGTACAAATGGTATAATGGCTACATCGGTCATCTTTTTGAGTGTCCCGAGACTCAGTCATGGCATGGGGAATACAACTGTTGTCCAAATCTGATAGTGATCCAAATAGATGCTCATCTCAGCATCTCAATGTAAGGGAATTGGTTGAATAGTGTACTGGAATCAGAAAAATAATGCATGGTAGCCCGGCTACTATATATGTGATAACATCTGGCTCCGGTTGGGACAAGTGCTCTGCTAAAATGAGCACTTGAGATCCTTAGAATCTCTGGTCCTCGAACTCTGCTACTCGAATCCTTGATCCAGCACTCTACCATTTTGCTTCCAGCTTTTTATTTTGCACCTATTTTTGCATTCACAAACATCAAAAATACCTCATGCAGCATGTATGGGAAAAATATAAAATCCAATGGAAATAAAATCTATTCTATGACAGAAATATAAATGCAAAAAGTAAATTAAATTACTAACATCACTTGCAAAGTTTGAAATTTATTGCGCAGGAAAAAGAAAATGACAGGTATTCAATTAAACTAGGAGCTTACAAAGGAGCTTAGGAAAAGAAAATAAAAAGGTGCTAGACTCAATGGCTGAAAAGACTAACTACTGCCCAAGTAGGCTTATTTCCTACCTACTCTAATCTACCATGCAAGGCAAGGCAATACATAATTCATGCGATAGGCGGGAAATAATGCTTCAGCAAGAGCCCATTCACAGGGAGCTCGAGTTCATCTCCATCTAAAGTTTCTAGAAATACTGATCGTTTTCCAGCTATCCTTGATACTCGATATGGGCCCATCCAAATTTTTTTGAATTTTGCATGGTTCCCGAGTTTTGCTTTATGTTTATCCCATAAGAGAACTATATCTCCAATTCCAAATTTTACATTTCTGGTTTTTTGATCAAATGTTCCTTTAACTCTTTCTTGCTCAATGACCATTTTGTCGAATGCCATCCTTCTTGCTTCATCAAGTTCTACTAGTTTATGAATTCTTGCTTGAAAAGCATCTTCATCTGACGTGCATTGTTGTAACAATTCATATACAGGGATTTGCAAATTTATAGGGAGTCTACAATCCTGTCCATATACCAACTCAAAAGGAGATTTCCCAGTAATCCTTTTAACCGTTGTCCTGTCAGCCCACAAGGCATATTTTAACTTTGTGTCCCAACTTCTTTTATTTGTACCGACCATTCTTTTCAGCAGTCTTATCAAATTCTTATTGCTAGATTCAGCGAGACCGTTTCCTTGAGGGTAATAGTTTGAAGAATGTGAGAGAGTGATTCCGTGATTCATGCAAAAGGTTGACATTTCTAGTTTACTGAAAGCGGGAACGTTATCAGTTGTTATTTTTAAAGGACAACCATATCTGGATACAATGTTTTCTTCCAAAAATTTCACAACTACCTCAGCTGTAGCTTTCTTGGTTGGGATGGCCTCTACCCATCTAGTAAAGTAATCAGTACAAGTTAGCATATACTTATGTCCGTTGCTTGAGTTTTCACTAAAAGGTCCAACAAAATCCATACCCCACTGTTGAAAAGGAGCTTCTACTACCACAGGATTTAAAGGTAAGGCAGGCAATCTTGGCTTTCTCGAAAGAGTTGACACTCTTGGCAAACTCTAACATAGGAATGCACATCCTTGAAAAGTGTTGGCCAATAATAACCGGCCCTCCTGATCTTTGCAGCGGTTGTTCTTGGTGCATAATGCCCACCACATAGTCCAGAATGCATTTCTTTTATAATGGTTTGTGATTCGTCAGGGTTAACACATTTCAGAATTATTCCATCAGGATTTCTCCATCCTAAACCATCTTGAGTTATAACATACTTCTCAGCTTTTAATCTCAATGCTCTTCTTTGATGATCTACCATGTGACCAGGGCATGACAAGTTTCTCAAGAAATACACAATATCTTTGTACCATTCATGCTCGTCATCAATATTTAAAATACAAGGATTTCTTTCACTTACCATATTCACCATGTTACCTCCCTTTTCAGTCAAAAGTTGAGCTAACCCTTGTCCTTTAACAATCTTGATAGGCTTAATTTCCAAATCATACTCTTGTATGCGTGAGATCCAATTTCCTCTAACACCTATACCATCTGCTTGTGACAGAACATCTTTTACTGCTTGGTAAGGTACATAAGCCTTAATTTTGGAATATCCCACATAAGTTCTAAAATGTTTCAAGGCTTTGACTAGAGCATAAGCTTGTTTCTCAGTTGTGGTATATTTTAATTCAGCATCTCTCAAGTTTTTACTCATGAAGGCTATAGGTTGTTCATGATTCTCATCATTCTTTTGCAATAACACACCAGCAATAGTATCTTCCGAGGCGTATGAGTAAATCATGAACTCTTTATTGTAATTAGGACAAGCTAACACAGGGGAGGTTGAAATGGCTCTTTTAAGCTTAGTGAAAGATGATTCACAATTTTTATCCCATACAAACTTCACATCCTTTTTAAGAAGGGCATTTAATGGTTTAGCCAATTCAGTTAAGTTTGGAATGAACCTTCGGACAAAATTTATTTTACCAAAGAAAGACTGTAGGGTGGCCACATTGTGGGGTGCAACAATAGCATTAATGGCTTGGACACGTTCCGGGTCGATTCTGATACCTTCTTTTGACACAATATGACCTAATAGCTTACCCTCATCTACTCCAAAAGTTGACTTTTTGGGATTCAAAGATATGCCAAACTTTCTGCAACGCTCAAAAACTCTTCTCAAGTGTTCTATATGGTCTCCCCGTTCCTTGGAAAACACTGTTAGGTCATCTTGATAAATGGCAATGATTTTCCCAATCAAATCACTAAATGCTTGATCCATAGCTCTTTGAAAAGTGGAACCGGCATTTAATAACCCGAAAGGCATTCTTATATATTGGAAAGTTCTCCATGGAGTAGTAAAAGTTGTTTTATCTCTGTCTTCCTTTCTAATACGTACCTGATTATATCTCGAAAAACCATCCAACATTGACAACATACCTGCCCCAGTGACACTCTGCAACAAGTTTTCCATATTTGGCAAAGGGTAATTGTCCTTAAGGGATGCTTGGTTTAGGTTTCTGAAATCAATACACACCCTAATTTCACCACTCTTCTTTCTTACAATCACCGGGTTAGAAACCCAAGTGCTGTGTCGCACAGGTTGGATAATTCCAGCTGCCAAAATTTTCTCAGCCTCTTTCTTAATCAAGGGAGCGAGTTTAGGATTGATATTTCTTAACTTTTGCCTTTAAGGTTTAGCTCCTTCATGCAAAGGAATGGTGTGCTCAATAATTTCAGGATCAAAAGTTTTGAGTTCATCATAGGCCCACGCAAAAATATCTCTATACTTCTTAATTAGATTTACAATCGCCTTTCTTTCTTCCGGGGAAGCATTCTTTCCTATCCTAATCATTCTGGGAGAAATTGAGGTTCCAATATTGATCTCCATAACCTCATCTACTGGTTCAGCTCTTTTACCTCTGTATTCATCATGCCTGTTGAAATTTTTCTCTAGAGGTATTGCTAATTTCATAATATCAAAATATTGAACAGAAGAACCATTTAATTTATCTTCCAAATTCACATTGCAATTCAGAAAGTTTTTTGTGTTTTGCAAGAATGCAATGATTTGTGCATCATTATCAAAAATTTGCCAATGATCTTGATTATCAGGAACTGATGGTCTAAAAAGTACTTCAACCTTACATTCTTTATCCCTGAGATGATCTGGGGTTTCAAAAGTGCATGCTATTACTGATAATGCATCAGCCAAGGTATTCTCTTCTCTCGGGACTGCTCGTATTGCAAAGGCATCAAACATTTCTATGGTATCCCAAACAACATTTCGATAATCCCTAAGCCTATTATTTTTGGCTGCAAACTGGTTCTTTACTTGGGATACTACTAAATCAGAGTCCCTTGTTATGTTTAGACATTTGATCTTTTGTTCGCGGCAATTTTCCAACCCTAGAAGCAGTGCCTCATACTCAGCTACATTGTTTGTGCATTCAAATTCAAGACGGTATGCAAATAATTTCTCTTCCCCAGAAGGAGATGTAAGGACAATCCCAGCTCCAGCACCATGCCTAGATTTAGCTCCATCAAAATGCATTTTCCAAACTTGACTAGGAGGGAAAGGATGTTGTCGGGGCTCTTCCCAAAAATTAGCCATCACCATATAATTTCCAACTTCATCCGTGGGACGCATATCCTCTTCAAACAAATAATCTGGGGTTTCTACATGCTCTGTCATAGGTTTTTCATTCATCAATCTATAAGAAGCTTTTCCCCCAATAGGAATGGTTGCGTAAGATAAATCCATTTGGATACTTCCTCCTAGTTTGGCAGCCCATTCCCTTGATAGCAACATCCCCCATGCGTCAGGAATATCTAAAACCAGAACATTCATACTTATTTCAATTGCAGGATAAGCAGCCAGTTTCATCTTGAGATTCTTAATCATGCCTTCTGACTTAACAGGCCTAGAATCCATCCCACACACATTTCTATACTCTCTGGATGGTTTTAGCTCCAATTGTTCCATGACCTTAAGAGGCATAACATTTACTTCTGCTCCTGAATCTAACATACAGTTATGCAATATCAATTGATTGATCTCCAAAGCAATATAAAAAGGGGGGTGACCCCTACCCTTATCAACTACACTTTGAATCATAACGGGGGGATCCTCCTCAGTTGTTAATTTCACAGGATTCTTGACTTTTGGCTTGATTCCTAAGAATTTAGTTGCCTGATTAAAGTATGAAGGGATTTTTAAAATCCCTAGCCAAAGAGATCAATGGTCGAGATTAAATCATATCATATGAGATCAACATTGGTTAATGTCTCAAGTTATTACATCAAGAGCCAAACAGGGGGTAACTATCACCAAGTGTGCGCTCCCTAGCAAGTACATGGTACAAATAATAAAATCAAATAAGGGAGGGGGCTTCCTAGGGGTCTAATACTCTCTTAGGTGTCCCCTTTACAATATATATCATGTCCAGATGTCATAACATAGCACAAGACATCCCCAATTGCGCCCCCATGGGTGAAGTGCGCCCTCTCTAGGTGATGGGACAAAGTGTGGACCCCATCTCTAATGATAACCACATAATACATGGTCCAAAAGCATAGTGTAGCATAAAAATAGCATCCCAAGTCATAAGCTGCCCCAACATTAGCCATGTTGATTAATTTGCTAAGTCAATGGCCACTTTAATAATTAATTTAATTAATTATGTTGGTATATATGGCTGAACATGTAATCTGCTGAAAATGGCCATTTCCCTTGCTCGGATGCTCGAACCAACTGTTCCAATGAGATCAGAGACCCCAATTCCACGACTGGTGACCACAAAAACCCTAAGAATCCATCAAATATCCATTGTATAGCTTAGTCCATGCCCAAACAATAAAAACAGGGCCATGATAAATGATAATAAATAGAAATATCACCAACTGAGGTGAGTCATGGCCAGCTGAGGCATGGAATCATGTATAGGACCCCAATGGATGCCCAAAACGCAAAATCGAATGCCTAGATCCAAAGTTGCATGGGATTCTATATTTGGCATGGTCAAATTGGTCAAAATGATGGCAGGAGCTGAAACTGTGAGTACTTGCATGCACCATGGGATGAAAGATGCTCCCTTATTTAAATTAGTAAGCCAACTAAAACATAAGCAACATTGCTATGGTGATCAATATAACATATAGAAGGAAAACATCCCTAAGTTGAAGTAGCCTCATTACCTTTCCGTGAAGTTTTCAATGTATGCACAGTTATAAACTGGGTCATCCTGCTAGCCATGCATGGAGTGGATAAAACAAGGCCTAGGCTGAGGGGAATTGACTGGTAGACTTTGACAGTTTGAGTGACCCTTTGGATAAGCATGGGAAACAGGGGACCACAGTGACATGTACACTGGAAGACAATAAGGGATGGTGGTGTCTCACAAATGGAATAAGTTGACTGAGGCACCTATTCAACTCTTACAAGTGTCTTATGACTCACATCCAAGCCTGATTTAGGCTCCGTGGGGATCTTTTCTAGAACCATTGTGCTAGGTGCACAATCAACCGCAATTCTGAGGTTATAGGGGACACTTAAAATTAGCTTTCCCTTGCTCCATCTCACATCCATACCCCTTGGGGCTCCGTGAGGAATAATCATTACATTTAATAATGGACAACAATCAGTTAGATTTTCGATTTTCCACATTTGCTTCTATTTGGTCCTTTCATTCCAATGATGTTTCTTTGATTTCACAAGGCCTTTCGTCCTGCATTTCTCTGGATATGGCAATACACAATGATGCATGTAATGATAATAGGAAAAACTGTAGACACCACTCGGGAAACTAGCCAGCCTTAGCTCATGTCACGACACCAGCGGGTACTTCTTGCCCAGAAGTGAAGCATGGGGTCAGTTGGCGGGGAACATCCACAATCGGGACCAAACATTGGGGGCAACTGGAAAGAGAGGTCAAGGCATTAGAATCCCAACTCTCTTAGGCCCAAGACCCAACGCCGACGGGTTCTCTCGGCCCATAAGGGTTAAGGATTTGACAAGCTTTGTTGCACAACTTGGAGTCGAGACAACATACAACATGGAGTCCAGTGCGCACAAAGGTCAAGGTCCTCAAGGTCACATATCTTAGTCTCAGTCAATGTAAGGATCCAAATATGAAAAGGTCAGATGCGTGGAGACAATGGCAAAATGATGCCAAGGCTAGCAATCATGAGGAAGGGTGACCAAGTCTATACCATAAAGGGGAAGAAACCAGTGTGCATACATCAAAGACTTGCAATCAAGACCATTTAGCTACTTCAACAATGAACCTACCATAATCATCAATGAAGCCGAAGATCACCAAGTTAGCCACTGTATGCCAAGTCAGAATATTGATAATTGGATGTGATAACAGGGCCTTTGGTCTTCATAGATTAGGCTGTTAGAGTGAGTCTATTTAAAATCCAGAGACCATGATGTTAGAGATAGTGGTATCTCGGGATGTCCTCCACGATTTAGATGCCTTGCATGGAGGTACATCAACAGTATAGGCATAAGGATGGAGTAGAGGGTGAGATGCACTCTACTCAGTGGCATAAATCCATTGGCAGATGCATGCGGACCTTCCAGGGTGTTTTGCTTCATGCAAGCATGAATTTTGCTTGTACAATTGTTAATTAAAAGATGCATGCAAAAGTGACTTTTTGCATGCACTGATATTAGGTTTTTGGTAAACTTAATTGATTAGTGAGATGATATAAGGAGGCAGGAGGTCCCCGAAAGAGGTTACTTAGTAGACTTATCCGAGAGAGATTAGTCAGAGTGAGGAGGGCGCATAGTGCATGCAGAGGGCGACTTTTTGAGAGAGAGGAGCTTCTGCAGTAGGGAGAGTGAGTTGATCCGAGTTGGATCAGACCACACTTGATCAGAGGCACTTGGTTCCCAGTTACTGAGGACAGAGAGAGTTCATCGGTGTGGTTTCTTCAGAGATTGAGGAGGGCGACTTTCAGAGGAGAGAGGAGCACACTTCTAGAAGAGAGAGGAGCTCGTTTTGCATCCTGTTGATCGATTGAGCAGCTGGGACTTTCGAAGTGTCCTTGCCTCAATGTTTGAGGAAGGACTGTGACGATAAGAGCTTAGATCTGTTGAGATCTGATTCTGTACGAGCATCTTTCATTTGGAGGGAGGGCGCACTTTTCCATGTAGAGAGGGGCAGATTCATCAGATCTAGTAGTTGGCCTTCTTCTTTGGCTTAGCAGATCATAGTAGTGTTGTGAGAGAGACAGTACCGACAGAGAGTTACCTGTAGACACATCAAGATCCAGTTGACAGTTAGGGCACATTTCCTTTGTGCATGCAGATCTAGGGTTTTGATTCCGTCAGGTTCGATTGTTCCTTCTGAGGTATCTTGTATGTCCTTGTATTCTACTTACTTTGCTCTGGGCTCGAGATAGAAGAAAGCCCCACATATAGCTGGTTTTACCCGTTTGGGGTTTCTAGGGTACATCCTGACTTGTGTGATTGTTGTGCTTTATTGTTGAAGTGTTAAGAGAACTGCTGTGTTTGTATCTTAAGTCATTATTGCATTTTTGATTTATGTAGACTCAAACCGCTTGATTTCTCAGGGCATTCAGAGGGAGTAGTGATCTCTGGTTAAATTAACACATTATGGTTCCGAGAATGTCGGAAGCTGAGAATTTATGTATTGCCATTGAATAAAAGGTTGCAGAATTCTGTGTTGCTTAGTTCTGTGTGTCAAATTCTTTTGCTTCGTTTATTTTTGTTCAAGGAATTGTTTGGGTGTGTTGATAACTTATGTTATTTTACTCTGATCACAGCCCTGCGATGCATCGGTGGGGCAGGTTTCAATTTTGGGCAGGTTAATTGTGTTTCAAGCGGACACCATTCACCCATCCCTATAAAAGTATACTATATAGTTGGGCTACATTCCAATTTCCTGAATCTCTAATTTCTTCAACCAGAAAAGGGCCCAACGACTGCATCCGCACCCTACCCAGATGCTCCATGAACTTGCGATCATATAATCAAACTATATCCCCTTAATAAAAGGTCTTATTCTTAATGTGTATGTCATGAAGAGTCTTATGACTTTTCAATAATGTGATGGAATTATACCAAGAACCTTTCTTCTTCAAGCTCCATTAGGTATGCCATTCTTTCATCCAATGATTCCTCATCAGACATATCACAAGCCTGGGAAATTCAGAAACTAGTCACCACAAATTCAGCCGACACTACTTCTCCCCTTTCGTAGACTAATCTGAATAGAGTTTTCCTTGTCAATCTCTTAGAGGTGGTTCTATAGATCCATAGTCTTTTTGGTGTTCTCTCATGCCATTCATCCCTATTGACAACACAAAATTTAGTAAGGTCGACGCATGCTCCAAAATCTTATTGAAAGTTTTGATTGTGCCATTTTATTGTGTATGATAGCACCTACTCCTATGGAGTTGAATCATAAACTCTCGAGTCAAGGCTTGTTGACCCAAATTGTGGTAAACCCATTTTTTTTTTCAAATCCTTGAAGTATTCCCAAGTCTACTTAGATGGTTTTTATTGTATAATTTTTTTTTCAAATTTCTCTTTATTTTGTGGTTTTCCCTTCCCCTTTTTTAAGATCTATTTCCAACCCTTTAATTTGTAGTAGGAATTTTCCATATTGCATATCTATCCATTGAAGATGTACCCCTTGAGATTTATTTCTTTATGTTTATCAAGAATGTTTATGTCTAGATAACTGTTTGAGCATTTTGACGTTTCGTTCAATCTTATCCTTCCAGGGAAGGATGCAAATACCTCATAGCTCGCTGACGACATGAATCTGATCAGTTCACTCAAAATCGGTGGCTATCAATGGACCGAATTAAGTAGTAGAGATCTTTCCCAAGATGTTTCTAGGAGACGTATGGAATCATGGGAAGAGGACATGTGGTAACGCAAATGTTGATGTGGAAACAAATAGAAAGTGAGTGCCTTGGTAAAAAATCACTGAAGTTTTAGAGACTCTTCCTTTTCTAAATCTCTTTCGTCGAATTCCATGGAATATTTTGAGGGCATCCCAGGTAAGGTTTTGGGGAACTTCTAATCTATCTCAGAAGGAAGTGTCATAAATTCCCCAAAACAATCCAAGTCTTCATCCTTGGGAAGTTTGGGACATTCCCAAACACATCATTAGGGAATTCCCGGAAAATGTATGGAAACGATTCAATGATCCAACATGAGCTCTTTTCATTAGGGAAAGTGAGGAGTCATTCCAGATAAAGTTTGGGAGGCTCCCTTGAGAAGCTTCCATAGTCTATATTTTTGCATTAAGTCAAGCGTTTTTCTTCCTGAGAAAATTGAGTTCATTTCTTTTCTTCGACCATTTGCTGTGTTAATGGGAATGTAGGGGTAGCGTGGCTGCTCTCAAGCACTTTCATCCTTGCATCTTTTTCGTTAGAGAGGGAGATGGCTTCAACAGCTGCTTGTGGGTCCCTTCCCATGGAGGTCAATCTATTCTGCAATTGCTCTTTTCTCTACCTCCAGGGCCTTTACCTTGGCAGTTAGGAAGTGATTCTGGGTTGTCGTGGTTTCAAATTGATTCTTGAAGACCCCACTTGAATGAGCCACCTTTACATACTTGTTGTAGATCACACTATACAAAATTTCATCTGTATTGTTAACACCACTGACAATCATCATGAGTCAGTAGTAGCAACTTGCTAGTCATTCCAAACACTTCCATGATTTCACATGCACATAATGACTTTCTCTACCAATTATGATACCCATTTTACAATATAGAGAAGGAAAATTAATGGGGTTCCAACATATCTGTAGCTTGGATTTTTCATTATAAAACCCTTATGCCTTCCTCATGAAGAAAATAAAAGGAGCAACAACATGGCACACATAAAACTACAACATACTCGATTTTCCACACAATGCTCCATGATATTTGATTCACTTGGAGTTATATTTATCCGTGAACTTACTTTGTTGCCTAATGACACATCACGATGTTCTTATTTCTAAATTTAGAATATTTGCTTACATATTATCTTACATGCATGTAGACATTCTCTTACACCTATGCCACTCCTATGTTCCACTTGGGCATGACTCAAGATTTAGTAACGCCCATCTTACTTATACATGCAACACTCTCGTGAACACACACCACTTTGTGTGTTAGATCCTTTGTAAATTATATGTTGTTTGGTCATTTGTCTGAATTTTCAGTCCGTGTCAACTCTTTGATGAAGTGTAAGTGTTACTCTTTGATGAATTGATAGGGTTCCAACATATCTGTAGCTTAGATTTTTCATTATAAAACCCTTGTGCCTTCTTCATTTCGTATCAACTCTTTGATGAAATGTAAGTTTACCACAATATGCTTTGCTTTGGCATGAAATTCTCAGAGATGCATATTGCAGTTTCATTCTCACAATATATTGTTGAGTTTTCTCCTTCATCTGCAAGTCCTTTACCATTCTTCGAATCCACACTGCTTCACAAGATGGTGTAGTCGTTGCTTTATAATCCACCTGTGTTTGGAGATAGTAGGTTGTTTCTCATTGTACATAGAGACTGCTGCAGATCCAACATGAAATGTGAAACTTGATGTCGATTTCCCATTGTCAATACAATCATCACAATTTGCATTGATATAACATGCCAATCTGAACTCATATGTTTTCTTGTATTCCTAGCCATAGATAACAGTACCTTTGACCTCAAAGTACTTTTGGTGCCTTTTGATATAGTGTTAACACCCAATTTTACACCCTATGGAAATTTGTGATTAACTCCAGTTTTTTTATTCATTTTGTTTGGTTTTTGAAGTCTTTGTGTCAAGTTTTTCTTGAATGCAAAAGACAAGGTATTGTTGTGGACTACTTAAGTCATTTGGGTGTGAAGAGCTGATGAATAATGTTCTAGTTGTGATCAAAATTGCTCACTCCATCTTTATGTTTGAATGGGTTGGATAATATTGCATCGAATCAGTTTTGAAGCGAGTCGCAACTTAGCCTACTGATTCATGGGTGTGGTTGCGTCATTTTAGCATATAGGCGTGAGCAAGATTCAAATTGAACTCAAGGGTTAAAATGGATGAGGAAATTTCTACCTCCTACTCAACATACTCTATAATGGTGGGGGGCCCTACCTCTAGATTAGTATATTGGGAGTGGGCATTATGGAATTTTCTTTTTCTTTTGGTCCCCAAGGCCCCTACCTCTATATTGTGGGAAATGTTGGGTTGGGATTAATGTTGACCTAGATAAAATATGTTTGTTTCATTCTCCCTACTGGCTTCCCCTTCTTTCTTTTTATAGTTGTTGAATTTACCCCTCTTGTCTTGCTCCCTATCGGTTGTTTCATGCCGCCCATTTGCTCAGTGTTCGAAGCCTTCCTTTTATAGTGACTTGTGGGTTGATTCGAACCGTCACCAACAAGGACTATAGCTTGCATTCTCATTTATTGTATAACTGTGTTCACATGTTCTTATTACTTGAATTCTCAAGCATTTTATACCAGTTTCAATTAGGCCTTTCCTTTATGCCAAGCCTTGTTATTGTTGCTTTGCCCCTAACTTGTATTTCCTTTCCATTCGAGTCATTTCTATTCTCCTTTTCCTCTCATAAGCAAGCAAGGTGGCAAGGACTCTTCTAGCTTCCAAGTGAAGCAACTTCTCATTTCCCATCCAATGTTGTAAGACTCAAGAATTCAAGCAACCTTAATAGCAACAATCACTATTATGAGTGAGGGAAATAGCCCAAATATACATCCCAAATGTGCAATAGATAAATCGGGTTGGGTATCGAAGTTAGCATACTGCTTATTAAGTTGAAAGCACAACTACCACTGCTACATCCATTAAGTCCCAGCTAGGCTCATTCTAAAAATGAAAAGAAAGATGATTCTTATCACTCATGGAATGGCGATGAGAGGATGTTGGAGTGAATCATCCCTGTATCTCATGACTTGATAAGCACAACAGGCATGGGTTAGATATTGGAGTTAATAGAAATACCAACTCATACATTCGGGCATTGATGGGAGGAAGAAACCAACTCCTTTTGCCTATCTATAGTGGGGGGCTCCTTTTCTGGATTGGGCAAGAAATCGTGGGGGTGAGAGAGTAGAGCACAATGTTGGTTTAAAGGGTTATGATCTGGAGAAACCCTATCGATTCTATAGGCCCCAACCAATTGAATTAATTGGGCAGATAAGTTTGTGATTCTCTACATACCTTATTGACTGTATATTATAATGGATAGTAGAGAATGCTTTCTTTTACAACATAGCAGATTGCTTTCGGAAGATAAGAGATCACCAAACATCTTGGTGAAGATAAGAAAGCAATAGAGACAATAGATCAATTGGATGTGTGCCCAACGCAACAATAATAAGCACGAACAATACCCTGCACAAAGAGAAGTGCCTTGCCTTCAGTGGAGAAGAGAATTCACTTTACACTGGATTCAACAATCCTGTATATCATATTTATACATTCTTCTCTTCTATTTTTAACTTCTAACTTCAGGATAAACTCGCCCTCAAATTGGATGTATTAATCTTTCATGGAGTGGTGCGCCCCACATATCATTCAGTGCTTCATCTCACTGAGCTGTCACTTAGGATGAACTCGCCTCTTAATCGAAAGCTTGCCCACTTAGTTCGGTGGCTAACTTAAGTGTCGACATGCAAGTGTCACAACTCACATGTCATCATAAGTGTCATCATGCAATAACACTTAGCTAACCGGATCTTCTCTTTAACGGAAGTGTCGTCTGTTAGTTTAACTAAAGTGTAAATATTTTAGTTAACTAGTCCTTTTTATTTAACACAGTTAACTGAAATCATGCTGATTGATTTACTTGAAGTGACCACTGTGAGTTCTTTAGTTAACTAAGCCATATCTTTAACAGATGCTTTAACTTAAGCATTGATACTTAACTGAAGTTTTAATAATTCGAGTTCTCTTTAATTAGCTGAAGTGTCTGCATGGGAAATTTCGAATTCTCTTGATCTCTATGCTTTATCTTTTATTTATTTATCTCTTACTGCATGGTCAATATGTGCTAACTTTAATTATCCATCACATTACATTACACTGAGAAGAATTATCGGATGTTGTGATCATATTATATTAATCCGGACCAAATGATCATATGCTAAAGTAATTCACTTTAGAGGTGATCAATCTCTAAAGGAGACTTAATAGCAATCTGGTGACCATGGTTAATGATATATCACACAACATTAAATGCATTTAACAAGTAAAGCATGACCTTTATACGGAAGGTCCACCTCTATACGGGAGGCTCATCTCATGGATACCTCTATACAGAAGGTTCACATGATAATCATGACTTGATACACACAAGTCTGGAGCCTTGTCCAACAAGACTTTACAACATCATTACTTCGATCAATTACCTCTATACGGGAGGAATAACCTTTACACGAAAGGCAATCAAAGTGCTCACCTCTATACGGGAGGATCAATCTTGGCTTCACAAGATTGGCTTGGAGAATGTCTCCTGATGCTGTATATTTAACAGGTTTTGATATCTGTTTTACTTTTTGTTGATGATGTGGTCCTCCTAGCCTCCTCTCCAGCGGGATTACAAAGATCATTGGATGCTCTAGATCTATTTTGTGATCTTTGACAGTTGATGGTCAACTTGGGTAAAACCAAGGTTATGATCTTCAATGGGTCGAATAAGTCTGCAAATCTTCATTTCTTTTTCAGAGGGGAGGAGATTGAGATCATCAATGCCTACACGTACTTGGGAGTACGATTTTCAGGACCTCGTTTCAGTTTATGACCATCCCTCCAGCCTCAGATTGCCAAGGGTTATGGGTCTTTAGCCCTTCTCGAGAGATAGTGTTTTCATCACCATTTTCAAGATATCTCATCCAAGATATCCCTCGTGGACTCCCTTATCCAATCTAGTGTTCTCTATGGCTTAGGGATTTGGGCCTTCATTACTGGAGTCTGATTGGGCCTCAGTTGAGAGAATCCAAACCCTTCTCCTTCGACGCATCATCGGATGCAAGTAGACAGTTCCTCATCGCATCATACTAGCAGAATTTGGGGCTCAACTCTTCCAACTTGAGATTGTGTTTGGATTGTTCTCTTTTCTACATCGCATTCGAGACTTAGCCGACTCGGAGAAGGGGCGAGACTGGTACCCGTACTTGGATTACCTCTCCTCTGAGACCATTTCCCTTTCTAGCTCATTGGGTCGAGCTCAAGGTTGGTTTGCAAGGGTTTCAGTTCTTTTAGGGTATGTGGGAATTCAAATGTATTGCCTCCCCCCGTTTTAGTATTCCTTGGATGCCCCCGGACATCTCCTACTGACCAAACAGGTGTTGAACAAGATCATCAGAGATGACATTTATAGGCACTTTATCCAGTTTACTTGGGTTAACCCTCCTGGTGGGTTACGCCCAAAGATGTCCTTTTATGTTGAGCATTTCTTGGAGCTTAGTGATGGGCTCATCGTTCGACCACAATATGCATTCTGAAACTGGGTACATGCTCCTTGCATCCCTTTAGGCCAACTCAAGGTGGGCTCTCATAGACTTTGGGTAGAGACAGACCACCAGATTGATCGACCTGACAATATTTGTCAGCTATGCCAGCTACAAGATTTTGAGATTGAGGAGCACTTTATCTCTTGGTGCCCCATTTACTATGAGATCAAGGGGCGGTTTCACTGCTTATTCAGTGGGACTCAGGCCCTCACAGGCTTCTTCAAATATTTGGTTTTGGTTCAGCGGTGTCTGGCCTTATACATGCAGGAGGCCCTCAGGCTCCGAGACCATACTCTTCGGCCTCCTACGAGGCCAAATCCTATTCGACAGATCACCTCCTTCTCGATGCTACCCTCACGAAGGGGCACTAAGAGACAGATCGAAATCAGTGCAACCCCAAACTCCATATCAGTGTGAACTCGTGGGACCATCCTTGTCCCAAGAGATCTCAACGACATGGCCAGATTAGGTCTCCCTTTAGGAGATAGATGATACCCCCAAAATGCATGGGTTTACTACCTCTACCAGTTAGCAACGTGGTGAACGATCCAGCTGTCCGACTAGGCCACCCTCGGGACATTCGACTATACTCTGCTTTCTTCATTCGGCCTCTGATGGTAGGAGAGATGGATACATTCCATGACAGATCTACTTCTTTTCCTCTTGTTTGTCTTGTCATCATATCTTCTCATATGATACACTCCATCACTAGTGCATATATCTGATATCGAGGCCGAGGGTTCTTCATGACACAGAGCAGATTTCACTTTCTACTACTTTACTCTGTCTTATCGCACTTTACTTTCTGCATCTCACCTTTTATAGGAGACCTTTTGGTACTCCTACATTGTATTGACATCATTGTACTCAACAGCCCCTTAGGAGACCTTTTGGTACTCCTACATTGTATTGACATCATTGTACTCAACAGTCCCTTTGACTTACTTTTGTGGTCATTAGTTAGACATTAATAAAATGATCTCATCTTATCTTATCTACCCACTAAAGGAAAGGGAACAACTAATGATCCCCAACATTCCCTTCCAATCTAATCATTCATTCCCAAATTCTTGAATGAGCATATCAACCATTTGGTCCCCCTATCTATACTCATACTCACTAAGTTACCCGCATTGGTTAGTCCTTAGTCAAGCATTCAGGGCCATCCATCACGCATCATCCATAATATACGTGATACAATTGATATGATGATTGATGGTCTGGAATCAATAGAATAATTTTCGTTTAGCCTAGCTATATATAGTATAGTAGTCGTCCCCTAACAGTAGTAAGTAGGTATTATATGGGGTTGATCATAAATCTACCGACAAGATGGCGAAGCGACAACTACCATTTACCTTAGTGATCCATCATCAGTCATCGATAACTGATGACTGATATCAGTCATCAGTAACTTGACTAGTATCAGCCTTCTCGTCATGTTATATATATTGCATGTATGGATTGCATCACTATAGTCTCTATATCCAATCTATATGGCAACCCCTATCTATATATGGGTCCTTATCTGATATGAATAGAGGGTTTGGTATGTATGTATAGAGGGGCCTAGTAGTTATTCTACCTAACAAAATTAAAGGGTTTGTAGAAATGTTTCAGTGATATCTTCATTTTCTTGGGATTTTAAACATTGAACACTAAACAAAATTATGTAAAAATAGATCTGTTTTGTGAAATTCACACAAAATTAAAGGATTTGTAGAAATGTTTCAGTGATATTTTCATTTTATTGGGATTTTAAACATTGAACACTTAACAAAATTATGTAAAAATAGATCTGTTTTGTGAAATTCTTCCATATCAAAATCAAAATAGGATGGATAGCCTTACCTTCTATCAACCGATTTGAGGGGAAGAAATATGGGGCGTAATGTATTGAAAGCCAGTAAAGTCCATTGATTCGTATAATTTCGGTAACTAGAGATAGAATAAAGAGAATAACTCCTACTATTTAACAACTCGTGTTGCTTTCTTTCAAGCATATTGACTTGTATAATTTTGGTAACTAGAGATATAATAAATAGAGAGAAAACCGCCATAGCTTACTTAAATTGAAGTATTTACCTACAATAGCGTCCTATTACTTTGGACTAAAGATGGCATGATATAATAAGGCAAAGCCAAGGAGATAAGTAAGTACATCACATTGAGAAAATGATCTTGTTAGTATTTCCCAGTATTTCCGAAAGAAAGGTCCCTGACCTTCTCACGATTGAGGGGATAAATCTCTGAATTGATTCAATATCCCTTTCCAAACATGGCCATGTCATGACTTATGTAATGAAGCGTATAACTAACGTCTTTTATTGATTCGGTAGCTAAGTGAGATAGAAGGAAATATCCTGTACTTTCTCATGCTCCATCACGTTCGACTTAAATTCTTAATAAAGTAAGACTTTGAGAGAGATCTTGGACTTGACTCTAATCTTATGCCTTACATTTATTCTCCGCTTATGCCCTTTGTTTCTTTCCCTCAAAGAGATATACATCAGGAAAATGATCTTGTTAGTATTTCCCAGTATTTCCGAAAGAAAGGTCCCTGACCTTCTCACGATTGAGGGGATAAATCTGTGAATTGATTCAATATCCCTTTCCAAACATGGCCATGTCATGAGTTATGTCATGAGTTATGTAATGAAGTGTATAACTAACGTCTTTTATTGATTCGGTAGCTAAGTGAGATAGAAGGAAATGTCCTGTACTTTCTCATGCTCCATCACAATCAACTTAATTCTTAATAATGTAAGACTTTGAGAGAGATCTTGGACTTGACTCTAATCTTATGCCTTATATTTATTCTCCGCTTATGGCTTTTGTTTCTTTCCCTCAAAGAGATAGCATAGGCTTTCTTTAAGGACCTTCAGGACCTTACCTAAGATAAAGACCTATAATAGTAGGTCCTGAAAGGTCTTGAGCTATAGCTTTGAGGTGAAGAGATATAGAGGCCTGATCCTTTCTTATTTCCTTGCCTTCTCTCCCTCAAGGTGGGGATTTTTGCTGGAATTTGCCTTGTCTCATTAGCAGTGAGGGGAAGTAACTCCTTCCTATGATGAAATGGTGGATCCTGCAAGTGACCATATTCAACTCAATAAATATGCCCAACACCCTTACTGCTGTAGTGTCCTTTATACTATGAGGGCTCATGTGGGGTAGGTTTACTGATCCACCCACTATTTGTCTGTTTTTCAACAACAGAAAGTATGACGGATTGGCCTAGTACTAATGATGTACTAGGCGTTTGTTTCTAGTTGGTTAAGTTCATTGAGCTTTTGATTTGGTTTTATTTCATTAGGGGAAATGATGACCCCTGTGCATTTCCTAATCCAGAAAGAAACTACGCATCACTCCCTGTTGGTTGCTTCTTGGCATATATATAAGAAGATCATCTTTCAACGAACAACACAAAACAAATAAATTAATTCATTATTCTGTTCCCCAATTATACTCGAATAGGAATGGAAATGATATTCCTTAAAAATATCCATTGGTTTGTTACACGATTTGGTTTTCGCGAATAGGATGGATGGAAGAATGGTTCCAACCATACAAATGGGAAGTAGGTTTGTTCAATGATAAACCAACCGAAAACAGGTTTATTAAGTTATACATTACAGTCAAACCTATCGCTCATAGGATCATAGAATGAGGACAACTAATAACATATATAGTAATGAGTGGGTTTGTCGTCATGATCGCTGGGAAAGCACATTTTGAGAAAAGAATGCACTGGCATCGTTAGCAGTGGGCTTGGATGATCATGTGTAGGAAGAAGGGTTGAGATTGGAATACACAAATACGAAGGCGTAGAGAATATCTAACATATTGATAAGATCTCGATCTATAAGTAGGCGAACTTGTGGGTCGACAATCCCTGTCATAATTGATCAAAGAATGCTTATTGGATGGGATTGCTAAATAGTGTATAAAAAAACCATCAGACAGTAGGCTAGGGTCATTTGTTTGTGTTTTGTGCATTGTCGTTGGCAAATCAATTCAAGCTCTTGAATCCACTTCATGGGTACTGTGCTGTTCAGGCAATGGGTGAATGATTATGTGGCCGGCATTAGAGAAAGTACATATGACAGGAATGCTGAACCTCTCCAATCTGTTGCATCCACTATATCATTAGTCATAGAGCGAAGCCAAGAATTGGTTCACCATAGAATTGGAAGTAGGGCCCTAATCACCATAAATAAATAATGAGAAATATACATATATTTCTATATTCACCCCACCTGGTAGTGGAGCAAGCTGCATATATTTTGGCCCTCGCCTCCCTTATCCTGGATGAATCACCCACCTCAGTTGGGGTACCTATCTTGCTGTCATCTCTGTTCCTGGATCCCAACCCAACCACCCAATAATTGGTAGACTGAGGGACGTGCAACTTGATTCTGATTTGAAAGTTCAATTAAAAAACATACTATACAGGTAGGAGGGCTGACTTCCAAGGCAAGGATTTACTTCATGTATCTTGGCTAACTAGGTTAACAATAAGGATTAAGGTAGGCTCCATCCCTGCCCACATAATTAGCGCTGTGGCACTAATCACTGCTAGCCCCAGCCATGTGTAGTCTGGCCATGCAGGAGTTATGCTTGACCCATGAGTGAGTCACCCCATTCGTGTGAGTTCACAGTTATTGTATGATGAAATCATGTTGGGAAGCCCTCGGTATGTTTACTCCTTATAGGGGACCCCTGCTGCTGCTAGTCCCTTGATTGATTCAACCCACTTCACTGAGTTTACTGTAAGTAACTCCCTACATGTTGAAATAGACAGGTTGTGTATGTTGTTGAAATAGACAGGTTGAAGTAAGTTTCATGATATAGTTTGAATTTTGTAAGGCTATCAGAGGCTGATCTGGTTGCAAGTACAATCGGTTTTGTTGACCAAAGATCTGAGGTTCTCAACATTCCATAAGGGAATGCTGTCCCCACATGGAGTCATTGTTCACAGTCAGATCTACATCCTATGGAAATTTGGGATTACCTTTGGTTTTTTTATTCAGAAGCTTGGTTGTGAAATTCTTCATGTCAAGTTTTCCTTGAATGCAAAAGGCAAGGTATTATCGTCGACTAGTTCAAGTCAATTGGGTGGTAAGAGTTGATGAACACTGTTCTTGTCCTGATCAAGACTGTCAGGATAGCGGAAAAGACTTTATATTCACTCCAACAGGGGTATATCCTTGACGTATGCTACACATATGGAGTTTTGGATAAATTGCAATCCAAATAACGATGATCTGGGGATTGTATTCTTTAGTTCTCTTTTATGATAAATTCATAACAACAAAAGGGAGAATTCTAGATTGTATTCTTGAGCTCTCTTTTATAATGCGTTCATAACAACAAAAGGGAAAATTCTAAGTTGTTTTTAGGAAGTATCTGGTAGCAAAGAAAGTTGTTGTTGGTATGAGAAGAAGAATACTCTTTTTACACCAGTAGAAAGGCACTTATTAGTCAACACATGCAAAATTTTAGTGCTAGGCTGACTTGTGTGCTGAATCCCTAATTTAAGGGGCCATTACATGCCAATAACGGCTTGGGGCTGACTTGTGTGCTGAATCCCTAATTTAAGGGGCCATTACATGCCAATAACGGCTTGGGGCTGACTTGTGCCCTAATAAATAATAAATATTTATTAGTGCCAAAGGTGCTTTCTTATGTCATGTTTTGACCTGATCTGCAGTGTAATTTTAGAACTTTTTCTTCTTTTTTGGAATAGTGTCAGGGCTACGCAGGATATGCCTTTGTTACATCTGCTTCGGATCTATTCAATATCAAAGTCGTGCCTGCTCTTGAATTAAGAGTAGGCTTGTTCTTACACTAGTCTTCTGCAGTTGAGGTTGTTGTTTCCCAAAATGGCATGTGTGTTGTTGAAGCCCAAAATGTAACACACCAGCTGGATGACAACTCTCTCAGGAGAGAGGCCAATGTCACCACACTCCTCTCCTCTTCGCTTCAGGTTGGCTCTCCTCCAACTCTAGGCGGGTATCCCTAAGATAGGATCGCTAAGGCAGGTACAATAAGCGGGCAAGGTGAATGAAGAGGCTGCCTTAGAGAAACAAATGTAACAAAAAGATGTATTTTAAATGGGTGATGGAAAAGAAGGGAAGATCAATCCTCAGGGAAAGACCAGTGCCAATATATCAGAGGGGCGAATGGAGTGAAAAGAGAACTCAAATGGGCCTTGCTGCCAGGTGAATGTAGTGACCAACTAAGAGCTCTTGCACTTGAGAACACCTGAAAGCCACAAAACTTAAGAGAAAAACATGGGTCAAATAAAGTTGTGCTAGATTGTTAGCCTTCTATTCATATGATCCCAGCTTAAGAATCGAAAGAAATGGACTAAGAGAGGTATCGCCTCGGATAAGATGAAATATGGCAAACAAAGAAAAATGGCATACAAAGAGAAAAATAACTCTCAATTTATCCAAAGAATCCCATGATATTTTTTCTATTACCCTCAAGGGGAGAAAAATCCCAAGTTTTTCCATCATTACAATGAAGGAGGTTGGCTTTTTATAGGCCAAAAAACCTCTTATGAAAATAAAGAACAGATAGAATAATAAAATAAAGGAAATAAAGTGAAAAAAGGTCATCCACTTTTTCTCCTAAACAAATACATGACCGATTCCTGTTTTAGTAGAACTCCTAATGGAACACCTACTTTATCCGCTGCATACCACGAGATGCTCCATGAACGTGAACCTACCCCTGACCAGCTGTCGAAACAAAATACAAACGGCTTGCCAAATGGAAATGCCTGGACCAAGTTCTTATTGATGGGAGCCGCTCCAAAACCACATGCGATAGTGAAGACACCACCTACAGCTATGTGAGGCATTCCGAGGCTCCACTTAATTATTAAATCACGCCCAAGTGGCTGCTAGTGACTACCAGTGTCATTCTATATCGAGCATACTCAATCTTTTGGACTTATATCAACTGCGATTACATGATAGCTCTCTTTAGCAATTGCCAACATGTCTTCGGAGCTAACAACCGTGAGTGGTCGCCCCATTTAGCTCGACGAGTCTCCTTGTAATTAGCTGCCAAAAAGGGGACATGCTGTAGATGGTCGATTTCTGGGATCATCTGCAGTGATGACAGACATGAAAAAACGGAACCCCGAGTTCAAGATTTGGAGCTAACTCGCACCAACTCCAATCAGCGGCTCCATACAAATCGCGAAATTTGTTCCTTGATATTAGTTGCAGCCCCAGATGTTCCATCTCGGCGGCCAAAGTCAATCTGCACTGAAGAATGGCGCTAGAATGGTGGACCCATAGGTCATGGCTCAACAGCCAACTGGCGAATCCAGTTCACTGCGTGTTTGCATGATGTCTTCACGCGGATCTCAGGAATGATAGATGGTGGATGGCTGCCAATGGCAGGAGTGACCTCCGATTAAGTCTGAAATTCTGCTGTGCTGATTTTATTCGCTGCACCCTGAGCTTGGCTCTAATCAATCGACTGTGCAAGATCCATATGAAGAAGCGCGCCCAGGCCTGGGCGCGAGTGAGCTCCGATGATTTCTAAGTGCTGACTTCAGTGTTTACGCCGGTCAAGTGCTCGATGTTTTAAGTGACAGTGAAACTAAAATCGCGATTTCTTTTTCTCTTTTAGCACAGCCGTCAAGAGATTGATGACAGCTGCTAACTTCGTGTTTAAAAAACCAAACTCTGTCTTCACATTCCAATTCACGCTGCTACCACCATTTTGTAGGCTACGGGTGTCTGAATGTAACCCTGCACAAAAATTTAGAAGCTAATGACGGATTGTTGATTACGGCCGCGGCCTTCTGGCGCTGCTAACTGTAAACCGGCGTCACCAAATGCGTGAAATTCCTGATTGACTTCGATCTCTGCTGGTGTAATTGATATCCTGATTTTTGCTGCTGCGGCTTGACCTTCCACGCGGAGACTATGGCGGCTAGTTGTAATTCGAGCTCCAGCAACCGGCTTTAACTTGCATTTTTATTTGACATTGGAACCGATTGCTGTGATGCCATCCCTGATGTCGAAGCAAACCACGACTTCACTGCATTAGCTCTCCTCAAAACATCAATGATCATTACAGCTTCCACAAAAGAGAGAGCAAACCCCATTGTTGTGCCTGGACCACGGCTTGTGGCCTTTGATCCAACAGTCAGCGATGATGATAATTGACTGATGAATGACGGGTGACAAGTTGCCCGCAATCCCTTCAACAAACCCCATGTTTCAAGGGCAACAGCTGGTGCAGCACATACAGCACCATAAAGACGACCATCTGCTGCCTGTTTTTTTTTAATTATGCTTTGTAGAATCTCAGAGTCCCTAAGTCTCGAAGAACCTGGCATTCCTACTGGTAGGACAACAAGGTCAACATCTCTTCAGTGCAGTTGGAGATAAGTGTGTCTGCAACAAGCTTCACTCTCCTTGAAGCCTCAATTTGAAAGTCTGTTTCAACCGATGCCACTGTTACATCAGACCCTGCACTTCTTAGAACATCAATTGAAATGACAGCCTCCACTTCCTCCGTGCCAAAACCAATTGGAATTAAAACCTGTAAAAGGCCAACTCAGTCAACGAGGCAGCTTCTGCAATTTCACCAATCAGGTCTTCCCAATTGGAATTAAAACCTGTAAAAGGCCAACTCAGTCAACGAGGCAGCTTCTGCAATTTCACCAATCAGGTCTTCCTGGCATTCTATCTCTGACAGCTGCAAAATCAAAGTGCCATCACTGCTGCAAATGGTGCTCTGGCTTGTGGACACCCCTGTCAAATGGGGGGTAACAGAGGTATCTAAAGTCAAGCAAGTCATATTATGGTATTATGAGCATACAAACTTGGTGGAATATGTTTGAAGTTTGAACAGTATACAGGGTAATGAAACCACAATTCTCAACAGATTTTACTAGCGTAAAGGGGAAGTTGTTCTATTTTGGGATAATCAGGAGAGCACACCCTTTACTTTTGATTGGATCTGTGCATCTAGTAGATCAAGAAAAGTGGATGATGGTGAAGTTGTTTTGGGTGAGGATGCAGGGCAAAGTTGCTTATGTAAGATGAGATTAGATAATTTTATTAATATCCAACAAATGAATACAACAAAAGTAAGTGAAATGGCCTCAAAAAATGAGGTGTGAAATGGCCTCAAAAAATGAGGTGCATCTTTGGCAAGTGACACATTTGGTGATCCAGTCACCTTGATGTAAAATCTGTAGATGTACTCTCTAATGCCCTAATCCATTCTTGTCTATACGGCAAGATAAGATATTGCTTGGCTCTTTATGGCCTCAAAAAATGAGGTGTGAAATGGCAGCAAAAAATGAGGTGCATCTTTGGCAAGTGACACATTTGGTGATCCAGTCACCTTGATGTAAAATCTGTAGATGTACTCTCTAATGCCCTAATCCATTCTTGTCTATACGGCAAGATAAGATATTGCTTGGCTCTTTAAGGCACTCTGGGGAGATGGTCATTGATTGGAAAAGCCAATAGGCCTTTGAAAACCAATCTCATGCATGACCTATGTGGCAATGTGATGGTCATTGATTGGAAAAGCCGAGAGGCTTTTGAAAACCAATCTGATGCATGACTTTGTGACAATCCGAAGCAAGGGTCTGTGAGGAGTGGAGTGCTAGGTCGGGGTACCTCTCTCTTCAGGATGCAATGTTAAATATTTTTAACCATGGCAAACAATCCTGCATTCTAAACGAATTCTTTAAAGGTTAATTCTTTAAAGGAACTAAACAATGGAAAACTTAAGGCTACTCAAAATTGCACTATGAAATTAATACTCGAATCTATAAACACGCGTATTATAGAAAATATATAACTGAAACACAATAAATTCAGTGTCATGATATCTATGCCATGAGTATGCCATGATATCTATGGACTTTATATTGTGTTGTACAATTTGGGACAATTGTTAAAAAACTGGAATGGGCAAAAAGTGCTGTGAAAACAATAAATTTATGCTTTTTCTAAAAAATTTATCTTTTTTCAATAAAATTATTACTTGAGATGGTGTCTAAAAAAAGGAGTTGGAATAAGTTAGTAGTGTTCTTTGCAAGGGAGATAATGAATATGTTTTCTTTGCTTTATCTTTATCTAATAAAATTATTAGATGAGATGATGTCTTAAAATTTTTATTACTTGAGATGATGTCTTAAAAAAGGAGAAAATTTTACTTGAGATGATGTCTTAAAAAATGAGTTGGAGTAAGTTAGGTAGTGTTCTTTGCAAGGGATATAATATTATTATTACATGAGATGATGTCTTAAAAAAGGAGTTGGAGTTGGAATAAGTTAGGTAGTGTTCTTTGCAAGGGATATACTATTATTATTACTTGAGATGACGTCTTAAAAAAGGAGTTGGAGTTGGAATAAGTTAGGTAGTGTTCTTTGCAAGGGATATACTATTATTATTACTTGAGATGACGTCTTAAAAAAGGAGTTGGAGTTGGAATAAGTTAGGTAGTGTTCTTTGCAAGGGATATAATATTATTATTACTTGAGATGATGTCTTAAAAAAAGGAGTCGGAATTGGAATAAGTTAGGTAGTCTTCTTTGCAAGGGATATAATATTATTATTACTTGAGATGATGTCTTAAAAAAAGATTATTACTTGAGATGATGTCTTAAAAAAAGAGTTGGAGTTGGAATAAGTGCAAGTGATATAATATTATTATTACTTGAGATGATGTCTTAAAAAAGGAGTTGGAATAAGTCAGGTAGTGTTCTTTGTAAGTGATATTATGAGTCGCTGAATCATTTGTTTGTAGAGATAAATGTTTTTTTAATGAGATTTGTATTTAATTCATTTTTCAATTGGTTGATGTTTTGAAAATAGGAACGAAGGTAATTCAGGCCTAATCTTTATGGATTGTTTGTAACATGAAATATAAATATAAATATTTTCTTAAAAATAAATTTATTTAATATAATAAATAAATTATTAACTAAAATTGAATGTACTTTAAATTTTGCTCATGTATAATTTAACTTAATTTTTATCTTTAACCTAATTATAAAGGTTTTTTCAAATAAAATAAAATTATTTTATATAATAAATAATTTATTAAAATAAAATTATTTAATAATATAATAAATAATTTATTAAAATAGTTTGACTTAAATCTTTAACATAAGTATAAAGTTTTTTTATTTAATATAATAAAAATTAAATGAATTTGAAATTATGCTCATGTAGAATAAATAAAGTAATTTAATAAAATCATTAAATTATTAAATAAAATTGAATGACTTTTAAACCATGTTTATGTATATTTTGATTATATATATATCTCGAATTTTCTTGACTTGCGGGAGTGGTATGAGAAACCACGACCCAGGGACATCTAAGCTGTTAAAATCACATCTCGGATTGCACCAGCCTCAACTTGACTGAGTTTTTGGGTGTCGTCTTCCAACTAAATCACCCCTAATTCGGGTCGCCTTGTTGATGAGACCCACACTTTAACTGAGTGAGCTGGTAGAAATTGACAAGTATATTTATTTTTATTTGAATTATAAATAAAGTTATTTAATATACTAAATAATTATTAATTAAAATTAAATAAATTTTATACAATGCTTGTGTATATTTTGATTCAATCATTAAATATAAGTATACTTTATGGAAAATAAAGTTGTTTAATATAAATTAATAAATAAAATAATATTAAATAAAATTTAATTTATATTTTGATTTAATTTTTAAATATAAATATAAAATTTTATATTTTATGGAAAATAAAGTTTAATATAAATTATTAAATAAAATTTAATGTAAATTTTGATTTAATTTACCATAATGCTCCAATTAGTGTAAAGTGTTATCTTCTGCTTTTAATGTACTGGAGTGTCACTTGGCTTGGAGGGTAGGAAATGGTAAGTTGGTGAGGATCGAGAAAGACGCTATCTTCGGGCTCTCCAATGAGTCTCTATTGCCGGATAGTTTAATTGCTCATCTTCAGAGCCAGGGATTTGCCACCTTGAATAGGGTTGCTAAGTCCTTGGGGAATAACATCCGGAGACAGGATTGGCTAGGGGCAGAGGAGCTTGGTCTTTTGGGCATATGGCGAGCTAGCTGGGAGTCTTTCATTTCTATGCTGACAGAAGATCACGTTTTTCTCAGCAGGGAGGAGGACGAGCTCTGCTGGAGCTATAATCCTTTTGGTGGAGATTACTGCGCCAGGTTGGGATATGAGTTTTTTTTCGGGGAATCTTCAGATTCAGTGGCGGTGGAAGGAGATCTGGAAGATTAAAAGCTTTCCTAAGAGTATTGTACATTTATGGCTAATGTTATCAAACAGAGTATTAACTTGGGATAAAATCCAATGCTTTAGCTTACAAGGTCCCATAATCTGCTACTTGTGTAGAAGGTCACGTTTTTCTCAGCAGGGAGGAGGATGAGCTCTGCTGGAGCTATAATCCTTCGGGTGGAGATTATTGTGCCAGGTTGGGATATGAGTCTTTGTTTTGGGGGAATCTTAAGATTTAGTGGTGGTGGAAGGAGATCCGGAAGATTAAAAGCTTTCCTAAGAGTATTCTACATTTATGGCTAGTGCTGTCAAACAAAGTATTAACTTGGGATAAAATCCAATGCTTTAGCTTCCAGGGTCCTAGAATCTGCTACTTGCGTAGAATGGTGGTTGAATCTGTATTGCATCTCTTCGTTCTGTGTTCTTTTGTCAAGTCTGTTGGGGGGGAGGCCAGTAGACTGAGGGGATGGACCTTCTGTCGAACTTTGCTTTCAATCATTTTTTAGATCCAAAGAAATCAAGGTGTATAGGAGCCTCCCTATCATTGTGTCTTGGGGGGTTTGGTTGGCCATAAATGCTGCCATATTCGTGATAAATATTTTTTTAGTTTGCAAGTAGCATCCCAAGCTATTGTATGATTCACTGCATTCAAGCCGTTGATCTCTCCCAATTTATCTAAAACACCTGTGGCTCCGATGATTGATGATGGTAGGCTTTGGGCTTTTTTTGATGGGGCTAGCCAAAATCATAATTTGGTTAGTGGTTTTGGTTTAATTCTATTTCTGGACACTCAACATTATTACAAAGGATAGGGTGGTTTGGGCGTCGGAACCAACAATCAACTGAGTTTAAAGCACTTTTCTTTTTACTGAAGGTGGCTTTTAGGAGGAATAACTTGCATATCTTGGGTGACTTTGAGTTAGTGATCAACTCCTTGCAGGGGCATTCCAAAATTTTGCATGCTAGGCTTTGTATTTGGTTAATCAACTGAAAATGGTGAGGGAGTCCTTTCAGTGTCTCACTTTCATTCACAGTTTGCGCGAGTTCAACATGGATGTTGACTCTTTATCCAAGCGAGGGTTACTACTTTATGCAGGAGCACTTCATTTGGAAGAATTTCAAGGAGGTACTACTGTTAATAACCAGATCATTCCCTATACAGAAATCTGATACTGTGAAGCATCTCTTTATTTCGTAGGATCATATTTTTTGCCTTTTGTGTCTATAATGATATTGCGTGATCACTAGACTTTATTTCAGAGTCTTGTCAGTCGCAGTCGAAAGGCATTTAAGAATGTATTTTTGCTCTAATTAGAATAAAGATACAACTTTTTTTCTTGGAAAACAATTATTTTGATTTAATTTTTAAATATAAATATAAAGTTTTTGTTCAATAAAATTATTTAATATAATAAATAATTTATTAAATAAAATTATTTAATATAATAAATAATTTATTAAATAAAATTCAAATTTATTTCTCATGTATTTTTTTAATAAAATTATTTAATTAATAAACAATTTATTAAATATAATTGAATATGATGTAAATTTGAAAACAATTATGTATTAACTTTCTAGCTAGGAGGCCAAGGGTTATTTTTTGTTATACTTTTAGAATGAGTGTGTTGAGACCACTTTTTCATCCAAGCGTGTATTCTTTAAAAAATATGAAGTTAATTTTGTTGAGGTTTTTGTTTCACAAGTGGAAATTTAGATGCTCATTCTTTAAAAAAAAGTGTTAAAAAATATGAAGTTAATCTTGTTGAGGTTAAAATAGGAAGTTAATTTTGTTGAGGTTTTTGTTTCACACGTGGAAATTTAATTTAGAATTTAATTTAGATGTTCATTTTTTTTAAAAAAGTGAAAAAATATGAAGTTAATTTTGTCGAGGTTAAAATAGGAAGTTAATCTTGTTGAGGTTTTTGTTTCACAAGTGGAAATTTAGATGTTCATTCTTTAAAAAAAACAGTGTTAAAAACTAAGAAGTTAATCTCAACAAAAAAAAAGAGTGTTAAAAAATAGGTAGATGTTCATTCTTTAAAAAAAACAGTGTTAAAAACTAAGAAGTTAATCTCAACAAAAAAAGAGTGTTAAAAAATAGGAAGTTAATCTTGTTGAGGTTTTTGTTTCACAAATTGAAATTTAGATGTTCATTCTTTAAAAAAAAAAGTGTTGATTGATTGCGTCTTTAAAAAAAAGAGTGTTGATTGATTGCGTTGAAACTGTGAGATAACTTTTTTCATTCAAGCATGGATTTTTAAAAAAATAGGGAGTTAATCTTGTTGCACTAGTCTAAATTTAGACTTGCATTCTTTACAAAAGAGAAAGACATTTGATTTTGTTGATGTTTTTGTTTTTCTGCTTGAAATTTTGAGAAGCATGGGCCAGATACCCATGAATATGTTTTAAAGAAATCCATGAATATATTTAAATAAGTAAATTTATTAAAATTATAAAATTAAATATTTTATTTTGAATTAAATAAATACAGGTTCAATGAATATATAAATTAAATGATACTATATTTTAAAAAATTAATATATTGGATATTAAAAATAAGTTAAAATGTGAAATTAAAATCAAATATATAAAATGTTTTATTAAAATTAATTTAGTTTAAAGTAATGTTTATTTAAACTAATTTTAGGTTATTTAAACTAATTTTAGGTTAAATGGATATATAAACTGAATGATAACCTATTTTAAAAAATAAATACATTGGATGCTAAAAATAAGTTGAAATGTGAAATTAAAATTAAATATATAAAATGTTTTATTAAAATTAATTTAGTTTAAGGTAATGTTTATTTAAACTAATTTTAGTCCAAAAATCTTAGGAGATGAAAAGAATAAAATTCAATAATAATAAAATAACATATAAATATAAATACAATGAATACCAAAAATTTAATAAATTTGTAACTTAGTTTAAGGTAATGTTTATTTAAACTAATTTTAGTCCAAAAGTCTTAGGAGATGAAAAAAAATAAAATTCAATAATAATAAAATAACATATAAATATAAATACAATGAATACCAAAAATTTAATAAATTTGTATTAAATTTAAATTAAAAAGATTGTCGTGATAATATGTAAAACTTTAAAAAGTTAATTTTAATAGATTCAAATCTTAAAAGAGAAATTTTAATAATCCAATTGTTATCTTTAATCAATAATAATTTATAATAAATTAAGTTTTTAAAAGTTATTGTTATATTTAATTAGTGATAATTAAAAAAAGAATTTTTTATAATGAAATTGTTATATAATCAATACTAATATTAAAATTAAGTAAAATAGATTCAAATCTTAAAAGAAAATTTTTAATAATTAAATTGTTATATTTAATTAATAATAATTAAAAAATATTTTTTATAATCAAATTGTTATATATAATTAATAATAATATTAAATTAAAATTTTTAATAATTAAATTGTTATATTTAATTTATAATAATTAAAAAAGATTTTTTATAATCAAATTGTTATATATAATCAATAATAATATTAAATTAAGTAGTTTGGATAAATTGTTATATATAATCAATATTAATATTAAAATTAAGTAAAGGAGATTCAAATCTTAAATTTTTTTTTTTTAATAATTAAATTGTTATATTTAATTAATAATAACTAAAAAAGAAATTTTTATAATCATATTATTATATATAATCAATAATAATATTAAAATTAAGTAAAATAGATTTAAATTTTAAAAGAAAAATTTTAATTATCTAATTGTTATATTTTATTAATAATAATTTTTAATTTTTTTTTATAATCAAATTGGTATATATAATCAATAATAATATTAAAATTAAGTAGTTTAAAGAAGCAAATATATATGCATATTTAAAATATGATAAAATATAATAAAATTTGAAATAGTGATGAATAGTGTAAAAGTATAAATAAAATTTATTAAATAATTAAAATATTTTTATCTAAATATAAAGAATATTAATATTTGTATTTAAATAAATAAATGTAATTAATATTTATATTTAAGTATTAATAAAATTAATTAAATAAAAATTGTAATAGAATATAAAGGAATACATATTTTAAAAGAAATAAAAACATTTTTATTAAATAATTTAAATCATTATTTTTTTAATAATTGAATGACGATACATTTTGAAAATTATGAAATAAATAATTTTATTTAAAAATTATAAAAATTTAAAATAAAACGTAAAAATTCAATGCAAAAATAAATTTATGAAAAATAAAAATTAGTTTATGTAACTAAATAAGTAAATAATTTTATATTAAAATAGTAAGAATTAAAATAAAAGTTTAAAAAAAAAAATATAATAAAATAATTAAATAAAAATTGTACTGAAATATAAAGAAATATATATTATAAAAACATAACAATTTTTTTAAAATTAAGTAGTTTGGAGATGCAAATACATTGCATATTTAAAATATGATAAAATACAAAATAAAATAAATAATTTAAAACAATAATTGAATGACATAATATATTTTGAAAATTATGAAATAAATAATTTTATTTAAAAATAATAAAAATTTAAATAAAATCCCGAGAATTCAATGCAAAAATTAATTTTTGAAAATTAAGAAATAAATAATTTTATATTAAAGTAATAAGAATTAAAATAGAAGGTAAAAGGATATTTGAGAGGTAAAATATAATATTCTTTTCCTGAGATAATTAAATAAAAAATAAATGTAATTAATATACGTATTTAAATATTATTAAAATTAATTAAATAATTAAATAAAAATTGTACTGGAATACATTGCATATTTAAAATATGATCAAATATAATAAAATTTGAAATACATTACTTTGCATATGTCTAATGGAATTAAAAGAAATACATATTTTGAAAAAAATAAGAACTTTTTTTAATTTATGAAAATTAAGAAATAAATAATTTTATATTAAAGTAATAAGAATTAAAATAGAAGGTAAAAGGATATTTGAGAGGTAAAATATAATATTCTTTTCCTGAAATAATTAAATAAAAAATAAATGTAATTAATATACGTATTTAAATATTATTAAAATTAATTAAATAATTAAATAAAAATTGTACTGGAATACATTGCATATTTAAAATATGATCAAATATAATAAAATTTGAAATACATTACTTTGCATATGTCTAATGGAATTAAAAGAAATACATATTTTGAAAAAAATAAGAACTTTTTTTAATTTATGAAAATTAAGAAATAAATAATTTTATATTAAAGTAATAAGAATTAAAATAGAAGGTAAACGGATATTTGAGAGGTAAAATATAATATTCTTTTCCTGAAATAATTAAATAAAAAATAAATGTAATTAATATACGTATTTAAATATTATTAAAATTAATTAAATAATTAAATAAAAATTGTACTGGAATACATTGTATATTTAAAATATGATCAAATATAATAGAATTTGAAATACATTACTTTGCATACGTCTAATGGAATTAAAAGAAATACATATTTTGAAAAAAATAAGAACTTTTTTATTAATTAATTTGAAACATTATGTTTTTTAATAATTGAATGGCAATACATTTTGAAAATTATGAAATAAATAATTTTATTTAAAAATAATAAAAATTTAAAATAAAACGCAAGAATTTAATGCAAAAATTAATTTATGAAAATTATGAAATAAATAATTTTATTTAAAAATAATAAAAATTTAAAATTAAGCGAAAAAATTCAATGCAAAAATTAATTTATGAAAATTAAGAAATAAGTAATTTTATATTAAAGTACTAAGAGATTAAAATAAAAAGTAAAAGGATATTTGAGAGGTAAAATATAATATTTTTTTTGAGATAATTAAATAAAAAATAAATGTAATTAATATGTTTATTCAAGTATTAATAAAATTAATTAAGTAATTAAATAAAAATTGTACTAGAATATAAAGAAATATATATTTTAAAAGAAATAAAAACATTTTTATTAAATAATTTAAAACATTATTTTTAAACTATTTAATAAAAATTATGAAATAAATAATTTTGAAAATTATGAAATAAATAATTTTTACTATAGATTTTGAAAATTATGAAATAAATAATTTTTATTATACATTTTGAAAATTATGAAATAAATAATTTTATATTGAAGTAATAAGAAATTAATAGAAATGGTTAAAAAATATTTGAGTGATAAAATATAATACTCTTTTATTAAGGTAATTAAATAAAACAATGGAGATGAAATATTGTTTTTTATGAAAACAATGAAATCTAATATAAAAAATAATAATTATTAAGAAAAATATATAAAATTAATATTTTTAAAAAAATAAAAAAGGTAATTTTTTATTTACATATCGACCATAGTAGCTTATGGTTAATATTTGTATTACCATCACATTCTCAATAAACGTGGTAGTATTACAATATCGTAAGAAAAATGTTATTGTAGAGTTCATCATGACTTGCACAACTCTTAGATGATTTTCAAATAGTTGTATTATCATCAAGTTCTCAATAAACGTGGTAGTATTACAATATAGTAAGAAAAAATGTTATTGTAGAGTTCATCATGACTTGCACAACTCCTAGATGATTTTCAAACAATTTACAATGATTTACAAAACTAAGGCTTCTTTTGATAATTTTTAAGTAGTTTTGTTGAGCTCTTTAAGTATATGAGTGAAGGATATTTTTCGAAAGTGGCTTGCTATTTCCTGAAGCTGATCTGCAATAGACATAATTAAGCTTTGGATTTCATCCATTTGATCACTAGAAGTGAGTCACCAAACCCTTGCAAAGAAGATAATCCTCTATATATGGGTGAATCTTGCTCTAGGGTTATCAAAAAACAAACGAAGTTAACTGCAGACGTAACGGAAATGGATCTGGTGGCCTCCTGAGTATTATTAGAATTATAAAATTAATAAATTGTGGGTTTTTTTAAAAAATGTATTAAATATTTTATTAAATACAAATATTTTAAAAATAAATAAAAAGTAAAAGAATATATTTAGTAAAATTTTATAATGTTTTATTAAAATCGTGAAATTATTAATTTTTTTAATCTTAAATAAGAAAAGCAATATTTAAAAAAATTAAATATATTGAATTTCTTGTTAAACTTATAATTCTAAATAAATAATGATATTCATCAAATTAAGAGAAATAAGTACATTTAATCTAAAATTAAATTAGAAAGATTGATGTTTGTGTCATAAGTATATTGAATTTTATTTGATTTTTTTAAGCATAGAAACATAGTTTCAAATTAAACCAAATCATAGTTATTGGTTTTAATGGATATTAATAACTAAATTGATGTTTAGGAAGTATAAACCTTAATCTAGATGATAAGTGGTACACTCATATTATTAGATCTTAATTTCAAAATCTTTGTTCCAATAGAAACTTTTTTAACTTTCTAACCTATCAAAAAATTTCTAACTAATAAAGAATGATATTCATCAAATTATATTCAAATAAACCAAATCATAGTTATTGATTTTAATGGATACCAATAACTAAATTGATGTTTAGGAAGTATAAACCTTAATCTAGATGATAAGTGGTACACTCATATTAGATCTTAATTTCAAAATCTTTGTTCCAATAAAAACCCTTTTAACTTTCTAATCTATCAAAACTACATTAAGATGCTTCTCTTCAAGTTTTTTGAACATATGAATAAAATTATAAAACAAACTACGTAATTCATTAAAGATATAACTCATTAAAATTGATAAATAAACATTAGGTTTCATCATCATATTAAATTTTTTTTAGAAATATTTTTTCTTAAAACTTTTCAAACAATAAAATAAAATTATAAAGAAATCTATGGTCTCCTTACTCATAATAACTAACATCATCATATTGAATATTAAATTAATAAATAATTTATTAAAACTATGAAATCAAATAATAAATATATAAATATTTAATTAAAATAATTAAAAAATATTTTATTAAAATATGTTACTTTTAAATATATTTTAAAGAAATAAATATATAATTTTTTATTTTTTATTAAATCAATGTTATAAATAAATTTAATGTTTTTAAAAATTATGAATTTAGTAACTATGAACTTTTAAATATATTTTAAAGAAATAAATATATAATTTTTATTATTTTATTAAATCAATGTTAAACCTGTATTTCACTTACATTTCTATAATTTGAAATTGCACTTAATCAAATGACTCCTATATTAATCATGTCTAAAAGCTTGTGTTGATTATAATATTGTTCTTTATGCTTAGACTTTTCTATTACATAATGTTTCTTTGTTGTGTATTGAATGCTTTAGAGAGCAAGTCCAAATGTAGTGACCAATAGTAACTTTATTACTTTTTGGTATCTTTTAAAATCCATTAACCTAGACAATGTATATTAACATAAACTCGTGTCTCAACTAATATGATTAAATATATTATTAAGCATGGTCTATTGAAAGTCATATTAATGATTATTTCTTCTACAAAGGATGCATTCTCAATGTTCTTTGAAATGGAAAGACAAGGAGATGGATGGGAAAGATGTGAAAATACACCCAAGAGGCACATAAGACAAAGCACTCGTGCATATATAGTTAAAATTGTATGCTTTGGTTTAAAGTAGGTTTAAAATATACTAGGCCATGGATTTTTATGATGCATTGGGTATACATTTTAAATTGTTTTCCATATGTTCAATAGGCATCGGTGCATTCATATTATATATGTATGAAAAAAAAACTTTGATTATAATTTTTATTAATATTTTTTTCAAAATTATAGTTTATTACAATTTCTATTAATCTATTTCTTCAAAATTGTAATAAATATTTATTATAATCTTAATGTATAAAGTTTTTTTTAAATATTGTCCCATCTTGTAACACTAGAAGTCTATGTAAATATTTATTGTAAAAAATCTTTTCCTTATAGTAATTTTGATATAATTTTTTTTTTTTTTTTTTTAAATAATAATTAACAAAATTCCATACAATTTGGAATAGAAAATAACTACTCCAAATTTATTTAAATATTAAATACCACTTAAAAAAAACTCAATTTTGATGATTTTCATTTAATATGAATTTTTATAATATTACTAAAATATGTGATGCACTTAAAAATGATTTTATCTTCTTTGTAAAGTTAGGACCTTACCTATCCATGTAGAGTTGAAGATTCATGGAGCTTGTATGAGCTTAGGAGTTGAAGATTCATGGAGCTTGTATGAGCTTAGGAGTAGAACTTTAACAGAGGCTTGGATTAGGGTTTTACCTTCATATGTAGATTTAAATAATGTGTTACCTAAAATTCCAGGTGGTATTTTTTTAACTTTCAAAGTAATTTATTATAGCATATTGTGACATAAATAAATTGATTTTCGACCTAAATTTTGAAATAATTTTTCAATTTTTAATAAACTAGTTTTATATGTAAGAAATTTAAGCATGACACATTATGATCAAAATATCACAATGTATTATTGAAGATGATTCAAACATATCTAAAATATTTAAAGATATCAATACAACCCATAGGATCATTCTTTTATAATATTTAGATCTAACAAACTTCTTTGAAGTGAGAAGGATCTGGTCCACAAATAGGAGTCATTGGTTCTAACCATTTCCATGAAATACACAACATCTCATAGTTTAGTTGGTTGTTCTAGTCGAGCTGACCATGACCTCATTGACCAAAGCCTCCAGTCGACTGATGTCTTTTGACTAACTGTCTCCAAAACATCCATAGATGTAATGAACCTGCAAAACCTTAAGTTCTAACAATATATTTATACATATTTCTCAATATTCTAACAATTTCATTCTTTTGTAAGATTTCCATAAAGTATTCTATAAATGCATATCCCTTTACAAATATATTCTTGTAGAAAGTAAGTCCTAAAAATGAATCGACTTCAAATGGATTAATTTGCGGCTTTAAATATCGTGTTTTTCAAATATGCAATGTGATTTCTTAAACAACTAAATAAATCCCATCACCCAAATACACTTCTAAACTTTTTTGCATGAAATCTCTAAAAATACTAATTTAGTCTCGAAAAAACATATGGGTGCAATCATCGAGCAAAATTTCATTCTCTTATTTGTCAAACAACGACCATTATGTTTGAGAAGTAGTTAAGTGTTGATATTTAACCCTTATTCAATGATACCCCTAGTTTCCATAAAAATAAGAGTAGATATCCCTTCCTAATGTTCCTTCTATTAATTCAATTTGTGAATGATGTAGGATATGTATATGTGATTGTAGGGACAATATTCGTGCAATATTCGCTCTTTAAGAATCAATAAATATCTTGAGTTTCCCATTTTTTATTATTTGCAATTATAATATGAGAACACCAATCACTCTCCCTTATAATAGCAATTATAATGGCATTATCAACAAGTAGTTTATCAAGTTTTTCGATAACATTTTCCATATACTTTGTTGTTCATCTTCTAGGGCGTATGCTTTACTTTATTAACATTTACTTGTAATTTAATTATAGGTTCTCCATATCTAGGAGTATCTATCTGCAAAGACATCAACAAATTATTTGACCATGATGACTATCCCCGCTACTATATTTTTTTTCCAAAAATTTCTAATTTCTACATATTTGGGATTATGTTAGGTTCCTTTTATAGGTTTATCTTTTTTTTTCTTAGTTCTCATTTTCGTAGAATTTTAGGATGTGTAGGTGCCTTATTACTCCCTCCCAAGCCGCAGGAAAGCAAGCAGTAGGTAGGGACTATCAAATTGTTAAGCATAAATTATATTAGTTGTGCACGGTTTTCAATACTGTTTAACCAAATTTTTGTAATCCCATTTCAAATTCCAACCAATGAATGATTTGAGAACCTTATTTGGACTCTCTTTTAAGCGACCCATTTATGAGAGATGCATAAAAAAAACTATTTAAAATATTTAAAATTATGAATTTAGTAATTATGAAATCAAATTTTATAAAAAAAATTAAAATATTTTATGTAACAAATATTAAATATTAAATATTTTTATTTAATTATTTAAAAAAAATATTCATTATAAATATTTAAAATATTAATCCATTAAATATTAAATAAAATTAGCTTTTCAAACAATAAAATAAAATTATAAAGAAATCTATAGTTTCCTTACTCATAATAACTAACATCATCCTATTGAATATTAAATTAATAAATAATTTATTACAACTATGAAATCAAATAATAAATAAATAAATATATAAATATTTTATTAAAATATGTTACTTTTTAAAGAAATAAATATATAATTTTTATTTTTTATTAAATCAATGTTATAAATAAATTTAATGTTTTTAAAAATTATGAATTTAGTAACTATGAACTTTTAAATATATTTTAAAGAAATAAATATATAATTTTTATTTTTTTATTAAATTAATGTTTAAATAAATTTAATGTTTTTAAAAATTATGAAAATTATGAATTTAGTAATTATGAAATCAAAATTTATAAAAAAAATTAAAATATTTCATGTAACAAATATTAAATATTAAATATTTTAATATTTTAATATTTGATGGATTTATATTTAATATTTAATATGTTAACATTTTTGTTTAATTATTTAAAAAAAATATTCATTATAAAAAATATTAATTCATCAAATATTTCATTATAACATGGTATCAAATACACCACCATACATATGAAATTCAAACAACAATCACAAACATTAGATATAAAAAAATTAGATAGAAACATTGACATTTATTAATATAATGTTTTTATATAATATAGATATTGAATATTTTATTAAAATTATTAAATTAATCACTTTTGTTTGAAATTAAATAAAAAGTCTATTATAGTTTAAAATTAAATTATTCAAATTTCGTTATATTTATAAAATTAAATAGATACATCCATAAATAACAATCATAGATACATATTAAATTTTCGAACAGAAATACACTAAACAAATTATAAGTACACAACCATACATATGAATATGCATCAAATTTAACACAACATTAGATATAGAAAAGTTATAATATAATTTGAAATTGAATTAAATCTATATAATATGTTTTTATAAAATAAATATATTGAATAAGTTTATTAAATTAATAATTTAAAAATTAAATTAAAAGTAGATATTGAATATTTTATTAAAATTATTAAATTAATCACTTTTTTTTAAAATTAAATAAAAAGTCTATCATATTTTAAAACTAAATTATTCAAATCTTGTTATATTTATGAAATTAAATAGCCAACTCAAATTTCGAAATTAAATAAAAAAAAATGTAAGAAATGTATATAAATGAAATTGAAATAAAAAATATCATTACACACTCATGAATTCACATTGAATTTTAATAAATACACAAACAAATTGAGAATTAACAATCATAAATACATATTAAATTTTGTAACACAAATACACTAAGTAAATTATAGTACACAACCAACCATATATATGAATATACATAAAATTTAACACAAACATTAGACATAGAAAAATTATGGTAACACAAATACACTAAGTAAATTATAGTACACAACCAACAATATATATAAATATGCATAAAATTTAACGCACAAACATTAGACATAGAAAAATTATGATATAATGTAAAATTAGATTAAATCTATATAATATGTTTTTATAAAATAAATATATTGAATAATTTTATTAAATTAATAACTTAAAAATTAATTTAAAAGTCTAAAGTTTAAATATATTTAAATCTTATTAAAGATACTAAATTAAGTAGCCAACTCAAATTTCCCAATTAAATAAAAATTGTAATGTAAGAAGTGTAAATACATGTGTATAAATGGAATCTAAATAAGAAACATTATTATAAATAATCGTGAATTCACATCAAATTTTGATAAATACACAAAAAAATATTGTAATACGCAAACATACAAGTAAATACACAAACAATTTGTAAATACATGGTTATAGATATGGTATTCAAACAACAATTATGAAGTAAATACACAAATGCGCAAACCAAATTATACATACATAGTGATATGAAATTCAAACAACAACCATGAATACATATCAAATTTTGTAAATACACAAACACACAAACACACAAACATTAGGCATAAATAAAATTTAAAAACTAACATTGCATTTCAAATTTTTATCACTACTTTGGAATAATAAATTACTTTAATAAAAAATATATATTTGAAAAGATTTTTTCTCAACTTTGAGAAATTCTATAGAGATTTGGTCAACCTTGAAAAGTTGGAAACTCATTTGCGCCCCACACCCCCAAACCCACTTTATTTTTTTAAATTTATTTTTTAGTATATATCAATATGTCATACACATTTATTATAAATACATACATATAAATATACATATAAATATACATATAAATGAAAACCAAATAACAAACAAAAGCATAGAAACATTGCACTTCAAAGCTTTATCACTACCCCTACCCAACAATAATAAATCACTTAGTAAATAAATATGTATATTTGAAAGGAGCTTCTCTTAGCTTCAAGAATCATATATTCTCTACTGACGAGGCCAACCACGTGAAGGTGGAAGCTCATTTGGCCCCCCCCCCTCACTTCTAACCTATAATCATACTACGCTCATCACTCACCCAACCTAATCTTTTATTTTATTTTAAAGTATATATCAACATGTCACAAACAGAAACACATACACAATCACAAACAAAGTAGAAAAGATCATCAATCATAAAAAATCATTAATAACCAACCCAATCTTTTATTTTATTTTAAAGTATAAATACAATCATTGTAAATGCACACAAATATCATCAATCACAAACACAATCACAAATAAAGTACAAAATACCAATAATCATCAAAATATCATTAATACACAAACACAAACAAGTTTAAATGCATTTTCAAACATAAAATTATTACGTTAAACACAATCATATACACAATCACAAACAAAGTACAAAATATTAGTAATAATCAAAATAATGCTAATATATAAACACAAACAAATTTAAATGCATTTTCAAACATAAAATTATTAAGAAAACTTTAAATATTTAAAACATATATATTACCAGATTTTTTTTTTCAATTAAATTTCATAATTCATATCAATTTATTATTAAATAGTTTTAATTTAAAAATTATCATGAAAAAAATACTTCTACAAAAGACCATTAATCTTCAAAATATAGTTAATACCCAACCCAATTTTTATTTTATTTTAAAGTATATATTAACATGTCACATGCAATCATTGTAAATACACAAATACCATCAATCACAAACACAATCATATACACAAACACAAATAAAGTTCAAAATATATGTAATCATCAAAATATCATTAATACACAAACACAAACAAGTTTAAATGCATTTTCAAACATAAAATTATTAAGAAAACTTAACATATTTGAAGCATATATATTACCATTAACAATTTGATTTAGGATATTTTTTCAATTAAATTTCATAATTCATATCAATGTATTATTAAGTAGTTTTAATTTAATAATGTATTATTAAGTAGTTTTAATTTAAAAATTGTCATGAAAACAATACTTCTAAACAACTAAAACAATAAAATAAAAATAAAAATAAAAATAAAAATAACAAGAAAAAAAGAGAGTGCACAAACCCTTAAGAATGCCCATGGTTCATTCTTAAGGGCATCGGGAAGGGGCTTTTTAGCCCCTTCAAAACAAAAAACTTTTTATTATTATAAAATCTTTTAGCGTAATTACATAATAAATAAGTGAATGTTAATTTATTACAATAGTGAATAATGTTCAATCCTTTCATGTTTTCTATTTGGAACATGTAAATGCTTCATAGGTGTCATGGCCATGCATACATATTCCTCTCGTCCTCTGCAAAAATAATATATTTTAAAATTTAGTGGCAATCTATGCTTTCTATATAATGTAACAAAAATTGCATAATATAAAAATTCATCATCTAAGTGAGTGACTAAGTTTATTTGATGATTAAAATAGTCTTCATACTTCAACTTAGTTTAAGAGAAACTTTGCTCCATAATGAGAGAATCGATGTCAAAACTTGTCCTTTAACTAAAACCAAAAGAAGCATACCTACTTGTTACACTTGCATTGCACATAGAGCCTAAGGAAACAAGAAATACCATTTAGATGATAACAATAAATTGAAAAATGAGAATCTTGCATTGTGCAATAATAATGCAAACACAAGGAGATAAAAAAGATACGTACTCTATGAAATTGTATCATTATAAAGCATACAATGAAATCAAATACAACTAAGAACAATGAGAATAGATACATGGTGAAAATTATATATAACAAAAAATTGTATGCATAATATATATATATATATATATATAGAGAGAGAGAGAGAGAGAGAGAGAGAGAGATTGTTTTTGTCAGTCACTTCTCTATCTTTGTTGTTATATCATCATGGTTTATGAAAAATAAAAAATATAGATTTGGAATATGAGCACTTGTAAGAATTGGAAGTGGTGAATAAGTTAAAGGTTTTGAAGGTGGTAAATAAGTTGAAGGTTGGTTTAATAAGTCTGGAAGTGGTGAATAAGTTAAAGGTTTTGAAGGCGGTAAATAAGTTGAAGGTTGGTTTAATAAGTCTTTAGTTGGCAATGTTCAAATTACCACAAATATTTTATAGCTCAAAGGTAACTCTGATAACTACATTGAAGGTCATTGTAGGGAAAAACAACACTTAAGGTGGAAGTGGATATAGAGAAAATGTTTTTTTTATAGAAAAATGTTCTTTGGAAAGGGTAACAATTATTCCTTTGAACAAAATTTAAGCTTGCAATATCTCAATCAAGAATAGCTAAAAATGTGGATCTTGGAAATGCAAAATGACACTCTTTGATTGGATATCACAAGGAGATTGAAGCAGTAAGGCATTTGTATATTTGTATCATTGTTTGTAGTAATACGAACCCTGCAAAATAGAGATTGTATTTTCTAGATAGATGAGATGTCCAAACCTAACCCCGTGTTTGTATGTTTGTGAGTATCATTGTTTGTAGTAGTACGGACTCTACAAAATAGAGGTTTTTATTTTTTTATTTTTATAGAGATGAGATGTCTAAACTTAACCCTGATTTGTATGTTTGGTAGTGTATTTGATTGTGGTAGTATGGACATTGCAAAAGACATGTTGGTTTTCATAGAGAGATGAGATGTCCTAGTGCAGCCCATGAAGGTGACATATTTTAGCCAATCGGTCTTCTTGAAGGTAGAAATCACAAGGTAGGTGGTCTTAATTTTTTAAAATGTCATCTAGAGCTCAAATCCCATGATTTGTCACTTTTTGCAAACTAAGAACAACATAAATAACATCATAAGTTAAGTGATTAGTAGCAAGAATGGAACATGGGCCGAAAGAAGTAAAGGAAGAGGCCAAATAATAGTGGGGAACTTTACAAAAATAATGTTTATAAATCCCTCATGTTTTTGCATCGCAAGGGATCTGATCTATTTTGACCCTATTAGGTCCGAGGTTAAGATGAATCTAATTTATTGTTTTGAGGGGGGGGAGTATTATGAAGTGTAACCTCTAGCAATAAGACCACATGGAAGAGAGTTCAATGAACAAATTTTTAAAGTGTGGTTGATTAGTAGGGAGATAGACATGACATAAGGACATCGTATCAAAGAGTGGTAAATTTGGGAATCGTTATTAGATTGGATCGGAGGGAAGCAAAGAAGGGGTTAGGGATGGATTTGGATTAAATCAAGGCAATCCGATGAAGAGAGTGTCAGAGGGAGGGAATGTGTTAACACTTAAATTGTCCTTAGTTTTTTTGGTGTGTTTTCTTTAATATCTCTACTTTATTTTCTCTTTTCATTTTGAATTTCAAAACATTTTCATTGTTTTCTAATATCTATTTTATAGTTATGGTTTTGATTGCTTTACTCATGGTGGCTTATTTATGTTATATTTTATTTCAAAATATTTTAAAATACTTAAGTATTTTCTAAAATTTTATCCAAAGTCTAGCCAATACTTTTGAGTTTTTATGTCAAAATTGCACATTAAATGATTCCCGCTGGGCAAGGCCCAAATTCAATACTCTAGCGTGCTGCAGGAATCCCAAAATTATGAAAACTAGTGGATCTGCGATGGCAGGTCATAGTCAATGCATTTTGATGATGGAAGAGGAGCTTCTAGATACCTGTTCGCCTCATTATGACACTTGTATAAACATATGGTGATTACCATCCCAAAATTTCAGGGCATTGAGATGCCACGATCTCCGATTTGGGGATTTTCCAGTTCATAGCTGAAGACACGAAAAATTTTGCAGAATCTTTCCTTTAAATCAGTTGCAGAAGAATAGGGTAACGAAGTTGCAGAGTTCATTAAAAATATGGGCAAGAGTGGTGAGCTGAGTCGGTTTGAACCAACCGACATCACCTGGGCAGCGGAATTTCCTGAGTGTGCTGTGATTTTCAAGTCGGTGGGATGATTTGTGTTTTTCGAGAAGATTACAGGGTTCAATGTCAAGGTAACCCATGCTTTCGCCCAACAGCTTGTTAATAGTAATGTGAGCTTTGCTACCTTGAAATTCGAATTGACAAAAGCCCTAGTTGCTGAAGCAATCGGTGTGCCATCAGAGGGCGAATCCTTGTTCAAAAAATCTGCTTTCGACTTTGACCCTACTACGTTCCTAATATCAGGAGTTGGAGAGTTAGACTGGAGCAAGGGTGTGCATCTGAAAAATTTCAAACCAGAGTGGAAAGAAGTAATAGGGATAATCCAAAGTCACATCACCTGTGAGGGTCGTTTTGCTTCAGTTTTCAAGTATCATATTAGGATTCTGATGCACTTAACTCAGCAATCAAAGATGAGTTTATGTTTCTTCTTGTTAAAGAGCCTTCATAAAATGTCTAGCAGAGTTAAGGGTCAGGCTGACAGCTCAAACCAGTCTTTATTTCATCATGGACTTGTTAAGTTGATAATTTGTTCAGTTTTGCAGAAGGAAGGTCGGAATTGGGATCACTTCTTGTTCTGGTCAGGTTTTATAATTAAGCAGGATGAGCAAGAGAACAAGCGTACACCAAGCAAACAAACCAGCTTCATGAAGAAATTTAAAAGGGATGCAGAGAGTGCTGATGTACAGGAGGATTTATAGTATTGATGTACAAAAACAATCTCAAAACCCTAAAGATGTAATGCAAGAGAAAAGCATGCTTGAAGGACAGCATATGAATCTGTTTCAGAGATTAATACATGGAATAATATTGCTCTTACAGATAAAGAAGAGGCTGCTAGTTCGAAAGAGGGTATGCACAGTGGCGTTTTGGAGGTAGAAAGTTCAGCCATAAGTCTTCTTGTTATAAGTATTGAACAGAAAGTATTCCACACTCCAAATTTTAATGCTGATGTTAAAGCTCTAACAGAGCTCAGAGAGATCAAATGGAGACCCAAAACCAGACCCACCAATAAGCTTAGATTGAATATGAGAAGGATATTGGATCCTAAGCTAAAGGAAGAAAAGGTCACATTATTGAAGATTCTTCAGGAGAAGAAGTTGGAAATAGTAATGCTGAGAATGATGAGTTTAATTCAAAGGAGATTCAAGTGGATACAGAGGAGACTGACATGATAATTGAATTGGTTAAGGAATGTAAAAAAATTGCAGAGCAAGAAATGGTAGTAGTGCAAGAAACCATCCCAAATGTTGAACAACCATCTACTTCAGCTTTTCCCCTCTCAGGTGTAGCAGCCAGAAATTAGCAGGAAGAAGAGTTAATATTTAAGAAGATGGATATTCCATTTGGGGCAGAAGAATACTCAAGCATGCATCTAGATGTTCAAATAGATTCAGAGGTTGAAAACCTAAAGAAGGCAATATAGCAGTATAAATCCCAGGAAAAGTTCCTACATGAGTCCAATGAAAAGCATAGAACTACTAATAAAAGGCTAAGGGAGGACTTAGAAGACATTAATGCTCGTTACCAAGAACTGATTGTGGTAGCTAAAGAAGCCTTAAGGAGGAAAGGGCAGGTAGAAGTGCAGGCTGAAGATATGGCAAAGCAAATTGAGGACTTAAAGAAGCAGAATAATGGACTACTTAACAAGGTTTGAGGATTGGAGAGTCAACAAATTCGAGATAAGAAGAAGTCACATGCCTTGGAAGGCATAGCTATGCTAGCTGACGCTGCCAAGCAGTTATGAGCCACCTCATCTCCAGCTGTTAGAGTATTCTATTTTTGTTATCATAAAAGTAGTTGTTAATGATGTTGTTTAAAAGATTCGAAAGCTAAGTTGTAACTACTTCGAAGATAGATCTAAAGTTAGTTATGAAACTTATATTTTGTAAAAGGATAAAAGGAAGAAACTTTGGGGGGAAATGGTTCGATTTTTGTGTCAAGGAAGATACACAGTGAAAGCTTTGGATACATTTTCAGACTGATACATACAACTCTTATGTAAGTTTTGAAGATTGAGATTGAAATATATACTTATAAGCCACTATATCTTGTTTACTGTTTTTGTTTCTGATCAATTTGATCACACAATTAGTGACTTCATTCCTTGCTTAAAGTTTTTATTCATGGAGTGTTCATGTGTTGTGGATGAACCAGTAATGTATGTATGAATGTGTTGGCTTAGGTTTAACCTTTTAATTCTTAAATATCTCAGTGCTTTCATATGTTACATGATTTAGTTTCTGTATTAGTTTGTTTTTGTTTGAGTGAATGATTACTTCTTTGAATATGAAACCCTCAAACCAAAAATTCACAATGACAAACCCTATTTGCTTACATTATTTTTGAGATTGTACTAGCTTGTTCCCTCTGTAGTCTAGGGACAATTTCTAGCACAAACAGAATGGATTCTAAATCATGGACGTGATGGATCGATTATATCATGGATGGGATGGAAAAGGTTAAGATGAATCTAATTTATTTTTCTTTGAGGGGGGGAAAGTATTATGAGCTGTAACCTTGAGGAATAAAAACACATGGAAGGTAGTTCAATGAAAAAATTTGTAAAGCGTGTTGGATCAATAGGGAAATAAACACGACATGAGGAGACATGATCAAAGAGTGGTAAATTGGGGAACAAATCGGATTGGATCCGAGGGAAGCAAAGAAAGGGGCAAGGATTGAGTTGGATTAAATCAAGGCAATCCAATGAAGAGAGCGTCAGAGGGAAGGGATGGATTATAAATCATGGACATGATGGATGGATTAGATTGTTAGGATATTCCTATACTCCATCCTAGTCCTATTAGCATTTTCATCCTTTGCATTTTCAGTCATGCATGCACTTTTAGGGTTTGCATGCATTTGCATGCATCCCAGTCATTAGTCCCAACACCTAGCCCTTAGTTAGCTAGTCCCCAGAGCTTCTTTCCACTCAGTTTCAGCCCTCCTAGTGCTTAGTGCACCCTCCTTTCACCTACTGCATGCGAAAGGCGCCCTTCCTTACCTACCATTCAGTTATCTTCAGTTCTTTCCTTGATTTAAGGCTAGGCTGACTCTCAACTGACTGTATCACTCCGATGGACCTCCAGTGAGATTTGACTGCCCATTCTGAGTCCAGTTAGCTCCTCATGCGCCCTCCACTGAGCCTCCTTCATTCAGTTAGTGTCTCCATGTGCCAGTTACAATCAGTTACACCTACCACACTCAGTTAGACTTAGTTTGATTGACGGTTGACAGTTACTTGTGCATTGATGACTCCACCGATGATGAGATAGACTACTAGTTGTGCTCCGATGACACGCCAGTGATCTTTTGATCACTCCATGAAGGCTAATTCAAATTGCCACCTTGGCATTCGAATCCTCATGCATTATACTACTTATTTGTCCATATTGTGATTAATTAATTAGTGCGTGTGAAGTTATTTTGCTTCTATCCGAGTTCTACTGTATTATTATTCTGTTGCTCATTATACTACATTGACCACTCTTCTTCTATTTTCTTGCTTAATCAATTACTTTCTCGTGAGGTATACATCATCTCTTAGATCTGCTGTGAGGATTTTCACATGGTATCAGAGCATGTTGAGAGTATTGTTTATCTCCATTCCTGAGAGTTTTTTGCAGGTTATTATCAAGATTTCGAGTGCAGCAGTTGCAAATATTATCTATTGTTTTTGCAGGTCTTCTACATCTTACATGAATTCAGAAGAAATCTCTCCTCTTTCTCAATTCAACTATGATGAATGGAAACCAAACATGATAGCATATTTGAAGAGCCATGATCTCTTTGATTGTTATTTTGAAAGAGAGTTCGAATCCTTTGAAGAGAAGATTGACTGGTTGAATAAAGGTGACAAATCCCTTGGAAGAATGATGCTTTCTATGTCTCGTTACATGATGTACCTCTTCATTGATTCTGTTGAAACTCCAAAAGAGCTATGGGCCCAACTGGATGAAAAATTTGGCAAACAAGATGAAGGATTTGGTCCAAACTTCTTCGAGAGCAAGCAAAGTGATGCATTCGCCCTCCTTGACGATCTCATTGATCATGAATCAATATCAAACATATCTCATATTGAAGTTGTCCACAAAGAAGAAGAACTTGTAGATTCTACACTCATGCTCCAAATTTCTTCTATTTCGAATTCTGTGCCAACTCACACTCTAGATATTACAGAAGGTACTAAATCCTCTCTTGCACCAGAGTCTGTTGGTTTGCATCATGATCTATTGAATGTTTCGGAGGTCAAATCAGCCATTGGAGGTAATGCATTCGCTCTCCTTGATCACTCACCTCTTATTTACTACTATATGATCATTATTCCATGCTTTTAGAAGGTTATTGAAGAATATGACCATTGCCATTCGCTTGGGATAATTTCTCATGCACAACATGGTTTTGATCTCACCCCTGCTGGTTCAAAGGAGATCTCAAGAAACCATTGCCATTCGCTTGGGATAATTTCTCATGCACTTACTGGTTTTGATCTCACCTCTAATGGTTCAAAGGAGATCACAAGAAACCATGATTCAAGTCTTGGATCTAATTTGGATTCTAAGTAATTACTACTTGGGATAATTTCTCATGCATATGATGGTTTTGATCTCACCCGTGCCGGTTCAAAGGAGATCTCAAGAAACCATTTATCATGTCTTGGAGTTGATTTGGATTCCAAGCAATCATTATTATTTGATGGTTCTTTTTGGCATAATCTCACCCATGATGGTTCGAAGGAGAAGACAAAAGACTATCTGCACATTAATAGATTTGATCCTACCTCAGCTGATTCTCATCACAGGTTCAAGGATCATCCTCATACTTTTGGATTTGTTCTCATCACATTCGATCTGAAGAGCAAGTACAAGCACATGCCTTTTGAGCATGATCCACTTCTTCCCAAGAAAAAGATACCTCCAGACATATGACCAAGCATCACACCTGCTTGAGTTTGGAGCATTTATTTTTGTGTGTGCCTTACAGTCTATTTTGAGGGGGGGTATTTTTCCCATGAGGTTTTCCCCATTTCCTTGGTTTATTGACTGTTATTATTCGTTGTATTGGGTGACCTTTGGTCTTAGTTACCAGGGCCCAGGATGGATTAAGGGGGGGTGTTAGGATATTCCTATACTCCATCCTAGTCCTACTAGCATTTTGATCCTTTGCATTTTCGGTCATGCATGCACTTTTAGGGTTTGCAAGCATTATTTAGGGCTTACATGCATTTGCATGCATCCCAGTCATCAGTCCCAGCACCTAGCCCTTAGTTAGCTAGCCCCCGGAGCTTCTTTCCACTCAGTTTCAACCCTCCTAGTGCTTAGTGCACCCTCCTTTCACCTATTGCATGAGAAAGGCGCCCTCCTTACCTACCATTTAGTTATCTTCAGTTCTTTCCTTGATTTAAGGCTAGGCTGACTCTCAACTGACTGTATCACTCCGATGGACCTCCTGTGAGACTTGACTGCCCATTCTGAGTCCACTTAGCTCCTCATGTGCCCTCCACTAAGCCTCCTTCATTTAGTTAGTGTCTCCATGTGCCAGTTACAATCAGTTACACCTACCACACTCAGTTAGACTCAGTTTGACTGACGGTTGACAGTTACTTGTGCATTGATGACTCCACCGATGATGAGATAGACTACTAGTTGTGCTCCGATGACACTCCAGTGATCTTTTGATCACTCCATGAAGGCTAATAGACTACTTATTTGTCCATATTGTGATTAATTAATTAGTGTGTGTGAAGTTATTTTGCTTCTATCCAAGTTCTACTGTATTATTATTCTGTTGCTCATTATACTGCATTGATCACTCTTCTTCTATTTTCTTGCTTAATCAATTACTTTCTTGTGAGGTATACATCATCTCTTAGATCTGATGTGAGGATTTTCACATAGATCATGGACGGGATGGAAAAGGTAGGTCATTGGTTGAGGACTCTGTGAAACCTCTCAAAGATGGATGACGTGGAAGGAGACTCGTTGGAATTAGCACCTCCTTCATGAGATTGTCCAACGAGTGTAGAAGTGTTGTTCCATCAAGACGCTCTCTTGCAATCTAAAATTGTAAATTTGCTCTTGGTTGGTTGAATACTGACTCCAATTTGAGCTCAGCGTCATACTTCTCCACTTCCTTGTGGGCTTTTCAATTAGGAAAAAACTAAGTCTTTTGCTAGCTTTTAGCTTTTGGAGCCTTATTTGCAGGTTGTTACTAAAATTTATTACTTTTATTTAGAAAATCATAAAAGCTATCAACTTGGGCATCAAAATTTAAGAGCTCTTCACTTATCAGTGTTAGCGAGGATATCTTCACCTACACTGTTGCTATCAACTGATTATTGGGCATCAAACACCACTACTCCTAAAAGCATGCCTTTGCTTTCAACCTCTCCACAACTTACAATGAATGTTGGGCATCCGCCACTGCTATTCTTAAAATTTGCTACCATGTACAATATCTTTACTATTTCCACTAGGCATGTAGCGTCCAATCATCCACCTTTTTGCAGATTCTCTTCTCTCTCCAATGCAAATGTTCCAAGGCATTCAGTTCAACTCTAACTATCACATCACTGATGAGCTGTTTGATTTTACTCTTCCCTTTCATGTAGATGTATTTAGAAAGTTGAGATTCTTGTCTTTGCTTGTCAGCTTCTACTCGTCAGCTATTGGAAAGCTTTGATTTCTTTCTTAAGATATACTTTCCCTTTCCTTAGTATTTTAAATTTTTACTTCCTAGAAAAGATCCATGTGATCATCAAAGTTGGAAAGAATGTACTACTTTAATTCATCGTGAAATTGTTTTCTCTTGCTTTCCCACTTTGATTTCATTAATATGCTCACCATAATCCGAGGTTCTCTCACTTGGGATCTTGCCTTGGAGGTTTTGGCCGTAGGTGTGCTCAATAATCTTGATATCCTTATGATAGATAATGTTATTTAGACTTTGTTGTCCTTCAACTCCTTCAGCTACTCAGTTGTTGATTCTTTCCTTTTCTACGGTCCTCCTTTTAGAAGTTGGAATGATGCAGGATTACAGTGATAAATCTAGACTGGGGATGAGTTAGCTTTCTATATTCATCTCCTGCATCCTTAGTGTTTCTCTTCTCCTTTTCAAGTGGAGGGAAGACTTACTCTTTCCAAATTTTGTCATTTCCTTGACTCTCTTCCATATTCATCTCCTGCATCCTTAGTGTTTCTCTTCTCCTTTTCAAGTGGAGGGAAGACTTACTCTTTCCAAATTTTGTCATTTCCTTGACTCTCTTCCATATTCATTTCCTGCATCCTTAGTGTTTCTCTTCTCCTTTTCAAGTGGAGGGAAGACTTACTCTTTCCAAATTTTGTCATTTCCTCTACTCTCACCTTCTCCCCCAGATTTCCACATGGGGTTGCTTGCTTGACTACCTTTTATCATGTTAGATGACTCATATGGGTTAGATGTTGTGTTATGTTCTTGACAAGAATATGCAATCTCCTTTAACTTGGCTTTCTTACTTGGCAGACTGGTTAAAGTTGGAAGGAGAGGAATTACTTTCAAGAGAAGAAACTAATTCAAAGAGGATTCATTGGGTTATGGGAAATTCCAACTGTGACAGGAACCTTAGCATGTTTTATTCTTGTGGCAAATTTTTATTCAATCTAGATTTGCCAAAAATAAACTACAAGGGAAATTTCTACTAGAAAGTTGGTTACCAATATCAAGATCGGGTATTCATGGAATAGCTTTAAGATAATAAACTTATTCAACTGTGACTGGAAGGTAAATTGGAATGATAAATGATTAAATTTGTTTTTCGGTTTATGTGCGAAAAAAAAGATTGAGGCAGATATGAAGCAGCTAGTCCCGACTCTCAATCACATGCCCAAGAACAAAACGAAAGACTGACTCAAGTTTAAGATGCAAAAAATGGTCAAATCTGAACTATAAATTTCTATATAGTTAGTTTGGAAAACACCACATAATATGTATAGCCTCTTCATTCGAGAGGATTGGCTTATAGGAGGATTCTTAATAATTAGGCAATGAATATTATATCGAAGGGATAGGAGATAATGTAGTATAGGGAGCTTAGAATAGTAAGAGAAATACCAGCTATCCGCATAGAGCATAACAAGGCTGCTACCACACTACTTACCATCAATGTAATTGGAATTCTTGTAGTGGGAAGTTTACTCCTTGAATGGCACTTTATACCTCCATCAACGTCATGCGCGTTTTACTGCTCATGTAATTGTAGTAGTAAGGAAGCTTTTGTTGTATAGAAGTACCACTCTCAACACAAGCAAACTGTAAATCCATGCCAAGTTTATTGCATTTTATGAATAAAAAAAGACAACTTCAACTTGGTACAAGTTTTGAGCAACTTAAGGTAATAATTAGCCTTGGTAAAATTTATTTGCAGGAGGAGTAGTGCACATATTTAGGTAAGGTGGATTTGAGTTACAAGTTGACAAGTTGAACTCGAATTCATTTTGGAAGTCTTGGATAAATTTCCCTATCAATGATAGTCTAACCTGAATTTCATGGTATCAGATCCATTGTCGATTACTATAGGTCAAGGATAGGGGTCAGCCACCTAGAATGACTCTGAGGTTATCAATAGCTGACATTGGTATGCAGCTCCTCCTGGAACTTGAACATAAGGCACTGGAATGGAATCTGCAATGGAAAGGTAGCGTTACTACTTCCACTCAACAAACAAGATCAACTGCTCGAACTTGAACTGTTAATGGTGCTGCTAAAACTATCTATTTCTTTGCTTTGCTAAGGGAAAGGATTTTCTATCCCATATTTGTTCCTCCCACCCCAAAGAGAGAGTGACCTTATTTATAAGGTTAGAACCCCCCCCCCCCACTTTAATAGGAGGAGGGGTATTACATATATATACTTTCAATATTTCCTTTCCTTGCTTTTCTAGGGTGACTACATATCAAGGCCAAATGCAAGTCTCAATTCCAAAGATGTACTCGGGGGTATACAGGGCTACTCAAGTAGTATTTGTAATCATATCTACCCAGGAGGCTAAAAGAGAAATCAAAGGGCTGTAAGTCCAAGCAAAGGACTTTACAGGTGTAAAACTGTAGTGAAGACTAATATGTTATTCAATAAATAAATGTGCTTAGAACAAAATTGGATGGTCAGAGCCATGGGATTTAGGAAAAGCAAAGATTAGAGCATATGTTCTCTAGAGTGCATAACAAAATATGAATCTCCTTTATTTGTTGTCTAGCCTCCCAACCGTTTATTAGAAGCAAACTAGCAGCTAGACCAAATTGTTTTATGTCTGCTGTTTCTCTTGTTCAAATTATTCAGTTGGTGAAGGAAGGAGAAATAAGGTTTAGGAAGGTAGGTGATCTCCTTAAGTTAATAGGTAAGAGAAGAGACTTGGAAGGAAGATCTCATTTGGCTTTTCTTTTCAATTACTCGAAAGAGAAGTGTACCCCATCAGGAATTAGTAACACTCAACGAACTCTCTAGGGAGACTTGAGAATCATGCAACCTTCTGATCATGGTAAAATGGATGTATCCTTAAAGTTTCAAAGTCAGAAGCCTAAATGATGTTTGTATTGCTCAGAATGATACAAGCAGACCAAAAAGAAGGTGGGCCTGTTGGAGGTCTAGTGATGGAAGGAGGGCGAATGGTCGACCAACCCTTTTTTTTACCCGGGTGCGGAAAAGCCAAACATATCGAGACCAATTTGACAGGAGGAGTCCACTATTATCTATGGATTAGCATCTAAACGAATAGAAAGGAGAGGCAACTTGAACATAGTTCGAAATCTCTACATAGTATGTTCTATAGGTCTTCAAGAATGGTCCCACACATCTAATGTTTTTCTTGGGTACTATACACTATATTTAGGGTCCCTAAGCTACCGCGCCTCCTAAATCGTTGGGAGAACTACTCACACCGACAGGGGATTTTATCTTATTTCTTGTTGTAAAAGCCTGTTGGAGATTTTTTCTTAGGTAAGATCAATGGTTGGGTGAATCGGCGAGCAATGGTTGCATAGGAAAATGATGGTGAAATAGGGATCGATGCCATGAAACTTACACATAAATCGATTAAGCTTAGTTCCAAACTGAAGGTTTTTCCTGCTTTATATGGGTGGTGTTACTAGCAGTTAGGCAATCAAATTTAGGTTTATTGCTTGGGTACATACATCCCGGGCAACCTATAAGAGGTCAGAGATCTATTCCTGTTTGGTCGAGTTTAAGAAGTTGGTCTTCTTCAACAAGTTTTTAATACATATATAAGAGAAAAGACCTCCTTTCTTTCCCTTTTTGAATGAAATCCGAATTGAATAAAATCTTAAAGCAATCTTTTTACAAGTTCATTGAGGAATTGAATGAAATCAGTGGGGGAAGGATGCACAAATAGGATTTACGGAGCTTTCTCAGAGCCATTATTGTTGAATTGTATCATGAGGATTTGTCATATGGTTATAACTCCCTTTGTATAATAACTATTTCAATAGCCTTTGTAATCTTAGGCTTTAATCCCTCGCTCTTTTCAGTAGCTTCCTACATACTACAATGTATTTTTCAAGAATGCAGTAGCTTAGACCACACTTATACTCCCAATACGGTAGCCTTTGACACAGATACCCACTGCTAGGTAGATTCCATTTGGACCCATTACCTGAACCTACTTTAGGTTCCCTCTTCATCTTGAAATTTAAGCTACCATTCCTTTACATTTGATTCCAAACCTCTCGACTTTTAATAGTAAGGGTGATGGAAAAGTGCACCTTTCTATGTTTGCTATCATTTATTATAATTTTAGAGTATGGATACATGTCATGGCTAAACTGGTTTATGTATCATGAAGATCAATCCTGAAAGAAATGATGGAGTTGCGTTCCTCTTCCTTGCAAACCCTAAGTCTACAGGTCGTCGCCATTTTGCCCCCTGCGGCTGAGATCCACGTGAAGCCATGTATCAGCAAGCCCCCTTTAGTTGTTGATCGAGTCCAGTCAGATTTCAAAGAGAAGGCTTTGCATCTCTTGGCGAGGGGTGTACCTCCAGTCGTCGTTCCCTCTGCGGTTGTCGTTCCAAGGGTCTCGATCCCATTAGACCAGTTGACGGTGGGTTACCATAACCATGCGACGCTGGGGGAGTAGAAGGGTTTTTCGTTTTTCGTGAGGCTCCTCTCAGCCTCTCCTAGATGCTTTCTCATGAGCTCATTGGACCCTATCGATTGCCTGCTAAGCAAAATCCAAAGCTTGACCAGGATCCCGGGATGATGCCTACACCTTTTCTTTCATGGCCGGTTTCTTTAGATGGGGGCTCGACTAGGATATAATGGTATAGCCAAAGACGAAACCATCTCTCTTGTATATGGCTTGAGAGGTGGAGACGGGGGTGCCCCAGGGTCGTATTCTTCAAAGCAACATTCATTCAGAGATGCCGTGAAATCCAAAAATCTAGCGGATCTGAGGCCAAAGCCTTTGTCAAGTTCAACATTCATTGTCAAACACTCAGAAGAAACACCTACCGCAATGCTAGAAGACTCCCACACACTCATCAATGGGTATAACTTCAGCCGAACAACCCTCATTTGCAGATTCAACTGGCTTTGGCCCTTTGCTTTGGGTTAAGGGAATGGATTAATCAAGCATGGGTTGTGGAGCACGATCTGTTTCTATGCTCCAAGGGGTTCTTCATTGTCCGTTTCTACCAAATTCTATATGTGTCACTGGTGGATCTAGGTTACAAGAGCAAGCTTCACTTAGAATCTACCAAACATTGACAGGAAAATAGAAGAAATATGAAGAAAATATTAAGTAGAACATAAGAGAAAAGCACTCATGTGGATTGATCTTCCATTACATTATTATTCAATAGCACGTGTACAATATATAGATGCTCTGAAGAGGCAAAATCGAGAGACTTAGTGGCAAGTTGAGTAGCTCACAATAATGAGGGCTTACTTAAACTAATTCCCCACTAACTAACATTAATGCCATCCAACTCATACTTGGACCTCACGAATTGGTCAATAACACTTATGAGAGACATGAGTGGATAATTATGAACCTATGTGTGGACCAAAGTAGTGGAGTAGTGGTTTTATGACCACTAGTGGCCATTAATACACCAATTTGACCAAATCAATCATGTAGCACCCTCAGACTCCTTCAAATAGGGAAATGCCATAACTTACTCATAAATGCATGGTAGTGGGTGCATTGACTCCCAAAATCAAGGAAAGATAGTGCTCTTGTGGACATACAAGGTGGATAAGGCATATCACTAGTCTAAGTAGTCAAATGTGGACAAACATGTGGTCTAAGACGCTAGACTAGGCACTAATGAACCAAACAACACTAGGTAGAACAACATACGGGTCCATGGCATGTCTATGATGGGAATATTGTTCTAACAGTTTCTCATCATCGGAGGATTGTGACCAAGTCATCGAGAAAGGGTTGTGGTTTTGGGGAAGCTCGGGGATGTCTATGCAGCGATGGTTCCCTGAGTTTGAGCTGTTGTTAGTCTCAGCAATGGTTACACAAGTCTGGGTAAGACTTCCAAACCTCCCCTTGCATCTTTGGTCTCACGATCTTTTTGCTGCCATTGGCAACTCTTTGGGAAGGTTTATCAAGAGTGATATAGATAGAATCTCAAAGGGCCTAGCCACCTTTGGTCGGATTTGTGTTGAGCTGGATCTGACCAAAGTGCTTCTTATAAGATCTCGATCGAATGGGGCAGTTCAAAACCCCACCTACAGCTCATTGATTATGAACAAACAACTTTTAGATGTAGATACTGTCAACAACCAGGTCACCTTCAGCGTGTTTGTCCTATAGCCCCAATCCCTACGGGGAAAATACGTCCTAAACGGTGGCAAGAGGGCAAGAATCACAAGAAGAACTCAGTACCTAAGTCGGGAGGAGATGTTCTTGCTAATCCGACCACTGTTGCGTACGACTAATCTTAGCCTTCGTTTGAGTCTCATCCCCCTCCAGGGCCAGTTCCACCTCGAGAGGCCCCTTAAAAGGCCCTTGATCACAAAGAAGGGAATGATATGGTAATAGTTACAGCTCCATTCTTGGGTGGCCATAAACGCCGTCATGAGACAGATAATTCGAATAGTGACAAGGAATTAGATTTGGTCCATAGGATGATTGCTTCTGATGGCTCATCGCATCAGTTGGTCGTAGCCACAAACTCTCCTGATCAAGATGACTCAACAGGGTGGATTGATGTCCGGAAGAAGAGAAAGGATCCGCGTCGGTCTTCTCGGTGACTGGATCTCTTGCTCACAGGGTGTGTTCGGTGATGGTTTGCTAGATCTTTTGCTAGGGTTGGAAAGTTGTTTTTCATTGGCCCTTAATATGTAACTGTTTCTTTGATTAATAGAAGGTTTCACAACTTACTCACAAAAAAAATGTCATGGCTAAACAATTTCCATACACTCTTACAGGACTCTCATTTGAATGTTGCCAACACCTCTTAGAAACTCTATTGAGCAATTTCACTAGCTAGCTATGTGATAAGTTCTTAAGGTTGTTTTCCCTTGAGCCTACTTATACATCTAACGTAGTAAGTTTTACACGTGTTCACTAAGGCAAGTAGGAAGTTGTTACCTTTTTCATACACATATTTGAATTTTCTTTTTCTTATTGTAAGACCAAATTCTCCCCTTTCAAATTCTTCATAAAGGCCTTGAGAGATGATCTACAGATTGAGTGTGCTAAGAGCTACCCCTAACTTATGAATATGCCATCAACAAAGTTGTAGACCTTGAGGCTATGAACATCAGACATAATCTTATGACTTATGATCCTCTAATTACTTATAATACAATAGCATCTTCTCTAGGATCTTCAATATAAGGCCACTAAACCTCACCCTTATCTTAGGAACCAAAGAAACTGAAATTTGATAGGTGAAGGTGTGATTTATAACCCATAGATTGCAACTACTATCACCTATATTATGTTAAAGAAATGTAACTGCGGAAGATATTCTAAATGTATTTGTCTATTGTATTATTGTATTTCTCCTCTGGGAGATGTCATTAATGTAATTGATAATGTAAGAGTCATTGAAAGAGTTTTTGTAAACCCTAATTGATTAGGTCGGCCTGTGTTGAGGCCTCGGGTGTGTAGGTTGCTGGAATGGGTTCCAAAGCTCTCAACAGAGGAAGAAAACCCAGCCAAAGGCTTCAGATAATCCTACGCAAGTATTACCCTATCCTCGAGTTGTTTGGTATGGTGATCTCCCACGGATACAAAGGCCTCCGCTGGCACTTGGGGTTTTGATCTTAAAAAGATTTGTCTTCCAAAGAAGGAAAACAAAGTGTGTTCATTTGAAACAAATCTACCTAAAAAAGGGAAATCTAAGCTAAGTTAGACCTCCTCTAAAAGGTGTCTTGTTTGAATGCAGATTAACTTGAAGTGAAAATAAATAAATATAGTCATCCACTTAACAAAAATGTGAAGAAGATCAATTCCTTATTTGCTTAAGTTACAACCAATCAATTAAAATTAACTGAATGCAATATTAAGTGTTTAAGCTCATTCAAGATTAACCTGTAACTTATATGTCAATTGAAACATTAACATAGATTATAATTTACTGTAAATCATTTGCAGAAATCGATAAAATGTTTTAGTTGAAGAAATTCAATTAAAACATAATGCATACACTGATCAAATGAAAGGAAAAATCCAGATCATGGATCCCTGCATAAGATATTAGTTGCAAATGGATTTAAACAACATAGATAACAGTTTGAGGTAAAAATCAAGCTTTATCAAATAAACTTGATCAATGAACAAAAGATGATGCAAGAGAGTAACTTTACTGAATTAATGAAAGTCTGTAAGAAATTACAAGCTCAACATAAAACAGAGCATCTCCAATCTTCTTCTGTCGATTTCTACCCCAAAATGATCATCCCTTGCCTAAGAGAGATCTACACCTTAAATAATAAATTACAAAATGATACAAAGGATAAATTCCCCTTGAACAGGGATTACAAAATAAGAATATTCTATTTAGTGAGGAAATCTTCCCACTTGTCCCAGACTTCTAACAATTCATTTATATCTGGATAATGAGGGGATTCGAGCCCCAGCTGGGCATCACACATAAATCCTTCAATCTCATGTTTGGCTATTTTATGCCACGTGTGGATGAACATATAGATCTTGGCCTCCATAGAAACAAGTTGCTTAATCAACCAATTCACGTCTTCAATTTGGATGTGCTTAATCTGCAAGATTTTCTCTTTGACTTGATCACAACGAGTTTCGACCTGCTCAATCATCAATCTCGGGGGATCTGCCTCTTCGATGAGCCCCATTGCAGGGAATGCCAGTATCTCCATGAGATTGTCTGAGGCATACCATCTTCTTCTGCAAAGGGCTTGAGCCTGGTTGATAGTATCCTGTACCATCTTAATGACATTGTCCCAAGCTCGCACAACAGTTCTGATCCTTTTGAATTTGAGGCTGCCCAGCTCAGGAATATCAACTGGCTTATCTTCAATATACTTCTGCCAATCTATGATGTCTTCTACAACTTTAGAAGCCTGTTTAGTTTTCTCCACTTGCTGGGCCAAGGTGCCAGACATTTTGACAAAGGCGATGAAAGTCTCATGAATTTCAGCCAAGGTAGTAAATAGCTTAGCCAGAAGCTGATGATGTTCTAGGTTGACTTGATTGGCTAGGTCCTTGAATTCTTTCAGGCTGCACTTGCAGTTGCTTTTTAGGTACAACAATTCTTTCCTCCTTGACATCATTTTCTGTTTCTGCATCATTTAGTTTAGCTTGGAGAGAAGAATTCTGCAACTGCAAATCTTCCAACTTGTCTTCAAATATCTTCCCTAGATCCTGAACATAAACTTCATGCTCTTCCTTGGTTGATGCCAATTACTTTTGAAGCTTTTTTAGTTCTTCTTTTTTCAAGTCAATCTCCCTGTTCAGGGTCTTGATTGAATCCAAATTTGCTCCTGCAAATGCACCCAAGGCTTGAGTTGCATCCACTGCTTCTGCCTGTATATCATCAGACTGCTTTGCCCAAATGACTTGATCAGGAATGGATGTCTCCAATCCTCCATGATCTCTGCTTCTCTTTTTTCCTCTCTTCATAACTGCCTTGGTTGCCTGGTTGTAAAAGTAGTCTCCTAGGGGAACAATTATATCATCTTCAAAGGTAGCCACCATATTAGTGGTTGATGTGGTCACATCTGTTGTTGTAACCAAAAGAGGTGTTTGGGTGACAATAGGGCTAGGAATAGACATAACAACTTGAGGTGAGGTTGTTGATTAAGTTGTCATTGATGCCAACAGTGCCTGGCCATTGATGCCAACAGTTGCGTCTTGGTGCCCCTTTTGGAGCCCCCGAGGGTTAGTGTTTGGTTTGTGGTTGTCTGTGTCAAGAGGAGACCTTTTGACTTTGTCCAAGCCCAAGCTTGAAGCCCTTGGAGGCCTTGGGGCAATGGCAAAAGCCCTGGCTACCATTAACTTGGTTAAGTGCCCCTAAGCTGTATCTTGGTCCCAGTTGAGTCCATTGTTGTATCCCCTGCTCCTAGTTGTCTGTTAATTGAAGGTTTCTATGTTGCATGATTGGATGATGTGTTAATTTGGTCCTTAAGCCCACAAACTTGGGTCATGGAACCCTTGGAGATGGTCATTATGCATGAGAAGGTCTGGCACCCACATAAATGGCGCCATGATGACCCTTGGACACTATATGATCATTGATGGTGCATTTGGAAATGATTTGGGTCTTGGAATCCATACATATGGTGGTTTGTAAGCCCATGATTGTTGGAGCCTTTGATATGATAGAATCCTTGGTCATGATTCCCTCATCACTTGGCGATGGAGTCCTATGTGATGGGCTTGAAGTCCATGGAAAGTATCTTGTTTAAATATTATATGATATCCTTGAAAGAGTCCTTGAAACCCTTGCATGCGGTGCCTTGGGTCTTGAACCATGGTGATGTATGGTCCTATTTGTGGTTATATGGCTATTGGGATGTAGATGGAGGTAGATCCCACGGACGTGCCTTGATATGTTGAAGAAGACTTTGAAACTCTTGTAGTTAGTGGTATGGTCTTTGGCACCCTCATGTGTGGGGTCTTTGACGTCCTAGACACATTGAATAATTTATGGGTATTAGACCAAGAATTTGCAAATAAACCCATCATAGGGAGATAGTCCTCGTCAAGCCATTTCCATTGATATGTGGAGCATCTTCTAACTCCTTATGGTTGAAGAGATATGAATTTTTGAAGTTGGTGTACCCCACCTTTTTGGGTGAGCCGACCTAACAAAAGAAAATTTAATTATTTGTAATTTTGAATTGCATGTCGGCCAGCTTAAATTACTCCACGTTGACCTATATAAATACACCCTAAACCTTCTTTTTTAAAAGTGGAATTTCGGACTGCCTGAGAGAAGAAAATTCGGACTGTTCACTAAGGTGAATTTCGGGTACTGTAGCAGTTACAGTAAACAGGAATTTTTTTTTTAAGGTTTCTTTTTGCTCTGATTTTTGGAATTCGTGGGGTGAATTTGCATGGTTCAGGAAGCTCTGATCTAAGGAGAGAGGTTGAGGATAGGCTTGATGGCTGGAGCAGAGGAGGATCAGAAATTACAGCAGTAAAGCTTCATTTTATCTTTTATTTTGGAATTTTTTTTTTTTTTTTAATCTTTTATCAGCAACAGTGCCTAGTGATAGGGGGAGCAGTAGTATTATTTTAAGTGTGAACCCGCGCTATCATTGAATGAGCGGTCTTTAGGGTTGGCATGCTGTACTATCCATTTAACTGCGTCGGTATAAGGCAATATGGCAGGCCTTGCAGCAATTGCATGAAGCTGAGAGTTCCTAATTTTCTTATAGGCTTGGCGGTCATTCTCAATGTCGGATAGGTCATCTTTGTCAAATATGGAATAGATTTTAGACCAGTCCACCTGATAGGTTTCAGTAATTTTCCCACTGGTGTCTGAGAAGATGCCAAAATTTGGGTCCTTGTTCAATTGGTCTTTCTGGGTAGTCTTAGAGCGTGTGTTGCGTGACATATTTGTAGATTGGAGAAATTCTGACGAATAAACAACGACAATCAAAAAACGATCCAAAACAATTCAAAATGTAAATAATTGAACAAAAGAACAGAGAAAACCAACCTGCTTCAGTTGAAAATGGCGGGCAAAAGACCCCTGGTAAAAATTCACAGTAAAAATCGAGCAGCAAGGTAATTTTCCAAATTCGAAAATGATAGCGAAAAATAAGAAAAATGACCTATTTAATAATTTGAACGAGTAAAATCTGAGCCATCAGATCAACAATTGATCAACGTCTGAGATCAATTATTGAGATTTGCGGGAGATAAATTGCGGAAGACAAATTTGCAGGTATGCAGATCCTTCCCGCAATCCACAATCTGCAATTGCAGGTTGCGGGATCGAAACCGTGTTTATTGAAACAAAAGATAATTCCGCATCCGCAAGTTGCGGGTTGCGGGATTGCAAAGTTCGAAAATTTATTCAACAACTTCCCGCAATCTGCAATTGCGGGTTGCGATGTGCGGGAACACAAACAACCTATGATATGAAATAACCTTTCTGCAATCCACAATCCGCAATTGTGGGTTGTGGGTTGCGGAAACACACCACGCATTTTTTATTCAAATTACTTTCCGTAATCCACAATCTGCAATTGCGGGTTGCGGAACGAAAAGTTCAAAAGGCATATTTTCAAGGACTTCCCGCAATCTGCAACTTGAGGGTTGTGGCTTGCGGGATGGAAAAAACTCAAAAGAGAAAAACAAACTCCTGCAATCCGTAATTGCGGGCTTGCGGGATGAAAAATGACATTTTGAAAGAATTCAAGGCTTCCCGCAATTTTCAGAAAAAAGAGTAAAAAAACTAAGAATTTTCAAAGGGAAAAATCTGATTTCAATCAAAACAATGCAAAGGCATGAAATCCTAATAAAGATGATAAAACCCCATAATGACAGAGAAATTTAGAGCATTACCTTTGCATTAAAATTTTGGGCCTCTCGAGAACATGGGATCTGTTGTATCTACAACAGCCTGCAAAAGATCTAGAAAGAATATTTTATTGTAAAAAGTACAGGTCGGCCCAGTTAGGTGAATTAGAGCCGACCTAATTAGTAAAAGGTCAAGTCAATTGTAAAGTATAAATAGGGGATTGAGTTGCTCATTTGTAACACTCATCTCACTCACTCAAGTTCGCATAGGAGAGAGAGAAGTTCACACAAGAGAAGGAGGAGCTGATTTTGTCTTGGGGTTTTATCTTGTACTTGTGAATTCTATATTGAGGAAGTTTTGTTGGGGTTTTCTCCCTTGTGGTTTCCCCGAGAGAAATATGGTGTTCATTGTTTATGTTGTGATTGTCTTTCGTTCAATGATTAGATTGTTTAATCTTATTATGCTAAACAAGTGAAAAACTAACATGGTATCAGAGCAGGCCTGAAAGAAAACATTGTGCAGCCTCCGCAACTGCAGAAACTAGGGCTTCTTATTCCGGGAGCTCTCTCCACAGATTAGCTGAAAAAGAGGGTGCATCTAACTCGCCTCACTAGGGCGCATCCTTCTGTCGAAGCAGAATTCAATTTTGAGAATTTTCATTTTTGGGTCCCCCACTACAGCCCGGAGAAACTAGGGCATCAAGTTTTTGAATCACCTGCTCACAGAATTGGGAGAAGGGGTAGTTTGCTCAAATCGCCTTGAGGAGGCGCATCTTTTCATCCAATTAGTTTTCCAAAATTCTGAAGTTGGAAAATTAGGGTTTCTCTATCAAACCCTAGGTCAAGGAAGAAGCAGTTTTCAGAAGGACAACTTTACGGGTAAGTCCTACGTCTATTCTATTTCCATTTGAGGTTTTCATTTTGTCAAAATGAAAAGCAATACCATGCTTGATGAGAAGCTTGAAGGAGCTGAGAACTTTAGGGAATGGAAATATAGAGTCGTGCTCATTCTTGAAGAACATGACCTAGAAGGGTTTATAAAAGAGGGACTTATAGAAGCAAAAGGAGATGAGGCCAAAGCAAGACATAAGAAGAATATGATCAAGGCTAAGAGGATCATAGCTGATTCCATCAAAGATCACTTGATCCCTTAAGTATCATCAAAGAAGACTCCAAAAGAGATGTTCGATGCCTTGACCAACTTGTTTGAAGGAAAGAATATCAATAGGAAGATGACCTTGAGAAATCAACTCAAGGGTGTGAAGATCCAGAAGTCTGAGACTATGCACTCATACTTCTCCAGAGTGTCCCAGATTAAAGAACAATTAGAAGCTATTGGAGATATGGTGGAAGATGCTGGAGTTGTAATAACAACACTGAATGGTCTTCCTAGAGATTGGGAACCCTTTTTTCGTGGTATATGTGCTAGGAAGAAACTAATCTAGTTCAGACAACTATGGGAAGAGTGTGCAAGAGGGAGAAAGAATAACATCAAGAGAGGAGAAATTAAATGACAAAGAAGATCAAGCCTTTGCAACTCATGCCAAAGGTGGAAGGAAAAGGAAGAGTGATGTATGTACCCATGATCACTCTCCCAGAAGATCTCAAAGAACAAGAGGTTCAAGAGAGACCTCTCCTCAATTGAATGTTACTCTTGTCACAAGATGGGACACCTAGCAAGAAATTGTCCATCTAAATCTGGACAACCTAAGAAGCAAAAGAAAAGATTTCATGCTCATGCAACCGAAGATAGTGAGTATGATGACGAAGTCAAAACCAAAGAAGATGAAGACTCCAGTGAAGAATATGTACTAATATCAACCCTCACTAATTCAGTATCTCATGGAAGTGATACTTGGCTAGTGGACAGTGGAGCCTTAAAACACATGACGGGATATAAGGAGTCTCTTTCACATCTCATATGGAAAGACTCTCCACACAAGGTAAAGCTTGGAGATGATTATTGGTACCCTATCAAAGGGATGGGAGAAGCCTCTTACAAGTTGGACTCTTGAAAGTCCATGAATATGAAGGAAGTACTATATGTTCCATGTTTGAAGAAGAACCTTCTATCTATTTCAACATTAGATAAGAAAGGTCTTAGGATTGCATTTCTAGATGGCGAAGTTCTCATGTGGCCAAAGGGGAAGACTATCGATGATGCAATTGTTATTGGAGTAGAAGGAGGACTCTATAAGCTCAAGAGTCATGCAGATTTAACATTGATGACTAGTGCCATGAGCCCCCGTGAACTATAGCATAGAAGACTAGCTCATGTACATTACAAGGCCTTACCAATAGTGAGTAAGGTGGTGACTGGATTACCAGAAATCCAGGTTGATCATGAAGGAGTGTGCAAAGGATGTGCATAGGGAAAAAGTACGAAGAATCCATTTCCAAGCAGTGACAACAAAGCTAAAGGCATATTGGACATTATTCATTTCGACATTTGTGGACCTATGTCTACCACTTCATTAAGTGGGTATGTTTACTATGCTTCTTTTATTGATGATTACTCCCGCAAAACATGGATTTATTTTCTAAAGAGTAGAGATGAAGTTTTTGGAAAGTTTAAAGAGTTCAAGGCTCTTGTGGAAAACATCTCTGAAAAGAAGATCAAGATACTAAGGATAGATAATCGAGGGGAATACACTTCAGGGGATTTTAAAGATTTCTGTAAACAAGCAGGGATTAAGAGGGAGCTTACCATTCCCTATAATCCACAACAGAATGGTGTAACTGAAAGGAAGAACAAAACTATCATGGAAGTAGTAAAGGCCATGATCCATGATCAAGACCTACCCATGCATTTATGGGCTGAAGCAGCTAGAACTGCAGTATATGTTCATAATAGAATCTCTCACAGTGCTCTTGGAAACAAGACCCCATAAGAGATGTTTACCGGTACCAAGCATGTAGTCAGTCATCTAAAGATATTTGGATGCCCAGTATTTATTCACATTCCAAAAGATAAAACCAGAGGATCATGACATGGCAAAACCTCAGAGACCTGAGGAGACACCTCATGAGGAGAATTCATGAAAGAGAAGACCAGCTTGGGCACGAGAATTAATACAAGATGCAGGAAGATATGGTGCCCCAGAAGGAACCAGTAGAGAAAACAAGAGACCAATATTCCAGTTAAGTAGCCTTGATGTGTAACCTTGTTGAAGAAGAACCCACATGTTTTGAAAATGAGGCAAAGAAGAAAGGAACAAGTCCTCGAATCAAATGATGGAATGGAGCACACTATTAGAGACTCCTGCAAGGAGACCAGGATCAAGAGTGATCCTACCAAACAAACAAAGATAAGTATTTGAATTGTCATTGCCCTATTGTTCACATATTTATGATGTGTATTATGCATGTTAGAATGTTTGCATTAATGAACATAATACTACTAATATGCATGTGATGGGTAAGTGGCCTATGGTGCTGTACAACATTCCATTGCTACTTATCTAGAATGAAACCTCTTTGTTGACATATTGGGAGTAGTGCACGCTCTTAATAATGTTCTCGTAGAGATGGAAGGCATCTAGAAACTCATTGTATGAATACAGGATATGGATGAATGTTGCGTTGGCCAAGATAGTTGCATGACCGTGTGAATTTGTCATTATTAATATGTTTTGGAAACTATGAAATGTTTCTAACCATGCAACTAAATTTGACTTGTAGGAAATATCATGAATGATCACCTACAAATGAAGAATGATGAAATTCGTTTCGTAGAACAAGTAACGATGGACTTATGAAATCAAGTACAAAGCAAGGGTTCTCTCATAAAGAGGGAGTTGACTATGATGAGATGTTGCTCTAGTGGCCAGATAGATGGTGTAATCGAAGTAGAAGAAGATATCGAGCAACCTCTAGAGAAGCAAACGTCTAGTGGCCAGATAGATGGTGTAATTGAAGTAGAAGAAGATATCGACCAACCTCTAGAGAAGCAAATGTGTGCAGATTGAAGAAGACTTTGTACGGGCTCAAAAGGCACCCATGGAATAGGATGATCACCTGGAGTGATGATGATGATTGGAGCTCCTTTGAAAGGAGTGGGGTCTGAAAGAACCTCCTTGAAAAGAGTGAGTAGGCCAGTCCTTGGTGACTGAAGATCAGTACTTGCTGACTGATAGAGATGCCATTCCTTGGTGGCTGAAGATTAGTACTTGTAGACTGATAGAGATGCCAGTCCTTGGTGACTAAAGATCAATACTTGCTGACTGATAGAGATGCCAACCCTTAGTGACTGAAGATCAGTACTTGCTGACTAATAGAGATGCCAGCCCTTGGTGACTGGAGATCCTTACTTGTTGATTGATAGAGATGCTAGTCCTTGGTGACTAAAGATCAGTACTTGCTGACTGATAGAGATTCCAGTCCTTGGTGACTGAAGATCAGTACTTGCTTACTGATAGAGATCCCAGTCCTTGGTGACTGAAGATCAGTACTTGCCGACTGATAGAGATGCCAGTCCTTGGTGACTGAAGATTAGTACTTGTTGACTGATAGAGATGTTAGTCCTTGGTGACAGAAGATCAGTACTTGTTGACTGATAGTGTTGTTCCAGTATTTGTTTACTGATGATTGATGTTGTTGTTCCAGTATTTATTTGCTGATGATTGTTGTTATTGTTCCGGTATTTAGTTACTGATGATTGTTGTTGTTGTTCCCGTATTCACTTACTGATGATTGTGTTCCAGTACTTGCCAATTGATGATTGATGTTGTTCCAGTGTTTACACACTGATGATGATGCTGATGGTGATATTCCAGCAGACGATGATGATGGTGATATTCCAGAAGAGGATGATGATGTTGATGGTGATATTCCAGCAGATGATGATGATGCTGATGGTGATATTCCAACAGACGATGATGATGCTGATAGTGATATTCTAGCAGAAGATGATGATGATGATGATGTTCCAACATATGATGTGATACCCCAGACATATGATGATTCAAAAACTTCTGACGACATAGAGAGATTCACAAGTTAATTGGCTAGTTGTTGATGTTGCCCGCAGAATATCTTCCTAGTTAAGAGGGAGTGTTAAAGAAATGTAACTGCGGAAGATATTCTAAATGTATTTGTCTATTGTATTATTGAATTCATCCTTCGGGAGATGTCATTAATGTAATTGATAATGTAAGAGTCATTGAAAGAGTCAATGTAAACCCTAACTGATTAGGTCGGCTTGGAAAAGATCTAGAAATAATATTTTATTGTAAAAAGTACAGGTCGACCCAGTTAGGTGAATTAGAGCTTACCTAATTAGTAAAAGGTCAAGTCAATTGTAAAGTATAAATAGGGGATTGAGTTGCTCATTTGTAACACTCATCTTGCTCACTCAAGTTCGCATAGGATAGAGATAAGTTCGCACAAGAGAAGGAGATGCGCTGATTTTGTCTTGGGGTTTTATCTTGTACTTGTGAATTCTATATTGAGGAAGTTTTGTCGGGGTTTTCTCCCTTGTGGTTTCCCTGAGAGAAATATTGCGTTCATTGTGTATGTTGTGCTTGTCTTTCTTCCAGTGATTAGATTGTTTAATGTTATTATGCTAAACAAGTGAAAAAATAACATATTACATAACCCAACCCACCAGTCAATATCCTATAATAAAAGAATAACCAACCCAACCTTCCCAAAATTCAACTATCAACATAGTCCAACCAGTCACCTTCATCCAATGAGCCATCCATATCATAACCTTCTACTTCTCAACCTAAGAGACCCTGAAGCAAAATACCTTATTCTATTACCTCAATAAGTATTGCAAATACCGTAAAAGAACTGGTCATTTAGTGGAGGAGTATATCACTTATCATAGGATTAAAAGAGCTGAGTAAAACTAAGAAGATAAAAACTCCAATGCTCCCATTCATCTGAAAAATTCCAATTTAGGATCTTATGAAACCTGTTTCTCAGTCACACTCCATCTCAACCACAAAACCAAAAATTATAATCTCCTTCTATAAAATACCAGAATCCTCCATAAAACCAACTCTCTTCCACTATAGCCCAAAATAAATAAATAAATAAAAGACAAAGGTAAAGCTAACTTCATAGTTGGATTAATAGAGGATATTCTTCATGTAGAGGTTAGTGTCACTACCCGTACTCATAATGCTACATCTTCCCTATTAGCTGATGCTCTTGCTCCATAGTTTGAGTCCAGTTTTGTGCTATCAAGGAGTCAAGATCATATTAATAACTTAATACTAGTCAATGTTTATATACCATAGGTACTAGTCGAAAGACCTCCAACCTAACTGTCATGGTCTTATTCTATAATAGTAGATTTGTAACATTTATGAGCTAATATTTATGCTACTTTTTTCCACAAAAAAAGCATTATAGTCAAAATACTTACAACATCAAAAAAATAGTTTCTGAGCAAAGGATCTTTGTCAAAAACAAAAAGAACAGCCCAAGAGGACTTCCACTATCCACCATAAATGGCCCTATAGCAGATAAAACATATTCACCAGCTACCAAAACCTGAGTATGATGCCTCTGACAGGCCCAAACATCCCAGAAAAAACATCCCCACAAACTGCACTCTCCAATAGAAGGAGTTCAAAATACTAAAAGCTGAAAACATTACAAGCACAAAACCTGTAATGACATCTATGAGACAAATGTTTTTTCAGCAAGTAGAATGAGAGTCCTTGGGGCTCTTATTCTGTTTTTTTAAAATCAATTGTCTAAAAGATGTTGTTTCAGGTTTAGTGCTTGAAATTTTAACAGTTGACGAAGTTTGTGTAATGCTTTAATATTTCCGTTACTTTATATATCATATATGTGCTTCACTATATCATTCATTAGTAAGAGCTATGTACTTAGCACCAAAGATGTTTAAACCCTTTCATAATGCAATTGAACCTCCACCTCAAGTCAGCCATGGTTCTGTAATATCTTTAGTCAACAGGTATGAACCTATCACTTTTCTTGTAACCAATTTATATTTTATCTAGCTATGATGCCTACAGTTGTTGAGATGGTTGAAACTCATGATCTAGCCCTATATATAGAGTACATTTTTGGATCGAGTTATGTTAAGCATGTTTTTATTGATTGCAGCTCTAACGTGAATGTCATATGATATGAGGCATTATTTAAGATACATTGTACCAATGATAATATTAAAGTGACTCATAACACTTGTCGAGGATATAATATGTATTAGATCGTTTCAATTGACGTGGCTAACTTGCCCGTCACAGTTATACTAGTTACCTTTATTACTTAGTGTTTTACCATAAATAAACTTTTTACCTTCAACCTATTACTTATACAACCTTAGATTCATCGCATGCATACTATACCATCTACACTATAACAATGTATTTAATTTAGTTACAAGGGACCGATCTATGTCGTTATAGGAGATCTTAATCCTTTAGCTTACTTTGACAAGGTTCCACTCAAGCACCCAGATCACAAAGTTATTACTTTGTTTGTCCTTGATGGTTAAAATCCTTCATACTGAGTAGCACTAGTGCCTTATTCTCTAGGAACATGGGAGGAAAGAAGTAAAGGAAGAGGCCAAATAATAGTGAGGAACTTTACAAAAATCATGTTTATAGATCCCTCATGTTTTTGCATCGCAAGGGATTTGATTTGTTTCAACCTTGATAGATCCGATGTAAGATGAATCTAATTTATTTTTCTTTGAGGGGAGGAAAGTATTATGTGTAATCTCGAGGAATAAGACCACATGGAAGAGAGTTCAATGAACAAATTTGCAAAGTGTGTTGGATCAATAGGGAAATAGACACGACATAAGGACACCTGATCAAAGAGTGGTAAATTGGGAAACATATCTGATTGGACTGGAGGAAAGCAAAGAAAGCGACAGGGATGGATTTGGATTAAATCAAGGAAATCTGGTAAAGAGAGCATCAGAGGGAAGGGATGGATTATAAATCATGGTCGTGATGGATGGATTAGATCATGGACAAGATGGAAAAGGTAGGAAATTGGTTGAGGACTCTGTGAAACCTCCCGAAAATGGATGACATGGAGGGACCCGCTGGAATTAGCAGCTCCTTCATGAGATTGTCCAACAAGTGTAGAAGTGTCGTTCTATCAAGACTCTCCCTTGTAATCAAACATTATAAATTTGCTCCTGGTTGGTTGCATACTGACTCCAAATTGAGCTCAGCTTCATACTTCATTAAGTCTTTTGCTAGCTTTCAGCTTATGGAGCCTTATTTGCAGGTTGTTACTAAAATTTATTACTTTTATTCGGAAAATAATAAAAGCTATCGACATGGGCATCAAAATTTAAGAGCTCTTCATTGATTAGTGTTAGTGAGGATATCTTCGCCTACACCCCTGCTATCAACCTCTTCACAACTTACATGGTTATTGGGCATCAAACAACACTACTCTTAAAAGCATGCCTTTTCTTTCAACCTCTCCACAACTTACAAAGAATATTGGGCATCTACCACTACTACTATTAAATTTTGCTACCATGTACAATATCTTTACTATTTCTACTGGGCATGTAGCCTCTAGTCATCCACCTTTTTGCAAAATTTTCTTCTCTCTCCAATGCAAATGTTCCAAGGCATTCAAATAAACTCTAGCTATTACATCACTGATGAACTGTCTAATTTTACTCTTCCCTTTCAGGTAGAGGTATTTAGAAAGTTGAGATTCTTGTCTTTGCTTGTCAGCTTCTACTTTTCAGCTGTTGGAGAGCTTTGAATTCTTCCTCAAGATATGTTTTCTCTTTCCTTAATGCTTTAAATATTTACTTCTAGGCAAAGATCCATGTGATCAACAAAATTGGAAAGAATATATTGCTTGAATTCATTGGCAAATTGTTTTCTCTTGCTTTCCCCACTCTGATTTCAGTAATATGCTCATCATAACCCAAAGTCCTCTCACTTGGGTGCTTTCCTTTGAGGTTTTGGCCTTAGGTGTGCTTGATTATCTTGATATCCTTATGATAGATAATGTTATTTAGACTTTGTCATCCTTCAACTCCTCTGGCTACTTAGTTGTTGATTCTTTCATTTTCTATGGTCCTTTTAGAAGTTGGAATGATGCAGGATTACAATAATAAATCTAGACTAGAGAGGAGTTAGCTTTCCATATTCATCTCCCGCATCCTTAGTCTTTCTCTTCTCCTTTTCAAGTGGAGGGAAAGACTTACTCTTTCCAGATTTTGTCATCTCCTTTGCTCTCACCTTCTGCCCCAAATATCCACTTGGGATTGCTTGTTGAACTACCTTTTCTCATGTTAGATGACTTAAATGGGTTGGATGTTGTGTTACGTTCTTGACAAGAATCTGCAATCTCATTCAACCTAGCTTTCTTAGTTGGCAGACTGATTAAAGTTGGAAGGAGAGGAATTACCTTCGAGAGAAAAAACCAATTCAAAGAGGAGTCATTGGGTTTTAAGAGAATCCAACCGTGACAAGAACCTTAGCATGTTTTATTCTTGGGGCAAATTTTTATTCAATCTCGATTTGCCAGAAAGAAACTACAAGGGGAATTTCTACTTGAATGTTGGTTCTCAAGATTGGTATTCATGGAATAGCTTTAAGATAAGAAACTCATTCAACTATGACTGGAAGGTAAATTGGGATGATAAATGACGAAATTTGTTTTTTTGTTTATGTGCAAAAACAAAAAGATTGGGTAGATGTGAAGGAGTTATTCTCGACTCTCAATCACATGCCAAAGAACAAAATGAAGGAGTGAAGCAAGTTTAAGATGCAAAAGATAGTTAAATCTGAACTGTAAATTTCTATACAGTCAATTTGGAAAACATCACGTAATATGTATAGCCTCTTCATGCGAGAAGATTGGCTTATAGGAGGATTTTCAATAATTAGGCAATAAATATTACGTCGAAGGGACAAGACATAATATAGTTTAGGTAGCTCATAATAGTTTGTTTCAACTACATTAAGAGGAATACTAGCTATTTGGATAGAGCAGAACAGAGCTGCTACCACACTGCTTACCATCAATGTAATTGGAATTCTTGTAGTGGGCAGTGGCTCCTTGAATGGCACTTTGTACCTACATCAATGTCATGCTCGTTTTACTGCTCATATAATTGTAGTAGTAAGGCAACTTTTGTTGCATAGAAGTACCACACTCAACACAAGGAGACTGTAAATCCATGCCAAGTTTATTGCATTTTCTGAACCCAAACAAAGAAAACTTCAACTTGGTACAAGTTTTGAGGAACTTAGGGTAATAATTGGCCTTGTAAAATAATTTATTTGCAGGAGGAGCAATGCACATATTTGGGTAAGGGGGATTTGAGCTACAAGTTGACAAGTTGAGCCCAAATTCATTTTGGCAGTCTTTGATAAATGTCCCTATCAATGATAGTCTAAACCCCAATTTCGTGGTATCGGATCCATTTTCAATTACTGTAGGTCTGGGCTACTCAAGCAGTATTTGTAATCATATCTACCTAGGAGGCTAAAAGAGAAATCAAAGGGCTGTAAGTCGTAGTAAAGGACTTTACATGTATAAAAATGCAGTGAAGAGTAATATGTTCTTAAATAAATAAATGTGATTAGAACAGAATTGGCTGATCAGAGCCACGAGATTTAGGCAAAGCAAGGATTTGAGTGTATGTTCTCTAGAGTGCATAACAAAATTTTGAATCTCCTTTATTTGTTGTCTAGTCTCCATGAAGAGGTAACTGTTTATTAGAAGCAGACTGGCAGCTAGACTGAATTGTTTTATGTTTGCTCTTTCTCCTGTTCAAATTATTCATTCGGCGAATGCAGGTGAAATAGGGTTTAGGAAGGTAGGTGATCTCCTAAATCTAATACGTAAGTGAAGAGACCTGGAAGGAAGATCTCATTTGGTTTTTCCATTTAGTTACGCAAAAGAAAAATGTACCCTATCGAGAATTAGTAACGCTCAACCAACTCTCTAGGGCGACTTGAGAATCGTGCGACCTTCTGATCATGGTAAAATGGAGTTATCCTTAAAGTTTGAAAGTCGAAAGTCTAATTGATGTTTCTATTGCTCAGAATGATACAAGCAGACCAAAAAGAAGGTGGGTCCATTGGAGGTTGAGTGAAGGAAGGAGGGCGAATGGTCGACCAACCCTTATTTTTTTTCCCAAGTGTGGAAAAGCCAAACATGTCGAGATCAATTAGAAAGGAGGAGTCCACTATTATCTTTGGATTAGTAACTAAACGAACAGAAAGGGAAGAGGAAACTTGAACATAGTCTGTTCTATAGGTCTTCAAGAATGGCCCTGCACATTTGAAGTTTCTCTCGGGTACTATATACTGTATTTAGGGCCCCTAAGCTACCGCGCCTCCCAAATGCTTGAGAGAAGTACTCGCACCGACAGGGGTTTTTATCTTATTTCTCATTGTAAAAGTTGGTTTTAGAGGATTTCTTAGGAAAGATCAATGGTTGGGTCAATAGGCGGGCAACAGGTGCATAGGCAAATGATGGTGAAATAGGGATCAATGCCCCGAAACTTATACATAAATCAATTCAACTTAGTTCCAACTAGAAGGTTTTTCCCTCTTTATATGGGTGAGGTGACTAGAAGTTAGGCAATCAAATTCAGGTTTACTGCTTGGGTACATACATCTCAGGCAGCCTGTAAGAGGTCAGAGATCTATTCCTGTTTGGTCAAGTTTAAGAAGTCGATCTTCTTCAACAAGTTGTTTATACATATATAAGAAAAAAAACCTCCTTCCTTTCCCTTTTTGAATGAAATCCAAATTGAACAAAATCTTAAAGCAATCCTTTTACTAGTTCATTGAGGAATTGAATGAAATCAATGGGTGAAGGATGCATGAAAAGGGTTTATGGAACTTTCTCAGATCCATCATTGTCGAATTGTATGATGGGGATTTGTGATATGGTTATAACTCCCTTTGTATAATAACTATTTCAGTAGCCTTTGTAATCTTAGGCTTTAATCCCCCTCTCTTTTTCGTAGCTTCCTCCATACTACAATGTATATTATGAGAATGCAGTAGCTTAGGCCACACTTATACTGCCAATACTATAACCTTTGACACAAATACCCATTGCTATTTAGATTCCATTAGTACCTATTACCTGAAGCTACTTTAAGCCCCCTCTTCATCTTGAGATTTGGGCTACCATTCCTTTACATTTGATTCCTAACCTCTCGACTTTTAATAGTAAGGGTGATGGAGAAGCAGATAATTCTAAGTTTGCTATCATTTATTATAATTTTAGAGTATGTATAGATTTCATGGCTAAACTATTTCCATACACTCTCATAGGACTCTCATTTGAATTGTTCCAGCACCTCTTAGAAACTCTATTGAGCAATTTCACCAGCTAGCTTTGCGATAAGTTCTTAAGGATGTTTTCCCTTAGTCCTATTGAGACATCTAACATAGTAAGTTTTACATGCGTTCACTGAGGCAAGTAGGAAGTTGTGACCTTGTTCATACACATATTTCAATTTGCTTTTTCTTATTGTAAGACCAAATTCTCCCCTTTCAAAATCTTCATAAAAGCCTTGAGAGATGATCTACAGATTGAGTGTGCTAAGAACTACCCCCTAAATTTTAAAGATGCCATCAACAAAGTCCTAGACCTTGAGGCTATGAACATCAGACATAATCTTACGACTTTGATCCTCTAATTACTTATAATAAAGTAGCATCTTCTCTAGTTGAACCTCAATATAAGGTCACTAAACCTCGCCCTTATCTTAGGAACCAAAGAAACTGAAATTCCATAGGTGAAGGTGTGATTTATACCCCATAGATTACAAATACTATCACCTCTATTACACAACCCAATCCACCAATCAATATCCTATAATAAAAGAATAACCAACCCAACCCTTCCAAAACGCAACTATCAACATAGTCCAACCAGTCACCTTCATCCAATGAGCCAACCATATCATAACCTTCTACTTCTCAACCCAATAGACCTTGAAGCAAAAAGCCTTATTCTATTACCTCAATGACCATAATAAGTATTGCAAATACCATAAGAGAATTGGTCATTTAATAGAGGAGTATATCACTTATCGTAGGATTAAAAGAGCTGAGTAAAACTAAAAAGAGTAGAACTCCAATGTTTTCATTCATCTAAAAAATGCCAATTTAGGATCTTATGAAACCTGTTTCCCAGTCACACTCCATCTCAACCACAAAATAAAAAATTATCTTCTCCTTCTATAAAATACTAAAACCCTCTATAAAACCAACCCTCTTCCACTATAACACAAAATAAATAAATAAAAGACAAAGGTAAAGCTAACTTCATAGTTGGATTAATAGAGGATATTCTTTATGTAGAGGTCAGTGTCACTAGTCGTATTCAGAATGCTATATCCTCCCTATCAACTGATGCTCTTGCTCCATAGTTTGAGTCCTGTTTTGTGCTAGCAAGGAGTCAAGACGAAATTACTTAATCCTAGTCAATGTCTTATATACCATAGATATTTCATACTAGTAGAAAGAGCTCCAACCCAATTGTCATGCTCTTATTCTATAGTAGTAGACTTGTAATATTTATGAGCTAATATCTCCGCTACCTTTTTTCACAAAAAAATATTATACCTGTTATTTATGAATAAATCAAAGTATAAATACTTACAACATCAGAAAAACAATTTCTGCGCAAAGGATCTCTATCAAAAAAAAAAAGAACAATGCAGGAGGACTTCAACCATCCACCAGAAACTCCTACAACAGATAAAACATATTCACCAGCTACCAAAACCTGAGTATGATGCCTCTGAGAGGCACAAACATCCCAGAGAAAACATCCCCACAAACTGCACTCTCCAACAGAAGGAATGCAAAATACTAAAAGCTGAAAACATTTAAAGCACAAAACCTTTAACAACATCTATGTGACAAATGGTTTTTCAGGAAGCAAAATGAGAGCCCTAGGGTCTCTTATTCTGTTTTTTGAAAAATCAATTGTCCAAAAGATGTTGTTTAAGGTTTAGTGCTTGAAATTTTAACAGTTGGTGAATTTTATGTAATGCATTAATATCTTCGCTACTTTATATATGTGCTTCACTGTATGATTCATTAGTAAGAGCTATGTACTTAGCACCAAAGATGTCTAAACCCTTTCATAATTGAACCTCCACCTCAAGTCAACCATGGTTCTATAATATCGTTAGCCAACAGGTACTTAGCCAACCTATAGTTGGTGAATATAGTAAGAGCTATGTACTTAGCCAACCTATCACTTATCTTGTAACCACTTTACATTATATCTAGTTATGATGCCTATAGATGCTGAGATGCTTGAAGCTCATGATCTAGCCCTATATATAGAGTACATTTTTGGATCGAGTTATGTTAAGAGTGTTTTTATTGATTGCATCTCTAATGTGAATGCCATATGATATGAGGCATTATTTAACATACATTGTACTGATGATAATATTAAAGTGACTCATAACACTTATCGAGGATAGAATATATATTAGATCATTTCATTTGATGTGGTTAACTTTCCCATCACAGTTATACTAGTTACCTTTATTACCTAGTGTTTTACCATAAAGAAACGTTTTACCTTCAACCTATTACTTATACAACCCGTGATTCATAACATGCATACTATACCATCTACACTATAGCAATGTATTTAATTTATTTACAAGTGTCAGATCTATGTCATTAAATTTATAGGAGATCATAATCGTTTAGCTTACTGTGACAAGGTTCCAATCAAGCACCCAAATCATAAAGTTATTACTTTGTTGATCTTTGATGGTTAAAATCATCCATACCAAGTAGTGCTTTATTCTCTAGGCAACCCACTAATATCTCTAAGTATACTAATGCCTATTCAGTAGAAGAGCCCTTAAAAACTCTTGGTCCCTAAGAAAGCTCAAGCCATTATCACTCCCAAGTCAAATGGTCTTCCCTTCCCAAATGGTTTAGAATATGAGCTTCATGATCAGTGTAGAGAAAATCTCCACTTCTTCTATTGGTCAATTCTATAGAGATAGCTGAAAAATGAACTTAATGGAGTTGGAATAATACCTTTAAAGAACTTGGCCTTATATAGAGTAGCTCGTAAATTCAATATGTAAAAGTGGCCTTTGCAGGTTAGTCAATTGATCTGCATGAATCTGGCATTGCAGCTGGTGAATAATTACGAACAGGGGAGGGACGACTGCTCTATTTTGGGGCAGGGGAGAAGCAAGCTGATAAAACCAAAAGGTAAATTCCCATTTTCTTAAGTAAAGGGTGGATCTATAGCCTTCTTGACTATCCACAGTGCAGATAAGGTCCGGGGGTAAGCAAGCCCACCAGCTAGTAAGCAAGCCAACCCACCCCACCAACCAGATAGCAAGCAAGCAAGCCATCCAGCCCAACCAACCAGCCATCCATACAAAAAGCAAGCCCACCAGCAGCAAGCCAGTAAGCAAGTAGAAAGCAGGTGTGTAAGAGCAAGTATAAAGCCAGTAGCAGAGCCAGTGGCAGAACAAGTAGAAGTAGCAGAGCCGGTAACAAGCCAGCCAGTGAGTAGCAAGCCAGTAGCGTTATCAGAACAGTGAGTAAAAAGGGAGCCAATAGAAGACCCATAATAGAAGAGCCATTGCCTGAATACCTTACCTACCTTACATCCTCTTCTGAGATTGAGGAGGTGTGCACTAGGGAAAAGGGTAGTGAAATATCCATGTCATAATATTGGGCATCGTCTGCATAATAAGGATACTCATCATCATCAACCTGACCATCATCTAAATAAGCTTCTTTTGAGCTTTCCTAATGGTATTTGTAGATACCCATACAGTAGTTCTCCATTGGATTTGGATTGAAGCCCTGAAAATCCCTGGTAGTACTCTACTAAAATGCCTATACTTTCATTTTGGGATGGGTTCAGAATTCTGGGATTTGTTGTGTGGCATTTTAGGTGAAGAGGGTAAGGGGTTCCTTGACCTGTTAGGAAACTGTGTTAAGCCACATAATTCAGTAGCTTTAAGAAACATCCTTTGTGGAAGAGCTTTCGTCAAGTTTCTACACTTAAAAAAGTTGTTGCACCTCCAAAGACTTGATCCCATACAACATTTAATAGATCCGGACCTCCGGTAAATAGAAAGATCTTGACTGGTATTAATAATCCAGAAATTCTGCTTTGAATTGATTATTCATACCACATTTGAAGTAATAAAAACCTGTTATATTATGTTGTAGCCATGCATATTAACTTGGTTGCTTGGTTCAAGTGATGGTGAAGTCAGTGCTGGAATGAATTCCAATTTACTAGCAGTCCTTGGCCTTTATTCCCAAAGGTGTGTTGAAAAACCAAGGAAGATCAGCTTTAGGTTCCTGTGGCAGATCACAACAAAGCCACAAGACTTAGGAGGCTGGGGGCTTAAGAGTATCCATCATTTTGGAAGGCTCTAGCAGCCAACTACATATGGAGGGTCATACCAAATAAGGGTCTATGGAGCCAGGCTATCCTTCAAAAATACATTAAACCTAATTCATTAGAAGAACAAATTCAAAGACCTTCGAAGAATACTCATAATGTGTCAATATTTTGGAAGGCCATTGTCCTAGCCTTCCCTCTTGTGGGGAATTGGTTGGTCTGGAAGGTTGGTAATGGAGAAAGTGTGAGGGTAGGAGCTAATCCTTGGGTTGGAAGTGGATAAGATTATAAACTTCTTGAAAACTTGATTGCTTCCCTTCAAGGGAAGGGCATCTATAACTTAGCTCAAGTAGCCTCCCTAGAATTCTCATCTATATGGCATCAACATTGGAAGAAATCAGATTTCCTAGGCTTGGATGGTGTTGAAGGACAGTTATGGGAGCCTGGAGGCCTATACAACAAAACTGAAAGTGAGTCATTTCAGCATTAAGAAGGTAGGGGATGAATTGGTTTGGTCAAAGAATCCATCCCTTGGTATTTATACCCCTAAATAAGGCTACAAAACCATGTTTGTCTTTTGGTGGCCTAAGGACAGTGAGTGTTGTGGAAACCACAATGGAAGATCAGGTCTTCACATAAAGAAATAATTTTTATGTGCCTAGCTGTATTGAACAAGGCACTAATGTGGGAAGTTCTCCAGAATAGGAACAAGCAAGGGCCTAGCAGATGTATACTTTGTAAGTAGGAGGAAACAATAAGCCATTTGGTTAATCTTTTGTGCTTATTCAAGACAGGTGTGGGATGAGATGGACAGTATGACAGGGGTTAGAGGAGTTTGGCAAAGGGAGACAATAGCAGGTTGTTTCAAAACCTGGCAGATGAAGCCAGAATTAAAAGAATTTAAATCCCTTTACCTGGTGGTAGCCTAGATATCTGGCTTGCCAGGAATGCAGGCCTATTTGAGGACAAATACATTCCCTCTTTCCAATGTGCTGCTCTAAGCAGATCTAATTTTTCCAATTACAAGTCGCCAAAGTCAGTGTCCATAGATAGCATTCTCATGAGCCTCTTGATAAATCTAGGGCATGGGGCTATTTTGATGGGGTGGGACAAGGTAACCCTCCCTGTTGTGGGGCAAGTGGAATCATATACCTAAATGATGATCATTATATTAGATTCAAGGTAGGCCTGGGAATGGGCACAAATTACTATGTTGGGTTTCTAACTTTGAAACTGCTTTTAATTCTATCTACTGAGAAAGGGACATCCAAACTTCAATTTTTTGGAGACTTAATGGTGTTGATAAATTGGATAGAAGGGGGGATTTGAAATGGGAAGTTTGTTCTCAAGTATTTCGAGGCGGTAAATAAAATGAAATCAGTTTTATTACACCTCATTTTCTCATGTCAGAGCTTAATGCTAATGTTGATGGTAGCCTTTCCAAAAAAGGTTTACAGCTTGAGGCTGGAGTTTGGTCAGTGCAAGAATCAAAGGATGGGCAAGCCATTCTATTGATTATGCAGCTATTCAGCTGAAAGTGCAGATCTTTCCAAAGGTCTTGATCTTCTGAAGTTTGTTTCCAATCTATTTTTGACATTTATGTAGTGTTGAAAACATTATATCAGAGACTGTTTTCTTGAACAGTTTTTATGTAATCTATTGAGACACTTCTATGAATGTAAAAGGTTCTTTTATGTAGCTGTATGAGCTTTTAGAACAGGGCAGAGTTTAGCTAGGAGATTCTTCATTCTCTTTTTGGAGATTTAGTTTAAAGGGACAATATTTTTGGATGGTCTTGGAATGGGAATGCATGTGCAGAATTTATTTTCTTTTCTTTTGGAATGGAATATACATTTTTTTACAACGATTCTTTTGTGGAAACAATCATGCTAAAATTACAACTGGTTGGTCAGATCCTTGGCCAAGAATAGCCAAGAGCAAGAGTTGAATCGATGGGAGGTAAAGGAAGGAAGAAAGCTGCAAGACTTGAGTGGGAAGATAGAGAGACAGGGATTTCGAGGTGTACCCGAAGCTAAAGGGAAGAACTGCAAGACATAAATCTCCAGGAGCTAAAGATTTGAAACTGCTATCACTCTGGGAGAGCCCTAACATTGAATTCCTGTCTTTACATAAAGAATAGAGCACAATCCGTTTTTTAGGATTTGGGTTTATTTTTCTCCAGCAGCAAAAGCTTGATAAATCTGTGTATGCTTTTTCATGGTGTGGATTCTTATTATCTGTTGGTCTATTTCCTATTTACAGCATGGAGTCTTTATATTTGATTGCATTAGCATTGTTGGATTAGTAATTAAAATACAATGCACAGTTTCATGTTATGTCATGCAAATCTATTATAAATATGTCAAAAGGCCTTTATAATAGTGTTGATTCTTTGGTTGTTAACAATAATAACAGGGTGTACAACTTCTGTATTTATTCCCCAACTGTTGCAGTGCCAGGGATACCCAACAGACCAATGGTAGTGGAGGCAGCCATTTATGGAGAGTGTTGGTAGCAGGACAGATGCCCAGTTTTATGAAAATAACATGACAGCCAAAGGTTTGTTCACTAGATTGAAGGACCTACATGCATTGTTGCCGGAAGACATGCTACAACCAAGAGAGTCAGGCATAGACTCTTTGGAAAAATCCAATGCTGAGTTCATGCAGAAACTCTTTGGAAAAATCCAATGCTGAGTAGCTGCCAACATGGATATAGGAAGGGTAGAGATATAGCATAAGACCATTTTATGGCGAGGCAAAGATTTTACTCAAAGACTGCCTAGGTAATGCTGAATAGATTTTGGGATAGTTTCTAGAGAATTGCATGCTAAAGGCCCAGCTTAGTGAGTCACTGATTCCATGGTGGAGGGTTGATCACTTGTTAGTGAACCAATGATTCCATGGTAGAGGGTTGATCTACTGTACTTGATAAAGAAACTTGAAACATCTAGGTTGGTGATATCGTCCTCTTAATTCTTGATGTAAGGTTCTCAAAAATTTGGATTCTAATCTCCATATCTATTCTTACCTTATAGGATTACTTTCTATTTGATACTTTCGTTTTCAAGTCCTATTTTCTATTTGACCTTTCAAGGGCTTCATCGATTTTGAATTAAACAACAGAGATAACTGTCACAGATTCAGAGATTTGAACTTGCATATTTAGTAAACTTTAACTCAATGTAAAGATGGAAAATATGTGGTAGAAAGTTGAGAAGGATTATTAACCTGGGAAAGGGGCTATTCTTCACTGCCTTTTGGCCATATTTGCACCAGCTATTCCAGATGATCGATATCGCTTTTCGTCATGAAAACAAATCTAGGCTCCCGGTTCCGTTTCTGACCCTTTTTCCTAGGTTTGCTCCTGCACAAATACGAGTAATTTACATTAGCATACATTATAGGGCCTGAAGCAACGTACAATCCAGCAGATCACTTTGCATAATTTACAGATTAACCTGTGTGAATGAAAGAGAAATTGCAAGGAGATGAATTAACTCACTGCTCTGTAGGCTTGCTCTCTGTACTGATATCTTTAGAATTTGTTTTTAAAGATAAATCCGTGCAAGAGTAACCTCTTTTGCAGCATTGGCTCCCATTGTCACGCATGCGAGGTAGGGAAACTAAAACATGGGCATACCATTTCATTCAAATTAATAAAAAATTGCTTAAAATCGAATTAATCTATTATCAGAAACACAACAAAATAAGACAGATACAAAGAAATCGTCCAGAATTTAAATCTTCTGGAATTTTACCATGTGGGAGGATTGAATACCGCCAGTACTCTGCTCCGTGTTAAGAATGTCCAATCACAGCTTGTCATCTTCGCAGCACTTGCAGGAGGCAGTAATCCCATGGCACCATGCCAAGACAGGGCGTAGTCATGGTTGGCCATAACTAAAGCAGCATTACCCAGTTAACAGCTCAACAGGGACCGATCGATCCTCACACTGCATTTGCAAAATCAAATTAATTCCCGCAGATGTAAATTTGAATCTATAATTTAAAACATGGCAGATGCATTCACCTTATCTAGGTGGGATGGAATCTTTGCGCGCTCCAGCCCATTCGAAAAATTGATGCAGGTACCATTTCAGTTTAGCCTGGCAATTTCATAAACAGAGCTAATTGTATGCAATTATAAAAATCAAAATTACTGGGCTAATTGAAAATATGTTTTCAGAAGAAGAAAGAAAAGAAACCCAATAAAGAGAGATGACGTATACAGAAATTTGCCAAAATTGATGAGGATGTTTCCCAGAATTGATGAGAATCGCTGTATATCTGAGATTGAATCCATGCGCGCACCTGCTGAGGATACAATTATATGATGCCTGCCTTCACCTCTCAGTGCCAAACAACAACACACATACACAACAAACATATGCAAGCAGACCAGACCAGACTCGACTCGACTCGTACAGACCACACACCAGACCAAACTCATTCAAAACATGACATGGAGCTCCATACAGACCAGACTCAGATTACAACGCAGACAGCCCTGAGAGGAGAAGGAGGAGGGGAGGGAATAGAAAATTCAAAATACAAAGATTCATTATAGGGTGGAAATAAAAGATGATCTCAACGGTCATGCTTTTCTTGACTGCCAGCTCTGCAAACGCACACTGCCACCTGATCTCACAAACATTGCGAGTTGTGTCAGAATGTCAGAAACTGCCAGATCGAGGGAGGATTTCACGATGTGAAAAGATCTTCATCTTGGATTGAAGTTTAAACTTTAAAGCACACTTGGAGTATCTTGGATTGAGGTTTAAACTTTAAAGCACACTGGGATCATCTTGGATTGGATCGAGGTTTAAAGTACTCTCGGGAGAATAAGGTTAATAAGCTGGGATCATCTTGGATTGGATTGAGGTTTAAAGTACTCTCGTGAGAATAAGATTAATAAGGTTTGTTAACTTAAAAACATAATGCACGAAATTCACTTCATGCATTAATAAGGTTTGTTAACGTAAAAAGTTAAAAACATAATGCACGAAATTCACTTCATGCATTAGTTATCATTAAGATGAGATTTAAAACAAAAGTATAATGGAGAGAGGATTGAAATGAGATGACATTTAAATATTAGTCATCATTAACATATTGTTAAGATAAAAGTCCAATGGAGAGCGCATTTTGGATTGAGGTGAATAAGGTTAATACGGTTTGTTAACGTAAAAACATAATGCACGAAATTCACTTCATGCATTAGTTATCATTAAGATGAGATTTAAAACAAAAGTATAATAGAGAGAGGACTGAAATGAGATGAGATTTAAATATTAGTGATCATTAACATATTGTTAAGATAAAAGTCTAATGGAGAGCGCATTTTGGATTGAGGTTTAAAGTGTTAATTATGGTTAAGATAGAGTTAAAATAAAAGTAAAACTTAGTTTATTGATATAAGGAAGGTAGAAAGTAATTAGGTTCACAATAAGGGTCAAGATACATTTTTATTCATAATTTTGAAACATATCTTGGGAAATGGAATATTGAAGGGAATTATAGGGGACACATATTATAGAAAGAGACAAGTGAAAATCATTTAACCCTCGAGAGGTATGGCATGTTGTTGATGGTTGTAGGGGGCATGTGGAATTCTAACCATGTGCCTAATAGTGATAGCCATTGGTGAGTCCATCAAGGATGACAACATGTGAGGTTCATCGGGTATCATTACGTGTTCTGATTTCTGTTGTTTCAACTTCCTTTCTCTATCATTTGTTGTTGTGTCATTTCAATGTCCATTTACAGGGTGTGGAAGGGATTGATTCCATCTTCATTCATAAATCTCCAACTTCTTAGACACCACTTCCATGGACCACTATAGATAACACTCGTTATGTCACGGGGAGAAGAGAGACACATATGTCATGCATTATAAATATATAATAGTTATCATGGGTAACATGCCCTTGGGTACAAAGGAAACACTAGAAACCCAACTAGCTTGAGGTAGTGGGTTGTAGAGAATCTCATATCATTCTTTAATATGTGTGGATACACATAATGTTTGAAAAGTATTTTGGGGTTGTGTTGTAGGTGTTGATTGCGTGAAATGTGAGCTCTATATATTTTTGTAGAGGGGCCCTCGACTTCCATTGTCGTACACACTATGAAGATGGTCAGAGTGGGGGTGAATTTGGAGATAGGAGGAGGAGGAGGAGGTGTCATCCTATGTCATGGAAATGCATTTCAGTCATGAGAGTTTAGCTTAACACTTTTACATTGCAAAGCACACCACCATGGAAGGCCTATAGCTTTTGTAAGGTTGAACACATTTATGGGCGACATACATGCCCATTTTGATGGCCTTTAGAGCACAACCATCCACAACGTCTGCAATCCAAGGATCCATGAGAATAAAAGATGAGGGGCAAAGGGCATTACTCAAAGATGTTTATTGCTTCATGGAAGGTAAGATCCACAATGAAAGAGGCTCGAGTAGTGTGCACACAAGGTTAGCAATGCCCACAATCGAATCCAATAGGAAAGAAATGACAACCACTTCAAGATCAAACCTACAATAATCATAAATGTTGCTACTAGATAAAGAATGTGAAATTGTCACATGATTACAAAAACGAATAGATTTGAAAACAAAATCTTTTGATCTTACTCGAGAACTTAAACATTTTCCCTGACACAAAATGATTTCAATAGAAAGACATACATGGCCATGGAGATCAAGACACTAAAACCAATAGTCAACTGGATCATGAGCTATTTTAGATATGTGTGTTGAGGGAATCAAGTAGCCTCCAAACCAAATTGAAATACTCACATTGAAATATTGCAAGAAATTGGCTCAAGAACATCAAAGATGTAGATCACTTTCTACGTAAAGCATAGGCTCTTAAGAAAATGCAAATTGTTGTAACAAAGAAAAAACTAATTGTGGCAATGGTAGATCGTTGTTGCTCTTGTGCAAGGACATGGATCCATAGGAGGAAGTGTCGAATGAACATCATGCTCAAGACGAAGGCATATACTAAGCAAATTCAATCATGATTGAATAGGGCAATTCCCCAACACCCCTTTACATTGAAGATTTATACTCAAAGTTACCATTAGAAATCAACACAAAGAAATAGACAATTGTTTAGAAGTGCCATGTAAATGATCAACTTCATCAAAAGAGGAGGACAATGAGCAAAGTCAATCAGACACTGGAAGAGGACATGTGTCTGGAGGGTTTTGTAAAACCAATAGATATGATGAATAGTAAGGACAATGAAAGATTTTAGAGATGTCATTCTCTTAAAAGAACACCTTCCGTGTAATAGACAATGTTCATTTTTTTTAAGTATTAGAATGAATAGAGAGGAGACAAGATGAGAACCCAATACTATATTTCATTAAGCATTCCAACCCCCTTAGATAATTATGACATTATCTAGGAGCTCATGTATTTTAGGCATTATGCTCTTACTTTCGATATAGGTGGAATTATTTGATGTAGCAAGGGTCTTCATTTGTTAAACATGGGCCAATTCTTTCATGTTACATTTTGAGTTACTCTGAAAGTGTTTACACCATGTTTGAGGGTGCTTCATGAGATTTGAGGTACATGGTGTATGTTTAGCCCTTAGATGGTTCGAGATAGATTGCAACAAGAGAGATGGTTTGTGATGGATATGCACACTAGAGATACTTGCTCAATGAATGGTTATATTCATGATGACGCTAGTTCTGTGTTCTCTTCTTAGACATTGGAGATCCATTTCTTGGATGGTGGATGTCCTTCAATGTGGCCACATGGAGGATTCACTTGGTGGGAAACTTCCCTACAAGGGATATGGAGTATTTTAGATCCTAAAGGAGGGCTTGGAACCCTGGACACCATGGGTGTACATAGTTGCTTACCAGTGGAGGCTTGGAGTTGACTTGTGGATGCCTGGGTTGCAATAGTGGTTCTTGTAGGTGACTGGATCCTAGAGATTGTGATCCGAAAACAAGATCTTTGCTACTCTATGACGTTAACATGAATTGCATAAAGAGCATGAATGAAGCTCACAAATCCATAAGAAGAGAACCAAACAACATAGAAAATACACACATAAAGACAACAAGTTGATAACGGAGTTCGTCCAGGATGGACTACGTCTCCGGGCCTGCTTCTCAATAGGAGGGCCGATCTATAATCTCAGCATAAAGGCAAAATACATGGCAATGATACAATGATACCTTGGCGACAATGGCCAGGAAGAGAACCGCTGCCCAAAACAAAACAAGACTGCTTCCAGCAACTCCGAAGCCTGAAGACGGTGTAAAACGAGTATAAACACTCGTACCTTCCTCCTGCAGAGCTACGCAATCTCCCTTCTCTCCTTTAGCTACAAAGTCTCTACTCCAAAAGCATGACTGACAATGGCAAATGAGAGGGTTTATATAGGCTTGTATGAACTCCTCTCACATGATCTTCATGGTTTTTCAAGTTACAACAATTTTGCCTAAATAGGCATGTGGTTACAAACCTCCAAGTGGTTAACATGTGGTTGGGCTCTTTATTAACTAATAACCAAAAATACTTAACAAAATACCCTTTTAAAAAGGCATTCCCTTTTGGTTGGTTTTTAATATGGTTACAACCATATAAGAATCATACAAACCCACTTTTAACTTAACCCAAAGTTCGTTAAGCAAGGGTGGCGCTCCACAAACCCACTTTTAGTCTTATCCCAAAGTTTGTTAAGCAAGGGTGGCATGTAACGTGGATGGGGTGGCGCTCCAATCCATTTGGAAGTTTGTTTTAAAAACATGTGACCATGTCATAAAACGTATAACCATATCACGTGGGTTGTGGGTTGGAGTTGTAACCAACTCCCGTGCATTGAAAACCAAGCCCCGACCCCTTTTGGCTCCATTACCAACGTTTCCATGCTTAAATAAACAAACCTTAACAAACATACCAATAAAGATATGTAGCCCAAGTGGTGAAGGCGGAGCGCTTATATGAGAGAGGTCACAGGGTCAAACCTCACGGAGGCCATAATTTTTTGCCTTAGATATATTGGCCAATCCCATGCTGCCACGTGGCGGCCTAGGATTGGTCCACCTCACGCCCAGTCAATCGCCAAGTCACTGTTTGTATTGCCACGTCACCATCCGTACGTCCAGTCACCATATGCCAACTTGGATCATACTGCCACGTGTCACCTTGTGATAGGTCTGTGCTGCCACGTGTCACCCTGTCAGTGGTGCCACGTGGCACCCCATTTTGCCAAATTTCCCTGTTTCCCTTATAGAACAAAATGCGATAACTTTCTCATACGGAGTCCGTTTGAGGTGAAACGAACGCCGTTGGGATTGTCTCGACGAGCCCTTCGATCTGGTGTTGGTTTTTCTGAGATTGGAGGACTTCAAAATTTTGCCTTCTTGGATCCTCCTGGATCATTCCTCCCCACTGAGAAGCTTTTGGCCTCCAAAAGCCTTTACTAATCAACAGATAGGTGAGGGAATTGCTCCCTCACTTTCTCCTTCTCGATCCACTTGGCCTTGCTTGGATGAGTGCCTCAGATGCCCACTCGAAGATACTCAACATCACCTCTGCGAGAAGTCCTTGTCCTTCTGTCCAAGATGACATCTTCCTTTAGCTCATCCATGTACTCAGGAGCAAATTCATCAACTGATGGCAATGAGGCTTTCTCCCTTTCAGCCATGATCATGGGAGGCTCATAGAGTTTCAAGTTCTCCACATTCACCACTGAGTAGATCTGCATTTATGGCGGTAGCTCTAAGCGAAAAGAATTCGTCCCAATCTTCTCCAAGATGGTGAAGGGACCATATCTAATGGGCTTGAGCTTCTTGCCTTCTCCTTTCATCCTCTCCTTGCTGATGTGAAGCCACACTTGATCTCCCACCCGAAACTGATGGTCAACTCTATGCTTGTCATGGCGAGCCTTGTACTGGGCTTGACTCTTCTCCAACTGCTCTTGCACTGCCTGATGTACCTGCTGAACTCTCTGAATGAACCTGCGGGCTTTGTCTTCATCCTTGGAAGCGCTTGAATCAACCTCTCTCCCATAAGTCAAGTCCAATGGAGTCTTTGGCAAGTACCCAAAGCATGTCTCAAATGGCGAGCTCTGAGTGGAAGAATGCATAGCCCTGTTGTAGGCATGCTGCACATACTGGATCTGTTCATCCCATAACTTAGGATGCTTGTTGCAATAGCCTCGAAGCAAATGGACAACCGTCCTGTTGACTACCTCTGTCTGTCCGTCGGTATGTGGATGGAAAGCGGTGCTCCTCTTTAGCTTGGTGTCCATCATACACCATAATTTTGTCCAAAACTCTCCAAGGAATCGAGAGTCCCGATCTGAGATGATGGACGTAGGGAGTCCAAAGTGAACCCATACATGCTGAAAGAAAAGAGAAGCAGCCTGCTCTGCAGTGACCTGCTTTTTACATGGCATAAGAATACACATCTTGCTAAACCTATCCACAACCACATACAAGTAGTCATGACCCCTCCTAGACATAGGCAAACCCCCCACAAAATCCATGGAAATGCTTTCCCAAGGATGGGAAGGAACAGGAAGTGGTGAGTACAGCCCCAATTTTCTATTAGTGGGCTTACAAATAGAGCACATCACACACCCCTTTACATATTTTGTTACAATGTCTTTCATGCGAGGCCAATACGCAAGTCTTTGCAAATGAGCCAAAGTCTTACCTACCCCAAAATGCCCTGATACAAGAGAAGTATGAGCTTCTTGTATTACATGGACTCTTTCACTAATAGGAACACATAGCTTGCCCAAATGATAGAGCAACTTTCCTTGCAAATAGTAATCTTCCACCTGTGTGCCATTGGTTAGCTTCTCATAAATCTCCTTGAAATCATCATCAGTAGCATACTGCTCAATATAACTTTCATGGGACAAAGAAGCATTTTTCAAAACAATAGATGCAACAATAGGAGGTCTAGAGAGCATATCTGCCACTTTGTTACTAGTACCCTTCTTGTACTTGATCACTAGATGGAATTGTTGAAGAAATCCCATCCACCTGAAATGACGAGCTTGCTGGAGCTTAGTCTGGGACTAGAGATACTGCAAGGGCTGATGATCGGTATGGATGATCGTCTCCTTACCCATCAAGTAGTGCTTCCACTTCTTGACACTCTGAAGCAAAGCATACAACTCTTTGTCATAGGTGGGGTAGTTGATCACTGCTTGAGTAAAAGTCTCTGAATGGTAGCAAATAGGCTTGCGGTGCTGCATCAATACTGCTCCCATGGCATATCCACTGGCATCTGTCTCTATCTCAAATGGCTGCTGCAAATCAGGCAAGGCTAGGACTGGGGCGGTGCTGATCTTTCCCTTCAATGTGTCGAAGGCTTTCTGCTGCTTTCCTCCCCACTGGAAGGCTTTCTTCACACTTGTTAAGGCATGCAAAGGAGATGCTATGTATGAGAAGTTCTGAATGAACCTCCTCCAATATTGAACAGCTCCTAAAAAGCTTCTCACTTCAGTAGCATTAGTAGGCTTAGGCCAATTGACAATTACATCAACTTTTGAAGGATCAATTTTTAAATTTCCACTAAGGCATGCAAAGGAGATGCTATGTATGAAAAGTTCTGAATGAACCTCCTCCAATATTGAACAGCTCCTAAAAAGCTTCTCACTTCAGTAGCATTAGTAGGCTTAGGCCAATTGACAATTACATCAACTTTTGAAGGATCAATTTTTAAATTTCCACCTCCTACAATATGACCCAAGTAAACTAATGAAGTTTTGCCAAATTCACACTTTGACAATTTTACATACAATTTCTCCTTTTTCAAAGTATCTAATACTTGCTTTACATGCCCCACATGTGCTTCCCAAGTTTTACTAAAGACCAAGATATCATCTAAGTATACAATGACAAAATCATCTAAGAATGGCCGGAAAACATCTTTCATTACCCGCATAAAGGTTGCAAGTGCATTGCAAAGCCCAAAGGGCATCACCAACCACTCAAATAGACCTTGCTTGGTCTTGAAGGCCGTCTTCCACACATCACTTTCTGCAATTCTGATCTGGTGGTAGCCACTGCGCAAATCCAACTTGGTAAAGAACACAACATCTTTCAACTGGTCGAGCAAGTCATCTATGCGAGGAAGCGGGTATCGATTCTTGATCGTGATCTTGTTGAGAGCCTGATAGTCAACGCACATCCTCCATGTGCCATCTTTCTTCATCACCAACACAATCGGTGAACCACATGGAGAGGAGCTGGGTCTGATCACTCCTTGGTCCAACAAGTCTTGAACCTGCTTCTTAATCTCTGCCATTTCAACTGCGGACAACCTGTACATGCCCACATTAGGAAGAGGGGCATCCTGCTGGAGATGGATCTCATGCTGAATCTCCCTTTTGGGAGGCAAACCTGTAGGTTCCTAAAATATTTCATCATAGTTAGCCACAATATCAATCATAGCCTTTTTATGAGAAGGATCACAACCTTTGAAAGCATCGGATGCCTCAGCATCTTTTGCTCTCACAACCATGAGCATGTATCTCTTATTAGTGTTGATGAGCCGCTTCATCTGTCCTGCACTAACCAGAGTGGTGTTAGCCTTCATACTGTGAGCTCTCACAATGTACTCCACCCCTTTTTTGGTGAGATGGTACTTGTTCTCATGACGGAAGAACACTGCTTTTCGATCATACAAGTATGGGCTTCCCAATACGATACCGCAGATGTCAAGAGGAACAACATCTAAGTCCACCTCATCAATCAACTTTGAAGCAATAGCAAACCTTAACCTGCATTGCTTAGTCACCTACAACTTAGCATTATCACATACCCATCCAAGAGGATAAGGCTTGGGGTGAGGTTTAGTCTGTATGCCCAACTTCTTAACAACTGATTCTGAGATCAAATTTACTTGAGAACCCGGATCAAATAATGTTTCAATCTTTGTATGCTTATACACAACTCTGATGTGAAACAACTCACTTCTTCTTTTATCATTTTCTTTAGAAACATGAGTAGAACTTGAACCAGTATGAGGAGTTTTGTTACCTTGCATTCCCACGGCTGTAATCATGGTTTCGTCACCTGAGTCGGAACCCAAATCTCGTTGCGCTGTTGCAACGGTCTTTTTCTTCTTTTTGCCTCCATAATGCTTTGGCCTTTGTTCAGGATGCAACTTCCAACAACTTTCTTCATCATGCCCATCAGTATCGCAATGGTTGCAATGGGGCTTTCCTCCTTCCTTCTTGGCAGTAACTGTCTTCTTGCTCTTGTCTTTTTTCTTGAACTTGTGGTGGTTGTTGGGCTTGAAAGGCTTCTTTTGATGGTCTTCTTGCAAATGCTTCCCCCTGTTCTCAAGATGAGTAGCCTGAACACTTGCTTCATCCACACTAGTAGGATTCAACAACAACAAAGTATGGCATAGATAATGATGAAGAGCACCAATGTACTTCAAAAGAGTGTCAGGAGAATCTAAAGCAATATTCAATTCTAAAGTTTTCTTTCTAAATTCTTCAGTAAAACTCTGAACACTCTGACCCTTGCCTTGTCTAAAACTTTGCCAATCCATCATTGCCTTCTGAACATAACCCAACGGATAAAATTGCTTACGTAAAGCAGAAATAAAAGCAGACCACGATGAGAGAAGATTACCCATTTGTTTGCTACTTTGCTAAAACTTGCTTTCCCACCATACAAGTGCGGTGCCTGTCAGCCGAAGTGAAGCCAACTGAATCTTCACATCTTCTTCTTCGATCTGCTGGACTCGGCAATAGAGCTCAATTTTCCTTATCCAATTGTTTAACTTCTCTGCATTCGCTTCCCCATTGAACATGGGCAAATCAAACTTCACATCGAGCTTCAATAAGGGCTTCTTTTGAGGCTCTTTGTGAGGAACCTTGGAATGTTGAGAATGAGATGAGGAAGAAGCACTTGAACTTGTGCTTGAAGCTGAAGGTGAAGAGGGAGGCTTAGGAGGCTCTTCGCCACCTTCCCCTTGGTTAACTGAAGCGTTGCCTTTGTCCTTCACTTCTTTGTCTTCCTTCTTTACTTCACTGCCTTTTCTTTCTTTTGCCATGCGTTCTTCATAGTTTGCAAACAACTTGTCTACCTTGTCGGCCATCATATAGAAGACCTTGTGAAAGTTTGCCTCCATCTCGATGCGGGCATCATTAGCATCCATCTTCCTCCTTCGGTGTGCACGTCCGATCTCGGAATTGTAAGGCTCTAATGTACCCTCACCAGCTTGCAGTTTAGCCCTCGTGAGCATCCACACTCACAATCCAACGTCAAATAGACCTGCTCTGATACCACATGATCCGAAAACAAGATCTTTGCTACTCTATGACGTTAACATGAATTGCATAAAGAGCATGAATGAAGCTCACAAATCCATAAGAAGAGAACCAAACAGCATAGAAAATACACACATAAAGACAACAAGTTGATAACGGAGTTCGTCCAGGATGGACTACGTCTCCGTGCCTGCTTCTCAATAGGAGGGCCGATCTATAATCCCAGCATAAAGGCAAAATACATGGCAATGATACAATGATACCTTGGCGACAATGGCCAGGAAGAGAACCGCTGCCCAAAACACAACAAGACTGCTTCCAGCAACTCCGAAGCCTGAAGACGGTGTAAAACGAGTATAAACACTCGTACCTTCCTCCTGCAGAGCTACGCAATCTCCCTTCTCTCCTTTAGCTACAAAGTCTCTACTCCAAAAGCATGACTGACAATGGCAAATGAGAGGGTTTATATAGGCTTGTATGAACTCCTCTCACATGATCCTCATGGTTTCTCAAGTTACAACAATTTTGCCTAAATAGGCATGTGGTTACAAACCTCCAAGTGGTTAACATGTGGTTGGGCTCTTTATTAACTAATAACCAAAAATACTTAACAAAATACCCTTTTAAAGGCATTCCCTTTTGGTTGGTTTTTAATATGGTTACAACCATATAAGAATCATACAAACCCACTTTTAACTTAACCCAAAGTTCGTTAAGCAAGGGTGGCGCTCCACAAACCCACTTTTAGTCTTATCCCAAAGTTTGTTAAGCAAGGGTGGCATGTAACGTGGATGGGGTGGCGCTCCAATCCATTTGGAAGTTTGTTTTAAAAACATGTGACCATGTCATAAAACGTATAACCATATCACGTGGGTTGTGGGTTGGAGTTGTAACCAACTCCCGTGCATTGAAAACCAAGCCCCGACCCCTTTTGGCTCCATTACCAACGTTTCCACGCTTAAATAAACAAACCTTAACAAACATACCAATAAAGATATGTAGCCCAAGTGGTGAAGGCGGAGCGCTTATATGAGAGAGGTCACAGGGTCAAACCTCACGGAGGCCATAATTTTTTTGCCTTAGATATATTGGCCAATCCCATGCTGCCACGTGGCGGCCTAGGATTGGTCCACCTCACGCCCAGTCAATCGCCAAGTCACTGTTCGTATTGCCACATCACCATCCGTACGTCCAGTCACCATATGCCAACTTGGATCATACTGCCACGTGTCACCTTGTGACAGGTCTGTGTTGCCACGTGTCACCCTGTCAGTGGTGCCACGTGGCACCCCATTTTGCCAAATTTCCCTGTTTCCCTTATAGAACAGAACGCGATAACTTTCTCATACGGAGTCTGTTTGAGGTGAAACGAACGCCGTTGGGATTGTCTCGACGAGCCCTTCGATCTGGTGTTGGTTTTTCTGAGATTGGAGGACTTCAAAATTTTGCCTTCTTGGATCCTCCTGGATCAGATTGGGAGATGGATTATGAGGAGATTGGAGTCCATGGAGCATGGAGGAGGAGTGCTAGATCTTGCTTAAGGAGTGCCCTAACCTTTGAAGGATTTATTGTGTATGCCATCACTTGTTAGCTTGACATGTGCTCGTGTTCACTTAGAGTGGAGCACCTCATTTGTGTATTAGTAGGGTTGCTTGTGGGGATAGATCCACATGTGTTATATGGTTGGCTTCCCTTACCTAATATAAATAGAGGAATGAGGGGTTCCTTTCAAATAACAACTTCACATCATCATTTGCACACTTTTCTTTGTACTTAGGTTCTTGGAAGAAGTCACTAGGTTTTCATCATGAACCTTGGATGGAGTTATAAAGTCTAAGGGAGATGACTTCATTTGGAGCTAACTATTGTGACTAGGGATTGCTTTTATAAAGGAGATGTTGGGAAGATCACTCTTCTTTCTCTCTCTTGGATCTTCACATGTACTTGTTAGCTCTCTCTCTTTTGAAGTGCTAGGGATTCTTGGAGCCTCTTGGAGTTCTAGGGTTATTGTTTTATCCTTGGAGTTTGGAGAATAGGGTTTATGATAAAACCCTAAGGTGGATTGGTGAATAAAAGAGGAAGAGGGTGTCGTTCCTTGAAGGTAGTATTGAAGATATTCTTACACTTTCATCTTCTTGATTGAGCTAGTGTTTGTTGATTTACCCTAGCTTGATATTTTTAGATAGTTGCTGCTTTTGTACTAACCTTGAGAGAAGACTATGTTGTGTATGTACATAGCTTTTATATTGGATATTAATACACTTTCATGCAACAAAGAGACTAGTAGCTACATGGATTATCATTCTTGTGTTTTTAAGTCCTTACCATGATTACATCATTTGTCATAAAAAAAATTAAAGGCATGTACAATTGGTGTATACATAATAAACAAAACAATTGCAATACAATTACTCTTTATTTTTGTTTTTGAAAACACTGAGCAGAACTCAAGCAGAAGTTAGTAAATAATTTGTGAATTAAACCAACAAACTACCCCTACCCTCCATTAGCTGTCCACACTAACCAAGACAAATTTTTGAACATCTTCCAGTGACTTAAATTTGATGGAGATTATACGGGGATCGAGCATTAAGAGTAAGGATTTAAGAGTTATACAAATATTTAACTTCCAACATATTTACAATGGATTCAAATGATTTTGAGAAGAATAAATCAATAAAGATTTTAATGGTGAAAATAATATTTTATATATTTATATTTACAAAATGAAGATAAAATTACAAATGTATTGAATTGATTAATTGATTTTAATAACACTTTAACATATATATTAATTTATGTAAATTAAAATATAAAAAAATCAATTATTTTTTCAATTTCATTTGTATGATGTTCCAACATTATTGAGCTAAATTTCTCTAATAAATCTTAAAACTAAACCATATAAATGAAGAAAATCTTTTACATAAACAATCGACATGACATGAATGAGATTATATATATATATAAAGTTATAAATACAATATATAAATGAAGAAAATCATTCTCATACACAATTGACATGACATGAATGAGATTATATATATTTTTTCCAATGAAAAAAAAATCTCTTTATTCTTTTGAGTAACTTGAACTGCTCTCTAGCAGCTTCCAACAAAATGGTATGCCACTATGGTTTCCACATTAACTAAATTGCCTCTTGGGCTTCCAGAAATGATAAAGCAATCAGATTTTTAGTGCCTGAGGTATTGTCTTTCTGTTAGCAGATATACAAATACATATACCGAGTTGGCTTCAAAATATCAAGACAAAACATACTCTTTACCGCTCCGTGGGTTTCTGAAACATCACTGTATGAGTGAACTGAATGTTGTTCCTAGGGCGTGGAAGAAAGACGCTCTACCAGTTGGTTTTCTCTCTAGCGTTCCATTTCCATGAAACCCGGGGGAACTGCAAATGCCAATTTGGACAGAGAGTCTGCTTCCATGTTGAGTTCTCTATAGACATGTTCGAACGTGATTTGATCAAAGGAAGAGGCAAGCTCTTTGACCAGAAGCAGAACGGGTTGAAGATGGCGAGACTTGATTTGAATTTTGTCTTTGGTCCAGTCTATCACCATCTTTGAATCTCCAAAAAGCTGTAGAAAGGTTAAGTTTTTCAGACGAGCCACCTTTAAAACTGCCCAGAGGGCTGATAGTTCAACTTTACTGTTTGTGGCTCTACCTGGAGCATATTTGATGGTCCATTTAATTCCTTCCGGAAAGTATATCACCCCATCGGCGCCACCGAGGGGAGGAGTCCCTTGGCTGGCACCATCGAAGAAGGCCCAAGGTATATCTTTGTTGATTGTAGGATTTTTAACTTGCCTTTGAGTAATTGTTGGAGGTTCTGAGCGGTGTTCTAGTGCTTTCTACAGAAGGGAGGAAGACGTAATAACAACATTAGGCTTTTGATTGTGAAAGATCGACTTGTTTCTAGCTTCCCATATGCTGAAAACGAAGAGTGCTGGGAATGCCTCAAAGTTACAAACCTTGGGGTCTTGCCACCAGTCGATTACATTCTGTTCCTGCGAGGAGTCTGTCTTTAGCGTCGTTGTGTACTTCAAGCTTTCAGATGTCTTTTCCCTTACATAACCTGCATATGGGCAGCAGCAAAAGAGATGAGGAGTTGTTTCCTCAGCAGCATTGCATAGTACGCAGATACTTGGTCCTTGCAGATCGCGTTTTATTAGGTTTTCCCAGGTTAAGAGTTTATTGCTCAGGGCTAACCAAAGAGTGAGGATTGTTTTCAATGGTCCAGGTATGCCCCAGATTTTTCTCCACCAGCGGCAAGGTTCGGTGTTTTGTGTAGATCTTATGGCTGCTTCGTAACCTAATTTGGCAGAGAAGCTCATCTTCCTGGAGGTGGATTAAACTAGATGCAAGGTTTGACAGGTAGCTGTTCCAAGCCGTGTCCCTATCTCCATGTAGGCCTAAACTTTGTGCCGATTCCCATACTGTGCTACCACCTGTCTCAACTTGTTGTGCCTCTACATCTGCTAAGGTACGGAGATTGTTTTCTCTGAGGAGGGAGATTAAGTCGTCTGAGAGCTTGCAATCATCCCCTGCTCCTGCCCAGGGGTCTTCCCCAAGTCGGAAGCTCCTACCATCTCCTATTTTCCAGGCTGTCCAGTTTCCAATTAAAGGGAAGGCGAGGACCAGAGCCTTCCACCCTATGGAACAGTTTTTGAAACTCTTATTGGGGAGTTTGAACCAATCAACAATTGAGAGTGGATGGCAATACTTTGAGAGCATGGTTCTTTTCCACAGTGTTGGATGGGGGTCAGTGAGCCTCCATAGGGTTTTTGCTGCCAACGATTTGCAGAAGAGGTCTGGGTTTTTGATTCCCCAACCTCCCATTGATTTCAGCAAAGATAGGGTGGTCCATTTCACGAGAGGAATTCCTTCTGATTGCTTGCTGGCTATCCACAGGAAAGAGAAGCACTTCTTACGGATTTTTTCCAGGATCTCTTTAGGTATATAAGCGATAGAGGCCCAGTAGACTGAGATGCTCTGGAGAACTGCTTTAAGCAGAATTAGTCTTCCCCCTCTGGAGAGGAAACGATGAGCCCATAGGTTAATCCTGGTTTTTGTTTTTCTGAAGAGCCAAAGTCAGTCCTGAAATGCGTAATCATTAGGTTTGAGGAAAAACCCTAAGTATTTGAAGCCTTCCGAGATGGGGATGGTTGGAAAGGCGAAGGTCTCTTTGATCTGGTTCACTGGTCCTTCTGATAGATTGTTGTATGCTAAGCAGGATTTATTTGTATTGATGACCATTCCAGTGGCTTGTTTGTATGTGTCTAGAAGAGATATAAAAGCTTGAAGATTTCCATAAGAACCCTTTCCCAACAATAGAACATCGTCCACAAAGAGAGTGCGGGTTAAGATTACTGAGGTGGACACACGCACTCCTTTGATAAGCTCTTCATCCTTGGCTTTGTGAATTAGGCGGCTCAGTGCGTTAGCTACCAGGAGGAAGAGGAAGGGGGATAAAGGGCATCCCTGTCTCAGCCCTCTTGTTGGCCTAAAGAAGGTGGAGGGAGACCCGTTAATCATAACGACATAGGAAGTAGATTGCAGGCAACCCATGATCCAATGAACTACCTCCATCGGCATCCCAATTTGAATCAGTAGCAATTGGATGAAGGTCCAGCTTACTCTGTCATATGCTTTGGAGAGGTATAGTTATAGGGCAAAAGCTGGCAATTTTCTTTTTTCATCGAGTGGATGGCCTCTTAGGCTAGAGAGACAGTGTCATGATTTTGTTTGTTAAAGAGGAACTCAAATTGTTCCTCGGTGATGATTTTGCTTAGGATGGGTTTCAAACGTTGAGCTAAAACTTTAGCTATGATTTTATAGATCAGATTGTAGCAGGCTATCGGTCTAAAATATTCAAAGGTTTCTCCCTTCTGCTTCTTAGGGATAAGAGTGATGAAAGTGGAGTTCAGAGCACCCAGGACTTTCCCTGAACCCTGAGACTCGGAGACTGTCTTCAATAGATCCACTTTTATAAGTTCATAGAAACTCAGGAAAAAATCCAATGTGAACCCATCCGGACTAGGACTCTTACCTTTCTGGAAGGAGTGGAGAACTGAGCTGATTTCCTCTTTGGTTACTAACTTTGAGAGGTCCTCCTCCACCTCCTCCGTAATAAGTCTTGGGAATAGGCTTAAGACCTCTAAGATTTCCTGGATAGGGCAACCTGGCGGGGCTTCAAACCTGTGCTTAAAGTGGTCTACCGCAGCTTTGGATTTCTCTTGGAAGGAATGAGCAGTGATCCCATGAGCATCCTTGATTTCAGCTATTGTGTTGATTTTTTTACGGTGAGTTGCGAACCGTTGGAAGAGCTTCGTGTTTTTATCCCCCTCTGCCAGCCATAGAGCCCTGCTCTTCAATCTCCAAATCTACTCCCCTTCTGCTAGGAGTTTATTTCTTTCATTTTCTGAATATTTTAGAAGATCTAATTCTTCAATAGTGAAGACCCTAGAGGTGTTTGAGTTGAAGAGTTCTTGAATTCTAGATTCTATGCTCTTAAGGTCTTTTTGTGCTGAGGCCTTGTGTTCTTTGTCCCACTCTTTGGATAGGGATTTCATTCTGAGCAGGTTGTTGGAGAATTGTTGCATATAGGATTCTGACGGAGGGACGAGGTTCTTCCAATTCTCTTTGACCTTATTACGATACCCTTCTTCCTTCAACCATAAAGGGTTGAGCTTGAACGGGGGAGGGGGTTTCTTCTCAGGAATCGATAAAGTAAGGGAGATGGGGCGGTGATCCGAAATTCCTCCTAATTCGACATAGGATTTTAGAATTAGGCGGTCCTAGAAAAGGCTTTCTGAAACCAAAAATCTGTCTAGCCTTTTGGAGATTGCATGATCTCCACTACGTTGGTTCCCCCAAGTGGGCTCGATCTTCAGAGGGAGGACGTCTACCAGGTTTTTTTCTTCAAAGAGGTTGATAAAGAAAGGGCTTAAAGAGTCGTAGCGGGCATTTTTTCCCCAGTACTCACCTAAATTTAGGGTCAGGTTTAGGTCACCCACCAAAATCAGATTAGGTGAATCCAACATTCCAGTTTTCCGTAAGCTGATCTAGAACTCTCTTCTGCCTATAAAAGGTCTGTATACATTCACGAAGGAGATTTGAAGCCCGATTTCAAGGACCTCCAATACTATTCTGATAACGTTGTTGGTCGTATCTTTGGACATGAGTTGGAGATAAGGACTCCAGGCTGATACAAAACCCCCTGAGTGCCCATCTATGTCAAGAGCTTCCAGATGCCAATCTTTTAGGATGCGGTTAAGAATTTCCTTCGTTGAGCTGCTATCTAGCATTGTTTCTTGCAGGAACAAAACATTAGGTTTTAACTTGGTAAGTAACCTTTTGATGGCATTTTGTTTTGAGGCCCCCCCTATCCCCCTGATGTTAAAGGAGAGGGCTAGCATTAAGCACCCTTGGATCGGGCTTTCTCTACTCTAAGAGCCTGTCCAATGGTTTTTTAATTTCCCTCTTTTATGTCTATAGTAGCTTGAATTTGAGCTTTTGAAAGTAATGATTTTCTGCCTAAACTAGGCTTTTGAGGCGGGTTTAGTGCTAAACCTCCTGTGGCACAGTCTGACAATGGTATAGTTTTGGAGCAAAGACCATAGAACCGCTGAGCAGGGGGGGGAGTTATCGAGGAAGCGCATGTATGAGGAGAAGGTGGGTTGTGTTCCGGAAGGGAAAATAAAGGGTCACATGAGAGAGTAAGAGAAGGGGCAACAGACACGGAGATTATAGAAGGAACCAAAGACGTAAGAGGAATGCCTTTTGGTTCCTCGCTAGCGTTGGTACCGGATGACTTGGTCTCCGCTTTGCTGTTTTGACTAACTCTAGCGTTTTCTGGTGTTGAGGCTTCTGCTAAAAGGTTCACCACCTTCTAGCAGTTGATGTCCAAAAGTGCAGACGCATCCTCTACGTTGTGAATTGATTCCCCCAGTGGGACGGTCTCCAATCCTAAATCGGAAGACAGTGGAGGTGGCTCCTTGTTGAAACTATTTTCTGAGGTCTGGGCTTCGCTCGTCTCTGATTGAATCCTTCTTACCTTCCTCCAAACCTTTCTGAGACTGGTTTGAGGTTGGCCTGGCTGTGCCTGCGTACAATCTCTCTGGAGATGTCCAACTTGTCTGCATATGTAACAACGAAAGGGAAATTTCCAATAATCTAGCCATTGTATCCAGGAGCTGCCGAACATTTCAAGCTTAATATTCTCAAATAAGCCTTCTCTAACGTCCAATTCATCTAGTATCCTGGCGCAACGTCTGTCTTGCTTAGTTTCCTAGTCGTCTTCCAGAGCCACAGACTTCCCTATTTTGTTTCCAATAGCTTCCAAAAAGTGTTTCTGCCAAAAGACCATTGGGAGACCAGGTAGAATTACCTAAATATGTTGGAGATTATGCGGCTCTCTTTTGGCATTGAAATTTACAGACCATTTGTTCAGAATTAGACCAGATGGGCCCCATCTCCAATGCTGATTCAAGAGGTTATCGCCCTTCTCCTTCCTGTCAACCTTGAAAAGGAACCAGCCTCTTGGGAGCAAGTGGAAATTCAGGGAGATAGCCAATTATGGGAGCCCAGTTGGTCTCTATGCAGTTTTTAAGGCCTCACACCTTCGAGTTTTTCCACAGAAACGTCCAACCAAAGCGAAGTTGAGGTAGTATGGGATTTCTACAATCTGGATGTGTCTACCCACAGAGTTCAGGGAAACCATTCTTAGGTTTGATGCCTTTCCGTTTGTTCTGATGAAAGCCAGCGGGATCCAGAGGGGTCAAACAGGGAATGTGCGGGGTTAAGGAGGCTGCCATCGTAATCTCAGGGGATTGCGTGGGAGAGGTGATGCGAGGGGAAGGGGAATGAGTGCGAGATGGGATCGATGAATTGATGAACTTGTCATTCGTGCAAAAAATTGGCTCGCAATCCGAGGGTTCGTAGTCGACCTCGTCGATGTACATAGTGTTTCCTGCTGCCACAATGAGCAAAGAAGTAGGGTGTGAACCAGATCAGCAGAAGAAAAATATGAAGAGGGAAGAACGAGTTCGCCTGGTTGAAAAGAGATTCCATGCTTAAGTTGTGTCCTGTCTTCGCGCTACCTTCGGGGATTTCAGACCTCCTCCTGGAGCAGAGTCGGAATGCTCCATCGCGCCCCTATATATATATAGAGTTACAAATACAATATGATGATGATGACAATGGTTATTAACATCCACTTATACCAACTTTGGTTTATCAAACCTTTAAAAGGTAAGGAATCACTTGATTTGCTACAAGAGTTTATTTTTATGTTAATAAAAAAAAGCATTCCAAGATCATCACAATTTTTTTGTTGTAAGTAAGCCGAACCTTATATTAGAAATCAAAAAGAAATTTACATTGAGTCTATGTGAGAACAAAGATATGAGGCACCATTGCCGATTTGAGTTTCAGGAATCCCGACCAACTACCCTTACAAAGCAAAAATCAAGAAATACACCCTCTCCTTCTTTGAGGAGTTACAAAGAGTAGAAAATTATTAACCTTAATTCCAAGCCGCTAAAACAGTTCATTCCCTTGTCCAAAATTATAGAACAAATGCCCCTATTACATATTCCATCCGCATCTGAATTCCAAAAGGAGGCAACTGAGTCATATTGACAGAGATTGAACATGGCAGTAATTACAAACAAAACCAACCAACCAACAAACAAAGGATTAAGAACCTAGATGCCCGATGGAAAACCCATAAGCATTACCCACAGACCATCCCGCTTTAGCATGCCATTTAGGAGCCCGAGCGTCTCTAGCATCCCCAACACTTGATCGACCAGCCTCAACACGCCTCACAGGATCGAGAACAACAACATCATCACACAGGACCTAGACGGGTCCAGAAGGAGATGCCAAGATGATTAGATATAACATCAACTTTCTTATGCATCAGGCGCGATTCATTCCATTGCTCCTTCCAGAAACGGGTTGGAATCCCATCCCCTCGCTACTTAGCTTCACGTTCTGTCATCAGGTGACAAAGAAAGCTCTTTATGACCCAAAATAAAGCGACGGATCTATCATACAATGATAGGTGGGCTCGAGTCGTGCCCAGGTCGCAAGTCCACAAATCCATGGCCACGAACTCTTCCACTGGTTTCTCCATCTCTAGGTCCACTCAGAGTTCTTGCTCAATAGCCTCAATCTCTTCACAAATCGTTGGTGGAACAATAGCCTTGTACATCCAAGCTATGTGAGCGGCACGAAGCTGCGATTAACACGCTTCCTGCTGGACCTTGGCTTCTTCAGGAGCCTCCTTCACCGTCTCACCTCTTAGCACCATAATTCCCTTCAACCACCAGTCTACCACCTTTCCCAAAATGTAACCCGAAGACTGTGTCCACCAAACAACTAGGTCAGGGAATTTATAACCCATCGTCTTCTGCCGAACAATCTCGCCAACTCCAGCTTAAATGATGTTGTAACCCAACCTAGTCATACAATGATTGTCCCATATCCCAGATAAATCATCACCCAAGATTTCCTGACCATCGTACATACCACCTAGACTTGCCATAACAGAGGCATTGAAGTTTAACCTGTTCCCTGTACCAAGCATCCCCCACATGATCCTCAACCTTGTCTTTGCTCTGGATTAATAAAATATTCCAACCGTGAGAAGGATGAGTCATATCCTTAGACACAGGGCACCTCCAACTCACCATGTGCCTCTCGATCGCCTGTCATATCCACATTTAGGCCACCCACATCTAGGGAAGATCACCATAATTTATTTATATATAACCAAACATGCAAATGCATATTAATACAATATAAGATAGAGTAGTTTCCTTGATCATAAAATAACAATATTTTAAAGTTAAAAAGCCTAATACTCATTCACATATCCCCCCACACACAAAAAAACAACTTTCTTAGTTTCCTTGATCATAAAATAACAATATTTTAAAGTTAAAAAGCCTAATACTCATTCACATATCTCCACACACAAAATACAATTTTCTTATTAAGACAACACATAATAAATTCATATTATTATATAAATTCAACCTCAACAACATTATAAAAAACACAAAATTTTAAATAACATTTTTATGGGTTGATCCACGAGCACAAAATATTACAAAGATGTCAATTATTCTATAAGTGTGTAAGTTTCTATTTTACAAAGAAATAATATATATATATATATATATATAACCAAATTTACAAATCCATAATAATACAATATGAGAGGAAGTAGTTTCTTTGATCATAAAATAACAATATTTTTAAAGTTAAAAAACTCAATACTTATTCACATATACACGTAAAATTGACAACCTTTTTATTAAAAAAAAATAATAAGTTTAAATTGATATATAAATTCAACCTCGACATTCATATAAAAGAACACAATATGATCGTGACAAATTTTTAAATAACCTTTTTATGTGTTGATCCATGAGCACAACGTATTACATAAAAGTCAATTTTCTTATAGGTTTGTTTTTCTATTTTATAAAGAAATTCTCAACACATAAAGCTAGGCCTTTTTTAACAAAGTACCATCGAATCAACTTTGGAATCTAATCACATGCAATCATGTATTATAACGACAATAAATTATAATAGCTTTCAAAATCAATTAACAATATTAGGTTTATACTATCTTTGCAAAATGCATTTGTACATAATTTGAAAGTTAACGATATTTCAAAATTGAAGGGTATTATGTATATTGTCAACTATCCAAAATATTGGGTGATTAAATATAAATTAAACATATTTAAGGTAAAAGACAATAATAAGAGGAAATACACAAAATAAATAATGAATATTTTTATATTAAATTTATTTTTTACATTAATATTTCTCCTTTAAATTGTGTGTGTATTTATATGGTTGTTTAAAAGTTCGTGTGTTGAGAATAATCTCATATACATAGCAATTGTAAGCTAAATAAAATGTATAAGATGCTCGTACTAAAAAACTATGTTATTTTGAAAGCTGGCTTTGTAGTACAAGCCTTCAAATTAATTTAATGAAATCATTTCTCACTCAAATACATCATGACAATGGCATATATCCTAAACCACTAACTCAAATGACAATGGCATATATCCTAAACCACTAACTCAAAGCCACATGCAACAAAGGTGAGTTTACAACATAAAACTCGTTATTACAACGACAAAATTCATTGCATATTCGACCACAAGCATGGGAAAAACAACATATGGGCTCCTAGGCTACTAACAAATACATCAACTTTGATTGTAGACACATGAATATCATGGGATGAGGGGCGTTTAAAGAAAAAAGTAAAGCAAAAAGAAGATTAGATAGAAGATGATTGAAGAACGATAAGTTTTCCAAGACAAGAATGGGATAATCATGTAAAAATCCTTTCTCATATGCAATATATCCAAGCCTATGTTCAACTATTGATTAACCAAATATCTCATCTTTCTCATAATAAAGGAAAATTAGGATTTCTTCTTAACAAGGTTTGAGATTTGAGCAGTGACATCATAGTAAACCTTAATTGACAAAAGATAAAAACCCCTTAACTTCAAGAATGTCAAAATCCATCCACACAAGAATGTAGAGAAGAGCCCTTAAGGTAGGGAAACGCCATCAATTACAACTTATGGAAGGAATCACTCCACAAGCCATGTTTGCTACAAAGCATTACATCAAACATGTCTCAATAGTATTCCTTTCCTCATGAGTATTCCCAGGGATCTAAGTTAACTACCCTTTGTTATTATATTATTTCCCTTAACTACCTAGTAGGTATGTTTATTACCTACCACCAAAAGTAGGTTTATTCCATGATTATGGACATATTACATTATTTATCCCCTTGTGTACCTCCCTAGTTACTCTATATTATTCTCCCTAGGTACATTACATTGCATGATTCCATCCCCCTTTGCATGTTTAGTCTCGGAAACATGGAGAAATATGTATAATATGATCTACTAAGAAATGTAGTCAATTGGTATCAAGCACGAACATCCATGCATCCTAGTGAAATGTGGACATGGCATTCAACTGCTTCCTTGCAACCTCAATATTGATTTTGGTTGCTACTTTGTTTCCATGTTGTCATTGCGCTACTCTCCATGCATTAATTTTAGCCCTCCATTTGCCTCATATTAGTTGCCTTTTCCATTCCATGTTGCTTGATGCTCCCTACCTTATCTTGATGACCATTGTTTCTCGTGCTGATGTGGGTGGCAATACACAACAACCTTGGCTATTGGTTCTTCTTTCTTTATCTCTTAAACTCATGATTCCTTTGAGTCATGTATCTCCTTAGATTCTTCTTCATTTTTATGTCCTTGCAATTTTTCTACATGTGTTTTTGTAAATATTTCTTCTTCTGATTCAACCTCAAAATCTTCTTTTGATGTGTCAGTGGGTACTGAAAAAGCTACAAGTGCTACCTTTGGCCCTTTCGCAATAGAAATATCTTGCAATCTGACTTTCTTTTCTTGTACCAATGCTTCAAAAACTTCTTGTGCACATAATTTAATATTAATTATAGCAACTGATTCCATCCATGGATATCCTAAAACAATGTCTATAATATCCATATCTATAGCACGAAATCCGAATGCAAGGCATATTTATCCATAATCTTCAAATCTTTAATTTTTTTAACATTCCCACCCTCAACATAAGCGCTTTGAATATGTTTTATGGGAGCTTGCAATCTTTTAGCCAAGTTAACATTGATGAAATTATGTCTGCTACTAGGGTTTATTGAGATAATATCATTTTATTGTTGAATACATTCATGAACTTGTAAAGAGAAGTTTGTGGATGAAAATAAACTCCTAGTGCTCTTTGTATCCTTCTTAGTGCCATGAGGCCACATGTCTAAAAATACTTTCCCATGTTCTTCATATAGGAGTGCCTTTATCTCTTCGTAGTTAAGTCCATATGAGTCCCACCAGATGCTAGCATCATCCTTTAAATTAAGGTATAAATCATTTTCCCAACATATTGGATGTTTTGAATTTATCCATTTTATGTATTCTTAAATACTAGGACCATCAACTTTCCTAGAAAAAAAAACATCTTGCTTGGAGGAAATCCCATGACCAAAATTAGGGTTGTGAAGAAATAACTTACGTTTCAATGGAGTTCCTTTTTGCAACAAAGGTTTTGTGGTAGGAAAATTGAAATGATCACGACTCTCTTAGTATTTATCAAAATCACTATTATGACCACAATTATGAAATGTCATGGTCATTTTGCATCTATTGGCATTTGCCTGAATTCTAGGTTCTCTGCTAAAATACATTTAATCTGCAATTTGTGTGACCATAATAAAAACCCTTAAACAATTGATTTTAAATCAATGATAATTTAACTTTTTGGACTCTGATTTGGACAATTTTTTAAAACTTGACTATATTTTCTAGACGAACTCAAATCTACAGTTGGTTTCTTGAAATTAGATTTTCAAAAATGGATATGAATAGCATAGTCCTATTTTTTCCTTCAAAAATTTGCAAAAAGGAAATAAAAAAATATCTTCCACTTTTTGGTCCAAGAAAGGGCTTTGCTACCACTTGTAGCAAACCTTAAGAGATTTAAAGGTAGAATTTAGAAATTAGCTTGTGAATAAAACAATATATCCACACAATAAACAAGAAGTTAATGACACAATAATGTAGAGAAGACCCTTAAGGTATGGTAACACCATTAATTATTCCTTATAGAAGGAATCATTCCAAAATCCACACTTGTTACACTAGAATACTCACATCCAATATCCAACTTGTCTCGATAAAATGATATTCATGTGTATTTATACTTTCTCATGAGTATTTCTGAGGGTCTATGTCAACTATCCCTTTCTGAGGGTCTATGCCAATTATTCCTTATTATTATATTATTTCCTCTAACTACCTATTGGGCCTATTTATTACCTCCCATTATGAAGTGGCCCTATTTATTACTAGTACCATTATGAAGTGGGCATATTCATGATTATGACCACATTACAATAATTGTCCTCTTGGGTGCCTTCCTAGGTACATTAGATAGAATATGATAGAGAAATGGTAAGCTTCCCAAGACAAGAATGGGATAATAATGAAAAAATAAATTCTTAGATGCAATCTATGCAAGCCCATATTCAACTATTGATTGAACAAATATCTCATCTTCCACATAATAACGAAAAAATTCGGTTTTCTCCTTAACAAGGTTCAATATTTGAGTAGACATTTAGTAGGGAAATCTAGAGAATGAGACAAGGCAAGGAGACAAGCAAGTACATGCTAGAAACAAAGATATGGAAGAAATCATTGTTAACATCACTATGGAAGAACATGGAAATTCTCTTGACCTTATAATTATCAATCCAAGGAAGAAGAAAATGAAGATATTTTAGAAAACACCATTAAGTTTTTAGGCAAACTATGCACATTCAAGTGTCAAACATAAAATGTGTTTTGAGATGGAAGGAAAGGAGAGAGCCAGACCATGTGAGTGTGGATTTTTTAGATACATCATCATGAACCAAAGTGTTAAATGATAGACATAATATCAAATGGGAAATATTTGGATAAATGAAGACCTAACTAGGGAGAAATTCAGTAAAAAAATAAGGAACGAGAGAACGTAAATGCATACAGAGAATATGGTAAAACCACATTCTTGAGATAGAAAAATGTTGTGATATTTGGAAAAAGAAAATTTGATAAACCAGGTCAAGAGAGACACCATGAAGCAAAGGAAATATAGATCCTAAGGATTTGTACATGAAACTTCAACGACTTATTTATGGACATGGCATACACTTTCCAACCTTTTTATATGATATTGATGTGTTCATTGTTCTAGAAACTCGGGCTTAGTGTGAATATATGAAATACTTGATACATGATTTTAAGAAGCAATATGTGTGGAATCCCAAGGATAATAATTATAGATGGCCATTTGGGGTGTGGCCTTTTATATATGTAAATGTGATTAAAAGAATATACATGTCACCCAATTTCATAGCTACTAGTAATTTTCTCCTCTTTAGTCTCCAATATAAAGTGTTTTAAAATATCTCCTTATGCAATTCATTTGTTGGTTTCGACCCATCTTCTTCATCTTTGTGAGCATAACTCGATGCACTCAAAATTGCACTATGTAATCTATAAATGTGCATTGTAGAAAATATATAACTGAAAAGTCCATCTTGCTCAGTACCATCCTTCAACATCCAACATAGTAACAAAAAAGGGGTCAAACTTGACAAAATTAAGTTGAGCAATGATGAAATATGAACCATCGTCTTTGACAAAGCCTACTCTATTGAATTTCAAGGATTAAATGGTTGCTTGGACAAATTTATAAAAAATGGGCTCATATTGCAGTGAAGTCTTTCTTTGCAGAACCATTGTTGGATACATGCCTATATCTTGTATGATGTATCGAAGGATGGATTCATTGGGTGAATCTATGAGGGAAGCCTCAACGAGATGTGCACTTGCTTCGGGCCATCCTCAAAGGCACCACGAATCCATACCGTCTTCTTTCAAGTAAATATAAGCATGGAGACACCTGTCACCTATTATAAAATGTGGCACATTATCGTGTAAAGGAGTTTAATGATGCCCTGTTCAAAGACTATATGGAGCAAAAATACAGGCCATACATCAATATTTTTACTAACTCACACTAGAATATAACACCTTACAGGTAAGAAATCTTGGAATCTCGATTTGATCAAGTTCAATTGGCTCTTAGAGACTAAATATACTGAAATTCGCTATGGGTGGTGCTTCGACATCCTTGCATAGGATTCCAAGAGAAGTAAACATGATATCATGATTCACAATACCAGGGTATCACCAACACAAATCCACAACAGGTATGGAGACAAGAGCAACTCCATGACCATAAATCAAATCAAACTAATTTGTTGTCTCCACATAGGCTAGACTTATTAGTTACACACAAGTCTCCATGGTATCTCCACCACACAAGTCAAGATACCTCACACCACCATGTTCCAAGCTCCATGACACACAGGTCCATGCAACCGGATATACACCGAACTTCTTTAGGTTGAAGGTTTCATGCTAGGGTTTGCTAGTCTACCTTCGACGGGCTTGAATCCCTTCAATTTGAGTTTCTGGATGCCTTTTGTTGTGTTTCCTCTCCTCTCCGGGGTGAATAACATGCAAGACGCACTGATGAGTAGATTAGTATGTATGTGTATGTATGACTAAAGCAACAAGTAGTGTGTGAAGGAAGAATGAAGGAATTGGAAACTGAATTTTGTATGGTATGCGATATGGAGAGAGTGGGTTCATGATTTGTGGTATTACCACTATAAGTAAGAACACATCAAAGGATACTATTCAATGCAAGTAGACTATAGTTTAGGGTTCACAATACCTTCAACTCAGGTGGGAAATCATGTTGGGAGAGGGAGGTAATGGATGGAGGTTGATGGAGGTTAGGTTATGTAGAGAAGAACCACACAAGTTTACAACGGTTATGGCAGACTGGCAAGAATATGGTAGACAAAGAGCATAGCTAGGTCTGATAGAGTAGATTGGAGGACATAACATAGGCACTCTGATACCACTGTTGGAATGCCCAAGTTGGAAGACAAGCAAAGATTAGGCAGAGGCAAGCATAGATAAAGAGAATTAGGCATGAAAGCATGTATTTCCATTAAATATTTACATATATAAATACAATATGTAGTGACACTTGGTCTCATCTTCCAAGCTATCTGTTGGACTCCAAAATGACTCTTCATATTCATTAAACCTAACAAATTAGGTTTCTAACATAAAGATCCAAAATTCAAAGGAAATTTTTGGAGAGAGTATGAAAGATAATGGGAATAACACTGGCTTTGAGTTCAACTTATCATCCAAAAACAAATGACCAAATGGAAATAGTTAAGAAATGTTTATTGGGTTATCTTTTTTATTATTCTTTAGATAAAAAATTTCAATGTAGGGTCAAGTGGCTTCCTTTAGTGGAATGGTGATATAATACTATCTACCACACATCTACTAAGATGCCTCTAAAGTACAAGCAACATATGCACATATGGAAAATACTAACAGAACTTTGTAAATACTTAAAGAAAACCTCCAAATGGCCCAAAACAGGATGAGGCAACAAGAAGATCAACATCAAAGTGAAAGACAATTTGAGGAGGGTGGCAAGCTGTATTTGAGGAGACAATCTTATAATCACTCTACTCTCAAATAAAAGAAGAATAACAAATTATCTCCAAAATTTTATGGAATCTACAAGGTTCTCTACAATATTGGAGAAGTGACCCATGAGGTTAGATTTTCCTTCTCAATTCATGAGGTTTTTCATGTACCTTACCTAAAAAAGGTTTTGGGACAAACTATGCCAGTGCAAATGAAACTGCCATAATTAATTGAGGAAGGGAAGTTGAATCTTGAACCAGAAAAAAATATTGATCGACGTTCTTTATCTCTTTGGAATATAACCATTAAGGAGTACATAATCAAGTGGAGGAATATGCCTCCGGAAGAAGCTACATGGGAAAATGAGCAATTCATGAAGAAACACCCTTAATTACAAGCTTTGAGGGAAAATACTTCTTAGAGAGGGGTGTTATACTAAGGCCCTAATCATCATTCTTTATTAGTATATTATTTATCGTTAGGTCAGCTTAGAAGTAGTTTACATATTGATCACTTTATCTCCTATTTATAATAAAGGAGATTCATTTGTATAATCATCTCATGTTGTCTTGTGCATTTGATACATTGTAAAAGTAGGTAGCCCCCTCGAAGAGGCTTCTTATTCAACTCTTTCTTTCATTTCAAGGTATTTGTTACTCTCTCTTCTAATTTTATGTTATTTTGGCAATTTGGTGCATAACAATTGTTCCGACCTCCTTTGGCTCGAAATTCACTTTGTTGCTCATCTCCTCTACCCCAGTGAGGATGCTAAATTTTTATTTGGATTATCATTTCTCAACCTGCACCATTTATTTTCAAAAATGGTTTACAAGAGATATCTAAATTATTGATGCATGCATTTAAAAATTACAAGAAAAAACTATGCAAAGGCATGTGCAAGGTTGTATGTCACCCTCAACCATGACTACCCCTATAATCTATAACCCTAATCATTAACAATAGTAAGTGAATGTAGATTTCTGAATGATTAGCAAGCTATAATGCCCCTCAACCTTGCTATGACTATCGATATTGACGACACTTATTTGTAAGTGACCTAGTGAAAGAAACCAAGATAAATGACTGCTTATATGTTGATTTAGAGTAAATTGTTGACTGATTAGCGATATATGTGATAGATGAATATGTTTCTAATGAATGATTGATTTAATGACGATTATGGATAATTGTGATTCTAATATGAAATATTGATGATTGATTAGCACATTTGAAATCTTATGATGAATGTCGTATTTATGCTAAAATATGGAAATTGAATTATGCGGGTGATTATGATGTGAATCCCATGGGAAATTATCTATGTTTTTCTTAACGATTAGCAAATGAATGAAATGAATTACGATATGACGATTTTTTAGCAATATTATTGATGTGTGCTCTGAGTATGTGTATAGTGACAGGTAAGACCATTTACCGACTGACTCATGATAGAACAAAAAGGGGGACGTAGCGGATGGTAAAAACCCACACAGGAATACGACGATGGTGTATGCTCCCGATAGCATCCACGCACGAGTTGAAAGCTCGTTCAACTTTACTCGGGTGGCCGTGAAGTCATATGGGTGAGACCATAACGATTTGGTCACATACGAGGTTGAGGGGCGCATAGTAAGAATAGACTTACTCCTCAATGCTATTAGTCTCACATAGAGTGTAGACGGATGATTTATGGTAATGGTTTCTAAAATCACTACACAAAATCCCAGCACGACAGTAAAATGAGAAATTATTGTCGGAATGACCCAACAACGTGGTACCTAGACAATTAAGGAAAAAAAGTGTTGTTAGAAGGACTCGACGATGTCGTACCTAGACGAATAAAGGAAATTGATAAATGAACACCTATGTTTTTGGCATATAGTATTGCATTAGATTATTTGTGCATGAAATGATTATTTATAATTATGTATTTGGCATATAGTATTGCATTTGATTATTTGTGCATGAAATGTTTATTTATAATTATATATTTAACGAATAGTATTGCATTAGATTATTTGTGCATAAAATTATTATTTGTAATTAAATCATTGGGAATAATTAAATATGGAGAAAATGATAGACTAGGAGTAATTAATTAGTCAACTCCACTTGCACCCACTAAAATAGAGATTGGAATCCTAGCATTAGGGGACATCTAGGAATAAAATGTGGGAAGTATGTGCACCCTCATGAGAGAGCGACACATGGCTGCGTGAATATTTGTATTAAATAATTTTGCATAAAAGAGTATTTTTGCATGAGGCGACATATGCTGAGAAGAGATCATTAGGAAGGTCAACTAGAGCGCTTAACCATAATGATTGAATGCTGGAACGATGACAACTGTGTCGCCATAAACCATACGAGAAGTGCGTGTTACGGGTGTTGTTCTAGCATTGTTGCAAACACAGGTTATGATTACTTGGTATAGTCAAATAGGAATGGAATGAATCTCAACCAATAGTGTGGATCTGGCCACCCCATATACACCAATGTTTCCACACTTGTCAGCTCTCTATAGGATACCCCTCACATCGATACGCAGGCGCAGTTTGAATTGCTGGCATGTTGCAGTCATATGACCTAATTACGATGTAAACCACATGCCATTCGATCTCAAGTTACGATTTCTATGAACAAGCATCACATGCCATTTCTTAGTGGTGAGTATTCCTGTACTCGATGGTTCCGGCAAGGTCGCCCCATTTCCTATGCGTCGAAGCCCATTGGTATGGCTCTGTTACGCCTCTTTGTAAAATCCCCCCCCCCAACAAAATAGATCAAATGAGAGACAAATAACTAGGTTATCAGGCCGCCAATTTTGGTTATGAATGATTATCAAACCTTGTTTCTCATAGTTGAATATTTTCTTGTTTAAATAAAGTTTTCTGATATTAACCTTTAATAGTGTTTAAACTGCTAAGTGGCTTCCGTTGGAATCAACTACCACTTCTCTGTTCGACTGAGTTATTTTTCCCCTATTGAATGAAATGGTATTTGTCTCTATGTCCCTTTTGTTAAACTGCTTGAGCCAAGCTTGATCGACTGCTATAGTCATCAATCTTCCTTTTGGCATGGTTGTTAAATCCATGTTGTTTATGTGCCCCAATTAACCTCTGTCTTAGGTATGCGATCCCGTCATAGTTGGATATACTAAGTGAAGATAACGACGATTGCCTAAGTTCATTCGCAATGGGCGTTATTAAAGGCTGGAAACACGTGTTTACCCCTAAATTGAGTGTATCGATATATCTTTAACATAGTGTATGCATATATTTATATTGGTAATTAAATTGCTATGTATTACGTGATAGCTGGGGAATTTCATTTATGTAGAAGGTTTGCCAAAATTACTTGGTATTAAATATTTCAATATTTAAAAGAAATTTACTTTACTTGCTTTGCTTTTACAACATTTTGCGAAGTGTCTGTACAACACGTCTATATACAAAACTCTGTGTAGGGGTGTAATGGGTTACTATGCATGTGCAAAGTCTGTTGTAAACGCCCAATGAAAATAGGGTAATGTACCAAGCAAGACACACCCCACCAATCAATATTCTATCTCTCCTGATCATAGCATTGCCCAAGCTAGTGTCATTACAGCTATGGTTGGATTTTTATATCTAGATCAAGGATTCAGTAATGGAAGATTTATGTGTTGTAGTCATTTCTATATTCAATTAAAATACATAAAGGTAGTTATCATGTAAATGATTGATATATGATCAAATTTAATTGATGTGTATAAATGCATTGTATCATTATATAAGTATTGATATATGATGATGTTTTAATTCCTTTTTGAATGTGTTGAGCTATTACATCCTTATTTGACTCATGTTAAGCATTGAATAATATTAATGGATTGTATTTTATATAATGAAAATATATGAGGACCAAGAAATAAATGAAGGTTTATGTTATATGTTTTATATAAAATTAGATTTGTATTTTTATTTGAATCATGTTAAGTATTGAATAATATTAATGGATTGTATTTTACATAAAGAAAATGTACGAAGACCAAAAGATAAATGAAGGTTTATGTTGTGTTTTATATAAAATTAGATTTGTATATAGCAATTGAGGATTGAAGAGAAGGGGAAATATATATGGAAGATTATTATATTATATAATAATCAGGAGTTGAAAGAGCTAGAAAATTATGAAGTGAGGCGCTTTCATGTAAAGTATCTATATTTTGAGAAAAGTCGATGGGGAATTGAATGGAATTATGTCAAATTTAATATGTTTTTATGTAATTATAAGATTTATATTGATACATCAGGTTATTATGTAAATAAAAGGTTAATGCATTTTTATATAGTGGAAGGGTTTATGTAAATGCTTGTGTTTTGTAAGGAATTGTATATTGATAAAAAGTTGATATGTGAAGACTAATGCTCTAAACCTTATACAAATAAATCCTATGGTTTGTCCAAGATTGGATAAAGACCAAGCATAACTTAAAGTCTTCATAGTCACATAGATGTCTAGTAACTAGAGCGACCAAAACCTAATTGTTACATGTAAAACGTGTAGTGTATACTATTTAGAGTCCAGAGGTACCATGAGGGGGTTCCTAATGGCATCCCTACCATTGAAGTTACTAAACACATTTAGTTGGGAATGAGGAAGGATTGATCTAAAATAGCAGATTATGTGATCAAGTTAAAGGGGTCGACCGTTTGAGCTGATAAGACCTTAGCTGTATATGATTAAGAATGGATTTGTATCCTTTATATTATTTACCTATGTCAATATATGCTTATGCATATCATTAAATTCATGAACTATATATGTTTATTTATGCCGGGATCATCTTATGCATATGGATTGATTATATGTTTTAACATGTTAGACAAACGTTTATGTTCATATACGATTAAGAATAGAATTGTCTCACTTGTTTTGCATACTCCAGTCTAAATATATTTATGCATATCAAGTCATTTGCTTAGCATTATAACTTTAGCATGTCAGATAAATGTATTACTTATAAATATTGAAAGGAATTAGATATCATCTTTTATAGTTGTACATATTGATAAATATGTTTTTATGAATATCATTAAGAGTGTTGAGTTTATGTGCTTATGTACAACAACCAAGAGTATTGTCTTGTTGAAGTATAACGGTTACATTTTAGTAAAGGATAAATGTTAAAACATTACTCTTAATTAAAAATTAAGTGTTATAGATTTTTATTCATTAAAGCAATATCATATTTAGGTATAGAGCCACATTCCTTTTACCTTTCTCCTTCTTCCTATATATAGGAAGAAGGAGAAAAGTAAGAGGAATGTGGCTCTATACTTAGATATGATACTGCTTTAACGAATAAAAATCTATATATTAGTAGGAGGGATGACAATACCTTATGTTAATTTACATTCTACTTTAAATCTATATATTAGTAGGAGGGATGACAATACCTTATGTTACTTTACATTCTATTTTAACTATTGATCCTTCTAAATTATAAAAATATACATGTTTTATGGAAAGAGATGGTACTAGAATCATTAACTTTTAGTTTTTCTTTTAAAAGTTATATTCATGTATTGAAAGAGAAGAGATTGTGATGGGTACACTAAACTCTTAATTATACAATATCATTTTTTTATGATAATTATGTGTTATAAAGGAAGAATGGAATGTTGGATATTCCATTCATTATTTGTGAGAGTTAGCTATGTTTATGTTTAATAAAAATGGATTGAATATATTGTTGCACATGTAGACTTTAAAAAGAGTAATTGTGGAACATACTTTTGGTTAATTGAAAGGAATTATTTGTGTATGGACTTGAATGAGAAGGGGTAATGAGTTAAAGTTATATACTTGCATATACAATTAAAGGAAGAAAATAATGTGTAATATAAAAGTTGTAATCAAAGAAAATTTTGTTGTAATCTAGTTTGTTTGTTTGTTTGTTTGTTTTTTTTTTTTTTTTTCCATGTGGTTCACTTTAATCGGCTTAGCCGACCGCTACATCCACGAAATAATTTCTGGCGGATCCACCCGAAAGGGCCTCACACTCGCGGCCGCTGTGTGCCTAACCCCAAGAGAGTCAATGAGAATGGATCCCGCGACCTCGCATGCTGGGAGGCCTAACTACGAGTACTCGACCGATTGAGCTAACTCTTGGGGCTATTGTAATCTAGTTATGTATCTAATATATATATATATATATATACACATGACCTTGATTATGACTAGCAGATAGAAGGTGTTACATTTTGGAGGAAGGATAGCTAAATGGATTTGAATTATTGCTTGGATTTTGTTATGCAAAAGATGATTGGGTAATTATTGTGTGGTTATTAATGCAATATAGCTTGTAGTTAATTTTGATATCATGGATCTTAACCACTAGTGTTTATGGTGAAGGTTATCTGGTGAAGATAGAAGAGAATGGCATGAAAATTGATCATGAAGAGGAAGTGAGAGTGTCTGTGAATGTACGATAAAAATTAACTTCAGGATTAAGTTTTAATAAGGAGGGGTGTATGTAATGCCCCTTAACCTTGCTATGACTATCGATATTGATGACACTTATTTGTAAGCGACCCAATTAAAGAAACCAAGATAAATGATTGCTTATTTGTTGATTTAGAATAAACTGTTGATTGATTAGCAATATATGTGATAGATGAATATGTTTATAATGAATGATTGATTTAATGACGATTATGGATAATTGTGATTTTAATATGAAACATTATTGATTGATTAGCACATGTGAAATCTTATGATGAATGTTGTATTTATGCTGAAATATGGAAATGGAATTATGTGGGTGATTATGTTGTGAATCCAATGGGCAATTATCTATGTTTTGCTTAATAATTAGTAAATGAATGAAATGAATTACGATATGACGATTTTTTGGAAGTACTATTGATGTGTGATCTGAATATGTGTACAGTGACAGGTAAGACGGTTTACCGATTGACTCACGATAGAACAAAAAGGGGGACGTAGAGGACGAGAAAAACACACAGGGGTATGACGATGGTGTTAGATCTTGATAGCATCCATGCACGAGTTGAAATCCCGTTCAACTTTACTTGAGTGGGCGTGAAGTCGTATGGGTGAAACCATAACGATTTGGTCACATACGAGGTTGAGGGGCGCGCAGTAAGAACGAACTTACTCCTCAGCGCGATTAGTCTCACATAGAGTGTAGCTGAATGATTTATGGTAACGGTTCCTAAAATCACTACATGAAATCTCAGCACGATAGTAAAATGAGAAATTATTGTCGGAAGGACCCAACGATGTGGTACCTATACAATTAAAGAAAGAAAGTGTTGTTAGAAGGACTCGACAATGTGGTACCTAGACGAATAAAGGAAATTGATAAATGAACACCTATGTATTTGGCATATAGTATTGCATTAGATTATTTGTGCATGAAATGACTATTTATAATTATGTATTTGGCATATAGTATTGCATTAGATGATTTGTGCATGAAATGTTTATTTGTAATTATATATTTAATGAATAGTATTGCATTAGATTATTTGTGCATGAAATGATTATTTGTAATTAAATAATTGAGAATAATTAAATATGTAGCAAATGATAGACTAGGAGTCATTAATTAGTCAACTCCACTTGCACCCACTAAAATAGAGATTGGAATCCCAGCATTAGGGGACATCTAGGAATAAAATGTGGGAAGTATGTGCACTCTCATGAGAGAGTGACACATTGATGGGTGAATATTTATATTAAATAATTTTGCATAAAAGAGTAGTTTTGTATGAGGTGACATGTGTCGCAAAGGATTTTACTATTTAAGCAAGAGGTAAGAAAGGGAAAAGGGGATGGCTCCCTAACGCTGGATGACTGTCGGGTTGACGAATGAGTTCTGATTGTGCTTTCTATTGTGAGTTTGACTAAGGATTTTGGTGAGGGGGATCTCACTCTTGAATCCTTACTAGTGTGTATCCTCTACGACCCTAAAGGCTCGCGGGTGGCTATGCGACCAATTGCATAAGCCTATGGTTGGGTGGCGAAGCTAACGATTGCTTCGCCTATGGTTAAATGAGCATTTACTTGTGGATGTCAATCAAAGACCTAGTCGGCACTTGGACAAGCTGGATTGGATTGAAGACGACAACCTCTCCTTCAGCAACGGATTCGACTTACGGTAACAAATTCTGTGTTTTGTGTTTACTAGTTAGTTCAAATCTCGAATTTATTTAATTTTATTATTGATTATGCATTGTAAATGGTTTATACTATCTTCTTAAGCCTTAGAAAATAGTTTTAAATAGGACCACAGAATTGGGGTCGCTACACAAAATAATAATTAACAACAATAAGAACATTAATTGAATGGAAAATTCTGAGTGTACAATAAACTAATCATTAATGCATATTTTGAAAGTAGATTTCTTTGTGTAAAAATATGTGTGTGATCCATTGATATTTAACATAATAGCTATAATTTCTTTTATTTCAAGCATAATATCATATCATTTAAATAGAATGAAATTTAAGAGGAATAAAAGTAAATTACCTCAAGTAATTGTTTGAATGAGCAGTCTAATCCTTAGTAGCAACCCAATCCTTAGTCTAGTCTAGTCCTTAGTAATGTTACCTAAACTAGATTTAATCATCTCAACCAACTATTAGCCAAGTTTCTAGTTTTGGGAAACCTGTGGGATTTCCTATCCCTTTATGACCGCAACTCCAATAACAGTCACTCGAACTTCCAAGATCACATATCTATCTCATATTCAGTTTCTTGTAATGATTATTTCAAAAAATAGTCCAACCAACCAACAAGTAGCCCCAACTCATTCCCTAGCTTCCCCATATAAACTCCTCCTTCAACCACCTTCCTTGCTTCTCGAGAAGGGCCTTAGCAAGTTCCAAATATGATATAATAATAACTCACCTACCCACTCAATGATCTGGAAAACCCTTAATGAGACAGTCTCTCTCATTAACTCAACTCATATATCGTAAATATAAATATAATATAATCATAAAACATCTACCTATGATAATTATATCTCTCACATCAATGTATGATTGGTATCCATTAAATGAATTAAGTTATAAAATCACGTGCAAATGAGAATAATGCATACCAAATGATAATTAAGTGAAATGCAAGGAAATGCAATTAATACAATACAATGAGATGTAATTAATACCAACATGAAATGTCATTAATACAAGTTTGGAAATGAATGTTGATTATAATACTATATTTTAGTCGTTATTACATCCATCAACCATTATTGATAATAACAGTTTAATCTCTCTCTCTCTCTCTCTCACACACACACACACACACATAAACTAATACTAGTGTACGTGTGTAAGGTATGTATGCATTGCCATCATACACATAGCTTGTGTGTGTACTATATATAACCATCATTATCTCTATGCATAGTATTTGAATGATAAGACAACAATAATCACTTGCAAGACATGGCAACCACACATCCAAGACAATAATCCAATTCTCACAATATGATGTAATGTTGTTAACTAAGTCACAATACATAAACTCTAATCAAACATCATGCTTAGGTTTAAATTAATGGCTTTAGAAATGGTTTAGAGGTGAAAGGAACCAATGTAGGGACCCCTTTTTCGGGTCCTACTGAGAAGAAATTTTAAAATCTTAAAAACATAATAAAACCAATATAATGCATAATCATCATACAATTATCAATTTCAAGGACTAACAAGTATACACATAACCACAAACCTGTCAACCGTAGTTTAATCCCACTACCGAAGGAGATGTCGTCGTCTTCAATCCAATCTCGCTTGTCCCTTGCCGTCCGCTTCGCCTGTGAGATCCCTCTAGTAAAAGCTCGATTAACCATAGGAGAAGCATCTGTTAGCTTCACCACCTAACCATAGGCTCATGCTTTCAGTCGCATAACCACCCCCGAGCTCCGGAGTCGTAAGAACATACAATGCCCTGGCTTTCCGATGGGATCCCCCAATCCCCGGTCAAGCTATCAACCCAACTCCAAGGAAACACACTTTAAAAAAAAATCTATTACGTTGTTCGTCCAGCACTAGGGAGCAAGAGAGATCCTCTCCTTCTCCTCCCTTTCTTTTATAGCCAAAAATTTCCATGCCATGTGTCCTTCCATGCAAAAATAATATTTAATTAATAATTCTTTTAATATTTACTCTCATGCAACAAGTGTCACTCTCACATGAGTATGCACCTAAACCCCTAATTTGTCTCTTTGTTGTCTCCTCAGTTAATTTCTCTAATCCCTAAATCAATGGGATGTAGGTAGAGTGGTCTCTACATGGGTTTTACTCAAGTTTTGTTTTATAATTTATTTGTTGAATATTATCTCTCATGCATATTTATTCTAGTAAATATGGACATATATCTATTCCAAGTTTTCTTTTTTTCTAAAGCTTTAGATAAAAAAAAAAATATTCTTTTATTAAATTTTCTAAAATTCTATATGCCTCTTTAATCATATATGCACAGTTTTTCTAAATGCTAAAAGTGTGAGAAATATCCTTTTCATGCATAATTAATTTAATGCAATTCTATATGCCAAGAACATAATTGCAATTAATCCCTTCATGCATAACTAATTTAATGCAATCTCTATATGCCAAATATATATGGGTGTTCGTTTTGACTTTCTTTTCTTTATTCGTCTCGGTATCACATCGTCGGGTCCTTCTGACTTTCTTTCCTTAATCGTCTAGGTACCACATCGTCGGGTCCTTCTGACTTTCTTCCCTTAATTGTCTAGGTACCACATCGTCGGGTCCTTCTGACTCTCTTTTCTTTTCCTCTCGTGGGGAGTACTGTGTAGTGATCAGGGAATCGTTACCGCGATCTCTCGACTACACTTCCTTGGAGACTAAGGGCGACTGAGGGATAAGGCTCTCCTTATCGCGTGCCCCTCAACTCATCGTACGAGACCAAGTCGTTGTGGCCTCGCCCGTACGGCACACGCTTCCCCGGGTGAGCTGAAACGGCTTCCGACCCGTGCGTGGAGTGGTATTTCATGGTCGACGTCTGTCATCGTACCCCTATGTATGTTTCCTGTTCTTATGACCCTTGTTTTTCCATTGTGAGTCAGTTGGTAAATCGTTTTACCTGCCACTGCACACACTCAAGGCACACATCAGTAGCGTTGCACTATAAAAATCATTAATTGCATTTATGGGGTACATCATCAAAATCTCTCAGTCAGTCGAGCATATATCATTCAATCATTTCAATTTCATAATCTCTCAGTCATTCGAGCATATATCATTCAATCATTTCTATTTCATAATCTCTCAGTCAGTCGGGCATATATCATTTATTCCTTTCCATTTCAAAATCTCTCAGACATCATTCATTCCTTTCCATTTCAAATCTCTCAGATATCATTCATTCTGCTAATCATTAAGCAAAGCATTTATTCAGTTATTATTTTTAAGTGAAGTATCTATTTCTATAAGTGCCATCACTATCGATAGTCATAGAGAGTTTGAGGGGCATTACAACCAAGTACAACTAAAATGGCATCTAAATCCCAAACCATATCTTTACTAACCTAAATCATCCTTCCTTGCTAACCTACTTCCAACTTCCACTTCCTGTTGGGATAAATTAAGCAACGTGTATCAAATAGTACAAGTCTAGAAGCGTCTGTCATGAACCCTGCCAAACGAGTAATTGAGCAGACAATTGTTAGAGATAAGATGGTAATAAATAGGCTTCTAGAAGAGTAAATTAGAACCCTTGATTCATTCTCTTGATCAATGGTCCAGCTTCAATTATGTATGCATAAATATAGGTTAGATCTAATGCCAAATATAGTGCATTCTATGTATTCTTCTTTGTGCCCAAAGCACAATGGTTGTCATCTAATATTGTGAGTTTTAAGTTTTCTGATTTGGTATCAAAGATCATAGCTTGGTGACGCCATGAAGTGTGATCTGTCAGAGCTTAGTGAAGCTGTAAGGTGTGTTCTGTCTAGTCATTGTTAAGGCAAAATTGTTGGTCAAACAAATTGTTATGCACAACGTTGTTGGAAGTCTGGGTAGAGGAGACTCACTCTCAAAACTATGGGCGTGTTATTCTTACTAAGAAGAGATTGTGAGGTCACAACCTTCATATTGTTTGGATTGTTGCGTGGAAAAATCATGAAGAAAAGAGCTAATTGTGGAATTAGTAGCAGCTATCTGTTGAGGAGAATGCCTAATAATTTGTTGCTACTGAAGCTTAAAGTGGAGGAGATGCCGCATTAGAAATAGATACTATTGGAAGAGCTTAAAATCCATCACTTTCTTATAGCTGTGTGGTGAAGAAAGTCGCTACTACTCCAGTGCAATTGTTGCCGCAAACATTTAGATAAAGAATTATGTTGCAACCAGTAACGTAAAGTGAAAAAATGCACTATGAAATGGAATTTTCTAGCATAAATTATTGGGCAATCGTTGCTGGTAAGAGCAGTGTTGTTGTGTTGTTTGAAATATATCTATGTTGTTTTTTTCTTTGAATCAAGGACGGGATTAGAACCGGGTGTAGAAGACTGCCATCTTGTTTAAAAAATAAAATTTTGAAGTTTGGAAAATTGCAGTAAATTGTTTTTCGGGGATGACTAATTAATTAAATGTGCCACTATCTTGTTTTGGGGTATTTTCGTTGGTACGCGACCCTATTGTGTAATGAATTTGGGGAAAATCAAATACTTGTTTCAATATAGTTCTATTTAGTTTTGTCAAATTGACATTTTAACATATTTGAGAGATTTCTAAATGTATTTGGGGCATTTTTTGTTGTGACCAACCTCTACACGAGCTTGCAAAATAATTAGAAAAAAATACATTTTAGGACTTCAGTATTAATCTATATAAAAAAATTCAACATATTTATAAATATACGCCACAAAACTAAACATCATTATTACATTATAAAACTTTTAAAATTTTATTGCACCTAGAGGTGCTTTCTACAACCTAGTATGAGGAAGAAGTGTAATTTCACGCTCAATGAGGATTTGACACATGTCACTTTAATAAAATAATAAAATATTAAATAAACAAAATTTTACAATGAAGGCCCTAACTTAAACTCAAAACCAAAGATATGTCTAATTAATTAAAATTAAAAGAATCAATTGAAATATATGGATGGCCCAAGGAAGATTCACTTTGTTGTTATTCATCTTTTTCACCAATGAACTTTGTTACTTTGTTTTTCTTCACCTTTCATGCAAATTTTATAATTTTTTTTCTTTCTTTTTAACCCAAACATAGATTATAGATGATACTTAGTAAATTTTAAAGGGTTGTGAAGAAACATTAGTCTTCAAATATCTAATATATATGAAGCATATTGAATAATTGAGTATGTGGGAGCCAGGTTTTCTGCAGAGGACTAGGGTTACTGTAATGGAGAGTTAGATTTGAGCTGGAGACATGTCTTATTCATGGCTATCTAGGAGGATTCAATTGATTTTGGTGAGGAGGACCTATGGTATTCATCGAGTATGGGGAGTAGCATTTGATTGTCAACTCAGATGACACAATGGGCCTGAGTGGATTAGGTTTAAACTTGGGTATGAAAGCCAACGTTGATGGGATACAAAGCAAATTTGGCAGTTCTTGAGAATCCTTTTGTGTTTACAACTTGAGACTTTGTGGCAAAGAAAAAGTGCCATATGGTAGTTCACAAATTTCGAGTCAGGAAGTTGTTAAGGAGGTTAGTAAGGAGTATGGGTGGAGTAATGGTAAGGAGGATGGGCTCAAGACTGATGGGTTTCCCCTTTAGATTGAAAAGGGAAGGAGACATAGTTTGCTATTGAAGGTATCAGGAGAGGCCCTATGCTGAAAGGCCCTAACATGAAACTCTGCAAAAGACAAAAATCCTTTAAGGTGAGAGATTCATAAATATCCATGGTTGTGGGGAGAGATGTTGGATTGGAGAAGGTGCTTTCATTAACACAATACGATTTAATTAGTAAATTTTCAATTCAAGGTATGCCGACACAAAGATTTATTGGAGTGGTGTGATGTGCACTGTAAACCTTTCTTAGGCTATATACCTCAAGTCCATATTTTGATTAAAGGGTGGTTGTGCTTTGAGTTCAAAGCGAAGATTGACAGATACCATATCCAAGAAATTTGTTGGATGTGGGTGAATGCAAGCCTAGTTCTTAAGCCATGGCATGTAGCATTCGATCCTAGATTAGAAACCTTTACTATTCGACATCTACGGGTATTATTACCTGGGTTCTCGTTGGTGCTTTGATCCACATCTGTGTTAAGAGATATTGGGAACAAGTTAGGAATATTTTTTGTTTTTTGATGTAGCCTCTCTCAAGTGGGAAGACAAGCAGATGGCTCAAGTTCTTGTGGAAATGGATGTTAATAAGGTTCTGGTAGCTGGTATCGAAATACAATGGCGAAATAAATTTTTTATTCAAAATATTGATTATTGGAGAATTCCTTTTAGATGTTTATTATGCCAGGCTATAGGTCATTTGAAACATGCATCTCCTTACTTTTCTTCTTCCAAAAATAAGGAACCTCAGAGGAAGATAAAGAGGGATGTAGAATATTTTAATCCTTCGAGCTTGTCCAAAGGTGATACAGAGCTTATTAAATAAAATTCAAGCCAGGAGCAGGATACGTATTTTCCCAACACAGTTGTGGGTTCGGAAGTTATTGTTCTCTTGGGCCAAGCGGAGGAGAAGGAGTCATCATCGGTTTTTGATTCATATGAATCGAGTAAGTCTACAAAGATGATTTTTTTTATTTTTTTAAAATTCAGGTGAAGAATATTTAGCAAATGATTTGAAAATAGAAGGGTTATTTCAAAAATATTCGGGGGATTATGCTCAAGCTTGCCATTAATATGATGTACTTTTTGGTAAAGAGGAATTCCAAAACTAGACTCTCATTCAGTCCCTAGAATTCTTGATCCATATAGGTTTTTACTTCCTCATCACTATGTCGATTAGGTGGGTTATGGGGTTTCGGTGAATGTTGTTACTTCAATTTCCATTGAATCTCCCCTTAATCGGGAAGGGGGGAAATTGTTGTCTTTTAAAGAAGTTTTAACTAGTAGTCGAATTATTGTTTATAATATTCCTTCTCTGAATAATATTAAAACAAAGGGTTATGATAAGGGTGAACCATCTCAGAAACAAAGTGGGAAAATTGGGAATACAAAAATGAAAAAGGGAAAGGGATTAACGAAGCAGTAAAAGGTGGTTTATCCCCAATGATAAAAAATAAACCCTCAAAAAATCCAAAATTTTCCATTGAAGGATCTTAGATGGTTGCATTTCTAATATGTTGGAATCGATTTAATACTGAGAAGGGGGGTGAATCAGTATTAGCGCAGTTATTAGCATATTTTACCTTCTTTAACAGATTAGCCTTTACTTAATGTTTATCTTTTGTTATGCATCAATAAATATACATTCACACATATGTACCACATCAATAACACATAACACACAAGATTTTTATGTGGAAACCCAAACAGGAGAAAACCACAGAATGCTTCTTTATAGTGAGAAATAATACATTCAAGGAAGCACCAACTTCTTGTGTTTACTAGCACCAACTGGAAGGAGGCACCAATCCCATGGTTTTATATGCACCGACCTGAAGGAAGCTTCCACTCCCTGTGTTTTCTCCAGCACCAACTGGAAGGAGGCACCGACCCCCTATTGCTTTGTTTTACAGGCACCACCCTGAAGGAAGTTGCGACTCCCTATTTCCTTGCCTCGTCCGACTGCCCTGATGTCCAATATATTTTACTACCTTACTGAAGTTCAACTCTACGCACTTCTTCAGATCTTCTGATGATAATTAAGTTGTGCACCACTTTGTATGCAGAATGTACTCTGTCACTACGCTGCATACATCACTTGACTTCTCAAACTTCTTAACTCACACTTTTGTTGATGACTTAGTTCATATATTGTGTGCTCTATTGATTCTACAGTTTTCACTTCTGGTTTAACGTTCTTCTCTACGTGACTTTCAGGATTGTCCAACCAATAACTACTTGTGCACTTCCATCCATTAACCAAGAAATGCTCAAGCTTGCTTGCACACTTGTACCGTTTGTTGTTGGGACTCAGAAATGTTCTATTTTCATCCACTTTACCTTTCGCTATTCTTCACATTTCATCGTCCCATTAACCTTTCATCATACCACTTCCATACATATACTTGAGTTTCATCTTATTATTTTCCACTTTATTCATTTTAGTATTATAAGTGAATTTATGATTAAATATTGAAAAATAACATGTTTTTCACTAATATCTCAAGTATGGATGAGCTTTGTAATGTGTACGAATATGGAAGAATCAATTCAAAGAAAGACTCCTCGAGTATCTCCTCCACTTCATGGAGATAGTTATTCAAACAATATTCCAAGGAGAAGATCATGGAGATTTGGTTGACATATCTTATTTAGGATGTATGAGAAACATGTGGAGAATTTATGAGAGACATGTGGAGGATTTGAATGGATCATACTTTGTAATAATAGGAAATTAGTTGAGAGTGGTTGAGAGAATAGTGGATCTGTCATTATGAGATGGTTATCTTCTTCTCAAAGAAATTCATGTATAAAAGAGAGTGCTCTCTATTCATTTGAAATAGTAGATTGATGGTAGATTGATAGGAGATTAGAGAGTAGATTAGGAGAAGATTAGTCTCAGATTGCAGAAGTGAGTTTTGACTTTGTAATATGGAGAAGGGGATTCTTAGCTTTTGTTCATAATCTTAGTTTTGATGCTTTCATGATTTGTCATTGGTTTGTGTGATGTAAATTAAGATTTCCTTATTGTTAATGTGAGCTCACATGTGTTGTCTCGTTGCTCTTTATATGTTGTCTTTATTTTATGCAATTTACTTTCAGCCGTGTGGTGTGTTTCAACTTCCAGCATTAGATTAGCAGTTGTGTATTTCAGCTTAAGGGAGGAATTAGATTAGCAGTTAGCAATTAGCAAGGGGGGTTAGATTAGATTAATTCAACTTCAGTCCTGCATATATTTTGCATGTGCTTTGTAAGCCTACGAACCTCGAATTGACAAATTAAATAGTTGGGAAAGTACTACTACGGAATTAAAGGACAATATTTTCGCCTAACATTTTGACGCCGTTGCCGGGGAAGCATGATGGATTGAAGTGTAGATTTCAATTCCTGCAAGTGTGGTACTGTAAATTTCAATTCCTGTAAGTGTGGTAGTGTAGATTTCAATTCCTGCAAGTGTGGTAGTGTAAATTTCAATTCCTGCAAGTGTGTTTTTTGCAGCTGTGAAGAGTAATGTTTTTTTGTACAGTGTTTTTTTTTCCTGGAGTGTTTTTATTTTATTTTTATTTTTCTTTTCATTTAGATTTGGGTGTTGTAAGAATCCCTTTTTCAAAATGATTTAACAATGAGTTTAAGCTTGGAACAGCTCATTCAGATCCTTGCAAAAGTAGGGATCTCCTCTTCTCACGAAGAGGAGATCCTGGCAGCAGCCGAGAGCTTAATTACTCCTCCAGAAACAGATGAAGAATTAACATACGAAGAATCCTGCACATTTGATGATGAACAATTATGCGAGCAGGAGGTCGAGGAGGACAATGAGGAGTTGCAGCATGATCTGAGGAGTGAAAACTATGCCTACGAAAGCCCTATCGAACGATGATTTCAAGCAAGTACCGGGTTAAGACAATTTAGTTTTTCTTTTTTTTTTTCTAGTTAATTCACAGTCACAACAACTAATTTCACACATTTCTGTTTATCCTCACTTTCTATTCGCAAAATTGACACAGAATATATTCTTATTACTGTTACGTGAATGGCTACACTGGATATTTAACTACACGTAACTGCTTTCTGAATTTTAATTAGCATAGAGTAGGTAGGATTTTATTTCAGTTTTTGCTTTCACCCATAATAAGTATGCTCTCCTCCGCGTTTCGTGCGATCCGAGGATCAGAAAGTAGGATGCTTTTATCGTTTTTCAGGAATGAATAAATATTAATGTTTTGCAACCATGCTTAATCAATTTCATCCTTAATCTGCAAATCATTTATCTCCATTTGCTAAAACGTTTTCAATTTGTAAAATAAAACTGGCCTGCAAAATTCACGTGGTTAATTCATTCTAAACTAAAACAAACAGTCGCTGAAATTATACATAAGCTGTAACAGATGTAGCTGTAACTGAGACCACCTGCTGAAACTGTGCCGCGCCTGCAATCAATTGAACTGTGAATCGCATTTGGCCATGCTAAAACCTGCAGCAACAAATAACCCTGTAAAAACAATAGCGAATCTAGAATGAAGCAGAGCATTTCTCCTTCGGCCTTTCACACACTATCTCCACCTTCGACACTTGAAAAATACTCCGATCTAGAAGAAAAACCTGCAATACAGCAACAACAAAATAAGAAAATGCTTTGGTGGTATTCTCCCCGATCTGTGATAGCAAGCAACAAAACAAATTAATTGATAAAGCTCGGTCCTTTCTTAGCTTAGTTTCAAAATAGCTTAAGCGAGAGCAAGGGAAGAATTAAAACAAAAATATTGGCATATCTTGTGAGGTCGCCAATTGGACTAAGTCTGATTCATTCGTGGATACCTTTTCTCACAATCTAGAATCTTGGTTATTGTTGAAATCAACCATGTCGTGGGAATTTGTGCTTGGCTCAATATCCGTCTCTCTAGAAGCTAGGTAATCGCCCACACTCCACTATTTGCTGGCCGTTGCATTAGATCTCCATCTAGGGAGATTATGGGGATCCACTTGTATGTTCAACTGCACAAAGAGCTTTTTCTGTTGGTGGTTGGAAAACTAAAATCCCATTTATTGTTTGATGGTGTATCAATTTGATTCACAGCTTTATTGTGATTAATTGCCTGCTGATTGAGAAAACCACAAAACCCGTTAGTCAGTTTGAGATCTGTTTTCCCATTGATCGCTGTCACTCACTTACGACCCAACCATTGATGTGGAAGCCTCAGATCACGCACAGCTCGGGCAAATCATCACGCAAGGTCTTTGGGATTCCAATTCCATGAAATCACCTGCAAAAACGCATGCCAGATAAGAACACCTTGATTCGCGTCTTGATTTGCGGGCATATGGAAACGAATCTCAAAAATCCGGGACATGGGTTTTTTGCGTAACAGCCTCATTTACTTGAAGTAAAAGAAACTGCCCAAAAAAAGCTACGGTTTGAGCTATACAGCTGGTTCTCTGAGCATGTAATTCTCGGATTATTGTTGTGGCCGGTTTTTAGCAATTGGTTGAAACGAATTCCCAATCGGGAATTCGGTTTCTCATCCTCATCAAGGATTTTCTCAGCTGCCAAGTCGTTGAACTTCCTGGATGCTTCTAAGAAATGAAACCATGGTTGCGTGTTATTAATATTTGTTGACATGTTTTACTATAGGATTTCCTATGTAACTCTTTGCAGACAGATCTATCAATCGAAAACATTTTTGACTGGTGGGCATTTGGATCATTTTATGATATGGATGAAGTTTGTTGTAAGAGGCTGCAATCATGTTGTTTTCAATGCCTCATTAAATAGCAGCCGGGCCACCATGGAGAACAGTTACCGGAGATGTCTGCACACAATTGGAGGACTGTAGGAGAGAAAAATATTGCTGAAGCAAGGATATCATGTGAGAGAGCCGAAGAATGACTGCGTGCATGAAGATGATAACTTAGAACTGTGGGCAGGAGTAGATCGATACTTATGGGGCAGGTATGCATGTATTTTATATTAACGATGATTTATGCAGGATCTAATGGGTAAATTGCCACGCAGGTTTCATGAATAGGGAAGGTGGTCTACAACTGGAACATGGGAAACAACAACACTTTTTGTGCTTTTGTATCCTATACTGGCCATTGAAAACTACCATCAATACAACCAAAAAAAAAAGAAAAAGAAAAGGCAAGACGTTGCCTGCAAATACCACTGACAGCGACAAGCTTATTTTACATGCTCTTTATAAGAAGGCGACTAATGGGAAATGCAATACCTCTCGTCCAGAAATGATTAGCTTGAAGAACATGATTGATAGAAGCAATGAGAAATTTGTCACTTCATCCATAAAATTGTAGAGGTTGTAATTACATATTTGACTTTTCTCTTTGCTGGGTTAAGAATGGTGTAAATCTGCTGCACGATATTGACTCTTTGTTGTGACGTTAGTTTTAGGAGTTTGGTACTCAGACCGAAATGACAGGTGCAGAAAATTCAAATTGCAATTATCTATAGTCTGTATTAAATAATGAAATGCTATGTCTGCAGATGAGAACAACGAACCACAAGAAGGAATTTGAACTTCTGAGATTATTGACATCGATGGACTTGTGAGATTTGACAGTGCAGTGCTTATGAATTTGCTTGAATCTGCTTGACCGGTTACATAATGCAATCTTCTTTTTTGCAGATTTGCATAATTTTGGTGTGTAAAACAAAAACAATAAAAATTATAAAACCATGAAAAGAAAGCAAAAAATTATAAAAATAAAAATAAAAACATTGTAAAAATTCAAAATTGCAAATGGATTTTTTTTTTACATTCCTAAAAACAATACAAATGCATGGTTTTTACGCTTCACGATAATTTGTTTTCTTCAAGTCACTTTGATGGAAATCAACGGGAAAAATAGCATTAAAAAACCAGAGAGACTTATTTACTCGGATATTAATCATCCCTGTGTAGAAGTCTGTTACAGCCGAGTATTGCAGCACGCTGATTGCAGCTGGCTGTTACAGCTACAGTAAGCGATGACGAAACAAGTGCACAACGACTATAGGATTTGTACTAAGTTTTCAGGTTTAGAGATGCTCGTATTTTGCTACTGAAGTGACTTTTCAAGAATCACAGAACTGTTTGAGAAACATGCTTTGATAGACAGTTTGAAGGAGCTGTTACTCATCATAAACATCATGACGTTTACTGTTACACATAAACCATTCATAAACCCATTGGCGTCATACCCACATTTCTCCTTCAGGCACATTAGTCATCCATGTTGGAGTCCACTGTTTCATTGCCTTAACTGTCATGACTTCACACATGCCTATCTTTCTGAGTTGCATACATAATTTCCTTCTTTTTCAGTCCCTTTTTGCCTTTTGAATAAGAACATCCAGTTCCCTTTCCATAATTACATTTCCTTGCCATAAATACTGTTGCTACTGAGATCTTTCCTGTAGTCCTACCAATCTTTTGTAAAAACTCGCGTTGACTGATGTGGGATTCCTTAAGGGCCACCTTTCAACAAGTCTTGCCCCATCGACCTCAACACCTTATCTGGGATATAGACTAGAGTTCCTTTTTGAGTACCTGGAGGCTTGCATGCCTTAATGGCAAGTTCTCTCGATGACAATCATGGGAATACATCAATGTCCCTTGATCGTCATATCTTGCAAGTGGCTCGACATCAACACATCTATTCACACTTTGCAAGATATACTCGGGTATCTTGGCACTCATTGACATCAATGGTGAGTTTGCCTCGCATTGGTTAACGAAATTCATCAATGGCCGGTAATCCAATGACTTCTTTTCATGCTCGACATTGGCACATTTATTCGCATGACTAGAATTGTACCATCAGGTTTTGTAGCAGGTGAAGACTATACACTTTTTCATGACTCCCTCAGCAGTTACAGCAGCATATGAGAGTACCACAGTTCCACTTTCCGCCTTCGACATTTCTCATGATCCAGTTACAGCTGCAGTAGCATATACCGTTACATTTTTATGATCCTGCAGCAGTGACAGCAGTTACAACCACAACAGTAGTCACATTATCCATGATTCAGCAGTAGCAGTTCCAATTCCTTCGCTGTCCGTGATCCAATTACAGCCGTAGCAACATCTACAGTTATGTTTTCATGATCCTGCAGCAGTGACATCTACCACGATCCAGCAGCAGCAGATACACTCCTATTTCATCGCTCATCTACTCTTTGGGTAAGTGGAGGTATGTTGTTTTCTGAACTTTAATCATGCAATTCCTTACATGCTAGCAATGAATAATTTGGAAAATTCCCTCACCATGCTCTATTTCCTTTTTCACTTTCATAACCCATTCCAAGTTGCACAAGGACATGCAACAATTTCAGTTGGGGAGGATGAAGATAGAGGTTGCTAAACATTCTATATGATCTCAAATGCAATCATATTTTCTGAGGATAGGAAATCTTTGTGTTAGTTTATTCATATTGCTCCTTATATAAAATGCAGAATTTGAATTGAGTATATCTCACAAACCATACATTGGATCCTCATGATTTTTGGACAGGGAATGGATAATATAATGATGAACAAAATTGGCAAGTTTCAGCTCAATGCACAGATTTCGAAAAAACAACCATCATCACCTACAACCAATTTGCATTTTTCTCGAAATCCGTGATGTGGGTTTTTTTGATTTTTGGTGTGGAGATGCATTAGATTAGTAAAACATTTCTTGAAAAATTTCATCAAACCCAGTTTGTATTTTGGGAGATATTAGTTCAGGAAGTTGGCTGCAACACCAGCTGTGACTGTGCCAAACTTTCCATCATCACCTACAGCCAATTTGCATTTTTCTTGAAATCTGTGATGTGGGTTTTTCTGATTTTTGGTATGGAGATGCATTGGACTTATAGAAATTTGCTTGCCAAATTTCAACCAAACCCAGATCGTAGTTTGTGATATATTAGCTCAGACATTTTGCTGCAACACCAACTGTTACTCCAACAGATTTGCCCACTTTCGCAGCTGTTACTCCAACAGCTGTTACTCCGCCAAACCTTCCATTTCAAAGTTGAACTGTATCCAATATCATCATTTCGCTACCATCATTCCATTCTTCCACTACCATCATTCCATTTTTTTTTTCATCCCATTTATCATTCACCAACATTTCTTTTCCCACAGATCCTTGGTTGCATTTTGCTTCACACATTGATACACATATTGGCATGATTCATAAAGGTAAAGAAAAGGCTTTCTTATGCACAGTGATGCTTTCTTATGCACACTGATGACTTATCATTTCCAGTGAGTGTATGGTTTAATTATTATTGCAACAAGAAAACAGTTAATGGAATGAATGTTGTTAACACAAGAACCAACATTCTTTGCACTCATGGTTGTCACACAAGAACCAACCATAAGAAAACGACAGTTGTTACTCTTTGTATCCATGGCTGTTACACAAAAACCAACCATCAGAAAATGTCAGCTGTTACTCTTTGTATTCATGGTTGTTACACAAGAACCAATCATAAGAAAATGACAGTTGCTACTCACACCCTGGAAACATTCATTGCTGGAAAGACATCATCAATCAAAGACAAAGTTCAGATGCCAAATTTTCTTAAGAAGATCCATGCACGGTTGCATGAGGACATGCAACAAGTTTAGTTGGGGAGTATGATGGGACTTAGAAATGTCCTATTTTCATCCACTTTACCTTTCGCTATTCTTCACATTTCATTGTCCCATTAACCTTTCATCATACCATTTCCATACATATACTTGAGTTTCATCTTATTATTTTCCACTTTATTCATTTTAGTATTATAAGTGAATTTATGATTAAATATTGGAAAATAACATGTTTTTCACTAATATCTCAAGTATGGATGAGCTTTGTAATGTGTAGGAATATGGAAGAATCAATTCAAAGAAAGACTCCTCGAATATCTCCTCCACTTCATGGAGATAGTTATTCAAAGAATATTCCAAGGAGAAGATCATGGAGATTTGGTTGGCATATCTTATTTAGGATGTATGAGAAACATGTGGAGAATTTATGAGAGACATGTGGAGGATTTGAATGGATCATACTTTGTAATAATAGGAAATTAGTTGAGAGTGGTTGAGAGAATAGTGGATCTGTCATTATGAGATGGTTATCTTCTTCTCAAAGAAATTCATGTATAAAAGAGAGTGCTCTCTCTTCATTTGAAATAGTAGATTGATGGTAGATTGATAGGAGATTAGAGAGTAGATTAGGAGAAGATTAGTCTCAGATTGTAGAAGTGAGTTTTGACTTTGTAATATGGAGAAGGGGATTCTTAGCTTTTGCTCATAATCTTAGTTTTGATGCTTTCATTATTTGTCATTAGTTTGTGTGATGTAAATTAATATTTTCTTATTGTTAATGTGAGCTCACATGTGTTGTCTCGTTGCTCTTCATATGTTGTCTTTATTTTATGCAATTTACTTTCAGCCGTGTGGTGTGTTTCAACTTCTAGCATTAGATTAGCAGTTGTGTATTTCAGCTTAAGGGAGGAATTAGATTAGCAGTTAGCAATTATCAAGGGGGGTTAGATTAGATTAATTCAACTTCAGTCCTGCATATATTTTGCATGTGCTTCGTAAGCCTACGAACCTCGGATTGACAAATTAAATAGTTGGGCAAGTACTACAACAGAATTAAACGACAATATTTTCGCCTAATAGAAACCCAAACGGGAGAAAACCACAGAATGCTTCTTTATAGTGAGAAAGAATACATTCAAGGAAGCACCAACTTCCTGTGTTTACTAGCACCAACTGGAAGGAGGCACCAATCCCCTGGTTTTATATGCACCGACCTGAGGAAGCTTCCACTCCCTATGTTTTCTCCAGCACCAACTAGAAGGAGGAACCGACCCCCTATCGCTTTGTTTTACAGGCACCACCCTGAAGGAAGTTGCGACTCCCTATCTCCTTGCCCCATCCGACTGCCTTGATGTCCAATATATTTTACTGCCTTACTGAAGTTCAACTCTACGCACTTCTTCAGATCTTCTGATGATAATTAAGTTGTGCACCACTTTGTATGCAGACTGTACTCTGTCACTACGCTGCATACATCACTTGACTTCTTGAACTTCTTAACTCACACTTCTGTTGATGACTTAGTTCATATATTGTGTGCTCTATTGATTATACAGTTTGTGCTTCTGGTTTAACGTTCTCCTCTACGTGACTTTCAGGATTGTCCAACCAATAACTACTTGTGCACTTCCATCCATTAACCAAGCAATGCTCAGGCTTGCTTGCACACTTGTACCGTTTGTTCAACCAACTCCTTGGTTGTTTGAGCACATGTACTATTTTCCAACCAACTCCTTCAATTTGTTGGCATGAGAGAGTATGAATTGGTGGACTTAAGTTCTACGCAAGGACCACATGATGTATGATACATTACTTGTGTTCCTTATTGGACTTGATCTTCATAAAGTATCTTTTTATGTACCTTTTCTTATGTGCTTCTTCAAGCTTGACCTGCATGTCACATCTTCAAACTGAATGTGCTCTTAGATATACTCCAAAGTTGCTTGAGTGTTGTATCCTTGATATACATCTCCAGACATAATGCACTCTTAGATATACTCCAAATTTGCATACATATATGTCACTTTCACCACTTGCACATATTCTTTTGATATTCATTATATTCTTCTTTTTGCGCATATACTACTTCAAAGTGGCTTCCATATACTTCATACTTCTGTAGGAATGTTGTATCCACTTTTACTTTGGATAATATCAATGACTCAGATTGAATCAGTTGACATCCTCTTTAACATTGGATGACAATCAAACATTTGACATCATCTTTAGTTGACATAAATGACAACCAATGCTCAACATAATAGAGAGTTTATCTGGTGGTTTTCGGGCACTTAGAGCATGAAAGTCTGGGGACATACTTAAATAATGATATTTTTGTCCTTGAATATTAGGGGGGTGGGAGGGACCCCTAAAAGGAGCACCCTTCGTCATCTATTGGTAAATGCAAATTTTGATGTCATTTTGTTTCAAGGGTTTGTGGTTTCTAGGGCTAAAGTTCATGAAGTTATCTCCTCTTTGTTGGTTGGGTGGAAGATTTTCACAATTGATGCTTGTGGTCTATTGTATGGTTTAATTTATGCTTGGAATCAAAGGAGTGCAAGATTTATTGCATCAATTTCTGGTGTAGGTATTTTGTTGGAAGGTTTTGTCAAAGATAACAATAACCCGGTTAAGATTCTCAATTGTTATGGCTCCTATTTGGGAAGGAAAGATCTTTGGTCAAATTTTAGGGACAATTCGATCTACTATGATCCTGGATTAATCGTCGATGGAGATTTACATTTGACCCTTAACACGAGAGAAGTTTGGGGTCATAATGCTTGTTTGGATCCACTTGTTGGTTGTTTCACCCATCTATTTGAGGAAGCTAAACTGGTGGATGTTATTCCTAAACCTTTTATCCGTACCTGGAGGAATGGGATATTGGGGGATTCAAAGGTTTAAAAAAGACTAGATAGGTTTTTGATGGTCGAGGAGTTAACTGAACAAGTATTCAGATTTAGGGGTTGGACTCAAACTTCAATTATTTATGATCATTTGTCTATATGCCTACAATTGTATTTTTCAGAACTAAGGCTTATATATCCATTTAAATTCAATCATATATCGCTAGTTGATCAGGAGTTCAAACATATGGTTATTTCTAAGTGGAAAACATTTGGGGAGCATGACAATATTTTCCCTAGGTGTCATTTCAGATTAAAATTAAAATTAAAATGAATTTAACTATAAACAAATATTTCAATTTCAGATGAATAATGGAATTAAAAAATAAAAAATATAATATATATATTTGAATGAAATATCAATATCCATTCTTCAAAGAATCATATTCGGTAGGTTTACTAAAATATGCCGCATCAGGACTCCTATACTAAAATTGTGTACCAGTGTGTGTAAACGAAAATTATGCACCGGTGCATGTAGATTTCTTATGCGCACCGAGAACGATCAAATCTTTTGTCCATTGGTTTCTATTTTTTAAGCCTAGCGGTGTGTTTGATGTGTTAAATTGCATTGGGTCATGTTGATAGTTTGGAAGCACCGATGCATTCTAGTATTAAATGCACAGGTGCATTCATGTATGAAATGTACCGGTGCAACCTAATAAATGTACGACATCATTAAATTTAAAAATAATGAAAAAATGTACAGTGTTTATGATGTAAAATATCACACTAGTGCGTTTATGTTGTATAGACGCATCGATGCGTATATTCTATACGTAATCACTGGTGTGGCGTTGAAATTTGATTCTTTCTGGTGCTTCTTCTGGTTGAGTGCACTGGTTCGTCTTTTCTAATCATACAACACTCGTGCATCATAATAAGAAACACATTGGTTCATGTAAATTTGGTTGTGTGCACCGATAAACTAACATTTTCTAAAACCTTCGGCCACCGAGTGCTTTTTAGTTATAAAATGTATCTGTTATGAACTATGTAAAAAAAACTCCCACTACCATTGGCGGAGGTCGTAGAGGAGGTTTTTTTGACAATTTTTTCCAATCTTGTAACACTAAAAACATCATCTATGACCTCCGCTACAGGGCCTTTTCCTTGTAGTGTTTTGGGCCTCCAAAAGCCTTATCAGTCAACAGATAGGGTAGGGAATCACTCCCTCACTTTCCCCTTCTCGATCCACTATGCTTTGCTTGGATGTGTGTCTTTAAGACCCACTAGAAGATAATCAACATCATCCCTACGTGAAGTCTTCATTCTTTTATTCGGGATGACATCTTCTTTCAACTCATCCAAGTACTCAAGAGAAAAATCATCAAGTAATGGTACTTAAACACTCTCCCTTTACTCCATGATCATTGGAGGCTCGTAAAGTTTCATGTTCTCAACATTCACAACTTAGTGTATATGCATATAAGATGGTAGATCTAGTCGGAAAGCATTTGTGCCAATCTTCTCCAAGCTGGTGAAGGGTCCATATCTAATGGGCTTGAGCTTATTTCTTTAACCCTTCAACCTATCTTTACTGATGTGAAGCCACACCTGATATCCAACTTGAAACTGATGACCAACTTCGTGCTTGTCATCTTGGGATTTATACTATGCCTCGCTCTTTTCCATTTTTTTATGCACTACCTGGTGTACCTGTTGAATCCTCTAAATGAACTTGTGGTATTTTTCTTCATCTTTTGATTCACTTGAGTCCAACATATTTCCCATATGTCAATTCCAACGGAGTCTTAGGTAGATACCCAAAACATGTCTCAAATGGTGAGCTCTGAGTGGAAGAGTGCAAGGCTCAGTTGTAGGCATGTTGAACATACTGTCTCTAATCATCCCACAACTTAGGATGTTTGTTGCAGTACCCTCAAAGCAAATGAAACTCTATTATGTTGACCACCTCTGTCTATTCATCAGTATGTGTATGGAAAGTAGTACTCCTCTTCATCTTGTTGTCCATTATTCTCCACAATCTTGTCCAAAACTCTCCAAGGAATCGATAATATTGATATGATATAATGGATGTGGGCAGTACAAAGTGGACCCATACATACTGAAAGAAAAGATGACCAATTTGATCAACAGTGATATGATTTTTACATGGCATCAAGATACACATCTTGCTAAATCTATCCAGTACTACATACAAGTAGTCATGATCTATTTCTACCATAGGCTAACCCCCTACAAAAGCCATGGAGAAACTCTCCCAAGGATGGGATGGAATAGGAAGTGGTGAGTACATCCCCAATTATCCATTAGTGGGCTTACAAATGCAAAAGACACACCCCTTTACATTCATGGTTACAATCATTTACATAAGTACTACAATTTTCCCAAAATGACCAAATACAAGAGAAATGTAAACTGCTCTAATGACAAGCACTTTTTCAATGGTGGGAATGAAAAGTTTACCCAAATGGTAGAGCAAATTGCCCTGCAAACCAAATATCTTCACCTATAAGCCATGGATTAGCCTCTGACATACATCTTTGAATACTTCATCAAGATCATAATTTTTAACATGATTGACATGAACTAAGGAATCATTCTTCAAAACTATAGATTCAGAACTAGGAGGCCTAAAAAACATATATGATCTCATGCCATCAATCTTGAATAGATGTTGACGGTCTGGAAAGCTTGATACTGGTGCTGGACTGATCTTCTTTTTCACGATTCCGGAAGCTTCTTGTTTCTTTCCTCCCCATTGAGAGGCTTGTCCCATCTCAAGCACCTCCTTCTTCTGATAAGAAGCATCATTAGACTTATTAGGATTCTTTTGCTTTTACAACCGTAAGCACAAGGGGCTTTCTAGCATTGATAACTCTCTTCACGTGCCTTGCACTAAGTGGTGAGTTAGTTTTCATGCTATGAGCTCTAATAATATATTCCACTCCATCTTTTGTGAGATGGTATATGTTCTCCTTTCGGAATATTATATCATGTCTTTCATAAAGATAAGGAGTCCCAAGTACAATACCACATACATCCAAAGGAACTACATCCAAATCAACCTCATCTATCAATTTAGAAGCTGCCAATAGAAAACCTCAACCTACACTGCTTGGTAACCTGAAGTTTTGCATTTTCATGCACAGAACCAAGAGGGTAAGGTTTCTGGTGAGGCCTTATGGTTAGTCCCAATTTATTCACAATCTCCTCGGATATCAAATTAACTTGTGATCCCAAATCAAAAAAAGTTTCCACTTTTGTGTGCTTTCTCACTACTCTTATTTGGAACAATTCACTTCCTCTTCTATCATTTTCAAGATATGGAACTATACAACTTGAACTAGCATGAAAGAAATGGTTACCTTGTAAACCAATTGCTGCGATCATTTCTTTATCACCTTAATCAGAACCCAAGTCTTCCTGAACTGTAGCAATAGTTTTCTTCTTTCCTTTTCCTCTAAATTTCTTCGGCTTGAACTCAATATGTATCTTCTAGTAGTGGTCATTGGTGTGCCCATCTTTCTCGCAATGAGTGCAATGGAGATTTGTTAATGCCTATATCTCGCACATATGCCACATTTTAGCGATTCTTGCAGTAAGGCTTCATCAAGATAAAGAATGTTGTTCACCAAATGCATCCTCAACAAATACAAAAGGAAACATGAGTCCAAAACTGCCCAAGAATAGTCAAAAGAAGAGGTCACGCGGTTGAACCATTATTAACCTATGTTATAGCCCATGTTATCAGTTCAGTTCCCGCGTAATACTCACGCGACTGTCAAGACGGTGGGACCACCTACTTCCTATGGTTCAATGAAGGCTCTTCAAATCCCCATCACCTCCAATTATCCGAATTTGGCTCCTCACACACTTGGTGGCATTAAATAACCCCCTTTTTGTACCTTGGAACTAGTTCATGGAGTGCATGGGTTCACATTTGGATCTAGTTGTTTCTTGGACACCTCTTGGCCTATAAAAGGAGGTCATTGACATGCATATTGTAGAGAGAAAGAAGAGAAAGGTTACGCTATTGGATTTGTGTTAGAGCTTCCTCATAGCTCGCCTCTTCCCACCTTTGAAAGCATTACAAAGCTCCCTTTCCTCTTTCCTCCAAGGGGAAAGAGTTTCTCTCCATTGTTCTCTCACCCACTTAGCATATAGTTCGGAAAATAAGGACCTCCCTAAGGGAGATTGTTGGCTTCCTTGAATCCCAGACCTCCTAGGTGTTGTACATGCTTGATCATTGGGGAATACAAAGTGGTTTTGCATACATTTGGTTGTTTGAGTTTGCATTATCCCCCTATTTCCTTTGTCATATTTTGTTTAATTTCCTTTCTTTTATTTAGATTCCACTAACAACCACTTGCAGGATAATTGGAGGACACAACAACCCCCCAAGGGGATCCAAGGACTGAGGCCTTTCTACAACCTACAAGGCTTATCCCCTTACCAAGTGGAGGGATGCACCCTTGTGCAATTTTCTCCACAACAATTCTAATGGTGACTATAGATGTCTAGTCGAGAAGTCATATGCATATAGAGAAGATAGAATTATTCTAAAACCCAAACAATGGATATAACATAAGAAAATAAATTGTTGACACAAACAAGAAGGGTAACATGAGGTGTTTGTATCCTTCTTTATGCTAGGGGCCATTAAATGTGGGAATCAATGGTGGTACCAGTAGTGGTACCATGCTTGGGGGATCATCCAACATTTAACAGAGGACCTCGATAAGTGTTTAAATTCTTGGGAATTCTTGTGGAGGATTCGTGTCTTTGTCAAAAGGTGAGGAATCACTGTTGGTGAGGATGTTGGCGAAAGGAGATACAATATCAATGGTATTTGGCAAGGGAGAAACTACTTCCTCAGTTGGTAAGCCATGAGGAGTTGTGTCGAGGTAAGTAATTTGATCATGGAGTCTTATCATTTTGAGACAAGCTTCTCATTCTGTGCGCAAAATGGGACATTGGAACGAGAAGTGAGAAGTATCGCCACAGGACGAATAATGTCATGGTACCCGAGTGCAGAGGCGTGTCTATACCACTAGTGAGTTGGCTTGATCCCAAATGGTTGTGATGGCCCTGGGGGGAAACATGTTCGTGGGATGACCGAAGGAGGAGTATCAATTATGTGGTGTTGTCATCGTAAGATTAATAGGTTGGGTATCTTGCGACATTGTAGGGTCCACAATAGGAACTGTCATAAATGCGGCTTGTTTGGGAGGCGCAATTGGTGTTGTTGCTGATGTAGTGACCACATTGATAGGAGTTGCTTCCTGGGTGGGTAGGAAATAGTTCTCGATTGTCACTTGAGTGAGACCTATGGTTTCCAAAGCATCCCAAAATTGAGGGAGATTGGGACAATGGTGTGTGTAATTCCCAAACTGAGAACAAATTGAACATGCATGATTTGTACATAATGACTTAGACTTAGGTGTCGACAATGATATTGTGCCCCCTTCTATGGTCGATGGATCATGGGTTATACGGACCGGGGTATTGAGCGAGTTTTGGAGCTCTAGAAAGGTTGGGCACAGGTTGGTCATGTGGACTTGTTTCCCGCAAAGAGAACATGGTGGAGTAACTTGTTGGGTGAGAGTATTGGTCGATACTATGGCTTTTAACCATTGTTGGTTGATGGCCCTTGCTTTAGGTTGAGCGGATTCCGATGAGTCGGGTGCGGGATTAGGTAGGAGGGGTGTTAGCCAAACCTCCTGCGTAGACCCGGGTTAGCTGTATTTTCTAGACCAACAGAACCCTTAGCTCACTGGCCCTTTTGGCAACAGGTCGCAAAAGCAACCTGAAGTCTCACCCGAAGTGATTCTAATGGGTGGCAGAAGACTCAAGTGTCCTCAGCCAGGTTCCGAGGCATCCAGGGTGCTCAAGCCCACCCTTGCTCTCTCCTCAAGGGCTAACTTATCGCATTCTATTACTCCGGCTATACCCCTGTCTTATCGCATCACGCAGGAAGTGCGATAAGTCTTCCCCTCATATGAGCCCGTCTAACGATACCTAAGATATCGCAGGGTGCGATATCTTCCCCCTTTCTGTCCCTACGGTATGTTATTCTTAGCCGCTTCCTGGATTAATGCGCGGTTTCACCCACCCTTATCTTATTACTGAAGATAGCAATATTATTTAATGTCTAAGTATAACCCTCACTAATGAGCTTGACCCTTGATGTTCTGCAAAGATGTGACTGTATAGAGTATTACTTTGAGCATTGTTCTAATTACACCCTTCATGCATTACATTCATTCCATACCCGAGCATTGTCCTTTATTAAACAAAGATCTAGTTCGCTAGGATTTAGCTATGATTCTCACAATGGTTACACATCAACCAGAACTAAACTGACGACCATATACATTACTTATAAACTGAAGGAAGCATTCATGTATATTAGAGATAAGTAAATAAGAGCTATAGCTATACAACTACAATTGCGCTACTTAGATAAGCACGTAGAGTAAAACACAGTTCTGTCACAACTCTTTGCAACAGAGGTCTTCTGGGAAACTCCACCTCATTGGGAGCCCTTCTCTATAGACCTCCCTTCTTCTCCTGGTTCTTACAATGCATTCTCTTTCTTTTTCAATCCCAGTGGATTGCACAATCTCTTAATGGGTCGGCCCCTGCCTCCGGGGAATGTTCAGACTCTGTATTACAAAGACTCAACTACCCTCTACTTCTGTCACTATGTGGCCAACCCCTTTTCATATAAAACGACTCCTATATATAGATGGCCCGAAGGTCTCATCGCAGTTACAAAACTGTGGGCCTTATCCCAACAGTGACTCAACCCTAACCACTTACAGTCAACTAGCTGTACTTCCATAGCCGCCTCCTGTCTCGTCGCCGCTTCCTGCAGTCCTTAGTCTTTAATGCATCGGCCCGTTGCTTCTTCTTGGTTCCAGCGACGCTGACTGTGGTCCTTCTTCTTAATGAGGGTAGCTGAACCCTCTCTTCATGTTCGGCGCCTTTATTATGGTGGTTGAGCTCTCCCTTCGTCCTCTTCCTTGTACCACATGCTTTGACTTTTCTGTACATATCGCCGCAATTCCCGTCGGAATTTGCGCTACGGCGATATCTTTGTCTTGTCGCCAAAATTGGTGCTTTCTCCCCAAAAATGGTTATCTTTCCCAAAATTAGCAACTTCCTAATTGCTGCGGAAGTTCTCTCCAACAACTCCCCTAACACTTACTTGTGGCTCGTCCCCGAGCCACTCGCAACATCAGCCTGCTTCATCTGCCTAAGCTTATCCTTTGCTGCCCGTGAGATTGTTGCGAATTGTGCCTTAAGCGCTTTAATACTTTCATCCATGCCTGTTACTTCTTCCTGCGCTGTGCTTAGCAGTTCAGCTGTTACCAAGGAGTCTTCTGTGCTCTCAATGACTCCTTTACTTAAGGTGAAGCTTTTCACCTTTTTCTCCAGTTCATCAACCAGATGTGTGACTTTGCTTTCGTGCGGACTAACTTCGTTAGATAGGTTGATCTGTTGTTCTCTGTACTTCTGCACTTGCTGTTGAAATTGCGTGATTTCTCCTTTCTTCCTTATCTTTACAAGAGCACTCAAGCCCTTGTACTCTTCTTCAGCTCTTGATATCGCATCTTCAAAGTGCTTAATATGTTGATTGAGCTCGGCTTTCTGTGGGAGCTCCTCGAGCTCCAGCCATGTTTTTGATGCATCCTCTAGGATAGCCTCTGTTGCTTCCACTCGACACTGCATCTGTGTCTGCACAATTCTGAGAGCTTGCACTCTTGCTTCTTGGATTTCCTCTGGAGTAAGCGGCCTATTCGCTTCCAGTGCAGCAATCCTTGCTTCATATTCTTCCTCCATCTTTTTCTTCTCTTCATCTAGAGCCTTTGCTCTTTCCGCTATTTTTCTGATCTTTTGAGTTATTTCTAACTCAGGCCTGATATCGCACTGCGGAAGTTCTGCTGCGATATTCTTTAAAACAAGAGAGACATCCTGCTCCCGCTGAACATATTGCGTCAACTGGGCACTCTCTGCCTCATGCTGCGCAATGAGCTGCACATTTTCGTTAGAAAGTAAAACATTATGCTCATATGTGACTTGTTCTCTGTGCCTCAGCTCCGTGCCTATCTGCTGGAAAATTTCGTACAACTGGTCCACAGGTACTTCTGGTAGGTTCACCTCAAGAGGATGAACCATCTGTACTTCCATAGGAACAGGGAACTTAATGCTTCCCGGCGGTATACAAACAATGTTCGTGTGGTCCCTTGCAATACTTTCTTCTCTGGTCTGTAAAGGGGGCTGCGAACTTTTTGCTATTGCGGTTGGAGCTGGCTGAATCTGCATGGAAGCAGTCTTCTCAGTTATTGCCTTCAGCTCTCGCAATTTCTTGTCAAGGCTTATGCGCATCAGATCCTGCGATGACTGAATCGCAGCGAATTTATCCCGCATCTTCTCATGTATTCGGCTGGCGATGAGATCATACTCATCCTCTGTCATGATCGGTGCCTGCGGTTCTTCGAAAGTAACCGCCTTTGTTCTCTTCTTCTTTGCTCGAAGCGGAGAAGGGCCTTCAGTACCCTTTCTCTTAGAACCTATTGGTTCTTTCACTTTATCTTTGGGATCTATCTCCGGAACATCTTCTGGATCCTCAACTGGAGTATCAACTGGAACTAGGCCAGAGGATAGGTCATCATACATCTGCTTCATTTCCTCATCAAAACAGTTCTTAATGGTGTCTTCAACCTGCTGTATTTCCATGCGATATGGGCCAGGGGCCCATTCCTTATGTTTCCTGAATCCCTTGGGTCTGATATATGTTTTATCCCTGTCGACTTTAAATTCCAGCTTGGACTGATAAAGATCAACGACCGGCGAGTCAACACGCGGAATCGTTGCTACGGACTCAAGCAATAGCATATAATAGTCATGGAATACCATTGCATTATTCTTGTGCTTCTCTGGGTGACTACTCGCCCATAGATTTGAATACCTCGTGCCTCTGCACGCCCCTGGTGCCAGTTGTGGAAACTGCGAATTGGGCGGCTCTTTCCATCCAATAAAAGCCATAAGGATCAGCAGCCACGAGAAGTGGAAGCTGTGAAGCGGATCCTGCTGCGCCTGCACACAGTCTTGAAAGAAACTATTCAGCAAAAATAAACTCCAGTTGTAAGGTTTACCTTTTATGACTTCAATCGCTAGGCGGATAACTGAGCCTGTGACTTCCTTTGGCCTCACCTTGAGGAGGAGCTTTCCTGCCAACAGACTAACAGTAAATCGCAAGGCGTCATCCTGTATTGAGTTGACATCGTAGGCGCGACCTCCTCTTTGCAGCTTATACTCCGCAACCTGCTTGGTTGAGAGCCTGGTATCCTTTGTGGCGCCATCGATATTTATCTGGGGGTCGAAGCCAGTCTTCGACAGACCGGTAATGCGGTGAATAAGGTCAACATTAACATCTATCCGGTTACCCAACCATAAGTAACCACCATGCACACATGAGAGTAGCATCCGCACTACAACATTTACCTCTGAGCCTCGCCCAAAGTGTGGGATGTCCAGGAGATTGAGCAGTCCCGACGGTGTTAAATGGCTTGCATGGTCCATGGGGACGAACTCATCGCGCTCTGTCCTTGGGTTCCTCTGAATCGTCATATAACGATCGCGATGGAAGTGTGGGTAAAGCTTATAATCTCTCAGATTATAATCAGTGAACTTAATAGCATGCATGTTCCCCCACAGGTTACCTTCTTCCTTCACTCGCTTATCCAGTGGTGGGAGTACGAGTTCATATCTAAAGTCTTTCGGAAGGACAATTGCTGGTGCATTTTCCATCCTTGGCGGAAAGTATACGGTAGCGACTGTGACTTCTTCCGGAATTTCCTGCTCCGGTTCTTCTAACTCTGTGCTACTTGGGGTCTCGCTAGGCTCCATATTAGCTAAGGTTCTTGGTGACTGCCGTGTGGATGGAGAATCAGCAGTAACTTTCTTTCCTTTCTTAGCCACAGCTGAAGTCATAGCACACTCAATTCCACCCCTTTGGAATCTCTGCAACACGTCTTCGAGAGGCTCGTCTGGTGCGAGGAACCTTCCCCTGTGGTACTCTGGACTTCCTATGATTGCTAATCTGATACAAATCAAAGTCTGCAACTGTTTTGGCTTCCCTGCTAAGAACTCTGCTGAGAATACGCTTGGCTCGTCTCAAATGCGCTCAACTCTTTCGGTAAAAATGACCAAGTAGCCCCGTTCTTTGAATAAGACATGTATTTATCATAAGGCGGGAACTTCAAACGGCAACGGACCAGTAAACTGGACCCGTTGGCGGCATTTAATGCATAGACAAGACAGCACCCCGCGCCCATTTATTGAAAACGCCATTTGAAATTTCGCTGGGAAACTGTGCGCTGGAGTGATGTCGCATCAGATTTTCCAAATCTAGAAGAATCGTCGTACTGCTGCCAAATATTAGTACAACAGATACTTGTTAGTCGTACACTTAATGCTTGTCAGAAGGCGAAGTGACTAGCCCTCTGAGCAATTCAAAAATTGGTATCGCATCGATCTGTTTTCTGTCTTCTGCGATACGATATCGCAGCGCCTGGAAATGCAAAGTGCAAAAAAAACTCGCATCGTATCAAAATTATCGCAACAACCAGAAAAGCTTGCTGCGAATTCTTACCTAAAGTATTTCCCGGTGTAGACTCCTTAGGGTGCGATGCCTCATTTCAACTACACTGGACATCTGCACCATTTGCTTCTTTTCTGGGCTAGGGCTAGGAGGTAGCATGGCCTTCACAATACAGCTTAAGCCTACTGCCATTGATCAAGGTAGGAAGAGACTCCCTACTCATAGTACGAAGCTGGATAGCACCTCCATCTGTTATGTGCTGAATTTGATATGGCCCTAACCAATGAGTCTTGAATTTTCCAGGGAACTTTATAAACTTACTGTCATAAAGGAGTACCAAGTCTCCAAGCTGAAAGGTTTTGTTCTTGATATGCCTATCATGCCAAGCTTTTTCTCGTGCTTTCTGCACTTTCTGATGGAATCCTGCGATAAATCTGTCTTCCTCCAGATTGAGCAGCTGAGCCAATCTCTCCTCTAAAGTATCAGAATCAGCCATCTCTGTAAGTTGAGCAATCCTTAGACTGGGTAAGATGTATTCCATAGGCATAACAGCCTCTTGTCCATATACCAGGCTGAAAGGTGTGTGTCCTGTTAATTTCTTGCACGTGGTCCTGTAAGCCCATAATACAGCATTAACTCTAAGGTCCCAATCATCCCTTTGACTGTTACAGATCTTTGTCAGAGCATGTTCGAGTATCTTATTGAAAGCCTCCACCGTACCATTAGCTTGAGGGTGGTAAGGTGTACTCTTATGGTGCTGGATTTCAAATTCCTCTGTCAAGGCTTCTATGGTGCAATTCAAAAAATGTGTGCCTTGATCACTCATCAAAGTCACTGGGCATCCAAATCTAGTGATGATGTTTTCAAAAATAAATTGTGCTGCTGTAGCAGCATCACAATTCCTGACTGGTTTTGCCTCAGCCCACCTGGTGAGGTATTCTGTTGCTGTAATAATATATCTCGCACCAGTTCGTTTTCCTGGGGGGTTAATAGGACCCACAAAGTCTATAGCCCACTTATCGAATGCGCGTAGCGTTATCTGTGGTCGCAACGGTATTTCATCTCTTCTGGAGGGCTTTCCTGTCCTCTGGCAGATGTCGCATGATCTGCAAAACTCTTTACTGTCTTTATGTAATGTAGGCCACCATAATCCGGCTGATAGGATTTTCTGAGCAGTAGGCTTCCCTGCGAAATGACCTCCTGCGATGCCCGAATGTGCTTCCTTAAGAATGGTCTGTTTCTCGTGGGGCATAACGCATCTGCGCAAAATTTCATCTGGGCCCAGCTTATAGAGATGTCCTGCAATCAAGGTGAAGTCTGCTGCTTTCACCACTAATTGTTTCTTTTGTTGCTTAGTAAACTCAGACGGTGCCCACCCTGTAGTGAGAAACTGAAGTATGTCTTCATAATATTCGTCTGCGACCTGAATAGAAAACAATTGCGCATCAGGCAAGTTGTCCTCTAAGTTACTTGGTTCTTCGCCTGAGTCTATCCTTGACAGGTGATCAGGTCCTGCATTTAGTCTTCCTGGCTTGACAATGATTTCGAAATCATATTCCTGAAACAACAATAGCCATCTGCATATTCTTCCCCCTAACACCGGCTTATTGACCAAGTACTTTAATGCAGAATGGTCAGTGAACATCTTGAACGGGGTACCCAACAGATAGTGCCGAAATTTCTGTAGAGCATACACCATTGCTAACCCTTCCCTCTCTATGGTGGTGTAATTCTTCTCAGCTGTCGATAATCTCCTGCTCGAGTATGCGATAGGGTGATCAATACCCCCTTCTCCTGGTTGCGTGAGAATAATGCCTAGTGCGATGCCAGATGCATCCACATGAACATGAAAAGGCTTGTTCCAATCTGGAAATACCAAAATAGGTGCTGTAACCATTTTTTCTTTAAGAGTGTCGAGACTCCTCTGACATTCCTCATTCCACTGAAATCTGATATCCTTCTTCAATAATTTCTCCATTGGTGCGGTAATCTTGGCATAACCTTTAATAAACTTTCTGTAGTACCCGGTATGACCAAGTGTGGTTCTCTGTTGCTTTACTGAGTTAGGTGCTGGTAAATTGACAATGATGGCGATCTTCACAGGGTCTACCATCAAGCCTTGTCTGCACACAATGTGACCCAACAACGTACCAAAAGGCGCACAAAATATACATTTTTTTAAGTTAAGGGAAATCTGGTGCTGTCTACATTTTTCAAACATTAATCTCAGATTTCCTATGTGCTTCTTTAGTAGTCCAAATACAGTCCAATCATCAAAATAAACTTCTAGAAATCGATGGATGTAGTCCTTAAAGACAGCAACAACTACTCTAGAAAAAATTGCTGGGGCATTCTTAAGACCAAAGGGCATTACCGTATACTGAAAGGAGCCCCATTCTGTCGCAAACGTGGTCTTGTGCCTGTCGTCTGGATGGATTCTTATCTGGTGATAGCCTGAAAAGCCATCAGTGAATGAATATATTTCTTGTCCTCCAACATTGTCTAAGACTTCATCAGTGAAGGGTGTCGGAAATGGGTCATGCAGCGATGCATCATTCAGTTTGCGCAAGTCGACACAGATCCTGATGTCTCCTTTTGTTTTCTTTTCTTGTACTACCATGGGACTAACCCACTCACTTTCTTCAACAGGCTCAATGATGCCTGCTGCTAGCATCTTATCTATTTCATCTTTTACTTTTGCTTTATACCGCGGGTTCAACCTGTATGGACGTTGCTTAACCGGCTTAGCATCCTCCTTAAGCGGTATCCTCATGACTCCTAAGTCACCCACTATTCCCTTCATTTCTGTAAAGTTGGTAGGAAATAGGTCCTGATACTCATGTAGTAGGTCTGTGATTTGGCCAATTGTCTCATCATCCCAATAATCTCCAATAGAGGCAAACTTAGGTTCTGTTTCTGTGCCAATATTGCTCATTTTAATCTTGATTGGTTCTGTTACAGCTGGGATTTCCAGGTGTGGACCTTCAACTTCACGCGTACCTTCGGTTTCTGCGATATTGATACTGCGAGGATCTTCATCCTCATCGCCTGGATCTTGTGCGAAGTTGTAACATTCCAAAGCATGTTCCATCTGAATAGCCCACTCGGGTTGTGAATCCGCTGGTAATGTGCAATCCTCAAATATTTTAGTCTTTATGATCTTCAAGGCCCGATCAATGCTTGGATACTCAGATTCAAAACTGAAAGTAAGCAAAAAGTTTTCAATCATAATAGGCCATGAGATAGTTCCTTTTCTTAGCTCTGTTTCTGTATACCAGTTCCTTGGAACTGTATCCAGTGTGTGGATAAACAAATGAACCCATTCATCTGCTGGAATTTTTAACCAACTCTGTTCACGGATCATAATGTGTGTTCTGGGATCACTTTCTCCTGTGTATTTCTGCTGTGTACAGTCTCTTTCTTTAGAGAATCTGATACGCATCAGTCTCTTACAATCATACCACGATGTGATATGTTCCTTGTATGTGTACCACCATCTTGCAGGTGTGGCTCTAACTGCGAGATCAAAAACCTCCATCCTCTGCTCTTGAGGAATCTCTTGTTCAAACTGCTGTAAGAAATCATTGACGTCCGCTAATCCATCAAAAGTTGGAATATACCTGTTTTCTGCCCCAATCCATCGCAGTGATTTAGTCATGAATGCGCATCTGCGAGTAGAAACTTCGTGGAGTCTATTTTTCCAATTCTCTAAGCCGACATCTGAATCTGATGTGCATGAGCTATCGCATCTCCAGCTAATATGTCCATCGGCTATAGGATCAATGTAATCTGTCTGATTAGAAGTCATCTGGTACAAATTTTCCATGTTATGCACCTCCTCTTCCGCTTTGATCGGCTCAATGTAGCGAGGACCCTGTAGGGGGTCTAGTGGTGCGATAACCCGGACTTGAGCATCTTCAAATGTCATCTGCCTTTTCTTCAAGTTGATAACAGCCTTGTTATCAAAAGCCCAATCAATACCTAATAGAGCTGGATAGGGTTTGGTATCACCAATAATTTCTATGACCTCAAAATCTGCATACGTGTGAACTCCATCGATGTCCACGGGGACATGCGATAGGCGACCCATCGGTGATATTCTTTGCTGATTGGCTAGTCTCAGATGGATAGGGGATCTGCTTAGTTTTGGACTACCCATCTGTTCCCATGTCTGCTTAGTCAAGACATTTACTTCTGATCGTAAATCTAGGATAACCTCATCCATTTCAAATAGTCCGATCTGCGCTGTGAGCCTCATCTCTCTTCCTGTCCTTGTATGGCCCATTATATGGTGAATAGTTCGCTGTGTGTTGCTCAAGGAAGGGCTCTGTTGACATTGATCAATAACTTTCTGAAGTTTCTCTACAACTTTCCCATTTCTCAGAAGTTTCAAACAACTTTGCAGGAAGGACTGTACACTTCCTGTCAATACCTCTTCGTCGCATCTTCCAGATATGCTAGCCTGCGGTATCTGTACAGTACTAACATCATGTGGTAGCTTCCGCGGTATACCCTGAGATGGTAATAATAGTGATCTGGAATGTGTCTGTTCAGAAAAGGAGGTCTTAGTTTGCTGAAATGCCTCCTTATTCTTCTGTAGATCAAGTGGGATAGGTTTTTCTGGAGCTTTGCGCACCCACTGCGTTCCTGTCGTTTTTTTCTCATCCTGCGATATGTTACTTGTAGAGAGACCACTGCGAGTTACAATATTAACTCGTGGTTCTGTTTCTTTCTGCTCGGCAGCGATAAACTGGATAGTCTGATTGGTTGCTGGCTTGGCGTCCTTGATCTTAGCTATCAATATGGGACACTCCTCTATTGTATGATCATAAGATTTACAATACTTGCATGTTGTAGTGGGGTTCTGGCAGTCCCTAGCGTAATGTCCTGTACCTCCACAATTATAACAGGTAATAGGTCCACGGCCACGGCCAGATTCATAGCCTCCCCCACGTCCTTGACCTCTGAAATTTCCTCCACGGCCTCCCTGAGCCGGATCAATTTGTGGACGTACTGATGGTCCAGATGCTTCTGATTGGACTCTGTAAAGGTCATGCTTTCTTTCTATCATTAACTCATAAGCTCTACAGTTGTTTTCGTCATGTCCAACAGATTTACAAAAATTGCAATATAGGTTCTTTGGTGTCTGCACATATTTCTGAAAGAGTGGACATTCCTGAGGTCTATGTCCTCTAGTTCTACAAATCTCACACCATGGCCCCTGATTCTGCATCAACGGGTTAGGAGCTCCGCTGGCGAGATAGTCAACAAAGACAGGGCAGTTATCCTTACTATGTCCCTGCGCTTTACACTTAGTACACCAAATTTCATGCGCAACCTCCTTTCCTTTCTTAATTTCATGCATCTGTAAGGTGAGGTTAGCTAGCTGATTTTGCAGATTAGTGATACCTGTGTTAGTCTCTGCTAGGGGTGAAGCCTCTAGTTTCATTGCCATTTCTAATGCTTCATCTTGTGTATTTAATTTCTATTGCATTAGTGGAAGTATGATGTGTGGTAACATTGCTGCGATAAACCACTCTTTATGCTGTTGAGGCGCAAGCTCAAAGCTTACCTGATCAATGAGGGTTTTGAATCTCTGGTCAAAATCCCAAACAGTCTCCGTAGGCAATTGCTTAATATCTTTAAGTTCTGCTATGCACTGTGACTCGGATTTAGGTTTTTTAAACTCTTTGATCATAGCAGTTCTGACCTGTGCAAGCGTTCTGTTATGTCCAGTGGTATACTTCATATACCAAGTTAATGCTCTTTCTCTGAATGTGGTGGCCAGCTGGACAAGCTTGACATTATCATCTTGTATTTGCTTAATGGTCCATATGGCTTCGCATAGGAACCAGTGTTGCTCAGGGTCCTCCGACCCTGTACCTTTGAATGTTGGTAACTTCATATCATCTCCCATTCTGTTTCTAGGTGGTGGGTTCTGGTGTGCTGTATTACTACCACTCGGCGGTGTAGATGTAGAGGGTGTAGCGGTAGTATGCGCTGTATGAGAGCTACTGGACGGGGTTCCTGCGGGATTACTCTGAGTTCCGACTGGTTTTTGAGGAGTCCTAGGGTTCTGAATCTGCTGTCTAGGGTTACCTGAACTGTTTTCTTCAGAAGAAGATGAATCGTTGACTCTATATCTTTTACCACTACGTGTATGTCCAAGATGCTCGTAATCACTCTCAGAGTCTACTGACATTACAATATCATACTACTATTCATCTGAGGTCATATCCAGTACTCCTTTTTCATATAGTAATTGCTTAATGGACAGATTTAGAGAATTTAGGTACTTACCGCGATAACCCTTGAAGAAGTACTGTTCTGCTGCGCTGAAACTCTTTCTCTGATCAACCGCGAACTCTGTGATGAAGCCTTCCAGCAAACTCGCAAGCCAGAAATCTACTGCGCGTGAGATGGGATTATCGACACCTTTCAAGGTCTGAATCAGCCCTGCTGTCCAAACAACTTCTCGATTCTTCTTGAGACCGCTGTTGTCAGCAAGCTTTGATAACCAATCATATAACTCAATAGCATAGGTTACGAAGAATATCTCATGGGGATCTGTAAAAATGTGCTTCTGTAGCCAAGCCTCAGTGCTCAGTCTAGGATTCTGGTTTTCTTTTACAGCAAACTCTCTTTCTTTTGAATCAACCCACTGGTTAAGTTCTTCCTTGGTAGGATGCCAACAGAACATCAGCTTAATGTGTTCAAACCGGCAACGGAACCATTTGTTAGCCAAACCTCCTGCGTAGACCCGGGTTAGCTGTATTTTCTAGACCAACAGAACCCTTAGCTCACTGGCCCTTTCGGCAACAGGTCGCAAAAGCAACCTGAAGTCTCACCCGAAGTGATTCTAATGGGTGGCAGAAGACTCAAGTGTCCTCAGCCAGGTTCCGAGGCATCCAGGGTGCTCAAGCCCACCCTTGCTCTCTCCTCAAGGGCTAACTTATCGCATTCTATTACTCCGGCTATACCCCTGTCTTATCGCATCACGCAGGAAGTGCGATAAGTCTTCCCCTCATATGAGCCCGTCTAACGATACCTAAGATATCGCAGGGTGCGATATCTTCCCCCTTTCTGTCCCTGCGGTATGTTATTCTTAGCCACTTCCTGGATTAATGCGCGGTTTCACCCACCCTTATCTTATTACTGAAGATAGCAATATTATTTAATGTCTAAGTATAACCCTCACTAATGAGCTTGACCCCTGATGTTCTGCAAAGATGTGACTGTATAGAGTATTACTTTGAGCATTGTTCTAATTACACCCTTCATGCATTACATTCATTCCATACCCGAGCATTGTCCTTTATTAAACAAAGATCTAGTTCGCTAGGATTTAGCTATGATTCTCACAATGGTTACACATCAACCAGAACTAAACTGACGACCATATACATTACTTATAAACTGAAGGAAGCATTCATGTATATTAGAGATAAGTAAATAAGAGCAATAGCTATACAACTACAATTGCGCTACTTAGATAAGCACGTAGAGTAAAACACAGTTCTGTCACAACTCTTTGCAACAGAGGTCTTCTGGGAAACTCCACCTCATTGGGAGCCCTTCTCTATAGACCTCCCTTCTTCTCCTGGTTCTTACAATGCATTCTCTTTCTTTTTCAATCCCAGTGGATTGCACAATCTCTTAATGGGTCGGCCCCTGCCTCCGGGGAATGTTCAGACTCTGTATTACAAAGACTCAACTACCCTCTACTTCTGTCACTATGTGGCCAACCCCTTTTCATATAAAACGACTCCTATATATAGATGGCCCGAAGGTCTCATCGCAGTTACAAAACTGTGGGCCTTATCCCAACAGTGACTCAACCCTAACCACTTACAGTCAACTAGCTGTACTTCCATAGCCGCCTCCTGTCTCGTCGCCGCTTCCTGCAGTCCTTAGTCTTTAATGCATCGGCCCGTTGCTTCTTCTTGGTTCCAGCGACGCTGACTGTGGTCCTTCTTCTTAATGAGGGTAGCTGAACCCTCTCTTCATCTTCGGCGCCTTTATTATGGTGGTTGAGCTCTCCCTTCGGCCTCTTCCTTGTACCACATGCTTTGACTTTTCTGTACATATCGCCGCAATTCCCGTCGGAATTTGCGCTACGGCGATATCTTTGTCTTGTCGCCAAAATTGGTGCTTTCTCCCCAAAAATGGTTCTCTCCCAAAATTAGCAACTTCCTAATTGCTGCGGAAGTTCTCTCCAACAAGGGGGCCTTTTAACTTTGGTTGTTTCATGCCCCCATTGGTGGTATTAGTGACGACTGACTGTTGTTTAGTTGTGGATGTCATAGGTTTGACTAGCGAAACAGAAGGCATAACCGGCCTAGTAGTCAAAACAGGGACAAAATCATAGTGTGCTACTGGTTTAGAATCCATTTCTAGGTAGGGTGGTGTAAGGTACCATATATGAATACCCAAAGTTATCCTGGGTAGAGTCAACTGAACCATAACCAATGTTCCTTACACGCCTATGGGGGGGTATAAGAAAGGGATTTGGAATATTGGAGGTATCGATGGACTCAATGTTTGTTTAATGCCATGGATCAACGACAGTGTTGATGATGGTATTGAGGAGGAGGTGAGCCCATTTTCAGCAGTGAAAATTGTATGCATTAGGCCATCAGTGGATGTGAGGAACTCGGGTGGTGGTCCATAGTACACTTCTAGCAAATTGGAGTCCTTGTACATGACGGGGGCAATATAAACATAGGGGGGTTGATTTGTGCTGGAGACAGTAGGTAGGATATTATCAGGGTTACTAATTGCATTGGGATCATAGTAGTTAAGTTGTTCAAGGGTGACAATCTTCCCATTTAAGGGAAACATCATGATATGGAAAACCGAGTAGGCGAGCACCTTCATGGTGTACATATAACTACGCCCAAAAAGGATTTTGTAGTCGAGTTGGGTATCGACTACCTCGATATTGATCATGACCATATTGCCCCCCAACTCGAAGGGGACATTTTGGTACAATCCTCTAGGTTGGGATGGTCTCCCATCATATGCACGACTAGCGATATATGAGGGGACGATCTCAGGTGACCCTAACTATTTCCAAATGTTAGAGGACATGATGTAAGCGGATGTGCCTTCATCGATGATACATTGATGAATCATAATGTTCTTTACGGTGACGGGGACTTGAAATGCGACTAAAGAGGGTAGTCGCGGTTCACCTTTGTCAAGATCAAAGGTCATGAGATGTGAGTCGAAAGGATCGACATCACCGAGTGCATTGAGTAACGCCTTTCGTTGGGTTGGGCATGACTATAGAACCTCTAACGTGGACATGGCTGCAGGAGATTGAGCCAAGTCATCCACAATAATATAATTGTGGTTGGATTTCATGTGGGGGTTATTAGGTGTACGTCAAAGTGAAACCTTGGAGATCATCGATATTTTTTCAACACTTGGGTGTGGTATTTGCAGAGGCCCCCCCAATTGGAGAGGGATGTCTTCCACTTGGGGAGATTTAGGCCTATCATAACTTTTGGCTCAAGTCTGAAGATTAACATACAACATGTACATATTTTGGAAAGAGCCATTGCCGGAGGGGCGGGGATATTGTTGTTGCGTAACGACCCCTTTATTGGTGAATGGTTGTTGCAAGACAATGGATTGGGGTTGGGGAGGATTCGAGTCCTGAGGGGGATTGATCACAGTCTTCTTCTTGGATTCCACTAACTATTGGAAATTAGGGATAAGAGGGCAATGATGTGTATAATGACCATATTCATTGCAAATGGAGCAGCAGTAATTGATCCTTAGGTTGGTGTTCTTCCCTTTCTTTGGGGGGTTATTAGTCCCCGTGTTTTGATTACCCGTTCTGGTTTTGTTGGGGAGGAGGGTATCCCCCTTACCCCCGCTACTGTTTTTTTGTTCTTTCCTTTATTCTTCCCCTGAATCTGAGGATTTGTGGTATTTAACTGCTCAAACTGTTGATCTTGTTGTACACAAGAAGGTTGAACAAGGTTGACCCCCATTTGAGGCATGGGGGTCTTACCAGTCAGACATGGGAATGGATAATAAGGGTTATATCCTAGGGGTGGGATAAATGTGGTTTGCGCTCCATAATCTGTGGACGTAGGAATAGCTTGTACCATTTGTGGTGTAGGAACCGTGACCATATGGATAACGTTTGGATAAGTAGGACTATAGGGTCCATACTGTAATTGACCAATTGGAGGGGTTGGTACCATGGGAGGGGGTACCAACACATGTGGCATGGGTGTGTATTGTGAAACTGTATTGAATGGCATTGGAGTAGTAGGAGGAACCTTTCCTAAGTGGGAAATGGACCCAATAATCCCATCTGCCAAGTGTGACGATCCCGCAAGTGTAGGATCCAACGACTGGTGCTAAGGGGAATCGATGGGGATAGTGCAAAGGTAGTTGGATTGTGCATATATCATATCAAAATGTTGGGATTTCATAATAGCCTCTTCCTCACTCTGTGGCATGGAGGTGGTGACATCTTTAGCGATGGATGGTTGGAGTGATTTGATAAACCAATCCAACAAGAATGGTGGTCGTATTTCGATTTTACACAATGTTCAATGCCTATGCCACTCATGGATATGGTCTGCGATGTGCGTGGATGTATTTTCACGAAACTCTATGAGAATTTATAAACCAAGGTCATGACGAATCGAGAGCTGGAAGTATGTGAGGAATGTAGTGGCCAATGTCGCAAATGTGGCATGGGCCAATCTCAGTAATTTCATGTACCATTTGGTTTCCATTACGATGAAGGTATGCTAAAAGAGGTGAAGCCTCATAAAATATTCCACTATGTTGTTGAAAGAACACCACGGGTGGAAGGACATGATATGGTTGGAGGGATCATCCCCTTGCTTCCCTTCAAATTTAGGAATGTCAGAGGTAATTTTATTTGGCATAGCTGACCATGTTGGATCATGCACAATTGGGTCATTGATCAGTTTGGATGAATCAAAGATATTTAGACTAGCCATGAAAGGTAGGGTAGGAGTATTTGGTCCTCGATTGTATGTTGGGTGTGGTTTCCACCAGGGGGAAATTGATGTGGTTATGAAAACAATGAATAAACTCCTACAATAGAGGAGAGATCAAAGTGGACCAAAGGATATCCAAGAGGAGAATCCAAAGGAGGACCTCTTCCTAGAGGAGGAGGGGTAAATGTGTCTAGATTCTCTCCAAGGGGATAAAATGAAGGTGATCCTCTTCCGACGGTGGAAGGATTAACACTTTTTCGGAGAGGATAAAATGAACCAAGCAAGGAGATGCATTTCCCTAATGATCCTATCAAGGTGTCTTGGGAGCAGCCCCAACTAGAGTGTCTTCTACGTGAACCACGAGGAGATTGTTTAAAAACACACCTCGAGAGAGGGGATAGGCCTTGCAGTCTTCAGGATTGCCTTATCGGGTTGTTTTGTTCCTATGTGGTGAAGGCATCGTGTCAAATGAGAGTGATGGTTGAATTAAATACAATTTGAACAAATGCAAAAATATACCAACCACAACCAAAGCAATATGGGGCAACAAATGAGTGATATGTGCAAAGTCAGTTTAGTGCAAGAGTTCCCACATGTAGGTTCTTTTTAATTATGAGTTAGTGAACATGTATTTAAAAAGAAAATAAGTGTAAATTCCCTAAAAATACCTAACGTCCTTCCTCTCAAATGTAACTAGGCCTTCCAAAAGCACAACTGATGGTGATGATGGGATCCACACACCAATTGACTAGTGAAGGTAACAAAGAGTCAGTTCTACCCACGATGGTGACAATATTCCAATCAAGAATACTTGACGACACCTCCCAACAGAAATAGTTGGCTTCAGGAGTCAATTGCACCCATAATTGCTCCTTGACGATGTCCTAAGTTGGGCCACTAAGATACCTTGCGTCAAGTGTGGGTCAGTGGTTTGTCTTGCACAATATAGTATTGTCATCTCTCTACAACGAGTTGAGTGACTCATAGGGGAAAGAAGGGAAACTATACCTCGACTTTCACCTCCTTGGTCACGACGCACTTCTGATCTAGGTTTTCTTTGAACACTTGCTTATAGTAGGATTTTAAAAGTACCCTATAAGTCAACAATGCTATGTTTCAAAATATCACTATATAAACTAAATTAGTGGGCATTAGAGGATTCCTAGCCCAATCAATCCTACCTAACTAAAATGTTGTTTTGTGACCTCTTGTGGAGGATTTTAGTTGGTTGGAAATTTACAAATTTGTTTTTAAGGGTCTTGAATTCACTTAGGGAGTGTAAGAGAGGTATTTCAAAATTTCTTCCTTTCTGATTCACCAAACTCATAATAAGTGTGAGGTGAATATCATACTTGGAGTGGAAGAGTCTTTAGGTCCCTTAGTGTGTGCTAGTGGTGCAAACACATGTGAGGTAACATTAGAGAAATTTTGAGGTAAAAAATGGGCCTCAAAACAAAAGAAATGTACTATAAAAATAAACCAATAGGATTCAAGGTGATGATGTCAACCATGGGGGATGAATCACCATTTTTGGGTAAAAAAATAAAAAGGTCAAAAGGTCAAAAGGTCAAAGTGAAAAAACTACTTATTCAATTCGTATTTTCAACTTATCTCCCTGTATATTCACTCAAATTTCGATCTCGAGCATTCGTTGGATGGGGAATTCACTTTTGCATCCAATGAGTACCCACTCGGGATACTTTTGATGGACCCTGTTGCCCCAAAAAGAAGAAATACATTAAAAAAACGTGATGTGATCATCACGTTTTTTTTAATGTATTTCTTCTTTTTGGGGCAGTGGGGTCCATCAAAAGTATGCCGAGTGGGTACTCGTTGGATGCCGAATTGAATTCCCCATCCAACGAATGCTCGTGATCGAAATTTGAGTGAATATATAGGGAGATAAGTTGAAAAATACGAATTGAAGAAGTAGTTTTTCTTTTTTCCTTCAAAATTTGATGAGGTATGCTAATATTATTTAATTATTTCCACTATTATTTTATAATTTTCCTTAGGAGGCCCATTTTAGACCTCAAAATTTATCTAATGGCAAATTGATTATTGCAGACTAACTAGAAGAGTATAAAGTAAATGCAAATGTAGTTGAACTTTTAACACTAAAAGATGCTAAAGGTGCTTTGGAAACAAAGTGCTAGTGGTAATAAAAGTGTGGAATGGAGGCATTTGACACTTATCACCCCTTTCTGATTCACCAAGATCACAAGAAGTGTGAGGTGAAGAGCATACTAAGGGAAACAAGAGTCTTTAGGTCCTTGCTTGTGTGCAAAAAGTGGATTCTACACTAGCTTTGATCCTAAAAACATGTTAAGCAAACATAAACAAGAAAGGTCTTGAATACTAGTGACAACAATGAGGCCTGTTGAAATCATCAAGGTTGGTTACCTAAATAAATTTCAAGAGATGAGGACTCTTTACTCCCTAATCTTTGTCTATGTGAGCTAATTACTAAAGAAATAAGTAATTATTGCAAATTCAACTTAGTTCTAGTTCATTGGTGAGCAACAATGGGGCTGCGAGATTGTTGCATGAAGATAAAAAGAAAATTAAATGATTGTAGCGTGGGAAAACCACACTCTGTTGTGCGATAGCATAGAAAGATAAAATACAGTCGCGTAGTAGCGTGGGAAGAACACAAAAAAGGTGCACGAGTCAAATAGAGGATTACCACGCATGTGGTGATTTGTTTATATGCGCGAGTAGAGCGACTGTCGAAGGTGTTTCCAAGCGAGTAGCACGTCCGAGAGCCCAGGATCCACACTATTGTGTAAAAATTAAGTGTGGCCAATAGGGGGGGATTCTGGAAATGGAGGTGGTAAACCTGATCTCTTACTAATGACAAGCACCCCAAATTAATCACTCAGCATAAAACAACGTAGTTTAAAAGAAATAAACAAAAATAAGTGGAGTTGCCATTAGAACTGTTGTGGATAAAATTGCACAAGGGTGCATCCCTCCACTTGGTAAGGGCCTAAGCCTTGTAGTTTGCAGCAAGGCCTTAGTCCTTGGATCCCCTTGGGGGGTGGTTGTGTCCTCCAAATGATATTGCAAGTGGTTGTTAGTGGAATCTAAATAAAAGAAAGAGAATTAAAACAAAATATAACAAAGGAAATAGGGTGAGAATGCAAACTCAAACAACCAAATGTATGCAAAACCACTTTGTATTTTCCAATGGCCAATCATGTACAACACGTAGGAGGTGTGGGATTCAAGGGAAACCAACAACCTACCTTAGGGAGGTTCTTCTTGTCCAAACTGTATGCTAAGTGGGTGAGAGAATAATGGAGAGAAACTCTTGCCCCTTGGAGAAGGTGTCAAGGGAGCTTTGGAATGCTTTCAAAGGTGGGAAGAGGTTAGTTATGAGGAAGCTCTAACACAAATCCAACACCCTAACCTTGATCTTCTTTCTCTCTACAAGATACATGTCAATGACCTCCTTTTATAGGCCAAGAGGTGGCCAAGAAACAACTAGATCCAAATGTGAACCCATGCACTCCATCAACTAGTTCCAAGGTACACCAATGGTGTCTATTTAATGCCACCATGTTTGTGAGGAGCCAAATTCAGATTGTTGGAGGTGATGGGGCTTTGAAGAGCCTCAATTGCACCACAGGAAGTAGGTGGTCCCATCGTTTTGACAGTCGGATGACTATCGAAGGAAAAGCCACACGAGTATCACGCAAGAACTGAACTGATAACATGCACTATAGCGTAGTTTAATAATGGTTCAACTGCGTGACCTCTTATTTTGACTATTTTTAGGCACTTTTGGACTCATGTTTCCTTTTGTTTTTTTGAGGATGCCTTTGGTGAACTGCATTCTTTATGTTGATGACGCCTTACTATAAGAATCGCCAAAATGTCGCATATGTGCGAGATTTAGGCATTAACAAGATTTCCTTCTTATTTATCATAGTTGTCCTCTTACCCTTTCATTTTCCTTTGAAATGGTCTTCTGAATGCTTGGATGGAATTTCTTCTTGTACACTCTTTCCCCTACTTTCAAGGTGAGTAACTTGCACACTTGCTTCATCCAAACTAGTAGGATTCAACAAAAACAAAGTATGACCAAGATAGTTGTGAAGTGCACCAATATATTTCAACAGAGTGCCAGAAGAGTCTAAAGAAACATTCAATTCAAGTGATTTCTTCCTATACTCTTCTATGAAAATATGGACACTTTGACCTTTCACTTGTCAAAATTTTTGTCATTCCATCATAGCTTTTTGAACATGACCCAATGGATAAAATTGCTTTCTTAATGCAGAAGTAAATTCAAACCATGAACAAAGGAGTTTACCGTTATGCTTGCTACCTTTCTGAAGATTGCTCTCCCACCATACATGGGTTTTGTCTTCTAGCCAAAGAGAAGCCGACTGGATATTCACCTCTTCTTCGATCTGCTGGACATGACAATAAAATTCAATCTGATTAATCCAATCATTTAGTTTATTTGCATTAGATTCTCCATGAAACATGGGCAAATCAATTTTGACATCTAGTTTCAATAATGGCTTTTTAAAAGCATTTTTCTGATGAAAACTAGAATGATGAGAAGATGAGGAAGAAGACAAGCTTGAACTTGTAGGTGGAGATGCAGGTTTAGGAGGGTCTTCTCTACATCCATGGTTTACCAAAGCATTATCTTCCACTTGTGTTTCCTTCTTTTCCTTCTTTTCCAATCTCCCTTGATAGTTTGCAAACAATTGTTCTACCTTATCTGTCATCTAGTAGAAAGCCTTGTGGAAAGACTTCTTGTTCTCATTATGAGAGTTCATATGTCATTTTATTTCTTCAAGCTACATGTCTAATTCCCGGGTTGAAAGGATCAATTTTCCTTCACCTCATTCGAGCTTGGCCCTAGTAAGCATCCACACTCACAATTCAAGTCAAAGAAAATCGCTCTGACACCAACATGATCCGGGATATTTTATTCGATGACTATCATGAATTGCATAAAAAGAGCATGAACAAAGCTTTGGTGCAACATAAATGAAGAAACATACACATGAAGATGAAGCACCATAAAAGAAGAACACGAGATGTGATAACAGATTTCGTCCAAAGATGGATTGTGTCTCTAGACCCACTTTTCAATGGAGAGGCATTTATATTATCTATGGAATATACATGGAAATATGTTAATCTTGATGATGCCCAAAATACGCCACTCGGATCCAAAATCTAGCCGTACTAGTGACTCCATCTCGAAAAATACGTGAAAAATGAATATCAACACTGCCACCTTCACCCCAAGACTAGCCACAATAGTCTCATTCTCTCTCTCTTTGTGAAATTATGTAGGATTACATAGAGAGTTTGTGCCAAAGGCCCTTGGATCCATTGGTATGAACACTAGTGGACTGCAATCTTTTATAGTAATTTATCAACCCAACTCCCCAATGGAATTTGTTGGTAGAGTTGTTAGCGAAGTAATGCTAAAACGTTGTTGGTTGGGAGGTTTCAGGTTCAAAACCCGTGAACTCCCCCTTTTGGCATATGGTTTGAACTATTTCATTTAAATGTTGGTTACAACTCCCTACCGATCCAACCATTCAACATTCCGTTGGAACCACACACACACACACACACACACACTATATATATATATATATATATATATTTGTGTGTGCGTGTGTGGTTTAAACACCCGCCATCATGTGACTTGGGATTGGGGCCCGACTAGACCGGCCGTTGGATTTGGAGCCAGTTGGTCGGCCCTTTCCCCCAAATCTGAACCAATACAAACTTAAAATATTTGTTTTTCATGTGTTGTAACAAGGAGCGCAGGTGGCCCAGTGGTAGGTTGTTGGAGTTGTTATGTGGTGGTCGGGGATTCGAGCCCTGCCCACACTAATTGTGGATTCAGTTGAAACAAACTCTACCAATTCGGGGACCACCACGTGGCAACTCCGGATTGGTCCACATCACCACTAATTCATGTTCCACAATGTAGTATGGATTCCCATGTGTCGAAATGAAATTGGTACACGAAGCTTCCACATAGTACCATGTGTTAACACCCCAAAAGTGCTCACTAGCTCATTCCCTTATTCACATGACCCATTTGTCCACTTTTTTCACCATTTGAGCCTCTAAAACCATCAAAAGGTCACCAAAAAGACCATAATACACCTTTTCCTCAAAAAACACAAAAAACCCTAAAAAAGGGTCCAAAATTCCCAAAAAATATTAAAAGGGGAATACAAATATAAAATATATTCAAAAAAGGAAAAAGAGGAAAAAAGAGACCTAAAACATGTTGGTTAATACCATTGGTTTCCTCAAAACCATAATGGTATTCTCCATCACCAAAAACTATAAAAAGGTGATAGGGGCTCCTCACTTTTCATCCACATTTCATCCTATCCTTATGCTGCCAAATTCCCTTTGAGAGCCATTACCTCCCATTTCGAGTTTGAAGATCCCCATTGAAGTTTTGGAGAAGAAGAGACCATTGGATATTGGAGCTTCTCAACCTTGGAGTTGCTCAACACCCATCATCCTCACCATTTGAGGTAATACAAAATCAAATATTTTTCAAGTTCTTCTTCCATAGATCTTATTGCTTATGTTAGATCGGATTATATTAGTTTATTCATAGTTGTTTTTGTTTTATATTGAAACTGCTATTACAAGTTAATAGGTGCATCCTTGCACATGCTTGGTTGAAAAACCAAGCAACAGTTTTTGGCGACTCCGCTGGTATTCGAATTTTTGAATCTTAAACTTTAGCTTTAGATCTTCATTTTTTACTAGTTTTTACCATTCCAATTTGCAGATCTGCCATACTAGACAGCATATTCATTGCTGCCCTAGATTTTGGCCCTTTCTGTAGCCTTTAACAGCTCGAAATTTCACTTTTCGGTTTCGTTTTCGATGACTGTTTTTTCGTTTCCGCATCACGTCTTTTCGCCCGACAGCCGCGTGGCTCATTGTGGCCTTTTCCTGTGCTGCACATTGCAGCCTTTTTCCGTGCTGCGCATTGCGGCCTCGTGGCCTTGTCCCGCACTGCACATCGCGACTTCGCAGCTTTTTCCCGCGCTGCACATCACGGCTGTGATCCTTAAACCTGTGATGCACATCGTGGCTGTGATCCTTAAACCTGCGATGCACATCGCGGCTTTTACCCATAAACCCGTGATGCCGTTGTTTTTTGCTCGGCACAATTTTTTAGAAAAAATTTCTGCTGCTTTTTTTCCCATTTAGCCTATTTCGTCCAGCATTATTTTTTCTGCATTTTTTTCCAGCATTCTGTTTTAATTATTGCAGCAATAGTAAATCATTTTCTATTACATATGCTCTATTAAAATCTTTTTAAAAATTTTCAACAAGTGAAAGAAAGGTTTTTTAGCACTTTGTTTTATATCATAGATTTCACTTCTTTGCAAATTTCGAACCATCTTTCCGATTTGCTCAATAGTTTTTCCCAAGCAAGCGCTTAGAAATCCATTTATTTCTTGCAAATTTTACGATATTTGCTTTTCTTTAAAAAATTATTTCAAAAGTCCATAGTTTTTGAATTATTTTTTGTTAAAGCATTTACATTTGAGAAAAAGCCTTTTATTTTTTGCAAATTGAAATCGTCTTGTTTTTTATTTGTAATCAATCGCCCAAGCAAGGCAAATTCTTTTTCAGTTAAATAATCACACTTGCACCCAATCTGCCACATTTTAAATTAATTGAGCCTTAAAATCTGCCTAAACTCAACAAACACTTTAACCCCACTTGGGGAACACTTAAGGAATCTTGTAGCTAGGTAGGATTGGGGGGATAGGTGTTCCAACAACACCCCTCAATTATTTACATCTGAGACATAGTGGTTAACATTTAGGTACCAAAAATCCCTTATTATTTGTTGACACGGTTATACACCAATTTATTGGGAAGGCCTCTCCCTTAGGAGGGTTGAAGTAGCCAGACTGGTTCTGGAAGCCTGAGTGGAATATCGCTATCCAATCAGTAATCGAAGGACACCTTTCGCAGTTCTCGGTGTACCACTCGTATGGTAGTACAACGACAATAGAACCAAACTGCAGATTCACCCAACCGAACGTGTCATGAACGAGGTATCTTAGTGGCCCAACTTTTAGGATTGTCTACTTGGTATCCCTCCCGGTAGGGGGATATCTAGCCTTTGATTCCACTACTCATATTGTCTAACTTGGATTTCATCACCTTGCAGAGGATATGTTTTGTTGAGTCATAATACCACTTTTAGTTAGGTGTTTGCATGCTCTGCCACCCCCTTGGTCTAGTGAGCACCACTTTTTTCTAGGAGCCGCTTGATTTTTGGTATTCTGACCGCTTTTCTTGATTACTCCACTTACTATAGAACAACTGTTATAGTAAGTGTTTTGAGGTTGGTTGTTGGCTTGATAGCCATTGTTTTTTCATGCTCCCCTCCTGCACACATCGTTGCACTAGGGTCTTGAGTTTTTTTTTTATCTCACCACCATCCATTGGCATTTATAGACATCTCTCACCATTGAGAACTTAAGATGATCCCAACATTTTCAGGGTGAACCCCCTCAGTTCGGTACACTTGACTCTACACGTCATAGACGTAGAGCGTTATCCCTTGAATCCACACATCATCGGCATAGAACCCAGTCATCCGATTCTGATGCACCTCATTTCACATCTGATTCTGAGGCTGAATCCGAACACCCTACCGAGACATCCCCAACCAACCCCATGGCTGGATCACAATATGACCCCCTTTTCACCAGTACTGTTGGGGCTATATCAACAACCCCCGCTACTATCCTGACAACCATGGTAGCCACAACCCCCTTAGGCATGCCTAATATGGGGACCACACCCGCTTTAGGCATGCCCAACACAGGACCAACACCTATATTAGGTATGCCCAACATGGGGGTCACCCCCTCCCTCATCGCCACTACCCAGATCCCAGTGATTACTGGAACCATTCCTAACCCATCTGCAACCCATGTCGCACTTGGGAGTGCATGCCCCTCCCACACCACATCGACTGGAGGACACATCCCTTTCACACCTAGAATACCCTTAGGGGGCACTGGACCAATCCATAATGCTACCATTAGCAATTATTCCCCAGTGACCATGCCACACCCATATGCCAGTCTACCATACATGGCTAGTCTAAATTTACCAGAACTGGAAAGGTTAACCAATGACCCTATTAGAAACGACCCTGCGTGGCCCCCCATGCCCCCAAAACTCCCCTCAGATATCCCTAAGGTTGAAGGAAAAGCTGGGGAAGACCCCCAAAACCACATCATGTCGTTTCACTTATGGTGTTCCTTGAACTCCATAGTAGATGATTCTATTCGACTCAGACTTTTACAAAGAAATTTCATTGGCTCTGCAGCCAAGTGGTACATTAAGCAGCTGCATGGGACACACCCCACTTTTACATCCCTTGCCTCAACTTTCCTTCAGATATTTCAATTACCTGTACGCTATGATGCAGGAGTGGAAATACTTTTGGCTTGTATATAGAACACCGCTACACACATCACTGATCATATCCATGAGTGGCGTAAGCGCCGTAGCCTTTGCAAGATAAATCTTGACGACCGTATCTTTTTAGATTGGTTCCTCAAATCACTCCTCCCCCTCATAGCCAAAGATGTAGCTTCTGAACGACCCCAGTCAGAAGAATAAGACATCTTAAAATCCTTGCAGTTCGACCTCATATATACCCAGTCAAGATATCTATACACCATTTTACCTGACTCCCCGCGCGACGATCCATCCCGCCATGACACGCCGGGGGCATCCCATGCCGCTGACGGTATTATCGGCCAGGTTATGGTGCAAAACAAACCTTTTACCATGATGAGTACAAACAATGCCCCAGACACTTCTAGGGCTACATCTCATTCTGGAGCTACAACTTCGTATGCTCCAATAATACAAACCCACCACACTCATGGACCCTCATGTCCACCACAGTGTTATGGGAAAGCACCATCAGCTTATGCACCAACTCCATATTATAACTAGTAGGCCCATCAGACTCCAGTTCAACCACAAGCCCAAGTGGCTTATTATCCTCAACAGACAACACCTCTTGCTCCAACACTTCCAGCAACTCAAGGTTACCCACAACCGCAACAAGCAATAGGTTCACCTCATAACCCTCCTGCTTACTACCCACCACAACCTCCTCCAGAGCCTCCATGACCTCAAAACCCACCTACTGCCCAAGGGCATGTGTACGCACAGCAAAACCAACCTCCAAACCAGGACAACCAGCGTAACCAAGGAGGTCAACAAAATCGCGGAAGAGGGCGTAACCACGGAAACAACCAACAACACAACCAAGGTGGACCACCACCCAATCCCCCAAATAATAATAATGCTGCTCCCCCCAACTAAAACCCTGATTGTCCACCGAAACAGGCCAAAAATAATAACTTGAGAACAAACCATCCATGTTCCATATGTGGAGTCTACGGCCATTACACACATAATTGTCCCCATTTAGATCAAGCGCGTCAACTCTGGACCGACGATGCCCAATGACAAGGACATGCTGCACAACCAGCAACTCCTCCTCAGCCATAACCCATGATATTTCAAAATCCCCTACCAAACCAAGGCACGGTAAACACTCGTCCAAATGATCCCCCTCAAGAATCCGCTGCAACACAGCACCAAATCACCTATGCGGCAGCCGATTACCAACATAAAGAGTCCAATACTCACCATTTTCTAATGATGTCAATCTTCAAACCCATCGAAATCAATATGGCTCCACCCTTGAGGCCACACCCACCGACCCATCTTTGAGTACTCTCCCAACTGATCAACCACTTCGCATATCCAATATGCCCATGGACGGGGGTCCAAAAGCACCTCGTTTCCCTTTGAGATGAATTAACAATAACCCTAACGTTCGTGCAACTTCCAACTATAACATTGTAGAGGATTTAGCTCAGTCCCCCGCTACTATGTCCGCTCTAGAAATCTTAAAAAACTGTCCTGCATAGAGAAAACTGTTGTTATCTGCCATTGGTTCCATAGATCCTAACGACTCTAACATGATGGCTTTTGACTTAGAACAAGCTGAACCTCGCCTACCTTCATCTCTAGCTTTTCAAGTTTCCGTCTCCATTTGCAACCTTGTCGTTCATTGATGCATAATCGATGAAGGGGCCTCTACCTGCGTTATGTCGACTTTCGTATGGCAGAAACTTGGATCCCCAATGATACAACCGTCAACTACTACATTACGAGCTTACGGCAGCCGTGTAGCTCAACCTCAAGGTTTGTTAGTGAACGTACCCATACAACTTGGGGGCAAATTAGTTCTCATAGATATAGAGGTCATTAACACCCAACTTGATTACAATCTCCTTCTGGGACGAAACTACATGTATAAAATGAAAGTTGTCGCTTCTTCAATTTTCCACCTCATGATGTTCCCCCATGAAGGACGCATAGTCAAAATTGACCAAATTACATACTACGATCCCAATGCCCCCGCAGCGCCTGAAAATGTTCTTCCCATGATCAAACAACCCGTTCAGAATGCACCTACATTGTTTGTCTCCTCAGTCGGACCCAAGATATATTCGAATAATCCCATGACCACCACTTTCCCTTCTATCCCACCCCCTCTCCGGGTAACTGAAGTATCCGATTTGTGCACCTTATCACACAACGAACAACAACATCCTCAACAACCTAGAACACTGCACCCACAACTCTCACCTCCCCAGTGACTCCCAAATTAACTAAGAATCCCCCAACCCGTGTGCTCCCTAAGTGCTCCTTGTGTGACGATATAGGCCACACTACCCATCTATGTCCACAACTACCAGCACTTCAAGAACACATGAATATGTTGGATGATGAAACCAACATTCCAGTTGTTAAACTAGAACTCCCCCCTCAACCTCGTGATAAAACATTGCGTACAAACCAACCTTGTGCAATATGCGGCGTCTATGGCCATTATTCACATCACTGCCCCGACCTCCCAGATTACAGAGCAGCACTATATGAGTTGAATAATGCCGACCTAGAGATATCCCCACCACTTATCGAGGAAATATTCCCCCCAGAATCTTCCCATTCAGAAGAAATCAATACCATTTATATGATTTCAACTACCTATAAACCCGAAAGAATTAATTTAATGGCACACTACTTCCGTACCAACGAAGAAATCCTAGAAACACTCACTGCACCGGACTACCCTTGGATGATATGCACCATCGATCATACTTCCTCCCTGAGGCGTCTACGTCCACCATGGAAAACCAACTATTTGTTGAATCCAAGGACCTCTTACCAACTAAGGTCGATTGGTTCAAAGATCCAATACCAGCCCTAGAAGCCTTCGAAGAAGGTAACATGGCTAACATTTCACCCATTATAAAAATCGACATCTCCACCACCCCCGGAAAACCTGAGCTTATCTCTTTGGGCACATCATGCACTGAAAAAGAAACCCAAGCTTATAAAAAACTCTTCCAAGAATTTCGAGATGTCTTCGCCTGATCTTATACCGAGATGCCTAGTCTTGATCCTACCATCGAAGAACATCACATAGACACTTGGCCCAACATATCACCGGTCCGCCAGAAACAACGTCCCATTCACCCATCCAAGCTTCCAGCCGTTAAAGTAGAAATTGAGAAGCTTCGAGCAGCAGGTTTCACATACCTTATTGCATACACCACATGGGTTTAAAACCCAGTACCACTCAATAAGAAAGTCGGCACCATCCGCGTATGTACTGACTTCCGTGACCTCAACCTAGCTTGTCCCAAAGACAACTTCCCCACACCATTTATTGACCAACTAATCGATGAGTGTGTGAGGCATGAGGTACTTTCTTTTATGGACGGTTTCTCCGGATACAATCAAATCAAAATCCGTAAAGAAGATCAATACAAGACCGCTTTTACTACCCCATGGGGCACCTTCGCCTATCGTGTCATGCCTTTTGGTCTCAAGAATGCGGGAGCCACTTTCCAACATGCCATGACTTATTGCTTTCACGATCTGCATAAAATCATATTAGTTTATCTAGATGACCTCACCGCTCGATCTAAGAAACGACCTGACCATTTAGACGATCTTCAACAAGTTTTCTTGCATTGTCGAAAATACAACATCCGCTTGAACCCACTCAAGTGTGTCTTTTGCATTCCCGTAGGTCGCCTGCTGGGGTTTGCATTTCAGAAAAAAGGGATCACTGTTGACCCTCTAAAAGTTCAAGCCATAGTGGACCTACCATCACCATGTACATTAAGACAGCTTCAAAGCCTCCAGGGGAAGTCCAACTTCCTTTGTTGTTTTGTCCCAGACTATGCCACCCACCACTGTACATGGTTTCCTCCATTTGATATGTCTTCATACCCGCTTCATATGGGAAAACCAAGCAGAAGGAGCTTTCACAGATCTGAAAAAAGCACTTACCAGCGCCCCACTGATTTCTCCACCAGATTTCACAAGAGACTTTATCCTTTACATTTCGGCATTAGATTACACTGTTTCTGGAGTAATCGTCCAAGAAGACTCCGCTCGTTAAGAACACGTCATTTACTATGTGAGCTAGACCTTATCAGGCCCACCACTATGCTACCCACATGAAGAGAAAATGGCCCTCGCCGTCGTCTTTTCAGTACAAAAGCTATGACATTACATTCTCCTCAGCCACACCACGGTTGTGGCCAATTCCAACCCAATGGTCTATCTCTTGAATCGCCGCCTTCTACAAGGCCGTGTGGCCAAATGGGTGATAATCTTACAAGAATATGACCTAACTTTTAAAACCCCGAAGAGCACCAAATCATTAGCACTAGCTCAACTCATTATGGACTTACCATCATCGTCATCATCACCAAATATCCATACTGATATAATTGACGAACATTTGTCCATCATCTCGTCTGACGACCCTTGGTATGGTGACATTTTGGTATACCTCTGCACACAGAAATTTCGACCCAACATCGACCATGATGGACGCCATTGCATCCGTCACCATGCCCCCCGTTATCTCCTCTTGGGTGATGTCCTCTATCGACGTGGCGTCGACACAATCTTATGACGATGCCTTTCCCAAGACGAAGCAGAACAAGTCCTTAACAACTGTCATAGCAATGCCTGCGGCGGCCATTTCTCCGGAATGGCCACCGCCCAAAAGGTAATCCGCGCAGGTTATTTTTGGCCATCATTATTCACTGATTGCATCACAGTAGTCAAACATTGCCAAAACTGCCAGCTCTTTTCCCCAAAGGCAAGAACCCCCCCCGCCCCCCTTCATCTAGTCGTCACCGCTGGACCATTTTGCAAATGGGCCATCGACTTCATGGATTGCAATCCCACATCAGCTGGCGGCCACAAACACATTATTGTAGTTGTTGATTACTTTACCAAATGGGCAGAAGCCATACCTACTTACAATTGCAAAGCCGACATTGCAACACATTTTTTCCTCAACCATGTTATTGCTTGTTTTGGAGTACCAAAAAAACTCGTCTCAGACCATGGCTCTCACTTCGAAGACTCCGTTTGGAGAGAATTGTCCATACTCCTTAAATTTGAACATCATTTCTCCTCCGCCTACTACCCCCAAGGGAACGGCCAAGTCGAAGATGTTAACAAAATTTTGAAGACCATCCTCCAATGCACTGTCGACAAACATAAATCCAATTGGCATCACATGTTTTTTCCCGCATTATGGGCTTATCGCACGTCGACCAAAATTGCCACCGGCTTTACCCCATTCCATTTAGTTCATGGCGTGGAATCTGTCCTCCCCATTGAATGCCAGATACCAACATTACAAATTTCCATAGAACTTCTTCTCGATACGTCACTAATTGAAGAACGTCTACTTCTTTTAGAGCAAGCCGACGAAGATCACCGCGCAGCTCTCCAAACAATCGAAGCCGTGAAGAACAGATCTAAACTCCATTACGATAAACATGTTCACCCACGAGCATTTAGTGAAGGAGACCTGGTCCTTGTTTACGATCAAGCCCATGACAAAACAGGCAAAGGAAAGTTCCAATCTATGTGGCAAGGCCCATATATCATACACACTTTCCTTGAACATGGAGCATACATTTTGACCGATTCAGAAGGTAATCCCATGTGCAACCCCCGTAACGGGTTGTACCTCAAAATATTCTACCCATAAAAAACTCCTGGATACCATAGTCCATATTGTACAGTTTTTTTATTTTTTTTACTGTAAATTTTTGAAACCTTACATTTCAATTCTTTCCTTCATGAACACAGATGGATCCTGCCCCACTCTACCACGTCAGTTTTGCCGATGGCGCAAGCCGTTGGTCTCCAAATCTCACTTCAGCAGCTTGGGTAATTTATTCCCCTTCACATGAGTTGATCCACCTCGACGAAGTGTGTATAGGTGCTACCACAAACAACCAAGCTGAGTACGATGCCGTGACCGGTCTCCTCGCCACCGCTCTCCAAATGGGCATAAGTCACCTTCGTGTTTTCCTGGACTCCCAGCTCCTTGTTTCCCCTCTCAACAACTGTTACCAGGTATGCGATCCCTATCTACTTAGAAAATTCTTGCGCACAAAACAAATGATTCGACATTTTGAATCCATCTTTTTTACTCATGTCCCAAGAAATCATAACACTATAGTAGACCAAATGGCTAACAACATTCTAGATCGGCACGTCAACCAAAACATGTAGGACATCATGACATGCATCACATAGACATTATAAAATCATAAAAACATTGCATCCACGTGCATAAGATATGCCTCCATGGGCGTAGAAAAAATCAAAACATTGCATCCACGTGCATAAGATATGCCTCCACGGGCATACAAAAATCTAAACATTGCATCCATGTGCATAACATATGCCTCCACGGGCGTACAAAAAAAAAAACATTGCATCCATGTGCATAAGATATGCCTCCATTGGCATACAAAAATCTAAACATTACATCCACGTGCATAACATATGCCTCCACGGGCGTACAAAAAAAAAAAATTTGCATCCACGTGCATAAGATATGCCCCCAAAAATCAAACATGCCTCCACGGGAAAACAAACAAACTACAATTGCATCCACGTGCAACAAAATGTAGTCAAGACAAGATGCGCATCCACGTGCATACACAACTATATACCAAAACATATATATATATATATATATATATATATATATATATATATATCATCATACAAGTCATAATGTCAGGAGTGGCCTCAACACCCAAATATACAAAAAATACACTAGCTGTACAAAATGTGTATCAACAATATCATCCCCATATGCTCATCAACATTTGGGGGCAGTTATAAGATCACCTAATCATCATGATCACCGGGATCCTCCGACTCCTCCTCTGGCTCCTCCGGATCATACTGATCCCGAGCTCTCCTCTCGGCCATCACCATAGCCACTCTCAGCAAGATCGACCGCCACTCACGGGGAGCATTGAAACAACGCTCGATAATAGGCCGATCCAAATCCCTCCAACCCTCCTCTGGTGCTCCCACTAGAAGCCCCTCTAAAGTCTCACGTATGCCCCCAGGGAATCATCTCGAGGACTCAAAACCCCTCGAGCATGAGGAGGCGGTGCTACTACAAGTGGAGGTGCCACCACCATCATCCATCCCCGACGGCCTATATGATCAACTGGTGGCCTCGGACCAATATTTGCACAATCACACAGGTGAACCAAGTCAATATCATATAAATATCTCTAGCCATACTCATAACAAAAACATCTAAAAATGATATAACAAAGAACCAAAAACAAAGACATACCGTCTAGACCCCAGGCCTGTCCCTGAGCCCGAGGCATCTCAGGATCTCCTCGGAAGTCCATACCAGCATATGGATAATCATCAATAAGTAGGGGCATCTGCTCCCACTGATCATACATCTCCGTTGAAAAGAACCGCCGGGTACCACCACCACCTCGGGGCATCATCTCCCCCTACTGCACCATCCGCGGCTCACTCCTCAGCCCCTCTTGAACCAGCACACGTGGCCGCAAGGTAGGGACCCACTCAAAAAATAAACAACAATGGAAAGAGGCATAGCTGAACTCTCCTCCCTCCCGTCTAACCTTGTTCAGCTCCCGTCGAACACAGGCTAAGAACATATGCCCCCAGGAAAAATAGGTACCTCTCAAAACACTATCTACCATCATCGTTTTCCCCCCAGACAAATGATGAGGTGTCTGTGCACCAAGCACCTGCAAAACACAGTCCCCACTGCCTGCATCCTCGGCTCCCGCAGGTCTGAAATATTCAGTGCGTTGTTCTGCGTACGAGCCCCGAGAACACATAATCTCTCTAGGAGATCCTCAATGTCCATACCAGCTGGAATCCTCAGCTGCAGCTCCCCAATCTCCCCCAAACGGGGCAAGCCAGTAAGAAAATAAACAATAGTCAAGGTGATCTCCAGACGCTCACCTTGCACTATGAGGGCCACCTCCTCCGGGACCCAGAAGTCAACCAACTTGTTCAGCAGATCTTTGACTGAACACATAATAGGAATCTGAGCAAACTTTAGAAGTCCGCCCATGGCCAAGGCCACCCGCACATTCAGGTCATCCCAAATCCTGCCCATCAGCTCCACATCAATCCCTCTCTCCTGCCACGACACTAACGGCCTCCTCAACATCCTGCCAAAAAACAAAAGATTTTTTTTTTTTTTAGAAACAAATTTTTTTCTCAAAAACCCCATTGCGACTTTCGAGCTCTTAGCCGCGATGGACATCACGACTTTCAGCTTCAAAGCCGCGATGCACATCGCGGGTATTAGCCCCACAGTCGCGATGGGCATCGCGGCTGTCAGCCTCCACAACCGCGATGAAGATCGCGACTGTCAGCCCCGAAAGCCGCAATGAACATCGCGACTGTCGGCCCCCACAGCCGCGATGCACATCGCAGCTATCAAGCCAATACCCACGATGTGCATCACAGAAAATGAGCCGAAACCCGCGATATTCCAGCCTTCGGGGCCCCGATGCTAAACAGAAAGGAAATAATTTAAAAGGCTAAGGCACATAGGCTTACCTGAAACTCGTAGAATGAAAAACCAACGGTCGAATCTCCCACAAATCGAGAAAATGCTTTAACCACCTCAATTACTCTGTGAAACTCAACGGTGAAAATGACACTTGTCACATTGGGCCCACTTGCTATTTATAGAAATTTAACAATTTTCAATCAACCATTTCGGGATCATACGATGTCCGTTTTTCAAACCGTTGGAATCAGTGCAACGAGAACTTCATAATAGTCCACTCCTTTTCCAATTCCACCAGGTCCCTTTTTCGAGCATTTTTCCCATGACCCTCGTCGCCTTGATTTGCGTGCCACATCGTCCGTGGTCCATTTTTGACGAGTTTTATATCACCGGATTTAGTTTTCCGTGCTCATGACGATGCTTGAGATCATTTCTCGCTCTCACCACCATATTTTTTGGGCATTTTTTCCCATGACCCTCGTCGCCTCGATTTGCATGCCACATCGGCCGTGGTCTGTTTTTGATGAGTTTTATATTGTCGGATTCAATTTTCCGCACCCGTGACGATGCTTGAGATCATTTCTCACTCTCACCACCATATTTTTCGAGCATTTTTTCCCATGCCCCTCGTCGCCTCGATTTGCGTGCCACATCGACCGTGGTCCATTTTTGATGAGTTTTATATCGCCGGATTCAGTTTTCCATGCTCGTGACGATGCTTGAGATCATTTCTCGCTCTCACCACCATATTTTTCAGGCATTTTTTGCCATGCCCCTCGTCGCCTCGATTTGCGTGCCACATCGGCCGTGGTCCGTTTTTGACGAGTTTTATATCGCCGGATTCAGTTTTCCGTGATCGTGATGATGCTTGAGATCATTTCTCGCTCTCACCCCCATAGTTTTTGGGCATTTCTCCAAAATGCCCCTCATCGCCTTGGGCTGCGTGCCACATCGATCGTTGCCTGTTTTTGACAATCTTTATGTTGCCGGATTCAGTTTTCCGTGCTCATGACGATGCTCGAGATCATTCTCCCTCTCTCCAATACCTTCTTGTTCGGTATAATTTTATCCCTTTTTCAGGCTGAGCAATTCTTTTACGAAAAAGGCACTTAGGGAGTTTCTGTTAAGCTCTTTTTTGACTCCTAAAACAATGAAAAGATCGCCGAGCAATCTTGCTTCCTTTCATGCTCGCTAAGTCAACAATCTATATGCTAGGTGTCATCACGAAGGGCTTCCACATGTGCATCATAAGGCCACATGGCACTGTTTTAGTGGTGCCACATGGCACCTTTTTTCCATTATGCACTTTAAATATTATTGTCTTACTGAAACTTCAGAAGCTAATAACTTCCTCATCTGAAGTCTGATTGAGGTGAAACGAACATTCTTGGAATTCTCGGCGGGCTCTTCACAATGATGCCATATTTGATTAGATTTGAGGACTTTGATTTTTATTCCGATTAATATCCTCTCGGATCACTTGCTCTTGTCTATTTGTGAATGTATGCTCTCCTAATGTATGCCATTGGTAACTAACCAATATAGATCCATCTAACTCTGGTTCTACAAAGCACCGAGAGGGATCAAATCTCCAAACCTTTCACCACTAAACTACAACACACATCCCTCTTTATTCTTATTCTTATTATTCTTATTCTTATTCTTATTATTTTTATTATTTTATGGGACAAACGAACACTTCCCCTCCACCCGGGCTGTAGAAATGCGCCTTCTCGGTGCAATGACTTTAATTCCCTAGATTGCAACATTGGTTCCATTGTTGGGACTTGAACTTGTGGAAGGAAACACATCCAGAGCATGCATGCATAAATGTTGACAATGTAGGAGGTGCATAGGTGGTGGTATAGGAAAATAAAAAATTACATCAACAACTATGCTAGGAGGAATCATTTGACAATTGCACAAGCAAGTGAAATATTCTTGATCAAAGCACATGAGAAAATTATGGATTCTATGCATGCATTAATTCACAATAAAATTGAACAGACTACAGATGACACCACATGAAGAGGACAAGGAACTACTACACAAGTTAAAAAATGGAGGGTGCACTAATCTGTAAGAGTGGATTGAAAAGATTGTAGATGAATTCTATGAATAACAACCACTCGAACAAAGGACATCTATAGATAACATGAGAAGGAGGTTCTACAATGTCTTGCATGAATTTTTTGTGTGCACAGTACTGATAATTCTCCATAATTTTTTTTATCAACAACAGGGTAGTATGTATTATGGAGCCTCAATTACCAGTAAATACACCTATATCAACCGATTGGAAAAAGAACCAAGCCGAGTGAGAATACTTTTTAAATAAATGAGATCACACTTGTGGATCATCCTCTCCAACCTAAAGTAAGCTGGGTCGGTGATGGCGGGGGTAGCTTTTCATGAGATTCGAGTAAAAGACACATACTATTCAATCAAAAAGACAAAAGGGACCCAAGAGATAATTCAAGTTAGCAAAGTATTTAGTAAAAAAGTCAACACACAAAACAAAAGTAGATATCCATAAAATTGGAAGAGAAAAAAGAAGAAAAATGAAGGAATAATTGAGAGAAGTTTCAAACCCATGTTGGACAAAAAGAAGAATAAGAAAAAAGTAAGGAAGAAGTCTAGACCTATCCGAGTTGAGGTTTATTCGACTGAGAGAGGAAGAAGAAGTCACTTTGACTCACCTTGTCCTAGATGAAGAGTTATATAGGGTAGTCATGGGATTTGAAGTGTTACATCGAGGAGACTCAAAAAATGAGAAAGATATTGACATAAGGGAACTTGCACTCTATCAAACATCACCACATACACCTTGTAGTGCCATGGTACAAGAGATACTAGCCAAAAAATTGTGCATTGAACATGTTCAAACATCAACATGGATTCCAGTAGATGAAACATGAAGGCCTTTAAAAATGATTATAGAAAGACCTCAACAAGGGAATTGGGTTACAATTTCTTTGGAAGAAAAAACACATCGTATACTCGTCAAATACTCAGACCTTGTGGAAGCACCCCATTCGCTATAACTAATAGTGAATAAGAAGAAGAATCACCACACTCAAAAGACACAAACAAAGAGACACAAATTTTCAAAATTGTTGAATATAAGGAAGTAGAAAGCCAGACTTTGAATCAACTTACACAAATTGAAGAAACAATGGTGAGTAGTCACACTACCCATATACCTATTTACGAAGGGGATGAGGACCCAAAATGACATTGGTTTACATGAGGGAAGATATGGAATGTGATTGATATCATCAATGAAGCTAAGCAAGTAGCACAAGTTGTGGGATCTCTAAGGAAGCCTGCTCTCACATGGTTCATGAATTACACAAAGAATCATAGCAGGCCGAAAGATGAATATTTATTTTATTTTTTTTTTGCATTTTTCAAAACTCAAGATAGCAAGCATTTAGCATCCCAAAAATTAAAATAAATTAAGCGAGTACCTAGAGAGTTTGTGCGATATTATGACAAAAGATTAAAAGACTTTCTCAAACATATACCATAAGCAATTGATGATCAAATACTACTTCAGTGGTTCGTTGCAGGGTTACTACTAAGAATCATATCACCTCTGAGAATGCATGACACCAAGACATACAAAGAAGCTCTTAGAATAGTCCAGGATATTGAAACTAATGAAGAATGGGCCACCTTGAGCACAAACAGAAAATTAGAAGAAATAATGTATATGATATAAAAATATCTTAAAGATCTTACAACGCAGTGATCAGAGATATGGTGTACAAATTGTCTACCTGAAGGCCATACTAACTATAATTGTAGGTAACCTATAATTTGACAACAAGATATCGGGCTGGTACATACATAAATATTCTATGAAATCCGTGAATCTGCAACTAACCATGTAACCCGTGATTTCCCCCACAATTTGAAAATAAAGAGTAAATGATGTGTTATTTGTGAAGAAACATCTCATAACACATCTGAATGTGAACTGAATTTCGTAAATAAAATGCATCACATTCAAGCATCTGATCAAAATCAACAAAACAATGGGTACAATGAGTAAGGAAGATATGGGGGACAAGGAGGATATGGAAATAATGGAGGCTTTAGAGGGAGTGGTGGAAACATAGGAGGCCAATTTGGCGGTCGACCAAGAAGATCACATTGCTTCATATGTTACAGGGCTTACCACTTTAGTCATAACTATCCCTTGAAGGTTAGAACTCACCTAAAATTTTGGACAAAAAGTGTTGTATGCGACCACTCATTAGAGGATTTCCCTATCATCCTAGAAAAATATGGAATAAAAAGAATGTCAACCTATTGGGGAGCTACTGAAGACACACATAATTAAACTCTAAAAATATAAAGGTAATTACAAGATCATGTGCCATGAATATAGGAGATGATAATAATCAGGAAAACCCATTGTAAGAGACAGAAAAAACAAAGAGATGGACTATCCTGACCCTAGGAAGCAAAATGAGATATCCAAGGAAGCATTAAAGCTATTCCAAGATACTGTCCAAGAAGAAGATCAATTATAGGATGCAACACAAGAACACACAAATAGAAGCATTGTATTAAATGAGTTCATGGACCTAGTAACTAAAGAAGAAGTCATTGGATGACTATTTCAGTTATTAACACTGTTAAAATCCGATAATGAGAATGGTAGGAATTCAAAAACCGTAGCACAATTGAACAATGAAGCAAAAAATTCGAAGATCGAGACCCTTTATTCAACCTGGAGATAAAAGATTACCAAGTTCGACAGGTTGTAGTTGAATTTGGATCACAAGTGAACATATTACCCCAAGAAACATGGATAAAAATGGACCATCCAAATCTAGTACAGTCCTAGAGCTACATCAAATTAGTAGATAAAGGATTGATAGAACCAATCAATGTATTGAAAAATGCTTAAATTAGTATTATGGGAATATCCACAATTGTCGATTATGAGGTCATCAAATTAGTTACTGGGATGACCCCATATTACACTGCCTTGGTTGGACGAACGTGGGGAAAAAAACTGTTGGCAACGATATCATTAAAAAAAGACAAAATAAAATTAAAATGAGAAGGAAAAAGAGTTATAATACCACTTGATCCTACTGAAGGGAAACTATGGATACAGCCTTGTGACGAAGATGTTGATGTAAGAAAAATATATCAAGCTATCCAAGGTGATCAATACACAGTCGATCCCAATAACAAAGGATAATTACATATTGAGATACATTTTTCCATCGACTAGAACTCTGACACATAATTATATGAGTTCCAAATAGAAAATTATGAATCAAAAGCTCGGGACTGTTGGATGATACAAGCAATACTTAGAGCTAGATATCGGAAATGTTTTCCTATTTTTGTGATTCCCGGAATTTATGAAAGGAAAGAACAACAAAGTCCTAGCCTTATACCATGTGATATAGAATCATCAACTCTTACACCTTAAGATATAATGAGAAAGACTCACCATTAATATATGTGGATCAAGTAACAAAAAATGTTGGAGACCAAGATCATCTACAGAGTCTAGTTTAAATGTTTATAGGACAAGCAACGCGATGGTGGGATACTCATAAAACATGACTCCAGGCATGGAGAGTCACATTGACATACTTTACAGAAAGATTTTAGGGAAAATTAATAGAAACTACCCATATTGAAAAATGTATACCCGGAGCCAACCCAGTCACTTACATACATAGATGTGACTATGAATGGCATAGATTAGGATATAAGGACAAATGAACATGGCCACATATGTTTCTGAACACCTTGAGCGATATACCTAATAAATGGTATAAAACTGAAGAAGCAAAAGGAGAAACAAAGCATTGGGAAGTCATAAAAGTCAATTTTGTGAATAACTTTTCATTTCTACCTACAAGGAAGGAGTTAGAAGATGCATTCTCAAAAATACAAAAGTTTGTCACCGGACCATAAATTCGACAAAAGAAAAGCTCGAGAAACAACCAATGTGGTAGCAACTTCATCTTGCAAAAGAATAACATATCACCAAGAAATTGAGAGACACATAGTCGTAAGAAGGATAAATGTAGAGACACAAAATTTTCCAGGAAAAAACTTTATATAGACAAAATAGTATATTACTGGTTGGATCAATAGATAGCTAAAATAACCAGTCTACTTAAAGAATACTAGGATGTATTTGCAAGAGATTATAAATATTTAAAAGGTCTAGTAGAAGGAAGAGGAGAAATGAAAATTGACCTTATACCATATGAAAAACCAATGAAAAAGCGACTGTAAAAACTAACCCACAAATATAAAGAAATCATAAGGAAATGGATTTCCAATATGCTTGCAAAAAGAATCATCTATCGAGTTGATCAGTCAGAATGTGCTAGCCTATGGTTGTCCAGCCTAAGAAGTATGATCCAAAAAGACTACGAATTTGTGTCGATTTCAGAGGATTAAACAAATACTCTTACAAACCCATTTCCCACCCCATTTGCTGATGAAATAATAAATGAAGTGGCCGGCCATGAATAATATCCATATACAAATGGATTATTAGGGTACAATCATGTTTCCATTGCTAGGGAAGATCAACCGAAGAGAACCTTCATTACAAAATTTGGAGCATTCCCTTATAGAGTTATGCCTTTTGGAATAAAAAATGTGCATGTTGTATTTTCCATAATCTTTGTCAAAGCATTCTAGGAAAATATGTACAAGACCATGGCAGTATACTTTGATTACTAGACAATTTCTAGTTGTTTTAAGGATCACGTCTAGTGTCTCTGATTAATGCTTGAATGCTATTGGAAATTCCAATTGTCCTTGAACATAAAGAAGTGTATATTCGCAACACCTATTGGTATACCATGTTAGTTTTTACTTGTTTATCATATAACATTAAACAATCTATCACTGAAAGAGAAACAAGCACAACAAGAACACAATGAACACAATATTTCTCTCGGGGGAACCACAAGGAAGAAAACCCTGACAAAATCTTCCTCAATATAGAAATCACAAAGTATAAAAGTAAACCCCAAGACAAAATCAGCTACTCCTCCACTTGTGTGAACTTCTCTCTCTCTCTCCTATACGAACTTGTGAGAGTGAGATGAGTGAATACAAATGAGCAACTCATCCTGTATTTATATTCTTCCGTTGGGGTGACTTTTCCCAACTAGGCCGACTTCTCCTAACTGACTCGGCCGACATGTCAAATACATAATATAATAATCTTTTTTGGGTTCTTCTAGGCCGACACAAGACCTAGGGTTTACATTGACTCTTTCAATGACTCTTACAATATTAATTACATCAATGACATCTCCCGAAGGAGGAATACAATAATACAATAGACAAGTATAAATAGAATATCTTCTGTAGTTACATTTCTTTAACATACCACTAGGACATGTCGTATGTAGGGACGGCATAAAATTTTATTTAACAAAAATATAAGTAATACTCGACCTAAAGCCTCATGTTAATTAGAATCATATACACGTATTTTTTGGGCACACATGGTACTAAAAAAATTCATAAGACAATATTCACATATAACTTACCCATTGGAGGAACTCTTAAAGTTAGATATAGAATTCAAATGGTTAAAAGAATGTAACAAGTTGTTTGAACTATTAAAAAGGAAGTTAGTCGAAGCACCAATTTACAATTCCCCGACTGGATGAAAAAACTCCATGTTCATGTTGACGCATCAAGTATAGCAGTCAGAGTGGTCTTAGCATATCCAGGAGAGGACAACTTTGATCATCCAATTTCTTATGTTAGTCAAAAATTAAATAAGGATGAGAAAACTTATTCTACAATAGAAATTGAATCTTTGGGGATGATATTTTCCTCCAGAAATATCGACATTACCTCTTAGAAAAACCAATTATATTTTATACTGACCATCAAGCACTCAAATACTTAGTCATTAAGCAAGTACATCAAGGAAAAAAATTTCAATGGTTACTCCTATCACACGAATTCAATTTTTTCCTTGTTCTCTGACGAAGGAAAAAGAATGCATGACCAAACCACCTATCGACACGGTGTTGATGTTTGTAGCTTGGACAGGTACTTTTGCATAGGCTAAGTGTCTAGAATGTAAGAGCTATCCAAATTACCTCTCTAGGATAGGATGTCTTTATAGGCTAGGATGTGTTTTTTAATTATATTATTCCTCAAAGGGCCATTATCATAGGATGGAAGCCCAGATTTTATCTTAATAAAATCATTAATTGCTTCTTTTTACCCTTTGGGGTTTTCCAGGTCAAATCCTTGAGTCAAATGTATGATTGATTTCTTGTTTTATTATGCAACGTTATTAGTTAAGATATCAGTGTTTTTCATTTGCAATTTAAGCAATAAATTATTGAGAATGAATATTAGATTCGTTGTTATAAATTAACATGGTATCAAAACGCTAAAACTATGAAGAGGGAAATTGTTTGACGGGGTTGATGGTTCACAAAAAAAGAAGTTATATGGTTCTTATATGGGTCATACAACCTCCATACAGTAGCATATGGTAGGTTGTAGTAGGAAAAGGATTATGAAGGGATCAATTAGTAGGGTTGTGTAGTAAGGGATAAGATTCGTGTGCTAAGAAGCAGGGGGAAGCGAACATGGACGTCGTGCACCAAGCAACATGGAGACAAGTGGGCATGGATGCAGGACGTGGGTGTGGGGATGGCAGACCAAGGAAAACATGGATGGACCATTTTTCAGGCTGAGGGCTGCTTGAGGAAGGTAGTAAGGAATCATTTTGGTGTAGTCTGCATGTGAAGTGGCAGAGGACAGCAGTAGAGGAAGTAGTACATGGAGTTGGGCCAGAAGGGGTAGTAGGTGGAGGAGATACAGGAATGAAGGGGATCCAAGTATCCAATGGAAAAGCAGATGGAGTTTGTGCAAACGGAAAGGAAGATTGTATGCGATAGGTAAGGAGATATTAGCAAAGATGGATGGCAGGTCAAGTGCAGGATGTAACCAACCACTAGGACAACCGATAGTAAGTTGACAGCCACCAAGAGATAATGAAGCCGCCAGCAGGGTAAACATACAGGTGAGGAATGTAGTTGCAATCCAATGAAGCAACATCCCAACATCATAAGGAAGCATCCAGGAAGCTTAAAACAGTCGTCAGGAAGCCCAAAACAACTGTTAGGTAGCCCAGAAAAGAAGACGATCAACGCCCATAAAATTTGGGCAGCCCAAAACAACACTCGGGTAGACCATAAAAAAACACAGGAAACCCATAAAGTACCTTGGTAGCAGTAGATGGGTGTGGGAATCCTTTTGTAGCTTCGAGCAAAATTTCAAGTGACAAGAAGAAATCAGGGAAGTAGTTTAGCAGTTTGAAGATGGCTACAATCGACTTAAATTATGAAGACGGGTTGGATGGTGAATCCAACTACATCCCTTGGAAGGTGAGGGGCACATTGGTTCTCGTGGAGAACGAGTTGTGGTAGTTTTCTAACTAAAAAATGACCCCACTGACGAATCCAAAGGAATCGATCACTCACAACTTGAAAGATGAGAAATACAAGAGGATCATCTTAGATGTGGTGAAGGATCATTTGATCTCTCACATATCTTAGAAGAAGTCATTTAGGGAAATATGGGAGGATCTAACGAAATTGTATCAAAATGATAAAACAGAACGAGAAGATGGTACTAAAGGAGGAGCTCAGGAGCACCAAGATGTCCTGATCAGCTATAGTATCTTCTTATATCACCAAGATCACATAAGTTACTGATAAGTTGGCATTAGTTGAGGAGATAATGGGAGATATAGAGTTGGTGAGGATTGCTCTAAATATATTCACCAATCCATGAGAACCCTTCATCAAAGGGATGATTACATGATAAAATATTCCTAACTGGGAGAGGTTGTAGGATGACTTCATCCAAGAGGAGATTCAAAAAGAGTCTCTATGTGGAGGCCAATAGAAGGGTGACGATGAGGAGAATGTTGATCTTACTAGTCATGCAAAGAGAAGCAAGGAAAATGTAGGTGGAGAGTCAACTTCATAGGAGTGAAGACAAAGAAGGACATGAGAAAAATCAAGTTCTTTGCATGCCATAAGTGTGGAGACTATGCTTCATAGTGTCCAGAACGGAAGAAAATGAAGAGTAAGTCTCAACAGGTAGCAACATCTGTAGAAGCTCAAGTCAAGCAGTTTGTTGAGAAGTTCGAGAAGCATTTCTTGTTGGTCTCTTATCTTTCTAACATAGTTTCCTATAGTGCCTATTTCATCAATAGCGGGGCTTCTCGTCACATGACAGGTACACATGATTTGTTCACTATTTTTTTCAAAGACAGACTCATATTTGCATGTGGATCTTGGCACCCATGCCAAGTGTGTTGTAAAGGGAGTTGGGACAGTCAAATTATAGATTGATTCAGGAGTATCTATGCAGGTGACATATGTGTTGTATGTACTAGATCTCAAGATGGATTTTCTCTTAGTATCGACAATGGAGGACAATGCATATGCCATCTCTTTTGAGGGTGGTCAGGTTCTTATTTGGTCAAAGAAATCTGGGATAGATTCAAGACAAGTTTTTGGTGTTAGAGAGGCCAAAGTATATAGGTTATAGGGAAATCCTTTAGTTGGATCTAAGGGTATCTTGGATCATGGATCAATTTCAGTGGTAGAATACAAGGAGAAAAAGGATTCGAAGGGTAAGCAGTGTTCACAGACTTCCATTGTGTGGATTCAACTTCAGATGAGAGGAGGGAGTTAGCCCCTTCCAGTTTTGTTAGGAAACCTACATGGTACGAGATGAAAATGATGGATGATCGGGAGTAGGAGAAGTCTCTTAGGAGCACATTGAGGGAGAGCATGCCTTTGATGAAGTTTCCAAAATTCATGGCACTTTTATGTAACATCATCAATTCCGTGACTTCTAGTGATTAGGGAGTAGTTGAACAGTGGAGTTGGAGGAATGCCAATGTGTAGGATGATATGTGTGATAGTGTGCCAGGATCAGAGGGAGAGCCAAATCCAGGTGGCTCTTTGAGAAGTACATTCCTCGGTAAGAGGGAGTGTTGATGTTTGTAGCTCGGACATGTACTTCTACATAGGATAAGTGTATAGTATGCAAAAGTTGCCCAAATTAACTCTCTAGGAACTTGCTTGAGAGAGTAAGTGAATTTTGTATCTCTTTCCTAAATTCTAACTTAGGAAAACCACATTATTTAACTTTATGTTGGCTAATGAATAAGAGTGAACTTAATATTAAGTCACAACCATTGATCTTAAGTGAGGCTTGAGATCTAATCTCAACCATCCATCACTTTGGATATTAAGGGTTAGGGTTTTGGTCATTGAGAGTTTATAAAAGAAATCCTAAGGAGAGGAGGAGACACAACACATGAGAGGCAAGACATTATTAACAAAGCACATGCGAGACCTACTGAAGGCCACTGTCATGCACATACTACAACAAAGAAGGTTTTACAAGCCAAAGGTGGCCCACCCTTCACAAAGATGACAAATGCCAATGACTTGGTCGACCACTTAAAAGAGAAGAAATTCCATTAGTATCAATTAATCCCAACCTTCCTTTTGAGGTATCGGTAATCGAATTTGTTGGACCATTTCCTTAATAAGGAAGAAGGACAGGGACGAGAGACATTATAACAGGAGTAGAGTACTTATGGAAATGGTCAGAAGTTGAGCTAGTTGAAGCATGTACAAAAGAAGTCGCTACAAAATTTATTTATGAGAATATATTTACAAGGTTCAATTGCCCCATAGTTCTAATAAGTGACAAAGGAACACATTTCATAAGTAAAACTATTGAAATATTACTGGAGGAATTCATGATTAATCACCATAAAAACATTGTTTATCATCCCCATTCCAATGAAGAAATCAAATCATTTAACAAAACATTAACAAAGGAACTAACACAAATTTGTGACAACAACTTAGATGACTAGGATGATAAGATCCCTAGAGTATTATGGGCATATTGAATAACATACAAGAGGTCTATGGGACAAAAAAAGTTTAAACTAGTATACAAGCAGGTCATTCCATTACAATTTCGACAACACACCAACCACGTTTCCAAAGTACTTCAACTTGGCACAATGAGAGAAATAAACATCCGAATATTCCAGTCACATAAACTGGAAGAGGAACCAACCAAACCATGCATGGATATGAGAACAATGGTCGAAAAAATGACCACCATAGAATAGGTTGACCTTACACAAGAGTCGAAATCCCCATCACCAACACCCATTATGCAGGAACCATAGAGGGTTTCTACAGATATTAACCCATCACCATCAATTCCACCACACCTTACACAACCAAAAACATTGCAGCTGGCTCCAACACAGTCAACACCTACTTCATCCATACCCACAAAGACCACCCCACCATAGTCCATCTTTCCCTAATACAACCCTCCACCTCATTCTACAATTCCACAGTCAACAAACCACACCCAGAGAATAGAAGCATTGGATCCCAACAAAAAAACATAGCAGTAGCAAACGAAAGAAGCTTCTCCATCCTTTGGTCCATTTTGGATGGAGGAACGAGGAAAAGGACACACGACACTAGTCTTCAAGAAAAGAAATGCATCAGACCCACAACTATAGTATATTTTTGAAGCAATAATAAAAGAAAAAGATGGAAGGTGGAAAGAAGTGACCAAGCATACAGAACATAAATGAAAAAAAAGAAAAAAAATGGGAAGAGTGCAAGGAAAAATCAAGGGATGCCATGGGCATCAAATTAAAAAAAGAACTGAAATACCCCATCAACCACATGAAGCGATCGATAACACAAGTGATCAAGTATCACAAGTCTAGTATAGGCCGATAGAAAGTGGTCGATGAGCAAACACAAATACTGGTCGAACAAGAATACGATAAATCTTGTCACTTGAGAGAACAATTGGTTGACACAAAGGCACAAGCAAAGAAAGCAAACGCGGTGTTTAACAATTGGCCCTCCCACTTTGCACAAATATCTAATAAGTTGAGAACAAGAAAATAGGAGTTGTAGAGTTCACCATAAGATACATTAAAACCAAAGTAAGTACAAAAAGGAAAACCATCAAAGAATTTTACAAGTAGAAAAGAAGGAACAAACAAAGCTTCAATAGGAAGAAGTGGAATGGCTCCAGGAGGGAAACACAATTCACAATGAAGTCAGTTGAATGCTTCAACATGTACACTTCTTGAACAAAAAGTTGCAGCAATCGGAATTTGATATACATGCATAGACCCTGCTATCAAAATCAATCAATTTATTGGCAAATTTTAAGACCACAAACACAACCATATAATAAGTAGTCCAAGACTGGGAAACATTACAGAGTAAACTTCAAATTTCAGTGCCCCACATTCACAGAATGATCATCGAATTACAAGTTGTTCATCCAAATCCACCACCATGGTTAGAACCTCTGTGATTTGTTGAACAATTTTTTCAACCGGGTACATCCATGGAGCCAGAGCCAGAACCATAACTAGAGCCGACAGAGAGCATCAAAATGGAACAACCATCAAAGCATTGTACATATAAACTTTGAAAATAATTTTTCTAAAACATATGATTTTTTATATAAATTTTGGTTCCAACGTCTTCATTCTTCGGGACGAAGAAGAGTTTGAGAGTGGGGAGGTGTTGGAAGGGCCTAGTCGATCAGTCAAATAGGCTCATCAATCGATCCACAATAACCTAGTTGATTGGCCCAGCATATCAACCAACATAATGAATAGTTTTGTATACTCATATGTCGGTTAATATGTATAAACGATAGTAGTTTATACATGTAATATGTCCTTCCATTGATAATTTACCAGTTATATGGATTTTGCTTACTCTTGTCTATTTGTGAATGTATTCTCTCTTAATGTGCGTCATTGTTTTCTAATGACTATAATCCCTTAGATTGCAACACAACTCCAGTTATATCGCAATGTTGCAACTCTAGTTATGTCATGAAGCTGTTACTTTTGATTGTTACGGGTCTGAAGAATACAATTGTTTCCTCTTGTTGCGGATCTGAAGAACACAATTATTTTCCTTTGTTGCGGATCCCGTTGGATATGGTAGCGTTGCTAGCTTGACTATGAGGTTGATTGGCATAGATATTATGCCACGATTTCAGAATATTAGATTTATCTTTGGTATTTTATGAATAAAGTTCAAAATTGTTGTAAGATGATGTCCATGAAAATTTCTAAATGTGGACAATGACGAGTTGAAGGAAGGAAGATGATGTATTGACATATCTATTTGATATGGTTGTTAGTAACCTACCTTCTTGTTAATTATTATTTACAAAATCTTGAGAATCGATAAGATTCTCAAGCTTTTTCTTAGCATTTTCCTAAAATGACAATTTATTTTGAAATTGTATAAAATTGGAATCTCTTCTCCTGGAAGGGGGGGGGCAATGCTATTGTTAACACCTAAAAATCGCACACATGCGACATTTTGGAGATTCATCCAGTAAAGCATCATCAACATAAAGAATGCATTTCACCACAGGCATTCCGAACAGATCCAAAGTATAGTATGAGTCCATAAGTGCCAAGAAACGGTAACAACAAAGGGTAGCGTTGGTATTACACAAATAACCCATGCTATAGTGCAGGTTATCAGAACAATGCTTGCGCTAAACTTGCGTGGTTTTTACTTCGATAGTTGTGGTACTGTCAAAATGGTGGGACCACTTACTCCCGGCGACGCATTGAAGACTCAATCCTCCCCAAGGATTCCAATTCGGCTCCTCACACACTTGGTGGCATTAATAAGCCCCCCTCGTGTGCCTTGGAACTAGTTCATGAAGGAGGAGAGTTCACATTTGGATCTAGTTATTTATTGGCCACCTCTTGGCCTATAAAAGAAAACCATTGGCATGCCTTTTGTAGAGAGAAATTAGAGCAAGGTTTCGCTGTTGAATTTGAGTTGGAGCTTCCTCACAGCCCACCATTTCCTACCATTGTGATCATTCCCAAGCTTTCTTGCAACTTACCATCAAGGGGCAAGTGTTTATATCCATTTTTCTTCCATCTACTTAGCATTTAGTTTGGACAAGAAAGGCCTCCCTAAGGGAGATCGTTGGCTTCCCTTTAAGGCTTCACCTCCTAGGTGTTGTACAGCTATTCCATTGGGAAATACAAGAGTGGTTTAGCATACCTTTGGATGTTGTTGGAGTTTGCATCTTTCCCCCATCTCTTTCATTTTATTTTCATCATTATTTTTATGTTTAGATGTGAACTACACTAACAATCTCTTGCAATATCACTTGGAGGAATACCAACCACCAAAATGGGGCTCCAAGGACTAAGGCCTTGCAGCAACCTACAAGGCTTAGACCCTCACCAAGTGGAAGAGTGCACTTGTGCAATTTTTTTCATAACATTTCTAATGGAAACCATACTTATTTTTGTTCATTTCTTTTTAAACTAGGTTGTTTTATGCTAAGTAGCTAATTATGGGTATTTGTCACTTGCAGGAGATCATTTATTCCACCTCTTGCTTCCATAATTTGGCCCCTTCATGGTCAATTGGGTTTAGCCCGAGTGGTTGAGTTATCAAACCGTTATCTGCTCCAGCTAGGTTCAGTCCCGCCAGTGACACTTGCTCTTAAGTGAACCGATGAGCTCTTCAGAAGCTCTACTATCCAATTAACTGCCCTTCCTATGTCTTCGGACATTGGGGAGGTTAACGTGGACGTAGAGGGAACTGAGAAAAAATAGGGTGTTCTGTGAACCACATGAAAAAATGGCCCCATCACGGCCTCATTTATTTTTCCATAGCCATGCGGTTCCTGGAGTCTGTACCACATTGATAGTGCAGAATAGACTCAAACAGTCACGTACATAATGCATCTTACCAGTGTTAGACCTATGCTAACTGTTCATCGCACCCGCAAGGAAGGTTATTGTATTACCCATGATACAACGCATCTGTTTTGTATTAACCCGCCCGGTCCGTACGAGAGAGTCTGGTTTAACCCTGCTACTGTTTTTATTTTCTTTTTATCTGCATAGCTTAGTTTGGTATCCCAATTACTCCTTACTAGTGAACTTAAATTAAGGATAATTCACCCAATTACTTAATTTTTTAGTAATTCGTGCACCTAGACCAAGATTAGGAAGTAAATAGTACATCTCTCTTCAAACTTACCTAGGCAACCAACTTTGAGGCTTTCAACGGGAACCATTGTTGTCACTAGTATTCAAGGCCATTTCTTGTTTATGCATCAATCGACATGTTGTTTTTAATAGTATTTCTAGTGTAGAAAACACATTTTTGCATACAAGCAAGGGCCTAAAGACACTTATCGCCCGAAGTATGCTCTTCACCTCGCACTTCTTGTGAGCTTGGTGAATCAGAAAAAGGGCGAGAAGTGTGAAATACCTCCATTGCACACTTGTCTATTAGTTAGAAATATTTGATTTTTCAAAGTGTCATGAGCATCTCTTAGAGTTAAAAGTACACATTGTTGGATATACTCTTTTAGTTAATTTTCCAATAAAATCATTTTTTGCTTTAATCACATGTGTTTGCACCACTAAAACACAATAAAAGGCATAAAGACTCTTCCAATCCTAGTAGGCTCTTCACCTTGCACTTCATGTGAGCTTGGTGAATCAGAAAGGTAAGAATTGTGAAATACCCCTCTTACACTCCATAAGTGAAACATTCAAACCCATTAAAATCAACATTGTAATTGTCTTAACCAACTAAAATCCTCCACAGGAGGTCAAAAAACAATATTTTAGTTAGGTACGATTGATTGGGCTAGGAATCCATTAATTCCCACCAATCTAGTTTCATTAGCAATATTTTGAAACATAGCATTGTTGTCTTTTATGGTACTTGCAAAATCCTGTTATAAGCAAGTGTTAAAAGAAAACTCGGATCAGAAGTGCGCCATGACCAATGAGGTGAATGCCAAGATATAGTTGCCATGTTATCCCCTACAATCCACTTAGCTTGTTGTAGGGAGATGACACTATAGCGTGCAGGACGAACCACTGATCCACACTTGATGCAAGGTATCTTAGTGGCACAAATTAGGACATCACCAAGGAGCAATTGTAAGTGCAATTGACTCCTAAAGTTAGCTATTTTCGTTGGGAGGTGTTTCCAACTCTTCTTGATTAGATCATTGGCCCCATCGCCAGTAGAACTAGCTCTTTGTTACCTCCACTAGTTGATTGGTGAGTGGATACCATTACCACCATCAATTGTGCTTTTGGGAGGCCTAGTTACATTTGAGAGGAAGGATGTTAGGCATTCTAAGGAATTTACATTTATTTTTCTGTTTAACTGCAAGTTCACTGAAATCGTAATAAAAAGAACCTACATGTGGGAACTCATGCACTAAAACCAATATTACACATATCACTCACTTATCGCAACATTTTGCATATGTTGTGGTTGGCATATTTTTGCATTTGTTCAAATTATGTTTATTCCACTATCACTCTGATATTGACACAAGTGTTCACCATTGAGGAACAAAAGAACATCCTAAGACAGTCTCGTAAACTGCAAGGCCTATCCCCTCTCTCAAGGGGTGTTTTGACACCTTCCCCCTATGTCACACACAGAGGGAATTCAAGTCGGGGTCATTCTCAAACCACGTTGATAGGATCATCTCGTCGATGCCAAGCCTCGTTAGGTACATTTTCTCCCCTAGAAGAAACTATTAATTACACCAATTCTTCCCCCATCGAAAGCAGTACCTCATTGGCTTCTCCCCAAGGAGATACCTCGGTTCCATTTGAACCATCCTCTCTCATAGGAGGTCAACCGTTGTTTAGAATGCCACCTGGGTATCCCCCTCACGGAGATCATATCCCACATACAGTGGCAAGACTAGTCGTCCCTACCTTACCATTTATGGCTAGTTTAAATCAACCTGATTCATCCAAACTAACAAATGGCCCCATTGCTCATGTTGTGACATGGTTGGCTATGCCAGACAAGCTTTCTTCTGACATTCCCAAATTCTAAGGAAAACAGGGAGACGATCCTGCCAACCACGTTATGTCTTTCCACTTATGGTCTTCATCTAAAATCATAGTGTATGACCCTATGAGGATTTTCCTATTCCAGTGTACCCTTACCAGAACAACAACAAAACCATACGTAAACCTAGAAAGTGGCACCCATTCCACATTTGCGACATTGGCCACTGCATTTATTACGTACTTTCAGCTGCCAATGTGATATGATCTAGGCCTCAAAATTCTCACCGAGTGTCATCAAAATACTTCCACCCACATCGCGGACCACATCCACGAGTGGCATAGACGTCGCACACTATGCAAGATCGAAATACAACCTCCCTTTTTGTTGGATTGGTTTATCAAATCTCTCCAACCCGCCATAGCTAAAGATGCCGCCACCTCCATGCCACAAAGTGAGGAAGAGGCTATTATGAAAGCACAACATTTCTACCTCATATATGCACATAATGGATACCTTTACACAATCCTCCCTGATTCCTTGCGGCATCGGTCGTTGGATACTACACATTTAGGCTCGTCACATTTGGCGGATGGGCTTATTTGGTCCATTTCCCATTTAGGAAAGGTTTCTCCCACCACATCAATGCCATTCAACATGGTTCTATATTACCTATCCATGCCACCTACGTCGGTACCCCTACACCAGTACCAGCACCATAATTTGGTCAATTACAGTATGGACAATATAGTCCTACCTACCCAAACGTTATCCAAGCGATGACGACTCCCACACCACCAATGGTTCAAGTTGCTCCTACATCCACATCTTACGAAGCACAAATGGCATTTTTCCCACTACCAAGATATAATCCACATTACCCTTTCCCATTCCCAAATAGTCAGTAACCTTCCCCCCACATGGGGGTTAACCTAGTTCAACCTAATTATGTTCAACACGCTCAGCAGTTTGAGCAATTGAACGCTGAAAACCCCCAAAATATACAAACAGGGAAGAAGAAAGGTAAGAACAAGAAAAATCAGTAGCCAGGACAAGGGGGCGATCCCCCTCCCTAGCAAAACTAGAATATGGGTGATCCAAATGTAGGGACTAATAATACCCCCAAGCAAGGGAAGAATCCCCCCCCTAAGAACCAATTATTGTTGCTCCATCTGCGGCGATTATGGTCATTACACACAACATTTTCCTCTTCTCCCCCACTACCAATAGTTAGTGGAAGTTAAAAAGAAGATGGTGACGAACCCTCCTCAAGCAACGAATCCTCCCAAACCACAAATAGATGTGTTACAACAACTCTTCGCCAATCAAGGGGCAGTTACAAAAGAACAATATCCTCTCCCACCAGGCGATGGCTCTTTCCAAAATATCTATACGTTGGATATAAACCTTCAGATGTGATCCAAGGGTTACGAAGGGCCTTCCACCCTCCAAGTGGAAGAATTATCTATCCCCTCGAGGTCCCCTTTATAAATACCACACCCAAATAGTGAACAAATCCCATGGATTCTGAAAGTACCATTTAGGCGTACCCCTAATAATCCCCACATGAAAGCTTCCCACAATTACAATATTGTGGATGACTTAGCTCAATCCCTTGTGGCTATGTCCACACTATAGGTGTTACAGTCTTTCCCAACACAGAGAAAGGCATTACTCAATGCACTTGGTGTTGATGACCCATCCGATTCACACCTCATGACCTTTGATCTTGACAAAGGAAACCCGTGACTACCATCGTCAGCCGTATTCCAAGTTCCATTTACGATAAAGAATGTCATGATCCATCATTGTATCATCGACGAAGGAACATCCACTTGCATCATGTCGACCAAAGTCTGGAAATGATTAGGATCCCCTGAGCTGGTCCCCTCATCTATTGCTCTTTGCGCATATGATGGGAGACCATCCCAACCAAGAGGATTGTACCAAAATGTCCCCATAGAGCTGGGGGGAAAGATGGTTATGATCGATATCAAAGTAATCGATGCTGAGTTCGACTACAACATCCTCTTGGGTGTTGTTACATGTATGCCATGAAGGCAGTAGCCTCCTCATTCTTCTTCATCATGACGTTTCCCTTGAATGGGAATGTGGTTAGCCTCGACGAGCTTAACTATTATGACCCTAATACCACAAGCAATCCCGATAATGTCCTACCAACCATATTGGGTGATGATCAACCATATGTTGACAATTTCCCCAGTATGTACAAGGACTCCAATTTCTTAGGAACATATTCGGGGCCACCACTAAAGATCCATACATCTACTGATGGCATAATGTGCACAATTTTCACCACAGAAAATGCAGTCACCCCCACCTCAACACCATCATCACCTCCACCATTGAGCCATGCAATTGAACAAATGTTGAGTCCATCAGCACCACCGATTTTCCAAATCCCATTCTTGTATCCCTCTACAGGTGTACAAGGGACGCCGGTTATGGCTCAGCTAACTCTACTTGGGATAACTTTGGAATAATAGTATGGTACCTCACACCACCATACCCAAATATGGATTCTAGACCAGTCGCCCATTACGAGTTTATCCCTGTTTCGGCTAATACAACTGCAAGGTCGGTAACACGCCCAGTTACGATAGACCAATCTATGACATCCACAACTACCCCACAGTCGATCGTCGCTACGACTACCAATGGGGGCATAAAACATCAAAAGTTGAAAGTTCCCCTATTACCAAACCAAACATCTAATTTAGTAGAAACCGCGAAGCCTAAAGCAGGGAGCATCAACCATCAAGAGTTAAAAGCCCCAGTTATGTTCAACACTCCAACCCAAAGGGTCACACATTGTGTTCTCTTTTCGGGCAGCAAGGCCACACAACCAATCTATGTCCCACTCTACCGGAGCTACGAAATCTACTTAACACTCTCGTTAGCATTACCCACGCTCCACCAACAATGAAAGGGGTCACCCCTTCCTCAGGCACATCTAAGTCCAAAATATTGTGTATGAATCATGCATGTTCCATTTGTGCTTAGCATGGGAACTATATGCACCATTGCCCCGAACTCCCTAAATATTGAGAGGCGTTGGAAATAGTCCATCTCACTCAAGTAACAATTGATGAACCCCCCTTCTTAATCCAGAAAGTAGCATCCATTAATGTGATCACGATATAGGTGACACGATCAATCACCCCTCCCACAGAAGTTGCGCCAACTGCAGAAAAAGTGGTAGAGCCTTTAATGTCGCAAGACCCAGCTAAACTTACAACCATGCCATCACACAATGAATGCTCTCCATGTGGGAACTCCACCCATATGCTCCCTCCTAGTGCCATCACATGCATAATGGAGCAAATCAACACTCAAGAAGACCAAGAACACTTATGTCCACGTGTACCAAGACCTTGTCGATCTTGTGGAGAGACCGCCCATTACTCCTTTCACTTCCCCATTTTGTGCACTGAATGACAAACTCGTCTTGAACTGATGAGAATGCGATATCAATTAAAAACACCTTATGTAACCCCGCAAGCGTCACCAACCGAGGAAGTAGTACCGACCTTTCCAGACACCAATGATGTTGAATATCCTTTAGCCGGTGTTCTCACTTGTAGTGATTCCTCATCTTCCGATGAAGATGCAGACCATATACAAGCATTCCCAACAAATTAACAACCAAAACAGGGGGTTTTTTCCCCCCCAGGCACAAACGAGACACCTGACACCAATCGTTGATATTCTTATTTTGTGCCAAAAGATTTACTTTCGTTTCACACTATCTCGACTTAAGAAAGTAAAATACCTCTCTTCTTCAAATGCAGATGGCCTCCCCAATGGACATCTACATCGGTTATGCAAACGGTGCCAGTCAATGGTCCAAACATCTTACATCCACTTCCTGGATTATATATTCCCCCTCCCGTACACTTCACCACACAAGCGGAGTATGCTTGGGGGCACTAACAAACAACCAAGCAGAGTACTATGCCATAGTAGGTCTCTTAAGCGATGCCATACACGTAGGAATTCACCATTTGCAAGTACACCTCAACTCCCAACTTGTCGTATCACAATTGAATAATATATTATGGGTCCGCAACTCACTCCCCTTTCGAAATTTTCTATGCGTGCGCCTTCTCATTCGACAGTTTGAAACCATAACTTTCACACATATACCAAGAAACACTAATGCATTCATCGCCAATGAGGTATTGAATTTCCATCTAGTACATCACCAAGTCACATAACCCTGCGTATAAATCATACACAAATATATCTATGTGTCTCACCTACAACTACACATACATGTATTTCATCATCATGAGTTCTAAAAGTCGATGACACATGCCCAAAACAAATATGTTAGTATCGCTTGCTACATATGCATCACATCAACATATAGGAAACATAAAGAAAACTACACATACATCACATACATCAAGAGATGCATACATCCTGTGCCGCAAAAATGGTATATATGTACATCTCATAAAAATGTGTCATATACAAAAAATGGCCCTTTTGGGGCATATACATAGGTAGCCTTATGGGGGATACATAAAAAAACCGTCTCCCATAGGTCCATGAAAAAAATATGTATATCTACAAAATGGGGCTCATATCCCTATACAAAATCAAGCTTCCCTGCCAGCTAGTGGATCTTGGGGTCCCAAAATAGCCAATGGGCACACATCCTCCCTGCATGATGGATTTGGTCCCTGTCGTGGCCTCTCTCGTGGAGGATGGGGCGCTCCTCCCTGCACCTCTTGTGCCCCATGGAAAGCATATGTGACCTATAGCAATATATTTTGCTAGGCTATCCCACACTCTGTTGGAATATGAAGTGTCAAGGCCACCTCATCATCCTTGAGTTTGGCCTAGTCTCTCTCATCAACCCCAGTTGTCAGCCCACCTAACCTCCTGTCCAAGTTAGATACAAAAACTGCCATCTAGTCCCCAGCAATTTCCCCACTGTTGATGTATTTGTAACTTCGGAAGATATTCACTTGTATATTGTATTTGTACTTTATTTTATCCCCAACGGAGATGTATTATTCCTCCGATTGGAAGTGTCGTCATTTGTACTTGTAAGTGTCGCAAGTTATATTGTAAGTGTCGTAACTTATATTTGATGGGTTATTAGACCACCTTGATGGGGTCGGCCCTGTATGATTCATGTGGGTTAAAGGGTTATTAGACCACCCTAGTGGGGTCGGCCCAGTCAGCATTATGTTAAGTGGTTAAGTTGGGGCTGACCTAGTTGAGTAAAGGTCAAGTGAAAGTTAAAGTATAAATAGAGAGTGTGACTCTCTCATTTGACACATTCACTCATTCACTCACTTCGCATTAGTGAGAGAGAGGAGGAGTGCGCACAAGTGGAGGAGGAATGGCTGCTGTAGTCATCTATCTATTGGGGTTTGATCTTTGTGATCTTTGCATTGGTGCTTATTCTATCTCTGAGGAAGTTGCGGGGTTTTTCACCTTCTTGGTTTTCCCCGGGGAAATGCTTTGTGTCTCTTGTCTCTTGTCTCTTATGCTTGATATGCTGTACATGTTGTTCTTTTAGTTAAGATCCTATATCATATTGAATTAAATGACAAAAAACTAACATGGTATCAGAGCTAGCCTGAAGGAAGGCATTGTATGGAATTTATGACACTTGTTTCACTTGCGACAAATTGGAAGCTAGGGATTGATATAGAAAAAACCAGTCATCGTGGAACTTTCGTTATAAATCCATTTTGGAGAAGGTTCAAGTCCTGAAACTTCTACAGGTCGAAGATAACATCCCCATGTACCTTGTGTCAAAAGAAAAGAATCTAATTCTCTGTACTTTATGTTTTATGATCTGTACAATCTAGGGTTTCTTCCTCTTCCATATCTCACTCATAAACAGGTGACCTAGGAAAAAAGGCCACAAATTGGGCTAGGAAGTTCCAAATGAAATTCTGTAAAAATTGGCAGTAAGGGAACGGACTGTAGTTTCACAAGTCTGATTTTCAAAGGCTGAAGTTGAACCAGTGACACGTGGCACTCCATACAAGTTCATTATTCTGTTTCATCCCATAAACAGGTCATGTTGTGACATTTGGAATATCTCTCTCTCAGAGAATCGATTTGAGGTAACACCTATGGGGTTGGAAAGATGACAGGTTCAGCTACCACAGTCTGAAGTTTCAAACCCTGTGGATTCATAATTTCAGAGATGCATCAGAAACAATAAGGCACATATTTCTATGAAATAGAATTGGATTCGGAGCATTCTCATTTTTGGCTTATCACTGCTTCGGGAAATTAGGGCTTTTGACAGAAGTGGAATTTTGGAGTGTTGTCAACATAGGATTTCTCTCCTCAGCAAAATCAAAATTTAGAGACCAAGATCAAAGTTTTTGGTTGGGTAGAACCTCGGGATCTATCAAACCCTAGTTCGGGATTTTGATTGGTAAAGTGGAAAATTAGGGTTTCTGCAAAAGTTGAAATTTTTGGAATCTGTGACCATGGTTGGATGCTACTCAAAAAAATTGAATTTTAGAGCACAAGATCGAATTTTTGGTTGGGAAAAAGGCTGGGCTTTATCAAACCCTAGTTCGGGATCCTATCGAGAAGATCCATAGTTTCAAAGGCAATTTTGAGGGGTCAAATTTTGGAGATTTCAAAATTGAAGTATACCAGCTTGATCAGCTCAGCAAGGCGCATCTTTCCATCCAATCGGAGGTTTGAAATTCAATGTTTGAATTTTTAGGGTTTCTCTAACAAACCCTAATCCAGCTCCAGATCGAGTCTCAGCAAATCAAAGTGGATTTAATTAATCCTAGAAGAAAATGAATTGGACACCTGCATAAGTGAAGAAGTTCCAGTTCCAGAGGGAGATGAGGCTAAGGTCTTACATAAGAATCCTACAAGCAATCTCGAAAGGTATGACTTGAGGAGATACAGGTATGTTTTGAAATCTGTTTCATGATTAAGTTTATGATAGGTTTGTCTTCATATTATTGAGGTTAGTACAATCTTGAGTAATTTTAGACTTGTCTTATCACCCTAGTAAAAGTATGAATGCATGTGAATGATAGAATACATTCATTGATTAGGGTTATGACACTTATGATTGTACTAATGCACCATGGTGTTGTATGGGGATGATGTTGTCCGCTAACATGAAAGGTACATCAACAAATTTCTAGATCAAGAACATATGACCATGGTGACATGAAGACAAAGACTCATCCATAGTCATGGATCACATAGAATCTCTACTTACGAGGTATGTATGATTTGGTTCTACAATGGTTAACTTATGAGATATGCAGGTTACTAGCACAAGTCATTGAAAAGAACAAGAAGACATTATGTGGGTATGTTAGACATAACTAGCAAGCATGAAAATCCAAGTATGTTTTTCCTATATCAAGTTAGAATCCTATCTTGTGTTAGGATCTCTTATAGAAGTATATTTGGCATGATTGATAATGATTATTCATGAAGTTACAAGTTTGGGAAATCATGGGTGTATGCATATTATGCTTCTTAGTTTGATTAATGATATGAAAAAATAGAAGACTCCTATGGTCAAATAAGAATATGCATGAGTAATAGAAGTCCTCCCTGAAACTTTGAATACTAATGCTTGTGATAAATTACCTATGTGTGAAATGATCATGACCATACATGTTAAGATTATTTAGGATCATAATGTTTTGATAGTATTGAGATTATACTAATGTATGTATGGTTATGTATGAGATCTCAAGGATAACACAATGATGACACTAGTGCACACTTAAGCATGCATAGTGGTCTAGGATGGATATAAGTTCAAGGACAGATAATCCAGGATGCAAAGATCAAGAGGGAGCACACTCCAGTAGTTCCTGCAAGGAAGCAAAGATTGAGAGGGAGTCCACCCAACAACTTAACAAAGATAAGTATTTGAATTATCATTTCTTATTACTTAAATGATGTTGTTCATTCATGTACATACTTATGTTCCTAGATTTAGGATTTACATTTTGCATTTTAGAAAAGTTGCATTAATAAACAAGATACTACTAATACACAAGTAATGGGTAAGTGGCCTATGGTACTGTACAACATTCCATTGCTACTTATCTAGAATGAAACTCATTTTCTATAATGTTGGGAGTTGTGCACACTCTTAACAAATGTTCTAGTAGAGATGGAAGGCATCTAGAAAGTTACAGGAGATGGATACATGTTGTATTGAAGCATTGGCTAAGATAATTGCATGATTGTATGACATATGTCTTTATGCATAAGAATTTGTTTTTGAAAAACTATGAGAAGTTTCTAATCATGTAATTGAATTTGACTTGTAGGAAAGATCGTATACAATCACCTACAAAAGAAGGACAACAACATTTGTTCCAACAACGAAGTTCAAGAAAACTTTCTATTGAAGATATTGAAGAATCTAAAGTTCCCAGGATTTGGGATGCAGTAATGAAAGGATGCCATGATCAAGGAGTACCAGTTGATCATGAAGAATGATGTATGGGATGTGGTACCAAGACCAGAAGGGAAGTCTGTTGTGACTTCCAAGTGGATCTATAAGATCAGGCATACTGCAGAGGGCAGCATAGAGAAATACAAGGCGAGGTTTGTAGCTCGTCGCTTCTCCTAGAAGGAAGGGATAGATTATGAAGAAAATTTTGCACCTGTAGCCGGATACACTTCCATCAGAACAATACTTGCTTTGGCTACAGTGATGAAGTGGAAGATACACCAGATGGATGTCAAGATAAATTTCTTGAATGGTGTAGTCGAAGAGGAAGCTTGCTGCCGAGTTCGAGATGAAGGACTTGGGTATGATGATTTACTTTCTAGGTATGGAGGTGTGGCAGAGTGCGGATGGAATCTTCCTTGGACAAGGGAAGTATGCAGTATAGATCCTGAAGCGGTTCGGGATGATGGACTGCAAGGCCATAGCCACACCTATGGCATCGAAACTGAAGCTATTGTGTGATGCTTCTTCAGAGTCGGTTGATGACACGATGTATCATCAGATTATTGGATCCTTGATGTACCTGACAAACACGAGACCAACTATTTGCTTTGCGGTGAACACATTGAGCCAGTTCCTGATGGATCCTAGACATGTTCACTTTATTGTTGTAAAGAATATTCTGAGGTACTTGAAGGGTACGGTTGATTATGGGCTCAAGTATGATGCAAATCAAAGGTTTAACCTGGAGGGTTATGTTGATTCAGATTGGGCAGGCAGTGCTGCAGATAGGAAGAGCACTTCGAGGTGCTGCTTCAGTATGGGATCATGTGTGATCTCTTGGGTTAATAGGAAGCAGTCCCGCGTATCACTGAGTACAGCCGAAGCAGAGTATGTCGCAGCTTGTTCGGCTAGTTGTGAGGCAGGATGGATTAGGAAGCTACTGTCTGAGTTATTTGATCTCCTGTTGGATGCTACCTGTATCTTCTGTTACAACCAGAGTTGTGTGAAGTTTTCTGAGAACCCGATGTTCCATGACAGGTCAAAGCACATAGATATCAAGTATCACTATATCAGGGATATGGTGCAGAGAGGAGCAATGAAGCTCCTGTATGTTGCGACGATGAGCAGATTGTAGATGTGTTGACCAAACCACTAGCCAGAGTGAAGTTCGAGTACTTCAGAGAGAGGCTTGGTGTCTTTCAGATAGAAGATACTTCGAGGAAGAAGTGATGAGACACATTTGTAGGAGCCATTCCAAGCATGGTGATAGGAGGATCCTTCCCATGGCTGTGGAAGTAAGCGATGTGTGATGAGCATCAGGACGATGCTCCGGATGATTTTTTGCATTATGTTGATCAGGACGATCATATATGATGATATGCATCAGGTGGATGCTTTGCATGATCAGTTGGATCATGGGCGATGATATGCATCAGGTGGATGCTTTGCATGATCAGTTGGATCATCTGTGATGAAATGCATCAGGTGGATGCTTTGTATGATCAGTTCGATCATGTGTGATGAGAATCAGGATGATGCTCCAAATGACATGCATCAGGACGATGCTATGATGATGATCAAGATGATCATGTGGTGATGATGTGCATCATGATGATGTACTATATGATGATGATCAGTATGATCATGAGTATCAGGATGATACTCCGCGAACAGATTATACAGGTAGCATGTAAAAGATCCTGAGAGATCCGATAGTCCATGCTCGGATGCTCTTTCGAGGTTTTGCTACAGGTAGCATGGAAAAGATCCTGGGATATCTGATAGTCTATCCTCGGATGCTCTTTCGAGGTTTTACTACAAGTTGGCCGTGGACAGGTTGTGCAGGTAGCATAAAAAAGATCCTGCGAGATCCGATAGTCTGTGCTCGGATGCTCTTTCGAGGATTTGCTATAGGTAGCATAGAAAAGATCTTGGGAGGTCCTATAGTTTGTGATTGGATGCTCTTTCAAGGTTTTGCTACTAGATGCATGTAATCAGTCTTGGAGATCCGATAGGTTGAGCTATGTGCTCGTAAAAGTCTTGGGATGCTCTTTAGAGTTCTTGTAGGTTGCAAGACACTCTTTTAAGGTTTTGCCTAACCACATAGAAAAGATCCTGGGAGATCCTATAGTCTATGCTAGGATGCTCTTTTGAGGTTTTGTGGTGGTGGTCACATAGAAAAGATCCTGGGAGATCCTATAGTCTGTGCTAGGATGCTCTTTCGAGGTTTTGTGACGGTTAGATGTAAAATATCCTTGGAGATCCAATAGTCTGTGCTCGGATGATCTTTCAAGGTTTTTTTGATGCACGTAATCAGTCCTGAGGATTCCATAGTATGGCCAAAGATGATGAAGACCTACAGGAGGCTAGGCCTACAACCAACATGAAAAAGGGATGGCTCTATAGAACTTCCTATGATGGGAAGAATGATGAGATAGCACCAGTGATTGAGATGACGAGTACAGCAACAGTGACAATGATGCTCTGTGATCCAGTGACGATGATCTAGCTCCAGAATTGAAGACTTGTGCCTATATGTATTAATGACTTGTGTCAAGAGAATACCTTCCTAGTTAAGAGGCAGTGTTGATGTATTTGTAACTTCGGAAGATATTCACTTGTATATTGTATTTGTACTTTATTGTATCCCCAACGGAGATGTATTATTCCTCTGATTGGAAGTGTCGTCATTTGTACTTGCAAGTGTCGCAAGTTATATTGTAAGTGTCGTAACTTATATTTGATGGGTTATTAGACCACCTTGATGGGGTCAAACCTGTATAAGTCATGTGGGTGAAAGGGTTATTAGACCACCCTAGTGGGGTTGGCCCAGTAAGCATTATGTTAAGTGGTTAAGTTGAGACCAACCTAGTTGAGTAAAGGTCAAGTGAAAGTAAAAGTATAAATAGAGAGTGTGACTCTCTCTTTTGACACATTCACTCATTCACTCACTTCGCATTAGTGAGAGAGAGGAGGAGTGCGCACAAGTGGAGGAGGAGTAGATGCTGCAGTCATCTATCTCTTGGGGTTTGATCTTTGTGATCTTTGTATTGGTGCTTATTCTATCTCTGAGGAAGTTGCAAGGTTTTTCACCTTCTTAGTTTTCCTTGGAGAAATGCTTTGTGTCTCTTGTCTCTTGTCTCTTGTCTCTTATGCTTGATATGTTGTACATGTTGTTCTTTCAGTTAAGATCCTAGATCATATTGAATTAAATGATGAAAAACTAACACCCACCTACTGCAGCTCCTCTCTCTCCAACAGGACCACCCTCAATAGCACCTACTCCTCCAATGGCATGCCCATCTCCACCAACAGGCTTATCCCTCCCCAGTCTCGGCCTCCGAGGGGGTCTCACAAGACCAACATCTACATCAAAAGATAAAACCACCATCAATACCTGATAAATATATATATCATCAAATGTGTAGAAATAAACAGTATGTACAAGTATATATTCGAACAATACAAAAACATAAAAACCATACCAGTAGCGCCAAATCCACCAGCAAGAACGGGAAGCTCTAGATCTCCTCGGTAGTCCATCCCACTCCAAGGATACCTCTCGGATCGACCTATGCGGTCCTCCCATACATCTAGCACCTATGGGGTAAAAAAGGCCCCCATGGTCCACCACCAACACGGGTCATAATACACCCCCAGAACACCATTAGTGGCTCCTATGGCCCCCTCTAGGGCACCACGACCTATGGCATCAAGGACGGATAGCGCTTGAAGAATTACGAGCATAATACGCTACCATAGAAAAAGGTGTGTCGACTCACACCCCATCGCAAATCTGACATCTGCTGCATCATGGCCTACATCATCAATGAACCCCATGCCATAGGCTGCCTATCCATCACCTTCTACACCAGTTGGAGATGTCCTCCTGTAATCCAGTTGGGAGACACGAACCCCAACACACGTACAATGGCTTGTTAGAAAACAAGATCGCAAAGCAATAACAATAAACAAGATGCAAATATAAATCACATAAAACACATTACAAGAGAGACACCAATATAGTGTGGTTCAACCAAGATGGGCTACGTCCACACAGAAATTGCTAGTCCTTATTATTAATCCATCTAGCAAATGAAGGGATACAACATGTAGCACATCTGCTGCAACTTCCTCTTCACTCTCTCATAGTCTCTCTTACACAATCAGAGATCTTTACAATGATACAATACAATACACAGTTGTATTACAATGTCTTCATTTTAAAGGGGAATTACCATGGGAAAAGACCATGGGCTACCCAAAACCATGGGCCCAAAATCTGTTGGCTAAGAAAACAACCCAAAAAATTTCTTTCGGGGGAAATGCCTCCCCGCTGGAGTGAGTGTATAGTCCATCTACATATCATATAAAATCGGGTCACAAACACGGTTGAAACAAGAACATCTTTGAATCAGGAAGATCAAGCTCCACAACTAACATGACTGTCTCCACAGCCTCCACCAGTAGAGACCTCAGATTGCTCACCAGAACACCACCTGAGTTCATAGAACTCGAGTCACCACCACAGTACTAATCCACTAAGGTATGGATCATCTCCCCCACCAACTGTGGAGGGAGAGGTTCCCTCACCCCTCAGGGAGTCAACCCCGTCAAAAAATATATATCCTGAGTAGTGATACTCAGGTCCTCACCACCCACATGGAACACTCTACGATCAGAGTGCCACATGTCCAATAGCCGCCACAGGAGGTATTCAGACGAACGCATTAGAGGGCTCTTGAAAACTTCAAGAGGCCAACATCTTGTAAATCCTCGGTCGTCGCCTGGTCGGCTAACACAACTGCTTGAAGGTCATCAAAATCTCTCCCTCCACTCAACATACCGAATGCATGCCATCGCTGATAAGCAGCTTCCTCCACATGGAAATGATCACCCATTAGCTATATAAAAATCATTAGTGAGGCCTTTTCTAAGAATTTCTACCCGTAGTGAGACTCTTTACAACATATCTGCGCGTCATGCGACTGAAACTCTCGCGCTGAACCAACGCGCGGGAGATATATGGTTTGGCTGCTTGAGTAGCGCGACTATTCGAGGAACAGTCATGCTACGACCAGCACTTGGCTAAAGTGTATACATCTCGCATTACGCACAGTACAGTACATTTTTTCCACGCTAATGAGAGCGCTACAACATGTGCGGTTTTTCAGAAAATCCTATGCTAGGACAGCATGATATTTTCCCGAAATCACGCGTTACTGCGCAGGATTTTCTCAAAATCTCACATGGTAACATTAAAAACACAAAAAAGGACCCCAGGCCACCTAGGGGACCCCTCAACCTCAGTCTAACGGATAAAATAAAAAAGGACTAGGTTTAGGCTTACTTAGAATTCGCAGACCAATCAAAAGTGCCCTAGATCTCTAAAAAATGCTCAAAATGCACTCTAGAAGGTCGGTGGCACAAAGTACAAATGATTTAGAAAAGTGCCCCCCACCCTGCTTTTATACTCATTTGACCCAAACTTCCAACCAATGCCACAGACAAACCGTATCTCTGTTTCCAAAACTGTTCACACCACGATGACCAACACTTCGAGCTCTTCGACATGGATCCAACCAATTTGAATTCCAACCAAAGTCACCAGAACACTATTTTCATATCCAAGTACCCCACATGTTTGCGATGTTTTGGTTATGCGATTTCTGCATTGTGAATACCTTGGTTATGTTCTTTACTACACTTGGGTATGTGCGTCCTATGTGTAGGACTGCGATCAGGACATTATGGAGCCTCTTATTATCTAACAATAGGGGGTCACACACCCTACCAAATGTATCATTTCGAAACTAGCATATAGACACTATTTTCCCTCTATTTACAATGCATATCCTAGTATTCTCGTTGATAACCATAGGGTACCCATTCATGGCTTTGATGTGCCGTCAACATCATTTACGTGAATAGCATGTTCCCCTATGGGTGTGCACACCATTTCCATCCCCATCATCAATTGACAAGCATAATGTCGACACCCCATAAGTCCGACGAATTTGACCAAACTTGAAAATACCCTCCCTTTGGGTATCATTTTTGCATTTGAGCATTTACTCCACCAAGTAGACACTCATCATATTCTTTGGAACGTGTTACAAGAATGAGTCACAAATCCCCTTCATACCTCCATGAGAACTTTACCCTTCTTCATCTCCATCGTATCATCACCCCCGCAACGACACCTATGGGGTCCCCACCCTCAGAAACAACTAGTTATATTCAGTTATCCCGCAAGTATATACTCCATAGCATCATTTCATGGGGAACCTGTATTTGTGTATGAAAATTGGCCCTCACTTCATCATTAGAAAGTGTCCCCCGATCCACTCAAAACCACAGGGAATCCTCCCATCATCAAATCGGTCCCCCGTCACAAACAAAACTATGGGGACCCCACCAATATTCTTTATGTACAAGCAATTCCTGCATCACCTCACATCGCGGATACACCATATTACTTTAGCAACAACCCATGGTCACCTTTGATCGATGTATTTGAGTCTCCCTATGTTCAATAGTATTTGTTTTGTTAGTTGCCACTACCCCACGTTTTTCATCTCCATCAAAACCCCTTTCATTTGCAGTTTGTCTCCATCCATTTCAACCTGTACCATCCTCAAATATAAGGGTTTCCGCCCTCTCTCACCCATGGTTACATCGATAAAAAAAGTTATGAGCCCCACGCTTATAAACTAGTCTTGTGTCAGGTTTGTCCATCCATCATTTGCTTACAATATGATCCTAGTTTTCAGGGTAGGACTTTCGTCCTATCAGGTACTTCAACTCTCATCGGTGTCAATACATTGTATTCTGAGAGTTGCAGTAGTTGCAGTTGTACCTTGGGATCCCTTTCAATCACTATAAGGGATCACCTCTAACTTAGTAGGGAGAGTCATTAGTGCTCCCTAACTAGGTGGTTTCCCCTATGCTCGACGTCAACACATCATCGCATCAGGTGGAGATGTACTTTTGAAGGTAGTAGTGTTCACATTTGGAAATCATGATAGCATACTATTTGGTACGGTACAACCCTCCGACAGATTTACATACCAAGTTTGGTTCCTCACTGCAGTGGGTTTATCATGGTCACCAACAGTCCCACTTCTTCAATATTTTGTAGTAGTTTCAGGGGCATTTACTCTAACATGGATCGAAGTCGCCTTCATCCATGTCCCAACAGTATATTAGAGTTGACACCCCTATCCTCTCTCATTATAATCACTTTGACATCATTTCACGAGCATGGGTATGCCCACCTCATTTGTATAAAAACTATTCTTTATTACAGCTCCAACGATTGTCACCAACACTCTTCCCCCATGGGATAGCTTATGTTATCCACACATACTTTGTCCTACAGAATAAGAGAGAAAAAAAAGAAACATGATGCATTATCATCTCTATAGTACCCTTCGAACCTCATACATCAGGGGGCATATGTTAACGCTTAAAAATCACACACATGCGACATTTCAGTGATTCATCCAGTAAAAAGGGATCAACATAAAGAATGCATTTCACCACAGGCATCCCCAACAGATCCAAAGTACAGTATGATTCCATAAGTTCCAAGAAACAGTAACAACAAAGGGTAGCGCGGGTATTACACAGTAAACCCTCGCTATATTGCAGGTTATCATAACAATGCTCGTGCTACACCCACATGGATTTTCTTTCGATAGCCGTGCTACTGTCAAAATGGCAAGACAACTTACTCCCAACAACACATTGAAGACTCAATCCTCCCCAAGGATCCCAATTGGGCTCCTCACACACTTGGTGGCATTAATCATCCCCCCTTGTGTACCTTGGAACCAGTTCATGAAGGATGACAGTTCACATTTGGATCTAGTTGTTTGTTGGCCACATCTTGGCATATAAAAGAAAGAAATTGGCATGCATTTTGTAGAGAGAAATTAGAGCAAGTTTATGTTGTTGGATTTGAGTTGGATCTTCCTCATAGCCCACCATTTCCTACCATTGTGAGCATTCCCAAGCTTTCTTTCCACCTACCATCAAGGGGCAAGTGTTTCTCTCCATTGTTCTTCCATCTACTTAGCATTTAGTTTGGACAAGAAAGGCCTCCATAAGGGATACTGTTGGATTCACTTGAAGCCTTCACCTCCTAGGTGTTGTACAACTATTCCATTGGTCAATACAAGAGTGGTTTAGCATACCTTTGGTTGTTTTTGGAGTTTGCAACTTCCCCCCATGTCTTTCATTTTATTTTCATCAATATTTTTATGTTTGGATGTGAACTACACTAACAATCTCTTGCAAGATCACTTGGAGGAATACCAACCACCAAAAAGGGGCTCCAAGGACTAAGGCCTTGCAACAACCTACAAGGCTTAGCCCTTCACCGAGTGGAAGAGTGCACTTGTGCAATGTTTTCCATATCAGCTATCTTCTAATTTTTTGTGTTGAAGTTATTAATAAGGAAGTTGGTTTTGCAATCTAAAATTTGTGTATGCATTGAGCAAGCTAATCTATAGTTATTGAAATCATCTTACAACACTTTGCTCCAGGGAGGCAGGGCCCACTCCTCAGAAGAAATGTTGACTCTTTTAGTTTAGATCAATTTATAATAGTTGATGTATTCGTAATTTATAGGTTTTGTGTGTTCAGATTGTTGATTTATTATTCATGTATTTATGTTGATTGGGCATTTGAAATTTTTATGGTTTCTTTCATTCAGAAAGATACATAGCCTATGGTTAACTCTTTAACATGGCAGATAACTAAGATTTGATCCTTTGTTGAATTGCTTCTTTCTTTACTACACTTCATGATATGTAAACCAATACCAAAAAAGAAATTGTATCCTGCATATACATTGCATGATAACTCATAAGAAGTTTCAAACTCCGAATTGATAATATAATGAGCAATCTATTTAGTTACTTTTGAAAGGGTAACTAAAACCACCATCACGACTTACACAAGCATCAATTCTCACTCCTTGTACAATCACCCTATTTGTAGTGCTCAATAGTGTTTCTTCCTCAATTCGATAGACCAAGAGGGACCAGCCTCTCCTCTACTTTATTTTCTTGGCCAATGTCCCTTTTTAGTATTTGAAGAAATAAGATCTCTCCTAACATCCAATGTGTCACTTTTTTCAATTATATGTGCCTCCATAAAGAATATGAAACATTATTGAATATATGCATGGGATCTAATAAGTGGGAAATCTTAAGATTCTCCCAATAGGGAAGCTCATAAAACATAGATTTCCTTTTCATCCCAATGGGCATTATCTCAACATAGGTGTCAAAAAATTCAATATCATTGAGCATATGTTCCCAATTTGAACCGAACAATTCTACAATTTCTTTATCCTTATCTATGTCATGTTCCCTAATCCAATATGTCGATGTGATTATTTTAGGTCTCCGGGTTCTCTCTGGTATACCATTGAAAGTAGATTCAACTCTTTTATAAGGGTGGTCTTCTCAGAGAAATTCCCTCGAGTGGTCGTACACCGGGTTTTGTAGGTGGTTGGACCAACTAGCCTTTATAGAAGGTCCACAGCATTTACATCCATGATACAATTTTGTTACAAGGCATGCAATGTTATTCCATACAGAGCACGTTAGTAACAAAAAAGATAGTTGCACCAAATTAAGTATGCCAAATAAAGTTATAGATATAAACAATCAATCAACATGCTTACTAGAGAAAACCCCTACTCCTAGATAATCATGTGTGGTGTAACAAATATGTCATACAACATAAAAGATCTCCCTATTGGGATGGGTATTGATACATCAGATACATGCATCCCTTCCCATTACTACTTAGATTCATTGATCAATGGTTGGAGGTAGACATCCATGCTCTCCACTTGTCTTCTAGTAAAGACTATAAGAGCTAGCATAAGATGTTCATTCTTCATGGACAACCATGGGGGAATATTTTTATTAATCACTACCACTAGCCAAAAAAAATATTTAGTGTTTTGGAGGTAATACAAGTTAAATCCATCCATGGTTATGCTCAATCAATGTCTCCATACTTAATCCTTAAATTCATCGAACCATGTATCCTCTATATGCTTCATGGCTATTAAATATATTGGTATTCACATAAATCTTGGCTCACTTCTATGTGGGGCATGCCACCCTTGCAACATGGCTAATTGTTCGCAACAAAAGATCCTTTCAATCCTTATAATTATAGGCATTTTCCTTAATATATTATAGGAAGGACCATGTGCCTTACCCTTTTTTTTTATTTCTAGTACTTTTCATGCCCATATTTTGGACATATCTCATTGTGTGTATATTTGTATCTGTATAGAATACAATCATTCAAACATACGTGGTATGATATCAACTCAACACCCAACATTTTTAGCATTTTCTTTGCCTCTACACAACGATCGTGTCATGTCCCAAATTTTGCATTGGGTCACAATGGCCTAATACCATTGGCCATATTCATGAGAGTTTGTCAAATTGATGTTAATGGTCAAATAATTGCCAAGGAGAAAAATTACTAGTTTCCTAGGTTGTGGGTGGAAGCATTGGGATTTGAAATAAGAAGGATGATAAATGATGTGTGGACATTAGAAGAGCATAAATATTTAATAAAGGAGCTAAATAAATATATACAATGGAAAATCAAAGTGGCATTTGATCATGAAGACACATGGAGGAAGTGGGACCCACACAAGCTAGATTTTCTATGCCACATGGCATCCTCCTCTTGTCAATTCAAATCCATAAGAAGACCAAGGGTATTGGTATGAGTTGGAAGTTCAATATACTTGGCATTAATCAATTAAGGTCGAATTGGACTGAAAGAGTAACTCCCATGGAAGAGGAAGAGGCATTTTGGATCTAGTGAGACACTTGGACTAGATTCCCTAGCTCTATGACAACAATGATGAAGATGCTATGAAAACTATGACACAAATCAGACCTGAAGGATGACATCTGACATATATGACATGTTAGGGCTAAAAAATCCTCCAAGAGGGCGCTCAAGGGAGTTAGGGCAGCTAAGATGCTTCCACATGTGATTTTGTGGAAGTGGGAGACTAGGAATTGTTGTACAAGTGGAATTCTTTGGAATATCTTACCAACTTGAGTTGGAATGCATCTCTTGGAAGGAATTCAACCCATAGAGAGCTTGGAAACCTTATAAATTTCAATAACAAAGAATTAAACCATATTTTGATCATTTTTAGAATTTGCAATTGCGTTTGTGAGAGAGGAGCTAGTGGATGACTAGTTTATTGCCTTAGCCAATTTCGAGGGTTAAAGATTCCCATCCAAGTTGGTGTTTGGAAAGGCCATTCAGGTATTTCATGGAGATTTAATGGATTCTTTATTTTCAGGTGTAATCTACAGGGCAGCTCATGGTTTCTTCTAGTGCAGCTCACTCCTTCAACCATTTCTAATTTTCATTGCATATTCTTGATCCGTGAGGGAGGGTGTTTTTGATGAGCTATTATTCTCTTTGGGGGAGATTATAATGCCCCATTTATTTTTTAATATGAATTAAATACTCTTTTCTTCATCTTCAAAAAGTTTCAGGTCGAAATTCTAAGTGGAAATGTATAAATCTGATTTTTAATGAAAGAATGGTGCCATTTCTCCACTACCTTGATGTGTAGCAATGATGTATTGATGTATTCGAATGAAAGATAATTACTATGATGTAATTGTGATTCATGGAATTTAATTTATGATCTTCACAAGTTTCATTTTCATTACTTAAGCATTTGGAGTCATTTTGATCAGTTTAATACCATTTGAAGAATATTTAATGCCATTTCCCCCAAGGTTGAAACTAGTCTTTTTGCATCTGATTTAAGGGAGTTATAGCAGACATTAAAAGTTGAATGGTGATTCATATTATTTCCTATTGATTTCCTTTATATTTCCCCTGCTTCCATTTAGAAATTCGAGTTGGATTGAGTGCATTTGGAAAGTCATTTTCATCATCTACCCCTAAAGGATTGGAACCATAATTTACTAGTAAAATACCTATATTGACCAGATTTGAAAGAGGAGTTGCAGAAGTCATATGAACACTCCAAAGAATCCATAAACATTATAAATGTGTCTTAATATCATCCAAGTACCTTCTGTATCAATTTGGGAGAATTTGGAGTCATTTGGAGACCAAGGGACCAATACCAGTCAAAGAGAAATTGCTAGTAAAATACCATACATTGACTAGAATATTAAAGGAGTTTACAGAAGTGTTTTAATGGTATTAAATCATCCCTTAACATCATAATCAAGTCTTAATATCAGTATTACACCTCCTCAGAATATTTGGGATCATATGGAGCAATTTGGAGACCTAGACATCAACACTAGTCAAAGGTCAAATTAGGGAAAAAAGTGAAAAATTGGTCATTTTAATAAAATTCTTAAAAAGGGACATTAAAGTGGTATCAGAGAATGGTCCTTGCACCTGTGAATTAATATCATACATTGAAGAATAAGTTGCAGCCATGTCTTACTATTATGATGAATCCTATGAGTACAATTCTTATGAGGAATATGCAGATGATTGTGAACAATATGAAGGAGAATGTGAATGGTATGAGGAAGAGGTGCCATCATGCAACACTTATTACAATTTCAGGAAGAATGAAGATTATTATTATGACCATATGTATGATAAATAAGAGTATGACACACCACCAAAGGATAATTCTATGAATGAGTTACAAAGATGGAGAGCAACATATAAAACCTTGCCCCAACAATATCAAAGATATCAAGCATATCTTGCTTCGAAGGAAGATACACAAAATGCCATGCCTTTTGAAGACTATGTTGATTTGTTGTTTGCAAATAGGCCAAAAAATGAAGATGTGGAGTTAGTGAAGAAAGGTTTATGCTCTTGTTGTAAAATACCTTGGAGAGAGTATCATATGTGTGTGAGTGAAAAGATCAATGAAATATCAAAAGCTTCTGCGAAGGCATGTATGTCCTACTTGAAGAGATTTTTTGGGAATTCTTCAAAAAGAGGTTCCAAATGTATTGATATTAAGGAAAACAAGGGGAAAAATGCATCAGCTTGCTTGAATGAGCAAAAGGAAGAGACATCACAAGATCATGAAGAAGATTCTATTGAAAATATGGAAGATCATTTCGAGACATCTTATACCTTAGACATGAACCAAAGAGCATCTACTAATGGATGCTTGAACTATGAAGGAGTACCTACTTATGGGTGCTCACAACTCTATTTTGGTTACATAGAGATCACTTTTGACAGTATTGCTGCAATCCAAAACTCCCTTAAGCGTGAAAATGAAGACCTTGTAGCAGTTGAAGAAGAAACAAGATCAACTTCCCCATCACCACTTGAGCTTTATGAAGTTGGTCCAAGCAAGAAGGAAGAAGATGAGGAGGTTCATTTTCAAGAGCCTCATTTTCTTGAAGGGTCCTTAAAGATGAATGAAAAGAAGATCCAAGAGTCCCTTAGCATTCTCCATGACACTCAAGCATTGTTGTCAAATTCTTGTTGGAGAGATACTTCATTGGAGGAAACATCCTTCCTTGAAGACATGGAGAAGATTCAAAGAGCAATGTGCCACATCAAAGGTAATTTCATGTCTTTGATTTTTGATAGAAACCATTTGTTTGAGCTTAATGAATTGTTACATGATGCATACTTGAATAATAATGAGGATAATCATAAGCTCACAATTCAAAATGAGCAACTTCTTGAAAAGTTGCAAGATACTTGTTTTTCCTCCTATGTTTCAGATTGTCAAATGGTAGATTGTTTGGAGGATTCTCATGACATATTGGATCATGAGAAATGTGTAAATTTGAATGTGCTTGATGTGTTTGAAGATGAACTTGAATATATGCAAACACTCGATGTGGTGGAAGAGGAACTTGAATTGTCCCTTGATGGAGGTTATGCAATTTTTAAAGAAGAGCATGATTCCTCTACATTGGAACCAATCTATGACAAAGTTTTCACACTTTTGAAGGAGTTGCATGATAGTACCCATATGGATCCTTCCCATGATGAAACTTCTGCACTTTTTTATCATTTGGGTGAGTTAGTTCATTCTCCTACATCCTACAATTCCATGTTTTGCAGCATTAGTCTCAATGAAGTATGGGTGAAAGGGTATTTTTTATAGTGCCACATGAAGAGTATGGAACTCATAGATTTACCTTTTATGGTGACATGGTTGGAGAACATTCTTATTCACACTTGCAGAAGCATCATTGGTTACTTTATGATGATGCACATCTACCTGGATGCACCTATGATATGCATTTGAGTCACTTGAAGACTCATAGTTTTTCTTGCTCAACACTTGGTTCATTTGATGTTGGAGGAACTTCATCCAACACTGGGGTGAATAGATTTATTATTGGAGAATATTTTTGTTGGCAGCCACATACTTTGTTATATATTTATGATTCTCACATTCATGGATGTATGGGTGAGACTTCTTTGAGTCCTTTGAAGTCTCCTTGTTTTTTCTGCTCATTATTTGGTTCAGATTTTAGTGAAGATTCTTCATTCACTTCTTGGATGAAAGAATACATGGCTGAATATTTTGATGCATATCACATACTTTTGGAGCAGAATTATAGGACATGGGATCTTCACCTATGTCAGTGGAGCATATTTAATTGGTTACTTGTTGCTTGTATGCACTTGGAAAATGTTGGTCTACTTGCTTGGAGGTATAAGCACTTTCATGAGTCTTTGATGAAGCATCTTCTTGATGTACATTTTCATTATGTTGTTATGTACTTTGATGGTATATATTTTGTACTCATGATGTTTGGAATCATGCATACAAGAAAATGGGATCCAGGAATCCTCTTATCTGATGGTATGGGTTGGAGAGCACTCTTAATTGTTGGGGTGCAATACAAGCAATGGGACCTTGGAATAATTTTTGTTTCATTGGTTTCGATTTTGTTTGGGAAACAAACAGTATGGGAGATGGATTTTTCACTTAATAAAGTGATTTTTATTAGATTAGTGCAACAGAAATCATGGTGGTTCCTCTCTAAAATATTCATGGAATCTCAAAGACTCAAGGTTGGGCAATTCAATGGCAACTTCAAAGAATTATACAGAAAGCAGGTTCTTCAACACCCATGTTTGAAATTGCTTGAGGACAAGCAATATTGGGAAGGGAGGATTTTTCATGTTCCAAATTTTGCATTGGGTCACAATGGCCTAATCCCATTGGCCATATTCATGATATTTTGTCAAATTGATGTTAAGGGTCAAATAATTGCCGAGAAAAATTACTAGTTTCCTAGGTTGTGGGTGGAACCATTGGGATTTGAAATAAAAAGGATAATAAATGATGTGTGGACATTAGAAGAGCATAAATATTTAATAAAAGAGCTAAATAAATATATACAATAGAAAATCAAAGTGGCATTTGATCATGAAGACACATGGAGGAAGTGGGACCCACACAAGCTAGATTTTCTATGTCACATGGCATCCTCCTCTTGTAAATTCGAATCCATAAGAATACCAAGGGTCTTGGGATGAGTAGGAAGGCCAATATACTTGGAATGAATCAATTAAGGTCGAATTGGAGTGGAAGAGTAACTCCCATGGAAGAGGAAGAGTCATTTTGGAGCTAGTGAGACACTTGGACTAGATTCCCTAGCTCTATGACAACAATGATGAATATGCTATGACACCTATGACACAAATCAGACCTGAAGGATGAAATATGACATATATGACATGTCAGGGCTAAAAATAGCCTCCAAGAGGGTGCTCAACGGAGTTAGGGAAACTAAGATGCTTCCAAATGTGATTTGGTGGAAGTGGGAGACTAGGAATTGTTCTACAAGTGGCATTCTTTGGAATCTCTTCCCAACTTGAGTTGGAATGCATATCTTGGAAGGAATTTGACCCATAGAGAGCTTGGAAACTTTATAAATGTCAAGAACAAATAATTTAACCATATTTTGATCATTTTTAGAATTTGCAATTGCATTTGTGAGAGAGGAGCTAGTGGATGGCTAGTTTCTTGCCTTAGCCAATTTCGAGGGTGAAAGATTCCCATCCAAGTTCGTGTTTGGAAAGGCCATTCAGGTCTTTCATGGACATTTAATGGAGTCTTTATTTGCAGGTGTAAGATACAGGGCAGCTCATGGTTTCTTCTAGTGCAGCTCACTCCTTCAATCATTTCCAGTTTTCATTGCATATTTTTTATCCTTTAGGGAGGGCGTTTTTGGTGAGCTATTATACTCTTTGGGGGAGATTATAATGCCCCATTTATTTTTTAATATGTATTAAATACTCTTTTATTCATCTTCAGAAAGTTTCAGGTCGAAATTCTAAGTGGAAATGTATAAATCTGATTTTTAATGAAAGAATGGTGTCATTTCTCCACTACCTTGATGTGTAGCAATGATGTATTGATGTATTCGAATGAAAGATAATTAATATGATGTAATTATGAATCATGGAATTTCATTTATGATCTTCACAAGTTTCATGTTCATTACTTAATCATTTGGATTCATTTTGATCAGTTTAATACCATTTGAAGAAGATTTAATGCCATTTCCTCCAAGGTTGAAACTAGTCTTTTTGCATCTGATTTAAGGGAGTTATAGAAGACATTAAAATTTGAATGGTGATTAATATGAGTTCATGTTGATGTCCTTTATATTTATCCTACTTCCATTCATAAATTTGAAGTGGATTGAGTGCATTCGGAAAGTAATTTTCATCATCTACCCCTAGGGGATTGGAACCACAATTTACTAGTAAAATCCCTATCTTGACCAGATTTGAAAGAGGAGTTGCAGAAGTCATATGAACACTCCAGAGAATCCATAAAAATTATAAATATGTATTAATATCATCAAAGTACCTTCTGTAGCAATTTGGGAGAATTTGGAGTCATTTGGAGACCAAGGGACCAATACTAGTCAAAGATAAATTGCTAGTAAAATACCATATATTGACTAGAATCTTAAAGGAGTTTACAGAAGTGTTTTAATGGTCTTAAATCATCCCTGAGCATCATAATCAATTATTAATATCAGTCTCACACTTCCTCAGAATATTTGGGAGCATTTGGAGCAATTTGGAGACCTAGACATCAAAAGTAGTCAAAGGTCGAATTAGGCAAAAAAGTGAAAAATTGGTCATTTTACTAAAATTATTAAAAAGGGACTTTACAGATAGAGTGAGACATTATCACTTGGAAGTACCTTATCTTTGAATGACCTGCTATTATTGGGCAATTTAAATGTACATTGTCATCAAGCATGCATAAAATCAACCATTTCTAATGTTTATTATGTGACAAGATTCCTTAAAAAATTAGGGGACGTAAAGGTTAGTTACCTCAAAAGTTTTGAGAAACACGTGTCTGGCATAGCATACATTGCTTTCAAGTTGTACAATAACATTGTTCTCCCTAGTTGATTATACTTTGACCCATGTCTAAAGAGAGGGGTGGTGGAAGCAAATTTCGGGATTTTGAAGAAGGTATCAACAATATCAACATCATCTTCTAGTTCATTTTGTTGGAATACATGTAACAACATTCCCTCCATGGCATGGGTGTTGTTAGATTTTTGTAGCTTGAGCGGTACTTTTGCACCTGGTGCCTGGGTGTAAAAGTCCATAATAATGTAGTCTGAATCAATTTCATAAAGTGGCTTTATTAAAGTACTTTGTGAAGGTGATGTTTTAATTTAAAAGTGAGATGTACTTTTTGTTTATAAAAGTGACTTTTAAGTTAGAAGGTGTGCTTTTTAAATATTTAGGGTTAAATGTGACTTTTCAAAAAGTGAGATTTTATATAGTATGACTTAGGGAGTTTAAGTCATCTTGAGATTTAATCTCCACCCTATATCTTGTGGCTTGGATTTAATCTCAGCCATTGAAGATGAAGAGTCATTTTTAGTTACCTTAATGAGGAAATAAAAACACACTTGAGGCTTCATTGTTACACACACTTTCCAAGAGAGTTGGATAAGTAGGGAATGAGTTTCAAGAGGGAGATATTAAGCATCTAAGAGAGAGAGAGAGAGAGAGAGTGTTGCGGCAGTAAGAAAGGGGCATGAATCCCTAGGTGGAGGCACGATTCCCAAGGAGGGTACAACTTCCAAAGTGGGCACGATTCCCAAAAATTATTTCTATTGATTTTTTGACAGTCTATACACCTAAGAGAAAGAGGGCCATACAGTTGAGTTGTGGCACAGAAAACGAGTCAGTTGGGTGGAACGTTTTCCAAGGCATCTTGATGTTTGTTTGTGAGGGTCGTACTATTGAAATTTTGGGCTGATTTTTCAAGTTAAATCTACAGTGGTTGTTTTTGCTATTAGTTGGACATTTTGTGGAAAGCTGCAAGGCTCAGTTTCCAAATTCTCCTATAACACATTTTTCGAGGTGAAACATTATCTCATATTTCAAGAATTTTCTCTGTTATGTATTGTAGGTAAATGGCTGGAAATGGCTTATGCTGTAAATTTCTGGGTTCCTCTGCTCATTAATGAAATTTCTCTTGAAATGGGTCATTTGACCATGAGTTACTGTTTCTGCAATAATTTTTACATCCTGTTGTTCATGCATTTTTTCCGATGTTAATTACACTTCTTATGGTATATTAATTTACAGACTCTGAAATTTTCTTCTTGAGTTATATCGGTGTGCAGTGAAGTGTTTGACAAAATTTACTTGATTGTTCAAGTACACAGTCTGAATATTTGTCCTTATTTTAACATGGTATCAGATTTGAGGCTCTAAGGTAGAGTGGACAATAGTTATATAGTTGTTTTGGCAAGTTTATTTTGCTGGTTTGAAAGCTTGTTGGCAGGTGGACACTATCTGCAAGTGATTTGTAGGTGTTGGGTAGAAAGGAAAGCTTCTGGTTTACTTGTCTTTTGAATAGGAGAGAAAGATGGTTGTTTGTATCAGATATGAGGACCGGTTGGATGGCATTTCCAACTATCTACAATGGAAATTCAGGATGACGGTTGTACTTAAAGAAAGCAGACTGTGGGTTGATGTCAACACTGTGATAACTCCTCCCACTATTGACCCTATTGATCTTGACATTCATGAAGTAAAAGAGGCCAGAGCACAGAGGGTTATCCTGGATGGTGTTAAGGACCATCTCATCCCACACTTGGTTGAGAAGAAGGCAACTTATGAGATGTGGGACACACTGAAAAAATTATTTTAGGAGAAGAATGAGAACCGAAAGATGGAACTCAAGGATAAATTGCATGCGACCAAGATGGCCAAGGGTGAGGGTGTAGTATCCTATCTTACCTGTGTGGCACAAGTGAAAGATGAGTTGGATGCAATTGGGGAGGTTATCTATGATTCTGAGTTGGTGAGTATTGCTTTGAAAGGATTCACCAAGGACTGGGAAGTCTTCGTGAAGTGTGTGGTTGGTCATGAACATCTTCCAGATTGGAGCAGATTGTGGGATGATTTCACTTAGGAGGAGATTCGGGAAGGATCTCAAGGCAATGGAAAGACTCGAGGGTGTTGATGAAGAAAATGTTCCTCTTTCTGCTAAGAGTAAGAAGAAGTCCAAGAAGGACTTGAGCAAATTCAAATTCTTTACCTGCTCCTAGTTTGGTCACTGTGCTTCTTAGTGTCCTGAGAAGAAGGACGAGGAGGAGGAGGAGGATGTGATTATTGTTGCATATGCAGAGATAGATGACTTTGCGGAAAATTTTGAGAAATATTTCTCGTTGTTCTCTCTTGTATCGATTTCTAGCAGTGATGGATTTGTGTCGAACAAAATTTGGTTCATTGATAGTGGAGCCTCCCGTCACATGACCAGAATGTATTATATTCTGTAGCATTACTGAGATAGATCCAAACCGGATGGTTGAGAATGAAGGGGGAACAACACGTTCAGTGCATGGATTTGGGATAGTCAGATTCCAGGTTCAACAAGGTGAAATCCTTGAGTAGGATGGAGTTTTGTTTATTCCAGGGTTGAGTGTGAACTTCCTCTCTGTGTCATCCTTGGAGGATGTAAGGTATTCGACATTGTTTTGGAGGGGACATGTGTGCATTTTTTCAAAGAGGGAAGTTCTTGTAAATGTTTTTATATACTCAGAGGGAGCGGAATTGATCCAGCCACAGTTGATTGGTGATCGGTTTGGTGAGTTGTACAAGTTAGGGGGACAACCCACGATTTATGATTCAAAGTTGGAAGAGGAGAAGGAGGATCCTGAGCCTACAGGGGCGCCAAGGGTTCAATCTTGATTTCTGATGGAAGAGAGGGAATCTCTCTTGAGTACCGACAGGAGGCTCAACTGGTGTGAGAGGACTGAAGCTCAAGATTCGAGGTTGGATTCTCCTAGGAGCTCAAGGTTCAAAGTAGCTGCTAGGAGGATGTCTTCAAATTCGAGTTCAATTCAGGTGGTAGTGTTGGTTCCAGGTTCAGAGGGAACTCCTACTATGAACAGTGTGATGGATTTGAGGACAGGACCTGATGATGATGGTAGTGAGTACCTCCCTCGCTAAGAGGGAGTGTTAGCTTTTTGTAACTCAGGAGTTACTTTTGCACCTGGTGCCTGGGTGTAAAAGTCTGGAGTAATGTAGTCTCAATAAATTTCATAAAGTGACTTTATTAAAGTACTTTCTGAAGGTGATGCTTTAATTTAAAAGTGAGATGTACTTTTTGTTTATAAAAGTGACTTTTAAGTTAGAAGGTTTGTTTTTTAAATATTTAGGGTTAAATGTGACTTTTCGAAAAGTGAGATATTATATATTAGGACTTAGGGAGTTTAAGTAATCTTGAGATTTAATCTCCACCCTAGATCTTGTGGCTTGGATTTAATCTTAGCCATTGAAGATGAAGAGTCATTTTCAAATACCCTAATGAGGAAATAAAAAGACACTTGATGATTCATTGTTACACACACTTTCCAAGAGAACATGATAAGTAGGGCATGAGTTTCAAGAGGGAGAGATTGAGCAGCTAAGAGAGAGAATGTTGCAACATCAAGAAAGGGGCAGAAATCCCTAGGTGGAGGCACAATTCCCAAGGAGGGCGTAGCTTCCAAAGTGGGCATGATTCCCAATAATTATTTCTACTAATTTTTGGACAATCTATACATTTGAGAGAAAGAGGGTCGTACAGTTTATTTCTGGCACAAAAAATGAGGCAACTAGGTGGCATGTTTTCCAAGGCATCTTGTTGTCTGTTTGTGAGGGCTATATTGTTGAAATTTTGGGTTGATTTTTCAAGTTAAATCTGTTGTGGTTTTTTTTGCTTTTAGTTGGACAGTTTTTGGAAAGCTGGAAGGCTCACTTTCCAAAGTCTCCTACAACACGTTTTTCGAAGTGAAACATTATCTAAGATTTCTGCTGTACATTTTTGGGTTCCTCTGCTCATTAATGAAATTTCTCTTGAAATGGTTCATTTGAACATGAGTTACCATGTCTACAATAATTTTCACATCATGTTGTTAATGCATTTTTTCCACTGCTAATTACACTTCTTGCAGTATATTAACTTATAGAGTCTAAAATTTCCTTCCTAAGTTATATGGTATTTAATTTCTTGATTGTTCAAGCTTAATATCAGTGTGTAGTGAAGTGTTTGACAAAATTTACTTGATTTTTCAAGTACATAGTCTGAATTTTTGTCCTTATTTTAATAGGTATCCCATAATAAATCATCCATACCAACCTCTATATCATTGCTTTCATTCCCCACATGTGAAGAACTAGTTTTACTATAGAGGTTTTGAATTGGTGACCTGGCACATAGTGGGAATTGAATAGGTCATTGATTCAACCACGCTTGGTATGCTTCCTCTTTGAGCTTTGCTCATTTAATAACATTATCTTGGTTTGACATCGTAGTGGGGTGCAACGGTAAATGGTAGATAGGTCTCTCATCATAAAAATACTTATTGCAAAAAATTGAACATTACATTGATAATATTAGTAACACGACGCATTTAGTATGTTCAAACATTATACAAAATATTTAATAGAAGCATGGAAATTTTTCCCCAATACTAAACATGCAACCAACAAATTTATAAAACATATGTCAAATTAAGCAATACATTTACAATGGTTCCATTGAAAATCCAAAATACAATTAATCGTTGATGTTTTTCTTACACCCCAAGGGGACATCTTAAGGTAAAACCAATGCAAGGCATTTTTTATGAGCAGTTGGTGGTCTACAAAAGTTATAATTTATTAACAACTCGTCATTAGGATACAAGATATGTACTGCATGCACAATAACATATCCGTATGCCTTCCTTTTCATCAAGAACTCTGTCATTGGAGTGTTCCTCAAAGGAACAATTTGCACTAAATAATGAGAACCTACAGTGATTTATGAATGTTGCAATGTTCCCATGAATTCGTGGATGACCACAAATATATAACATGTTTTTAATATTAAAGTTTCCATAAGTATAATCATTCATTGTTAAGCAACAAATTCCCCAAAAGAGCATGAAAAGAGCATAAATAAACCAAAAAGAGTAATACACGCCTTAATAATGAAGAAAAGAGAGGAATATCAAGCCTCTTTGAGGGGGCAACCTCCTTATACAATGTTCTAAGTACACATGACAAGACAAGTTGAGATGATTCAAATGAAAGGTATCCTTCCTATATATAGGATACAAAGAGGTACAATTACAACTAATGGACCCAAGCTTACATAACTAATATAATAATACTGATGACAACTACCACTAATAGACCCAAGCCAACATCAATAATATGTAATGAGCCACGATATAAGGGGTAATGTGGCAACATTTAGGGTGTAACATGCCCCTCCCCTTCAGACAAGTGTTGTCCTCAGTGCTTGATTAGTTGTGGATGATTATGTATAAAAGACTCATCTTCCCATGCTGAATCTTCAATTGGTAAGTTCTTTCACTTGATGAGGTACTCACCTCAGCTCTAGATAGGATGGTTGCAGCGGATGAGATTCATCTTAATGGAGATATCTATGTTGCTCTCCAGTCTACTTTTTCTTCTAACAAAGGTACCGATGCCTTTGTTGGTGGGGGTTTCGATGCCTCTGGCTTTGTTGGAAAAGGTAGTGATGCCTCTAGTTCCAAAGCTGGACAAGATATCTTATAGCAGTTATTGGACTAGAGATGTATATTTGGCATGTATCGTGAGTTTGATAATATTGTTCACGCACACACACCCACACACACGCTACATTTTTCATGTTGATGTTGATGTTTATTCATATATTGATGGTGATGTGTATGTTATTTCAGGTTATATATGTTTCCTAGGTGTACTTGATAGATGTGTATGTTACATGGTGTTAGTTAGATGTGTGCATGATGGTTATGTTAGATAATGCGCTTGTGTTTTGTTAGATGTTATTATTAGATTTGTGTGTTATATGATGTTTAAATATGTTAAATGTATATGTTGGATGATGGTAGATAATTTTTACATGTGTATGTTAGGTAATGTTTGATGTGTATGTTAGATTATGTTAGCTATTTTTTTTGTTTGTAAAATGGTGCTTATGTTTGATAGGCGATGATAGATGTGGAAGACATTAGATGACGTTTCTCATATGTGTGTGATGGTTATGTTAGATGATGTTTATGTTTAGTAGGTGGTCATGATGATGATGATGGTATGTTACATGATGTTAGGTGATGGTGGTGGTGTCCATTGATTTCATGATGATCACAATGTAATAGTTTTTATTGTTATGTATATATATGGACTTATTTTTTTATGAACTCCATGGGATGTCAAATTATTTTCTGATATTTTTCTTCATGTGTATGATGTATTTTGTTTATGTCAGTTAGTGTAATTCATGTGTGTGATGAAATTTTATTTATTTATTTATGTATTCATGTCGAAGTATTTTATATTAGTTATAATAATAATTACAAATTATGCACAATCATAGTTATAATTACAATCTTAGCTACAATTACAATTTCACAACTACGAATTATAATAACATTTACAATTACAATAAGAAAATACTAATTAGATTTACAAGGTACAAATTACAAATTGGACAATTATAACTAGAAATTTACGATCGCAAATTGCAATTGCAATTACAATCACAAATTGCAAATTACAATTACAAATTTGCAATTACATTTACAAATTATAAAATTTACAAAATTGCAAAATTACAATCATTTTAATCATCTTATTAGTTGAAGAATAACAAATGCATCAACATAGGTATTGAGCATAATCTGAACGAAGGAGGAACTTGACAAACGGATTCGAGCGGAGGTGATGAGATCGGATCGGAAGATAGGGTTTCTTCGCTGCAGTTCATGCGGTCCGGTGCAGGGCGTCAGTCGGGACTACAGGAATGCCTGCCCCCAATAAGGACAAGGATGGATTTACCCAGGTCAAAAATAGAAGAAAAAGCAAATTTGGGGACGTTCAGAGGAAAGGGAAAGGGAAGAGTGAAACTGGAACGTCTATCCAGAACCCATTTCAGATCTTGGAGGAAGTGGATGATAAAGGTGAGAAAATGTCGAATGAAAAGACTGCTCAGATCGAGGAATAGCCTGCTGAACCAATATCCCAATCACGGGCCTCTCCCTGGACGGAGCTTCCGATTGCCATGGAGGATGATGGTGAGGAGGAGGTTGATATGGGGGATTTGGATCTGGATGAAATTGAGAAGGAGTGCGATAAAAAGGGGAAGGGCTATGTTTCCCGCAGACAGTTGGAAATCCTCCAAGAAGCTATCATCAAGTCCAAAGCATCTCAGAAATTGGGTATCAAGGAGGATGCCCAATCTGGGTTCAAGCGGAAGTCCTCTTCTGATGACTCGAAGAAAGGCAAAAAATCCAACAAACAACGCATAGCATAAATAGGTGTGAAGCTTGTGGAATCAGGGTTGTATCCCATGATTCGGGAAGCCTTCTCATAACCTGGAATGTTAGGGGGTGTAATCATCCTAGGAAAATTAGAGCATTGACAAGGAAAGTTAAGCAGGAGCGTCCTAATGTGTTATTTTTACAGGAAACCAAATGTTCCTTTGAAACACTGGAGAAGCATGGACAAAGAATCTGGAGGGGAGCTGGGATTATGGCAACAGATGCAATTGGTATGGCTGGAGGTATGGCTATTTTGTGGAACCCTCGGTCTATTTTTCTATCCAATTGGAGAGCCAATAGGTTTTCCCTAATGTGTGATTTTACTATAATTGATTCAGTGGTGAAAGAACATTGGCCAACATCTATGGACCCAGTGTTGCTCAGCCTAAAGAGGATTTTCTTCACTTCCTTTCCTGGATTTCTGCGCAAGCTTTGGATGATTCATGGATTATTGGTGGGGAATTTAACCTGATCGCCTCTCTGGATGAGAAAAAAGGTGGGCGTAGACTTTTGGATAGATTCCAAGAGAATTTTAGGGATATTCTAAGCCACAACCAGTTGATTGATGTTGAGACAGGGAATGGGTGGTTCACATGGAACAATAAGAGAGGTGGGCCCCATATCATTGCCTCTATACTGGATAGATTCCTGACAATGGAGGACATAGCTCGGGAAATGGGGGAGGTCAATACTAGTGTCTACCCTCTGCTGGTTCTGATCATTGGCCAGTGTGTCTCACGTGGGACTTTTCTGCTGACAACCTGCTCGGACCTTTTCGTTTTGAGCAATTCTGGTTGGATCACAAGGACTTCAAGGATTTGGTGGGCTAGTGGTGGAAGGAATTGGTCCCCCAGGAAGGATCAAGGATGTATCAATTCCAACAAAAATTGAAGGCCCTTAAGGCCAAAATCTGCACCTGGAATAAGGAGGACTTTGGTAATATTTTTGAAGACAAAAAACAGCTTATCACTGATCTTGAGATAACTCAAAAACTTGGGATGGAAGAAGGGTGGAGTGAGGAGCTGAAAGAGCGTGAGCATAACCTTCTTGAGATTCTTAAAGCTAGGGAGAGGTAGGAGGAAACCTTCTGGAAGCAAAAATCTCAAATTCAGTGGCTTCAAGAAGGGGAAAGAAACACTAAGTTCTTTCACAACTCTGTCATTCAAAACAGGCACAGATCCAAAATCTTGAAAATTCGTACTTCCAATGGGAATATTGCTGAGTCCATAGAAGAAATAGAAGAAGATCTTGTCCACCATTTCAAGATAGTACTTAAAGAGGACTGAGGTGATCCACGTCCTGATGTTGCCCAGATCACTTCTCTTATTCCTCGTCTTGTCACTCAGGCTCACAATGAGGCGCTTAATAAGGTTGTTACTTTGCAAGAAGTTGAGGATATTGTGCACCAAATGGATTTGGGTAAGGCTCCTGGTCCAGATGGTTTCACTCCAACTTCTTTCACCACTTCTGGGACCTCATTAAGATCGAGGTCCACCAGTTGGTAGAGGAGCCTAGATGTTGTGGGGGTGTCTTGAAAGCCTTTAATGCTACCTTCCTTTCCCTAATTCCCAAGGGTAAGTTTAGACTAATTGCCTTATGCAATGTGATATACAAGATCATCTCCAAGGTCATTGCTAATCGTCTTAAGCCTCTTCTCCCCATTCTTATCAGCCTTGAGCAATCTGGGTTTGTGGAAGGCAGACAGATAGTGGATGGTATCATTTTGGTCCATGAAACGTTACACTCCCTCGGGGTTTTGAAGAAACCTGGTATGCTTGTGAAACTAGACATAACGAAGGCCTATGATAAATTGAATTGGCAGTACATGCGCAGTATTTTGGGAGCCTTTGGCTTCAATCAAGCTTGGATCAACTGGGTTATGAATTTGGTCTCCACCCCCTTCTTTTCCATCCTTCTTAATGGCTCCCCAACAAAGCTGATTCAAGCATCTAGGGGCATCCGACAAGGTGATCCTCTTTCTCCCTTCCTCTTTATTATCATGGCTGAAGTCTCATTAGACTCTTGCATTCTTGGGCTGAATCTGGTGGAATTAGGGGTCTTATATTACATGAAGGTTTGGAGAAACAGACTCATCAACAGTTTGTCAATGACACCATGTTAATGGGGCACCCTTCAATCCAAGAAGCCAGATCTTTCAAAAGTTGTTTGGATATGTTTTCCAAAGCTTCGGGGCTAGGAGTTAATCCCAGAAAATCCCAGGTGTTCTTTCTCAATACCCTTGGCATTACCCAAAGCAACGTCATTCGGATTTTGGGTTTTTCACGTGGATCTTTTCCTTCCAAATATCTAGGTGCTCCCCTCTCGGAAGGCACATTTCGTAAGGCCTCCTGGAGTGATCTTGTGGATAGGATGAGGAAAAGACTCTCAAATTGGACTATGCGCCCCCTTAACTTTCCCAGCAGGCTCACTCTGGTCAAGTCCATCCTACAGGCCATGCCTGTTTATCTGTTCTCTATGCTTTCTGCACCCAATACTATCCTAAGGGAAATTCGAAGCATCCAAAGATCTTTCCTTTGGGATAGCAGGGAAAACAAGGGGAAATTCTCTCTGGTGGGATGGGAAAAAGTTTGTAAACCCAAGAGTAAGGGGGGGCTTGGTTTAAGAGACCCTGAAATTCTGAGTGAATTCTATGGGGAAAGAATTTGGTGGCATTGGTTCAATTACCAAGCAGATCCTTGGGAAAAAATTTGGCACATCAAGTATGCTTGGGATAGAGATATCAGGCAACTGATCAGGTACAATGAAGTTAAGCAGGGGTCTCACATTTGGTTAAAATCCTTTGCGGTAAGGCGGTTGGTCCAAGATAATTGCTTCTGGGAAATCCACAATGGGGAGGTTGCCAACTTTTGGGAGGATTCGTGGAATCAATTTCCCATTCTTAGCGCTGACCCCAAATGGTTCTCCATAAAAGAAAGAGGCATAGCCTCCGGAAAAACAGAGGTAGCTCACTATTGGAACCATAATGCTCAAGAATGGCATAGGGAACGGCTTTTGGCTGGAAGCTGGGATGGTTTTTCTAAGGAGGACTCTCTATCTTCCTTTGATTCCACAATGAAGGAATGATTTATCAGATCCTGTGCCTCTCCGGATAGATTACGCTGGGGTTTTTCTTAGAAAGGTACCTTTGGCATCAAGGAGGCTTATGAAATCCGAATTCAGGATGAAGAGGAGGATAGGAAAATACGGAGGATAGGAAAATCGCAGTCTTTTGCTGGCTAGTTGTCTGGAAAAGGATCCTAACCAGTGAGAATATGAGGAAACGGGGGATCTGTGGTCCTTCTCAATGTCCTCTTTTCCTCAATGAGGAGGAATCTAGTGGTAACTTGCTTGACTCTTGTCTGTTTTCCTATGTGATTTGGGACAGGGGTGCCGCCATTTTTAGAAGAAGTCATCGTGTAAGAGGCCACCCAGAGCAAACTCTACATTCCTGGGATCCTAAGGATTTCTCCAACCCCATCATTGGTCTGCTTTGGCAACTATTCCCGGGAATGGTTATCTGGTCATTATGGAAAGAAAGGAATGAATGCATCTTTAGAGAACATTCCAACTCGGAGGATATTGTTTAGCAAAAATTGGGAAAAAACATGAAGAAAACCATCCGCTGTCAGCAATGGTCTGATAAAGACAAAGAATTAACCCCGGGGGATTTCCGTATTGCGGAGGGATGGGTTCTGCGTCATTCTGACCTAGAGGGATTATGGAAAAAGAGGTTATTTGCAGGCCCGGAATTCCATCCCGGTGGTTTCCCCCCCTGCTAGGGGTTTCAAAGTTAATTTTGACGAGGTGTCCAGGGGTAATCCAGGCCCCGCTAGGTTTGGAAGTGTCTGTAGAGATGGGTTGGGATCCACGGTGAAGGTTTTTTTTGGAGCTATTGGCCGTGATTCCAATAACTCCGTGGAACTGGAAGGACTTATTCAGGGGGTATGCTTGGCAATCACTGAAGCCTGGTTGTCGGTGTTGTTTGAAGGGGATTCGCTAATTATCATCCACATGGCCAGGAAAATGTCCTTTGGGAAATCACCAGAAAAAGTTTCGTCCAGTTGGCGCCTTCTCGCCAGGATGGAATATCTTCACGAGCTTCTTCTCAACGTTACGCCCGTCTCCTTTAGCCACGTCAAGCGGGATGCTAACAAAGTAGCGGACCATCTGGAAAACCATGGCATCGAGGATGGTACCCCCCTCAGGGCTTGCAATCTGATCGAGAATTCTAATGACGAGTGGATGAATTTGTGTCGCCACCTAGCTCAGGAATATCGGGCGCATTTAAATCAGCTGCCTGCTTCAGGTACGCCTCATGTAAGCAATGTAAACGTGGCTGATGTTGATGTCGGGAGGGAGCCTCGTGTCAGGGCTCACCACCGTTCGGAATGACACCTGCTTTTATGAATCCCATTATGAGAGACGATGCAAGGTACTCTCATAAGTATGAAATATGTGATGAAAAGACCTGGAGCTTCCTTCGTTCATTCCTCCTCTATCCCTTTTCCAGAGCCATGATCGAGATTGATATTTTGGTAATGAAGGCTCTGTACTTGACGGCAGATGTGCATCATCAGGCAATAAATTCTATGACGCACCACCCTGCTTTAAATTTGGCTGGTATGTCCATCCCCCAACTCATTTGCATTCTCTGCAGCTGGTCCAGTCTTTGCAGAATTCGTGTTTTGAGGAGTCCTGAGTATTTTGTAGGGTGGTTTATTTGCACTCTACCGTTTGATCCTTTTCTTGCCACCCTCATGGTGCCGAAACACAGGCTCCCTTCCCCGTCGGGTGGTGAGCCGTCTAGCCATGGTGGTTCCAATACTGGTAGAGTAACCCGTGCTTCTACTAGATCCCGTCTGAGGGATGCTGCTAAGTTTTTCTGAAACCGCATTCCACCCCCCATTCGTGATGAAATTGAAGGGACTGAGAAAGGTCTCTGGGAAAATGTCTAAGCGTTATCTATGGGAGAAATTTATCAGGACCTGGAGGACTGGGTGGTTGACCCTGGTACCACGGCGGGTTGGGCTTATCTCTATGAGCGTACTCTCATGACTCATTGGGTCACCAAGAATCTGTTGGCTAATGTTCTGATGGATTTCACAAACAAACGTATGGGCGAAAAGGAACCCGTGAGATCCTGGAAATCGCACAATCTGGACAATAGGGTGATGCACTCCAAAGTTGATGCCATAGCTAAGAAATTGGGCATTTATTTCGTTATGCAAGGTGTGCCTGCTGAAGATGGGAGTGGCTGCAGCCATGGTGGATCTCTCTCCCGACTGGGCACTGCTGGTGGCGAGGTTTCGTTCCATAACTTGGCGTCTACCAAAACTCCCACCCCAGACTCTACTGGTCGGACTCTGCAGACTGTTACCATTGATTGAGGTGCACTATTCAATTTCTGTGTTTTGGTCATTCTCTATGTCTAGGATGGATGTATGGTCTTTGCCGAAGTCTAGTATGTTTCTGTATTACCGGAATTATGGAGTCTGTACTGAACTCATGGTTAGACTATCTAGTTTTGATTATGTCATTTTCCTGTTTGGCAAAGAAAGCCGGGAATGCTGTGGAATAGTTATGTTACAGTAGGTTGGATTCTGGGTTTCTATTTGACCTCTGCTGGTCGGGAATGCCTTTGGTGATGATGACTAGCTATGTACTCTCTCTCAGCATGTAATATATAGTTCTGTTTTTATTTTAAAAAAAAATCATCTTATTAGTTAATTATGGGGTGGCAACTATAAAATATTTAATTGATCAACCAACGATTATAAGTATTTTACGAGATGTCATGAATTATATATGGAAGCCCTAGATTTTCTTAATACTAATATCTATAATGTGTTATACAAATAAGTTGCAAATAATTTTAGAATTGAAGCTATAGTTACTCTAGCTAAAAATTCTAATTGGATCTATATATCATAACTGTAAACTCAATGATATGAACACAGTAAACAATGATAAAAACATTATTATAATTGTGTTAATAGAAAAGGATACCTCCATAAAACATATTTCAAAAATGATTTTTAATGAGAAGAGGATACCTCCATAAAACATATTTAAAAAGGGATTTTTAATAGTTGAGGTTTTTGTCTATGTGAAGAAATAAAGTCTTCTTCAACTACCATTATTGTAAGATTTAGTAACAACATTAAGGCTCTATTACAAATGGAGCACCACCAAGCCAAATACTGAAGGGATGCACTAAGGATGAAAATAATAATTAATAATAAATAATAAACCATGCTATGATTATAATGTTTCCTCTAATCAAACCTTATAGTTATTTAATTAATGATTAATTAGACAACATAATGCTTGAAGTTCAATTTGGCATTAAAAATCATTTATCCCATTCACATAAACCACATGTAACCTAGAGGATGGGAGCAATTAATCTCTCTCCCTATCTCTCTCTCTCTCTCACACACACAAACTAGAAAATAGAAGATAAATATGTTTGAGGACAACCAATGAAGACATGATTATAAATCCACTGCCCATTAACAATTGTTTTACCTACAACTAAGTGTGTCTCTCTAGAAAGAGTCATGTTAAATAACCAAACTTCATTTAATAATACTTGGAATAGAGTCATGTTAAATAACCAAAATTCATTTAATAGTACTTGGATTGACTTGCCATTTTTTCAAACAACTATTATCATTATTTTTTAAAGTGGAAAAAAAGTATATAGATAAATAAACTTAGTCATGGCTTAACCCATACAACCGTAATACAATGGACCCGAGCAAATTCAAAAGATCTTCTAAAATAAAGCTTTCTTCCCATCCCCAAATAGGATAGGATTGGGTCATGTTTTTTTATTTCATATAGAATTTTTTCTTTATCCTCATGAACAAGGTAGATCTTTACAAACTAACTATATAGAAACACACATAAACATTACATTGAAAACCCTATTTTGATTACCTTGATGTCAATCATTCCCCTTCATAGCTTTGGTCATCATGTACTTATAACTGACCTTGTAATTCTTGTGAAATTTCTTATTGGTTCACTAAATCAAATCCTTGGGATTTTTATAAAACAAAGTGCATGGCACATGGATAGGAGTACATCTTTTTCCCCTATTGAATTATCCTCACTAGTTCCAATAGCTTCATATTTTAATTTTTCCTTTAACATCCAGTTGGGATCCTTCATTTCTAAAGGGTCTATCATGTCCCTAGGTTGCTCCTCTAAAATTTGGGTTCCCTCCAAAGGGGAGGGGATCAATTTTTCAATGTATAGTGATACATCATTTTCTTGTTTTCCATTGGGGCATCTTATTTAAAATCCAAGTGAAGAATCTCCAGTACAACCTCAAATTCCATCAAGTATGCTAATGGATGTTCCACCTTTCAGTGAGTGACCTAACAAAATTTTGGTGTTCCTTCTTAATTTCATATTTTCATTTAGGGAAAGTCACAATTATGTCTCCAAAGCAAGATGTACACTAGAAATAAATATTCTCATAACCTAGGTTTTAACACATATATTATGGCTTCTAACATGTCCCATGGTAGTTCTCCATAAGGTTAATTTATACACATATCCTCATACAGGTAGTTAAGAATAAGTCAAAACTTAGTGTACTTCAAATATACTCATTTTTATAATCCACCAACATTAAGAATAAGTAAAACTTAGTGTACTTCAAAGATTCCTTTTTGAAATAAAATACATAATAAGTTGGCAAACCTTTCAATTAAAAAAGAGATGGAAAGGAAATTGTTGAACATGGCCATTACAATGGAAAGAAATTGTTGTATCCTTGAAATATTTTTTATATCTGATAGCTTCTTCCACTTCTAGAACTATGGGGCCCAATGTGTTCAATAGAGAGATGAAAAACTAGGAGGAAAAAAGCATCCTGGATTGAAGAAGGAACCTTCATGCTAATGAAGGAAGAACCATCTACATAGAGACACATATATTTCTTGGATAAATTAAAATATAGCTTTGAAGGATGATTGAAATGTTGAGTAGGAGAGTCAAGCTAGTGACAATTAGGGTAGACCTAGCTACACATAAAGTTCAATTTCAAGATTTCCATTAGCATATTATAAACTTATAGCTATAAAAAGTATTATAATTATTATAAGTTATTGTATGTCTCTATTATTCTTATCTTCTCTTGCAACAAAAATATTCAATTTGTTATGGTTTGCGAAAACATATAAAGGTGGTGATTAAAAATCTCAAGCAAATCAAGTGAAACAAATACCTCCCTCACATCCCTCAACTTTAAAATACAACCCATGATGTTGATTCTCAACATTTCAATGGTGGTGGATGGTGGAGGCTGAAGATAAATAGGAAAATTCAATTTTCCCTTTAACGAAATTCTTATTGTGTTGCTTTAATGACATTCAAACCATGGTTGGTGTAACAAAAAATGCATAATACCTACATTTTTAGACAATACACACTTCAATTCAACGGGGTCTTGACCTATTCTCTTTATTAAAGTATCAACAGAAATACAAAGTCTTTTGTTTAAACAATTTAGTTCTCTAACAAACTTAATTTCAATTGTTTGTGTTCCTTAACTATTAACTGAATTGTCACCATTCTTTGAAATTCTCGTACATTCTATTTCACATGCCATCAAAGAACTCTTGAATTTTTTGAAGCAACTAGTTTCAACTATCATTATTTCTAATGGTCAGCATAGGTGGTTGAGTAAAAAATGTGATTAAGGGCCACTAGGAACACAAATCGTGATTAAATAATATCACTGGCAAAAAGGGGGTATGAAGTACTATTGAACATTAACTTAATCTTCCAAGTTTTTCTCAATATGATGGCTCTTTGATTTGTGCAAACTTTAATTTACATATTATTGTTAGTGAATTTTAATATTATTATTCATGTCCAAACTATTAATATGGAAGTGGTTCAATTGTATTCAGCTGGAAAGGAGTATGAATAAGTTGTAGAAGAATATGAACCAAGAGAAATTCCATATCCTAGAACTGACGGTTGTCATTAAATACCGCGGCCTTTATGAATGATTTTCTCAACGTCGGGAGTCGGATATTTTAAACAAAATAATGGTTGTGGTCCATGTTTTTGCCTGCCACTCATTATCATGATCTAAAAGTTTTAGCTTTCTAAATATGGAATAATATATAATTTGAGCTTCCTAAATAAGGAATAAAATCTTACAATAGCACTTTTTTAATTACAAAGGACTGCCACAATAAAAAAAACCACACCAGTGCATCAGGTGTATATAAACACACCAATGCTGCAAAACCACATACGCATCGTTTTGGAATATCCACAAAAAAACCCGCAAAAAAAAATATGTGTTATATTTGATAGTGGATAGTTATCTATGCAAGTTTCAATATTGTTGAAACCGGTGCGCTCAGTATACAAAGGCGCACCGGTGCAGCATTAATTTTTAACACGCCTTAATATGATGTTTTTAAATTTTTAATTGTATGCCAATGCGGGTGTGTCATTCAAAACATAGCATTCCAATGCATTCATGTCTTTCTAGTGCAATGTTATTTGGAAATTTTTAAAAATATATATGCACGGTGCGTTTCATGTTATGATGCACCAGTGCTTCTCTGTAAATAGCGCATTGATGTCCAAAAAATCAAAAATCAAAATCCACACAAAAATTTTTCCCATAAAGTGAAAAATAAGCAGGAATTTCAATTTCAAAAACATTCCATAAGGTATTTGAAAAAAAAAACTAATCACTATTTCATTATTTTGATGAAATTTCGAGAGAAGTGTTTAGGAAGAGGGATTTATCATTGAGAAGTTTGGAGCAACCAAATTATTTTGAAGATCGAAATTTGTATCGTATGTTGAATCAAAGAAAACCCTACATAGTAGAAATTTCAAGTTTGTAAATTATTACTATTGATCACAATGCATGGTTTATTTATTTTCCTATTTAGATTTTATTGTTGCTTCCTTTCATTTTATATGGCTACAAAATTTTAAATTATGGTTTAAATCCCTCTATTGTTTCACAATTAGGATTTTTATTTTTAGGTATTTTAGATTTTATGGGTTTGTAGTTTAATATATAAGTCATTTGATGCAATCAGACCACTTCTTGGGTCGAATACGAAACCTAGTCGACCCTATTAATTTTTTTAATTTTAAAAAAAACACTTACGTTGTTTTTGGTGCATTTGAATTGTTTAAATGCACCAATGTGTTTATAGTAATAGCACACTGGTAATGCTGGGCATGCTATTTTTTTATTTTTAAGAAAAATACTTACGCATTGGTCGGTGCGTTCAACTTGCGATAAGGCACAGATGCATTAATTGTGGAAGAGCGTCATTTTTTATTTTGTTGTGGTTAACAATGTGTTCAAGCATAGCACCCCGGTGCTATCTGGTATGACTAGCACCCCAATGCGATCTAGTATGACAAGCACTGATGCATTTCATATACTTAAATGCACTGAAATGAAATACTGTTTTTTTTTAAGATATGTATTTTTTGTATAATATACTTAATAGTTTCTCTATTTAATGCTCTAGGTTGTTTATTGATAGAAAATGCAATACAAGTGTTCAATGAACAACAATTCTAGTCGACATGATGGGAGCACATCCAAAGTCACGAAGAAGGCAAGTTCTTTGTAATTTATATATCAAATTAATATGTTTGAATTATTTGTAAATATAATTAATATGTATTTTCAATTGTTTTATTGAAGAAAAGAAAACAAAAAGGAACCCATTTGGCACATAAGATAGGATGACAAGGAAAAAAGGGGTTGATAGCAAAGTTTGTGAGTAGTTGTGATTTCCTTGTAACAGCTTAAGATTTCATATTGGTTGTGATATTTATATATACTTTTTTACACCGGTCATCCTTGAAATGTCTTCAAACAGGTCTTAACATACAAAGAAGAGCAATCAGAAGAATTGATTGACATTGGGTTAAGTAAAGGGTGTCAGTATATGTTGGCATATCAAAAATTAATTGTGGAATTTGTAAGTATCTATGTTGTTTTACTTATATCATTTTATAATTAATAGAACAACAAAAATAATTTATTAAATCTATGATTTGCTATGGGGTATAAATGTAACACCCCAAGTATTTTCCATGTGTTTTGTTTATAGTTGAATTGGCTATAAGCCAAAGTTCAATGTAAATGTAACAGACACTATAATATTAATAAAATAATTATGATTGGATATGGATGAGGCGAACGCAGAAGAGAATGGGGAATCATGAATCCACAAGAGAGAAAGGGCATGGAGTGATGGGAAGAGTTTTGTAGATGGCATAGGGGGGTAGGATATGACCCTATCTTTCTCCTAAGTTCCAAAAGTTAGCTTTACCTTAATTAAACTCTAATCCTCCTTAATTAACCTAAGACTTGTGTTTATGAGTTTAAAATGTGATTAGTTGAATTCATTTATGAAGGTTAAAAGAGTGGGACTCCAAGGGGAGCCCACATGATTTAAGTTTGTTTCACCAAGTATTTACCATGGAAAAAAGAGAAATTTGATTTAGAGGCCATTATGTTATTCCTCATGGATGATCCCTTCAACATGTTGTTGAGGGGATAAGGGGGCTACGAGCTATTTGTCAGAGAAAAAATAATAATAATAATAAAAATAATAACAATAAATAAAAATAAAAATTGCATAGACGACTTGTAAACCTATTTTAATTTTCCTTCTAAATGTGAATTAGCTCTGAATCTACTAGTATCCTCGTAGGTTCATGGTCCCAACTCGGGGGTGGAAACTGAGCTAAGAGATTAATGAGCTGAAATTCCCAAGGCTGGGAGGTGTGTACCTCACTACAACGGGTTTTTGGAGTTTTCTAGGATAATTAGATAAGTAAAATAACTTTGAATTGTTCTAGTTTTGTATTTTTAATTATTGGTTTTCATGGTTACCTTCTGTGTTAGAAATTGATTAGTTGACAGGAAAATTGAAGGTGAATTAGAAATTGCACTTTTGTGTTATGTTTGAGTTTACCAAGAAATTATGCAACTACAACTTTAGTTATGTTGTTCCTTTGAAAATGAATAGTTCTATAGCTGCAACTTGGGTTTTGGTTTTACAATTTAAATGAATGTTTCTATAGCTGCATAATTACCGTTGGAATTCATAGTCACTTATGTGAAATTTAGTTTTGGCCTTTAAATATTAGGTTAAAAGGAATACTTTTCAGAGAATTTCCATGATAATATTATGGTCTGGAAGTTAAATCAACTATCTTGCAAAGAATTCTTGAGTATGTGAATCTGAAAATGTCTTATCTGATTTCTGCTGGAAATTATGATCCTTATGGCATGAAATTTTAAATGAATATGCTATATTTTGTGTGTTCTAATGATAGAAATTTTGTTGTAGAAACCTCAACTTCTTATGTAAGTGGTTAACGGTTCATTTATGCAAGTTTTCTTGTTTATTTAAAAGCATTTCCTTAACATAATTCATTTGCTTTGTTATGATAATTCTACTGAAAAAATGGGTTGGTAAAATGATTTGGTGTTGCTTGCTCCATAATAATGTCGATTTGATTTGGTAACAAATAACTATATTTGAGTTTCTATGTTGTTGCAAGAAGTTTTTGGACGAATACATGTTTTGAAAAGGTGAAAACTAAGCCCGTTTACAGTTTACCTTGCTTGAAATCTTATGTTTGCAATTAGAATCTTGGATAAATAAACAATGATTAGAACGACCAATGCTTGACTGGATGCACTCAAAGTGTTTGATGTAATGAATCAACCAAACTGAAAATTAGGCACAATTCAACAACCAACTTAGTGTTTCATTGATGAAATCCCTGGAAGAACATCAAGATTGTTCAAAAATGAAATAAAGTATTTGTAGAAAAAAATCATTTCTTTGTTTTGGTTGTAGTATGTTTATTTTCATTTTCCAATAGAACAATAGTTAGGCAAATAAAACATGTCTTTTGGGAATGAATTCAATTCTTTGTTCTAACTCCAGATGTGTTTATACAATAACCTTCTTGTAAGTAAATTAGTGTGTGGGAAAATCATTACCCATAATAACCGGTTTGTATAGATGGAATAGATTTTCAGGAAAAAAATTTGGCAAAATGACAATTGTTTTGTTTAAGTGGGTTGAGTTGTGGTAAATGGATTGGACATCTGGAAGATATAATAGTTGACTTATTATGTAGAAAATAGGCTTGTGTGGTGTTTGTTTATGTGTGTTTATGTGTGTGTGTGTGTGTGTGTGTGTGTTTTGGGTGCATACTAATTGATGGAAGGGCGCAACCCTAGCTCTGTCCCTTTGTTCAATAATTGAATATATAATTTATCTAAGTTTGTGAATTGTTGGGAGAAGGGTGCAGCCCTAACTCCATTTCCTTTGTTTTATTTATTTCTTGTATCTCGAATGTCATTCCTGATTAATATGCAAACCCATATATGAGTATATACTACAAAAGTTTTACTCATTATAAATCATGTTGAGGAATAGAAGTATTACATAAATTATTTAATCAGGCTTAAAGAAGTATAATGGGAGATTATGTAGCACCCATGTTTTCCTTTCTTGGATGTATCGCTGCAGAATTATTTGAATTTCAATAGTGCCCCTGTTCTTTTTTTTGAAGTAAAATTCTACCGAATTACTTGACATTTGGTAGCGCTTCTTATTTTCGTTTTGAATGGGGTGCTACCAAAACTTAGCATTTGTGGTAGTAGGTAGAAATTGTGTATGTTATATGCAATAAATAGTTTGATACATATATATGTAGTTTTATGTTACCTGTTGAATAAAAACAATTATGGGTATATTTTTTAGTCTAGTAACCTAAGGGTACGTTAGAAATTGGTATAATTTCCGGGAGTAGTTTTTAGTCTAGTAACGTAAGAGTACATTGCAAATTGGTAGCATAGCTAGACTACAGCTCTCGAACCTTTGGGGGTATTAAAGTTAAAGTTATGATTAATTGAATTTAAAATGTATAGTATGTGTATGTTTCTGGAAACTCTGGTGACAAATGTCGCGGAGATTGTTTTCATTCAAGCATGGAATTTCCTGAATTAATTAACATTTTAATCTACCGAGATTCTAATTTGCAAATAAAAATTTTGCTTACTGATATAAAGTAAGTACTTGAACTCATGTGGAATGCCATGAGAATTTTCCATTGTTCATGTTTATTCATATTGGCAGTGTGTCCATGCAGGGTGATGCATGCATATGTTGATGTGATTTCACTTTCGTGTGTTTGTTTATTTGTTTTCTGAAGAGGGTGCATCTCTAAAGTTAATTATTGTTAACCAGTGAAGTCTCAAGTGAGAGACTAGTTGTTGTAAGCTTGAGGATGCATATTGTCCACTCTTCTTTAGAATCAATCTCCGGAAGTTGTACTATCAAGTAAATTAAATCCTAGAAAAATAAATTATTGCTTTATGTCCAAGCAGTGCACTTAGTTGGTTACGGTTTTGTATGATTTTATGATGTTGCTTGGGTATGTGCAAGTATATTGGATTTTATTTTTGAAAAATATTTTTTCATGAAAGTGGTAACTAGTGAGAAACATGTTTGTGTTATGTGTTAAATGTTAGATGAATGTTTAATACATTTCTAGAATGGTATAGTCACTTGTGTATGGGGAATTGTATGCAAGTTAAAGCTTGCATGAGAAATTGGTGTTCTCTATTTAGTTAGTTTTGGACCAATACTTGGTATTGGTGCACAGTGTATGCACTAGCCTCAGTGGAATATTGGAGCTTGGACCATGGTGTCCTGAGGGACTGTTTGTGAAGGGGAGATACATGGTTGTGCTATGGGAATTGAAGTGAGGAAGTAGATGCACAGTTTAGTATCATGCTTGTTTATGCAATGAATTGATCTTGCCTATGTAAATCTGGGTAGCCAATTGTTTCATATCTTGACATATGTGGAGCATGTTGATGCTCAGGATTGTGTAAAGCATGTTGATGTTTGGCGATGCGTCGAGCATGATGATGCTCGGGTATGTAGAGGATGTGAGTAATATTGTGTGTGTTCAGTATAGTAATGTTTATATAATGGTTTGATTTCTATCATGAAATGTTGCGGATAATCATGGAAACTTAATCAATATTGAGTTGGTTAATCATGGTAATTGATATAATCAATCTTTTGTCAAGGTATGTGTTGTGTATACCCAGTTTTTGGGTTGATTACCTTATTATGGAATTTTATTATTTATTGCTTGAAGTAAGTAAGTTTGGTAGTTTTTTTATCAATGGATTGATCCCCATGTTCTCTAACACTGAGCCATGTCAAAGTTGTGCAGTGGGTCCAGCAAGTGCTGGAACAGTTGATTATGCATGCATTGTATGCTATTAAAATTCTTGTTAAGATGTCGCTTATGCTTTATGTTAGCATGAATCGCTAGGTGGTGTAACATTTCGGAGGGTTTGGTTGGTAATAAATCTCATAGTGGCACCTTTGGGGTAGTGTTCCTGGTTGGAGGTGAATGGGAAATAGAATTATTCCTTGTTTTCTAAATGCACCTAGTTATTGTGGAATGGAGTGAGTCTAAAATATTGAATCATGATTGGAATCCATAATGGTTAGGGTATGGTAATATGTGGATAGACTATTGTTTGAATCCATTTTTGTAAGAGTATGAGATTGTTTCTAAGCTATAATAAATTATTGTCTTGGAAATGGAAAATTAAATGTATTTGTGAAACTGGAAGTTTTTATGGGTGGAAAAGAATATGCATAAGTCTGGGTTAGTTGTGAGTCTGAATTTGGATGAAGAATGTTCCTTTAGGAAATGGTACTCACATGTTCATGTAGGATTGGATGAATTACCTTATGTTCACAGGATTATGTGTGAGCTTAAAAGGGAATTGTTGAGGAATCCCAAACTTATGAAAATTATGAAAAATGTAAACCATGACTATGATGCTAGCGAAAATTGAAAGTTGTATGCTTATAATTTGATAAGTATTTCTAGATTATTGTCATCTAGAAAAGTTAATAGTCGAATGTAACTTATTGCCTATGGATCAATTCGATTTAACGAGTATGCATTAGTTTTATTCTCTATTGTTTTTTTATCTAAAGTGTTGCAGAGAATGAGACTGCAATATTACAATATTTTGCAGAGAATGAGACTGCAATATTACAATATTTTGCAGAGAATGAGAGTGCGGCATCTCAATCTTTTGCAGAGAATGAGAATGCTAACTAAGAATGAGAATGCAATATTATAATTCTCTTGGAAGCATGAGAAAATCCATGTGTGAATCGTGGTGTCTGGATGATGTCATGGTACCTGAATGGTTGATCCATGGTTGCACTGGAATAATGGAGAGTGAGAAAAGGAGCTGAAAACTAGTTGTGGCTGCAAGAAAATAAGGGGAGACTTTTGACCCAAACCTCAATTTCATTTTGAAATTTTTTATTTAAAAGTATTTATATTCAGATAAATGTTGAATTCGAAGAAATCTTAACTTTCTTAACCTGGGAGGCATCATAATTCCACCTTTCTTCCAGCACCAATAGCACTACAAAGGGAATGGACACATTCCTAGTATTGTGTCCAGGTGGAGAGGATGGAAATCAGGTAGTTACCAAGTGTTAAGAAGTAAAGTGGTTCAATGTCATGGTAATGTGTTTAAGAATGATATTATTTTATTGTGATACTAATGAATCTTTACTGGTTATCATGTGATTGTCAAGTACATAAATATGCAAGTTGGTGCTTGCATATTGAAGAAGGGAAGTGAAGTGATGTAAGGGAGTACAGATAACGACGAAAATTGGGCAAGTTGAAGGAAAGGAACAAAGATTAAGAATAAAAATTGTATGCAAGTTGGTGATTGCATTGAGGATAGGTTCCTATGTATAAACCCGAAGCTGAGGTTGGTGCCTTAGTTCGGGAAATTAAATCGGAAAGGCCTAGTTCGGATGTAGGTGGTAGATCTAGTTCGGTAGGCATACTTTTCCTAAACAAATATCTCTATCCTAAATTGGAAATGCCTAGTATGGATGTAGGTGGCAGATCTAGTCTGGCGGGCATAGTTTTCTTGAACAAATATCTATGTCTGGACAAGTGCGTTTTTGGGGGTGTGCTTTCCTCAAGGTCAAAGAAAAGAGAAAGAAATTGAGGAGCAAAGGAAACCATGGGCATGGTGGAATTCCAGTTCGAAACAAAAGCACGAGGGGTGAACTCTTACTCGTTTCTCTTTTCACTTATGCTTTACTTTCCAGGAAAGAAAGTGTTGAAAATGCTTACTACAATTGAAATTGTTTTATTTGATTATGTTTGTGATAAACAATGCATGCTGAAATTGATAAATTTATGTGAAGGAAATTACTGTTGATTGAATTCATCTGCATGTGTGAATTATATGCAAGTACAAGTTCATATAATCATTATGTTATGGAATAGAAACATTAATGGTTGATTTTAATACATGTGTTCATGTTTGGCCTAATGGGATTCATGTTGATGGATTTCACAGGTAAGCTTCAAACTAAAAAGTTGTTTGATGTTGTTAAAGGAGCAAGACGAACTCTTGTTAGTGGAAAAGTGTGGGTAAACACATATATATTAAAAATGGTAGTTGATCAAAATTTCTCCTACCTTGTTAAAGAACTACTTCAAGCAATTAGAAAGACCCATAAAATCTTGGGGAAATGATAAAAGTGCAAAGGCATTAGAATGAAGTGAATCTTAAAATTTTGCAAGATTCAATTCATCTGCAAAATGAAGTAAAAGATGTTTTAGTATCCATGGAAAAGGGTGAATGCCAATATTCCTTAAAACAACGTCTGTGTAGTCGTATGGCTAAGAAACACCCTCAAAAAGAGACAAATGTAAATGAGGTGCAAACAACGGGTATTGTTGAAAATAAATCCAAGCCAACTATTAAATGTTGGGGTTGTGGAGGTGACCATTTATGCAATAAGTGGCCAAAAAGAGGTTATAAGGAAGTTGAAATGAATGAAGTTTCAAAAACCATGATCGAGTTGGAAGGTGGGACAGCGGAAAGAGTTCTTGTTTTGGTTGATCTACTAATTGGGTTAGAAGGTTCCAACTACTAGGAGCAGCGTGATGAAAAAGATCGAGGTTTGGGGGACATGAATCAGCTTTAAAAATGTAACTTGAAGGTTGAATTGCAGGGGAAGCACCTGCAATATCTTTTTGTAAATTTTGTCATATGAAAATAGTTATGTGTTTGTAAGTATTAGCACATCGAGGATGATGTTTGTCTTAAGGGGTAGGGGAATGTAACACCCCAAGTATTGTCCCCATGTTTTGTTTATAGCCAAATTGGCTATAAGCCAAAGTTCAATGTAAATGTAATAGACTCCATTTCCTTAAATTAGTTAACAGGGCTTCCCTAACTCCATTTCCGTTGAATTAGTATGTGAATATATTGCAATTAGATTCTACATGTTTTGAATAGTATTTGCATATGCATTGGGTTGATTGGTGTAGGTTTTACAAATACCATGGACTGGAATTTAAGTGGTATTGTATTTAGATTCTATGCATTACTTTAAGTAATACTTGCTACTTTGAGTAATACTTGCATAATAATTGTATGCATTGGGATTGATTGGTATTTTCTTATAAATAACATGGGCTAGAATTGAGTGGTATGTGTATTTAATCCTTATGTGTTAGATTGATTGGTAAATGCATAAATATATTCTAAACAATGGTTTGATGGGTATTTGCAATTATTTTGGTATTTGAAATACATATAGTATGCATATGTTGGTGGAGAAAGGGCCCATCCTTATTCATCTTCATTAATTTGCAAATGCAGTAATGTCATCTAATATGCATAAACTTTAAATGGTATCCAAATGGTTGAAAGTGTTGATTTCATGTAGTCATCGTTTTCAAGCTATGATTAAGTACAAATTGGACTATATCCTATTTTATTTATTTCTTATGACTTGAACGTTATTCATGATTAATATGTAGTCCCATATATGAGTCTATACTGTAGAAGTTTTACTCAATATAGATCATGTTGAGGAATAGAAGTATTGCAGAAATTATTTAATCGGGCTTAAAGAAGTGTAATGGGAGATTCTGTGGCACCCATGTTTTCCTTTATTGGATGTATCGCTCAATAATTCTTTGAAATTCGGTAGTGCCCATGTTCTCCTTTTTGAAGTAAAATGCTACTGAATTCCCTGACATTCGATAGCACTTCTAATTTTAGTTTTAATGGGATGCTACCGAAACTTAGCATTTGTGGTAGTAAGTAGAAATTGTGTATGTTATATGCAGTAAGCATTCTAATACATATATATGTAGTTTTATGTTACCCATGGTATAAAAAAAATTGGGTGTATTTTTTAGTCTAGTAATGTAAGGCTACGTTACAAATTGATATATTTTCCAGGTGTATTTTTTAGTTTAGTAACATAAGGGTACGTTACAATAAAACTTGCAGGAAACCAAGTATGGAGTGCATCCAACAAAATATTTCTTGAAACAAGGCATGAGATGTGGTTTTGAAGGAATGTGTATCGTTCATGACTCAATTCTTGTTATGGTACATCGCTTTTCAATTTGCATTCATATATTATTTATTTTAATTTTCATTATTCCCAGAAATATAAATACACTCATTACACTAAATTTTATGTTTGTAGATGGAAGCTGGAGTAGAGGAAAACAATCAAGGCAGTCAAAAAAACATTTGGCGAAATAACACAAGTCATGCAAGTGGCTCGAGCACTGACAGCAGTTCCAACGAAGAATGATGATCCATATATTTTGGTTGTTAATGGAAGCTATTGCATATTTTGAAATAATTGTCTGTGAAAATCACACATTGTGTATAAAGTATCGACATAGTGTCTCAATTGAAAGACAACGGGTTACAATGTAGAAATTATGTGCATGTTGATATTTTGATTATTGTGGAATTTATGTTGTCCCATTTTGTATGACAGAGGGCCTCTTATATAATAAATTGAAATTTTTTATTCTATTGCATTCTCCAGTGTCGTGAAATGTTACATCGGTAATTAAATATATGGATGATTAAATATCACAATAGATGCAAAAATTTATGATATAAAAAATTAATCCAAACATTATATCCATACGCAATAATAAAAATTAAAATGAATACTATTGTAAAAAAATATTCCAATTTCAGATGCATAATGGAATTAAATTAAATAAAAATAAAATATATATATTCCAGTGCGATGTGAGCAGTCACTGTTCACCAAACATAAAATAATCACCAGTGCATATGATCTTATTAATCGCACCGGTGTTTTTCGTACACTGTAGCACCAGTGCATTTGCTAGAATGTCGCATCAGTGCACTTATAAGAAAATAGTCTTGATGAGCTGCTGACAACCCTAATATGTAGAAAAACAAAACATAGGAGGGTTCTTGGAGCGAGGGTTCTTGGAGCGATAGATGTAGCTTAGGCGGCCAGGGCTTGGCCCAGCCGCCCCTCCTTCCATGTGTTGTTTGCAGGATTCTGATGGACGGCGGGCGGTGGTGGCATCGCAGGGGCTCTTGGTCCGGGGCGCAGCTACGGCGGTGCTCTGGTTTTTGTCTGGCCGTTTTCTTCAACAGTAGTTGCTGGCTGAGTTCGCCGGTTTGGGAGATCCAGAGTTTGTTGCTTGTCCACAAACTTGGATCTACTGTTTCTGCTGTTGAGGGTTTCGTTTTGATGAAAGCTGAAGACGTAGTTCTTGGTGGTCGGCGGGGGTTCTCTGTCAACAAGTTCAACGTCATCCCGGATTCCATTCCCGACTGGGTTTTCGATTTCATGCCAATGCGAGGCGGTTCTATCGGGAACGTAAGCCCTGCGCGCATGGATTTCAGATGGTTCTGCCTCGGGAACTTACCCCACCCTCGAAGGCAATGAATGGCGAATCGTTACAGGATGCGACCCTAAAATAAGATGGAGCTATCACAACGGTGGCTCCTGGCCAGTTCTCCTGTGGCTGTTGAAGGGTGCCTGCATAAAGTCGGGGAGGCCGTAGATAGCGAGAAGAACAATAGAACTGATGGAACAGAGGCTCTCATAGGACGGGTGGCCTGAATACTACGACGGCAAGATGGGTCGATTCGTGGGGAAGCAAGCAAGAAAATTTCTGTCATGGTCCATTGCCGGCTATCTCGTTCCAAAATGATGCTGGAAGACCCTTCTCTTCTGGGCATGATTTCATGTCTCAGGGTTTGGTTTTGCCAATGATTTGAAACGGTGGCTCTTGATCGGGCACTTGATTGGGTTGGCAGTTATCATGTTTTCCCAGTCTTGAATAAGCCGTCAGTTGACAGCTGATGGCGCCATGGCTCTTCGGCATTCGAAATTCTCGGCAGCACTTCCAATGCAGGGCCTCGTTCAAGAAATCCAGGATGCTTCCCAACCACCTGGCTGAGGTTTGGACGGTGAACCGACCTCTCGACGGAAAACTTCGTCGAGCACCAAACCGGTGGTTTCACTTGCTGTTCAAGAATACTGTTCTTTTTCTTGTGGCAATGTTTTGGGTTTCTTTTTGCTGTTCAAGATTCATCTTCTTGTGGCGAATTTTTATTGGGTTTCTCTTTTATTTTGGTTCAGCTCTTTATAAGCTGTTGTATCTGCTTATATGGGACAGAAATATGTGAAAATGTAGGGATCCATGTGATTCTAATACATGTGCAGAATGTAATTTTAATCATCTTTTTGAAATAAAATTACGGACTTTTTCCCAGGAAAAAAAAAAGAAAATAGTCTTGATGCAATAGAATACTCGTTGTATGCCTTGGGGATTTTTATATTATCATGCCTCAGTGTGCTACTTTATATTAACCGCGCCATTAATTTTAAAAATATAATGATTCATCAACCCAATCAACTTTAACGATGTTTTTTCCTCCAGTTATCACACCGATGTTTTTTAATAGTTTGTAAGCACTGGTGATTTTTAAGAGTTCGTAGGGACTAGTACGACATATAATTTAAAGCGCCGGTGCTTTTTAATATTTCGTAGGGACCAATGCTTATATTGTTATAAGGAACAGGTGTGTTTTAATAGTTCCTAAGCACCAATGCTATAGTTAATATAAAGCATCAATGCATATATTGTTATAACGCACTAATTCCAATTAAAAATTTGGTATGCACCAATGCTATATGTATTTTCAAGCATCAGTGCACTAAATTGTATATGCACCAGTGTGTGTATTTGTTTGCCACATGTCATTGTGTTTTACCTATGTTCGCACCAATGTGTTTTCTTCAATAAAGCACACCGAAAATAAAACCTCCGCAAAATATTATGGTCGTCAAGTTTTTTTTAGTTATAATAAATTTCTGTAAAAGCTTCTGCTAAAACATCCGGTAACATTTGTGGAGGCTATTTTGAGAATTTTGATCAATCTTGTAACACTAAAAACCTATGCTACAGGGCCTTTTCCTTGTGGTGTGAATAAATTGTTAACAATTATTAACCTTATGTTTATGGGTTAGAAGGGGTATTTTGTTCTTCGATGTATTTATATCAAGTAATATTTATAGTAACCCTAATACCTATTCAAGTTTATTACTATGAATAGATAGCATTGCATTAGATGGGTTGTATTAACTTGATTTTTTTTTCTCTTTGGTTGGCACGATTACAGGTCAACAACTTGTCGAAGGTGACTCTTCCCATGTAATTTTTATCCTATTACATTCATATATGAAAATAAAAACAAAGGGTTAATCATTTTATCCTAGTCTTGGAAGCCTCGTCAATTCTATGATCCATTTTTCATTTTTATAATATTAAAAAGGAGAATTATACCCCACTTCATTGTTTCCATTCTCATGTTAATAGTGATACCTGAGAGTGGTGGTTTGGCAAAGGCGGCCTACCTAGCTCACGCAATTTATGTACCCGAGTTTAGCTACAATTAGGTTTTTCTTTCATCAATTAAATTATTTAAAAATGGAATGTAATGATATAGACATGGGTTTCAAATTACGGGCCAAAGCTATCCCAAACCTGGCATTGGAAACCTCCATAAGTTACTTTCTCCTTGTTTTGGTCTCAGGTTTATGAGTTTCGTTGATCTCATGTTTTCCATGGTCTTCTACCTATTTCAATCCAACAGTAATAATAGTTTTATGAGTATTATTTCCTTTTTGGTAACTCTTAAATTTTTTATATAATATCAAAGGTCGATTCGATCTTGGTCATATATGTGTATACTTCTATTCCAAAACAAAGGGTTTAGCCTTTATGCTAATACCCAAAAAAATGGAGCTCCTCCTTTTTATGTAACTTTGAAATACTTTATATCTTTGATTTTCTTCTTTATATCTTTAATTTAAAATTAATACTTAATATAACTAAATATGGCACCTTCATCTAGCTATATAGATTCTTTTAAAAAAAATAGACAGAATGTAAATTAGAGTTATATAATTTTAAATTAACATTTAATGTAAACTAGTATAAAATTCTAAATTTTAATATAACATAATATAAGGTTAATTTAACACAAATAATAACATCTTAACTTAATTTGGTTAACCTCGTTGCATACTATTGACTCAGGAATTAAACTACTTCAACATATTTAAGTAATTACAATGTATAAAATAAAACAGTTTACGGTATATTTAGAGTCATCCTTAGAAGATAGCGAAGCCTTTTAAACCAAATATATGAATAAATTAAACAAATTATAGAATTCAATAACATATAGATAGAAGGGCATTTAACTTGCATCAACCAATATAGCAAAGAAATAACCACATATATGATCTGCATCACTTGTCGAGAAAACACAATTGGAATGACCACGTTTCACCTAACCATAGACTTTTGAACAACCAGTTTCACTTGCTCAACGGTCACGCCCAAGCATGAACCATGACACCATAGGGACAAACACCCTGCTTTCGTGTTGCAACAACTTCTAACACATGAAATCCACACTCTTCAAGCATATAAACAGTCCTTGGCTTATCTCAAGAAATGTACTCACTTTTCATAAATTTCCTAACACATAATAGTGCTCCCACAACATATTTCTCATGCATACTAAACATCTTCTTGTCTTCCCACACATGCATATAGATAGTTTTCTTTCCTGGTCTTAAGTAAGTCCCAACTTCCCTCAATGGGAATTCAATGGTCATGGATCCTCCCCTATAATTTAGGAGTTGGTTCAAGGAATTTGTCTCTTAACACTTGTCCTTTCCTCATCTCTATGGGGTCATGGTTCATCAAGTTCAACATGGCCATTCCAACTGCTCTACTGTTTAATTAATAATGTCAAATATTGTGTTTTACATATGTCCTATCATGAGGACAAGTAACGAGCTTGAATCTTGCACACGTTCAAAATATAATATTAAAATATTATCCACTTTGTCATAAATTTGAATTTGCAATTTAATATTTCAACAAATAAAACATGGGGGATATTACAAGAATGTGAGGATGACTAAAAAATTGCATGATCCTTAAGTATACCGAGAAGCTACACATGTGGAATCAATACTTTGATGGAGAATGCAAATCCTTCCAATTCAAGGCCCAGCGAATTCAACGACAAGGTGTTGGAATTATCCAGGATCCTAGTGAGAGGGTCGCAAGGAAACATCTCCGACTAAAACAAAAGATTCCCTTCATTTCCATCAACATATCAAAACACATCCATGCTCCCAGTGGCATTCTTCTTCTTCTTCTTCTTCTTCTTGTCATTGTTGTTGCTGATATTATTATTATATTACAACTACTGCTAGTGCAAAATGGAGAGTTGGACGCAATCCAACTATTATGTTATGTGATTTGTTTGTTGTGCTTCAAACTCACCAAAATTTCACATCATTACTTGTCCATGAGACATCATTTCCCATAGGTAAATTCATCCAACAATATTTTATCTTCGTCGAGCTTGTGATGTTGCTCTCCATGGCATACATGTTGGACAATGGCTTGAACACTACCATCAAGCTTTAAAAATGATGCACAAAAGCAAACTATCAAGAAGCTATTCAAGGGAACAAATTTGAAAAGAAGCAAAGCATAGAGCGGCTTAAGGGTTTTCCAAGAGAAACCTTTGCAATTTACCATGTGGAAATGGAGGGTGTTGGCAGTAGGGTGGTGAAGCATCATCTACAGTGATATGGCATGACAGTAAGAATTGACTATAGTGAGGATGACAAGGATTGTGCAAAGCCTCCAAATGAGCCAATTATATATTTCTTAAAAATAATTATTTGTTTTCTTTGAAAAATAAAGAAAAAAATGCCCACCACCAAGGCTAATTTAGTCTAATTGATGGACCAATCAAAATATAAATTTAAGAAATTCAAATATTCAACAATATTTTTTTTTTAAATGTGTTTAATATAGTTAATTGGAAAACTTTAGATATGGTTTAGGAAAATTGGATGACTAATAGGAAGTCAAGCCTAAATTCAGACCGAAAACAATAAACCCTACTTTGGCATGGACTAATAAGAAGATTAATTATTGCTTAATGTGTTTTAAGTTTAGTGAGAAATATTTCTAACATTGTTAATTATATTGAATGATTTAGTATAATACATCAAAGATAATATAATACATGTAAATTATTTAATATAATAATAAGCTTTTAGGGAGGAATGCCTCATATTTGGAAGTTAGAGAGTGCCTTTGAAACAAGAAATTTTCATTGTTTGTCTTTAATAAACAATTTACTTGAGAATATGGCTAAAAAAGGAATTGGAATTGGCCATTATTGCCTTGGAAACAATCATTTTTCTTTCGTTATCTTTATCTAAAAAAATTGATTATGGAGATGATAGTTAACGTCCACTTAGACCAATTTTGGTTTATCAGGATTTAACAAAGAAAAGTATGGAACTACTTGGTTTTATTTAGAGTTTTATTTGTGCTCAAAAATCTTGGAGAGGAACATTCCTAAATTACTATTTTTTTATGAGATAGAAGGTTGGGCAGGTTCGTATTGTAACAAAAATATTGAAACCGATATCTTATGTGGGTGTACGCAAGGAAATCTGAGAGGAAGTGCTTTTCATCCTCAATACTCACAGCCTCACAAAGATGATAGATCCTTTCATCCCACAAAGTTTTACGAAAGGTCCAATTCCCTATTTCACTATGTAGCCCATGAGGGTTCGTTCTCATTTTAGCTTTGTGGATCTTCTTCTTTACACTAGTTAAAACGGAGAGATAATGTTGGTATTCAAGATTAGTGTTAATGACCTCCTTGTAATATCTTAATATTTTTGTATCCTCTAAATTTTCATCACACCACAACTTGTCTTTGAACTACAAAGTAATAACATTTTTAATATCATCTATATTTTGCAAAGTGACATTTTCGTCAATCTCCCACATCTTTCACCAAGACATGCCATCTTTATACCAAACTTGCTTAAGCCTTAGGTGGTTTTGACTGGAATTTAAAGAAATTTTCAGAAGTCTCACATCTCCCAAGTTATTTAATTTTTTCTTGTACTTTAGGTACTTGGTCATAGCTATGATCTCAATGGGGGAAAGACCCACTTCAATCAGGAGAATAGGATATGGCATATTGCTTTTAACTGTAAGATTGTAAGATATAAAATAGTGATGTCTTTGCTCAATCCTTCTCCAAGATTCTCTAGAGAGGTTGCACTCCCAAACTTCACACCCATATGAGAGAACGGGAGCGACGAGAGTTTCAAAGAGGAATTTATTTTTATCCCACATCACAAGGTTTGTCAACTTACAATTGTTTTCAAGACCAAAATAAGCTTTCCACCCTCCATTGATCCTTTTCTCTATGTTGTAGTTCAAGTTAAGCTTGTGATTGATATCAATCCCAAGATATTTATAGGAAGTCACTTCCTTCAATTTGTTATTATCATACAAAAATGAGCGTAAGTGACCTAATATTGTTTTATAAACATAAATTTGGTTTTATCGGTATTGACATTCACGCCCATACCAAATCATAAATCCTTGAGAATTCTTGATTGCTTATCAAGATTAGAGGGACACTGCTTGCCAAAAGAACAATATCATCAACATAAAGAAGGAGGAGGATGACAATTCTTGTTAATGTCGTGCTAGTGCAACCTACCTCTATTAAACAACCTTCTAACTTATCTGATGTATATGTTGATGTATTTGTAACTTCGAAATGTATTTCATATATGTATATTGTATTCCTATAGAGATGTTATTATTCCTCTATACAGAAGTGTCGTCATTTATATTGTAAGTGTCGTAACTTATACTTGATGGGTTATTAGACCACCTTGATGGGGTCGGCCCTATATAAGTCATGTGGGTTAAAGGGTTATTAGACCACCCTATTGGGGGTCGGCCCTGACATCATTATGTTAAGTGGTTCAGTTGAGGACGACCTAGTAAGGTTATTAGGCAAGTCAATTCAAGTATAAATAGAGTGCGGGAGGCACTCTATTTGATCATTCACTTATTCACTTCTACACTCATTGGAGAGTGGCACACTAGTGGAGGAGGAGAAGTTGTTGCTAGTAGACTATCTCTTATGCTTGGGTTTTGTATCATTGCTCTATCTATCTCTGAGGAAGTTATTGGGGTTTTTCACCTTTATGGTTTTCCCCAAGGAAACTATGTGTGTCTATTGTCTCTTGTGTTTGCTTCTTGTGATTGATATGTTGTACATGTTATTCTCTCAGTAAAGATCCTAGAGTATATTGAATTGATGCTCAAAAATTAACATGGTATCAGAGTTAACCTGAGAAGAAGACACTATGCAGTTGCGGAAGCTAGGGATTCTTGTCTTTTTTGGGTTTCTCTCCACATATCTTGAAAGGCAGGATGCTAGATTGACTCTCCTCAGCAAGGCGCATCTTTCTACCCAATCAGAATTCAATTCTGAGCACTTTCAGTTTTGGCCCTAAAACTGAGGGTTTCCACAAAAATTGGAATTTTTGAACTCTAACACCATGGCTAGAAGCTCCTCAGAAAAATCGAAGTTTAGAGCTTTGGATCGAACTTTTTGGTTGGGTGAAGCTCTGGGAAAATCAAACCCTAGTTTGGGGTCCTGTCTAGTGAAGCCAGAAATTAGGGTTTCTGCAAAAGTTGGAATTTCTGAAATCTGAGACCATGGCTGGAAGATCCTCTGAAAAATCGAAGTTAGAGACCAAGATCAAACTTTTTGTATGGGTGAAGCTCTGGGAAAATCAAACCCTAATTCAGGGTCCTCCCTAGGGAATCCGGAAGTTTGAAAAGCAAATTTGAGGGGTGAAACTTTGCAGTTTTCAAATTCTGAGTATACCAACTTGATCATCTCATCAAGGCGCATCTTTCTATCCTTTTAGAAGTTTGAAATTCAAAGTTTGAATTTTTAGGGTTTCTTAGACAAACCCTAATCCAGCTCCAGATCCATATTTCTGCAAATCAAGTGGTAAGACCTAAATCTTTTCTATTTCCATTTGAAGTACTATTTAAGATGTCTCACCACACCAAGCTTGAGGATAAGCTTGAAGGGGCTGATAACTTCCGAGCATGGAAATATAGGATTGGGCTAATCCTAGAAGAAAATGAGTTGGACACTTATATAAGTGAAAAGGTTCCAGTTCCAGAGGGAGATGAGACTAAGGCTTCACACAAGAAGAACTTGGTCAAAGCCAAGAGAATCATTGTTGATTCTATTAAGGACTATCTCATACCCCATGTGTCTTCCCTGAGGACACCTAAGGAGATGTTTGATTCCTTGACCAAGCTATTTGAAGGGAAGAACATAAATCGGAAGATGACATTGAGGAATCAACTAAAGAACATCCAGATCCAGAATGTGGAGACCATGCAGTCTTACTTTTCAAGGGTATTCTAGATAAAAGAACAACTTGAAGCTGTGGGAGAAGATATAGAGAATGGAGAAGTGGTAATGACCACTCTTAATGGCCTTCCTAGGTCATGGGATTCCTTCATCCAAGGAATTTGTGCTAGGAAGAAAATTATCTCATTCAGTAGGCTGTGGGAAGAATGCTCACAGGAAGAAGCTCGGATTGTAGCTTGAGAAGAAAAGATGGGGAATGAAGATCAAGCTCTCATAGCACAGACCAAGAAGAGGACACTTTTCCTCTGATTGTTTTAAGAACAAAAGGAACAACAACAACAACTACTACAAGCAATCTGACAGGTATGACTTACAAGTATGTTTTGAAATATGTTCATGATTAAGTTTATAATATGATTATCTTCATGTTATTGAGTTTAGTAACAATCTTGTTTAATTTTAGACTTGTCTTATCACCCTAGTAAAAGTATGAATGCATGATAGAATACATTCATTGATTAGGGTTATGACACTTATGATTGTATTATGATTGTACTAATTCACTGTGGTGTTGTATGAGGAGAATATTATCCGTTAACATGAAGGTACAAATCAAGTCCTAGATCAAGACCATAGTGACATGAAGACAAAGACTCATCCATAGTCATGGATCACATAGAGGTATGTATAATTTAGTTCTACAATGGTTAACTTATGAGTTATGCAGGTCATTGAAGAGAACAAGAAAAACATTCCTAGACATAACTAGCAAATATGATGACCAGGTATGTTTTTCCTATATCAAGTTAGAATCCTACCCTATGTAAGGATATTATACTTTTGTATGATTGATAATGATTACTCATGAAGTTACAAGTTTGAGTAATCTAGGGTTTATGCATATTATGTCTCTTACCTTGATTGATGATATGACTAACCAGAAGAGTTCTATGGTCAAATATGAATATGCATGAGTAAGAGAAGTTTTCCCTGAAACTTTGAATGCTAATGCTTATTATATGTGTTTGAAATGATCATGACTATACATGTTTAAGATTATTGTGTTTTGATAGTATTAAGAGTATACTAATGAATGTATGATTATGTATGAGATCTCGAGGATAACACAATGATGATACTAGTAAGCATGCATAGTGATCGAGGATGGATATAAGTTCAAGGACAGGTAATCCAGGAAGCAAAGATCAAGAGGGAGCACACTCCAGTAGTTCCTGCAAGGAAGCAAAGATTGAGAGGGAGTCCACCCAACAAACAAACAAAGATAAGTATTTGAATTGTCATTTCTTGTATATTTGATTGTTTAAATAATATTGTTCAATGATGTATATACTTATGTTCCTAGACTTAGGTTGTGTATCATGCATATTAGAATAATTTCATTAATGAACAGTATGCCACTAATATGCATGTAATGGGTAAGTGGCCTATGGCACTGTACAACATTCCATTGCTACTTATCTAGAATGAAACCTCTTTGCTGACATGTTGGGAGTTGTGCACACTCTTAACAATGTTCTGGTAGAGATTGGAAGGCATCTAGAAAGTTACAAGATATGGATAAATGTTGTCTTGAAGCATTGGCTAAATTAATTGCATGACTGTATGACATATTTCTTTATGTGTAAGAATTTGTTCTGAAAACTATGAGATGTTTCTAATCATGCAATTTAACTTGTATTGTAGGAAAGATCGTATACCATCACCTACAAAGGAAGGACTACAACATTTACTCCAGCAAAAAAGCTATCTATTGAAGAATCTGAAGTTCCCAAGATCCGGGATGATGTAATTATCGAAGAGTACCAATCGATCATGAAGAATGATGTTTGGGATGTGGTCCCAAGACCTGAAGGGAAGTCTGTTGTGACTTCCAAGTGGATCTATAAGATCAAGCATACTGTAGTTGGTAGCATAGAGAAATACAAAGCGAGATTTGTAGCTCGTGGCTTCTCCCAGAAAGAGAGAATAGACTATGAAGAGACTTTTGCTCCTGTAGCCAGATACACTTCCATCATAACAGTACTTGCTCTGGCTGTAGTGATGAAATGGAAGATACACCAGATGGATGTCAAGACAGCTTTCTTGAATGGTGTAGTCAAGGAGGAAGTGTATGTGGAGCAATCACTCGGTTTTGAGACACATGACAGGGGGTCATATGTGTGCAAGTTGAAGAAAGCCTTGTATGGCTTGAAGCAAGCTCCTAGGACTTGGTATGGTAGGACAGACAACTTTCCATCTAGTTTGGGCTTTACCAAGAGTAAAGCAGATTCCAACCTTTACTACAAGGTTGAGGAAGGCAATCCAGTGATACTACTTTTGTATGTAGATGACTTGTTTGTTACAGGTGAGGATAGATTGATTGCCGACACAAAGAGGAAGCTTACTGCCGAGTTCGAGATGAAGGACTTGGGGATGATGCACTGTTTCCTAGGCATGGAGGTGTGGCAGAGTGCATATGGAATCTTCCTTGGACAAGGGAAGTATGTAGTAGAGATCTTGAAGAGGTTCGGGATGATGGACTGCAAGGCCATGGACACACCTATGGCATCGAACCTGAAGTTTCTATGTGATGCTTCATCTGAGTCGGTTGATGTCACGGTGTATCGTTAGATGATTGGGTCCTTGATGTACCTGACGAACGCGAGACCAGATATTTGCTTTGCGGTGAACACATTGAGCCAGTTCCTGACGGATCCCAGAGGTGTTCACTTGGTTGCTGTAAAGCATATTCTGAGGTACCTGAAGGGTACAGTTGATTATGGGCTCAAGTATGATGCGAATCAAAAGGTTAACGTCGAGGGTTATGTTGATTCAAATTGGGCAGGCAGTACTGCAGATAGGAATAGCACTTATGGGTGTTTCTTTAGTATGGGATCAGGTGTGATCTCTTGGTTTAAGCAGGACGCAGTCCTGCGTAGCACTGAGTACAGCCGGAGCAGAGTCTGTTGCAGCTTGTTCAGCTAGTTGTGAGGTAGTATGGTTGAGGAAGCTACTGTCTGAGTTATTTGATCTCCCGTTGGGTGCTACTGGTAACTTTTGTGATAACCAGAGTTGTGTAAAGTTGTCTGAGAACTCGGTGTTCCATGACAGGTCAAAGCACATTGAGATCAAATATCACTATATCAGGGATATGGTGCAGAGAGGAGGAGTGAAGCTCCTGTATGTTGTGATGGATGAGCAGGTTGTAGATGTGTTGACGAAACCACTACCCAGAGTGAAGTTTGAGTACTTTAGAGAGAGGCTTGGTGTTCTTCAAATAGAAGATACTTTGAGGAAGAAGTGATAGGACACATTTGCAGGAGCCATTCCAAGCATGGTAAGAGGAGGATCCTTCCCATGGCTGTGGATGTAAGCACTGTGTGGTGAGCATCAGGACGATGCTCCAGTTACTGCTTGGTATGATCAGTTGGATCATGTATATGTATATGCATCAGTTGGATGCTTGGTATGATCAGTTGGATCATGTATATGTATATGCATCAGGACGATGTAGTGATGATGATCAGGAGGATCATGTGAGATGAGTATCAGGATGATACTCTAGATGATATGAATCAGCATGATGCTATGATGATGATCAGGATGATCATATGTGATGATATGTATCAGGCGGATACATTGCATAATCAGTTGGATTATGTGTGATGAGTTCCGAAGACACAAATGCACATGGAATTTTCGGACATGGTTGTAGATGTGTTCTCCCATGGTCGTGATGTAATTGTCGGGATTTTCCGACATGGTGGCAGATGTGTTATCCCATGGTCGTGATGTAATTGCTGGAGCCATTCTCACATGGTGGTAGATGTGTTCTCCCATGGTGCAGATGTAAGGGCTGAAGCCATTCTCACATGGTGGTAGATGTGTTCTCCCATGGTGCAGATGTAAGGGCTGGAGCCATTAGAGCATGGTTGAAGTGTCTCTTCCCATGGCTGCGATATAAGTGCTGGGCCATTCCTAGCATGGTTGAAGTGTGTCTTCCAATGGCTATGGATGTAAGTGCGATTCCATTCTCACATGGTGGAAGTGTGTCTTCCCATGGCGTAGATATAAGTGCTGAGCCTTTCACAGATGGTTGAAGTGTCTCTTCCCATGCCGATGAATGTAAGTGTTGTGTGATGTGCATCTGGGTTGTGCTTCGTGAACGATGGTATGATCGGTATGATCATGAGTATCAGGATGATACTCTGTGGCCATGGAAAGGTTGTACAGTGGCATGTAAAAGGTCCTGGGAGATCCGATAGGTTGAGCTGTATGCTCATAATCAGTCCTAGGATGCTCTTGAGAGGTTTTGTTGACACACGTAATAAGTCCTGATGATTCCATAGTATGGCCATTGATGATGAAGACCTAAAGGTGGTGGGCCTACATCCAGCATGAAAAAGGGTTGGCTCTGTAGAACTTCCTATGATGAGTAGATTGGAGATTGATTGAGATAGCAACAGCAGCAACGATGACGATGATCCAGAGAAGAAGACTTGTGCTAGAAGATCTGTGTTGAGAAATACCTTCCTAGTTAAGAGGGAGTGTTGATGTATTTGTAACTTCGAAATGTATTTCATATATGTATATTGTATTCCTATAGAGATATTATTATTCCTCTATACGGAAGTGTCTTCATTTATATTGTAAGTGTCGTAACTTATACTTGATGGGTTATTAGACCACCTTGATGGGGTCGGCCCTGTATAAGTCATGTGGGTTAAAGGGTTATTAGACCACCCTATTGGGGGTCGTCCCTGTCATCATTATGTTAAGTGGTTCAGTTGAGGACGACCTAGTAAGGTTATTAGGCAAGTCAAGTCAAGTATAAATAGAGTGCGGGAGGCACTCTATTTGATCATTCACTTATTCACTTCTACACTCATTGGAGAGTGTCGCACTAGTGGAGGAGGAGAAGTTGTTGCTAGTAGACTATCTCTTATGCTTGGGTTTTGTATCATTGCTCTATCTATCTCTGAGGAAGTTATTGGGGTTTTTCACCTTTATGGTTTTCCCCAAGGAAACTCTGTGTGTCTATTGTCTCTTGTGTTTGCTTCTTGTGATTGATATGTTGTACATGTTATTCTCTCAGTAAAGATCCTAGAGTATATTGAATTGATACTCAAAAATTAACAGTATATACCCAAAATATTGGGGGAGAGTGGGAAGCCTTGCTTAACTACTATATTAAAATTAATATGTTCTGACAAACTCTTGGTGTTCTTGATTTTGGCAATGAAATTCTTGTACAACCTTCTTTCAGCAACTCTCAACTCGAAAGTAACCTTTAAGTCTTCAAATGTTTTCCATGAGTTATTTCTAGGCATTGTATCAAAAGATTTCCTAAAGTCCACACATAAGCAAAGGATATTGAGCTCATTATTATGGCATTCCTCTGCAATGATCATGAGAGTAATGAGGTGGTCTATGGTGGAATGATAACTTCTAAAAATGGATTTCTCTTTATCTCTTTACCTTGACTTTCTACCCATATGCTGATTTTATTTTCCAAAATAATGCCATATAACTTGGCTAAGAGAGGGCTAATCATAATGGTTCTATAATTAGAGGGGTTACTTTTATCATCACTTTTTAAAATGGGTACAATAAGTCTATGAGTCTGAGGTTTAGGGAAGCCTTGCTTGACTGTTGAATTGAAGATCTTATGGATGTGAGAGATGAAAATGATCCCCCCAATTTTTAGGATTTCAGTTGGGTAGCCATCGAATGGGACGATGCCTAAAAACAAAGTTGGAATGGGATAGGTAGTGTTCTTTTCAAGGGAGATAATGAATCAATGGACCATTTGTTTGTCACTTACTTCTTCTCAATTTTTGTGTGGAAATAAGTGCCACGGTTAGCAAATGGTACAATCTCTTGGGATGAAGTCACTCTCTAGATAGCTTTGAAACTTAGATTAAAATATTTTTTATCACAAGTTATAGAGCCTTACCTTTTCATGTGGTATGGGCGTTGTGGCTAGAGAGAAATAATTTGTTATTTGAAAGTCACGATATGTTAATTGATCAGGTTTCCCACAACATTAGATTTTCATATCATGAGTGTTGGAACGAACCAAAATAAAATGCAATAATAATTTAAGGACCCTGCCATAGATTCCACCTTTTATTGAGGGATCTTTAACATGGCTTGTTGAGGTAGTTGAGGTATGAGGAGTGAGGTTTTTTAATATAAATAGCCATCATTATTTTCATTTGAAGTACGATGTAGGTATGAGAACCAACAATAGAGTAGAATCTTATGCTCCATGGATTTTGATGAAGACAACCAAAGGAAAAGGATACAAAAAAATTATAAATCATGGGTGATTCAAAATTATTGATGGATTGGGCTAATGCTATTTGTCAGATCACAAATTTGACTCCTAGACCCATCATACATAGAAACCTGGAGGTAAAAAATCACTATGATTTTTTCTCCTTCACTCACTCACATACATGGAGATTTCAAACAAAAATAGTAGTTAGTTCTAGTATTCTAGGAAGGTTCTTTACTCATTCAAGAATATAGGGAAAATACTCCATCCTCATAATCTATTATTTATCTCTTCGGATCATACTTGAAACCTACAGACGTTCAAGTTCTTAGAGATAAATGTTTTTTATGGGATTTGTATTTAAGTAATTTTTCAATTTGTTGATGTTTTCAAAGTAGGGATAAAGGTCATTCGGGTCTAATCTTTTTGATGGATGATTGTAACATATAGAGCACTAGTTTTGGCCCACACTCAATCTTGAAATATAAATATGAATTCTTTTTTGGAAAATAAAGTTACTTAACACAATAAATAATTTATTAAATAGAATTGAATGTACTTAGAACCACATTAATATTAATGTATATTTTGATTCAATCTTGAAATATAAATATAAAGTTTTTTTCTTATAAAATAAAATTGTTTAATATAACCAGCATAGATCCATCTTAAACCTGTATCTATCAAGCATCGAGAGGGATCCAATTTCTTGAGGTGTATTTATTTTTTAAAATTTAAACTCAAGAAATTTGATCTCTCTTGATTGATAGATCCGGGTTTAAGTTTTAAGTTTTTATTTTATAAACGAACGTCTATTTTTTAATTACTTTTCATAATATTTTATTTTATGAACCAACATGGATTTTTTTTAAATACTTTCCATAATTTTTTATTTTATGAGCCGACATGAATTTTTTTAATTATTTTGTTAGTAACAAACGTTACAACATCTCCCCCATACTTACTTTACTTTACTTTACTTCTTTTTACTTTACTTTACTTTACTTTACTTCTTTTTACTTTCTTTTTTTTCCTTGGAAGTTCCTCGGAAAAAGTCGTAATTTTATTATCAGAAGATACAAAATTACATTCTGCAAATATATGGAGAGCAAAAGCTGCTCCATACATTGTCACATATAAGTGGGTACAGTAAATGAGATCGGGAACAAACCCTCATTACACAGAAAAATGGAGAAAACAGAAAATACTACAGAAGAATGAGCAGAAACCCGCTCATATCCACCATAGCCACACAAGAACTAGAAACAGAAAGAAGAGGAAACGCAGCACTTCCATCTAGGCGACAAACCACAAACTCTGGAGAAAGGGTGCCACAAACACCCGCCGGCCTCCAAGAACCCTAGGCATCACCTATGACCAGCCACAACTCACTTTGCAGCAGGCCCTCCACAGAAAGATATAGATCCGTCAAAACCGAAACCCTCATCGGAGGAAGCAGAAGATCCATGTATGTGGACAGAGCAGCAAACTCGGTAGACCTCCCAAACCAGCGAAAACAGCCAGCAAGCAAGCCCTTGATGAAGAAGCAGCCAGACAAACCCCATTTTGGACTGGAGCAGACCGCCGTAGCAAGCCGAGCGTCCCTGAAACCAAGAGCCCCAGATGCCTCCACCGAATGAAAGGGCATCGCCCCTCAGGAAACCCACCGGCCTCCAAGAACCCTAAGCAACAAAAGCCTTAGCAAAAATGGCTCCACCTGTGACCAACAACAGCTCAGAACCTTTGCAGCCTTCCCACAACAGAAGTTGAATCCTGGAGCAGACCGCCATAGCAACTGCCGTGAGTCCCTGAAAACAAGAGCCCTGAGAAGCCTCCACCGGAAGAAAGGTTGCCACCCTTCAGGAAGCTTAGTGTGTCTTCTTGTTCGTCAGTCTATACATCTGGCTCGAACTCATAATCCGTTCTGCACCGTAATCTCGCCTCTTAACAATACAGAGAAAATAAAAATTCTACAGAGAAAGAAGAAACCGATGGTGTCTATTGTTTGGAGCGATGGAGCAAGGTTTTGGCCTATCTAAGGCAATCCTACTTCTTTTTACTTTAATGTTACAAACGTTACTAATGTTACATCACGTTACAAGATCTCTCCCATAATATTCACTATCACTATTACTTTACTTCTTTTTACTTTAATGTTACAAACGTTACTAATGTTACATCACGTTACAAGATCTCTCCCATAATATTCACTATCACTATTATTTTTTGCCGACATGTTACTAACGTTACATTCATTACATCACATTACAAGATCTCTCCCATACTGGGCTGTAGAGCGCCTCTTGGCGTAATAAATAAATTGAATGTATTTGAACACACTTTAATGTGTATTTTGATTCAATCTTTAAATATAAGTATAAAGAATTTTTTTTGAAAACAAATATTTTTAATATAATAAATCATTTATTAAATCAAATTTAATGTATTTTTTTATTCAATCTTTAAATGTAAATATAAAGTTTTTATTTTCCTTTTAATTTTCATATAGTTTTTTTCAAAAAATAAGGTTATTTAATATAATAAATAATTGACTAAATAAAATTGAATGTAATGTAAATTATAAATTATTTATGAACTGACTTTTTAGTTAGATTGAAGGGGTATCCTTGTTTACTTTTAGAATTGATCGTGCTGAGACCACTTATCATTCAAGTGTGAATTCTCTGAAAATGAGAAAGTTGATCTTGTTGAGGTTTTTGTTTCACTAGTCAAAAAAATTTAGGTGCATTGGCGAGATACCCATGAATTCAAATTAAATAAGGCCCAATATCATCATTGCATGCATGTGTTAAGCATCTTCCTTAGCCCTTCTTCTTTCACGGAAAAAGCTTTGGTTACTAACTCACTTAGAAGAAATCAAGAAGGACTGGACTAAAGATGTAGTCTTTTTAGGCAAATTATTTAGGTGTAATGGAGGTGGATCAAGATATCAATATCAAATTTTAAAGGATAGACATTATGTGATGAGAAACAATTTAAGGGTGGTAGAGGATCAAGATATCAATATTAAGCTTTAAAGTATGTGAGATTGAAATACACTAGAAGGTTCCTTTTCTAGTTCTTATTTGTCTACATATTTATCATGAGGGATTAAAAAGCAATTATAATGTATTTCAACCATCATGTTCCCTTATTATTTCATGCATTAGGGGGCATCTATTATAGATCAAATCAACACTTCTCCATATGTGTCGTCAGTTCAGAAGATGACACTCAAAGGTGTCATTGTTCACTCACAAAAGGGACACTTATGATGGAAGAGCCTATGATTTGAACCTTATTAATGACCCTAATCATTGAAAATAAATACCAGCATCATTCCATCCAATTCAGAGAGTTTCAAACCTAAAACAAGGCAAATTCGCCCCCTGCAAGCTTATTGGGAGCAAACCATTCACACCTTGCTCATTAATAGGGTGTGAATGCATAAAAAACCAATAATTTGCACCTTGCACACTAACAAGAAGCAAATAATTCGCATGTTTCTCGTGAATTGGACGGGAATTCCCCATAATTTCATAGAAAAAATATAAAAAATTTGAAATATGGGAGTTAAGGAAGTTTTACAAACAAATGTGCCCCTTTGCAACTCCCTAAACCACCTGGTAACCATTTACAACTATGTCCTTTTCACATAAAAAGGAAGTTAAATGGACCAGGAAGGAGACCTTGGACATCTATAGTTATGCTGGAGTAATCACTCACGCATCCTTCATCCCTTTCCATCAGTAATCCCTGTTATTAACCATGTGTATGCTTGAATACTAAAGCGTCACCCTCAGGTTACTTCACCCCTCACATACATCTAGTGGAGCAGAGTTGGATCGACGAATTGCATGAGTAGAGAGACCAAAAACGTCAAGTTCAATAAGGCATCGAGCAATGAGAAGGTAAAACATGTATTTATTGCATTGCTATAATCGAGATTTGAAATCTTTCCCTCTCCCAATTCAATGTTCTTGTAACTGTGGCTTGACATAAAGAACGTTTTGTCACTTATTTTGAATTTGCTTAGTTAGTTAATATTCTATTTATTTTCATTCCATTTACATATTTACTTAAGTGTCGAATTGGATGGAAAAAGGTTGGTTGTTGGTGTTGCATGTTAGTGTTGGGTATCAAGAAGCATATCGAGAGAAAGACAAGGGAGTAGCTAGGATGACTTTCAAAAAAGGTACACACCTCTTGTCTCCCTAACCTCTCTTGTAGTTATATTTGCTTGTTGAAGTTTGTATGAATTCTTAAGCATGTGTAAGAGTCTAAATATTCCTATAGACATAATGAATTAAGTCAATCTCCTTCATTTCAATACGTTGGTGATATTTCCCTAGTCATAGGATTTACTTCCGAACAACAAAGGTCTCTTACTCTTATTATTGTGAGATGGAGAACTTGGATAGATAGTGGATTCCTTAGATGCAAATGATTCACTAGTATAAAATTATGGTGTATATGTCCCATCTCTAGAAGTTCCTATTGAGCTATGAGACCTCTTGTGATAATGTTTCCTAGAGATATTACCACTCTCATCATCATTGTTTGACTTTTATTGATGATGAATTATCCTATGGATGTTTATCAATGTTTAAAGCATGGTTGCATTCAACTAGTTTTGTTCTTCTTGAGCTATGATAAGCCTTTCATTAATATCTGCTCTACAACTTTGTAACTTCGCTCTTAGAATTCTCATGGTCTCTGCAATATTTGGAGGAATTACTTTGTTTCTTCGCTCATTAGATTCTATCTCTACATTTTTAACATGTATGTTTTATTCCATGGCATCTATTTTAGATTCATAAGGATCTTGTGCATCATTCATGGTGATAATGTTCTTGGCCCAACCAAGACCAAAGGATTTCTAATTGCACTATCTTGAATGTTGACCCCTAACTATCCTTGACATGGTACTGTATTTAAAAGAAAAATCATATCAATACACTTGTTAGTTGCATTACATCCTCATAAAATTATAAAATTAATTTTCATGCATTCTGGAAACTATCCATATTGACATTTTTTGTCAAATCAAGGCTACATGCTATTTTTTGAAATACTTGAAGCACTTCTTTAGAATATGATTGTACACATTTGTTCACCTATGCATCATATTTCTAATCACTATAACCATGCTTATTTATGCTCTCATAGCTAAAATTCATAGCCCTTCAAAATTTCTAAATTTGCCCAATTGTGCATTTTTCCTGTACTAGGTGCATTTAGTCTCATAAACCAACTTCAACCACTTGTAGCAAAAAATATAGGGAGAACCAAAAAAAAAATTGTATCGAACATTGATAATACTCATGATAGGGATTACTCAACAACCTTCAGGTCTCTAATATGACTCTCTGGTCAATTTCTATAATTTTATGGAATTGTCTACTTTTACTTTTGCACTTTTTCTAAAAACTATTATCCCCCAAACTAAACATTTCTAGAAAAAATTCATCTAATAAAAGTTGTTCGGGTTGATGAGGAGATCAAATGTTTAAATCATTAAACAAAAACAATTATGCATTCTTGGGCCACTTTTCCCTTCTACAAGATTTTCAAAAACCCCAAAAGTGCCCCAAAATAGTGATTTTGGTATTTTTTTGCACCTCTGTTCCCCACCCCTTGGAATTTGGACAAAACATTAGGTTTTATGTGTGCCTAGTAAAAGAACTACACCATAAAAATTTCAGCCCCACTAGGTCCCATGTCAATGAACTAGGTACTAGTATTCAAAAGTCATTATTTCACATTTTTGGGAAAATTGGAGCCGAACAAGCCCATGCCTCTCTCTATAATTTTTGTAGTCCTCCTTACTATGGACAAATGTCAAATATTTTAGCAAATTCTGAGTTTATATGATTCTATTATGGCTTAAACAAATTTTTGGCTCCATGCTTTTTTAAATATTTTCATACTACTGACATGGAACCTGACTTATGTGGCAAGTCACGTGGTAAGTGTTGATGTGGAATCATGTCCAATTGGAACCTACATGGAATCCCCTTATCTTTCCTCGTCATATCATGTTCATCCCCTTATCATTGTGATCCTCTAAGATTCCCACATCATAATAGTTATGATCCCCCACCGATGAAATCACACGAATGATCAATATCCATCGATATGACATTTTCCATATGTTTTCAATCATTCGCGGCAATGCCACACTTGCTGGATCTCATTTAACTCTATGCATGTGAATGATTGTGATCTAATGTTCTCAATCACTCGATGAAATCTAAACCATTCACGAGAGGACCCCCATACTAACCCATGATTACTTGTGTTTTGCATGAACAATCAATATTGCTCTATCCAACTTGCACGATCAACCTCAACCATTTGAGGGAGGTCCCCAATATTATGTTGTGATCACTTGGGTTTTGCGGAGGAGGAATCCATCTATTACCTGCTTCGATCCATAGTGGTTCCATCCTTGGTTGAATCCTCTAAAGTGTCTTTAGGGATAGGGATGAATCTAGTAGCGGGGGCGTGCGAGAGGGGTAGACGCTCTCATTTGGCCAAAGCACAAGAATGGACTCTACTGGATCTAGTTGTGGGTAAAAAATTATCAATTTTATGGGGTGCTTAGATCAATGATGACCTTTGTAGGGTTTCCTCCGTGAATATTATTTCTTTTAATTTTCAAGGTGTGGCGAGCCTCTCCAAAAGGTTGACCTTGCAAAGGCTGGTTGAAGATAACCAATTTTTTTTAATACTGCTACAAGAGACTTTGGGTGACGGCGATTCCATTTCCAAGGTGCTGGAAGGTACCCTTTCTAGATGGATTTTTGTTAGCTCTAATGCTAGAGGCCACTTTGGTGGGCTAGCCATAGGGTGGAAGCAGAAATCTATCAATATGTGCAATTCTTGGAGTGTGGACAGTGGGATCAGGTTGGAATTTGTCTTGGAGTCCATGGGGACTCCTCTTACTATGGTTAATGTTTATGGACCCTATGGGGATCACATTCCTTTTTGGGATTCTATCTTTAGAAAATATTTCTTGATGGAAAGGTTCTGTGATTATGGGGGGAGACCTATATTTTTCCATGGGTGGTGCATAGGTTTGGGGACCGAAAGCCCATGCAAACCCTCATTTTGAGTACTTCTTGCACAAGATGATATACTGTGGGTTGGTGGACATAGAACTTGTCAAGTTGAGGCCCACTTGGAGGAATAAGAGGGTGGGAGAGGACAAAATTGCTAAAATATTGGACCAATTTTTTGTTTATGAATCGATGATGGATTACCGATCCAAATTCAGTAGTGGGTAGGTGGTGGGGGTGATTCATACCACTTTCCAATCTTTCTGGAGATCAAAGGGGCTAATCTCAAGCCTATAATCCCTTTTAAATTCAAGGCCTCATGGTTAAAGGAGGAAGGCTTTATTATAATTGAAAATGATTTATGGACTCCCTTTAATCCTTCTTTGGGGATATCGGCTACAACACAATTTGCTTCAAACTTGAAGGTGTTAAAAAAGGCCACCTCTGATTGGGCCTACAAAAAGCGACAGAGAGACGAGGAAGAACTCATAAAAGTGGAGACAATTCTCCAAGCCATCTATGCATCAGGTAACGGTGACTATGAATCATAGGAAGACCGTGAATGACTTGTTGATTTGGAAAAGGTGACGAAAAAATTTTGGAAGAAAAGAAAGCAGCTTGGAGACTAAAAAGCAAGGCAATTTTGTTGCAGTGTGGGGATGAAAACACATGATTTTTCCATGCTTTCGCAAAAGGGAGAAATATCAATAACACTATATGGATCCTAAATGATCCCTAGGGTAACTTGGTGATCTCTTTTGAAGGGATGACTCAGCTTAGGAAAAACCACTTCCAAAATCTGTTCAAAGCAGACCCTAGGGTCTCCATTGCTGAAGTGGTCCACTTGGCTCAACTATTTCCTAGATTTGTAAATGAAGAAGACAACAAATCTCTTATGGAGGAAGTCAAAAAATATGAGCTAAAGGAAGTGCTTCACAGTTTTTAAAAAGATAAAAGCTCGGGGCTAGATGGGTGGCCCATTAAAATTTTCACTGGGATGTACGACCTAATCGGGGTGGATTTACTTGGGGGGTGGAAGAATCTGGAACTAAAGGGTGGATGCATGGCCCTTTCAATTCAACCTTCATTGTGCTAATTCCTAAATATGATAAACCACTCTCCCTGGAGGATTTCAGACCAATTTCGCTATGCAATTGTATCTTTAAAATTGTAGCCAAAGTCATACAAAAGAGACTAAAAAAAGTACTATCTATCTCAATCTCTAGTAAACAATTCATATTTTTAGAGGGAAGGAAAATCCATGAAGCCATTGGGTGTGAAAATCCTCACAGCAGATCTAAGAGCTGATGTATACCTCACAATGAAAGAATTTAGGAATGAGATTAAGAGTGGTCAATGCAGTAAAATGAGCAACAGAATAATAATACAGTAGAACTCAGATAGAAGCAAAATAACTTCACACACACTAAGTCATTAATCACAAATGGACAAATAAATAATACAATGCATGAGGATTCAAATGCCAAGGTGGAAATTCGAATTAGCCTTCATGGAGAGATCAAAATATCACTGGAGTGTCAACGGAACACAACTAGAAGTCTTCATCATCATCAGTGGAGTCATCAATGCACAAGTAACTGTCAATAATCAGTCAAATTGAGTCTAACTAGGTGTGGTAGGTGTAACTGGCACATGGAGGCACTAACTGAATGAAGCAGGCTCATTGGAGGGTGCATGAGGAGCTAACTGGAGTCAGAATGGGAATTCTAGTCTCACTGGAGGTCCATCGGAGTGATACAGTCAGTTGAGAGTCAGTCTTTCCTTAAATCAAGGAAAGAACTAAAGATAGCTCAATTAACTGAAGTGCAACTGAGTGGTAGGTGAGAGAGGATGAGTGGCTTCCTTAAATCAAGGAAGAAGGGCACACTAAGCTCTAGGAGGGATAAAACTGATCAGTGAGAAGCTCCCGGGGGCTGGCTAACTGAGGGCTAGGTGTTGGGACTGATGACTGGGATGCATTCATGCAGAATGCTTGCTGCATGCAAGACTGAAAATGAAAATAATGAAAATACTAGTAGGACTAGGATGGAGTATAGGAATATCCTAACACCCCCCCTTAATCCATCATGGGCCCTGGTAACTAAGACCAAGGTCACCCAACACAATGAAAAATAATAACAGTCAATAAACCAAGGAAATGGGGAAAACCTCATGGGAAAAACACCCCCCTTCAAAATAGACTGTAAGGCACACACCAAAATAAATGATCCAAACTCAAGCAGGTGTGATGCTTGGGCATATGTCTGGAGGTATCTTCTTCTTGGGAAGAAGTGGTTCATGCTCAAAAAGAATGTGCTTGTACTTTCTCTTCAGATCGAATGTGATGAGAACAAATCCAAAAGTATGAGGATGATCCTTGAACCTATGATTCGAATCAGCTGAGGTAGGATCAAAAACATGAATGTGTAGATAGTCTTTTGTTTTCTCCTTCGAACCATCATGGGTGAGATTATGCTCAAAAGAACCATCAAATATCAGTGATTTCTTGGAATCCAAATCAGATCCAAGACTTGAATCATGGTTGCTTAAGATCTCCTTTGAACCATTTGAGGTGAGATCTAAACCAATAAATGCATGAGAAATTATCCCAAGCGAATGGCAAGGACCATCATCTTCAATAACCTTCTAAGAGCATGAAATAATGATCTTACAGTAGTAAATAAGAGGTGATTGATCAAGGATAGCGAATGCATTACCTCCAATGGCTGATTTGACCTCCGAAACATTCAGTAGATCATGATGCAAACCAATAGACTCTGGTGCAAGAGAGGATTTAGGAACCTCTGCAATTTCTAGAGTGTGAGCTGGCACAAAATTCGAAATAGAAGAAATTTGGAGCATGAGTGTAGAATCTGTAAGTTCTTCTTCTTTGTGACTAACTTCAATATGAGATATGTTTTATACTGATTCATGATCAATGAGATCATCAAGGAGGGTGAATGCAACAGTGAACTTGCTCTCGAAAGGGTTTGGACCAATCCCTTCATTCTGTTTTCCAAATATTTCATCCAAATGGGCCCATAGCTCTTTTTGGGATTCAACATCAAGGGAGTGGATTTCCATGCATCGATACATAGCATACCACATGGGTGCAAGGGCTCTTTCACCTTCATTTAACCAGTCATTCTCTTCTTCAAAGGATTCGAACTCTCTTTCAAAACAATAATCAAAGAGATCATGGCTCTTCAAATATGCTATCATTTTTTGTTTCCATTCAACATAGTTGAATAGAGAAAGAGGAGGAATTCCTTCTAAATACATGGAAGTTGTAGAAGACTTGCAAAAACAATAGAAAATATCTCCAACTGCTACTGCTGCAAAAGTGCAGAAACTGCTGCACTCGAAATCTGGATAATAACCTGCAAAAAACTCTCAGGAATGGAGATAAACAATACTCTCAACATGCTCTGATACCATGTGAAAATCCTCACAGCAGATCTAAGAGCTGATTTATACGTCACAATGAAATAATTTAGGAATAAGATTGAGAGTGGTCAATGCAGTAAAATGAGCAATAGAATAATAATATAGTAGAACTCGGATAGAAGCAAAATAACTTCACACACACTAATTCATTAATCACAAATGGACAAATAAATAATACAATGCATGAGGATTCGAATGCCAAGGTGGCAATTCAAATTAGCCTTCATGGAGAGATCAAAATATCATTGGAGTGTCATTGGAGCACAACTAGAAGTCTTCATCATCATCAGTGGAGTCATCAATGCACAAGTAACTATTAATAATCAGTCAAACTGAGTCTAACTGAGTGTGGTAGGTGTAACTGGCACATGGAGGCACTAACTGAATGAAGGAGGCTCATTGGAGGGCGCATGAGGAGCTAATTGGAGTCAGAATGGGAAGTCTAGTCTCACTGGAGGTCCATCAGAGTGATACAGTCAGTTGAGAGTCAGTCTTTCCTTAAATCAAGGAAAGAACTAAAGATAACTCAATTAACTGAAGTGCAACTGAGTGGTAGGTGAGAGAGGACGAGTGGCTTACTTAAATCAAGGATGAAGGGCGCACTAAGCTCTAGGAGGGCTAAAACTGATCAGTGAGAAGCTCCTGGGGGCTAGATAACTGAGGACTAGGTGTTGGGACTGATGACTGGGATGCATGCAATTGCATGCTGCATGCAGAAATGCATGCAAGACTGAAAATGCAAATAATGAAAATGTTGTAGGACTCGGATGGAGTATAGGAATATCCTAACATTGGGGTGGCTCAAGAAGGTCTGCACAGCTTAAAGACCATGAACTTGAAAGGGGTCATTGTTAAGGTTGATTTGCCAAAGGCATATGACAGGTTAAGTTGGCTCTACGTCAGACTCTTGTTAACTCACCTTGGGTTTGATGTTCCCTTCATTAACTGGATTATGAGTTGTATTTCTTTGGTATAGGCTATGATATTCTGGTGAATGGGGTGGCCTCACCTTTTTTCCATGTGAAAATGGGATTGAGGCAAGGATGCCCTCTTTCTCCTCTACTGATCCTTCTTGTGGTTGAAGGTCTAATCAAGGCTATATTTGATGCTTTCCAATCCGGATATTACCACGAAATAAGAGTGGCTCCAACTCTAAATATCACTCACCTTTTATTTGTGGTTTACATCCTAATATTCCACAATGGATCCATCAAGGTAGCGGAACAACTCGTTGATATTTTTCATTTATTTATTCTTAATACCGGTATGATCATTAATGAGCAAAAGTCTTTGCTCTCTGTTTCGAATCTGGAGGAGGAAGTACTTCATTACTACAATCTCTTTCCTTTTGAGATGAAAACCTTTGAAGAGGGCTTGAAATACCTGGGTTTTTATCTCAAGCCAAACTATTATTCTAAAGAATATTGGTCTTGGCTTATTGCAAATTTGGACAAAAGGTTGAAATTTTGGATCTTTGGGTGGCTCTCCTATGTATATAGGCTTGTGCTGGTTATGTCAGTATTGGAAGTGATTGTGGTATATTGGATTTCATCGGATTGGATTCCCAGGGGGATTCTGGAAAAATCTAGGAAATTGTGTTTAAGATTCTTATGGGCGGGTTTATTAGATAAATTTACCCTACCCTGGGTTAAATGGGAAAATAATACTCTCCCAAAGCTTCTAGGAGGGTGGGGGCTAAAGAAAACATTTATGTTTGCAAAATCCATGGGGGATAAATCTGTGTGGTGGTTGGTGTCGAAGGATGGAATCTAGACATATGTCCTCTATCGCAAATATATTAGGCCTAATTCTATTGAGTATTGGATCAGGAATTCGGTTAAAGAAAGGGAAAATTCCTCAAACATTTGGAAATCCATTATAAACTCTTTTCCTTTAATTGGTGAAGGCCTTGCTTGGCTAATCATTTTTTAACATTCAAAGATATAACAATCATTTTTTACCCTGAGCTAGGGCCTTTTGCACCACTCTAAGTGCCCTCAAACCACCCGAGATATTCTTTGAAGAACCATTCCTAGGAGTGCCATCCACCATCAAATTTTTAGAACTACGAGTCTACACAGGAGAATAAATAGTATCTAGAACCCCTCCCACTGCTCCCTTCAATCCACTAATCCCGACATGTGAGGACCCCCCAAAGTAATTTTGATGGCCAATGAAATCAGAGCTTCCCCCTACGCTAATGAATCTAGCTTAAGATGTGTCCCAAAGAATACTTGCAAGGGATTAAAATATATTTATAGGAAGGTATAAGTGCATTACACAACTTCTCATCCAACTATGGGTTTTCCTCTAATACTGACAGAGAGGTGCCATCTAGCCTTCCAAGCCCCTTATCACCGGCCACATTAGAACCATTTACCAAACCAATGAAAGTATCATTCCCCAAATCACTAGAAGCCACAATTTGAGCTAGATCCCCATCCTTATCAAAAACATAAATAATATAAAAACCCATTGAAAATTTTGTTTCTTGTAAATCCCCATAAGTGTATTTTAAACCCAAAGGATTCTCAGGCATGAGTTCGATAGGTACCAAATCTTCAAAGTAGTAAGGGGATTTGATAATAGGGAAAAAAAATGATCAAGTCCATTTTCTTCCTTATTTCTATCCAGCCTTCCTCCCGAAGAACCAATATCCCCACTATCACTACAACAAATATAATTCCCAAAACCATATATGTTTAGGTTTTTTAAAAGCCCTAAGACCATCCCCCACTATAGGTAATGAATATGGGCCATCCCACGTGGAACATGGCCAACTCAAAGATAGGACAAACACCCCCCACCACTAGACAAGCGGCGAGGCATGTGCACACCCATGCTCCACATACCTCCTCACAACTTGCACATGCACCCACGGCTCCGTAAGGCGGTTTGCATGAAGGGATATGACCCGTACGATCTGTTTCTTCTTTTAAGATGGGTTGTTGATCGTCGTCATTCCCTGATCTGGGCTTCATGCTCCCGGATGCCTCCTACGTGCGAGCATTACTTCCCTAGTACTCCTGCTCCAGGTCAAGTAATTTCCATTATGGAAAAGGAACCCTATAGAGGTGAGGTTAAACACAGCAAGAGGAGAAGGAAATGTGGTTTATTTGGTGACAAAAATTGTATGTGAAGCCTAGAAGCAGCTTGGAGTCTCGCTCGTAGCAGCACGCGAATCACTGGGAGAGGCCGGCACTTAGTTCCTGCAACAATGTCGCATGAGAAACGACCTTACATCCGACGTAAAACAAAGGTGACTGGGACCTCTCCTGGTCTTCTAGTCAGGTTCATGAGGGGCGTGGTTGGAAAATCCCACCGGTTTAAGCAGGAAATTCCGCTGAAATCCCAGGCAGAAATTCAGGATGCTGAGGATGATGCGTAGGTGACCAGAGGCTGCCTATCTGACACAGATTTTAGGAACGAATTCGAAGCCTTAGTTCTAGACCCTGGGAACACCAGGGGCTGAACTACTATGTACCAAAAAAAATTGGATCATCATTGGTAGCAGAAGGTTGTTCTTGGGAAAGATTTGGTTGAGCATGGAGAAGCATAGTCATAAATACTCCTTCAGCAGGACGAGATGGTACTCCTCCTCACGAAGATCATACAGAACCAGAAGCAAATTTCTGAAATAATGGGTATCGAGCTCGCCGGCTCCAATGCAGGCATGACTGGTCAGAACTGTTAAGTCTATGTAGACTCTGTCTTTTAATTCCTAGTTAATTTTGTAGACTCAGTTCCTATTTATTTCCTTTCGAGCCAAACTGTTAGTTGTATTTAAAACCTATAACGACCGTCCCAAGTCTGAACTAGGGCCTGTTTTCTCTTTATTGAGAGGGCTCTTTAAACTTTCAGTTTTTTTGTCTCGGGTCTGTTTTCTCTACCATGAGAAGGCTTGTCAACTTCTGTTTATTTGGATGCAAGTAATATAAGTTTCTATACTTACTTACAAAAATAAAAAATCCCTAATCCCATCTCATTTAAAGAATTGAATAATGAGGGAGAGAGCATCTTTAACTTACCCAAAATACCTTGAATTTGTTCTTGATGTATATGGAGCTTCGCACTTGGATCGCTAAAAGTAGACACCAGATCCATTTTTGCTTTCGATAACCCATCTTCGCTTACATTTGAAGCTCCCCTCTGAACCCAAGAAAACTCATATTCATCTCTAGGGAAATTGTTCTTCGAATGCCCCACCCTCCTACATATGGAACACCGTAATGATGTTCCCCAGTAGTCCATTTTCTACACGAGAGACTTCCCATGCCAATTTCAACCAACATTCGACCCATACATTTATTTTCACAACATAACAGATCATCCTCGACATTGATAAATTGACCAAGATTATTTCCAATAGCTGAAAATGCATCTCAAGGCCATAACTCAATAGGAAAATCAATCAAAATTACTCATATATGACATAAATTTATTCTCTATTTTAATGGGTCAAATTTATGACTCCATATTTTTAACATTAGGCTTACCTTCCCACGAATCCATGTGCCAACTAATATATTTGAAGAGACTTCCTCTGATGCAAATTTAAAACATAACAAACCCTTTATCATAACATAAATCCCTAGACTGTACCTCACAATAGGTTTCCATTTTTCCTCAAACCAAGGAGCAATTTTGTTCTTGTTCATTGATAAATAGTCGAATTTCCCTACTAGGGAAAGCACGGTAAGGTCGGTCACTTATGCCAGACCCACATTTCTACCAAAAACCATCCTTTTTTTATCAGTTCGAGCCTTCCAAACCTTGCTTAATGAACTACCATCATTGGCCCACTGACGCTCCCATTCATAGATACCAAAAGTGTCTCTCTCTAAGATATGGTTTGGGAGCACTGAAACTCTAATCCTTGAATATTCAACATAACCAAGGTCTGAAACGAGATCTCCTACCATGACCTACTCAGAATCAACATCCCCAAAATATTTTAGAACAATCTGGAAATATCTATTACTCACCTCCCGCTTGAATATCTTGTCCACCAGATAGACCACATCAATAACCCCCCTATCCATGCTGTCATCTGGTGAGATCCTGACTTCAGTTGATGCTATCCCCTGACACCCAACACATCTCTTAGAGCCTCTCGCCTTATGTAACAGTTCTTTGAACTCTTCTTATGTTTGGAAGAGTCTTTCACTATCCCATACCTCATCATCGTGAGGTTCTAGTAGGAGCTCCACCTCATTGCTAAGTTGCATCCACGCATATACCATGTCAACCTCCCAATCCAGTGTACAACCAACCGATTAGACCCTGCCATATTGCAAAACTCTAGTAGATGGTTGGAATCCTCCTCCCGGCCTATTTTTTGGTCTACCCATATGTATCTAAACCATTTCCTAAAAAAATTATTAAGGTCCTTGCGCCGAATTTATATGTTTGTTAGTACATACCAGTATGAAAGGGTTTAACCAGTCGATCACAACTGGATGGAAACCCTAGATAATGTAATTTGAGAATAACATTTCAACATTCATATTTTTGTAATTGTAACTACAACTCACGCAAATCTTACAATAAAACCTAAAATTGTATTAACCAATAAAACAAAATATACATTACAAGAAATTGTGGCCACTAGGTTGTTTGGGCTGGAAGCGTATGCCAAAAAATGAGGAAACATTTAGATCCAGATTGTCATCAATAACAAGACAATCCCTCTTGTCCAAAATCCAATTTTTGAGGCGAGTTATATGCCATTTACATCTCAATTTAATTTTGGCACATGGATGGGTCTGTGGTTACATCGATTTTAACTATGGACATTGAAAATAGTAATTACAGTCAACACTCTTCCCCTTAATTACTATCATATAAATTGGAGTAAACTAATTGTTAGATGATTTGCACTCTTTCGACAAGTTTTGTCAGAATACAACAATGCATTTTTTGCTGAAAAACGATTTTCATTGGTGGAATTGCAATTTTGTTTGTATAAATTCATTTAGCATCCCTCTATTTCCCCTGGGAACTCCGATTATGCAATTCCAACAACCTAAAATTGCAAGTCCAACAATTTTAGTCAGATTTTGGCTAGAAAAACCGTTGAAAAGTAGGTGCAAATTGTCTAATGTTTAGCTTATTCATATAAATTTACAATATTACAAACTCCAAGATTTTATCTTTGAAATTCAAAAACATCTTTTGTTAAAGGTTTAATGAACACATTTGATAACTGATCTTAAGATATACAAAACTCTAAACAAATTTCATGATTGTCTACAAGTTCCCTAATAAAATGAAATATAGTGTCTATATGCTTACACATTTTATGTCTATATACATGATTATTTGACAATGCCATCATTTATCTATTGTCATGGGAAATATGTGTAGGTTCTTCTTGATCATGCTGCAAATCAGACAAAATATGCCACATCCAAACTGTTTGACAAGTTGTTGAAGTTGTTGAAGTTGTTGAAACATATTTTGCTTCTAGTGAAGATATCACCACTATTGGTTGCTTCTTTGATTCCCATGCTACTACATATGTGTGTGTGTGTGTGTGTGTGTGTGTGTGTGTGTGTGATTAAAAACATAACCTCTCATACTCTTCCTGACATCTATGTTGCCTACAAAATCACTGTTAGTGTAACCAATTAACTTAAAATATAAATTTGTTGAATACAAAATTCCATGACTTGTTGTCCCTACAATATATCTTAAAATTCTTTTTCCCACTTGCTAATGGGTCCTCTTAAGTGACTCCATAAAATGAAAATCAAACTCATTTCATACAATATATTGGGTCTAGTTACTAACATGTACATAAGACTTCCAACTAGTTTTTTAAACAAGGTTGAATCCACACATAGACTTCTATCATCCTTACTTAGATTTGTACCTATTACAACTAGTGTTGCTGCTAATTTCAATTCAACATTCTAAATCTCTTCAAAATATCATTAGCATACTTTACTTGACAAATAAAAATACATTTTTTTGACTTTATAACTTCTCTACCAAGAAAATGCTTCATTAAATCTAAATATGTCACCTTGATTTATGTCTTCATGTTTGTTTTAATTACGTCTATGGACGTATTTTTAGTAATTATCAAATCATTCACATGCAGGCAGGTTATCAAAATTTTACCTTGCCAATTTGTCTTCATATACAATGTTGGTTCACTTGCACTTCTATTTAACCCATTCTTGATCAAACATGAATCGATTAAGCTATACCAAAATCTTGGCTCTTGCTTTAGACCATATAAGGCCTTCTTCAACTTGTACAACTTGTATTCGTGTCCTTTTACCTCATAACCAAGAAGTTGTTTGACATACACTTCTTCTTCCAAAAATCCATTCAGAAATGTTAATTTGACATCCATTTGATATACCTTCCAATTATTTTGTGTTGCAATATCTAAGAAAAGCTTTATTGTGTCAAGTCTTGCAACTAGCACAAATGTCTCATTGTAATTAATGCCAAGTTGTTGACTAAACCCTTGAGCTACAAGCCTAGCCTTGTGCTTTTCAACTTCACCATCAACATTCAATTTTGTTTTGTAAATCCACTTTACATGTATGTAGTCCTTGTATTTAGGCAAGTTAACTAACTCCCATGTATCATTTTGTTCAATTGCATCTATTTCATCATCCATAAATTTCACCCAAAATTCATCTTTAACAACTTCTTTGAAACTAAAAGGTTGATATGCTACTAATAAAAAAATGAAAACTAATTTACTTCATCCTCATGTTGATTATATATTTCCCTTAGGCTTCTAGTTTTGCGCCCTCTAATCCTAGATCTCAAAGTTGCTATGGTTGGATAAGAATCGTTGCTTACTTGAGAACATGGTGTATGTTGTCCTCCATGTCATGATGGCCCACCTTGCACTATATTTCTTAGTGTTCTAAATTGTGGTGAAATTTCTCTTGTTGGTTTCCTCCTTGGTGTGCTTGATGTAGGTACATGTGCATGTGGAAATTGTTGTCCACTGTGTACAACATTCTCTTCTTCTTCATCATCATCTTGAGGTAGTGCAACACCTCCTGCAACCGATTCATCAGTGCTTCCATCCCATGCTTCTTCCTCCTTGAATTCCACATCTCTGCTTATGATCAACTTTTTGGTGGCTGGATTGTATAGTCTATATGCTTTAAACTCTTCACTATACCTTGTAAATATACACTTCTCAATTCTATCATCCATTTTCATTCTTGTCTTATTATGAACATGTGCATATTAAACACACCTAAATATCCTCAAATGAGATACACTACAACTTATGTCACTCCATGCTTATTCAGGAACTATGTCCTTCACACGCTTGGTAGGGCTTCTATTCAGAATGTAAACTAGGCATACAAATGCTTCTCCCCAATAATTAGTAGACAAGTGTTCCTCCTTCAACATACTTCCAAACATGTTCATGATGGTTTTGTTCTTCCTCTCTACCACGCCATTTTGTTGTGGGTGTATCATGCAGTAAATTGCCTCTTAATTCCATGATATCTGCATAAATATATGAACTCATTTGACTTATACTCACCTCCACTGCCAGATATCAATAACTTGATGCACTTACCGCTCTCCTTTTCAACTAGAACTTTTAATTTCTTGAATAGACCAAAGGTTTATGATTTATGTTTAAGAAAATATACCCATATTCTAACTATAATCATCAATAAATGTAAGATAATATATATTACCAGCAAATGTTGTTATTTTCATTGGCCTATATAAGTTTCTATGTGCAATATCTAAGAGTATTTCTCTATATGAAACACCTTATACAAATGTCTCCCTATGGTGTTTGGAAAGTACGCATCTCTCACAAGAGCTTATTGGTTTCTCTATGCATAGCAACCCTCTTACCATCTGTTTTGTATGCAATAATATCAACTCGCCAAAGTGTAGATTTCTGTACCTTAAATGCCACAACCAACACTGGTTTGAGCTCTTAGCTTTGTAGGAAATGATAGTACCATTGAGTCCACTTCTCATTGTAAGTGAAAAATTGTTGTTCCTAGTCATCTACAATCTATCCATAAACTTTCTACTTAGAGAAATATCATAAATTGTGCAAACACTATTCTTAAAGAACACTTCATACCTCTTTTCCATTAGCTATCCAATGCTTAACAAGTTGTATTTCATTCTTGGAACATAGTACACCTCTTCTCACCATTCCTAGAAAACAATGTTATCACACCTTTACCATTAATAGTCATTTTGTTGTCATATCCAAGCTTGACTTCTAACTAGGCATAAGCATTTAGACATACAAACAATTCCTTGTTTCTAGTCATGTGAAAATATCATTACATCCTCTATCCAAGAACTACACATCCTTTGAACTTTCTTGAGTAATATTACATGTGAGAAATGTTGGTTGTTGCTTGTCTTCAGATTCCTCGGTGACATTTGTAGACTACTTACCAACATCTACTTTCTTCTTCCTATAGTCTTTTGCAAAATGTCCAATTTTGTTATAGTGGTAACACTGTACCTAAAATTTATTAAACCTTAAATTGTGATGACTGCTTCTATTGCTACTCCACCTTAAACTAAGAGGCTTCTGATGTGTTTTCTTCTCATGTTCTAAATCTTCCTTGTCATTGCTTTTGTTGCCTCTTCCAACACCTCTTCCTCTTTACCTTGTTGTACCTCAGCTTCTTGAAACATATGCATGAGATTTAAATGCATTCTCAAGGTTGTTGTATTCATACATATTCATCATGAATTCATGAGATACTAAGAATCCTATCAAATCATCAATTTGCATCTAAATTGTATCTTTAGAATTTTCTATGGATGCTACAATTAGTTCAAATCTATTTTGTAAACTTTTGAGGACCTTCTCAATCACTCTCTAATATGAGAGGTCTTGTTCATACATTCTTATTTTATTTACAAGATTTATAATCTGAGTCATGAACTGATGTACATATTTAGACTCCTTCGTCTTCAAACTTTCAAACTCCCTTCTCAGTGACTATATCTTGATAGTCTTCATCTTCATTGTTCCCTAATAAGTTGCCTCTAAGGTTTACCATGCTATATTAGAGAGTGATGTTGCATAATTTTGGGAAAGATGCTTTCATCCAATACCTGTTGGATGAGGCAAAGTGCCTTTGCATCCTTCTTTATGTTATCCCTCAAGAAATCTCTTTCTACATTTGATGGGGACAATTCAATTGCCTAATTAGTTGGTTCTGGATACCCATTAAATACCAGGCTCCATACATATTGAGAACACAAATGAGTTCTCATTTTTATGGCCCAGTGATCATAGTTCTTCCCAATTAAAATTGGAATTTGTGGGTGATAAGGACCACTGCTCGAAGCCATCTTCAACAGCTCTCAAATCTGTTTAATCAAAATTTCTACCATTGTGTGAGGAAAATTAATTGCTTATGAAAACAATCAATTCCAAACATAAATTATCAACCAGGGTACGTCTTGTTGTTTCAAGGTTACCATACGAAATATATGTAGGCTACATTTTACTTCGCTAGCACTAGTTTATCTATTATGAATGTGTAGTTAAATGATATTACTTACAAACATTGAAATGAAGGATTACACAGTCTTGGCAAGGAATTACACAACTGAGCAACTACTAAAACTAAATTGCAAGGAAAGTAAATCATACAACATGAAAGTAATATCACACGACAGGAAAGTAAACTCACACCATGCTGGTAGTAAATCTTAAAACTAAATTCACACTTTGCTTAAAAGTAAAGACTAAAACTAATTCACACTCTACTAGAAAGTAAAGACAGACTAATTCACGCTCAGCTAGAAAGTAAATGCTAAGGATAAACTCACACTGTGCGGGAAAGTAAATATTAAAACTAAGTTCACACCGCTCCTAACAGAAAGGTAAATTGAATAAATTAAATCTATAATACCTCATTGCCAAATACCAGTTATTGTTCATAACCCAAGGTAGTAAATAGGATTATTGGATTAAGCACATTCATTGAATTCATGGATTGTAAAATAAGCTTCTAAATCATTAATCTACAAATTGAAATTGTATTGCAGAAATGAACTTCACATATGATAAGAAATGATTCTAACACACTATGGAAATTAAAGCACACTCACACTTGCATGAATTGAAACACACTCACACTTACAAGAAAGTAATTTACACTATGGTTTCAGCCACACTAAGCTATGAAGTTAGACACACTTGCATAATTAAAGAACTTAAATTAAAAATTCATCTATGAAAATAAATGGATCAAAATAAAATACATCCTATGCTAAGAAATAAAAATACGTTAGTCTAATTACAAAATAAATGAAATAAAGAACTACTATCTACATTAACAAAATAAATGTAATTCTTATTCCATCATAGCTTGGACTTGTTGCTCTAAGAGTCCTCCCCTTGGAATGGAGAAGGAGATCTTATTTATACATGAGTTTTGCATAACAAATAATAAATGAGCATCTAAAATATCATCATGAAGATCCAAAATATCCTCAACAAATTACTAATAATTTGGGTCTCAAAATCAATTCAAATGTAATCCCAAAATCTTTGCTAATTGTCCAAAACTAGTCAAACTAATATCCATCTCTTGTTCCAGTAATCCATCCTCATCCAATATCTCAATCCAAGTTGAATCTTCCATAATTCAAAAATGGATTTTTGCAGACTTTCAAAACTGTTCACAGATTGTTGTTACTTGTGCAAGTAACAGTAACACAAGTAACAACAAATAGTAAAATGTCAATTTTTCAGAAAGTACGATATGGTCTTTGAGATACTTTGAGGATATGCTTTTATTGACTCAATGATGCCTCATACAAGAAATATCAAGTAGCCACTTCATGGATCTTCGGATATGGAAGTAGTGGCAAGTGTCCACAAGTAACAACATCAAGCTTGTTTTTTCAAAAGTCATCAAACTCATCCACATTTCAAATATAAATGCAAAACATGTTATTTTTTTGATGTTGAATCATAATTGACATGAAAATACTAAAGATATGCAATGGAAAACACCTTAGGTCTAAATCCTGCACATAAGCATAAAAATGGATTAATTAGACATTAATATAAGGTTATGGACGAGCATGAATGGATTAAAAATAGGGAAATGAAGTTGTAAAATATAAGGTTATGGGCGAGCATGAATGGGTTAAAAATAGGGAAATGAAGTTGTAAAATAATGACAATTCCATGGCCCAATATCTCCCCTGGACTGAATATGTTGCATGTCCTCATGCAACTCAATACCCTTGTATCAACCAAGATGTAAGGGCTCCCATTTTTCAATGCAAACTGACTAAAAACCACTTGTGTAACACTCTTCTACTTTTCTAACTGATGATACTGGTTAAATACAACAATGCCCAAATGAACCTTGAAACCTCTTCAAACAATGGTTGTCCCATTTGCATTTTTCATAAAATAACCACTTAAGACACATGACATCATTCAATCATGAACAAAACAAGTGATATACTTATGATTTCTTGAATTCATGGTCACTTAGATCATCTTAACAACCTTATGTTTCATTCTCATAGCCAACATACCTTCAAAATTAACCCTCAAGTGTTTTTTAGTAGTTATGGTGGAGTAATAGCAAACCTGTTAAAGTAACAACAAACTGTTTTGTCATTTTCTCATAAACCACAAACTGGGTTTTTGTGAGATTTTGCAAGTATATTTTTACCAATCCATTGCTTATCGTGACAAAAAATTGGATATACCCATATCATGGATTTCGAGAAAAAGGAAAAATGGTTGTAGGTGATGATGCTTAATTTCTCAAAATTCATGCACTAGTTTTGCTTGGATTGAGAGCTTCCACCAACTAAAAATATTGCTCAACTATAAAGAAATATATGTGAAAAACAAATAAAAGGGAAGCATTGCCTTTACCCACCCAACATTTTGAGGAAATGAAAAACATTGTTGACTGCAAATTGAATAGATTTGTTGATTGTTGACTAGCTATAGGCTTCAATGTCAACGCAGATCCATGCTGGAGAAAATTAAACGACACTCATATAATCTCAAAAGGTATTAAAATGAAAATAGATGGTTGTAAGCTTAGACTCCACCTTAGATTTTGGGATTTGGTTGTCTTGGTTTGAATAGAGCATGTAACCCATCAAATTCCCAATGGATTGAGAAGGGAAATATTTTTAATTACAAAGAATGGAAATTGAGATGAGAAAGTGCAATAGATATCATGTTAAAGCCATAAATAATTTTCCCAGCAAAAACAAATTCAGAGTATGGTAAAAAGATGATGGTTGGTTGTGCTTATTATGTCACAAATTACCTCAAGCTACTGCACCATATGATGTTTGTTTATCCACAGTCTCCCCCAAACTAAATATTTTGCATGTCCTCAGGTAAAGGAAGAGATAGTATGTTATGCCTCTAGTACAAGCTACCTCAAAACTTCACTTCTTTGTTGCACTTTGCCATGACACAAGATTTCCACTACTTCCAACTTTTGTATTCATAATTTAATTTACTTGGTGTGATAGCATTGTCTATCCACTTGCAAACGCTTCTCAAATCCCACTTTTTCATTAATTTACGTTCCATCCATTGGTTGAGATACCCATCATGAAATCAAGTCAACTTTGGGAACTTTGTTTTCTTGTATCAACACTACCACCCCCAACATCCAAATTTTTTATATATGTGCTAGATGGAAACAGAAATTTGGATTACAAAAATGACGGTATGATTCTTGAAAATGATTGTGTGAGGGTGATTTTGATACCATATGGTTGTAGGTGAGTGTCCATAATGTATTACAAAAAAAATGACAATGCATAGGAAATCCTCATACCAACAAGAGATCACACTTACAGCTTCTTTGTATGTTGATCCAAGATGCTCAAATATCATCTAACCGTCACATAATTTGTAGACCCTCCATTTTTCATATTCAACAACACATTCATATCCACATTTACCTTTTATTCCAAGTATTATGCCATTTGTCTCCTTGGATATCCATCATCAATATTATATTTTTCATTGTATGAAGAGAAAATGGTGATTCCAACTGCGACAGCTCCAAAGGATAAAAAGTATAACCAATCAACCTTCTGATCATATGTAAAAATATGAATTGAAACATTCCACATACCCAATGTTAGAAGAAAATTATTAATAAGTGCAACCCTACTCATCTTTAGAAAAATAGTCCAAAACATAGAAAGCGATCAATGCAACAAAAATGGCAGAGTGGCATGTGAATTCCAATGATAAGCATATCCCCAATAATTAATTTTCTCCCTCTTTCTTTGTTAGCCACATGCACATCTGAAAATATAATGAGAACAAACCCTAAACATACTCCTACACCGATAAGTTGTCCAAGTTTGTCTTTCCATCCTATTGTATGACAACATGTATGGAATCACGTGCTTATGCATGAATGGATTCTACAATAGCTTATTATACTGTAGTTTCTTGTGAAGCAACCAATCCATTTCTTGAGTTGTCCATGGTATTTGCTACTTCCCATCTTACTGCTGGTTCTTGTGTGACGGTAATAAAGCTTTGGGTGTTACCTGTTAGATTTTCAACTTTTAATCAATATTATCTAGGATCTTATTTGAAAGAATGACAAGCACAACATAACACAATAGACACAAAGAATTTCCTCGAGGAAACCATAAAGGAGAAAACCCCGCAACTCCCTCAGAGATAGAATCTTCACCAATACAATATCACAAAAGTAAAACCCCAAAACAAAGATGGTCTTCGACAGCTCTCTCTCTTTCCTCCTATGCGAACTTGTCTTCTCTCTCTCACTAATGCGAGCCTGAGTGAGTGAGTGATGTATCCAAATGAGAGAGCTATGCTCTTTATTTATACTTTAACCTGGGGTGACCTTTTTACCCAACTGGGCCGACTTCTCTAGGAGACCCAGTAAACCCTTTACAATTTATTCTTTTGGGGGATTATTGCCCCAACTTACATTTGAGGATTTTACCTCAATGACCTAGGATGACTAAGCATCATAATGACATCCCCAAGTGGAGGAAAAACATCTCCGATGGGGGTACAAATAAAATACGATAATAAATACAATATAAAATACAAGGGAATATCTTCCGAAGTTACAATTACAACAACACTCCCTCTTAACTAGGAAGGTATTCTCTTGACACAGTCATCAACCCCATTGGACACAAGTCTGGATAACATCATCGTTGCTTGGATCATCATCAATGTTGGAACTGTTGATGTATATGTAACTTCGGAATGTATTTCACATATATGTATATTGTATTCCTATAGAGATGTTATTATTCCTCTATACGGAAGTGTCGTCATTTATATTGTAAGTGTCGTAACTTATACTTGATGGGTTATTAGACCACCTTGTTGGGGTTGGCCCTGTATAAGTCATGTGGGTCGAAGGGTTATTAGACCACCCTATTGGGGGTCGGCCATGTGGGTCAAAGGGTTATTAGACCACCCTATTGGGGGTCGGACCAGTCAGCATTATGTTATGTGGTTAAGTTCGAGCCTACATGAGTTAGGTAAAAAGGCAAGTCAAGTCAAGTATAAATAGAGTGCGGGAGGCACTCTATTTGCTCACTCACTTCTCTCTCATGCACTCAAGGAGGAGTGGCGCACTTATGGAGGAGGAGGATCTGCTGCTAGGTTGTGTCTATCTCTTATGGTTGTTTGTATCATTTCTCTATCTATCTCTGAGGAAGTTATTGGGGTTTTTCACCTTTATGGTTTTCCCCAAGTAAATCTTTGTGTCTCTTGTGTGCTTGCATTATTATCTCCATGATTGATATGCTGTAGATATGCTATACATGTTGTTCTCTCAGTTAAGATCCTAGATCAGATTGAAGTAAATTCTGAAAATTTAACATGGTATCAGAGCTAGCCTGAAAGAAGGCATGATATGGCATGTATGACACTTGTTGCACTTACGATGCTAGGGCTTGATATAGCAAAAACCAGTCATCGTAGAATTTTCGCTATAAATCCGTTTTGGAGAAGTTTTCGGATCTGAAATTGTTACAGGACAAAGATAAGATCCCCATGTACCTTGTGTCCAAAGGACAACCTCTAATTCGTTGTACTTTGTGATTTATGATCTGTACAATATAGGGTTTCTGCCTCTTCCAGATCTGAGTCAAAATCAGGTGACCTTGGGAAAAAGGTCATAACTTGGGCTAGGAAGCTCCAAATGAAATTTAGTGAAAAGTGACAGGTAGTACACAGACTGTAATATCTCAGAAAACTTTTTCAGAGGCCTAAGTTGAACCAGTGACACGTGGCACGCCGTTCAAGTTCGCACTCCTGTATTATCCCAAAACAGGTCACGTTGCAACATTTGGCATAACTCTCTCTCAGAGAATCCAATTGAGGTCAGACCTATCAGGATGGAAAGGAAACAGGTCAGGCTATCTCAGGAAACTTTTTTCAGACCCTGTGGGTTGAAAATTTTAGAGTTACACCAGAAATAATCAGGTACATATTTCTATCAAAACATAATTATTTTTGAGTACCTTCATTCATGGCTTCCGGAATTTAGGGCTTTGGAGAAAGTTGGATTTTTTGTAATCGGAGACCACGGCTGAATGCTACTCATCAAAATAAAAATTTAGAGACCAAGATCAGAATTTTTGGCTGGGCAGAAGGTCGGGCTTGATCAGACCCTAGTTCGGGACTTTGATCAGAAAAGTGGAAAATTAGGGCTTCTGTAAAAATGGGAATTTTTGAAATCTGTGACCATGGCTGGAAGCTCCTCAGAAAAATAGAAGCTTAGAGCTTTGGATCAAACCTTTTGGTTGGGAAAAAGAGTGTGCTTCATCAAACCCCAGTTCAAGGTCACGTCCAGTGAATCCGGAAGTTTCAAAGGCAAAATTGAGGAGTGAAACTTTGCAGTTTTCAAATTCTGAATATACCAGTTTGATCAGCTCATCAAGGCGCATATTTCTATCCTTTCAAAAGTTTGAAATTCAAAGTTTGAATTTTTGGGGTTTCTCTGACAAACCCATATCCAGCTCCAGGTCCAGTTCTTGCAAATCAAGTGGATTGGGTTAATCCTAGAAGAAGATGGATTGGTCACTTGCATAAGTGAAGAAGTTCCTGTTTCAGAGGGAGATGAGGATAAGGCTTTACATAAGGAGATTACAAGCGATCTCGACAGGTATGACTCATCGAGGTATGTTTTGAGATTTGTTCATGATTAATTTTATGGTATGTTTGTCTTCATGTTATTACGGTTAGTACAATCTTGATTTTAGATTTGTCGTATCACCTTAACAAAATTATGAATGCATGATAGAAGATATTCATTGGTTAGGGTGTTGACACTTATGATTGTACTAATGCATTATGGTGTTGTATGAGGTTTAAGTTGTCTACTAACATGAAAGGTACACCAAGAAAGACAAATCATGTTCCAGTTCAAGAACATATGATCATGATGACATGAGGATAAAGACTCATCCATTGTCATGGATCTCATAGAAGATCCATTTACGAGGTATGTATAACTTGGTTTTATAATGGCTAACCTATGAGATATACAGGTTACTAGCACAAGTCAATGAAGAAGAACAAGAAGACATCATGTGAGTATGTTAGACATAACTAACTAGCATGCTAATCCAGGTATGTTTTTCCTATATCAAGATAGAATCCTACCTTGGGTTAGGATCTTATACTGTTGTTGATAATGATTATTCATGAAGTCATAGGTTTGAATAATCATAGTTGTATGCATATTATGTTTCTTACCATAATTGATGATATGACTAACCAGAAGAATCATGAAGGTATAGGTTCGAATAATCATAGGTTTTATGCATATTATATCTCTTATCTTGATTGATGATTCAACTAACTCGAAGAGTCATAGGTTTGAGTAATTACAGGTTTAGACATGTTATGTTTCTTATGATTTGACTAACCATAAGAATCCTACATAAACCTTGAATGCTAATGCTTATTATTTCTGTTTGAAATGATCATGACTATACATGCTTGAGATTATTGTGTTTTAATAGTATACTAATGAATGTATGATTTTATATGAGTTCGCAAGGATAACACAATCATGATACTAATAAGCATGCATAGGGACCAAGGATGAATATGAGTTCAAGAACAGGTAATTCAGGAAGCAAAGATCAAGAGGGAGTACACTCCAGTGGTTTATGCAAGGATGTAGATATTCAGAGGGAGTTGACCATCTCTCTTCACTCCACAACAGAAAGGTGTAAAAGAAGCTAATTCAGATTAGGACTCCAGCAACTCCTGCAAGGAAGCGAAGACTCAGAGGGAGTCCACCCAACGAACAAAGAAAGATAAGTATTTTAATCATCATTTCTTGCATATTTGTTTGTTTAAATAAAATTGTTCAATGATGTATATGCTCATGTTCCTAGACTTAGGATATGTATTGTGCATGGTAGAATAGTTGCATTAATGAAGAGTATACTACTAATATACATGGGTAAGTGGCCTATGGCACTGTACAACATTCCATTGCTACTTATCTAGAATGAAACCTCTTTGCTGACATGTTGAGAGTTGTGCACACTCTTAACAATGTTCTAGTAGAGATTGGAAGGCATCTAGAAAGTTACAGGATATGGATAAATGTTGTATTGAAGCATTGGCTAAGATAATTGCATGACTGTATGACATATTTCTTTATGTGTAAGAATTTGTTCTGAAAATTATGAGATGTTTCTAATCATGCAATTTAACCTGTTTTGTAGGAAAGACCGTATATCTTCACCTACAAAAGGACTACAACATTTGTTCCAGCAACAAAGATATCTATTGAAGATATTGAAGTTCCTAGGATCTGGGATGAAGAAATGGAATGCCATGATCCGTCGATCATGAAGAATGATGTTTGGGATGTAGTCCCAAGACCTGAAGGGAAGTTTGTTATGACTTCCATATGGAACTATCAGATCAAGCATGTTGCAGATGGCAGCATTAAGAAATATAAAAGTGATGAAATAGAAGATGCACCAGATGGATTTCAAGACAGCATGGTGTAGTCATATATGTGTGCAGAACTTGGTATGGTAGGATAGACAGCTTTCTATCCAGTTTGGGCTTTACCAAGAGTAAAGCGGATTCCAACCTTTACTACAAGGTTGAGGAAGGAAATCTAGTGATACTACTTTTGTATGCGGATAACCTGTTTGTTACAGGTGAAGATAGATTGATTGTCGACATGCAGCGGAAGCTTACTACCGAGTTCGAGATGAAATATTTGGGAATGATGCACTATTTGTTTTTGGCATGGAGGTGTGGTAGAGTGATGGAATCTTCCTTGGACAAGGGAAGTCTGCAGTAGAGATCCTGAAGAGGTTAGGGATGATGGATTGCAAGGCCATGGCCACACCTATGGCATCGAATCTGAAGCTTCTTGGCGATGCTTCATCTGAGCTGGTTGATGTCTCTATGTATCGTCAGATGATTGGGTCCTTGATGTACCTGACGAACACAAGACCAGATATTTGCTTTGCTGTGAACACATTGAGCCAGTTCCTGATGGATCCAAGGAGTGTTCACCTGGTTGATGTAAAGCATGTTCTGAGGTACCTGAAGGGTACAGTGGATTATGGGCTCAAGTATGAAGCGAATCAAAAGTTTAACCTACAAGGTTATGTTGATTCAGATTGGGCTGGCAGTGCTGCAGATAGGAAGAGCACATCTCGGTGCTGCTTCAGTATGGGATCAGGCGTGATCTCTTGGTTTAGCAGGAAGAAGTCCTGCATAGCACTGAGTACAGCTGAGGCAGAGTATGTTGCAGCATGTTCAACAAGTTGTGAGGCAGTATGGCTACGGAAGCTACTGTCTGAGTTATTTGATCTCCCGTTGGAGGCTACTGGTATCTTCTGTGATAACCAGAGTTGTGTGAAGCTGTCCGAGAACCTAGTGTCTCATGACAGGTCGAAACACATAGATATCAAATATCACTATATCAGGGATATGGTGCAGAGAGGAGCTGTGAAGCTTCTGTATGTTGCGACGGACGAGCAGATTGCAGATGTGCTGACGAAGCCACTAGCCAGAGTGAAGTTCGAGTACTTCAAAGAGAGGCTTGGCGTTCTTCATATCGAGGACACTTCGAGGAAGAAGTGATGGACACATTTGCTGAATCCATTCCAAGCATGTTGGAAGGAGGATTCTTCACATGGCTGTGGATGTAAGCGCTGGATGATGGGCATCAGGATGATGTTCTAGTTTCTGCTGGATATGATCAGTTGGATCATTTTTATGTATGTACGCATCATGTTGGATGCTGGATATGATCAGTTGGATCATTTTTATGTATGTATGTATGCATCATGTTGGATGCTGGATATGATCAGTTGGATCATTTATATGTACGCATCGTGTTGGATGTTGGATATGATCAGTTGGATCATGTGTATGTATTTTGTATATGCATCATGTTGGATGCTTGGACCATGTATCTGTATATGTATCAGGTGGATACATTGTATGATCAGGTGGATCATGTGAGGTGATATGTATCATGTATTTGTATCAGGTGGATACATTGTATGATCAGGTGGATCATGGATGATGATATGTATCAGGTAGATACGTGGTATGCATCAGATGGATGCATTGTATGATCAGGATGATCATGGATGCCGAGCTTCAGGATGTTGCTCCATATGACATGCAGCAGGACCTTGCAATGATGATGATCAGGATGATCATGGATACATCAGGATGATGTATGGTGAGTATCAGGTTGATACTCTATGGCCATGGATCAGGTTGTGCAAGATGAGCATGTAATCCGGTGCCCTGGGAGATTTGCAGATGGTCTTTCGAGGTTTTTCCTATGGCATGTAATTCGGTGCCCTGGGACATCTGGCAAATGCTCTTTCGAGGTTTTGCTCTGGAAAGACATATAATTCAGTGCCTTGGGAGATCTGCAGATAGTCTTTCAAGGTTTTTCCTATGGCATGTAATTCGGTGCCCTGGGATATCTGGCAGATGCTCTTTCGAGGTTTTGTCCTATGGCATGTAATTCGGTTCCCTGGGAGATCCGATAGGTTGGGCTGTGTGCCCGTAATCAGTCCTGGGATGCTCTTGCGAGGTTTTTCCATGACCACATGTAATTCGTTGCCCTGGTAGATCCTATAGGTAGAGTTGTGTGCTCGTAACAGCCTGAGATGCTCTTGCGAGGTTTTGTGGTGAGGTCACATGTAATTAGGTGCCCTGGGAGATCCTATAGGTAGAGCTGTGTGCTCGTAACATCCTGGGATGCTCTTTTGAGGTTTTGTGATGCACGTAATAAGTCCTGAGGATTCCATAGTATGGCCAGTGATGATGAAGACCTGCAAGTGGTGGGCCTACATCCAGTATGAAAAAGGACTGGCTCTATAGAACTTCCTATGACGAGTAGATTCAGAGAATGATTGAGATAGCAGCAGCAGTGACGATGATGATGACTCGATGACGATTATCCAGTGACGATGATCTAGAGAAGATGACTTGTGCTAGAAGAACTGTGATGAGAAATACCTTCCTAGTTAAGAGGGAGTGTTGATGTATATGTAACTTCGGAATGTATTTCACATATATGTATATTGTATTCCTATAGAGATGTTATTATTCCTCTATACGGAAGTGTCGTCATTTATATTGTAAGTGTCGTAACTTATACTTGATGGGTTATTAGACCACCTTGTTGGGGTCGGCCCTGTATAAGTCATGTGGGTCGAAGGGTTATTACACCACCCTATTGGGGGTCGGCCATGTGGGTCAAAGGGTTATTAGACCACCCTATTGGGGGTTGGCCCAGTCAGCATTATGTTATGTGGTTAAGTTCGAGCCTACATGAGTTAGGTAAAAAGGCAAGTCAAGTCAAGTATAAATAGAGTGCGGGAGGCACTCTATTTGCTCACTCACTTATCTCTCATGCACTCAAGGAGGAGTGGTGCACTTATGGAGGAGGAGGATCTGCTGCTAGGTTGTGTCTATCTCTTATGGTTGGTTGTATCATTTCTCTATCTATCTCTGAGGAAGTTATTGGGGTTTTTCACCTTTATGGTTTTCCCCAAGTAAATCTTTGTGTCTCTTGTGTGCTGCATTATTATCTCCATGATTGATATGTTGTAGATATGTTGTACATGTTGTTCTCTCAGTTAAGATCCTAGATCAGATTGAAGTAAATTCTGAAAATTTAACAGGAACATCGTCATCAACACTGGATCATCATCAATGCTAGAACATCGTCATCAACACTGGATCAACGTCAATGCTGGAACATCGTCATCAACATTGGATCATCATCATCGTTGTTGTTGCAATCCTCATCATGTCGATCATCGATTGGTCACATATATTGAATATAATCATCATAGGAAGTTCTACAAAACCAACCCTTTTTCATGTTGTATGTAGGCCTAGCTCTCATGTAGGTCTTCATCATCTCTACGAGCAAGCCATCAAGTAGGCACAACCCAAGACCAGTCATTACATTGCCACAAGAATCACCTGTGTCTCCTACTATCGCCTCGTCGTATCTAGATCATCTCATCATTACACGGAGCACAGCCCAGATGCACATCACATGTCCCGCAACGGTTAGCCCGCGTCTACCAATATGGGAGGACAAACCTGCCACCATACGAGTTCATGCCTAGGCGCACACACAGTGTCTTAAGACCGGTGGACGTCTCCAGTATGGGAGGCACAAACCTACCACCATACAATATCTCATCTACCAACATGGGAGGCACAAACCTACCACCATGCGAGACCCAACCCTTACATCTACCAACATGGGAGGCACAAACCTACCATCATGCGAGAATGGCTCATCCATTACATCTACCAACATGGGAGGCACGAACCTACCACCATGTGAGAATGGCTCGACCCTTACATCTACCAACATAGGAGGCACAAACCTACCACTATGCGAGAATGGCCCAACCCTTATATCTACCAACATAGGAGGCACAAACCTACCACTATGCAAGAGTGGCCCATGTGCATCTACATCTTCCAGACTCATCTCTCCCTCTTAGGAGGAACCTCGATCTAGAGAACACCAAGCTTCTCTCTGAAGTACTCGAACTTCACTCTGCCTAGCGGCTCAGTTAGTACATCGGCTATATGCTCGTCCGTCGCAACATATTAGAGCTTCATTGCTCCTCTCTACACCATATCCTTGATATAGTGGTACTTGATCTCAATGTGCTTCGACTTGTCATGGAACATTGGGTTCTCAGATAAATTCACACAACTCTGGTTGTCACAGAAGATACAAGTCGGCTCTAACTGGAGATAAAACAAATCAGACAGTAACTTCCTAGCCGAACAAGCTGTGACATACTCTGCTTCGGTTGTACTCAGTGCCACGCACGACTGCTTCCTGCTAAACCAGGATATCATACTAGATCCCATACTGAAGCAGCATTCTAAAGTTCTCTTCCTATTAGCGGCACTTCCTGCCCAATACGAATCAACACAACCCTGCAATTTAATCTTCTAATTTGTGTCATACCTGAGCCAATAATCAAGTGTACCCTTCAAGTACCTCAATATATGTTTTGTAGCAACCAGGTGAGCTTGTCTCGGATCCGTCAGGAACTGGCTCAAAGTATTCACAGCAAAGCATATGTCTGGTCTCGTGTTCGTCAGGTACATCAATGACCTATTCATCTGACGATACATCGTGGCATCAACTGTCTCTAATGAAGCATCACAAGTAGCTTCAATTTTTATGCCATAGGTGTGGCCATATCCTTATAGTCCATCATTCTGAACCTCTTCGGAATATCCACTACATACTTCCCTTGTCCAAGGAAGATTCCATCCTTACTCCGCCACACCTCCATGCCTAGGAAATAGTGCATCATACCCAGGTCCTTCATCTCGAACTCTGTGGCAAGCTTCCTCTCTGCATCAGTGATAAGCTCATCCTCCCCTGTTACAAATAGGTCATCTACATAGAGTAGAAGTATCATTGGATTTCCCACTTCAACCTTGTAGTAAAGGTTGGAATCCGCTTTACTCTTGGTAAAGCCTAAACTCATCAAGAAGTTTTCCATCCTGTCATACCACGTCCTGGGTGCCTGTTTCAATCCGTACAAGGCCTTATTCAACTTGCACACATGAGTATGTATGTCATGTGTCTCAAATCCAAGTGGTTGCTCCATGTACACTTCCTCTTCTAATACACCATTCAAGAATGTTGTCTTGACGTCCATCTGGTGTACCTTCCATTTCATCACTGCATCCAGTGCTAGTACTGATCTGATGGAAGTGTATCTTGCTATAGTTGTGAATGTCTCCTCATAGTCTATGCCTTCCTTCTGGGAGAATCCATGTTTTACAAACCTTTCCTTCTGTTTCTCAATGATACCATCTGCAACATGCTTCATCTTTTATATCCACTTCTAAGTCACAACAGACTTCCCTTCTGGTCTCAGAACTACCTCCCAGACATCATTATTCATAATCGACTGGTACTCCTCGATCATGGCATCCTTCCATTCTTTATTTTTTTCCGCTTCCTCATAGTTGGAAGGTTCTTTGTCAATGATGTCGCACAACAGGTCCACATAGTTGGACTATGGTCTAGGTATCTTAATTTCTCTGTGCATCCCCTCTAGAGCACTATACTTCTCTGCATCTTGTATTTCCTCTCGTACCCATGCTGCCTTCCTCTTATGGGAGTTCTTCTCACTAGGTGGATCTACAGGTTCTTGTAGTTATTCCATGTCGCGGTCCACGGGAGCTTCTTGAATTGTCTTTTAGATAACTTCATAAGTCTTCTTGAATGTGATAACTGAATCATCGTTACAAGTTTCTCATGATCTTTCCTACAAGTCAATTTAGTTGCGTGATTAGAAACATTTCATAATTTTTTAAAACAAATTCTTATGCATAAATAAATAGGTCATACAGTCATGCAACTATCTTCGCTAATGCTTCAACACAACATTCATCCATATCCCGTATTTATATGATAACTTCCTAGATGCCTTCCATCTCTACCATAACATTGTTAAGAGTGTGCACTACTCCCAACATGTCAGCAAAGAGGTTTCATTCTAGATAATTAGCAATGGAATGTTGTACAGTACCATAGGCCACTTACCCATTACTTGCATATTAGTAGTATCTTTGTTCATTAATGCAATTTTTCTAACATGCATAATATACATCCTAAATCTAGGAACATAAGTATGTACATGACTGAAAAATATCATTTAAGTAATTAGATATACAAGAAATGACAATTCAAATACTTATCTTTGTTTGGTTGTTGTGTGGACTCCCTCTTGATCTTTGCTTCCTTGCAGGAACTCCTGGAGTCCCTGACAGTGTGCTCCCTCTTCATCGTATGCTTCTGAAGTCCTATGCCTTATGATCGGAAATGTTGAGCAAGTATTCTACGTGCTGGAGTATACTTTGTATGTCCTTTTCTTCTATATCTTAACCAATGTTGAAATGGATGAGAGGCTTCCATGGAACATTGATCTTTATTTGTTTTCCAGAGTCCAACTCTTTAGTAGCTTCTTCTACTCCTTTCATTTAATACTGAAAGTCATATCTAGCTTCACCTTATGAGGTGGAACCTTCTGAATGAACCCATGTAATTGGTTACCTTCATTACAATACATATTATTCATCACTTGAAGAATCTTCACTTTCTTCTCTGGTTCTCTTTCTTGCAGGTTAATCATCTTCCACGATGTGAGCATGGTGTCTTTTCTTGTTGGTCTTCTTCTTCTTGGAGACACTTTTGTTTCTGGGACAATCTCTGGAGTAGTGTCCCTTCTCATCACAAGTATAACATCTGATGTTGGATAGATCTCTTTTGGATCTTCTATAGTTCTCCCTCTGATTTTGATGGTTGTTCTCCCTCTTACTATGATTATGGTGCTCCTTCTTCTTATGATTTCTTATGGCGTGTGTTGTGAGATCGTGGTCATCATTTTCCCCCATCTTCTCATTCCACAAGTCGAGATTATTCTTGTGTACATTCCTCCCATAGTCTACTAAATGTGATCAATATTTTCCTGTCACATATCCATTGAATGAATGAGTCTCATGATCTTGGGAGACCATTCGAGGTGGTCAGAACAATCTCACTTTCTTTTTCCTTCTCTTCAAATGCTTCGAGTTGTTCCTTTATTGTTGAGACCCTTGTAAAATAGGATTGCATGGTCTCGGCATTCTGGATCTTTATATTCTTAAGTTGGTTCCTGAAGGTCATCTTTCGATTTATTTTCTTTCCTTCAAATAGCTTTGTCAAAGCATCAAACATTTCCTTGGGTGTCTTCAAATATGACACATGTGGGATGAGATGATCCTTGATAGAATATGAAATGATTCTCTTTGCCTTAACCAATGTCTTCTTGTGGATGGCTTTAGCCTGATATCCCTCTGGTGTTGGAACTTCTTCATTCGCGAACTTGTCCAAATAATTTTCTTCAAGGACAAGAGAAATCCTATACTTCCATGCTTAGAAGTTATCAGCTACTTCAAGCTTATCCTCAAGATTGGTGTGGTGAGACATATTGAATGACTACTTCAAATGGAAATAGCAAAGCTTTTAGGTCTTACCACTTTGAGATGCCCAAAACTGGTTCTGGAGCTGGCTGGCCTAGGGTTTGTTAGAGAAACCCTAATTTTCCAAACTTGGAATTTGGAACTTCTAATTGGACAGATAGATGTGCCTCCTTAAGTAAATTTGTCCAATGTACTCACTTCCCCAAATCTGTGAACAAAATCCTGAGATAGATGATGCCCTAATTTTCCTCCCGGCAGTAGTGACAAGTCAAAAATTGAAAATTCTCAGAATTTGATTTTGCTTCGACATAAATATGCGCCCTCCTAGGGTGAGTTATCCTAGCATCCTTTTCTTGATGATATGTGGAGAGAAGACCTCTAATTTAGAATCCTTAGCTTCTCGCAACTGCACAATGTCTTCTTTTCAGGTTAGCTCTGATACCATGTTAGATTTTCAACTTTTAATCAATATTATCTAGGATCTTATCTGAAAGAATGACAAGCACAACATAACACAATAGACACAAATAATTTCTTCGAGGAAACCATAAAGGATAAAACCCTGCAACGTCCTCAGAGATAGAATCTTCACCAATACAATATCACAAAAGTAAAACCCCAAAACAAAGATGGTCTTTGGCAACTCTGTATTTTTCCTCCTATGCGAACTTGTCTTCTCTCTCTCACTAATGTGAACTTGAGTGAGTAAGTGATGTATCCAAATGAGAGAGCTATGCTCTCTATTTATACTTTAACCCGGGATGACCCTTTTACCCAATTGGGACGACTTCTCTAGGAGACCTAGTAAACTCTTTACAATTTATTCTTTTGGGGGACTATTGCCTTGAATTACATGGGAGGATTTTACCTCAATGACCTAGGATGACCAAGCATCATAATGACATCCCCAAGCAGAGGAAAAACATCTCCGATGGAGGTACAAATCAAATACAATATAAAATACAAGGGAATATCTTCCGAAGTTACAATTACAACAACACTCCCACCATTGGTTTTTGTGTAGCAACAAAAAAAAATCTTCTTCCCATAGCTTCTTTAGCTTGGCTAAGTCTAGTATTCCCCCATTTCTTATTGTTGGTTCTTATGTGGAAACAACAAGGATTCTTTCTCCCCGTTGTGGGTTCTTGTGTGACAACAATAAGACTTCCTACATTTGGTTCTTATGTGGTAGCAGCAAGCAGTCAGGGGGTGTGGGAGTGTACTCAATGATGGATGAATTAGAGATGAGTTAATGGGATGTTGTAAGAATGAACCAGGATGGTGAGGGATGGGAAAGAGTGACTATGGATGATGGTTTCCTCCCCCCTCCCAATTTGAATACTTTTGTGCACTTGGAAATATAACAAATCAAGAAAAAGAGGGACAAAGGCTCAAGTGTGTTTCCAAACACAACTCCATAGCATTCAATGAACTGTGATTAAAAAAAGTAAAAACAAGCATACCTGCAACTACCTATGAAACCCATGATATATGTAGTAGCGTCTGAGGGGAAAGAGATGTGATATGTCCAAAATGATGTCAAAAATTGCAAGAAACTGCAATGTGGAGCTTGGAATTTGTAGCATGATGAATTGTAAACTGATATATGAAGCTGAGAACATGTAGCATGAGGAGATGTGGAACAAGATTCTGTTGTATCAATGAGTTTTGGAGGTCCTTATTCAAATATCAACTTGGAGATATTTATTTATAGATCAACTTGGATGGAATTATTTATTTCTTACTTTATTTGTAACCCTTGTCCACCACTAAGCTGGGTTTCAAACAATATTTATCTAACTGCGCCCAGAGAGTTTTCACAGTTAGAATTTTATTATTCCCAAGGAATACCCACCAGCAAGTTGGTTTTCAAGCATTCCAAGGTCTATTGGCGCCTGAGACAGGTTTTCACCATCAAATTTTATTTTGAACTAGGGTAGGACATGGGGAGAACTTGGCATTGTAAGTGGGATAAGTTATCTTTATTTTGTGGGTTAGAGGTGGTTGGATCAAACAATCATGGAAGTGATGGGGTGGTGGAGGTTGAATTTCATCTAAATGTAGTGGATATATTAATGATATTCTAGTCATTGGATTTTAGACATAACCACATAAGCAAATGAGGCTTAATGAACTTCAACATGCATGTATCATTGGGCTAAGAAGAAGGAAATGCATAGACATACCATAGTGTTGGTGAAATGAGCATGAAAATCATGAGATCTTCTGCAAGGATTCTTTGGTAGCAGTGGGATAACAATGGGACTTGAGTTCTAAAACATTTTTCTTCACATGTTCCACACATCAATTCTTCATTTGTTGTATACTCAATCCATTTTCAAATTTGAGAAAAAATCTTCTTCTTGGTAAGCAACAATTGGAACACTTACGTAGCAAGATTGTAAGAACATGGGATTCAAATCATGCAAGGAAGATAATTTTCAAATTGTTCTGACTGTTGAATCTTGAATGTTTGAAGGGTATTCCCATTTGGCATGAAATTTTGTCTTCAAGAATCACTCGTGCATGTATTGACCTTCTTCGATCTTTCGAGGACCTACAAAAAAAAACTAGCACTTTCCTTAAATAAAACATGATATCATGGAAGAAGAGAGGTGTGAAATCTCTCTTCATCCAACACTTATGCAAAAAAACAACAATTAGTTCTTATAAAACAAATCCAAGAAAGAATAACAAAGACAAAATTCATTTTATACTTGCGGGGAAGCGGTGACCACCTAGACTAACCAGTAGTGTTTTGATAAAAAAAATCTTCATTTCTCGTCTGATTTGAGTGATTACAAATCCAAATGAAAAAAAATCCAGAGATTTATATCCATTAGAAACAAGTTTTAAAAATTCCATGAAATGATATAACAAGTTTGCTAAGTAACACCCTGCATGGCAGAGTCGTTTTCGATTTCTGGTCTAGACCAACAGTTACTGTTTTTTGAATAATTTTTTAGTTTGATAACGGATTGACGTGATTCCAACTGGAGGTTAAATTAGATTCATGTAAGTATATCCAATAGAAACCAATTTTGAAGGCAATAATAATTTATAGTTCAAATATTCCAATGAACACCGGAGAAAACAAAGTTTTCAAAGTGTAGATTTATGACAACCAATCAGTATTTTGGTCATAAGTTTCATACGATTTTGAAATGAAGAGATTCAAATTGTGTTGGAAACTAGATTCTTAGAAGAACATTCCATAGAAATAAGTTTTGAAAAATCATCCATTAGGTCTCCCAAAATGTGACTGTCCTAACTCTATTCTTGAGCTTCCTACTGTCACCAAGTCAGTATTTCGACCATATCTTTCTCGTTTCATACTCAAATTGAAATATTCAAATTGGATTAGAAACTAGAATTAAAGGGATACTTTGGATAGAAACATGTTTTAAAATTTGTACCCATATGTTCACTCAATACCTGACCGTCCCGACTGTGTCTCAGTGAATTCCAACAAGCCAAAATGCCACAAAATTTAATAAACAAAACATAGCTCCCAAACAATTATTCGAGTAGGTGTGAATGTTTGCAATCATATAAATTTTAATGAAATACATACAGATATCCAAATTTTAGGAATTGAGTACCTAGATTGACTTACATAGTGTGTTGTAGCAGTTGCTGCAACTCCTAAAAAATGATATGATTTTCAAAATAAAATATGTGTAATTTTGTGGTTGTGTTATTTTCAGTTTAGAATATAATCTAAAATGTCATATGAAAATGAAATACAACCACTTACCAAAATGATCGTACGTATCAATCCTGAAAGCTTATGTATTTTCATGCCTCCTCCTCTATTGGGATTTTCATTCATGAATGCTACCTTCCTCTCACGAACTTCCTGCAAAAGAGAGATTAGTAATATGGGTGTCTCTTACTGCACCATGTGTTCATGAATTCTTATTTGAAGCATTTGCTCTACTCATGCATCCTATATGCTTTTCAACCCATGCAATTTATGTGATTTTTTGCAGGTGAGACGAGAGCCTACCATGGGGCCCTCTTTTGGAGGGATTGGTGGTAGGTGAGTAGGTTCTTACCTCCCATCTTTACTTCTCAGGCCTCAATAGCACCAGAAATAATGCAACTAAAACCAACACTAGTTTGTATTTTTGCACCCTTGATAACCTCCCCGGTAAAAGTTCCAAAATGTGGGGCAAATTAATTGCTTATGAAAACAATCAATTCCAAACATAAATTATCAACCAGGGTACGTCTTGTTATTTCAAGGTTACCGTGCAAAAATATATGTAGGATACAATTTCCTCCCTTAGCACTGGTTTATCTATTATGAAGTTGTAGTTCAATGATCTTACTTACAAACATTGGTATGAACAATTGCACAGTCTTGGCAATGAATTACACAACTAAACAAATACTGAAACTAAATTGCAAGGAAATTAAATCACACAACATGAAAGTAAACTCACACAACAGGAAAGTAAACTCACACCATGCTGGAAGTAAATGTTAAAACTAGATTCACACTTTGCTTAAAAGTAAAGACTAAAACTAATTCACACTCTGCTAGAAAGTAAAGACTAAAAGTAATTCACACTCTGCTGGAAAGTAAATGCTAAGGCTAAACTCACACTGCATAGGAAAGTAAATATTAAAACTAATTTTACACCACTCCCGACATATAGGTAAATTGCATAAATGGAATCTATAATCTATCCTTGCCAAATACTAGATATCGTTTATACCCCAAGGTAGTAAATAAGATTATTGCATTAAGCATGTACATTGAATTCATGGATTGTAAAATAAGATTCTAAATCATTAATCTACAAATTGAAATTGTATTGTAGAAATGAACTTCACATATGATTAGAAATTAATCTAACACACTATGGAAATTAAAGCACACTCACACTTGCATGAATTGAAACACACTCACACTTACAAGAAAGTAATTTACACTATGGTTGCAACCACACTAAGCTATGAATTTAGACACACTTACATAATTAAAGAACTTGAATTAAAAATTCATCTATGAAAATAAATGGATCAAAATAAAGTACATCCTATGCTAAGAAATAAAAAGACATTAGTCTAATTACAAAATAGAGAAATTAAAGAACTACTATCTACATTAACAAAAGAAATCAAAAGAAGGATCTCTTATTGTACATGAGTTTTGAAAAACAAATAATAAGCGAGGATCCAAAATATTATCACGAAGATCCAAAATATCCTCAACAAACTACTAATAATTTGGGTCTCAAAATCAATTCAAATCTAATCCCAAAATCCTTGTTAATTATCCAAAACTAATCAAACTAATCTCCATCTCTTGTTTCAATATTCTATCCCCGTCCAATATCTCAATCCAAGATGAATCTTCCATAATTGAAAAATGGATTTTCATGGAATTTCAAAATGGTTCATGGATTCCTGTTACTTGTGGAAGTAACAACAAATAGTAAAATGTCAAATTTTCACAAAGTACAATCTAGGTCTTTGAGATACTTTGAGTATAGGTTTATATGGACTCAATGATTCCTCATACAAGATATATCAAGTAGCCACTTAATGGATATTCTGACATAGTTTAATGCCCGCCTTGGTGCATTGATTGACCGCAGACTTGAGGACACTTGCCAAGTGACCCGACCAAATAAACTTTAGTAATTGGTCCTTTGAGTATTGAAAATGCTTGAACGACTGAAGAACGCATGATGATTTGCATAACGACGCAATGAATGACACTTATAGAAATTGAAACCTTACTTAATAATGAATGCTCTGCTTAAATGATTAGTGAATTTATGAAATGAATGATGAATGAATGTTATATAGAATGATGAATGTTAGATATGCTCGACTAACTGAGATAGAATGATGAATGATAGATATCCTCGACTAATTGAGATATAATGATGAATGATAGATATGTTGAAACGAGAATTATGAAATAGAGATGATTAAATGAAATATATGCTCGAATGACTGAGAAACTAGGAAACGAAAGTGATTAGATGATATATGCTAGATTGAGAAATTATGAAATAAAAATGATTGAATGAAATAGATGCTCGACCGACTGAGATATTATGATGACTGATGAAAATATTTGATAGGGAAAATGAAGAATGATAGAGATACTCGACTGATTGAGATATTATGATGATGAATGATGAAATGCTTTGATAGTGCAGCGCTATTTAATGTGTGCTTGAGTGTGTGTGTGCAGTGGGAGGTAAGACGATTTACCGACTGAACCACAATGGAATTATAGGGGTCGTAAGAACGGAAAGAACACATAGGGGTACGACGACAAACTGTCGACCCTGAATTAGCACTCCACGCATGGTTCGGAAGCTTGCGAGCTGGTCCGAGGAAGTGTGTGCCGTACGGGCGAGGCCATACCGACTTAGTCGCGTACGAGAGTTGAGGGGCGTGTGATAAGGAGAACCTTATCCCTCAGCAGCCCTTAGTCTCCAAGAAGTGTAGTCGAGAGATCACGGTAACGACTCCCCAATCGCTACATAGTTCTCTTCACAAGAAGAAAGAAAAGGAATTGTCGGAAGGGCCCACTGAGAGGTACCTAGAAAAGAATAATAAGAAAGAAAAGGAATTGTCAGAAGGGTCCGCCAAAGAGGTACCTAGACAAGAATGAGATGAAAGAAATGGAATTGTCAGAAGGGCCCGCTGAAGGGGTACCTAGACAAGAACAGGAAGAGATTATCAATCAATTTTGCATAATGGAAATCCCACATGTAAAGTAAATAAAAACAATAATAAAAGAATAAATTCATTTTATTTTATTACTTTTGAAAAGGAGAAAACTTGAAAGAAAGTGGAAGATTTATTAGAAGAAATATTTTATTTCATTTCATTTTATTTATTTTTAAAAGGGGCAAACTTGAAAGCAAGTGAAAGATTTATTAGAAGAAATATTGTATTTCATTCTATTTTATTAATTTTGAAAAGGAGAAAACTTGAAAGAAAGTGAAAGATTTATTGGAAGAAATATTTATTTCATTTTATTTTATTATTTTTGAAAAGGGGAAAACTTGAAAGAAAGTGAAAGATTTATTAGAAGAAATATTTTTATTTTATTTTACTATTTTTGAAAAGGAGAAAACTTGAAAGAAAGTGAAATATTTACTAAAAGAAATATTTTATTTCATTTGTGGAAAGGAGAAAACTTGAATGAGAAAGATTAATGAATAAACTTATTAGTAAGCAAAATACAACTAGGAATCTAGTAGAAACCACTCCACCTACATCCCACTAATTTAGGGATTATAGAAATTAACTAAGGAGACAACAAGGAGACATTGTAGGGATTTAGGTGCACACTTAAAGATAAAGTGACACTTGTTTTATGAGAATAAATAATTGAGAAATATTAAATTAAAGAATAATATTGCATGAAGAGACAATTGGCATGGATATTTTGGTTATAAAAGAAAGGGAGGAGAAGGAGAATGGACTCTCTTGCTCCCTAGTGCTGGACGGGCACCATAATTGAGAACTTATCTTGTGATTATTGTGAGTTGGGTTGAGCTTTCCGAGGATTGGGGGATCCCCGCGGAAAGCTTGCATTGTGTGTTATTATGACCCCAAAATGCTCGGGGGTTCAGGGGAAAGAAGATTACCCTCGATATGGTAGGGAGCTCAATCGAGAGGTCTTCGGTAAATCGGGAGATTGGATTTCTGGATCGAAGCGGCAAGGGATGTCAGCTACAACCACCTACAACCATCGAAAATCAGGTATATTGTTCCATTTTATGTACAAGTTGAGTTTTAGCATTTTTATTTATGGTTTCACATTTGATTTTCAAGATTTAAAAATTTTCATATGATGTTAGTGTTACATAGATAGTCTTTTTGTGGGACCCAGAAATGGGGGTCCCTACACATAGAAGTAGCAGCAAGTGTCCACAAGTAACAACATCAGACTTATTTCTACAAAAGTCATCAAACTCATCCACATTTCAAAGATAAATGCAAAATTTGTTATCTCTCTAATGTTTAATCATAATTTACATGAAAATACTAAAGACATGCAATGGAAAACACATTAGGTCTAAATGGATTAAAAATTGGGAAATGAAGTTGTAAAATAATGACAATTCCATGGCCCAAGATTGTCTTCCTATTGGGTATAAAACCCAAAAATTACACAACAACTACTTGTTTTAGTTATAATACACACCAATAAAAAGGTTTGATCCCTACAAACCTATCACACAATCTAGGATCCACCTCTACAGTTGAACAAACTGAGGCCAATGTCAACATTTTCTCCACATGCTTAAAATGATTGTGTTCTCTCTCTTTGTGCAAGAGCTTCACTTATGCACATGTTTCAATCCCTTTTTGAATTTATTGGCTCCTCACACTGGCTGCAAAGCACATCACCCATGGGTTCCACCACATCCATGAATGCATCTCTTTGAGATTCACTACTCCATGCCCTAAAAAAAGACACCACAGTTATAACACGAACTATTTTTTAAGAAAAATGCCCTTTGTATGAGAGGAATCAACAAAAGCTTTCTTCCACTCACTACCAATATGGTTCTTCGTGTAGGACTTATCTTCACAAATCCATTTCCTCATGTGATTCCTCATCTTGCGACCCGCTCCAACTTGCATGATTTCCCTTTTATCAAATTCATGGAAAACAACATCATCCCTCTCGGTGCTCAAGCAGGTTCCACTCATGTTCCCTCACCACTTCTACTCACAGATAGCTCTCTCTATCCCAGTAGGACCGTTCCTCTCAATGATACACAGAGTTTAGGAAAATATTAAACACAAGAACTAGCAAGAGCTATGGCACACTGGACTTGGGTTCATGATTAAACTCATGCACAGGGGGGAGGCCAGTGGAACAATGACTCTAATACCACTAAAGGAATGGTGGAAGCGTAAACCCATAATCACAACAAATTGCATGGTAAAAGATAAAACTGTACTAACTAATAAAATTAAATATACATTACAAGAAATTCTAGTTGTCGGGATTTTTTCGGGCAATAAGGGTAGGCCAAAACCAAGGGAACATCAAGTCATAAAAATTCTAGCATGGATATAAAATAGGGTCTAATGATTTTAGATTCATAATAGAATCAATAATGAGGGAATCCCATTCCATCCAAAATACCATGACTTTAATGTGTTTGATCATCTTGGCAAAGTTACAAATCAGGAAATTGATCTTGTTAGGATATTTTAATACTCCATCCTTGTCCTACTTGCATTATTCACCATGTTCTAGCACTTAATGATGTTATTTCCCCCCTAGTGGTGTGCAGATGTCATCTAGGACCCATTAGCCACCTAATGCGCCCTACATGCATGATTTTAGGGCACTTAGAGGCAATTCCCTATATTTTAAGAGCCCATTCAATGACTCAGTTCAGTCTAACTGAGTTACACATGAGTTGGTGACTCTAATTGGGAGTTTGAGCTTTGATCACCACTGATTATGGCCTCATGCGCCCTTTTTTGATTGATTTTCATGACAAACTCATGGATGCACCCTCCTTGGTCAGTTAACTGACGATATCATCAATTCACTCAGATTTGGTTGAGTTTAACTGAGTTTGGGATCCAAGATCCAAACCTTCCCCTTTCCGATCCTATTATTGAAACAATTAATAATCAAATATCAATTGAATTGTCAACATCCGGAGATGAACCCTCCTACCCAATTTCTTTTGAGGGTGAGTCTTATACTTGTAATTCTATCGAAATTCTTTTTAGTGAGCCAATCCCTAATCATTGCATGAATGTTGAAACTTGAAATCAATTCTTAAGAAACCCTAGTCTTGATCCTGAAGAAATTTCTGAGGTTGAGCTTTTGATCAGTGATTCTATCGAGGATCCTCTTAAAGAGAAAATCCTTGGTCATTCTATCATAAGCAATTGTTCAATTTCATATCATCTTACTAAATAAGAAGAAAATGGGGACATGAACCAAGGGCCTTTTGAGATAATTTCACGTGATCATTGTGTAAATAATCAGGACATTATAAATAAACTTGTTAATTTCCTCCTTGGTCAATTAAATGAAAATGATCATTTACCCTCATATAAATTTAATGATAAATCAAAGGAAGGTCAATCTCAAGATGAGGATGAGTTACTAAATCACATTAGATTCTCTAATCTTTTTTCTACTTCTTACAGCGAGTCTTTAAGTTTTCCTTTTTCCATCCTTAATCAAGATAACTTTATCCAATTCTTGGAGTTAGATAGTTATGGTGAATCTTGTTGTCAGATAGTAAGTATTAGACTTGATCAAAAACTTGAAATCATTCCTAGAACAAAGAGTGTTACTTTGAAAGGCCTTTCATTTTGTCAAATTCCAAGGTCAAACTTTTTTATCCATTCAGGAGAATGTACATATTTTCAATCCACCCTCCCATCCCATCTTTTTCGATCTTCTTTGGGTTTGTGGTCTAGCCAATTTTCCTTCGAAATTTTCAATAAGAAGTATGAGCATTGTCACATAATTGGAGAAAAAGCACTTCATTTCCTGTTTCAGTCACTTTGGAACAATAATGCTTGTTGTCAATTTATCAATCATTCTTGGTGGCTAGAAAAGGTGTTTAAAGTCAATTTCATCTTTTCTCTATTTTTGAGCATCAAGTGGGTTTGATTTTGATTTTTCGTCTTTTAAGCTTTAATTTGTCTCCACTTGGTTTTTATTTTATCATCAATCCCAGGGAGAACCAAATTGAATATGTGAGAGAAGTGAATAAAAAAAGTAGTATGAGTCAAGGGAAGTCAAATCTTTCATCGCATATTTTTTCTCCATCCATCTAGAAGATTAGATTGCATAATTTTTATGATCCTATAAATTCTTTGATGGAGGATGTTTGCATCAGTCAGTCTTCTCCTTGGCATGATTTCATTTTGCACCTTTCAACCCCTTATGCGATTTTTGAACAAATCAAGAAAATTGTGCTATCGAATTCATTAATCTTTAATCCAATCCTGACTTGTTTTGTTAACAAAAATCGAAGAAGAATCATTAACCTTTTTGATGAATGGTTGCACTGGATTTATGATTTTACCTAGCACTTTTCTAACTGGTTAGAGTAGGCTAGGTAGGATTTTGAATAAGCTCGCTTAAGCAGTAGGATTTGAGTTCCTTTCTTTTTCTGAGTGCTAAAGTTCCTTTATGTTGAGTGAGTTGAGTCTGATCCTTTCCAAGCCTATTCATCTCCTGCATTAAAAATAACAAAATAAACATGTTAGATGTTAGATTAGTATTTCCTTTTATGCATTTTAGTTTCTACTCTAGATTAGAATTTCATTTTTCAGTATTTTATTTTATATTATTTTATTCCATACATGCGTCACATGCTAGTTTGCTTTCATGTGTGTAGAAATTGGTATATTTAAAAATAAAGCAAAACAAGTTGGTGTTGGATTGAATATTGATGCGGTTTGTGTTGGGGACCAGATATTTTGAGGTTCTCAAGCACTCTCTCCCTTAGAACACTTGTCCCAGCTGGAGCCAGATTTTATCATATCCATTGTGGTTGGGCTACCATGATTGTAGAGCAGCTATTTGCATATTTTTGAGTTTTTCCTTTACACAGTTCCAGTGAGATAAGCTATGATGAGACGTGTTATTTTGATCACTCGCACATCAGAGCAGCCCTATATCAGACATGTAGTAGACCTTATTCCAAGGTTGAGCCTCTTGACCTTAGATTTGATAACTGAGATGACCTTTTATTCCATACAGATGCAGTGTAGTGTTTGTAGCTTCAGCAGCAGTGTTCTCAGTGATTACAGTTGATTCAGATAGCATATACAGGTATATGGCCCAACAGGTATATGATGTGCATTGGTTTCATTATCTTGTTGGTTTAGTCATTTTGATAGATTGACTTGGTATATGGTAATCATGATCTAGCAGTCTATCTATATAAAAGCCAAAATGAAAATGGCTGTCACTAATAATTTATATGGTTGTCTTACTTGCACTTAGAAGCTCTTGTAGTATACTCGTTGGTTTTATACTCTTAGGAGCATGGACATGATCATTCTCACCCTTTATGGCTTGCTAGCTTAGGCCTCACCTCCACTTTCACCATCCATCAATTACCTTCCTTACATTTTTTGTCGTTTTGCTGACTTACACCTCAACTTGTGAAATGGAGGACCTCCCCGCTTTTCCCTCTATGTTGGATAGCATCCATGTTAGTTTTTTGTCTCATCTATGAGTTGGAAACAAAACTTGCCTTTGGTGAGTTGGATTTTATGCCTTTATCACTCTAGTCGGTTTCCCCGATGTGTGGTTTTGATTGCGGAAGTCCCCCTAGCAAATTGTACTACATGTGGAAATTATTGTTATATCTTGCAAAGCCCAGTGAAAAGGGCTATGAAATGGAAATGAAACTCAATGGTATGAAATGTAAATGCACCCCGGATGAAATTTGCAATTAGTTGTGCTTATAAGCAAATGCAAAATCCCAGAGGGGTCCTAAAGTCCTAAAAATCAATGGATAAATGTATGCTAAATCTAAAGATTGTTGGCCAGTGAAATGAAATGAAATGAAAGGCCCAAGTAAAGTAGTGGTTAAATATATGCCTAATCTAAAGATTGTTGGCCTCAAGTGAAATTTACCTTATTGATCCTACATGTTATGATATGAGATGGATTTAGGGATGTTGACACCAGGTCTGAGGAAACCTAAAATTTTTGCTAAAAGGTCCTAGGAGAAAAAATCATCACAAAAAGGGTTGAATTGAAGGTTTTTGTATAAAAGTATAGAAGAAAAACCCATATTTATAAAGTCCGCTAGCAAATATATGTAAGGGTTAAGCCCCAGTCAAGTTCCGTCGGCGGAGATATTATAGATCAAGATCAACGGTCAATATCAACCCCGCGTCGCCAATGTAATCGTCAACAAACGGTGGAGGGTGGTAGCGGACATAATACCACCAAGGCACGTGTCCGATATTCATTCATCCGCGTATGGATAAAATGGTATCGGAAACCACTATAACACCGCTCGGAACCACCCATTATGGAAATGTGGAAAAATTCTATATTTAGCAGAGCGTATAAATGAATTGACAGGGCTTCTAAATTTGGCCAATATGGTCAAATTAGGCGGATAAAGCACTGGTGAATCTCTAAAATAGTTAGTGAAGCTCTAAAATGGTGGAATGGCTAAAAGATAGCGGATCTCCAAAATGTCCAAGTCTTTGTTTAAAAATTTAAAAGTTTATAGTTATTAATATAAATATTTTATATTAATATTCAAAGTCTTGGCACGAATCTCAAAAAAATTCAAATTAAAACTTTGAAAAAGACAAAGTTTGGATAAGCGGATACTATTCATTCCGCTCACTCAACTAGCTCGAAGTTTAAAATTATAAAGCGGTCGCGGACTAAATACCACGGGAGCACGTGGCGCATTATTATTCATCCGGATCATGCGACGGTGGTATTATAAACCACCTTCCGCCCACGCGGAACCACCATTCACGGAGAAGAGAAGTATAATAGCACGTGCTTTGTGTTATTAGATGTTGTGCGCGTCGGGGTATATAAACAACATGATTATTTCCCGCTCAACCAATGTGGGATATATCCCATAAAGAAAATCAAATGGGACAAGTAGAACACGTTTTTCTGGAAATGCCTATTTTAGTCACCATTTTCTAGAAGCTGTTTCCGCCAAACCGAGAGGAATTTTAGGAAACGGAGAGAGGTTTTTCTTCAGCATGGGCCAATATTCAAAAACCTCTCTCAGTTTTTACACAGGTGTTATGGTTTAAGAGAATCGAAGTCATCTTCACGGAGCAATTTTCCAGAATTTCAGTTTACTGTTTTAGTCATCAACTTCAAAGAGTTGGTTCTTCCAAATGAAGATGAATTTTCAGAAACTGAAAGAGGTTTTTCTTCATAACATGCCCAGTTACAAAAACCTCTCTCAAAATGTACACATATATCTCCATTTGAGATATACAGCCAGGTCTTTGAAGCCTATTTTTCAGCAAATTTACTTCCTGAAATAAAAAAATAAGTTGTAACTGTTTCTATTTTTAGAGTTTCAGTTAGGTTTTGAATTCAAGATTAGGTATAGGCCGTCTTTCTATATATTGATATGTAAAAAGACATGTAATGGGGGGGGATTCCCAGGAACGAAAATGTCCATTCTGGGTTTTTGAAGTTGTTTCCAGAAATTAATAAAGATTTCAGAGTTTGAGCAGTTTTAAATCAAAGATTCATGCGTTGTTGGTGTTTACAGTCTGTACCTTTTCTTTTCTCGTTTGTGCATGTTTACTTTCCCAGTTATGCTATTCATTTTTGTCTTTTCTTCTATACTTGGACGAACGTCTAAATGAATTGGGATTCATATTTTTATGCCTCAGTTTATCGCGTTTCAAGTATCCATTTGCTTCTCTAAAATCGACAATGGATTCATCCTAGTATGATGCCCATTGATTGGTGGATTGTCTTTAATTCTTTCTTTTCGCCTGCAAAAAGCTTTGACCGTAACCTAACAATTACCTTGCCTTTGTACAAAAATTTCTGTTTTTGCTGCTGATATATTATTTTTCTGTTTCTTGACTCCATTGCCCAATGATATCTTATTTCCTGTTTATCTAACCACTTCATTAAAAATCCTTAAGTTTTTATTTATTTTACAAATTGGCCCTTGAGTTTCATTGTCAAACTGCTGTCGTGGTGACATTGGATGGCAGATTTGCCGAGAGAGCCCTCTCTGGCTGAAAGAGGCCAACTTTCAGTCTAAAGATTGGTTTGAAATAGGTTACCTCGGGTTTCTTTGATACAGCCCAAGGAAAATCCGAGTGCTAACAAGGGACAACTAATTCAAAGTTTCCCCTGGAACCTCAAGTTATGGTTAGTCGGGCACCTAGTTCACAGCGGTTCTAGTAGTATATTTTTTGCCAAGGTTGAATAAGCACTTCTCTTAACAACTTATCCACTTGTGAGACATCGCCATCCCTTGTGTATTCCTTGTCCAACATGTGCTTAAGTGTGTAACACCATTTCCTTTATCCAAAGTATCATAGTGTTGAGTCAGTCAATTCATCCCACTTAGCCTAGCCTTGTATTCTTAGCCTTCACCCTATGCTAGCTAAATGATCATGTCTACAAATGAGTATATTCTTGAGGTTCTTGTGTAAAGTAAACTATTATTTATCTTGATGAATTATTACAATGAAATGTTAACTGCCAGTGAAATGATTCCTTAATTATTTAACTCTCTCTATGAGAATGATTAAAAGAGCATCTCTTAACCATTTTCACTTGCAGCAGCAGGCTCTCCTAAGCCTGGGTCATATTTTGATCAGTTTTGACCTAGTCAAACCTAGTTTGACCAAGTCAACCTTGGGATCCGTGATGAGTTGGGCCAGTTATATTGTATGATGATGATTTATGGTCCTTGATGCACCTTATTGTGGTTCCATACAGTGGTAACAAGTTTCAGATGATGGTTGATGTACTTTTTTTAATTGATTATTATTGTCTCCAAACCACTATATTATTATTGTCCGGGTATGGTGGATGCTACAGTTGATATTATAGGATGCCACATGGTGTATGGGTACTCATCCTTAGTATATTTGTGTCTTCTAGATCCATTGGGACACTTTATTTTCAGTTTCAGAGATGATATGGGCATGTTTCCACCAGTTGACCAGTTTGGCCATGATGAGTTGGCTTGTCCAACAGAGGATTGGAGGAAAGTCGTTGCCTAGGGAGCTACAAAGGAAGGGGGTGGTCCAGACACTTGTTATTATGATATTAATCCCCTTCCAGACATGATGGTACAGTCATATTTTGTGCCCAGGCACCGGGCAGTTGTTTTCAGCCAGTTTGATGGATTTTCAGGTGGGATAAAAATGGAATAAAAAGGTCATTAAAGAAATCGATTTGGGAAATTGAGGCAAGATTTTGGCATATTGTATTCTCAGAGGTCATATATGGTGTATCACACTCCTTCTAGATCAGTTTGCAGCATTCAGTGGGGTCCACACAATCTCGAGATTGTCTTTTAATGTATTCTTCTCTCGGTTGAGGGGGGCAGGATTTGATCATTTGTTCACTTGGACATGTCATTGAGCCATATGTTAAATTCTTGTGCCATGGGGTCATGCTAGTGAAGAGAAGTAATGCCTCCTAGCCCCACCATGTGCTCCTAGTCACTTTTCCTAGTCATCTTATGTGGCACACTTGTATTATTGTCATTTTTATGTGGTGCGCACCCCTTGGAGGCTTCTTGTATGTAGTGTGCACCCCCATCATGTGAGTGATCCATGTTATATTGCACCATATCATCTTAGTCATTGATTTGTATTTTTGTATATTTTGATCTCCACCACTAGTTTTCAAAAGTGGTTTAGGATTTTGGTCTCCCTCATCTTATTTAAGGAAGAGACCCCCCTATTGTAAAGGCACCTTTTGGCTCTTGAAGAATTGGAATAAAGATATTATTTTTGTGGATCTGCTTCTCTAGATTCGATGGACATATTTGAAAATTGAATATACAAATTTTTTCTATGTGTATCATTTTGGGTCTATCTATCCAAATGTTTTCTCTGCAGGGGGTTGTGTGGGTTGAAGAGGAGGACGAATCAAGGGGACGTTATTGTGGGGAAACCCCATATCTTACCTTTGATATTCTTTTTTCCTGAGGGAGTATCATTATTGTATCTTTGTGACATATTTTATGCTTTAATTTTCATATTTTCATCCTTATAGTCATTTTCATGCCGGATTGATTCTTACATAGATCGTTTCTTGCAGGAGGAGGGCACACGTGTGACCTTGGAGGGATAGCGATTTCACTTGGGTGGCTTGGATCTCACTCTCGATTAACACATAGGGGGGTAGTTATCATTTTGAAAAGTGACCTCAAGCTCTCGAGGTAAGATCTATAAGGTTAGTATTGTTTCGATGCATTTTACCCAATTGGTCATTTAAAACTCTCATAATCAAAACCCTTGTATTTTTATTTTTCGATCTATGGAGATCTAGCAAAAAGTTTGTTGGACATCCGACTCCGTTTACCCCCCGATCTAAGGCATTGGGCCTCTCCAAAGGAGGTCTTACTTGTTGGGTAGGTGGCCATTTGATAGATACCACATGTGGGTATTGCTTGTTCTTTCACAAATCCATAGATCCATTCAATTGAAAACCCCCTAGTGCCATTTCACTTTAATTTTCACTTTGTGGACCCCATTTGGACCATTTTCCATATTTTAAGGGTGGGCCCCACTTGGATCTTTTATCTTGGAATTAGATCTATCTAGATCTACTACTCCTAATCCATAAGTGATGTTATCTCACACTTGGTTGAACATTTGTCCTTTCCTTAAGCCTCTCCAACCAATCCCTAACCTCTTGGGTCCACTTATCCATCATAGATCTAGATCTACCCCTCTTGATCTCTTCATACTTCACCTTTCACATTTCCCTAGGAGGTCTTGAGTAGGTTTGCTAGCCTTCATAGGTTGGCTAGGGTCTCCCCCTTGATATTTTTTAGGCTAGATCTAAAGTGAAGAGTGACTTGGTTAGTGTGACAACCAATTGCATTGGGAACCGTGGCATCTCTTAGGTCACCGCTTTAGTTGTCCAACACCTCTACCGTCCCGGATAGGATAACCTTTAGGGACAACTACAAGTTGTGTTATAACAATAACATCATTGTTGAATATATTGATTATTGTATCATGTGACATTATTCTTTTCATATCTGAGTTCTCATGCATGTTCAATTGTTTGCTCTTTTTTATTGCAATTTTCATTGTAACTCAATTTCTCTACTCATTCTTTCTTTGTGAGGTATACTCGGCTCCATGATCTGTTGTGATTTGGAATTTCACAGATCTTACCTATAAATAATTGGATTCCTTTTTTATTTCTAGGAAGATCAATTTTCAGTGTTGTAGCCACCATTTCCAGATCAAACTTTATTCCCTATTGAGAAACGATGTGTCCAGGAAGTCTACCCTCTTCCATTGTAAAATTTGACTTCTTTGGGTTAAGATACAACCCATACATTCTACACTTTAAGAATGTTTGCTTAAGATGTTTCAGTTGCTCTTTGTCTGACTTGGAGAATAGAATGATATCATCCAATTATATGACGATGAACTTGTCTTTTTCACCCATGAAAGCTATATCCATAGCTCTCTGGAATGTTTCCCATGCATTCATCAAACCGAAGGGAATTTTATCATACATGAATGTTCCCCAAGGCATGATGAAGGTTGTCTTTTCTTTGTCTTCCCCATGAACAACAATATGATTGTAGCCAGAAAATCCATCTATGATGGAAATTCTCTGTGCGCCAACCACTCTCTGCAAAATCTGGTCCATCTTCGGTAAGGGGTAATTGTCTTTGAGTGAACACTTGTTCAAATTTTGAAAATCCACACAAAGCCTGATCTCACCATTCTTTATTTATAACTGGTACAATGTTGGAAACCCAAGTTGAAAACCTCAAAGGCACAATAATATTAGCATCTGGCAATTTTTTCAACTCCTTTTCAATGACGGACAATAACATTGGATTCACTTGTCTTCGTTTCTGCCTAAATGGATTTGTAGCAGGCTTCAAAAGTATTTTATGATGAACTATACTTGTATCAAAAATTTTAAGGTCCTCAAAGGAACATGCAAAGACATCAATGAATTATTTCATTAAATCAACATACCTTCTGCGTTGTTCATCTAATAAGGATTTTGATAGTTTCACCATCTTTGGATTAGATTTAGTGGCAATACTACATCTCATTGTATTGTCTCAAGCAGGCTGAACTAAGGGGTTTTGCAACACATCATGGTTATTGAAAAATATCTCCAAACGGACCAGACCTTTAGGAAGGAAATTACCTTTAAGTGAAATAATATTATGAATAGCAACTATGTTTGAAATATATGAATTTTGTAGTCCTTCTACTTCCTAATCCTGGTCAATACATGAACTTGAAAATTCACAAACTGATTGCAAAAACCTGACATTTTTTTAGTCATTCCCAAACACCTGCCAATGTTTGATGCTATCTGGGGTTGATGGCTTATATCTAACTTCCAATGCGTATCTAAGTTCAGGCTCAATAGATACTTTAAAATAGCTAGCATCCAATTCTAAGGAGTCTGTTGTTTCATTAAAATTTCTAGCAATGAAAGAACTATTGAAGGCCAAGAAAAAAATGCCAACTATGTCCCATATCTCATTCCAATAAGACTTTAGCTTTTGATGCTTGGTCTGATAAATATTCTTGATCGAATGAATTATCAGTTAATAATTGCCAAAAATATCTTTCTCCTGAATACTCATATCCTTCGCTGCTCTCAAACCCAAGATTAATTCCTCATACTCTGTGATATTGTTAGTTGTCTCAAATTCAATTTTATACATCATAGAAATCACTTCATCAAAAGGAGAAACAAGCACAACACCTGCACCAGCTCCTTCTTTAAAAGAAGAGACATCAAAGCACATCCTCCACAGAGTATCCTTGATTTCGAAAGGCTTCTATTTTGGAACTTATTTTTCTACTTGCATTGAACCTGAAAATTGGTTATTAAAAAGCATGACCTTATGTCTTCTTGAACAACATAAATTGGGTGATTATCTGGATGCTCATGATCACTAACAATATATGCTAGCTAAATCTCTCTATATAACCACCTCTGTTCACTTCCAAATATGGGGATGGTAGCATATGTTAGGTCCATTTGTAAACTTCCTCCTAATTTTTTGGTCCAAGATCTAGAAAGAAACATACCAAATTTGGGAGGGATATTTGCTACCACTATGTCCAAAAGGATGCTTTTCATTGGCAACCGAGTCAAACTAACAACAATATATTTAATGACACCTAAGCACTTAAGAACTTTAGAAGCAAAAGAATATAGGTCATGAAAAGGATTGGTTACACTTAGACCTAGGGATTCCATCACCCCTTTAGGCATCATATTATGTGATGCTCCCAAATCTAGAAGGCGGTTATGGAGAATCTTATCATGAATGGTTAATGTGACAAAAATGGAAGGGGAAATCATTCCCACCATCCATTTAGGGAACAAATATGATAGTGGGATTTTCATCTCGCAAATTCACAGTGTCTGAAGGAACATGATCTAAGGAAGGCTGTAAGAATTTTAAGATTGAATATTTGTAGATACACTTTTTCATTAATTCAGTGAGGCGAACATGAATTTTGATTTTATTCATTTCTTGCTCTAAACTAAAATAAAAATATGAGCTATCTGCTTCTTTAGATTCCAAGGCTTTACCTTTATTTGGTGATTGATTTGATTTCCTTTCTACCTCTGTAGCTGACACATGTCTTGCTAGAATAACTAGCCCTTTAGACTTATATTGAGAGTTATGTTTTTTAGATTCTCTTAAATTGTGCCTCTTTTGTTGGTTTGTCTGAAAAACATCTCCATGTACTTGATTCAACATTATAGATTGTTCATAATCATTATGTGTGAGATGACAATCAAACTGGTTTTCCTCAATGAGGTGAATTTCTTGTTCAAGCTCTTCTAGTTCAACATCAAATTCATCATTATCAACCAAGTTATTCTGAAGTGGGGGCTGAATTTTTTTATCCTCAATATCCTTTCTTTCCCTTCACATGAATTGTGAGTTGAAAGGTTGCCAGAATTGATTAGGATTTCTATTAGCATTTTCCTAGACATGCCTATTTTGGATCTTATTATCAGCCTCCATTTTAGTTCATTTTGACATTAAATCTTTGATCATTTTGGTCATCTCTTCAATCTTACGTTCTTGAGATTTTGAACCAGAATTCAAGGGTCCCACCTCTTTCTTTTTCTTCTTTTCTCCTTCTTGGTATTCAAATTTGGCTCTAAGCCTATCTACTGCTAAGAGGTTGGACTCCACCTCAAGGGAGTCTTCTTGCATATTCGCAAGAGTCACAACTCTTATTTCCCTCAACAACAAGGAAAATTTAACATTAAATGCATTTGCTAATGTGAACTTGGCTGAGGTTTTAGTAGGTTTGGTATCAGTAGGAGTTTTATTATACATCTTGTTGAACCTTTTGGTGAAATCTTCCACTTACTCATCAATTTACCTTTTTAATGCACGAAATTATGTAACGAAGTAAAGGTAATATTCTTTTTTGTCTCCCCACTGCTTCAAAAATACTTCGTCTTAGGCATCAATCCCATTAATGGAATTGGAAGGTACCATTTTTCTACCTCACCATCCAGAATCTGTATAAAAACTTACATCCAAACATCTTCATGCTCTATGTTTTGATTATTTGCATAACTGTAATAGGATATTAGTTTCTCCTCGGTAGTCACCTCACCTTCTCCATTAAACCTAGGAAGATATTTTAGGTAATCACCATTGGGTAAGGCATTTAAAGTTTGTGGTGAGATAAGAGGGGCATATCTAGCAGCCACTATGGCATTCATTCTATTTGGAGGCTGATTTTCCATAACGGGAAAAATTAAAGGCTGAGATTGACTGGTAAGAGGTGTATAAGGTGTTGATGCAGGTACTAAAATTTTCAGAAAATCAAACTCCTCAAATTTCTATAATTCGTCTTTGATTTCTTTTGATTCTCGGGTATTTGTAAAGACTTTGAAAGCAACACTTTCAATCCCGGGATCAAACAATTGAAATTTAGGTATAGAAATAGAAAGAGCTTGTTTCTTATATTCTTCTATCAAAGGTGGCAAATCTTTAACAGGAAAATCAAAACTGATTTATGGATCCAAATTGTCCTTAACAAACGAAGCTGGAATATATTCAAATGTACTTGAAGATGAAGAACTAAACTTTTGTTGAGCCTTGACTTCTTTCAGAATCTCTTATGGATCAAATCGAGATGGAAAAAGAGGAGAAGAAGGATTTGCTCGAGTCCTAATCTTCTTGGGAGCCACAATCACAACATTAGAATCACCAAGTGAAATATGCAGTCACTATTCAATGTCTAACATTTGTTCACCTCAAAAATCAAAATTGATCATTTAAAAAATCCCAAGGAATATATATTTGATTCTTCGCTCCCCGGGAACGGCACCAGAAAATGTTATCCCTAAAGTTTTATCTTTGACTGCTAAAGGGTAGAGTTAGGGCATCTGGTTGTCACAATGGTTAAACTATTTATTGATTCTCAAAGTACTTTGAAATAGATGGTAGGATACGTGAAAAAGGAAGGCTTTAAATTTCATAACTCGACTAGCATAAATCCTTAGATAACATTCACAATTCTTCAGGCATGAGAACATTGAGACTATGATGTATACATGTAAAAGATATGAATATATAGGAATATTATCATATATGTCATTAATAAATAAAAATAGGTGTTAGAGACGACAAACTTGAAAACATAACAGTGTTAGAGTTCCAAGATTGTTATATGAATGCAAACATAACTTTGTAGGCAATTCACAATACAGTGTAGAGCTATTAGATCTGCAAATTGTTAATCATTTTTTAAAAACACAAACAATCAAACATTCAGTTTAACAGTAGTAAAAGTGAATGGAAAGAACAGTCTACAATGATTCATTGATATGAAGAATATGATATTACTTTACATTAATTGTCTGTAAAATCACAAGTTGTCTTTGTCCTTTCTCTGTTCCAAATCGAACCCCCTTTCCCTCTTTTCTTTTCCTTTTTATATGTATCATTACTTAATAGTTTCTAAATTCATATCCCAAAAAGGTGGATCAAAGTCTATCCTTGAGGATCACCATCATATTAAATAGATCCCAAGTGATATTACAATTAGCAATGCAAAATTACTATTGGACTCAAGACCTTTAAAACATGACAGTTTGTTTACTTTGACTATGACTCTCTACTATAACACTAACATGGGATTAATATTTAACAATCCTATAATTCACGACTTCTAGACGCCTCTATAATTCCCATATTTTAAAGATTTACAAAACATTCAAATTTTTTCACTTTTAATCAAAATTGGCGCCTATAGGAGATTATGTAGCATGTGCATAGTTGTATATATAGATAGCACTATAGAATGCTACGTGAATTCATGTAGTGGTCTTCTAACTAGAATAAATTATGGATTACTTTGTAAGGTCTCCTTGCGACTTTGTGATATGGTAGCATTGTTTTGGAAACAAAATTTCTTCCCCGAGATAACTATAAACAGGAATGAAACCTGGAAACATCAAAATGTTCAAAATTGTGGCCAAATTTTTCAAACCTTGAAAGCAGATTCGATTTTTTAGCTTCAAACGGTTCCTCGGCCTTTTGAGTGTGGAGGGTATCCCACAAGATCTAAGTACCCAAATCTGCTAGAATGTCTAACCTGCTACTGCTTGCTTGATTTTTCTGCTTTTCTTGGAGCCATTTAATTTTCAAACATTTCTTTTGTTTCTTCGATCTTTTGTTTTTCTTGAATATATTTTGGGAGAAACCACACAGTTGATCATGTTTGATGATCAACTTACTTATTCTCTTATTGATATTGAGATTTTATTTCTGGAATTTCTTGTTTTCTTTCTCCAAATTTTTAATTTTCTTCTCATACCTCTTTAATTCCCTACGAAGTTCCTTCTTGGTCTTGGACTTATTATTTTCTGGAAACTTAAATAAATCTATCTGTTAGGATAATTAATACTACATCCTTGTCCTACCTAGAATTATTTATTTTTCGTAGTAGTTGATGATGTCATTTTTCCCCTGGTGGTGCGCAAATGTCATCTAGGATCCATCAACCACCTAATGCGCCCTGCATGCATCATTTTAGGACCATTTGAGTCAATTCCCTATATTTTAGGAGCCAACTCAGTGTTCCAGTCCAATCCACCTGAGTTAGATGACTCTTGTGGGGGGTTTATGCTCTGATTGCCACTGATTGTGGCCTCATGCACCCTTTTCTAATTTATTTGCATGACAACTCATTAATGCACCCTCCTTGGTCAATTAATTGATTGCGTCTTCAATTAACTGATTTTTGGTTCAGTTGAGTTGAGTTTGGCTCTTTCGGAGCACTCCAGTGGTGACAATTCCTATGCTAGACAGGTTGTGGCTCAAATTATCCTAGGTGATTCGAATTCTCTCCATTGTAACATCATTGTTGACTATATTGTTTATTGTAGCATGTGACATTATTTTGTTCCTATCTGAGTTCTCATGCATGATTAATTGTCTACTCATTTTGACTGCAATTCTCACTATAATTCAACTTTAATGCTCATTCTTTCTCTATGAGGTATACTCAGCTCCATGATATGTCGTGATTTAGAATTTCACATGGTATCATAGCTTAGTGAGTAGTTGATTTTAGTATTGAACTAGAATCCTCTGGATTTCCACGACAAATCTTGGTGCCATTGCATTGAATTCATTGGAGAAATCCTTTGAGGTCTAGCCAGGTGTGAAGGATCTGGAAAAATGTCTGTATTGTCCTAAAGCAGTGCTCAGTAGTAGTCTATCTCCAAAATTGAGAGTTTTTTGCAGGATATTGAAATTTTTTTCAATGCAGCAGTACCACATTATATTCACTCCAACATCTCTAATGGAGAATTCGAATGCTCCTCTCTCTCCCAGGATCCTGACACCCTTCAATAATATTGATTGGAGGGATGATACACATATGGTGTTGCACAACAAGTCACTGTACAGGATGAAAATGGAAAAGGATGTCGAACCTCAAGCAACTGTTGAGAAGGCCAAGTATCTAAATAGATTGGATGAAGCATTTGGTTTCATGTGTATTCATATTTCCAGAGATCTACTCTTCCACCTCGATGGATTGAAGACTCCAAGAGAGGTTTGGTTGAAGTTGGAGACACTCTTCGGTAAACAAGATGAGCTAAGGGGCCATATTCTGGAGAATGAGTTGATTTCTCTTCAACCCAGCAGTTTCGAAACCATCCAACAATCCTTTTCCAAATTCAAATATTTGGTCATGCAATGAAAGCAATGTGGCATTAAGAAGAAGGATGAGCAATTGTTGCTATCCATTCTGAGCAAGCTTGTTCCTGAGTTCTCCATCTTTGTTTCTACCTTTCGTTCAGGGAGATTTTCAATCCCTGGTTGGAAAATGCCATCATTAGATGTTTTCACTGAATCTCTCATCCAAGAACAATACAAATTGATTCAAATGGGTGCCTTGAAGGCCTCCCAAAATCAAGCTCTTATGGTTGGAGATTCAAAAAGTGAAAATGCAAAATGGAAGCAAAAGAGAGGGGAAAATAAGCAATTTGAACCCAAGCAGAATGCCAATTCTAGTCTATCAGAAGGAGCCTCCAACTCCAAGAAGGACACACAAAATAAATTTGAGAAATCCAAGTGTACATACTGCAAGAAGGGTAACCATCTTGAGAGTTCTTGTATGAAGAAGACCATAGATCAAATGGAAAAAATCCTTAAACAACATAACATTTCCCTCCCTAAAGGTGTAAGGAAGACTGATCCAGGTGGGAAGTTAGAAGATCATGAGAGATGTCATGCATTGAAGGTTGGATTCTCACAATCCCAAGCCTTTCTTATTGACTATGGAGCCTCCAACCACATGGTTTCCTCTAGAGAGCCATTTTATTCATTATATCTCACCAATGGCCCTAGCATACACATGGGAGATGACTCTCAAATCTTTGTTGAAGGGAAGGGAACAATACAACTTGAGCATGGAATGTTCAACAATGTGCTATATGTGCCTTCTCTATCAGCTAATTTGTTGTATGTTTATCAGACGACACACATAGGTTCACCAAAGCAAGTAGTATTTGGACCCGACATAGTTGAGGTTGCAGAGATATCATATGGGAAGTAGATAGCCAAAGGATTTGAAAACCATGCCTCCAAGGCATATGAGTTCTCCTACTTCTTTCCATACTCACATCAAAGTGCTCTCTTGACTCATGCAAATGAGACAAGTAGACTCTGGAATGAAATATTCAGACACCTAAACTTCAAATACCTACATCAGTTGCACAAGGAAGATATGGTTGAAGGTTTGTCAAACATAAATTTATCTCAAGGAATCTGCAAAGGTTGCTTGGTAGGGAAGCACCCAGAGCGAAAGTAAGAAGTTGGGAAGGCAAAGAGAGATTCTTCCATACTAGACCGGATTCATAGGGATGTTTCAGGACTGATTTCCACTGCTTCAATGAATGGATCCAGATACCTTCTGACCTTCATTGATGACTACTCTAGGTTCTGTTGGATTTACTTTCTCAAAAAGGGATATGAGGTATTTGAAAGATTCAAATTTTTCAAAGCCTTAGTTGAGAACACTGTTGGAAGGAAGATCAAGGCACTTATATTAGATAATGGATGGGATTACATCAAGAAGGAGTTGCAACAACTATGTGCTTCCGAAGGTATTCAAATGCAACATTCTGGCCCATCAAAGAGGAAGAATAGGTCATTGAAATATATGGATACCTGCTTTCTTGAAGCAAGATATCTCCCATCAAATCTCTGGGCAAAAGTAGTGAACTGTACCACATACATTCAAAATAGGGTACCCCACAAATATGTTGATGGGGCCACTCCATTCGAAGCATTGAAGGGACACAAACCTGATGTCTCTCACCTGATGGTTTTTGGATCCAAGGCATGGGCCAGAATCCCCTCCGAAAAGAGGAAAGCAGTTCAACCTCAAAGTAGCGAATGCATTCTTCTTGGATATGCAGAAGATGCAAAAGCTTACAAACTGATGGAGATTGCAACCAAGAGATGCTTCATTGAAATAAGTGTTCAATTCAATGAGGATCCATTGCATGATCTACAACCAATTGAAGAACAAGGTATAACTGATTTACCTATTCCATTTGCTCCTAATGATGTTCTACAGGATATCCACATTCAGATTCCGAAGAACAAGATCAATTTGATTCAGATCTAGATATTGAGTATGAATATCTAGCAGATCCAGATCCAAATCCAACACCTACTCAATCCAAAGCCTAAAAGGGCCCAAAATATTATTGAGGTAGTTGGGGACATTGTCGGAGATCCATCTGACTATAGAAGAACAAGATATCAATACCAAGATGCAAACATTGCACTTTTCCATATAGATCCACTTCTCGTTGAGAGGTGCTTCATGATGGTGGGGTCTGATCCACAGTCTTACAGAGAGGCTTGCCATGATTCGAGATGGAAAGAATCCATGGATGAATATTATGCGTCACTGCAGAATAATGATACATGGGATCTTGTCTCTCTTCCCCCGGGGAGGAAACTAGTTTAGTGCAAATGGATCTACAAAACAAAGCTTGCATCTGATGGATCTACAACCAAGTACAAGGCTCGGTTGGTTTCAAATTTCACAAGTTCAAGGTTTGGACTACAATGATACATTCACTCATGTAGAAAGAATGGATTCAGTAAGAGTTGTTTTGGCCATTGTAGGTTTGAATGCATGGGAGGTACATCAGATGGATATAAAGACTGCATGCTTGCACGGTGACTTAGAAGAAGAGATCTACATGAAACAGCTTGATGAGCACACTGATGATCCTTCCTTGGTATGCAGACTGGGGAGATCATTTTATGGGCTCAAGAAATCCCCAAGGGCATGGCATGTAAAGATGGATTCCTTCTTAGTGTCACAAAAGTTTGAAAGATGCAAATATGATTGCAATGTTTACATGCAATATAAGGGAGGATGTCTACTATTGATTGTTTTGTATGTGGATGGCATGATCATCACCGGTGGATCTGCTATTGGGTTGAAGCACATCAAGTCTTCCTTGAACAAAGCATTCGCTATGACAGATCTAAGACTGTTAAAAAAAATTCACTGGTCTTGAAGTAACTCAAAATGCTTCAGGGATCATGATTTCACAGCCAAGGTATGCATCTGATTTATTGACAAAGTTCCATATGGTTGATTGCAAAGCCACATATTTTCCCTTCCTATCTGGAATTATATTGGAATAAGGTGTTTCTACTCCCTTGGTTGATAGCACTCTTTATAGACAGTTGATTGGTAGCTTGTTGTATTTGACACATTCGAGACCAGATATATCATATGTTTGTTAGTTTTTCATCATTTAATTCAATAGATCTAGGATATTAACTGAAAGAACAACATGTACAACATATCAAGCATAAGATACAAGAGACAAGAGACACAAAACATTTCACTAGGGAAAACCAAGAAGGTGAAAAACCCCGCAACTTCCTCAAAGATAGAATAAGCACAAATACAAAGATCACAAAGATCAAACCCAGGAGATAGATATCTTCAATAGTATACTCCTACTCCACTTGTGCGCACTCCTCCTCTCTCTCACTAATGCGAAGTGAGTGAATGAGAGAATGTGTCAAATGAGAGAGTCACACTCTCTATTTATACTTTTACTTTCACTTGACCTTTACTCAACTAGGTCGGCCCCAACTTAACCACTTAACATAATACTAACTAGGCCGACCCCACTAGGGTGGTCTAATAACCCTTTAACCCACAAGACTCATACAGGGATGACCCCATCAAGGTGGTCTAATAACCCATCAAGTATAAGTTATGACACTTGCAATATAACTTGCGACACTTGCAAGTACAACTGATGACACTTCCAATCGAAGGAATAATACATCTCCGTTGGAGATACAATAAAGTACAAATGTAATACATACAATAAACAAGTGAATATCTTCCGAAGTTACAAATACATCAACACTCCCTCTTAACTAGGAAGGTATTCTCTTGACACAAGTCATGAATACATATCGGCGCAAGTCTTCAATTATGGAGTTGGATCATCATCACTAGATCACGGAGCATCATCATCATCACTGCTGCTGTACTCGACATCTCGATCACTTGGCTATCTCTGAATTCTTCTCGTCATAGGAAGTTCCACAGAGCCAACCCTTTTTCATGTTGGATGTAGGCCTAGCCTCCTCTAGGTCTTCATAATCTCTATCCATACTGTGGATCCCAAGACTAATTACGTGCGTCAACAAAACCTCGAAAGAGCATCCCAGGACTTTTACGAGCACACTGCTCAACCTATCGGATCTCCCATGATCTTTTACATGTGACCTTCACAAATCCTTTAAAGAGCATCTTGCAACCTGCAAGATCTCTACAGAGCATCCCAGGATCTTTTACTAGCACACAGCTTAACCTGTCCGGATCTCCAGGATCTTTTCTATGCGAGACTGTAGAAAAACCTCGAAAGAGAATCCCATGAATTTTACGAGCACACAGCTCAACCTATCGGATCTCCCAGGATCTTTTCTATGCTACCTGCACAACCTATCCACGGCCATGGAGTATCAACCTGATACTCATGATCATACTGATCATCATATAGTGTACCATCCTAATGCACATCATTTGGAGCATCGACCTGATGCTCATCACACATGATCATCCTGATCATCATATAGTACATCATCCTGATGTACATCATCTGGAACATCAAACTGATGCTCATCACACGTGATCAAACTGATCGTACAATGCATCCACCTAATACATATCATCACATATGATCCAACTGATCATACAAAGCATCCAACTGATGCATATCAGCATACATGATCCAACTGATCATACAAAGCATCCAACTGATGCATATCATCATGCATGATCCAACTGATCATACAAAGCATCCAACTGATGCATATCATCATACAGAACATCATCCGGAGCATCGTCGTGATGTTCATCACACAGCGCTTACATCCACAGCCATGGGAAGGAATATCCTACCACCATGCTTGGAATGGCTTCTACAAATGTGTTCCATCACTTCTTCCTCGAAGTATCTTCTATCTGAAGAACACCAAGCCTATCTCTGAAGTACTCAAACTTCACTCTGGCTAGTGGTTTAGTCAACACATATGCAACCTGCTCATCCATCGCAACATACAGGAGCTTCCCTCCTCCTCTCTACACCATATCCCTGATATACTGATATTTGATCTCGATATGCTTCGACCTGTCATGGAACACTGAGTTCTCAGACAACCTCACACAACTCTGGTTGTCATAGAAGATACAGGTAGCATCCAACGATAGATCAAATAAATCAGACAGTAGCTTCCTCAGCCATACTGCCTCACAATTGGCCAAACAAGCTGTGACATACTCTGCTTCGACTGTACTCAGTGCTACGCAGGATTGCTTCCTGCAAAACCAAGAGATCACACATGATCCCATATTGAAGTAGCACCTCGAAGCACTCTTCCTATCTGCAGCACTTCCTGCCCAATCTGAATCAATATAACCCTTCAGGTTAAACTTTTGATTCACATCATACTTGAGCCCATAATCAACCGTACCCTTCTGGTACCTCAGGATATGCTTTACAACAATCAGGTGAACATGTCTAGGATCCTGTCAGGAACTGGCTCAATGTGTTCACCGCAAAGCAAATATCTGGTCTCGTGTTCGTCAAGCACATCAAGGATCCAATCATCTGATGATACATCGTGGAATCAACCGACTCTGAAGAAGCTTCACACAATAGCTTCAGGTTCGATGCCATAGGTGTGGCCATGGCCTTGCAGTCCATCATCTCGAACCGCTTCAGGATCTCTACTGCATACTTCCCTTGTCGAAGGAAGATTCCATCTGCACTCTGCCACACCTCCATACCTATAAAATAATGCATCATACCCAAGTCCTTCATCTCGAACTCGGCAGCAAGCTTCCTCTTTGTGTCGGCAATCAACCTATCCTCACCTCTAACAAACAAGTCATCCACATACAGTAGTAGTATCACTGGATTGCCTTCCTCAACCTTCTAGTAAAGGTTGGAATCTGCTTTACTTTTGGTAAAGCCCAAACTAGACAGGAAACTGTCTATCCTGCCATACCAAGTTCTAGGTGCTTGCTTCAAACTGTGCAAGGCTTTGCACACATATGACACCCTCTCATGTGTCTCAAAAACCAAAAACCGAGTGGCTGCTCCACATACACTTCCTCTTCGACTACACCATTCAAGAAAGTTGTCTTGACATCCATCTGGTGTATCTTCCACTTCATCACTGCAGCCAGAGCAAGTACTGTTCTGATGGAAGTGTATCTGGCTACAAATGCAAAATTTTCTTCATAATATATCCCTTCCTTCTGGGAGAAGCCACGAGCTACAAACCTCGCTTTGTATTTCTCTATGCTACCATCTGCAACATGATTTATCTTATAGATCCACTTGGAAGTCACAACAGACTTCCCTTTTGGTCTTGGGACCACATCCCAAGCATCGTTCTTCATGATCGACTGGTACTCCTTTATCATGGCATCCTTCCATTACTGTATCCCAGATCCTGGGAACTTTAGATTCTTCAATATCTTCAATAGAAATTTTTCTTGAACTTCTTTGTTGGAACAAATGTTGTTGTCCTTCTTTTGTAGGTGATTGTACACGATCTTTCCTACAAGTCAAATTCAATTGCATGATTAGAAACATCTCATAGTTTTCAGAACAAGTTCTTACGCATAAAGACATATGTCATACAGTCATGCAATTATCTTAGACAATGCTTAATAAAACATTTATCCATATCCCGTAACTTTCTAGATGCCTTCCATCTCTACCAAAACATTGTTAAGAGTGTGCACAACTCCCAACATGTCAGCAAAGAGCTTTCATTCTAGATAAGTAGCAATGGAGTGTTGTATAGTACCATAGGCTACTTACCTATTACTATATTAGTAGTATCTTGTTCATTAATGCAACTTTTCTAAAATGCATAATATACTTCCTAAATCTAGGAACATAAGTATGTACATGACTGAACAACATCATTTAAGTAATCATATAATAAATGACAATTCAAATACTTGTCTTTGTTTAGTTGTAGGGTGGACTCCCTCTCAATCTTTGCTTCCTTCCAGGAACTACTGGAGTGTGCTCCCTCTTGATCTTTGCTTCCTGGATTACCTGTCCTTGAACTTATATTCATCCTGGACCACTATGCATGCTTAAGTGTGCACTAGTGTCATGATTGTGTCATCCTCAAGATCTCATACATAATCATACATTCCTTAGTACAATCTCAATACTATCAAAACATTATGATTCTAAATAATCTTAAATATGTATGGTCAGATCATTTCATACATAGGTAATAAGCGTTAGTATTCAAGGTTTCAGGGAAGACTTCTTTTACTTATGCATATTCTTATTTGACCATAGGACTCTTCTTATTAGTCATATCATCAATCAAGTAAGAAACATAATATGCATAAACCCTTGATTACTTAAATTTCTAACTTCATGAATAATCATTATCAATCATACAATAGTATAAGATCCTAACACAAGGTAGGATTCTAACTTGATATAGGAAAAACATACCTGGTTATCATGTTTGCTAGTTATGTCTAGTAATGTCTTCTTGTTCTCTTCAATGACTTATTCTAGTAACCTGCATAACTCATAAGTTAACCATTGTAGAACCAAAATATACATACCTCGTAACTAGAGCTTCTATGTGATCCATGACTATGGATGAGTCTTTGTCTTCATGTCACCATGGTCATATGTTCTTGATCTAGTACTTGATTTGTCCTTTCTTGATGTACCTTTCATGTTAGCGGACAATATTATCCTCATACAACACCACAGTGCATTAGTACAATCATAAGTCTCATAACCCTAATCAATGAATGTATTATATCATTCACATGCATTCATACTTTTACCAAGGTGATAAGACAAGTCTAACATTAATCAAGATTGTACTAACCTAAATAATATGAAGACAAACATATCATAAACTTAATCATGAACATATTTCAAAACATACCTGTATCTCCTCAAGTCATACCTGTCAAGATTGTTTGTAGACTTCTTATGTAAGGCCTTAGCCTCATCTCCCTCTGGAACTGGAATCTCTTCACTTATGTAGGTGTCCAAATCATTCTCTTCTACGATTAACCCAATCCACTTTGATTTGTTGAAACTGGATCTGGAGCTAGATTAGGCTTTGTCATAGAAACCCTAAAAATTCAAACTTTGAATTTCAAACTTCTTATTGGATGAAAAGATGTGCCTTGCTGAGCTGATCAAGCTAGTATACTTCAATTTTGAAATCTCCAAAATTTGACCCCTCAAAATTGCCTTTGAAACTTCTGGATCTTCTGGACATGATCCTGAACTAGGGTTTCATAAAGCCCAGTCTTCTGCCCATCCAAAAGGTTCGATCTTGTGTTCTAAACTTCAATTTTTCTAAGGAGCTTCCAGCTGTGGTCACAGATTTCAAAAATTCCAACTTTTGAAGAATCCCTAATTTTCCACCTTTCCGATCAAAATCCCGAAATAGGGTTTGATCAAGCCTGGCCTTCTGCCCAACCAAAAAATTTGATCTTGGTCTCTGAATTTCGATTTTGATGAGGATATTTCAGCCGTGTTCTCCGATTCCAAAAATTCCAACTTTCTCTGAAGCCCTAAATTCCCGCAGCAGTGACAAGCCAAGAATGAAGGTGCTCAGAATCCAATTCTGTTTTGACATAAATATGCACCTTATTCTTTCTAGTGCATATCTTAAATTTAGGATCATCAGGGTATGAAACTTCAGCCTATGGTATCCTAACCTATCTTCTTTCCAACCCCACAGGTCTGACCTCAAATGGATTCTCTGAGAGAGAGATATGACAAATGTCGCAACGTGACCTGTTTATGGGATTAAACAGTATAGCGAACTTGTACAGAGTGCCACGTGTCACTGGTTCAACTTCGACCTCTAAAACTTTTACCTGTGGAACTACAATCCATGCTCTTACTATCACTTTTTACATAATTTCTTTTGGATCTTCCTAGCCCAAGTTGTGACCTTTTTTCCTAGGTCACCTGTTTATGACTGAGATCTAGAAGAGGCAGAAACCCTAGATTGTACGGATCATAAAATAAAAATCATAGTGAATTAGATGCTTTTATTCGGATAAAAGGTACATGGGTATGTTGTCTTCAACCTGTAAAAGTTTTAGAACATGAACCTTCTCCAAAATGGATTTATAGCGAAAGTTCCACGATGACTGGTTTTTACTATACCAAGCCCTAGCTTCCAATTTGTCACAAGTGCAACAAGTGTCATAAGTGCCATACCATGCCTTCCTTCAGGATAGCTCTGATACCATGTTAGTTTTTCATCATTTAATTCAATAGATCTAGGATCTTAACTGAAAGAACAACATGTACAGCATATCAAGCATAAGGGACAAGAGACAAGAGACACAAAACATTTCACCGGGGAAAACCAAGAAGGTGAAAAACCCCGCAACTTCCTCAGAGATAGAATAAGAACCAATACAAAGATAACAAAGATCAAACCCAAGAGATAGATATCTTCAGCAACATACTCCTCCTCCACTTGTGCGCACTCCTCCTATCTCTCACTAATGTGAAGTGAGTGAATGAGAGAATGTGTCAAATGAGAGAGTCACACTCTCTATTTATACTTTTACTTTCACTTGACCTTTACTCAACTAGGTCATCCCCAACTTAACCACTTAACATAATACTAACTGGGTCGGCCCCACTAGGGTGGTCTAATAACCCTTTAACCCACATGACTCATACAGGGCTGACCCCATCAAGGTGGTCTAATAACCCATCAAGTATAAGTTACGACACTTACAATATAACTTGTGACACTTGCAAGTACAACTGACGACACTTCCAATCAAAGGAATAATACATCTCTGTTGGGGATACAATAAAGTACAAATGTAATACATACAATATACAAGTGAATATCTTCCAAAGTTACAAATACATTGTTATAGCTTGAAATGACACCTCTCCATCCGTGACGACACTTGTTTCCCTTGGTCGCATGACGACACTTCTTGAGATCAAGTTCAATCACACAACAAGACACTTGTGGATTGAGGGGTCATTTGGGACACTAAAAATGGTTGAAATTACCTCACTCCTAACCCATTTGATGGTTACAAACCTTAGGAACATTTTTCCAAACCAAACCATCTCCTGAAAATGAGCAGAAAAGCCTGTTTTTGGCCATTTTTCACATGAGCGCTACTCTACCTTAACAAACTAGCACCTGTACCCTACTCCAGTGTACAATAGTAGCGCTCAACCCCTCATGGGCACTACTCCTCTTCAATAGAGTAGCGTACAACATTTTAAAAGTGATGAGCGCTAGTTGTAAAACACTATAGTAGCGCCCTGGGCGCTACCCCACTGTGAAATAGTAGCGTACATTCCTGTACAAGTCAAAATCTTGAAATTTTGGGAAGTTAAGTTGGTTGGGGAACCTCCTACTCGGTTATAACTTCTTTTCCTATCCTTCACTGACTATATAAGGAGGGTATAAGGGCCATGTGAGGGACCAAGCCTATAACATTGTTATGCTGGAGGAATGGAGACCTTCATCCCCCTCTCTTGTGCCTCAGTTTCTCATAAACCCTAGCACAACTGATTAGAGGTTGGGATCCTTGGAGAACAGAAGCAGGAGACCTTGAATCTAGGTTTCCTGAAGTGCCAAGCTTGAAGGAAGGTATAACTTTCATGTACTTGCTTCATTCCTTAATAAAGATCAGATGTTCTTTCCTTTCCAAATATGACCTGTTAATGTGTCTCAGATTTGATTATAGTTTGTTTATAATCTGATGTCTCTTCTATTATGAATATCAATCTTATATATGTAGTAAAATGTATTTGAGAAAGGTATCAAGTTGTTTTGCAGGTGTGGGCATTGAGATACTGGATAAGCATTGAAGAGCAAGGAAGGCAAAGCGAGGATCAACCTTCTGAATAAGGTGCCTACATCTCTAAACCCTAATCTCTTCACTTATTTGTTGTACTTGCAAAATTCTTGTAAGTCTATCTTTATCACCGTAAGTTGGTAGTTTCTCCCCTGAACTATAGGTGCATTTTCCTCACAACAGAATGGCGACTCCGTTGGGGAAAGCCTAACTACTTAGGGGTATCCAAGGTCATTTCTTCAGTCTTGTTTGATGGTATTTGTTCATTTTCTTTATTAGGATCAGTTAGTAGGCTTTGTTTGACCCTCCTTGGCTCTTACAAACCCTTCCTATACCTTTCAGACCCTGGTGGACCCAAGTTGGGGGGTTTTAACCCCATTTTTTCAACTTTTCCCACCTGTACGCTACTGTTGTGAAGCACAGTAGCACCCATACGCTACTTTTCCTCTGCACGGTAGCGCCCACCTTGCTATGGGCGCTGGTATGCCTCATACACAGTAGCGCCCACAATCTAGGTTTGAATTTTTTGAGTTTTTGGGTTGTGGACCCAAATATGGGGGTTGTGGCTGCATTTTTTGGGGTCCCTGATGACCCTAGGTCTGAGTTAAACCACTGTAAGTGGTCTCCCATCCTTGTATTGATCCTACATTCATGATTTGAACCTATTTTGATCAATTTGGGCTTGTTTGGAAAGTTTTGGGGCTTGTTGACCCAAGTTGGGGGGTTGTGGACCTGTTTGGTGTTTTGTACCCTAATTTGAGTCTGACTGAACCTGCTTGCCCCATTTCCACTGGATTTGAAACCTATTGAGTCTTCTTGACCCTATTTGTATCTATTTTAGTGAAATTTCTCTTTTAGATTGGTTTTTTGTCCTCCCTTATGCTTTTAAGTTTTCTTTTGTAGTGAAAGCTCAAGTGTTTTGGTTGTTGTTCAAGACCTTGTTTGCATTGTTTATGTGTAGAACTGACTTTACCAAACCATACTTCTTCGTAGGTCATTTGCTTCGTTTGGGTATAAAAGTAGTTTTTGTACTCTTTTCCCAATGTATGGCATGCTTACATCAATAAGAATTTGAAAGTCATATTTGGTAGCTTTTACTGTTTCAATAAAGAAAACTTGAAAGTTTCTTTGCTTTGCTTTGATAGTAGGTTAGTTTCCGTTTTGTTTCTTACCTTTGAAAAGCATAAAGAATTTTGATTCATTTTCTGAATAGAGTACCTTGCAAGTGGCTTAAAATATTTTAGAGTGCTTTACATCAAAAAGAACAAGTTTTCTTTTGCATACCTATTTGTTTGAGTAGCTGCATTCTTAGGTTTTGAGTTTAATTTTGTACATTTAGACTTTATTTTTCCCTTTTTTGCATTCGAAAGATTAAAAATTGCATTTGCATATGCATTCTAGATCATAATTTTAAGACTTGCATTGAAAAGAAAAGATTTGTTTGGTGGTAAATATTTCATTTTCAGTACACTATCTCTATTATAACCACTCTCACACACCCACTACCTTTTTGAGTAAGCAAGTAACCTTTAAAATGAACCCTAATAAAATGTACTAGTAACATTTTCTTTTCTAGGTTACACTACACCAACTAGTCTTGGTTAGGATCTTGGGTTTAAAACAACTTAAACCACCCAAGATCACACATTACGCAAAAATCATAGTTCGACTATCACAGGTAAACCCACTTCATTCAAAGCTTGCCTAGGATCTATGCAGTAGGTCTTGTGAGATCAAATTGTTGGGAATACACCTCCTACTTTCTGTTTTGAGCATATACCAAGATTGGATCACGTTTGGGGACTCTTTTGAGTTTCGGGCTCAGTTACCCTGCCCACGCCTTCTGATTCGACCAGAGACTGTTCCCCCAGGAGTTTTTGGTGTGGTGGTATCCTTCGTATCTGACCATAGGTTCATACACAGGTGACGGCGGAGGGTTATATCTGCTGTACCTAGGACAGCGTGGGAGGAAATCCCTTGCAGGTCTTTGGGAGGGCGGTTGGGTGATTCCAGCGCTTGCACCCTTAGTCATTGTATTCTGGACCCCGGGTAACTGTTCTTCATCCTTCGTTGATCTGTTATGGACCCTCATCATCCCAAACTCTTCTCCGAAAGGCATCTGTTTTCCTGGTTTGATCTACCTAGGACCTTTTTTTAGTGGTGTGCTCTTTGTGCTACTAACTTCTTGTTCAGTTGAGCAGGAAACTATGTTTAGCGTTCTGGCGAGTGCCAATCAAGGTACCCCTGTTCCGGGGGATCCTTGTGTTGTTCCATTCATTGGAAACATTGGCACTCCCTTAATGGCTACTCTGAATCTTCCTAGATTCACCATAGGGCTGTCGGTTTGGTTGTTTTCCAATCCGAATGCCTTGCATGCTCCTGACGCTTCTTTTGTGAGCACCTCAAATCAAGAGCATCAGAACCCTGTTCCTTCTTTGCCAGTAACATCTTCTCCTCCTCCTTCTACCTCATGTGGCAAAAGTAGCAATACTAGTAACCAGCAATCTAAAAGGAATAGACGGAGGAAGAATAGGAAGAAGATGTCAAAACAAGGGGGCAGCAAACCGGCCTCTGTAAGTCATGCTGGGGGCAAGCACCCTGCCTCTGCAAATCATGTAGGGGGCACCTACCCAGCCTCTAGAGGTCATGCTGGGAGGAAACTTCTAGTCACTGAAAATCATACTAAAATTTTGTCTTCAACCACTGGCAGTCATGTTGAGGACACGTCATTGATCACTGCTAGTCATATTAATGACAAGTCACCAGTTCCTGTGAGTCATACTGGAGACACTAGATCAGCCTCCGCAAGTCATGCTAAGGGATTTGACATTGTCGACAAACCCAAACAACAGAAGCTTAAGTTCCCTTGTAAGTTTTGCGAGGGAGATCACCTTACTTACTTGTGCCTTGTACTTCCGTAAGTGCAAAAAGTGTGGTCCTTAGTTCAAAAGTCTTCTGCTTCTGAGCAACCAACCACTGCAAGTCACGCAGGGGGAAAGCTGTCAGCCAATGCTAGTCATGCTGAGAGTACTGATGTTGTAAAGGAGTCTCTACCTATAGGACAGAAACCAAAGTTCCCTTGTAAACTTTGTAAGGGAGATCACCTTACTCACCGATGCCCTGCCATTCCAGAGGCACGAAGAGTGTGGTCCATGTCTGAAGGAACCTTTGTTCCTGAGTTGTCTATAGATTCCCTACAGTCAGATCAACCTTTGGTTGATAAAGTGGTTGAACCAATGCAATATTTGGTCGACCCCACTCTTCATTCGGAGAGTGAAGTGATCAAATCGATGCAATCTTCGACCGATCCAATCAGTCCTTCGGAGATTGATGCACCTACTGCTGAAGTCTTCTGCATTACCAGTTTGGATGTTCCTGAAAAAGGGGGCACTTCATCTGTGCCATGTGAACCCCTACCAAGCCCTAGGATTGTTTCCTTTGATTGGAATAGTCTAGCCGAGCCTCGTCTTCCTTCTTCGACACCTTTCCAGATAAAGGTTGATATCGGGAACCATACGGTTGATCGATGCATTGTTGATGAAGGTGCTTCTGTTAGTATCTTATCCGCTTATGCTTGGAGAGATTTGGGTTTCCCTAATGTTATTCCAGCTGCTAATTGGCCGTTGACCTTCAATAAAAGACCTAGTGAACCGTTTGGATTCCTCCATTAGGCACCTATTACTTTGGGTGGAAAAACAGTCTTAGTTGATTTTATGGTTTTAAAGGACCCTGTGGACTTTGATATGATCCTCGGGCATGATAACGTTTATGCTATGCATGTTGTGGTGTCTACGCTTTTTCGTGTGATGCATTTCCCTCATAACGAAAACATTGTCACCATCGACCAGCTTGCATTCGTTGATCCTCCTTATTACCCAACGGTAGACCAGTCAGGTCCCTCGTCATTAGGCACTACTATGTCACATAGGAATTTTGTGGAATATTGTTCTTTGAGTTCAATTGTTACTGAGAAGGAGTCTCTGAGTTCATGCTTACCTTCTTGGGACTTAGTCCCAGCTTTTGACCAAGTGACACCTCCATCTGAATGTTTAGATATGTATTCTATCTGGGATGATATGCTTCCTTCCGATGAAGTTTTCCTAGAGTCTATAGTACAGTATACCATTCACTTGGATGTTGATCCAGTCGCAGTTATGTCCAGCCCCAGTTTGACCTTAAAGTCTGATCTTCCTACTGTTGAGTCTTTAGACTCTCCTATAGATCCGCAAATCGGTGTTCCTACTGAGTTTGATTCTGCTTCTAGAATTTTCAACTCCCATGATGATGAATTTGTTTCTGCAGATTCCATCATGTCCTTCAACTTTGATCTTCATCCTGAAGTCGATCTTGTTGATTATAAGTCCTCGGGCTTGGGTACCATAGAGTCTTCATTTGAAAATTCTGCCTTGTTTAGGCCTGTTGTTGATAATAGTGAAGTTGAAAGTATTTCTACCATAGTGACTTGTATCGGGTCTTTCTTTACATATGTTTTAGATATGATCCTGGTACTAATGTTTCTTGGAGACAGGAGTCTTAGCTGGATTTATACGTGCTTACTGGTCCTTTTCGACATCTTGAGCACCCATGTCAGGTATATTCGGAACCTTGCATATATGTTTAGGCTTCCCCGCTGTTATGTTGCATTTGAACCTTTTGCCATCCGAATTCGCCATAGGGTCGAACCTGTTGGATATTGGTGTGTTAGCCATCTCTTTATGCATTGTGCACCAGTCCGACAGCAGAGCCTACCTAACATGGGTCACCCTAGTCAACACCCTTATGCCATTCTGGTGCCCATGTTGAGTTTTTCTCATAGGCTCGGGAGCCTTTTTAGATTTACCATGACTTTGAGAAGAAACCTCATATCTTTCTTCCTCATCTATTTCTGGCCATCCCTGATAAGGCTCCCATCTTTATGTTCAAGTTGCATATGCATCTGTTATGATCTCGCTCACGCTAATGAGCCTGATGCCGGCTTCCACGCTTTTAGCTCGTTGTATAAGCCCCCATCTCTGATCTCATTTCCGCTTAGCCCTGTATCATTTTTCCTTCGCAATTTGACACCTTTTACCTGGAGGAGACACACCCTGAGTGTCCTTATCTTGCTCATGTTCCTTGCATTAGGCATAGTTTTGTTCCATGCGCTTGGAATTAGTTTCACATGTCCCTGACACTCATCTCCTCCCATTTCGAGCATTCTTCTACCTTTACTTCGAGCTCATTAAAAACAGTAAGTAGGTTACGAGCATTCTTCTACCTTTACTTTGAGCTCGTTAAAAATAGTAAGTAGGTTATGAGCAGTCTTCCACCTTCCCTTCGAGCTCGTTAAAAACAGTAAGGAAGCTATGAGCATTTCTTTCATCTTCACTTCGAGCTCATTAAAAACAGTAAGGAAGTTGTGAGCATTTTCTATATCTCCTTTGAGCTCGTTAAAAACAGTAAGGAGGTCATGAGTTTACTTTTTTGGACTCGTTAAACCTTTATGGAAAAGATCCCTATGGAGTTCTTTTAAGCCCTTTTCAGACTCCTTAAATAGGAAAAGTTTGCCAAGCATAGTTGTCTCTTCGGGCTCGTTAAAATAACTGAACTGACATCCACTTAGGTATAGAATTACCCCTTTTCCGGGCCTGGGTGGATAATTTACGGAAAAGGTATACTCTAGGTATACTTTCGTATGCGCTAGAAGAGTTCTTCTTCCATTATTTTACACTTTTTCGGGGAAGGAGACTAACTTTACGAAAAAGGACCTTTGGAGTCGTCTTTAGGGTTTTCAGACTCTCGAAATGTGAAAACACCAAGCGAGCATTCACCTACTCGGGCTCTATGTGAAATCCACGAGATGGTTGATAGAGGACTGTTTAAGTTTTTCAACTCTATAAACAAGAAAACACCGCCGAGCACAGACCAATCTAGGCTCGACATAAAATCCACGGATAGGTGTATAGAGGACTGTTTAAGTTTTTCAAATCTATAAACAAGAAAACACCGCCGAGCACAGACCAATCCGAGCTCGATATAAAATCCATGGATAGGTGTATGGAGTTTCTTCTAGGTTTTTCAGACTCCTTAAATATGAAAATACCGTCGAGCATGCTTTAGTTCTTTGTCAAGCTCGTTAAAAAATGAAAAAGGAAAGGGAAGGGAAGAATGTTAAAATATCTTTCAATATGATGGCAGCAAGTCAACTATCTCCTTGAACAAAGCACCTGTTTTGAGTCTATCAAACAAGTTGGGTTCTAGTGTTGGCCTTAGGGTAAACCTGATCTCAGAGTTTCTTACTCCTCCGTTTGGTTAGTCTTCCAATCATATGGAGAATCTGCTAATGTCTCCTACATTGCAGATTTGCATCATGGTCTCTTTGTGTTCAAAGCTGCCTAAGACACTCTTGTGTCGTGCTCACTGTTCAAGGATATAACCTGTGTCGGCCATTCTGCAGTTTCCTTGACCTTATGTGTCGGCCATTCCTTGGTGTCAGTACGTTTCATCATGTATTCAGTCCTACTCCAAATCAGCTCATACCTGTTAAGTGTCCCTCGTGTTGGATGATGGAGGATGCCTTAAGGCCTCCCTTCCAACGGATTTCTTCCCATCGACTTCAATTCATTGTGCTCTGGGAATGAAGTTTAGAGTTTCGGTTAGTACCTTGGGGATTGCAGTCATTAGTGGTAGTTTCCCTCGCTATTGGATAGATGGAATACATCAATGTCTCCTATCCGATGGATTCTTCAAGTGTTCAATGGCAAGACCATCTATTCGCACTTGCTTGAATGTACTAGGTACCTTGGGTTCCATTTTCATTATTGGTGGACACCCTCGCGTTTGTTAACGGTATACATCACTGATCGATAATCAAACAATACCTCCCATGTTCGACAACAACTCATTTATTCACATGGATAGGTTTGTACCTTGGGTTGTTTTTGGATGAAGACCTTGGGATTCTCGATAGCATCACCTCATTTATGTTATCGCCCAAGTTGCGCAAGACTGAGCCACACTTTTTTGGGCTCTTGATGAGACATAGATCCAGCTTTTTCTCTATGGCTATGTTCTCCAGTTTTGACATAGATCCACCTTGTATTTATGTGGCTATGTTTACACTTATGTTCCTCATGGATCCACACTTGTATTTTTAGTGGCCATGATATATGCATTAGTATTTGGATCATTATTGTATCCTCTTGGAGGTCATGTTCCACTATTTGATCATGGATAGTTACCCCAAGGATAATTTTGTCTGACATTGCCTTTGCTTTCAGGTACTTCATTTGAGCCTATGATTCTTGGTTTCTCCGTTCCTCCATGATTCAACTCTTTGTTATTTATAATGTATTTCGGCCATCGTTTCCCGCACTCCCTTTGACCTCATACATTAGGGGGCATCTTTTATAGCTTGAAATGACACCTCTCCGTCTGTGACGACACTTGTTTCCCTTGGTCGCATGATGACACTTCTTGAGATCAAGTTCAGTCACACAACAGGACACTTGTGGATTTAGGGGTCATTTGGGACACTAAAAATGGTTGAAATTACCTCACTCCTAACCCATTTGATGGTTACAAACCTTAGGAACATTTTTCCAAACCAAACCATCTCCTGAAAATGAGCAGAAAAGCCTGTTTTTGGCCATTTTTCACATGAGCACTACTCTACCTTAACAAACTAGCGCCTATACCCTACTCCAGTGTATAATAGTAGCATTCAACCCCTCATGGGCGCTACTCCTCTTCAATAGAGTAGCGTACAACATTTAAAAAGTGATGAGCGCTAGTTGTAAAACACTATAGTAGCACCCTGGGCGCTACTCCACTGTGAAATAGTAGCGTACATTCCTGTACAAGTCAAAATCTTGAAATTTTGGGAAGTTAAGTTGGTTTGGGAACCTCCTACTCAGTTATAACTTCTTTTCCTATCCTTCATTGACTATATAAGGAGGGTAGAAGGGCCATGTGAGGGGACCAAGCCTATAACATTGTTATGCTGGAGGAATGGAGACCTTCATCCCCCTCTCTTGTGCCTCAGTTTCTCATAAACCCTAGCACAGCTGATTAGAGATTGGGATCCTTGGAGAACAGAAGCAGGAGACCTTGAATCTAGGTTTCCTGAAGTGCCAGCTTGAAGGAAGGTATAACTTTCATGTACTTGCTTCATTTCTTAATAAAGATCAGACGTTCTTTCCTTTCCAAATATGACCTGTTAATGTGTCTCAGATTTGATTGCAATTTGTTTATAATTTGATGTCTTCTTCTATTATGAATATCAATCTTATATATGTAGTCAAATGTATTTGAGAAAGGTATCAAGTTGTTTTGCAGGTGTGGGAATTGAGATACTGGATAAGCATTGAAGAGCAAGGAAGGCAAAGCTAGGATCAACCTTTTTGAATAAGGTGCCTACATCTCTAAACCCTAATCTCTTCACTTATTTGTTGTACTTGCAGAATGCTTGTAAGTCTATTTTTATCACCGTAAGTTGGTAGTTTCTCCCCTGAACTATAGGTGCATTTTCCTCACAATATACATCAACAACGTTATTGGTCTTGTCGCTAGGTACATGCAGGAGCCACATGAGTTGCATTGGAAAGCAACTAAGAGGATCTTGCACTATGTGCAAGGTACGAGAGAGTTTGGTATTCATTATTCTGTTGGTTCTCAACTAGATCTAGTTGGTTTTACTAACTTAGAATGGAATGAAGACAATCGTGATAGGAAATCTACTTCAGGGTATGTATTCATGTTGGGATTAAAACCAATCTGATGGTCAAGCAAGAAGAAAGCATCAGACGCACTTTTTTCAGCATTTGCAGAGTACAGAGGGGTTGTGAATGCAGTTATCCAGGCAGTTTGGTTGCATGGGATCTTGATAGAGTTTGGCATTCAAACTTCTCCTTCAGTAGACCTTTTTGTGATAATCAAAGTGCCATTAGGATCTCCAGTGACTCGGTTTAGAAGCAAAGGACCAAACATGTTGAGGTTCACATGCACTACATCAGGGAGCTAGTGCACAATAGTACCATCTCACTGCATTATTTTCCTACATAGGAGATGATTGTAGACATATTCACTAAGTTTTTCACTCATAAGAGATTTGTTTATCTTAGATCTCTACTTGGTGTGAAATTTGTTTGAGCTGCCTGGTGTCTTATTTGGGGGGGGGGGGTCCCATGAGGTTTTCCCCATTTCCTTGGTTCATGGACAGTTATTTTATTTTCATCATTTATTTGATTGTATGGGTGACCTTTGGTCTTAGTAACTAGGGCCCAGGATGCACAAGTTTGGATTAAGGGGGGGTGTTAGGATAATTAATACTACATCCTTGTCCTACCTAGCATTATTTATTTTTCCTAGTAGGTGATGATGTCATTTTCCCCCTAGTGGTGTGCAGATGTCATCTAGGATCCATCAGCCACCTAATGCACCATGTATGCATCATTTTAAGACCACTTGATTCAATTCCCTATATTTTAGGATCCAAATCAGTGTTCTAGTTCAGTCCACCTAAGTTAGCTGACTCTTGCGGGGGGGTTATGCTCCGATTACCACTGATTATGGCCTCATGCACCCTTTTCTAAGTGATTTTCATGACAAAATCACTAATGCACCCTCCTTGGTTAGTTAACTGATTGTGTCTTCAGTTAACTGAGTTTTGGTTCAGTTGAGTTGAGTTTGGGTCTTCTGGAGCACTCCAGTGGTGACAATTCCTATGCTAGACATATCGAGATTCTGTTCCTATCTGAGTTCTCAAGCATGATTAATTGTCTGCTTATTTTTACTGCAATTTTCACTGTAATTCATCTTTTCTGCTCATTCTTTCTCTGTGAGGTATGCTCAGCTCCACAATCTGTTGTGATTTAGAATTTTATAGTATCTTATGTGCCCGAGGTAAATCATCAAGTTTGGGAGAGTAAGTATGAAATTCTACAACATTGAATTCTTCAACATCTTGTTCGTCATGAGGATCGATACCTGGTAGTTTTGGCAGAGCATTTATGGATTTTTCAATATTATTTAGAGATTCTTCAATTTTATTTTCCATTTTTCTTTGAGCGACTATGTCCCCCTTCTGATAATGACTGGGTAAACAATAGTTCTCTAAGTTTTTCAGACCTTTCAGTTTTCTCAAGCTCTATAATTAATTATTCTATATGTGCTTAGAACTTCTCCTTACCCTTAGGGTATTTTGGTCCTTTGATTTGTCCACAGTGCTCTCTAAATATTTTTCCATATCAATTACATTTTTTTTTAAATAGGGTTCATAGATCGCCTTACCATTTAGCCTCATCTTATTTGTAGCTTGAGTGTGAGGTTTTCTGAAATACACAGCCTTAACCATTTGTCATTTTCACTTCTTTCAACTTTCTTACTGCCAGACTATTTTTCTGATAGATGAACTTCTTCTTCATGTGAAGATTCACTTAGTCGCTCCATATCCAATATTACTAACTCTTCTTTTCCTCTGTCCTTCAAAACTAAATTTGGTATCACCTCTTGCTTAGAATGGAACTGGCATTTTCTTTTGGGATAATTCTCTCCTACAGACTTGGATTTATTTCTTTTAACCCCGGTTTTCTCAACTACAATTTCATTTGGATGTAAAGCTGAAGTTTCCCCTTCTGCAATGGTTTTTGGTTTTTAGGGGTTTTCGATATAGTGCTAGAGGAAGGAATATTTTTTGATACAGGCTCATGTTTCTCCACTCTAAAACCATTCTAGAAGAGAAAATGATTCCAAATCTTGTTAACTTTATTCAGCTCTTCTAGTATCAATAACTTGATGAGAAATTGATGAAGTACATTATGTTTTCTTGCAAGGTAACTTTGTACCTTTTTTGACATTTTTGTAACTCTTTAAAAAGAAAAAGGGCAAATTCATTTTGGAATCACCCTTCAAATGTAAAAGGAATGCCATGTGATACAGAAAAACCGCTATAATGTCCATCGAGGCTATCAGAGTGTCTAAGGGACATATCATTAGATCTCTGAGGTTAATTACTTGATTTTTAGTGCAGTGAATAAACCATAAACATTTAATTTCTATTTTCCCAAAATTAATTGCAACACAAAATCCAATAAATAAAAATAATTTAATATAAATTCATTAGCATGTCCAACATCTGATCTAAGAGCTGGGAAGGCTTCTTAACATCATCAAAACTTCAATCCAAACCATATCATAGATGATAACCACTTATAAGGCTAATTATTCTTAATCACAATTAACTAGTAATTAAGGTGTTAATTACGACACTTAATGACACTTAGTGCGCAAATGACGACACTTATCACAAATCCAATTATTTAACAAATAACCATCAATTATCAATCCCAGTAGATTAATAACATCTACTTACATGTAAATAAGGCCTAATTACTAAAATTACAATAATTAATCATGGTAATTACGAAAGAGAGTCCACAAGACTAGTTAACTAGTTTTCCAATATAAGCAGCTAGTCTTGCACAAAATCAACTTGTAACCATGCCATTAAACCCAAAATAAATCCTAAAAACATTAACAACGTATTTAAGCATGCACCTATATCCAATTAAATTTTTATTTGCATATCATTCCAATTGCACATAAGGTGATCTTTTCCATCAATTCCAATGAAACTAGTTGACATTCACCACAAGGAATTGAGTCTAAATAACTTAAACAAAATGGAATGAATCCATAAGTATAGGATCATACCTGATAAGTATCCACCTACATCACAATAAAATTTTAGAAATAGAGCACATGGTTGTGGCATTCCTTTTTTAAGAAAACAAAGATTTCAATCCACAACTAGTTATCAATTTTCACCACAATGTGCCTAGTTTCCAATTTAACATTCCAAATAAAGAGAAATATATGAATACTATAGCTCATGGAAAGCATAGCAGGTTTCACCTACATTCATATGGCTGTATCTTTCTCCCATATACAATCCTTTAAATAATTCAAAAAACTAGTTAATTCTACTCATCTGAATTAACTAGTAATTCTAGGAATCGCTAGAATAATTAAATCCACAACTCATAGAATCATTCAAATTCCATTCCAACTCTAAATAACATGTTTTATTAGTCATAAAAAAGGTATATCTCATTCAAACATTTATTCAAACACTTCATATGCAAAGTCACAAATATACTCAAAACAATTCCATCCAAGGAGCCTGAAATTGGAAATTGATCTAGAATTTCGCTAGACATTTCCCAAACACTATCAAGAATATTTCCCCTCAGATTATCACACACATTTCAAGCGTATTTATCATACATAAGAATAAAAAGAAAACTCGTAATTTTTACAAACACTTCATGTTCCAAGTCTCCAAACTATGCAAAACAATCCAATAGAAGAACTAGTTTTCAAATCAAAAGTAGAAGCATCAAAGAGAAGTGTCTTAAACCATTACGAGGATATTGTACCATCAAAATACACATTATATAATGAACAGGGGCAGAAATATCAGTTCTGTAGCAGAGGTTCCCAATAACCATTTCCTCAAACAATTTTTGCACAAAATCCCAAAAACTAGTTTTCAATTCCTTCACAAAATTTACTTGCATAAGTAGATTGAATTCCATAAGAAATTTCTTCCACAAATAGCTCATACATTTCATCAAAAATTTCATGTGCATCCATAAATAAATTAGATAAGAGCCAAATAAATTAAATAAACATGAGATAAAACACTTTTCTTTTCCAAATATGCAACTGGAATTGACCATGCCACGTTACACCCGGTCGTAGACATAATGCAAGCCAAAACTCACTTTGTAATGGTCACCCCCGAGCTGAAACCATGATTCCACAAGAAAGAACACACTCAACCACAAATTCTATCAAGAAATTAGTCCAAACACATCCCAATGGAAAGTGTGGCCTCTAATTCCACTCTGAGGCACTTCTAGTGGCTCCATGACAACAACACAACCACAACCCAATGGCAATTAGCACTTCCAATCCAAGGAAATTCCAGTGGCTCCAGGACAACCTCAAATACAAGGCAGCAGACCTCACCCCTCTTTCCAAACCAGGATCTCTAGAGGCAATACATATCTCTATCCAACCTCAAATCCAATGGCAGTGGACCTCACCCCTACTACCAATCCAGGATCTCTAGAGGAAATTATAGGACATACACCAATGGTTCCAAAGTAACTCAGCTTGGGCTTAGGTTCCACAAGGGTGCAATTACTAGCAAGGATATCATACCAAGAGCAGCAAAATCAAACCACAAGTGCCAAACACAATCATCGGAGCAAAAGCATGAACCAACACACAAGTGTGACTAGCCAACACGAGCAAATCGAATTCCTTCAAGAGCAATTTGAATTGGGAGAGAAAGAGACACAAGGGATGAGTTACATTCCAAAAATATCAAATAGGAGTTACAAATCATGAGGCTATACCAAGAGACACACTGACCCAAATCAAGAGGGCACACTAGGAGAGAGAGAGAGAGAGAGAGAGACTCTAACGCTACTAAAAATTAATCCTAGAATAAATGAAACTAAGGAGTAACATAACACGTGAGGGTACACAACCAAGAGGGTCCACCAAGTCCACAAGAAATGTGTATAACATCAACCTAGACACAAACACAAAGGTAACAATTTTCCCACAACACATTGCTCCTAACATCATGGTTCCTCATACTCTCTTTTATGGCATCGGTCGATCCGGTTGTTTTATTTTATTAATTAATTAATAATAATAACATAATAATAATAATGTGCAAGCCATAGTCTCGGCACCTCGTTCCATAATGTCAGAACATCAAAATAATAATATCATGTCCAGGGGCTAAACCAAAGGGTATTACAACCGTTGAGTATCTACCCTCACTTATGATATATTTTTGAACCATTCTCAATAAGTTGCTCCATTTTGTCTTCAAAAAATTCCTTGGAATGCATTTAGTCCATTGAGGGTTGTGAAACTCCTCCTTCAGAAACCGATTGCAATCCTGAACAATAACATTACTGCACTTGAACCACCTCTCTCCCTCTCTAGGTAGACTACAAAACTGTGCAATCAAATCTTCAGTAACCTGAAAAGTCAAACCTCCCACTATGACCTGTTCTTCGTTCTACAACCTCTTTATAGCCCTGCAACTTGTCGGAGTAAGCATACCAACCTGCCATTTTGAACCAATCTCCAAACTCAAGGTAGGCCTCCAAATACATTGCATCAATAGGCTTACGGCATACTATGTGGCCACTCCTATGTACAGACATTAATGTAGATACTAAAACAGGCCACTATCTACTACAGAATAGTTAATTTTGTGCTCGAGCACACTGGATATACTTGCTGTGGAATATATGTTCAAATCCTTTGATACCATAACATACACTTGAAAGTGAGTTAGACAAAGAAATACATGTTGCATGGTTATCGTTTCAAAACCAAATAAACATCATGTTCTAATCTCAAGCCAAGTACACTAATTATTAGATACATTAGATCAAGTCAAAGAAATGATGGGAATGAAACGGATTATCACACGAACCTCATCAACTAATTATAATTACATACTCAAGCAAATCACTTGTTTAAGATCATGATTAATTGACCTATGGGATAATTATGACATTAACATAGTTTGATAAGTGACATTTTTCATTTGGCACCTTTCACCACATTTCAATTCTGCAGCGTTCCATAGCATTAGGACACAAGAATGCATTGCATAATCATTAATGATTTTGTAGTGTGATTTCACAGCTTAGCTTCTCAATTTGCAACAGAATCCTAACACACAAAATTAGTAACCCAAGCCAAATGCAAGTTGTTGACCATTTAAAGATCCAGATCATATCAAACATTACTAAATAGACTACACAAACTCCATTCTACATTTACAAACTTCTAACTAGAATGCACAACATTGTAGTAAAACATAAATAAATTACAAGTAGAGGATAAAAAACAAAGTAAGATAGGGGATCATAGTGTTACGCTTTTACATATTACAACTTTCCAGCAGGTCGTTTGATAGAAGAGGGCTATTTGTTTTTTAAAATGGCCAATTTGGGGTTCTCTGTGTGTGGCTGGAAAAGATTCGGCTTCTTGTTCATGTTATTGGAAGTACTATGGCTTAGTGGCATTGTTGACTTCCCTTTATGGGGCTTTTAGCCCTGGGGTTGATGTTCGGGGCTTCTAGGTGTGGGCCATTGGGTCACATGACCACAGTGATTTTTTTTCCTTGAGGGTGACTATGTTTCATCTAGGGAGGTCATCCCTAGCATATCAACCCTCTCACACCCCACTTGGACCTTCTCTGCAACTATTTAGACCCTTTTTGACAAAATCGACCTTATGACGTCATCATGTTCATCAAACCTCAAGCTAAGGCAAGGGGGACATTGATGGACTTTGCTTATCACTCTGAGGTTAGTAGTGGCATGGCGTCCTCCTTAGGCTCACTCTTGATGTCAAGGTGAGGCCTTAGCTTACTTATTTTAGCATTTTTCATCATTTTATGCTAGTTTTAGGGTCTAGTCCCCAACATGTGGGTGGCATTCCTTATTTTTGTCTTATTTTATAATATTTTAGTATAATATTGTTTTAATTTGAAATTGACATGTAGGATTGATAAAATTTATAATCTTGTGCTAACATGGATATAAATATCCATCCATTTGTCATTTGTAAAGCACAAGACTTGGCATCGAATACTATTATGTTACTTTTTTATCGTAATTGGACTATCTAAAGTGATGCGCACCTCTTGGAGTATTTCTTATTTGCCTTTATGGTGAAATGATGGATGAATTTTAGGGTTCCATGCACATGCAAGGTTGATGCTAGCATTGTTGGAAGAACACAAGCACAAGGAGGATCTAGGGTTTTCTTGGTTGCTCCATTGGTAAAGTTTGGTGATTTTATGCTTCTATGTGGATTGAATGGTGATTGTAATGCTGCATTTTCTCCAAATTAGGGATTCTTACCAGCCTTTTTGTCAACTTTTGCATGGTAGAAAACATCCTCTTGAAGGATTTTTCTCTTGTTTGGACTTGGATATCTAAATTTTTCCTAATTAGACTCCTCCAACAAACCCTAGAGGTTGTTGTTGGAATCCCTAATTGGTGAGCCTTAGAGAAATAATTCCAAGAGGCAGGCTGGTCACCATCTCTCATGGCCTAGGGTTTGAACTAATTCTTCAAAAAACCCTAAGTTTTGTCATTTTTACCAAATTTAAGTATTTCATGTGTATTGCATTTGCATGGTTAGTTAGGATTGGATTAGGTCTGCATATTTTATTTCAGAAAATCCCTAAACCTACAAAAATTTCCAAAAACAAAAAACAATACAAAATTTCCAAATTTCAAGCCTCCCTACAATTTCAGCATGCCATTTTAGCCTCCAAAACCCTAGCACAAAATGTGTGGTAGCTAAAAATGCAAAAATCGAAAAAAAAAATTAAAAGGTCAAAAAATTTCATTTTTTGCAAATTTTAAACCCTAAAAGGCTGCTACCTGCCTTTCTCAAGCCTCCAGCCCTAAGGGCATCACCTTTTTTCTTGCCTGCAAAACAACTTGTAAAATCCAATCAAGTCTGATTAGGGCTTAGCTGACAAGCCTTTTCCTTGGGTAATATAAATTTGGTTTGATTGATTGGTCCTTTTCTTACTAAGGCGAACTTGTTTAAGCACAAAAACCCCTTTCAATGTTGATTCATTGACTGTGTACTGCAATTTACATATTGTTCATCACCGATGTTGATTACAAGAGGTGACCATTGATGCATGAAATATACGAATAAGTATTGGTAATTATTGTTGAGTACATATTACTACTTATTACTGCCATTTCATGGTGCTTAAACCCTAAATTTCATGACTGTATTTACTATTCTTTGACCTGATATCTACTGAAGAATTCTTGAGATGTAATATTTGGTGTGGATAATTGATGTTGCTGATAAATATTGATTATTGTATCTTGTGTTAATGGCAATATTTATGCTTGCTTACTAGTAGTTGTTGATATAAATGTTGGCAGCCTATGAATATTGAATGCCTAACATTGGTTAATCACAGTGATCACTGCTTATTATGTTCGCTAAAATCCATTGCTACTATTAACTGCTGTGGTTAATTCCCTGGTAATTGAGAAGAACTCTGCTCACTATATTGCACATGATATATACTTAATATGCTGCAAGTGTCGATAACAAAATTTATGATCTGATCTAGTACTGGTTGTAAGCTTGAATCTACATCTTTCTATTTGAAGATTGAATATTGAGCATAATATGTTAACAACCCTAAACCATTACTGATGCACAAAGGTTGACTACCCATAGTTTGTTAATCGCTAATATATTGGGATAACATACAACGACATATATGCTTCTACATAATTGGATGCTTGCATATCATTGTTATATTTGACTCCATATAAAGACAATGATCTCAAGCCAATCACATAGATAGGTATTTGTTTGGTGTTGAAGGTTGTTGCGGGTATCATGATGTTAAGGGGATTTATCCTGAAAACCAATCTAATGCATGAGAATGTTCAAATGAAAGTATTCGTGGAATCTCTTCATTTATCAAATAACCCAGATGTTAGAAGGTGGTATGAGGAACTTCCCCCTAAAATGTTTCCTTCCCTTTGGAACTTGGTTGAAGCATTCATGAAAGAATGGGGTCCTAACATAAATGAATATTTGAGGAGGATTTGGATTGACCATATATTGGGAAAGACCCATGAAGACATCCAGAACCAAGATGGTCCTAAAGAAGAAATCAAAGAGGACACCCCATTCGAGTTTGAAGACCCTGATCATCCCACTATTGCAGAAATGGAATTATATTTCGCTCCTCTTGACTTGTCAAACTTTCTAGGTTATTCAGATGAGCCACCATAAACATTTTGGAATCATTTCCACGATTATGATGATGATGCCAACGACCTTGTTGATAAGTTATTCCAAGAGGCTCTAGAATATGGTATTAAGGAAGATGTCTACATGAGATTGTTGGCCCTTCACTTGGAAGGAAAGGCTCGTGTTTGGTTCACAAACCTACCCAAAAGAAAGATTTCCTCTTACGCGGAATTGATAGAGATATTTTGTAGCCATTGGTGCCCAGAGAAGCAACGTAATAGATGGATGGCTCATGTCGAACATGCAAAGAACTTGTTCAGGAAAGAAAACCATGTGGATCATGTTGAAGAAGTCTCATAGCAACATGGAGTGGTCCTTGCTAAAGAAATCCAAAATGAAAATCAGGTCTCAGAAGACCTACTTGAAGAAGCCATTATTCAAGATCTAGTTGATGATATCTCAAGAATAATGTCCAAGGATGAAGGTCCTCATGAAAATGAATATGATTGTGATCCCATAAATTAATATCAAGAATTCCTAGTCAAATAAATTGTAAAACACAAGGAAATGGCTAGTTCTCCTTGCCCTTAGGACACAAATTCTTATAATATCTCACGCCTCTAGGAGGAAAATGACAGGATTTTTGAAGACGATGATTATTGGGAGTTCATGGGTTCACCAATATATGATTCCTCAAGACCTAACAATGTGGTTCTCGATGCCTCTAGCCACACATATTTTGAAGAGGAAGCCAATAAATGTTTCCTGTCATTCACAAAAGAACAAAAAGTCAATATGGATATGTTTGGCCCAGATTATTACATAATTTGTAATCAAGAAGTGTTATTCACCTTGAATACAGACATTGAGAACACAATTGATGACGATATGATTACTCCTTCTCTTGGTAGCATCTATGATGAAGTTTGGAATAATCTGTTTGCAAATACATTTGATGAAGCTCCTCATGATGCAGATCCAATTGATCATCACCAGATGCAATCGTTCCATAATGAGAAGGTGTTTGAATATTTTCAAGGCCACATATCAGACGGTATTTCCTTGGGCTTAGTCCAGTCATCCCTACCTAGCATCTAGGAAGTTATGGGATATCATACATAGAGTTGTTTTATAGTCATTCAGTTGATGGTGGGCCCTGATCGTCATCCCCGGCAACATCCCTTAAGAAGTATTGTAGAATTTGTTCATCCCTTTCTATCTGGTACCGGTAAGTTTTCAACGATACATTTCAATGGAACCAAAACAGGTATGTGGACATGTATATTATTCACTTCTCATTTCCATGATATTTATTGTTTATCTTTTCACTTGAAATGTGAAGGTATATTGAATTTTGTGGCTAACAATTTCAAAATTTCAAAGAATATTGAGGATACCAACATGATTATTACAAACATGAATAGCATGTTTGTGCGTCCAAAAGAATGCTTGAGCAGGTGTAGGGATATGTTACAACTAGCCTTCAAAGATACTAATGCTAATTTCCAAGGATCACCTCTGCAAATGATCTCCCAAGTCCATAATCAGGCTACCAAATCGATGTGAAAAAAAAATTCAACAAAAATATATGATGGAAACAGTGTATACTGGAGCCCAATATAGCCTGGATAGATAAAACTTGCGAAAGTAATCATTATCCGTGGCAAGAGTTTCAAGGTTTCCAATTTCCTAGGTTTAGTCATTATTACATCTCCATTTTGGAAAAGATACTGGTATGTACTAAACTTATCCTTGATGAGATATTGTCTTGGATTATCTCTAAAGACAAAGGAAAATGGTCAAGTATGAATGATATGCTCAGGTGGATACATTGGTGGTATCATCTACTATTACCCTTGCATTGCATTCATTGTTCTCTCATGCTGAATTATTTGCATTTCATTTTAGACAAGGTAGGACGAAAGTGTCTGCCTTCGATGCATTTGATGCCTTGGTTATTTGATATGTGTTTGCCCGGTTTTGCAACCAGGCTTAGTGCTATGGGCACCTGCTAACTAGTAGCAGCAGTTTCAATGTAAATAAATAACAATAAACTAATTAAACAAGACTATTCATGGATCTAAGCAAAGATATTAAGCAAATAACAAAAGTAATTTAAGATCAAGAACAAGAACGTATAAAATAAAGAATTTGTATTGAAAGTATGGGGCAAGCAAGTGCTTGCGGAATCAATACCTCTAATGGTGAGGTTGAATAGCTCCAAGGATGAGCAACTTCCAATCTCCAATGGTCTCTTCTCCAATGTGGTTTGCAATGGCTAAAATGCTCAGGGGAGATTTCAGCAGCATAAGGATGAGATAATGGATGGATCTGAAATGAGGAGCCCCTACCACCTTTTTATAGGTTTTGGTGGTGGGAAATACCATTTGTGGTTTTGTGGAAACCAAATGGTATTGACCAACATGGTTTAGGTACTTTTCCCTCCTTTTTCCTTTTTTGAATAAAAATAATATTTTAATTCCCTTTTTAATATTTTTGGGAATTTGGACCCTTTTTGAGGGTTTTTTTATGATTTTCTTGGAAAAATAATCTTTTTTAATGGAAAAAAGGGGTGTACTAAGGTCTTTTGGTGACCTTTTGTTGGTTTCAGAGGCTCAGATGGTGGAAAAGTGGACAAATGGGTCATGTGAGTAAGGGAATGAGCTAGTGAGCACTTTTTAGGTGTTAACAATATGTGTGCAAACCCATAGGTACCATAGGTTTCTGAAGGTTCTCATGTACTCCCAAGAAGAGCATATGTTCCACAGTTGGAGCTAGTCTTACTCTTCTGCAGATTACAGCATTCCAGCAGATCATTTGATAGAAGAGGGCTAAATTTTTTTAAAAAGGCCAAGTGGGGGTTGTTTGTGTGTGGTTATCCATGATCGGGTTCCTTGGTCTTGTTCTTGGAAGTACTATGGCTTAGTGTCATTGTTGACTGCCCTTTATGGGGATTTTAGAAATCGGTTTGGTGTCTGGGGCTTCCAGGTGTGGGCCATTGGGTCACATGACCATCGTGTTTTTTATGCCTTGAGGGTGACTATATTTCATCTAGGGAGGTCATACCTAGCCTATCAACCCTCTCACACCCAACTTAGACCTTATCTGCAGTTGTTTAGACCCTTCTCTGCAGCAATTGTTTAGACCTTTTCTGAACTTTCGGCAAAACAGGTAAAAATGGAAAAAGGGAGCCATGTGGCACCACTGTAAGGGTGACACATAGCATGTACGGTGCTGACGTGGCACCACCATAGAGAACCACATGGCATGTCAAGTCTAGTGGCAGATGTGGTGGCAGTCCAAATGGCAGCCAAGTGGACCAACCGTAGGCTGCCACGTGGTAGTCCAATTGGCCATAAAATGGTTTAGTTTACCGAAAATATTGGGGTTGGGAAGGATTGAACCCCCGAACTTTCCTCCACCAAAGTCTCCACAATATCCGGCTAGCCATTATCTCCTCCATTTGTTTCTTAAATGTATGGATGTTAAGTTCTATTTAAGTTTGAATTGCATTCAAGTTTGAAAAAGGGGCGGGACTGAGGGCTAATCCCTCAGCCCCATGTGCAACGTATCCATGCCACATGACCACCACCACCGATCCACCAAAAAACTCCAACAACGAACCATATACCATATTACCATATGCCAACAAAAACACACCAAGAGGAGAGGTCCACGGGTTTGAACCTGTGACCTCCTCCCCCCAATGCCAACGCCTTAACCAATGCACCAACGACACCACATATCAAGGGATATGGTATATATTGTTTTTAAGTTAGAATTTGGATCGGATTTAACCCCAAAGGGGAGCACTCCACTTTTGGCCTATTTTAAAACAAGTTCACATTATTATATGGTTTTAAACCATATATTCGTATTTGTTTAATGGTTTTTAAAACAAACATGTATTCTTTTTTGGAGATTTGTCCATATTTAATCCATTTTTAATGGATCTTATCCCTATTAAGTGGGACCAAATATTTGTATATCCCATTCAATTTGGGGATGATTTATGTATCTCTGGGCTATTTAAAGCATTGTAATTTGCATTGAAGGCATTGGAAAATGTATTGAAGTTGTGGTGATACGATGCCAAAGTGCCTTTGAAGGCTTTGTAATCTTATGCTCATTTGTAAGAGGCTTTTTAGCCACCCTTGGGAGATTTTTGAGAGTGAGAGGACTTCATTGTTGAAGCCTGAGTCTTTTTGTAGGAGTTGGAAGAAGGCATTTTGTACATGTTCAAGCATTTGTTGAAAACTAATAAGATCGGTCCTCATTGGAGCTGGACCCAGAGACGTAGTCCACCAGGGACGAACTCCGTTATCACATGGTATCTTCATTTTTATGGTTTGCATATCTTGTGTTATTTATGTTTTTCAGTTCTTTAAGCCTTTCATAAACTTGTTATTTAAATCATTTTTACAAGTTAATTGGTTTAAGAATTCAAATGCAAATTCAAGTGTTAGTAGATCCTGTCAATTTCGGATCATGTTTGGTATCAGAGCAGGTTAACTAGGGAATTGCAGAGTGTGAATGTTAACAAGATCAAGGCTTAAACGTGGTAAAGGAGAACTTGAAGAGTTTGATCCAGAAATTGGTTCAAGAAGAAGAAAGAAAATGGCAGATGAAGACTACCGAGAAGAAGATGAGAAGGCTTTCCACAAGGCTTTCTATCAGATGGCAGACAAAGTAGAAAAGTTGTTTGCAGATTATCAAGAGAGATTGGAAAAGAAGAAAACGAAGAAGGAGAAAGCAGAGGATAATACTTCGGGAAAAGGAGGAGACCCTTCTGAGCCTTCTTCGCCATCTTCTTCTTCCTCTTCTGAAAGCTCCAACACTGCTTCTTCAAATCCAAAGAAACAACCTGAGAAGACTAAGTCTAATTTACCTTATTTGAAACTTGATATTAAGTTTGATTTTCCTACATATAATGGTGAACTTAACGCAAAAAAGCTAGATGATTGGATCAGGAAGATTGAAGTGTATTGCAAGATCTAGAAGCTTGTAGATGATAATGCAAAGATCCAGTTGGCTACTCTCCATCTTGGAGGAACTGCAATCATCTGGTGGGAGAGTAAGACACGGGAAGGCATCCTTACAAAAGGTAAAATTATTTCTTCCTGGTATGAATTTACTGTTGCATTAAAGAAGCAATTTTATCCATTAGGATACATACATCAAGCCATGATGGGTTGGAAAAACTTAAGGTGAGGTAAAGGTCATAATGTACAAGAATACACTCAGGAATTCAGAATGTACAAGAATACACTCAAGAAACTCTTCTCAAGTTTATTGGAGGATTACATAGTTATTTGCGTCATACAATACTTATGTTTAATCCTACTAACCTGGATGAAGTGTGTTTTCAAGCCGCACATATTGAATCTAAAGGGAAGAATACCTATGATGACAATCACTCAGCTGGATCCAAACATTTGAAAGAAGGCAAGGACAAAGGGAAGAGAAAGCATACAACTACCGTGAAGAAAGGGGATACAAAACTTTCATGTTCTCATTGTCATGGAGATGGGAATGATGCAGAACAATGTTGGAAGCTACATCCAGAATTGAAACCGAAGTGGTTTAAGGATCGGAAAGGGAAGCAAAAGTCTAGAGTTATTGTTGAGGACCTTGGATCGGATTCTGAGGACGAAATAAAGATATCAATCATAGGTGTGAAAGGTAAAGATATTGTTGGTAATGATTCTAACATTGGTTCTTCATGTGCTTATACTTCTAGAGATCATGATAGTTCTAAGGATAGAAAAATGAATGCATTGTTTCATATAAGGGTAATTACAAAACAAACTAAGATCGACACACTCATAGATAGTGGATCCCAAGCTAATCTCATTTCAAAAGAAGTAGTTAAGCAGTTGGGATTGACAACAAAACCACACAGGAAACTTTATCCATTAGGTTGGGTATGCAAAGATAAAATATTACAAGTAGCAAGGCAATGTGATCTAAAGTTTGCAATTACATCCAAGTTTGTATATGAAGTTGAATTTGATGTGGTTCCACTAGATATCTGTGGAATTGTGTTGGGTAGCCTGTACTTATATGATCGAAAAGCAATTTTCTATAGAGAAAATAATTAGTATCATTTGTTTAAGGAAGGACTTGAGTATATAGTACATTCACATTCATTTAAAAATGATAGATCATTGGGAACTACACAACAATTGAAAAGGGTTGTTAATGCAAGTCGTAATTTGGCACTTATGTCTATGCAATGTAACGAAGAAAATAATCCTAAGTATGAAAAGGAAGTGTCATTTCACCGCAATGCACCTATCATGGTTGATAGTGTTTCTATGGTAAAACATAAGCATGATATGGGTACAATCTCTTTCATATGTTCAATTTTGATATTCAGCTTTCTATTGATCAGCAATATATGGTTGGTTTCGACAATATTGAATGTAGATTTGGTTGAAAAATGGATTAATGTACTTAACAATGTCAGTGCAGTGTTGACTGTTATTATGATGAGTCAAATGTACAAGTTCCAAGAAGAATGGACAAGTGATACAAGACAAGTGAGATGAACATGTCCTCACTTGAATTCTGAATGATTCAGGCTTTTGGTGGTCCAAAAGCTTCTCAGTGGGAGGGTTTGATCCAGGAGGATCTTCCCAACCGATCAAAATTAAATTTTTCAAAATGAAAATAGAAGCTTGTAGCTGCGTAGATATCTATGAGAGCTTTCTGGAAACATTCATTTCATGCAAAACGGACTTTGGACGTGAAAGATATCATGTTCTGAACATTCGGCAAAACAACTAAAAATGGCAAAAAGGGAGCCATGTGGCACTACTGTAAGGGTGACACGTGGTCTGTGTGGAGATGATGTGGCACCACCATAGAGCTCCACGTGGCAGGTCAAGTCCAGTGGTAGATTAGGTGGTAGTCCAAAGGGAAGCAAAGTGGACCAACCGAAGGCTTCCACGTGGCAGTCCAGTTGGCCATAAAATGGTTTAGTTTACAAAAAATATTAGCGTTGGGAGAATTGAACCCCCGACCTTTCCTCCACCCAAGTCTCCACTATATCCGGCTAGCCATTATCTCCTCCATTTTTTTCTTAACCATATTCATATTAAGTTCTATTTAAGTTTGAATTGTATTCAAGTTTGAAAAAGGGGCGGGATCGAGGGCTAAGCCCTCGGCCCCATGTGCAACATATCCATGCCACATGACCACCACCATCAGTACACCAACAAACTCCAACAACGAACCATATACCATATTACCATATGCCAACAAAAACACACCAAGTATCCGGCTAGCCATTATCTCCTCCATTTTTTTCTTAACCATATCGATGTTAAGTTCTATTTAAGTTTGAATTATATTCAAGTTTGAAAAAGGGGCGGGACCAAGGGCTAAGACCTCAGCCCCATGTGCAACGTATCCATGCCACATGACCACCACCGTCGGTCCACCAACAAACTCCAACAACAAACCATATACCATATTACCATGTGCCAACAAAAACACACCAAGAGGAGAGGTCCACATGTTTGAACCCGTGACCTCCTCCCCCCAATGCCAACGCCTTAACCAATGACGCCTCATATCAAGGGATATGGTATATATTGTTTTTAACCTAGAATTTGGATCAGATTTAACTCCAAAATGGCATGCTCCACTTTTGGCCTATTTTAAAACAAGTTCACATTATTATATGGTTTTTAAACCATATATTCGGATTTGTTTAATGGTTTTTAAAACAAACATGTATTCTTTTTTGGATATTTGCCCATATTTAATCCAATTTTAATGGATCTTATCCCTATTAAGTGGGATCAAATATTTGTATATCCCATTCAATTTGGGGATAATTTATGTATCTTTGGGCTATTTAAACCATTGTAATTTGCATTGAAGGCATTAGAAAATGTATTGAAGTTGTGGTGATATGATGCCTTTGAAGGCTTTGTAAGCTTATACTCATTTGTAAGAGGATTTTTAGCCACTCTTGGGAGATTTTTTAGAGTGAGAGGACTTCATTGTTGAAACCTAAGTCTCTTTGTAGCAGTTTGAAGAAGGCATTTTGTACCTATTCAAGCATTTATTGAAAACTAATAAGATCGGTCCTCATTGGAGTTGTACCCGGAGACGTAGTCCACTAGGTACGAACTATGTTATCACATGGTGTCTTCATTTTTATGGTTTGCATATCTTGTGTTATTTATGTTTTTCAGTTCTTTAATCCTTTCATAAACATGTTATTTAAAGCCTTTTTACAAATTAACTAGTTTAAGCATTCACATGCAAATTCAAGTGTTAGTAGATACTATCATTTTCGGATCATGTTTGGTATCAGAGCATGTTAACCAGGGAATTGCAGAGTGTGAATGTTAACAAGATCAAGGCTTAAACATGGTGAAGGAGAACTTGGAGGTTGTTGTTGGAATCCCTAATTGGTGAGCTTTAGAGAAATAATTCCAAGAGGGAGGTTGGTCACCATCTCTCATGGCCTAGGGTTTGAAGTAATTCTTCAAAAAACCCTAATTTTTGTCACTTTTATCAAATTTCAGTATTTCATGTGTAAATTTATTGCATTTGCATGGTTATTTAGGGTTAGATTAGGTCTACATATTTTATTTTAGAAAATCCCTAAAACTACAAAATTTTCCAAAAACAATAAATAGTACAAATTTCTAAATTTCAAATCTCGTTACAATTTTGACCTGCCATTTTAGCTGTTGAAACCCTGGCCTGAAATTTGCGGCAGCTAAAACCACAGACGAATAAAAAAAAAAACTTTAAAAGGTCAAAAAATTCATAAAATAAAATAAAAAATCATTTTTTGCAAATTTTAGACCTTAATAGGATGCGGCTTGCCTTTCTTAAGCCTCCAGCCCTAAGGGCGTCACCTTTTTTCTTGCTTGCAAAATGACCTGTAAAATCCAATCAATTCTGATTGGGGCTCAGTTGACAGGCCTTTTCCTTGGGTAATATAAGTTTGGTTTGCCTAAATGGTCCTTTTCTTACTAAAGCAAACTTGTTTAAGCACTTAAAAGCCCCCTTCAAGGCTAACTCGTTGACTATGTACTGCAATTTACATATTGTTCATCGCTACTGTTGATTACAAGAGGTGACCACTTATGTATGACATATATGAATAAGTGTTGGTAATTACTGTTGAGTACATATTACTGCTTACTGCTGCCATTTCATGGTGTTTAAACCCTAAATTTCACGACTGTATTTACTATTCTTTGACCTGATATCTATTGAAGAATTGCTTAGATGTAATATTTGGTCTGGATGATTGATGTTGCTAATAAATACTGATTATTATACCTTTTGTTGATGCCGATATTTACGCCCTCTTACTGGTAGTTCCTGATATAAATGTTGGCAGCCTATGAATAATGAATTCCCAACGTTCGTTAATCACAGTGATCATTGGTTATTATGTTAGCTAAATTACATTGCTACTGTTAACTACTGTGGTCAATGCCCTAATAAATTAGATGAACTCTGATCATTGTCTTGCACACGATATATACTTAATATGCTACAAGTGCTGATAGCAAACATTGTGATTCGATCACAATGTTGTAAGCATGAATCTGCATCTTTCCATTTGAAGATTGAATGAGCATAATATGTTAACAACCCTAAACCATTATTGATTCACAACAATTGACTACCCATAGTTTGTTAATCATTGATATATTGGGATAACCTACATCAACATATATGCTGGTACATAATTGGATGGTTACATATCATTGTTATATTTTATATTTGACTCCATATAAAGACACTGATCTCAAGCCAAACGCGCAGATAGGTATTTGTTTGGTGTTGAAGGTTGTTGCAGGTATCATTACAAGGATCTTCCATGGGTACAAACCCTGAAGAAGTTAAGGGAACTAAATCGAGGTGACATTGGGTTTAGTCATCACTCTCACATGCTTGCAAAACCTATCCCTATTAGTTCATTTGGTAACACATAGTAATTAAGAGATTTTGGAAAGGCTATCAGAGGCAACTGAAGATTTAGGAAGGTTAAAATTTTGATAGTAATATTTAGGACTAACAGTCACTTTGATCATTTTTAACTAATCATCTGAAATACTCTGTAAAGCTTCAATAAAACCACACCTAACTTTTCCTTTTCCCAAACTAATAAATTGACTACACCAATGGATCAAGAAGCATAAAATCCACTAAGAATCACTATCATACACCTTGGAATAATCTGAGATAAGATATGTAAATAATTTTCCACCTTTTAATTAAAAATTAGCTTAATTAATCTCACTAACTTTATAAAAAACATATGTAATAAGCCAATTTTCCCTGTTTGGAGCATGGAATTGTCCAATTAGGCTCTAGAGGCACTAAGATTAACATCTGGGAACCTGTAGTGAAATCCTTCAATGAGAAATGATTGATGACCATGTCAAATTGGGTTGACCATTTCAAAAATGCAACTGAGCATAAAACTAAAGACTACTGCATGTAAGAGGCATTAGTACACTTTGTTATACAAGTATTGAAATATGACTAAATGCTTGGAAACATTATACAATGGATATTGACTCAAAACAAGCATTAGCAAGACTATTACTCATCACAGTTACACAACCAAGGTGAAGTTTCAAGTACATACTTTAATTCACATTAATTCCAAATGTAAGCTATAGATCAATCCTCGGACACTATTCTAAGTGAGGTTGTAATGTCCCTTTCCACTTGATGTCTCCAATATGGATGGTCGAGTATCCTATTAGTCTCCCATAGGCTACAGTCACCATACTTGGGAGTTACAACGGGGCCACTTAGCTTAGAAAATTAATTTTGCTTACAAAAGTGGTTTAGAGGTTTTGGGTGACCAATGGTATTTCCTTGGTATTGGTGACAAATGAAGAATAAAAAAAGAAGTGTCTCACCCATTGAAGTCATGCTTGAATATTTTGGAGTATTGTTTCCTGAGACTGTTTAGGGGTCGGCCTAAATTTTTTTCAGGGTTTAGCAAAACCCTTCCACCCATTGTGGTTTATTTTTGGTGGTGCGATATCCACCCTAGCTAAACAAGATAGGAAATCCATACGGGGTTTCCAATCGAGCTTCATTTCTGATTGATTAGAGTTTCCTTGTGGACTCGTGGTTGTATTGGGTAACATTTCTTGTGGAGGGCCAAACTGGTTTGTGAGGGACGAATCCATTAGATTGAGAGCACGCAACTATTGCAACATTGGCATAATCTCGGGTTCTTTGTGTTTGTGTCTTGGTGTAGAGTATTTGTTGTAGCAACTAATATATATTGTTATTGTTGCCATCTATATCGTAATAAAATGCCATTGTTATCTCTCTCTTATCTTGTGTTTGATTGTTGAATGAAGTGTTTTTTCTATGAGAATCCAAGTGCTTGTTAAAAGTAATAAATCAATAAAATTGCAACTGTTTGATGAAATCACACAACCAAAACAGAAATTTTCCCATATTGCATTTGGGGATATTATAGAGGTGGAAAAACAACATAGGCCATGGTCAAGTGAGGTTTGAATTTTGGAAAGACTTGATTCACCTTCAGAGATTTGGGGAACTCAGGGGACCAAAGTGATAGTTATTGGATAAGCAAACACTAGGGAAGGGAGGTGTCTCACAAATGGATAAAGTGCTTGAAAGGCACCCTATCGACTCTAACAAGCATCTTTTTAACTTTATTTTCATTTCATTGCAATTTGCATTTGAATTTTTCTTTTGCACTTTCTCTTAGATATAGCATTTAAGCACATTTCTCATTTGATTTTGTTTAGTTGGATTTGTGACCAAAAGGTATCGGACCTGGAAATTCTTGTGGGCCTCAGTATTGCCACATTGTTAGTCTCCATTGCCACCGAGCATCCATAGCCCTGAGGGAGTTGCCACAATAATTCCTTTTTAGGGGAAAGTAGGTGGAACATCATACAAAGGATGAGTACCTACCCTTTTAGCCACTAACAAATTTCAAGGAGCTTCAACATTTCACATTTAGGAATACTTGCTTCGAGTCTAGGGGATACACTTTCGGTGACTAGGCTTACCTTACCCACACTCAATCCACCTGGATGTATGAGCAGAAAGAGATCAACAATGTCAACAAACTTTCACCACACACATCAGAGCCGAGACACAAGCAAAATATGGAGGTTGTCCACATAAAGAGGTCACATTGGGAGAAGTTCTTCAGGTTCATTACTCATATCCAATTCAAGGGATTTTTCTCAATCAAATGGAGCAAAAGATGAGCGCAACCAAAAAGTTATGGTGGAAATAGAGTAAGGGGAACTGATCCATTTCTTACATGAGGATTAACCCACATGAAATCATGTACAAGGAACTTAACACCAAAGTTATTTCACTATTCGAAGTGTAAGTCCTACTAGAATAACCAATACAAACCATGATCATCGAATGTAAAAGATTCTGAATATAGTCAGTCTACTAATACAAGTAAAACATATCCATGATATACCTCAAGCCATATACCTGCTCAAAAACTGTTGTTGACCCTACAATCACTTTGCACTAGAACTGCATAGCAAAGGAAAAGGCATCATGAACTGAGTGCTCTGTTAAAAGTGAACCAAGGCATGAACATATATCCCAAAATAGGTCATGAAGAGGTCTTCACATGAAAAGGGTGGTCTCGCTGCTACTGCCCCTGAATAGTCTAGTTGAACTGATAAGTATCATCCATCTATCATGATCTCCGATGTTCTCATCTTAAGTGTAAGGACTAGCTGATAAATGTCATCTGGTCTGGAAAAATGAGTATTAGCTCCCAACTACAAAGTATGTGATAACAAGTTGGATCACCTTCCATTAAGAACTCACTATAATTTCTTGTTCCCTGCCTTCTGATGGCTTCTTCCAAGGTTATTCTTGATGGCAATCCCATAGATATTTGGATGCCTATGAGCACTTTATGTCGCAGTCATGGTAATTTTTAGGGGCGAAATTTCGCCAATTGGCTATTTTTGGGGATTTTTTTCAAAAAAATAAATTCGCTATATGGTCATTTTTAGTCTCTAATATCGCCTATATTTACATAAAATATGTTTTTTATCATAATATTCGCCAAAATTTACACATTTCAGTAGTAAATTGTAGGTTTTGTATTTAATATTCACCTACCTATCTATATCTATGTTTTTCCCAATCCAAAATAATCGCCTAGAATACTATACTTAATTCTAATATTAGAATCCTTAAGAAATACCCTAGTCGGAGTCGCCTCGATGAGAATCTACTTTTTCTAGAATTGGCATCTCAATGCCTTGTGACTCTTATTTGTTCATTCCGACGACTAAGATTAAGTCAATCCTTATCGTTGTAAACCTACTCAATTTTTTACTTAATGCATGCATCTTTTTGGGTTGTAAAAGTAATCGATTTGTTTGCACAAGATTTCAAGGATAAATCCTACGATCCCTCCTATAGATTGGATTTGATGGGGAATTTGGGCCATTCCATTCCAAGATAAGATAAGATAATTTTACTAATTTCCAACCACATTTGGACACAAAGAGGTCAATGGACTACCAAGTGCAATAATATCAATACACTATGGAAGCGTAAGGGACCTATCCTATAAAGAAAAAAGGATACAACAAGATATAAAGCCTAACATCTAGAAAAGCAAGTGCTTATGTGAACTAAGTGATACATAAGCCATTGAGGGTAACAAACAACACTCCTTATAGGGATGACTCATAGGAAGAAATAAGGGAAAGGGGTTATGCCTTAGTGTTCACTAGATTTTTTTGCTAAAGATGAGGAGACACTACACTCCCACGGTCATCCACCTTTGAATATGTCTCTACTACCATTTGAGGCCAAAGGGAAGAAAACTCACAACAAAGGGTTTCCTAGGAGCATTAGAAGAAGAGTTGATCCATAGTGTCTAATTGTTTGAAGAAAATGACCTACTAATGTTATCTAGGAGCAGAGGTCTTCCCATCAGAAGGGCGATCACTATATCAATCTTTGAGTTGGAAACTCCACAAGGGTCTCATTAGAGGGGGGTAGGAAACCTCCTAGGATCACAATTTTAAAAATTAGTCTAATCAGAATTGGAATCAATCGATTTGACCAAGGAGTGACTAAACTGAGCCAAAATATCCCTTAAATTGGTTCGGGTCAATAGTTCAGTACCAAACCGCTCGAGGCAATGTCTGAATCGGTTAGTTCAGTACCGAACCATTCAGATCAGTAGAGTCACGACATAAATTGGTCAATTTGTCTAGGAAAAGCGGGGAATGTTTCATCAAGTTGCACTTGAGTTTGAAAGTCATAGCAGCAAATTCTATTGTTTAGAGGAATAGTTGTGGGAATGTCCATGTAAGGGTCAGTTGCATGGCATATGCATCCACTTTAATCTTTGTTCAAGACACCTTTGAGATTACAATTTTGTGGGAGCCATTCATCTTATAGAAATGACATGGAGTTATGAGCATGGAAGTATTATGGGACCACACAACATGTCCTCCTTATCGTTTGATAATATGAGGATTAGTGGACCCTTACTTTGAAAAAGGGGTCTTCAATGATGTTTGCGAGGATTCTAAAAGGAATATGTATATTTTAATAAAGCATGGACCCTACTTCTGGAGATATCAACTTTGTAAGTGTTGAGAATTACCCTTGGACATTTCTTCTTGGAATATATTCCTTATGGTTGCTTCATGGACGCCTTGGGTTGCTTTGTGAGCATTGTTGGTGAAGCAACCTCTTATGGGAGGCTTGGTATGGATATTTCACTCTTATATGGTATATACATGAGCATACTTTGGATATTTTTATCTCTAATGCTTTGGAATCATGGATTAGAATCTTTAAAATATTGTTTATCTCTAAAATTTAAATATTTTATGTATTTTTTAGTAAAGTGAGTCTTTAAATTCAAATCGACCGATCCATTGTTGATTCAGATTCCTAGTCGGAGTTGACCCTGAATTCATTCCAAGTCCGAGTTTGATTTTTAAAACTATGCCTAGGATCTCACTGTTTTGGGCTACTATAACCAAAAAAAATATGTGATCATCCAAGTAGTGTCTAGTCAAGGGGATGTCTTGAGCATGGAAGAGCAAAGACCCAATGCCTCACTCATAAACAAATCCAAACACCTCTTCTCTAGGAATCAAAAGAAGATGGAGATATTTTTTAGACTCTTTGAAAAGGAAATAGAATCATCCTCATATCTCACAGTAGATAGGGCATCAAAAAAAAATGCTCCTCCATATTGGTCTCTTGATGACATAGCTAGCACATTTTGTCCTCGTGTGGTATTTGATGCTCGACCTCGACTCAGAGCTTATGCAAGCCCACTCAAAATTGGCTTAGGGGATTTTGAGTGTGTGTATCCATTCTCATAGTGTGTATGAGGAACAAATAAGAGTGATCATTATTCCCCTATAAACCACAAAAACAATTAATCGATTGATTAGTCGAATGTGTTAAAAAATACGACACTTATATTCTTTTTCACCCTTGCCATATTCACCTTATTCCAATGTATTTGTTTCAATTAGTTGTTATGAAACAAATCTTTGACAACCACCTTGCTTTTGCAGGGTGCATTATTGCTCGATCTTGATGGATCCTTTTGTATTGTGCTCTTTTCCATCTTGTCAAAGAGGCATTTACAGTGATGTCAAAAATTCATCACAAAAAATGCTAACCATACAAGATTAGTAATGTAGCAATGTGATAAAAATTAGACTAATCATAACAACCGATATCAACGAGAATCCTTATATTAGCCATGCCAAAAATCCATTGTATTGTAAAACTTTCTACCCATTGTTGGATTATTTTGGGAAAAGATCTCATCTGCTATTGTCAAAACCTGTATTTTTGAAGGTTGGGTCCCTAACTTCTCCATAAACAAGTGGATTTTTCCAATTTGTGCTTCTTCTTAGTATGAATTGTTGTAGCCACAAAGTTGTGGGTATGTCGGTGCATTTCAAGGGTTTTTTGAAAGAGGTTTTTTTGTCTAGAGTTTTCTAGTGTGGCCTGGATCTCGAAAAGGGACGCAAGGAGGTTCCCATTCCTCTGAGACAACTTCTTCCTTCTTTGGTTGGGTTTATTTTTACAATAGTGCGATTATCTCATAAGCATCCTTGGAATGATGATTTCGAAATATAGAGTGCCATTATTTATTCAATTCCGAGAACTTAGATGTAATCTATATTGAAAACAACTGAGAATATGTTAGTTGCAGTATTTTGTTGTGTCGCAGATCTAGAAGCCTATTTGACTAGAGTAACTTCATCAGGACAATGTTTCAGTGGCCTTCCAATTGGCCTTTTGGCAATGTTCTGTGATTGGCATTGTGCGAGGGGAAGTAATTTGCCTCCCCAACAATCACCTCAAATAAGAATTGGGTACGTTGGTGCGACTCATATTGGTGTAGAGCTTGTGATAAAGATGTTGATAATCACATTAGGAGGGAAGCAAAGTGTTACTTGTAGTAGATCAAAGTGGATTGCTCGAAGGAAATGTGTCTTAAATAATATATATGTTTTTGGGTTGTGTTGGTGTGATAGCCTAATCATAGTCATGTCCAGTCATAATGTGGATTGATACTTAATTGTCCAAATGGAAGTAAGAAGACTCCATCATTTCAAATTAGGGTTCTATCATTGTGTGATATGTGTCCATGTGTTGATTTGTAGATCACTTTTATGCCCATCATACCATCCATTGTCACCTCATTTATGCCATGAAGTCTTTTCATAATAAGTTCACGTTGAGTAGAATACCGACACTATGAAAAGGCACATTTGTAATCGTGTTCACTAGGATTGATCATGGATTTCACACAAATAACTTGTGTTGAATTGTTTGAGTTGTAATGCAACCAAGATGAATTGTTTCTTACATGAGTCTACTAGTCAAAATTTCGGCGAAGCTCATAAGACAAATTATAATTGTTTGATCATCTCAACTGCAAAGGTTTCTATGAGTTATAATGGAATGTCCCCTAAATGTTGGGTTCAACTTAGACTCAATCTAAACAAACCCTAGCTTCATTGATCTCATGCTCAAAGCATATTCTACGCATAACATTTTGGTTGTATTTCCATATTATCATAAACATAAACTAAAGCATCCATAATTAAACAAACAACCACATAATAACGCATAAATGCATAGTTGGAAAAAACATGATAGATCAGGAGGAAAGACCACTACAAAAGCATTTGAAAAATTATCTTATGAATCATGAGAACTTGTGCAATCCATGGTGCTCCACACTTTGAATACAACTTCCTCTTCATCATCACCAGTGGTAGAGATAATAATAGAATGATGAATTGGTGGTCTCTTTCCCTTATTTATAGGTGGAGGAGAGGTTGAAAAGGTTAACTATGATCACTAAGTAAGGGATGTGTTGACATAGTCCACCTTGATCCCTCTTCTATGCTTAATTTAATTTAAGTCACATTATTTTACAATAAAGGAGGTTTCCTATACTTGACACTACTATACTTTCCTTATTAAAAGTTCTATGTGGTTATTTATGGAATCATATCACAAAGACAAGAGAGCTAAGTTGAAATTGTTGCAATCATAAGGTGATAATAGATCTATGGTAAACACTTCACAGATCCTAGACATAGAAAATTTATAACAACTCTCAATGTTGCTCACAAGATACATGAACCCATACCATAGTGTGCTCAAGAGGCATAAGTGCACTTAAGAGAGAAATCAAACATAACCAAGAAATATCACTGCATAACCCAAACACAAGTACTCAAGGGAGTTGTGCCATAGAAGAGATGATCGTAGGCCTTTATCAATAATAAATTTGAATGAATACAAATGAGAAGAGTGTGTTGTATTTATACACATCCTTAAGGGTCGGGGTGCTAGCCCCAAGAGCTTGACTAGGTTGGGCCTTATCCAAAATAGCCATATAAAGTGAAGTACAATAAATAGGCCAGCTACCCATGTTTAGACTCAATAAAGCCACCAATACATCAATACAATAGGTCGACATGTGACCTCAAGTGAAGATTAACCACATAATCTCAACAGAATAATGGATAATATTGCCTTCATATTTGTTTTGGTTTTTGATAGTTGATGTATTGATTGCATTATACAATTCCTTACAACTTCAGTAATGATTAAAATTCTTAACTTGCATAATTCTATGTATGTGGTATTTCTTGCAGGGCAGAAATAAATGTTTTACTTGCTTAGAATATGATAGAAGGATAGAAAGAGGAATATGAAACTAAGAGGGGACCTAGAAGTGTGGAAATTGGGCATATTTAAATATATTCAAATGCACTAAAACTCTAAGAAGAACTATTCAAGAAGAGGCATATGAAAATAATTCCAGATATACTTTTATCTCTACAACATCCACTTACTTACACACTAGGAAAGCAAAGGACAAAACATAATTTGCTAGTTTCTCAAACTGATATTGTAAACATGGGTGCAGAGTTACATTTTACTGAAAGGGGTGCAGATGTGACATTTTGTAGACCACATCAAGTCATTTTGTATCCTATCATTTCTCTTAGAGAATTTGGACTTGGTGCTAGAAAGTATGTGGAAAATTTAGAGGACAATATGATCAAATTAGCCTGTGTATGGAATTCAAGCTCAGACTGGCATGAAAGGAGAAATTGTAGTTTGGGTTTTAAACAGAAATATAGTCGCTATTTGTGTAAGAATATCATCATGAATTACTTCTCATGGTCTGGCATTCAATATCGATCCAGATTTGACTTTTTTCTCTCATATTGTCCCTTGTAGAATCCTCGACAAAGAAGTTACATCTCCTGAAAAGAATATCAGATGACACTTCCAGAAGAGAGTCTGATTACAGATTGCCTTATTGACTGCATTCATGTCTTTGGCATTCAGGATGTTACATAGAAAGAGATGAACTCACTATTATGTGATGTTGAAGATATTTTAGAATGAACATGACCTACATTTATTTCAATCAATTTTTATTTGTTTTTTGCTATTGTGCTCATGGAAAAATATTGTTAAATTTAAATTCAAGCAGTTTTTTGGTGGTTTTATCCTTGTATTTTACACTAGTGTAAAGAGTCCATCTATAAGCTACATACTATTCTGGACATATCTATGTGTTCCTATGGAGGGGATATCGAGATAGAAGAATTGAGCTACTCCTCAACTGTAATTATTTATGATGTGATTGGAACAAACTATCTAGTTCTCCATTGTATGTGCTCCCTGCTATAGATTAGGTCGTAAGTTTAGCAAACCAATTTAAAACCATAAATTGCATCCATAAGTCCATCAGTTGATTCATTTCCATTCTCAACTAACAATGAAATGGTTTGTTGAAGATCTTTCCATATTTCATATTATTTCATATGCCATTTGGACAAGTAATTTCTTAAACTTATTGTCGGTTAGTTAATATTGAAGTTTCAAGTTTTCAAGGGAATGTATGGACTTGCATTCTACCTTTTCATTATTATTTCTATTTTCCTTCTTTGTCTCTTAGTTTATAAGCAACTATTTTCAATCACCTTGACTATCAATTACAATACATCTCTCTTGAAGATAAGAGAAATGTGGATTACCAATTGTTCATGGTTGTAAGGCATGGCAATCTTGGAGTGGCTCGTGAATAGTTCCAAAAGAATATTTAAAGTATTACTATGTACATCTCTTTTGAAGATAAGAGCAATGTGAATTACCAATTGTGTATGGTCGTAATGCATGGAAATCATGGAATGGCTCATGAATAGTTCCCAAAGAATATTAAAAGCATTACGGTGTATTGTGTCTAGAACTACTTTGCATGCTTGTATTTGTCATAAATTGTTATTAACTTATAGATAAACTGAAATATTAATGTTGGCATGATAAAGAATATGTTGGTGTTCATAATGGATTTGTTATAGAAGTATTATGATTTGTCATACAAGGGTAAGAGTTTATAAACACACGTAGTTTGAAGAAGAAAAGATATCAACATTCTCTTTTTAAATTGTTGTTCGATCATGCAAAATTGGCAAAGACTATATGTTTCATCTTTTACTATTAATTTGTGAAAATACTTTGAATATATTTCTGATTTATAAAATTGAAACACATGTTCAATGAACCAAAGGCTTTGATTTGACTAATTTTATCATTGACAAAATTTTACAAAATATTCTCTTTTTTTTTAATACAACATACCTTTTATACATCCAAACATTTTCCTATGTATTAGACATTCTGATAGTAGGTTGACCTTGTGACAAGTGCTGCATGGGAATTCCGACAAAGGTTGCAACGATGAGTTAACCTTTCTCACATGCAACCCATTAGCGATCATTTCAATTAAATAAAAATTAAATGGACTTTGTCTCGACTTGTGTTGGATCTAGGGAATTGCACTTCCCTAGGTGAGAGTTTCACAAGGAATAATGTGAGCCTTTGGAGCTTCGGGCTTCATCAGCTTTTCTATAGATGCGATATTTTCTGGCTTCTATCAGCCCCTGCCATTTATTTAGGCATTGAAATCAAGAATGGAGGATCTATTATATTGTGGGTTAGGTTGGTTTCAATGGACCTAGCATTGGAGGTGTTGCTTATTGATGGGGCTTGAAACATTGCCATTTAATTTGTGATGTCCCATCCCGCCTGAAGATGACATGTGGATGACTAAGTAGCCTATTTGACTCCCATAGGTTATAGTTAGTGCAATCAGGGAGTCAATATTGATGTCACTTAGCTAGAAAAGGTGTTTTATTTCTAAAAGTGACTAATAGCCACTCAAACATTAGAAAGTGGCTTTTAATGGTAAATGTGGGATACGTCAAATGTGGGAGCATTCTAGATGGTATTGGGTGTTCCATGGTATGGAGACTTAAAGGAAGATAAAAGGAGGGGAAACACCTCATTGGGTCATCATATGTTTTGAATTGATCTCTTGTGGATTGCTCTTGTGAGCAAGGTTTTTCTTTAGGAGTTTGGAAAAACCTCTTCCATCATTGTTTGGTTTCAGTGGTGCAATACCCACCGTAGATAAACGTAGGGAATCCTACCCAAGGTTTCCATCGAGATTCATTTTTCATCTTTGTCTTTAGATTGGTACTTGGCGATTTTCTTGTGAGGGGTTGATTTCATCTTCACTAGACCATTGGTTGAGGAATCCGTGATGTCCATGGCATCTTAAGCTTTCGTTAGAGGGCTCGAATCTCTCTTGGACAACAACATGGAGGTTGGAGGTGCCAAGTATCCCTCTTATGTATTCATGGAGGGGAATAGAAGGATCTAACCCCTTATTTCTTGGGTCGTGCCAATAGTGGAGAGGCTAAGGGCCTAATAGTAGTAGTAACATCTTGGGAGAGGCCGAGAGATTGGTGAAATACCAAGCAAATTCATGGGGACCGAGACCTTTTGGAAAGGCGCTGAGAAGAGGAAACAAGGCAAAGGAGAGAGTCAAGGATCTTGTGAAGTAAGCATAGGGTATTCGAGGAAATCCTTGATCCTAAGAGCGAGAGATCTAGAGATAAGGAGGCATACCAAGACACATGTGAGGGGCGCGATCTCTTTAGGGCAAGGCGTCATCACACATGAGGAGGTTTTGTGACTTGAAGAGATCTCAAGGTGGGCACATCCATTGTAGGAGCCGTGGCTTATTCCCTGTATTTGGTATTTATGTAGTTTGTTGTTGCATTGTAGCTACTATAGCAGTCGTAGAGACTTTGTGTTGTTCCATCCATAATAAAAATTCCATGCTGTCTCTCTCAATTTATGTGTATTTGATTTCTTGCAAAATGTTTGAACAAAAATATTTTTTTGAGAGTGTGTAGCAAAGTGTTTGTGAAAGGTCCTAAGTGAATACACGTACAAGATGTTTGACAAAATTACACAACCAAAACTACAATTTTGCATAGTATTGAATCGGGGATATTTCAGTGGTATCAAAGTTGGTGATCTTGCCATCCTGTGATTGCATGAGATTGATGGTTAGGGGACATGGAGGAGTTCCCCTCACAGTATCATATTCATCAGGAGAAAAGAGGGATATGGGTGACAGGAAAGATCCTTCAAAGGAGAGTGTGCTCCAGATACTGAGTGACTTGGCCAAGGGATAAAATGAGACTAGGGAAGTGATGACTAGACACAAGCAATAGACCCTTGATGTGCTTACACAAATAACAGGTCAACTACAGAACCAGATTAATGCGGGTAATATCGGATGTAGTAGATTTCATGGAGGTAACTGGGATCATGCAGAGGGTAGAAATACCCATATTATAACACAGAGTATCTCGTATTTAGGGAGTAGAAGCATTCTTATGCCATTATTGCTATCATTCCTGGAGGATCATCCCACAGGAGCATAAGAGAAGAAGGATCAAGATGGTGATTTTACCACCTATTTCAGGGAGTATCAGGCATTAGATGAGGATATCTAGGTGGCTATGCCTTTCTCAAAATTCTACAACATCAAATGCAAAAACAGAACCAGGGAATGGAACAAAACAACGCAGTACCAACATAACTATGATATATTGTGCAAGGTGGGAAAGTTGACTATCCCATCTTTTAATGGATCTACTCAAAGAACAGCTAGAGAATGGATAGATAATTTGTACACCTACTTCCAACTTAACCCAATTATGGAGGAAGAGGCAATTAAATTTTCCACCCTACACTTGGATGGAAAATTTCATGAGTAGTGGTACCATGGGCTAGTGATACTTGGGAATCCAGCATCACATCTTATATGGATTTCACCCAGAGGTTAATGGACCAGTTTGACAAGAAGGACCCTAAGATCCACTTCAGAGACCTAACACAGTTGAAATAGATAGGCACTCTGACAACATATGTTACAGAGTACCAGAAGATGGTAGTCATGGTAACAGATATCTCTGATCAGAGGTTGGTGATGTTATTCACAGAAGTTTAGTTGAACCATTGAGAGGTTAAGTAAAGGCCTTCAAGCCAACCACATTAAATGATGACATTATGAGGACCCAGGACATGGAGGATACATTGCCCAAGAAGGCACCATTGAAACCATTTATTTCACATAAGGGAAAGGAGACAAAGCTTCCCCAGAATGATTGGATGGGGAAGGACAAGATGGATGAGGAGACTCAGAGATAGTTGAAAAGGAAGAAGCTTTGTTATAGCTTCAAAGAACCTTGGGAACCAGGCTAGAGATGCAGGAGTAAAGGGGAAATCTGTTACATAGAGATACATTCATACAGTAACAAGGAAGAGGAGGAAGAATAGGTGCACAATGATGAGCAAAGAAATGAATTTGAGGACCATCCATAGGTATAGTAGCCGCAGGGTGGGACCATTGCCACCATTATCAGTCATTCCCAGAATAAACACTTTCAGAGTCGGGGGATTCATACAGAGGTAGTGTGTCACTATCCTGATAAATAGCGAGACAACCCACATCTTTACAGACTCAGCATTGGTGACCAAGAGGGGGATTCTCACAAAAAACTTTGAGAGATTCATTGTGGAGGTAACTAGTGGGCGCACTATGCCATGTATGTATAAGGCTCCACAAATGACTATGACAATGAGGAACTACATGATGACTAATGACTTCTGTATGGTCAATTTGGAAGACATCATTGTAGTCTTGGGTGTTCAATGGCTGAGTACCCTAGGGACTATTTCCCAAAACTACCAAGCACTGAAAATGGGATTCAATGCACTAGATGGCATGAGGGTAGTTCTACGGGGTATGTCTAATGGTGCTCTTAGTGTTGTGTCATCCAAACGGATGGAGGCACTATTCAACATGGTTATATATCTTATGCAGCAGAGTGCCTGATCATGACACATAAGCCATCATAGAATCGCCAGTATTACCATGTGGATATTTGGGAGGTACTTGGGAAGCATGGAAGGGTGTTTGGTCATTGCCTATAGGAAGACCACCTGACAAGGGGTTTGAGCATGTCATTGAGTTAGAAGAATGGGAAAATCCCATGATCACCACACCATACTGACATCCAAAGAAGTTCAAGGATGATATAGATAAGGCCATACAAGAGTTACTAGATATGGGGTCCATCTGACCTAGCTCTAGTCCCTTCGCTTCTTTCGTGGTACTATTGAAGAAGAAGGATGGCACAATTAGGATGTGCATCGAGTACATGGACCTAAATAAGAATACCATCAAGAACCGGTACTCGATACCCAGGATCGATGAGTTGCATGGGGCAATGTACTTCTCAAAGATTGATCTTCGATTAGGGTACCATCAGATATGGGTCAAAGAAGGGGACATCCACAAGACAACATTCAGATGTCACTATGGGCACTATGAGTTCTTAGTTCTTCCTTTTGGTTTGACCAATGCACTAGCCACATTCCAGTCATGTATGAACCATATCTTCAACAAACAGTTGAGGAAGTTATCACTGGTGTTATTTGATGATCTCTTGATCTACCATAGGACTTGGGAGGAACATTTGGGGCATCTGGATGAGATTCTTAGCATCATGGAGGAGCAATCACTGTTTTCCAAGGAGTCAAAGTGCGAATTTGGGTTGACGGAGGTCCTCTATCTAGGACATGTGATTATCTCCTAGGGGCTACATGTGCACCAAGAGAAAATCCAAGCAATTGTAGATTAGCCCACACCCAGACCACCTATACAGTTGAGAGGATTTCTTGGATTATGCAGCTATTACAGGCGCTTTGTGAGAGGATTTTCACAGCTCAGTGGACAATTGATGGATCTCACCAAGAAGGGAGATTTCAAATGGTTAGAGGAGGCACAAGGAGCATTTGACAGGATGAAGAGAGCAATGAGCACTTGCCCCATATTAGCATTTCCATAATTCTCACAACCATTTGAATTGGAGTGTGATGCATCTGGTGAGGGGATAGGAGAGGTATTGATGCAGAACTAGTATTCCATAGTCTTCGAGAGTAAAAATCTGAGGGAGCCCAAAAGGAGCCACCCCATCTATGATAAGGAGATGTTTCCCATCATGTATGCATTAGTAAATTTTAGACAATACCTGGTAGGAGGACGCTTTGTGGTGAGGACTGACTACAACAGCTTGAAGTATTTCTTGGAGCAAAAAGACTTGAACGATATGCAACAAAAATGGGTAAGTAAGGTGAAGGCACATGTGACATACAGTATGTGAAGATCAAGAAGAATGTAGTTGTTGATTCCCTTTCCATTAGGCCTACATCCTTATCCATGTCAGATATCATAGTAGACTAGAAGTCCATTCTCTTGGTGGAGTACTACAAGAACACATTCACTTGTGAGATTATGGATGGCATCACTTAGGATGAAAGGTATAGGATAGTGGATGACATCATCTACTACAAGGATAGAATCTACCTTGTTCCAAAGTCCACACTCAAGGATAGGATCTACCTTGTTCTATAGTCTACAATCAAGGATAGGATATTGAGAACAGTGCATGATGCACCGTTGGCAGGGAACCCGTGATATCTAAAGACTTGTAGGCAGGTGCGGCAGAGATTCTCTTTGAAGGGTCTCAAGGAGGATGTATTACGATATGTGAGGGAGTGCATAACTTGTCAGTAGAACAAGTCATATACTACACATCCCACGGGATTGCTTCATCCATTTCCCATTCCGAAGAAAAAGTTGGAAAGCATATCCATGGGTTTCATTACAGGGTTGTCGAAGGTACATGGCAAGGATTGTATCAACATGATGGTGGACATGTTGACCAAGTTTGCACATTTATTTTCCATCACTTCAGAGTATAGCGCGTTGAGAGTAGTTGTCATTGATGTCAAAGTGATGAGAAAAGGATGAGGGCATGATTTGTTTTGAGGTGTCAGATTTAAGGTTTGACTATGATTAGAACTATGTATGAATATTTGTTGTAAGCCACATGAAGAGTTGTTTTGGTTATGATGTACTGGTTGACTGTAAGATGAATAATAAAGACCTAATGTATACAAGTCAAACACTATCTTGATATTCGTTTAAAAGCAGGCTTATCTACCATCTTTGAATGATATTGTCAGATCAATTATGAGAAGCAGTTCAGTGTTGGTTCAAGACCTATCTTTGGAGTCATTTTGGGGTCTGTTTGAATAAGATATATGACTATGTAAGAACAAAATTTGAGAGGCACTAAACTATCATTAAGTGACCTTAGAAGAAAATTTAAATGAATTTTATTTTGGTATGACATGAGATGACAAGTGTTGTGAACACTTGCTTGTTGCTCACCTAATAAACAACGAAAGAGACATTTTATAAAATATAATCTGTTTTGGACAGGATTTGTAGATGAGAAGCGTGAAGCCCTTCTTATTTAGAGAATTGAAGGAATAATTTTAGCATTGGTGACTTATTGACTTCAACATGCATAATATGGATGCAAGCCCTTACAAAGACCCAAAGCCAACAAGCAGCAAACCGTGAACAATCAAGACTTAGTTGGCCTAATTAAAAAGTGATGCTATAATATGCAACTTATTAACTTGAAGAAGTCGGATCAGTAACTTGACATAAACAAAATTATAATATAAATAAGAAAGGAACTTGTGGAATTGGTGGGAGTGATTAGATAGAAAAGAAACAAGCCGCGGATCAGGTAATAAAGAATTCATAGATGTGATGTGAATGTGGGGAGTTAAAAAATACTGATTTGAATTCGTGGGGATAACTGTGCTCTGAGGAAATGATTGGAAAAAGAAGAATAGCAGGACGAAATAAACATATTTAAGGAGAAGACAATGAAGAACTGTGACTAAGGATGACTGAAGATTTGAACTGGGTTTTTCTTGTGATTCTTGTGCAAAATTGCAGCGCTGGCGAACTGAGCATAAGTGCCGAGGACGAGAGATTGTTGATGTCATGAAGAATATTGATCAGGGATAAATTTGAGTTAAATCTGATTGCTTGTATTACAGGTTTGAAATTATCATGGAATTCTGAGTTAAACAATGTTAATGCAGGCCTGAAATACTCATAAAGTCTAGCTTAGAAAGTCGTATTACAGATCAAAAGTGATTTGAGAATTAAAGTGTTGGTCTAATCCCACTATGTCTTTGATATTGTGAAACCCCATATGACTGAGTTGTCAAGGTGAACTCTAGACTGACGTGGAAAGACTTGGAGAACACATAATCAGGGAGAAGAACAATGCTTGTGTTAAGACAAATGGGTGCCAAAACAGACTTATGTGTGACTGATTTTGGACTGTTGAAGTGAAAAAGATAAAGCAACTTGAACGAAGGATAGTGTGACTAAGTTTGGAACTTAGATTGAGGTCATTGCAGACTTGAATTTGAACTGCCTCGATTGATCAAAGAGAAGTACTTTTAATTAAGAAGTCAATAATAGATTCAAGAAGAGCAAGACTAAGTACAATTAAAAGAAGACAGAGAGAATCTTGAAAAGAAGAAGAGTTGAGATCTGTTGAATAGGAAGAACCTACTACATTCATTGAAGAAGGTTGGAGCCTCCGCACCTCAGTTGGAGCTTAGAATACTTGGAAGATTGATGTCTTTCCAATAACAGGTCAAAGCCTCTCTACAAGTAGAATCTTGCAATTGAAGGTTGGAGCCTTCATATCTTCGTTGTAGTTGAGATATTTTGGGAGATTGTGATCTCCTCTAATGTTGTATTCTCTTATGAAATTTATCAATATATGTTATTGAGATTTCCATAAACACACTGTGGCTACTCTTGTTAACGATATTTGAATACATACATATCGATGAGAATCTGTTATGAAAGATTGATTAAGTTTGGCGAAGCTTTAATAAAGTTAAAAGTGCATGACACTGATTCACCCCCCCTCTCAGTATCATTGTATGTTCCAACATAGCGCATATCAGGTGGTAGATCTATTTTTCAGAGAGGTGTTCAGACTACATGGCCTTCTAAGATCTATAGTCAATGATTGAGACAACAGGTTTCTCAGCGCATTTTGGCAGGAGCTATTTTAGTTATCAAGGATTGAGCTGACACTTAGTACCAACTATCACCCACAGACAGCTAGGCAGATAGAGATAGTCAACAAATGGATTGAGGTGTACTTGCAAAACTATGTGTCTGGGTAGCGGAGGGCATGGATTAAGTGGTGGCATTTGCGAGAGCATTGCTATAATACCACTTATCACATGTCCATTGGGATGAGTCCGTTCCGAGCATTATACGGATATGAGGCTCCATCATTCATGGACTTGGATTTTGGGGAGAGCAGAGCCCCCAAGGCCAAATATTGGTTGCAGGAGAGTCAAGACATCCTGAGAGTCATGTTATTACACAAACTATAGCTTCCACTAAACAATATCCTATCTAGGACAGTAGAGGGTAAGGAAAATGAGATGGTGACACTCCAAGGGCCTCGTTCACTACAGGTGAAGTAGTTGTCACATCGAATGGGCTCTTGTCACTTTAGGAAAAGCAAGAAGCTAAGCCAAGGGGGGAGACCCTAACCAACCTACTAGAGGGCTAGTTGGAAAACAAGACACACACACAAGATTAAATTCAATGGGAAATGGGCGTATCTTGATTAAGCAAGCCTAGATCACAAGTGACTCCTACCAAGCAAGTTTAGAAGGATGGATTGTAACGTGATAAATATATCAGCTTAAAATTAGATTGCAAAATGCTTGGTAACAAATGATTTAGGTACACGATCTAGGTCAAAATGGTGCTAGGAGACGATGGATAAATTTCCACCCAAGGGGGATTGAGCTCATGCAAATTAAGATGACCGAAGAGATGGAAAATTCAATAATTTAAGAGTTGTCCGAATGATTAAATTTTGCTTGAATGATTGATGTGTCAATTGCGAAAACAAACAAGCAATACCTGTTGAGCCCAGAATTGGCCTCTTTTAATCATCCTTGATCACCTTTCCTTCCCCTGTCCTACACCATTTATCATGTTAATCAGACCTGTTGTCCTCACTTTACTTCCCCAAGCTGCCAAGGTATGACTTATCATTGCTCTATCTTATTAATGCTTATGATTGTGATAATTAAGGTTGTTTATCTCTCAATTGTGCTAACATGTTATGATTTATGAAGGTAGTGTGAGATAAGTGGACTGCAGGAAGGTGGGGCTGAACAAGTCTTGAAAGGAGGGATGTTCGCTGTTTGAAAGGATCCTCGAAGTTTCAATTATCAATTAAGGCACATGGTTCCAATATAACATCCTAGGTGGAGCTGTGACAGGGCAGCTGTAACAGAATGCGCTATAGTTGGAGATCTTTAGTATGTCGCTGCTCGAGTATAGTTATGATCTGGAAAGATCGCCACCCCTGGGCCAATCAATAGCTTTCTCTCATTTTTATGTCTCTACTTTGCCACGTATTGTAACAGCTAGTGTTATTTAGGCGCCTGAAGATCAGAGATCTTCATGGCTGCCCGTTAATAGGATCGGATGTTACGATCTGTATGTATAAATATGGGGAGCTGCCTCGACCCAGGGGGTTGAACAACGGAGAATTTATTCATTGTAATAGCAGTAAGAGCAAACTGTGTAATCATTCTTCTGTTAATATAAGGAGTTATCTCTGAGTTAAAGGAATTTTAAGTTGTTCAGCCAGCATCTCTGTGTGAAGGCTGGGCCCGTCTTCCACAGAGATCGCTAAGTTAATTTAGGACTCTTCAATTTATTGTTGTGTGATGTTTTGATTGATGATATCTCCTTTGTACGCAGCAGTAGTAAGTGTGGTGTGGATTTCCAGTATAATTAGGATTATATTTCTTTGAGATTGGCAAATAGTACAGAGTGAAAATCGACTGAGTAAGAAACTTTATGCAATTTGTGTGACAGTTGTACACAGCCTTGTTCATCTTGCAGTTAAGTTGTGATCCCATGAGCCCTTGCAATTTATCTTTCCTGTTATGATTGTTGATTTTCATTCCTATAATTCAATCTCTTAGAGCAGCTGAACTCAATCCCTTGCAATTGAATCTCTAGATTAATATTCAGTTTATGCTTATGGTTTTCAAGAGTGATCAGATTGAAGAAGTGAGTTACTTGTTCTAGGATGTGAATAGGATTTCTCTTTATCTGCAATTGTCTTGAATCTTATATTATTTCTGGCTGATGCATGGTAGAAAGGAATTGAAATTATAGTATTTAGAAAGCAATTGGGATTACACAGATCTTTGGGATGGACATAGTTGTTAGAGGATAAAAGTATTTAATTACAGTGATTTGGTGTTTAAGCATAGACTGTGCATTTATCCTTTGAAATAAAAGACTTTCTTGGGTTGACAATAAATCTTCTCTGCTCTGTATGTTGGAATAATTTATCTGCATATAGGGTGCTCGACATTTTGGCGCCGTTGCCGGGGAGGGATAAAAATTAAACACTAATCATTAGTTGCATCTGGTAATTGTTTCTAATCAGTCTTTTCTTTGCTGAAATGATTCGGTTCGCATGAATACAAGGAGGGTAAAACGCGATCACCTCCCAACTCCCAAAACCCCACAAAATACTAGCAGTGCAGGTGGCTCGGGTCATGGTCGAGGATCACCATTGTGCAAAAGAACATTCATCGACGATCTTGTTGACAGAACTGATTCATCCACCAGGGCTCGTCATCAAGAAACTCCTATCAGAAGAAACCCTGCTGATCCTGGGGCGCCAACGTCCACGGTGGAGAATACACGAGCAGTCGTAACTCCCTTGTATATCCCTGCCAAGGAGGACACAGCTGTTACAACTGGACCTGTTGCTACGACTGAGGAAGACGCAGCTGTTACAATTGAGGAAGATGCAGCTATTACAACTGAGGGAGACGTAGCTGTTACAACTAAGGAAGACGCAGCTGTTACAAACAAGGAAAAGAACGCAGGAACGAACGAAGAAGAGGAAACAAAAGAGAACATGAGTAACAGACACGAGACCAACGAGGAAGAGGCAATGGTGGAAAACTATCATCATGAAAATTACTCCCTGCCGGAAGGAACGACAGCTACATTACAATTTCCGATTCAGCAGCCAGAAGGGACAGCCCCTATGAAGAACATCTCACCATCGGTGTTGCCTCGCTTCCATGGAAGGGCAGCAGAAGACCCAGACGAATTCCTTTTTGAATTCGATATCCTCTGTCGCAGCTATGATTATGTCACCGATGCCCAAAAGCTAAAACTTTTTCTCGCCACCCTGAAGGACAATGCATTACGCTGGTTCATGAGCCTTGCGGGAGGAACTATTTCTAATTGGGATAAGATGAAATAGGTGTTCCTGGAGAAATATCGGGAATATTGCAACACCAAGGACAAAAGAGAGGAATTATTCAAAATGGTGCAGAAGGAGGACAAAAGTCTGGAGGATTTTGTAAAAAGGCTGCTGTACAATGTGCAGAGAGCCGGGCAGACGAACATGGGGCTAGACGTGCTCAAGATAATCTTGCTTCGTGGGATCAGGGATGATTGTTTAGACATGTTAAATCTGCTAGGAAAGGGAGACATCTCCAAAGAACCTTTTGGGAAGATTGTGGAACTATGTAAGAGATACTCTAGGGGATCTTCCAGGAACAATAAGCGGGACAAACGGGATAAGGTGGAACGTGATGTCTTCGACAGAACTCAGAAGTCATCCAACGGAGGAGCTACCCGTGCAGAGATAGGCAATCTCCTTGAAAATTTTAAAATAGAAATGATGAGCTCCATCTCTTCGGAGATTGATGTCCTGAAGGCAAAACAAAAACAGGCAGTGGAGGATATCACACTAGGTGTGTTCTGTCCCCGATGTAGAAAGAACCATCCGCTGAAAGAATGCCCACTTGACAAGGTAGAAGTATGTCAGTTGTGTGAGCTGAACCATGACATGAAAGAATGCCCTTCACTTCCTCAAGTGAAGGCTGTTCTACAGGCATCAACTCCAGAAGTGGAATCAGCCTATTTCATTGCACAGAAGAAACCTTGGCAACCTCGAAATCAAGGTATGCCTCTGGACTTGTTTCCATTTTTTAATAATATGAGCAATTGGAATAATAACATGCAAAATGTGAATACACAATTCCCTTCAAATTATGCTCAGTGGAATCCTTCCCAACCTGCAATGCAAAATTATAACTCATGGGGTCCTTGGACACAGCCACCACATCAACCTACGTCGTGGTCTCTTGGATGGAGGAACTTCCATCTTGGGAACCAGTTTCCTCAACCACCTCCACCTCAACAGTCACCATATTCTCCTCCATACCCTCAATTTCCTCAATATCCTCAATACCCACCTCAGCAGTCGCAGCTGCAGCTGCAGAATAATTATGTCCCTAATATACCAATACGGCCTCAACTGCCTGCCCAACCTAATCCTAACCCGAATAATAAAACAGTCCATCAATTGGAAACTATTAATATGCTGGCCTACTCTCTTTCCCCTGTACCTTGTAATGATATTCGTCTACGATCTGGGAAGACAATAGAACCCGTAATCACAGAAGATACTCCACCTTCTATGCATGAAGAAGGAGAGAGTTCACAGCATCCATCCGATACAGTTCCTATCACTGAAGGTGCTGAGCATCCCTTGGATGGGACGGCTGAAACATCAAACAATAAATTGGACAATACGCAGCCTACCCAGCTGATAAGGCAACCACCATACCCTAAGAGACTAATGCTACCAAAAATAGGGGGGCAACCTCAGTTTAACCTCCTAGGAGAGTTAAAGAATCTTTACGTCAAAATCCCCCTTCTGCAAGCTCTTCAAGACGTGCCTATTTATGCTAAAACCATTCAGGACCTGTGCACCAAGAAACCAGGGAGGAAACCTAGAGATCCTCCCACTGTTCACGTCATAGGGAATTTATTTGCTTTGATAACAGGAAAAACCCCTGTGACCAAGTATGATGACCCTGGCAATCCTACTGTCACTGTACATGTAGGACAGACGCAGATACCCAACGTGCTAGTCGACTTAGGAGCAGCGATCAATGTCATAACAATTGAGACTGTAAAGAAGCTTGGACTCACTAATTTTAGACCGACCCCTACCATTTTAGAATTGGCAGACAGATCCACCATTAGACCCGAAGGAATTCTGGACGACCTTGTCATCTCAGTAGATTCATGGGAATACCTTGCTGACTTTTTGATATTACAGCCAAAATCACAGTTGGGGGGACACCCATTGATCCTGGGGAGGCCTTGGTTGGCCACAGCTGATGCTTGCATCAGCTGTCGATCTGGGTCCATGACTATATCTGATGGTATGCAGACTAAAAACCTCACCCTGTATCCTCCAGCTAGGCCAAGTCTAGAGGCTGAAACTTCCCTTTGGATAGAACAGGAAGAGGAGGAGGATGTTCAGCCACTATTAACTATAGGGCAGGCCTTAACTTTTAAAAACGAAACAGAAGACGATGCTATCAGTAATTTTATTAGTGAACCTGCCTCAGTGGATAAAGAGGTCTATCAAATCCTGAACATTACCCTTGGTAAGGAAGAACAAGAAAATCTTACAGAAAAAGCACTAGTTGGTGACACAAACATAATCCCAGTTTTGAAAAGTTCAAAAAGTATTCCTATTGTGGTAGAACCTGGAAGGACTTTGAATATCAACCCCGGTCTCTCCTTAGAGGAACAGACGCACCTAATCAGTCTCTTGAAGGAACATAAGGGGGCATTTTCCTGGGAGTATACAGACATGAGGGGTATTCCCTCTAATCTGTGCACCCACCATATTTATATTAAAAATGACTCCCGGCCTGTGTGCCAACCCCAACGACGCATGAACCCCAATCTGAGGGATATAGTGAAGGAGGAAATCCAAAAACTTTTGGAAGCAGGATTTATATATCCTATTTCGGATAGTGAATGGGTTTCCCCACTCGTAATTGTGCCCAAGAAAAATGGTAAATGGAGAGTCTGCGTTGATTATAGGGAACTGAACAAAGCTACGCAAAAGGATCATTTCCCCTTGCCCTTTATCGACCAAGTACTTGATACCCTATCAGGGAAGAAGTTCTTCTCCTTCCTAGATGGGTTCTGCGGGTACAACCAAATTCAGATTGCTCCTGAGGACCAGGATAAGACCACCTTCACTTGCCCCTGGGGAACGTTTGCCTACAGAGTGCTTCCCTTTGGTTTATGTAATGCACCAGCAACGTTTCAAAGAGTTGTAATTGGCATATTCTCTGAATTAGTTAATGATAGTATGGAAGTCTTTATGGATGATTTTACTCCTTATGGCAAGGATTTTGAGGAAGCACTAGAAAATTTAAAGAAGGTTTTAATTCGCTGTGAACAGACTCGGCTCTCATTAAGCACTAAAAAGTGTCATATGATGATGAGTGAGGGGGTGGTATTAGGGCATTTCATCTCTACCAATGGTATTCAGGTGGATCCTTCAAAAATCAAGGTGATAAAAAATATACCGATTCCTTCAACTCAGAAAGAGGTGCGAAGTTTTCTGGGACATGCTGGATATTACCGGAGGTTTATAGAAAACTTCTCCAAACTTGCTTCTCCTTTGTTTTCTCTGTTAATGAAGGATGCACAGTTTGTATGGAGTGAAGCATGCCAGACAGCGTTTGATAAGCTTAAGGAGAAGCTGTCCACAGCTCCTATCCTAAGGGGACCTAATTGGACCCTACCCTTCCACATTTCTTCAGATGCTTCTGATACCGCCATTGGAGCAGTATTAGGACAGCAGGATGGTCAAGTACCTTATGCCATCTATTATGTTAGTAAAAACTTAGCCCCTGCTGAACTTAATTATACTGTTACTGAAAAAGAATTCCTCTCTATTGTTTACTCTATTAATAAATTTCAGCATTACATTACTGGGTATCCTACGTTTGTGCACACTGACCACTCTGCCATTAAATATTTAATGAACAAACCTGTCACCAATGCCAGAGTGACCAGGTGGCTCTTATTATTGCAGGAATTTGATATTACCATTATAGATAAACCTCGAAAAGAAAATGTTGTTGCTGATTTTTTATCTCGTTTTACTAACAGTGATGACAGTTCGCCTGTTGAGGACTCTTTTCCATATGAACATCTATTCGCACTTTCAGCTCATTCCCCCTGGTATGCAGACGTTGCTAATTATTTGGTTGCAGGAAAGCTCCCGCCACACATGTCTAAACGAGAAAAGAGAAAAATCATCCAGCAAAGTGCCAGGTACTGTTGGCTCAATGGTCATCTCTTCTACACAGGGCTCGATCTTGAGATAAGGAGATGCGTAAGGGAAGATGAAATCTTTCACATACTAAAAGCCTGTCATGATGGACCTTGTGGGGGACACTTTGCAGACAAAAGAACAGGGCATAAAGCGCTACGGATGGGCTACTATTGGCCGACTCTATTCAGGGACGCTAAAAGGTATGTTCAATCCTGTGATAGCTACCAAAGGATGGGCCAGCCTAATAAAACAGATCAAATGCCTCTACAACCTCAAGTAGTAGTTGAACCATTTGATAGATGGGCACTGGATTTTGTTGGCCCTATCAGCCCTCCTTCCAGACAGAAAGCTTACATTCTGGTTTGTACTGATTACATGACCAAGTGGGTAGAGGCTATAGCTTTGGCTAAGGCTAATGACCAGGAAGTGATTGATTTTCTGTATGGAGAGATCTTTACCCGCTTTGGGATACCAAAGGAAGTAGTTACCGATGGGGGGTCGCAATTCATGTCACACCAATTTGAATCCTTGCTCCGGAAGTATCATGTGCAGCATAGGGTGGCTTCACCGTACCACCCCCAGGCCAATGGTCAGGTGGAAAGTACTAATAAAGTTATTGAAGCAATCCTTACTAAAACAGTTAAGAGTCATCGAAAGGATTGGGCTGACAGGCTTCCGAAAGCACTGTGGGCATATCGCACAACTTGGCGCAACACCACAGGGTTCTCTCCCTATGATTTAGTGTATGGAAAGAGTGCCATCTTTCCAATTGAGTTTGAGATCAAAACCCTGAAGACAGCCACTGAAATGAATCTGGATGTAACAGAAGCCCAGAAGAGAAGATTGAATCAACTAAATGAATTAGATGAGAAACGGTTAGCTGCAGTAGACCAGACCGTGTTGCTTCAGCAACAGAGATCCAACTGGCATGACTGATTTATTAAAAAGAAAATCTCCCGTGAAGGAGACTGGGCGCTACTATATGACTCCAGGTTCAAGAGGGGTTTTAAAGGTAAATTACGTACAAGATGGCTGGGTCCATATTTGGTCGACAGGGTATTTGACAATGGCACTATCCGTCTGGTGACCATCGATGAAAACCGTATACCAGTACTTGCTAATGGACACATACTGCGACTGTATCGTAAGCCTATTTCGAAAGATGCATTCATTTCGCAAATTGCCGCCGATCCAGATTATCAGCTAGCACCAGAGCAGGAATTTCTCTCTGCCCTTGCCAATCCTTAAACTGAAAATCGCATTTTAAATTACTGTACATAAATAACTTTCTAATGTAGCGTATAGTTGTTTTTTCTTCCCTTTGCATTTGCTCTTTCCGTTTGCTGTTGTTTTTCAAAAATTTCTAGGGAAGCGCCAGGAGAACGACCAGATTGGGCTGTCAAACGAGAGTCGCCCTACGTCGTCCTGTGCTGTATTTCCCTTTTTCCTTATAAAAAAAAAAAATCCGGCAGCTACGACATATTTTCCGGCAGCTACAACATATTTTTCGGCAGCTGCAATATCTTTTCCGGCAACCGCGATACATTTTCCGGCAGACGTAAAAATCCTTTTTCCTAGTAGCCGTGATCGACTTTTCTGGCAGTTGCAACAACTTTTCCCGGCGGCCGTGAACCATTCCCAGCGGCTGCAACATCATGTCCCAGCGGCTGCAACATCATTTCCCAGCGGCTGCAATATCGTTTCCCGTTAACCGTAAAATCGTTTTCCCGGCGGCCGTAAACCCTTTTTCCCGGCAGCTGTGAACCATTTCCCGGCAGCTGCAACATCTTTCCCAGCGGCTGCAACATCTTTTCCCGGCAGCCGTGAACCATTTCCCAGAGGCTGCAATATTGTTTTTTCGACGGTCGTAAAACCTCTTTCCCGGCTGCCGTGAACCATTTTCCGGTAGCTGCAACATATCTTCCGACGGCTACAACATATTTCCCGGCGACTGTGACATATCTCCTGCCACCGTAAAACTTTTCCCTGACAACCGTAATTTTTCCCGATCCCGTAAACTCTTTTCCCGACTGCCGTGAACCATTTTCCGGTGGCTGCAACATATTTCCCGGCAACTGCGACATATCTCCCGCCGCCGTAAAACTTTTCCCTGACAGCCGTAATTTCTCCCGATCCCGTAAATCCTTTTCCCGGTGGCCGTGAATCTTTTCTGGCAGCTGCAACATCTTTTTCGTCGGGCGTGATATCATTTCTGGCAGCTTGCACTGGTAACTCCTCTGTTAACGGAAGAATTGCTCCGACCCTGCTTAGCTATGGCGCTGATTCATCCTAGCCGTGCCGGCGAACTCATCATTCTGACCCCGAGGACGAGATGGTTTGTGTTTCACTGGCGGAAGGAATTATTGCATTATTTATGACTATGCACGAGTCTGGTTCCGCAACGTCACCAACTGCACGCTCCACCATTCTCCGCAGGATATTTGACGCACAGTCTTATGAGGTATGGCTTTCATTTATCACGTGATTAAGTGTTGATATAATTGAACAATATCAGTCGTACCTTTATACGTATCGCCATTATGCCTAATGATACCTTTCCCTCATACGACGTAAACATTAATAACTGCCACCTTCCCTAATTCGGAATGGAAATTTCGAACGTTTTTCTATGCTCAACTTTCCAAATTTGTCCATCTCTTCAACATCTCCGCTCAGCAATTCGTGCATCCTCTGTGCTGCAACTTCTATTCTCGGATTCTGTCATCTATGGGATAGCAACTTCAGCTTGCAACCAGGACCATGGGGATCCCAGTTCGTCTTGAACCCTTGAATACACAGGAACTCAGGAAAAATCTTCAAGTTCTTGCCATCTTTCAAGCCGCCGGCTGGCTCGAATTTTTTGAGCGATTAGATGGATTCAATCGGGAAGCAGCTTTGCAATTTGCTTTAAACCTCACCAAAACTCACTCCATGGTGTGGGGGCTGCGCATAGAAGTCTCTGAGGCCATTATATCCGAGGTTACTGCCATCCCGCTGGTGGGAAATCCATGGTTTAACCGACGAGTCCCCACGACGACTGCACGGGAAGCATTTTTACTGGAGGGGGAGCAAGTAGAATCATCAAGAAGAGGGATCGCACTGCACTCATTGCCGCGGCCATGGGACCAGGTTGCTGTCTTTCTCAAGAAGTACATCACTTGTGAAGGTAGATATCAAACTATGTATAATTCTAAACTCCCTTTACTTTCTCATCTCCGCCATGGCATTTTATTAAACATTCCATATTATCTACTGCATGACTTGCGTCACATGGCGACATTTGTCCAGTCTGCTAAGCACCCACTTTCCTCCCTCACCCACCATGGCCTTATCAAATTAATAATTGTAAGAACCCTTGCCCAGCACCATATAACCTGGGAACAATTCACAGCTCGAGCTCAGCAAACCGCCCCCTTGCGGGTTGTCCCATTACAGTAGATACAAGTTCCACCACAATAGGAGGACCGGAGCCCCTCCACTGAAGTTGGGGGGGGGATGAAATTGAAGAAGAAAAGCAACCAGGGGCACAAGCAGAGCCATCTGGGGGGGATGAAACTACAGTAGAAGAACAGCAACCGGGGGCACAAGCAGAGCCATCTGGGGGGGATGAAACTATAATAGAAGAAGAGCAATTGGGGGCACAAGCAGAGCCATTTGGGGGGGATGAAACTCCATTAGAAGAGGAACAATTGGGGGCACAAGCAGAGCCATTGGGGGAGGGTGTAGATAAAAATCCTGTGGAAAACCCAGTTAACAGGGCAGCCCCGACAGCAGAAGGTGAAATTGGAGCAGCATTAAATGCTGCGACAATTGAACCTGAAGGTGACAGAGCCAGGGCAATAGAAGAAAACATTGAGCTGGTAACTATTGAATCCTCACCTGAGTGGGAAGGAGGAGCTTTAATTGAAGAAGAACAGCATGAGGAGCAAGAAAACATTCCTTCGACCTCAGCTGTGATTCCCTATATACCAGCCCCACAAAAGAAAACACCACAGAAGAAAAGAAAGAGATCAATCAATGAATTTAACATAACAGCACCAATCAGAAAGAAAATAACTAGATCAGCTACTGTAGCAGAAGCAGCCAGAAAAAGATGGGCAACCTTAGAAGCACAGGTTGAGCCCCTGATCCTTGTACCGAGACCAATGGATGCTCCACAAAGGCCAATTGAGGAAGAACCCGGAATTGAAGGACTTCTGGCTGAGAATACACTGTTAAAAGAGGACCTCCAAGTACTTCGAAGGGAATTGGAAACTTGGAAGGAAACCTGCATAAAACTAGGTGAAAGGAAATTGTATACATTGGTAGAGGCTGCAGACCAACTGGAGGGATCAAACTCTACTGAGCCTGGTAAGGAAGATGAACGGGTACTCTGTCCCACCTGTGGAGAAATCTTTAAGGAGGCAGGCCACAAGATTATACTTCGTATCTGCTCAGCACAGCAGCCCGTGCCCACAATAGAAGAAGTTGCAGAAAAAGAAGATGCTGCCACACAAGAACTAGCATCTTTAACCATCCTTGCTGAAGCTGCCACCAATCCTGTGACAGAAGAGCTAAGGGATGAAATCATATATGATGATGGGGATAAAGAATATACTGTAACCCTAGAATGCTCCCATGACACAGAAATTATAGATCATATGGGAGAAGAACCTGGAATGGAGAATACTATGGAGCTTAATGAAGAATTCTATACTGTAACCCCAGAATGCTCCCACGACACAGAAATCTTAGAAGAGGAGCCACAAGGGCAAGACATTGATAAACTTGAACAGGGTGCTGTAACACAAGAACCAGCAAACCTGAGTATACTTGTCCAATCGGCCGAACAAATGGGAGAAGAACCTAGGATAGAGGACACTCTGGAATTTAATGATGAACTCTGGGTTGTAACCCCAGAATGTTCTCATGACACAGAGCTTATAGGAGAAGAATTGCAACAATAGGAGGATGAACAGGTACAGACACAATCTGCAGGTGACACTGAAATCTTGGAGGAGGAGCTGCACAATGAGGAAGATATCCAATCTCAGCAGCAGAAGGACAAAGAAGACACTGTTACACAAGAACCAGTGTCTCTAAAAGCAATGAAGGTAGCTGCTGAAGAGAGTCTAAAGGATGTTGCTGTTACACAAGAACCAGCAACTCTCATATTAGATTTAGATGTGCTGGAAGACACTGCCCCACAAGAACCAGTGCTTCTACCTCCTAGAAATGTCATTGATTTGGACTGAGATTAAGATTTCCTTTCAAAAGTCCTCCCCAGGCACAGTATATAATGAGATTGTAGGAAGAAGTGATTTCCACTTACACCAACTGCATTTCCAGACACCAGCAGGTAGCATTGGAAGGGGAGCAGTGATGTTGGAAGGTATTGAGCTACTCACAGAGGCTTTTTAAAGACAGATGAGGTGCCTGAGTTTCCCTACAATTTTTCCTCTCTCCATGGATAGAGCTCAGTACAGGGCTCAGATTCCGAATAATGCAGGTTGTTGCATGAGGACATGCAACAGGGTAGTTGGGGGGAGATGTTGAGCCCAGAATTGGCCTCTTTTAATCATCCTTGATCACCTTTCCTTCCCCTGTCCTACACCATTTATCATGTTAATCAGACCTGTTGTCCTCACTTTACTTCCCCAAGCTGCCAAGGTATGACTGATCATTGCTCTATCTTATTAATGCTTATGATTGTGATAATTAAGGTTGTTTATCTCTCAATTGTGCTAACATGTTATGATTTATGAAGGTAGTGTGAGATAAGTGGACTGTAGGAAGGTGGGGCTGAACAAGTCTTGAAAGGAGGGATGTTCGCTGCTTGAAAGGATCCTCGAAGTTCCAATTATCAATTAAGGCACATGGTTCCAATATAACATCCTAGGTGGAGCTGTGACAGGGCAGCTGTAACATAATGCGCTATAGTTGGAGATCTTTAGTATGTCGCTGCTCGAGTATAGTTATGATCTGGAAAGATCACCACCCCTGGGCCAATCAATAGCTTTCTCGCATTTTTATGTCTCTACTTTGCCACGTATTGTAACATCTAGTGTTATTTAGGCCGCCTGAAGATCAGAGATCTTCATGGCTGCCCATTAATAGGATCGGATGTTACGATCTGTATGTATAAATATGGGGAGCTGCCTCGACCCAGGGGGTTGAACAACGGAGAATTTATTCATTGTAATAGCAGTAAGAGAAAACTGTGCAATCATTCTTCTGTTAATATAAGGAGTTATCTCTGAGTTAAAGGAATTTTAAGTTGTTCAGCCAGCATCTCTGTGTGAAGGCTGGGCCCGTCTTCCACAGAGATCGCTGAGTTAATTTAGGACTCTTCAATTTATTGTTGTGTGATGTTTTGATTGATGATATCTCCTTTGTATGCAGCAGTAGTAAGTGTGGTGTTGATTTCCAGTATAATTAGGATTATATTTCTTTGAGATTGGAAAATAGTACATAGTGACAGTCGACTGAGTAAGAAACTTTATGCAATTTGTGTGACAGTTGTACACAACCTTGTTCATCTTGCAGTTAAGTTGTGATCCCATGAGCCCTTGCAATTTATCTTTCCTGTTATGATTGTTGATTTTCATTCCTGTAATTCAATCTCTTAGAGCAGTTGAACTCAATCCCTTGCAATTGAATCTCTAGATTAATATTCAGTTTATGCTTATGGTTTTCAAGAGTGATCAGATTGAAGAAGTGAGTTACTTGTTCTAGGATGTGAATAGGATTTCTCTTTATCTGCAATTGTCTTGAATCTTATATTATTTATGGTTGATGCATGGTAGAAAGGAATTGAAATTATAGTAATTAGAAAGCAATTGGGATTACACAGATCTTTGGGATGGACATAGTTGTTAGAGGATAAAAGTATTTAATTACAGTGATTTGGTGTTTAAGCATAGACTGTGCATTTATCCTTTGAAATAAAAGACTTTCTCGGGTTGACAATAAATCTCGTCTGCTCTGTATGTTGGAATAATTTATCTGCATATAGGGTGCTCGACAATACCCACTTCACGAAACTAGCAAATTGTGAAGATGCCCCAGGAGGGCAAATTCACCCTAGAGAGACCAATGCTTTATGCTGGGAAAATGGAGTTGGAATCACATGAAATTTGGTCCCTAGGGGTTCGATATGACTTCCTACTTGGGTTTTAAACCAAATTTCCATTGGGTGACTAAAACTAGACTTGTGAAAAATGAGGGTTTTAATTTAATTATTTTCTATTTGACTTATGGAATGGAAAATGAACAAGAGATGAATGAGTTGAAATACTTACTTGGCTACTCTAGATGATTGTTGAAATAGTGAATATTATCCCTACAAAAATCAAATCGAATAATTTGGCGAAGCCTTGGCTTGAATATGCAAATGCTCAATGACCAATTGCACCCCCCTTCTCCCTACCAAACAAAGATAAAAATACCAGTTCACTTAGCGAGCAAAATGAGCCATATGAAGTGAGAAATACATGATGAAGAAATGGTTGGTTCACGAATAAAAATACTCTATGTTTAACCGAGACTTGGGAGATGGCAAGAGTGAGTTTCCCCAAGTGGTGCACCCCTCTCAGATTGAATTCTATGCCTGCAATAAAAATAATATCTAAAAGATACTGAAACTACCACCAAAATATTCTAATGCAATGGAAGAATAATTTTCAGTCACTATCTCAAACATTCAACACACGAGTAACACAAATTTTTGCTTGAAAAATATCTCTCTATTCATTGTCCAAAATGCCAAGAGTCTCTACAAATGAGCTTCTCTTCTCCTTATAAAGAAGTGAGAAGGAAAAACCCCTAGCCTCAAAGAGATCAAGGGCTAAGATTTAATCTTTCAAGTGATAAATCAACGGTTGATTGAGCGTCATTATAATACATTGAGTTGCTCGTTTTCACATATCCATGTTAGTTGGAGCTACCATGGTGTAGATCCATTATCAGAGAGTTTTTGAGCCAGAGCATGCATAAGTTGAGCATAGCCATAGTCATGTGCAGTGATGGTACACTACATTTTGCAGGGCCAGCTAGAGCATTAAAAAGTATCTTTCTAGGCCCCCTTTTGTCATGGTTTCTCTTACATGACCCCACTTAGATGGTTTTGCTTAGTCATGGTGTACTTGGAGCGGTAGAGTTTAGTGTTGGTATGCCTTTCCCTTTCCCATGCATGTCATAGGTCACTCTTCAAATCCACTTCAGCAGAGCAGGTATATGGTATATGCACATAGATGTTATATTTTGGCTTGTTTATTTATATTAGTAGTCTGACTAGGCATGTAGTGACTTGTTTGTTGATTTATTTTTATTATTTTATGGTTCATGATGGCCTCTGGAAAAGGTGGTTTATCACCTTGATTGCAAGGCTCCCATGTATGCACATTGGTCATATGTTGGCGGGAAATACTACCCTATAGGAAGGAAACGGATACTATCAACTTAAGGGGGTTGACAGGTGAGCATATTACTTACATTACAGAGATGTTTATGAATGGAAATAGATTATAGGTCTTGAGGACATACCTTTTGAACGAAGTTCGATCCTAGCTCTTGCTCAATCTTGTGCTCGATCCTCAACTCAATCTCCCGTTCAATAAACCTGCAACACAAAGACCTTTCTCAAGGTATCTTGGCCAATATAACAATGATGCAATAGAACAATGATTCAAACATCAAACATTAACCAACATAATCCAAATACATACATAGTCCAATAAGTACTTGATTTGGGACGAGAAAGATGCTTCAACCTTTATTATCAAAAACAAGTGAATGATACACAGTATACCTGACTTTGCAGCGTGTTCATGCAACCTGATCCTGGGCTCCTGCTCTTCTCTGGCTTGGAAATCTTCCAGCATAACCTCCTCTAATACAAGCTTCTTCTTATGAAAGAGTCTCTCTATAACTTTCATGTCTAACGCCTATCTTCATTCCTCCTTGTATTTATAGGACAAGGGAGGCAGTTCAGGTCGAGAGGTGGTTGTAGAGGAAGTTGGGGAAGTTGGGAAACCAACTGCAACTAATCCTCATTCGTGAAATTAATTATTTTTTGATCATGTTTTGAGGTGTACGCTACTATTTCACAGTGGAGTAGCGGCCAGGGCGCTACTATAGTGTTTTACAACAAGCGCTCACCAATTTTCAAATGTTGTACGCTAGTATGTTGTAGAGGAGTAGTGCCCATGAGGGGTTGAGTGATACTATTGTACACTGGAGTAGGGTACAGGCGCTAGTTTGTTAAGGTAGAGTAGCGCCCATGTCTCAAAATGATACTTTTTAGGATTTTGCCAGCTTGCAAGGAGGTGGAGTAGGTCAAGGTCTCATCTAAGTTCAACATGCTCCTCCATCCAAATTGTCCTTTTGTGTGATCAACAGCTCAAGATGATCACGGATGGAGAGGTGCAGGTTTGACCTATAACAGATGCCCTCTAATGTGTGAGGTCAGAGGGAAACGATGGCCGAAATACATTACAATCCAAAGCCAGAGGAGGAGTAAGGAACCGCGGAATCAAGCCACAAGAACACCTGAAACAAAGATCAAGGTCAGCTAGCAATTACATTCTTGACATCATATAGATGTGCAGTGTGATACAACATGATCTCTGGTACATAACAAGGAGATGTATATATAGCATGGCCACTTGAAATACAAGCGTGGATCCATGTCGAACTGAGAGATCATAGCCATAACAACAAACTGGATCCATGTCTCATGGAGAGCCGAATATAAGTGAGGCTCAGTCTTGCGCAACTTGGGTGATAACATAATGAGGTAATGTCATCCAAAATCCCAAGGTCTTCATCCAAAACAACCCGAGGTACAAACCCTAACCATGTGAATAGATGAGTTGATAGTCGAACATGGGGGGTATAGTTTGATTACCGATCATTGATGTATACCGTTAACAAACGCAAGGGCTTCCACCGATAATGATGATGGGGCGCAAGGTACCTAGTACGATCCGACAAGTGTGAATAGGTGGACTTGGAGTCGAACACTTGGGGATCCTGTCGAAGAAGACACATTGATGTATTCTCTCAACATTCAACAGCGAGGAAAATTGCCACTGGTGACTGCAATCTCCAAGGTACTAACCGAAACTCTAAACTTCATTCCCAGAGCAAAATGAGTTGATGTCAATGGGAAGAAGTCCGTTGGAAGGGAGGAATTAAGGCATCCTCCATCATCCAACTCGAGGAACACTCAACTGGTATGAGCTGATATGGAGTAATATGTAACAAGACTGACACTAGGATGGCCGACACATGAGGTCAAGGTAAACTGCAGAATGGCCGACACGGGGTATATCCTTGAACAGTGAGCACGACACAAAGTGACTCAGGCAGTTTCCGACATAATGGGGCAAATGATAAGCCTGAAATGTAGGAGACAAGCCTGAAATGTAGGAGACATTATCAGACCCTCCATATGGTTGGAAGAATAACCAACCGAGGGAGTAAACAACTCAGAGATCAGGTTCACTCTGAGGTCAAAAACTAAACCCAACCGACATGATAGACTCAAGTAGGTGCTGTGTTCAAGGATAGAACTGACTAAACTACCTTTGACATTGAAGATATGACACATATTTCCCATCCCTTATTCTTTTTAGATAAAAGAATACCTTTCTTGTTGTTTTAATGAGTCCAAGAAAGAATGAAAACTCAATAGATCTAACCATGTAAAAAGTTTAATGAGCCCATGGGAGGAAGACTCAGGACCTTCTTCATTGTTTACAGAGTTCGAAGAAGAGATAGAAGATTACTCTATATTACTTATCTCTGGATTTTAATATCGAGCCGAGATTTGTTCCTACTCGCCGGTGTTTTCAATTTTAAGGAGTCTGAAAAACTTAAACAATAACTCCATATATCTGCTCGTGGATTTTAGTATCGAGCCCAAGCAGATTAATGCTCGCCGGTGTTTTCCTGTTTATAGAGTCTGAAAAACTTAAACAATCCTCTTTACACCTATCCGTGGATTTTATATCGAGCTCGGATTGGTCTGTGCTCGGCGGTGTTTTCTTGTTTATAGAGTTGAAAAACTTAGCAGTCCTCTACTTACCCTCTCATGGATTTCACATCGAGCCCGAGTAGGTGAATGCTCGCTTGGTGTTTTCATGTTTAGAGAGCCTGAAAACCCTAAAGAAAGGCTCCAAGAGGTCCTTTTTTGTACAGTTAGTCTCCTTCCCTGAAAAAGTATAAAACAATGGAAGAAGAACTCTTCTAGCGCATACAGGAGTATACCTAGAGTATACCTTTTCCGTAATTTATCCACCTAGGCCCGGAAAAGGGGTAATTCTATACCTAAGTGGACGAGCCTTCAATTACTTTAACGAGCTGGAAGAGAACAAGTCTGCTCGGCAATCTTGTTTAGGTTTAAATAGTCCAAACAAGAGCTTAAAATGACTTAAAGGTTAGTTTCTGGGATCATGACTTCATAATTTGCCAAAACTAGGTCTTCAACAACAATATTAGTAATCGCGACAAAAAATCTTGGATGACACATAAATTTGAACTATGAGCTAGTTAAAAGGGTCTAACAGCGAGAAATTTAGTCTTAGAAGATTGATCCTACAAATTTTCAGTGAAAAATGAGAACCGGATGCGTGAAATTACCTTTGCACCATGTGTGTCTATTAGTTGATTAATTAGAACATTTTAGTAAAATTTGAAACTATAGGTATTTTAACAATGGTGGGTAAAAATTAAAATCAATTTCAATATATGTAATTTCATTTTTAAACTCAAATTTCAATTTGTTTTGTAGGGCAAGAATTTGGGGGCAAACCTTGCATTTTCAATCTTCCGTGGCGATCGATTCGTGCAACCAAACATCATTCTTCTTCCACCAAGTAAGTTAGAATCTTCGTATATTGCATTTCCATGGTTTAGTTTTCAATTTTTGAGCCAAAAATTACTTGCAAGGCAATGCTCATATCGTTTTATGCGTGGGCGCTACTGTGTAATAAGCATAGTAGGGTATATAGGGAGATGGGCGCTTCTATGCTCACATAGAGTAGCGCCCATACGTTACTGTCTAGTATGTACAGTAGCGCTCATGCCTGAAAGTGGAGAAACAAGTGCTGAGAACTAAAAATTTTACATTTTTTGTGCAGGATGGTTCTTCTTTGGAGGGAGAGGGAACACGAGGACATGGATAGGCTGGCCATGCAAGACCCAGTCACTCTCCATGCTCTCAGAAGATGCGGTTTGTTGAAGTTCTACCGAACCGTAAATATGAGGGCCCTAAATAGATTGTTTCGAAGACTTGTTCAGTACTTGGATGTGGATACCAATACATTTGTCATCCAAGGGAAAACTTTGGAGCTTACAGTTGATGACATTTACTTCATTACTGGACTCTCTCGGAGGGGAGATGCAATAAATTTGAAGGGGTCTTCTCACAATGTGGGTATAGGATCGGTGCAAGAGTAATTGAATACATATTGTGTGGCTGGAGCCGAGAAATCAGGAAGCCAAATCTTGATTTCTACCATTGAAGGCCTCCCTCTAAAGGTGATTGTGAGTATGATTAACTGGGTGGCAGGTAGTGCCTCACAACACCTAGCTTCCAGGCACTCCATGCATATTGGTGTACGATGCTTACAGGGTCATGTGTACGATTGGTGTACTAGTTTACTGGCATCCATGAAAGCTCAACTCATGGGTTGTAAATCCAGGAGTATGAAGAACTTTGGGTATGGCAGCATCTTATGTACCTTCTTCTTCAAGAGGGTACCTGCTATTAGCTTAGGGATGCCTCTACCTCAGGTTAACCCCCGTGAGCCCAGACTAGGCCGTTGGGGTGACATATTCCTCCGCCAAGGTGGTGGGGAAAGTCACTATTGTTATCATACTGATGATTTCTGGGGGTGGTGGGAGAGGCAGGTGCCCACCTTCGAGCAGTTTCCATATGCTGGATTGGACTTCTGCCCTGATCCAGAGCTGCCAAGTGGAGCCTGGCGAGCTATTGGTATGTTTAATTTTGAGAATTATTTAATTTTTTGAAAATTTTCAAGTATTTGATTTTTATGGATGAATTTTGAAGTACTAAACAAGCGTCGTATGCAGATATTGGGCCTGTTCGTCCCGAGGGACATCCTACCATCTTCGTGAGGCCAGTTGATGTTGTTGCAGCAGATGCTATGTTGGGGACCATAGAGAGAAAAGTGAGTCGGTTGACTCATGATGTTCGTGCATGCCGTATGGATCATATACCTATTGATATGCAGGAAGATGTAGTTGGGGTGCCCCCAACATGGCTTAGAGTGTTGCGGAAGATAGCTAGGCTAGTCATAGGTTATCGAAATGCAGTAGATGATGATGAGGCCCCTCCTTCTCCATAGGAGACGGATACATTCTATGTATATTTTTGAGGCCACTGTGCCCAGTTTTGTACTTTTATGACATGACTTGATAGACTTGTGATCCAAAACTCATATATTTTTTGATACAGTATCAGCTATATACAGTATCGATTATTTACATGTGTATGTGTTTGAATTTTATGTGTGAAATGTTGTTTATGAAAGTGTATGATACAAATGCCAATCTAGAACATAGTTTGCAAATGAATCAGCTAATGCATTTAAATTTCTTGGAATGTGTTCATATATAATAGAATCAAACTATCTTTCCAATAGTCTAACTCGCAGAAACTGACGTAGCAATCCAGGATCTCTAATTTGGTAAACACCCGTTAACTAAAATACAATTAGTTGTGAGTCAAGTCTTACCTCCAAATGTGAAATGCCATGACTGAGAGCGTCTCGGAGAAGTTCTATAACTGCACTGTATTCAGCCACATTATTCGTAGTGGGACCCAAACAAACCCCTCCTGAAGAGACTAGTTGGCCAGCGGGCGAGTAAATGACCCAAGCTGCTGAAGCTAACTGTCAGGTGTGGCGACTGGCGCCATCAACAAATCCTAAGAAATGTTCGGTCGACATCTGGTACACGAAACGAAAACACACATAAGATTAACTAACAAGCATAAACAAAAACTAGCTCTACAAAATATACAGCTATGTTACAAGAAAAAGCACGACAGCCTAAGCGTAGTACTTCTTTAGGTAGAGCCCATTTCCAGGCTCGGCCAGCTTATCACCCTTGTAATCTACCAATTCGTAGGCACCTTTCTTCAGTACTTTGGAAATTATATAAGGCCCGAGCCACATGGACTTGAACTTGCCAAGTCCTAGAGGTTCCTTGTCTTGATCCCAAAGTAGGACCAAATCTCCTTCAAGGAAAACCCTAGGTTTGACGGACTTGTCATATTGTCCTTTGACTCATTTTTTGTGGACCTCGTTTGTTGTGAGCGTGTTGCGGCGTTGCTCATCTATATGTTCTAAATGTAACAAACGTTCTTCTAGTACTGAAGTATCCGATAGTAACTGAACGGCTAGTTTCAACGAAGGAATCTCGCATTCAATCGGGACGACTGCTTCTATCCAATGCACAAGTTGGAAGGGAGAGAACCCGGTAGCAGTCTTGACATTTGTTCGGTAAGCCCAAAGAGCAGGGTATAGCATGATGTGCCAGTTGTTTCGACTGGCATTAACAGTTCTTTGCAGTATTACCTTTAAAGTTTTGTTCACTGCTTCGACTTGTCCATTCGCTTGTGGATAGTATGAAGACGAATGTTCTTATCAAAAACCAAGCATTGTATATAACTCAGTCATCATGCTATTCTGGAAATGACTGCCGTGATCAGTCACTATCTCTTTAGGTATGTCGAACCGTGCAATAATCTGATTAAACACGAAATAAGCGGCAGTTTCTCCATCTGCCTTGACAGTAGGCATTGCCTCCGCCCACTTGGTCAAGTAGTCGACTGCAATGATGATATAATGATGCGCTCCAGCCGAAACTAGATTGCAAATCATGTAATCAACCCCCCATTTTGTGAAGGGACCTGCTGTAATCATAGGATGAAGAGGAGTTGGGTGTGCCCTCATTTTCTTGGTGAAAAATTGACACGGACGATAGCGTTTCACAGCTTCCACACAATCTTTAAAGATCGTGGGCCAAAAATATCCGGCACGCAGTATCTTCTGAGTTGTTTCCAACCTGGAAAGATGTCTCCCACAAGCTCCACTGTGGGCATCATTTAATATTGCTCCAGCTTCTTCTAGATTTAAGCAACATCGTAAGATGGAATCTACCCCACGTTGATACAAAGTATCTGAGATGATGAGATAGTTCTTCGCGTGGCTTTTCATCTTGCGTCGCTCTTCTTGAGAAAAAGTAGTAGGACACCTCAAAGTCTGGAGATATACTAAGATATCCCTGTACCATGGGTCAGAGGAAGCAATGAGAAAGATATGTTCATCTGGGAATGATGATTCTTCCTCGACATGCTCTAAGTCACTGGGAAACTCTGAGATTAACTCAGTGAACACTAGTGATTTCTTCGACTTGGCAGATTGAAAGACCAAATCGAACTCCTGTAGGATTACAATCCATTTATTATATTTCCCACCGATGATTCGTCGAGTGAGAACGTACTTAAAGGGATTGACTTCTGCTATCATAGTAGTTGTTCGTAAAAGTATATAGTGACGAAGCCTCTGTACCGCATAGATCGCGGCAAGTCTTAACTTCTCAACGTGCGAATATTTAACCTCAGGGGCTATCAATGCGCGAGAAAGATAGTAGACAACATGCTCTTGGAGCGTATCGTCCTCCTGAACTAATACTATGCCAATTGTATTAAGAGACACTACCAGATATAAAAGAAAGTCTTTTGCGTAGCCCGACGGGCTCAACAAGGGGCCTGAAAGTAGTGCCTTTTTCAAGCCCTCAAAGGATGCTTGAGCAACCTCGTCCCACAAAAAGTAGGAGTCTTGTTTGAGTAGTCTCATAAAACCTTTCGTAATCTTAGCATAGTTTATAATAAACCATCGCAAGAAATTAGACATGCCTTGCAGACTTTGGAGTTGTCGCAAGGTGCGAGGAGGAGGCAGATTTACAATCGCCTCTACTTTTAGCGGGTCGACCATAATGCCATGACTGGAGACAATGAATCCCAGTAGACGTCCTGATTCGACGCAGAACACACACTTATTAGGATTCAAACGAATCTTATATTGTCTGCATCTTTCAAACACCAGTCTGAGATGAGCTGGATGATCCCGTCTCTTTTGAGATCGCGCCGGGAGGTCATCCAAGTATGGTTCCACTATGTGTTTGATATCATGAAAAGCGAAATTCATCGCTCGCTGGAAGGTAGCTCCAACATTTTTCAAGCCAAATGGCATCTTCCGGAAAGCGAAGGTTCCCCACGTGCAAATGAAAGTTGTTTTGTGTTGATCTTCGGGTTTGATTTGTATTTGATTATATCCCGAAAATTCGTCCATGAAAGAGAACATCTCGTATCTTTGGGTTTGATTTGTATTTGATTATATCCCGAAAATCTGTCCATGAAAGAGAACATCTCGTGTCCCGCACAAGCATCTATGATTTGATCAATAAATGGTGTAGGATAGTTATCTTTCGGACGAGCTTTGTTCAAGTCTCGGAAGTCAGTACAAACTCAAATGGTACCTTGCTTCTTATCAACCGGAACAGGATTTGAAACCCATTCCGTCATGTCAATCGGATAGATGAGTCCAACTTTAAGCAACTTTTCAACCTTCGCCTTGATGGCGGCCACTTTTCTAGGATTCACAGGACGAAGCTTTTGTCTCACAAGTTTTGCGTTAGGGTATGTCGTGATGACATGCTCCACGATGGTTGGTTCAATGCCTGGCATCTCCTCATATGACTAGGCAAAAATGTCGCGGAATTCTTTGAAAAGCTTAGTATACAGAGTGGTCTCTTCTGGAGAATAGTATGCACCAATAAAAATGTTTTCCACGACCCTGGGTTTGGTGGAAATGTTAATCGGAATCATTCTTGATATATTAGCCATATTTCCCTCAGCATAAACAGCTCTTGAAGTAGAAGGAAAAGATGACAAATCAACAAATCCACCGGGTCTCATAAAGAATTCCCCTCTCTCTATCTTGTCTAGATCTGGAAGCAGGTAGGACCTATGATGCATATGTTCCCATGGTTGGTCCAGTCCCATCATGGCTTCCAACATGGCTTCATCAGATGGAAAAATTGTGTCTAAACAGTCGAAAGAATGAGTAGAATTCAGTGACCATGCCGGAGCATAGTCCATATCTGACTCAGTAGAGACTGGCTGAGTCACGATATGTTCCATTGCAGCATGTTGTGTTTCCATATAGGCTACTTCTGCAACGGATAGAGGCACTGAAGGTTCCGATGTAGTGGGAAGGATCCACGGATCAGTTCTTAAACCAACTGTGAATGTTTCAGTAGAAGTACCCACATCATAACGCATAAAAAGAACAGGGGAGGGAAGGTCGAAAGTGCCTATTAATGACCCGTAAAGCCCTACTCCTAAGCTCTCATTAACCGGGATGGTTTGATCAACTAAGGGAATTGTGGTTTCTGAAGTAGTCTGGTTGTTTCTCTGAGTGAAACAAAGTTGATCGACTGTAACGACGTTACCTTCAAACGGGAACAAAACAACTCGAAAAACTGCTGATGCAATAGCTCGCATGGCATATGTCTAGCTCCTGCCTAATAACATGTTGTAATCAAGCAGAGCGTCCAGAACTTCTACTTCTACAGTAACTGTCTTACCAGCCAATGTGACATCAAATGATGGCAAAACCCCATGTGGACAGAAAGTCCTGCCATCAAATGCAGTAAGCAGTGTGTTAGAAGGGGCTAACTCGGGAGAACCCAAAGCTTTCCAACAGGAAATTGACATTACGCACGTCAACACGCCCTCATCTACGACAGCTCGTCTAATGGTCATTGGGCCATGGACGACTTCAATCTGAAGGGAAACCTGGTACGGCAACCGGTATTTGATATCAGCCATATCAAATCGCGCAGACATGTTAGAGGATTCCATACTTCCAATAGCTGCCAGAAGTGCATTTCGTTGTAAAGGACAACTTTGCAAGACTTCTAAGGTAGACATAGCACAAGGGGTCTGGGCTAGATCCTCAACCACATTGTAGTTGGAGGCAGCCCGAGTGTTGGGATTGTGCGATGACCGTTTCAAGACACCTTTCGGGATCTTGGGCATTGGGTCCACAGGTATGTGGAGTGGAGTGGAAGATTTTGAAATCTCCTTATCCTTCTTCTGTGCATCTAGGGAGTAATTCCTGGCTCTCATTTGTAAGAGTGCATCTGAGTTAACCATGTTAATAAAAGTTTGATCAACCGAAGCATGTGTGGTGCCCCCAGTATTGGAGGTGCCAGAAGCTGAACCCTGCCCCTTAGGGAATGGATCTTTCAGTACGGTAGGTTTCTTCTCTTGAAGCAGCTTCTGGGCTTCTTCGAGTAAAGGGCATTGATGAGTGAGGTGGTCTTGCTTGCAAAGTTTACAAGGGAACTTAACCTTCTTCTTCTCTTTGTTACCCTCCTCGGTATTCTCTTTTTTGGGCTTCTGATGGTTCCCCTCTCCTTTCTTGCCCTTCTTTTTGTTATTGGGCTGCCGAGGGCCCTTTTGATTGTTCTGAACCTGATTAACAGATTCAAAAAAGAAGGAGAGGTTGTGACGGAAGTAACTTCTGCAGTCGATTGTTTAACAGATAAGGCATGAACCTGTTTAGTCAAAGCTTCGAAGGCTGCAGAATCAACTGAACCCACTATGTCGTCAGCATGTGGTCCAGGCTTAGGTCTACTCAGATCTGTATTTGATCGCGGTGCATCAGGTATAATTTCATAAAGTAACCCAGATTGTGCGTAAACTAGGTCTAACCGCTGGGTCCGTAAGATGGCTTCTTCCTTGGTAGACACTCCAGAAGTAGCTACTTCCTTAGAAATATAAGGAAGGAGTGATTTCAAATACCAATCAAGAAGGAATTCTGGAGGTATGTTGGCTTTAATGAGCCTCTTCCGTCTTCGCCACTCCTGAATGTGATCAGATAAGTGAGTGGCTTTATTTTGCCTAAATGTAGACAAAAGGTCTGTTCCAGCATCATACTGAACAGGAAGCTGGAAGTGGTTCAGAAAAAACAGTAGCGAGATCCAAAAAGTTAAAGAAAGTGGCCGCTGGTAACTCAATGTACCATTTAGCTGCAGCACCGGTTAAGGTTCTCTGGAACAGTCTCAACCTAATGGAATCTTCGTTTAAGGAGTTCGAGGAACACCATAAATGGAAAGTAGTGACATGGTCACCAGGATCCTCGCCAGTTTTTCCTTCGAACTTTGGAATGTCCGAAGGTAACTTGGTAGGAACTAGTGGCCATGTGGCATTGTGATACACTGGATCGTTTGTCAACTTGGAAAGATCTGGCAAATTTAAAGTTGCCAGAAATGGTAAACGAGGCCTGCAAGACGATGCTTGATAAGCTAGGATCTCAAAGGGGGAACCACCCATAGTTTGACCCGTGAACTGCTGGTAGGGGTTGCCCCCGGCCGTCTACTGGTAGGGGTTTCCCCCAGTCATTTGCTAGTAGGGGTTTCCCCCAGCCATCTGCTGGTAGGGGTTGCCCCCGGCCATCTGCTACTAGGGGTTTCCCCCTGCCATCTACTGTTGTGCGAAAGTATTATTGAAATTCCCCCACACATATGAAAGTGGGTTAGTGCTTTGTGGGTTCATCCACTGTGGCTGGGTGTTAGCCCCACCATATTGCTGGTTAAAAATGTTACCCCCTCCTCCTGAAAATAAGGAAAAAGGGACGTTTCCTGCAGGTATATTACCTTGATTCATATTATAGACTGCAAAGTTGTTGAAACCGGTGGTAGCTGACGTAGACAGTGCAGTCATGGTACTCATGACAGGCACAGTTGCAGAAGCATTTGGCCCTACATTAGGTGTGGAAATCCACGTGTTGGGTATGTGGTATAACGGTTGAGTCACAGGAGGTGGAACTAGATTAGCTGTACTGTTAGATCCAAAAGTAGGTGTAGAGGTAGATGCCATAGTTGTTGAACTCGCCATGCCTAATGTACCAGTATTAAAGCTGAAGGACGGAGTGGACACAGAGGTTGTCTGTGCCGCACTCGGTCTAGCAGTAAGAGAAGGATTTACAGTATTGGTATTCATACCTATTGTGGGAGTCTATGGAACTCCCAATTCACCTCCCGGATTAGTCATAAAATGCTTAGGTGTGAAATGATATGCACTATAATCTGGTTGCTGGAAACCAACGGGTATCAGCAGCAGAATTCTAAGATTAGTCAGAGGAGGATTAAAAGGAGTACTGAACTCACCAGAAGTGAGATCTTCAATCTCAACTGAACTAAAATGTTGTTGATCCGGAGTCCCCGGTTGTGGTTCCCCAGGAACCTCTATTTCAGGGATTTCTATTGCAGTTTGTAGTTATTCAGGAAACTCTATTTCAGGTTGTAGTTCCTCAGGAATTTCTATTTCAGGATTTTCTGTTGTAAAAAGTTCCTCAGGAAGTTCTATTTCACCAGTGGTTTCCAAAGGAACACTGGGGCCTACCCTCTGTTGTCTAGCTCACGGTAGTGGTTCTATTCTAAGTGGAGGAAGGATTTGCAACCTTCTCGACCTACAAAGTTCTTGGTCTTCCACGATTATATATAAAAATAAAACTAGGAAACCTAGTGGCCACTAAGACTAGGGGGAAAACAGCACGCCAACTAAAAAGTCCTAAGTATGCAAACCAAGCAAACAAGATGCCTTCCGGAGAAGAGTCTGGGATGATGAGGGCCCAGAACAAATCAACGAAGGATGAAGAACAGTTACCTGGGGTCCATAATACAATGACTAAGGGTGCAAGCGATGGAATCACCCAACCCTCCCAAAGACCTGCAAGGGATTTCCTCCCACGTCTATCCTAGGTATAGAAGATATACCCTCCGCTGTCACCTGTGTATGAACCTATGGTCAGATACTAAGGATACCACAACACCGAAAACTCCTGGGGGAACAGTCTCAGGTTGAATCGGAAGGCGTGGGTAGGGTAACTGAGCCCGAAACTCAAAAGAGTCCCCAAACGCGATCCAATCTTGGTATATGCTCGAAACATAAAGTAGGAGGAGTATTCCCAACAATCTGATCTCACAAGACCTACTGCATAGATCCCAGGCAAGCTTTGAATGAAGTGGGTTTACCTGTAATTGTCGAACTACGATTTTTGCATAATGTGTGACCTTGGGTGGTTTGAGGTGATTTAAACCCAAGATCCTAACCAAGACTAGTTGGTGTAGTGTATCCCTAAAAAGAAAATTGTTGCTATTTAATTTTATTAAAGATTTTTAGGGCTATTATTACTCAAAAGGTAGTGCATTTGTGTGGCGTGGTTGCAACAGGAAAGCAAAGTGCATAAATTATAACTTTCAACAACAAAACTTATTATTTTTTCATTTAATGTTCTTTCCAAATTGAAACAAATCTAAGCAAATTTTCTTTTTGTTTTCTTTTAAAATTATGAACAAAACAAACTATGCTATTTTGCAAAAGATATAAGCCTCACTATTCTTAAGCTATCAAAATTTTGCTTTTTCCGTTATTATGAACGAAAAAGAACTCCAAAATTATGAAGCAAATAAGACTTATACAAGATTTGTAAGTATGGAAAAAAGGGTCCTAAACTCACAGCTGTCAAAACAATGGTTCGACAAAGGCTTTTCCTACAAGTTTTTTCAAGAGAAAAAGCCCTCACACTTGGAAACAACGCGGATAGAAAACAAAGAGGAAAGATGCTACAAACTGGAAATCAAACTCAAGAGGAATGTCTCAAAGCACCAAACCCTAACAAGACCACTAAGCCAAGAAATCGATAGGCAAGCGAGTTAACAACCACCCTACTAACACAAAGACTGAAAGATTAAGCAAATTGAAGTGCTCCAATCTCACTTGATACTCGAAAAAAGACAAAGAAGTCAAGAAATGATGGAACTCAAAAAGTTTGGAAGACACCCTAAAGGCTCCAAGACGGACCAAACCCTAAAACAAAGGATAAGATGCCTAAAGAGCAAACAAATGTTGCCACAAACAACAAATGCAAAGCATACAGGTTTGTAAGTCAGCAACACATTGTCAGGGCAAAGATAAGCGATTGTGTTCACTAAGGAACAATGCTTAGTCTCCAAAAAGGGTAAAAAATGAACCAAACACTTCACTGGTAAACAAGTGACCTAAAGATGGCAAAAAGACTCAAAGAAAGGTTATGAGACTCAAAGAAGAGTTACAAACCTCAAGTACCAGTCAAGGAGACCTAAAACAAAGTCAGAAGACCACCCAAAAAGGCAGAAAACTCAACCAAACAACCAACAGAAGGCTACAGGAATGTACCCTACTGTGCAATAGGGAAACTAGTGCTCCTGGAGGGATGGGCACTACTGTATAGAAGCAGACTAGCGTATGGGCACTACTGTATGTATAACAGAGTAGCGCTCAGGTCTTAAAGAGTTAAAAAATGACTTTGCAGAGGTGTAACAGAACTGAGTCAAGCAAGGGGAAGCAAGCAGGGACTACCTACAAGGCTTCTCAGAAGATTGGAAGGTGTAAGAAGTAATGGATAGACAAACAAAAAAGGTTTCCTAGAGCAGAAAAACAACCTTCCCCTGCGGAGTCGCCAATCTATTGGCAGGAAATACTACCCTATAGTAAGGAAACTGATACTATCAACTTAAGGGGGTTGACAGGTAAGCATATTACTTGCATTATAGATGTGTTTATGAATGGAAATAGATTATAGGTCTTGAGGACATACCTTTTGAATGAAGTTCGATCCTAGCTCTTGCTCAATCTTGCGCTCAATCCTCAACTCAATCTCCCGTCAATAAGCCTGCAACACAAAGACCTTTCTCAAGGTATCTTGGCCAATATAACAATGATGCAATGGAACAATGATTCAAACATCAAACATTAACCAACATAATCCAAATACATACATAGTCCAATAAGTACTTGATTTGGGACGAGAAAGATGCTTCAACCTTTATTATCAAAAACAAGTGAATGATACACAATATCCCTGACTTTGCAGCGTGTTCATGCAACCTGATCTTGGGCTCCTGCTCTTCTCTGGCTTGGAAATCTTCCAGCATAACCTCCTCCAATACAAGCTTCTTCTTATGAAAGAGTCTTTATAACTTTCATGTCTAACCCCTCTCTTCATTCCTCCTTGTATTTATAGGACAAGGGAGGCAGTTCAGGTTGAGAGGTGGTTGTAGAGGAAGTTGGGGAAGTTGGGAAACCAACTGCAACTAATCCTCATTCGTGAAATTAATTATTTTTTGATCATGTTTTGAGGTGTACGCTACTATTTCACAGTGGAGTAGCGCCCAGGGCGCTACTATAGTGTTTTACAACAAGCGCTCACCAATTTTCAAATCTTGTACGCTAGTATGTTGTAGAGGAGTAGCGCCCATGAGGGGTTGAGTGCTACTATTGTACACTGGAGTAGGGTACAGGCGCTAGTTTATTAAGTTAGAGTAGCGCCCATGTCTCAAAATGATACTTTTTAGGATTTTGCCAGCTTGCAAGGAGGTGGAGTAGGTCAAGGTCTCATCTAAGGTCAACATGCTCCTCCATCCAAGTTGTCCTTTTGTGTGATCAACAGCTCAAGATGATCACGGACGGAGAGGTGCAGGTTTGACCTATAACATCATACCCCCCATATTTGGTATAGACTTGGTCTTTCTCCCCTATTGTTGCTATCCTTGCCTCCACTTATCATTGTCTCCACCCATCCGACCCATACATATTGGATCCTTCTCCTGACTGAGACTGCGATAGGTGACCTTGAGGACCTCCCCCTGTGACCTCTATGTACACTAGACTCCATTTTGTATTGTGTATCTCCTCTCGAGTGTGTGTCTGCACTTTCAAACCTGGGATTCACTTCTGGTTGGTTTCCCCCGATGTTGTGATGCAGTATAGGACTTTGTAGTTCACCGAGATGCTTTGTCCTTGAAGCATGCAACTTTGCCACCATTACATGCGTATGACTAGTATTGTCCTATCCAAAGAAATGCAATAAAGCCAAAAAGGCTAAATGAAAATCAAATCAAGCCAAAAGGATAATGTGAAATCAAATGAGAAAGGGCCACGCAGATGAGGAACACATACTAAATCAAAATAACTGTTTGGCCACATGTGAAATGAAATGTAATGTTTATTCCTCACGGAGTCCCAAAGAAGGACTTTAGACGTGAGATGGAGCAAGGCACAACTAATTCTAAGTGTCCCCTAGAACCTCAAATTATGGTTAGTTGTGCACCCAGCACGACGGTTCTAGAAAAGATACTTAGAGAGCCTGATGCAGGAATGGATGTGAGTTGCAAGTTTCATGTTAGAGGCTAGTGGTGGTTTCCCAAGCAGTATATCCCATTTGTGACGCAGCTCCCTCCCTTAGTGTTCTTTAGTGTGCATATGTCACTATGCTCCCCTGCTTCACATGGTCAAGGTCTTAGTCATTCCATACTACCTTTCAAGCCTTGTTTTATCCACCTCATCCATAGTTAGAAGATTTCCCAAGTCTATAAAAGTGCATACTTTGGAGACTTCATGAAAAGGTGATTGGCCCACCTTGACTTAGGCCTGTTTTTATGTAAAGTCTTATGATGATCACCATGACTTGTCACTTATTGGTGTAGTTAGTATACTAATATAAATAAGGAATCCTATTAGATCTTATGATGCATGCACGGACTTGCAGGTTCATCTCTTTCCATTGTTTTGACCAGTTTGACTTGGTCAACTCTCTTTGACCAAGCCAAATATAGGGTCTTGGCAAACTTTAGATCCAGAGTTGCGATTTGGTTTTTTGGCATCCATTGGGGTCCCTTACATGACTCCATGCATCAGTTGGCCAAAATATGACTTGATTTGAGAAATTTTTAATTATTATTGGCCATCAGAACCCCGTTTTAATATGGTGAGCATGGATTGGGCTAAAAAATGAATATTTGATGAATTTGTTTGACAGACAATATACCAAGAGCGAACTTGAGGCCTGATCTCCTTAGCTCAATGCGAGTCTAGAACAAAATATAAATCACTCTCCTAGATATAATTAGAGATCAAGGAACTAGATACGTTTACCTTATAGATTGTTGATCCTTTTATCCTTGAATGTTGCTCCAAGCTTAACGATCTTCAGATCTGATCTGCAAAACCTATCAAGATGACAAGACAACAAAACAAGTAAAATGCATCTACACAATAATAGATCTAAGTAAGCAGTCAAGCAGGCGAACTACACAAGATATCATTAACACAATGAGATTTTGGTGGAAAGCACTTATATTAATGTATTGGAAGGGAAGTACATAAGATGAAAAGATTACAACCATTGAGTTGACGTAGCAATCCTCATCCGATCAAACTAATGCCAAAGCCTCCCAAGGAAGTGTGAGTCTCCCAAAAGGATGAATTCTATAGTGTCTACATGCTGGTGACACTATAGACTTCATCCTTTTGGAATGGGAGTGAGCTTCATTTATATAGGACTAAGGGGATAGGATAGGTTGAGATATGGTAGGAGAGAGATAGGGGATCCTTCTAAGAGGTTAGGAACCGAATTCCATCTCTCCCAAAGGTCAGGGATAGGGATCCATGTCATCTAGCTTCAATAATGGGCTCGAAGAAGCTATTTTTGTCCATTAACTGACATCGTTGCAGGCTGCAAGAAGCCAACCTACGACGTCGCAGGTTCCATGAGGACAACCTGCGACGACCTCACTGAACCTAGTATAAATGGGTTAACAACTCTTCCAGGTTAATAACTTAGTCCAGGAAACTCTAGGGATGTTTACACTGAGTCTCTTGATGGCAAGATTTTAGGTGTGACAGAATGCCCCCCAAAGCATGAAGCTATTTAAAAATTGGACAGGTGAGATGCTTTGATAGAAGGAATGGCAATGGTTCGACGGACGAAGGACGTTGTTGCAGTACAAATGACTCTGAGTACACAGTCTCATATGACGTACAACATGGATGCCGACCAATACATTGAAGATCCATGATAATAAAGACCAACTGAACACAATCATGGCTCCTAGACACAAGCGTAGATCCATGATAAGATGATAACACGGCCACGACCAATACAAATGTGGATCCATGTGATATGACTCAAAACAATATCCATCGCAACCTGGGTAAAACATGACTCCCCAGGGTCTTCAAGCCGAACCCGCAATGATACGAATCTATCCATGTGATTACAAATGTCTTGACGTCGAACATGGTAGAAACCACTTGATTACCGGTCATTGATGTATACCATTAACAAGCGCGAGGGAAATCACCATTGATGTCAATTATCCCCAAGGTATCATAGTACATATCACCAAGCATGAATAAATGAGTTGAAGTCGAACGCTGGATGAAATATTTCAATCAAGAGTCAATGATGTAAACTCATGTTGAAAGCGAGGTAACCTGCCATTGAGGCATGCAGGGCCAAGGTACTCGATTGGTTTCTAGATTCAAACCTCGGATGATGTGTTGAAGTCGACAAGGATGAACCTGTCGAAGGAGGGCCATGATGAATCCCCCATCATCGACACGAAACACGACAAAAGATGTGTAGAGTGGATCGGATGGTACAGTAACATGCAAGACTGACTTAGAGTAGACCGACATGGTAGTAGGCGCACTAACTGCAGATGACATGGGCATGGCATGACTTGGCAGTATTGACATGACGAGTACGATACCAACTTCTAATGCAATTGATGATGGAAGCATTCTTTGAATGACTCAAAGGAGTGACTAGACTCATGAAGTAGGCAAGACTCGAGGACAAACGAATGACCCAAGTACTGTATGCAGATGCAAATGAGTGCCATGTTCAAGAAATGACTAGGTACTGCCACTGATAAAGGTATGTAACATAAGAGCTTTCCTTTTCCCCCATCATGAATGATGAGTGCCTCATGTTTTTTTCACGAGCATGATGAGGGTAACCAGATGCTCGGTATAGCTCATATCATAGATGAGTCCAGTCCCAAATATTTTTCGAACCTGGGATAAGAGGGGTTCGTCCCATGATGGGCCCTTCAATGTTTGAGTTTAACGAGTCCATAAAAGGTAAAACTCGGTCGTATTTCATGTTTAGAGAGTATGAAAAAAACTAAAGAAGACTCCAACGGTCCTTTTTCGTAAAGTTAGCCTCATTGCCCGAAAAAGGGTAAAACAACGCAGGAGAGGACTCTTCCAGTCATGATTGGCTGGAGTATACATTTTTCATAAATAGTGCCCCCTAGTCCAAAAAAGGGGTAAACTATCACTAGGGAGACGACCATTCAAATTCTTTAACAAGCGTGAATGCGACAAGTTTGCTTGGCAATCTTTTCGTATTTCGAGAGCCTGAAAAGAGCTTAAAGAGGACTCCATGAACAACTTCGTCATGGTTGATAACCGAGTACGACAAAGGAAAAAGTAAACTCAACACAATTCATTTTCCGTAAATAGTCTAGCGAGGCCGGATAAAGTGATAAACCTATACTCGTTAAACACACCTTTTTACTCAAATTTTTAATGAGCACGACAATGGTATCAAAAGCACTCGGAATCTTTTTCATGTTTGAACTAGAGCACGAAAAAGTAAAAACTAAGCTCAAACCACTTTTCATCTTTTAACCAGAGCACAAAAAAAGTGAAAAGTAAGCTCAAACTGTTTTTCATGTTTTAATGAGCTCGAAAACCAAAAAGGAAAGTATGCTCGAAAATGTTCCCATTGGTGGACTCTTCCCATCATGATATCCAAAGGTTGGTACATGCCTCCAGCATGATTGCTCGAAGTAAGTGACTTATCCCCAACATGATGTGGAGAGGCGATCGAGTTGACTTTGACGTAACTTCCAGAGGTCGAAGACATGCCCCCCAAGCTTCATTGCATTCGCCTAAGCTACCCCTAGGCAGAGGAAAAGAAGGTTCAAGTAGTAAGTCTACGAGAAGACTCGACTCAATGGGAAAGGAGTTGTTTCATTTTTTAACAAGCTTGACACAGGAAAAGAACTTTGCTCTTAAGACCTGTTTCATCTTTTAAAGAGCTCGACACAGACAGGGAACTATGCTCATAGCGAACCTATTTCATTTTTTAATGAGCTTGACATAGAAAGGGAACTATGCTCAAACTACTAGTTTCATTTTTTAACGAGCTTGAAGCCAAAGGTAAACACTGCTCACACTACTGGTTTCATTTTTTCGCGAGCTTGAAGCCAAAGGTAAACTCTACTCAAACTACTGGTTTCATTTTTTAGCAAGCTTGAAGCCAAAGGTAAACTCTGCTCAAACTACTGGCACCTATCCAAAGGTTGGTAGTGTGCCCCAGCGTGATGTCCAGAGGCTGGAGATGCACCCCTCATGCTTAAGGGGAAGAAACCACTAATACGTGTGGAACGTTCAAGGAAGTTTGTTGAATGGCAATCATACGATGATTGGGTGTCACGAAGGAAAGTTGATCAACGGTCACAATCCTCCCATCATAGGGAAAATACATCACTCGAAAGAGTGTGGACACAACAGCTTTCATAGCATAGACATAATCACGTCCAAGGAGTAGATTGAAATCTAAAGGACCTTGGACAACCATGACATCAACATAAACAGTTTTACCTCCCAAGTTGACAGGTAACTGCGAAAGAATACCTAAAGGTCTAGTAGGCCTTCTATTAAAAGCCAAAATCTGGCCGGTAACCGGCACAAGCTGAGGAGACCCTATAGCTTTCCAAGCAGTTGAGGATAAAATACTAACAGAAGCTCCCTCATCAACTATAGTGCGAAATATTTCTTTATCGGCAACACTTACATATATCTGGAAAGGAACATCTGAGGGGAGACAAGATTCTGCTAGACTATTCCAATCAAATGAAATAACCTCAGTACTTGGAGGGGGTCCCGTGGAAATAGACTCTTTCCCCCCATGATCGGAACTGACTAGAAAAACATCAATGGTTATCACTCCACTCTCATCGGGGAGAGTAGGATGAGATGAAGACTGTGTCAAGGTGACAATTGCAGTCTGAACGCTCTCTGGTAGAAGAGCGGATCGAGTGGAGATGACAGTGACTCGATCGCTTCACTCTCGGAAGGAAGAGTGGGATCAATTACAGATGAAACTGAATTGATCACTTGGTCAACCAGCCGGGGGTCGAGGGACAACTTACTATCACTTGTTTGAAGCACCTGTTGAGAATTAGTAATGTCTTCCAACCACCGTGAAGCTTCATCCATGCTTAGACAAAGGAAAGTATAGTGCATACCCTTGCATATCAAATAGGGATACAGGACTTTACCCTTCCGACCCTTCACCAATGGGTCACTGATCGAGGGAGTGTCATCAACATGATGGTCAAAGGTTGATGATACAAGCAGTTTGGGGTTTCTAGACCGCACTTCTGACACACGGGAAAGACCGGGACAATCCTTGAGAAGGTGATCACCCTTGCAAAGTTTGCAAGGTAACTTGGGCTTACGAGGTGTTATCATAGAATGAGTGCCATCAGAGGTAGATGGTTGACGCTCAGTCCCTTTCTTATCCTTCTTCTTCTTTATCTTCCCTTTCTTCTTCTTCTTCTTCTTCGCCTTCTTACTAACATCAGAGTTTTTAGTAGGATAAGAGGAAGAGATGGAAGCCGATTCAACTTTTGACGAAGAAGGAGAAGGGTCACCATGAGATTGATGCTCATGTGGTGAAGGACCTAGGTTCGACACAATTGGTGCACTTGGTGTAACCGGATTGGATAATAACCATACTGGTAATCCTATCTTCAATCTAGGAAGACTCAACATAGCCATAAAGGGAGGACCAACAGTTCCACAAGGGGGGATAACAAATGGCATACCCTGGAAAGGGGCCTCTTGGTTGGTAGTCCCGGAAGGGTCTTCCATATCTAAGCTTCCTAAGAGTCTCTAAAGTACCACACAAATCAAATACTACTCAAGTCTAAAAGCAACAAGCAAACTATGTGAATAGGAGTGGATTCAAAGTCTGGAACCTCACGGGGTTGTCAAGGCTTCGCAAATCGCTATATACTGCAGGGTCCAACAGTAGAACGTGACAAGGAGGATTGGGACTATACCCTTTCCTGAATACCCGACTACTTGGACAGTACATGTTTAGTTATCTCCCCGAGTACTATTCTCGGTGTATTGCTCTGCTAAGATGGCCCAATGGTTAACTCAGTTGGTTTCAGGAATCCTAATGGTGTCTGCCGATATACTCAAGGCACGTGGGAGCTCAAATCCGTAGTGGTGCTATCTAATGCACAACCGTACGGCACGAGACCTTCCTATATACTACCGAGTATGTGAAACACCTTTCTATATACGCCAAGTACGTGAAACACCTTTCGATATATGCCAAGTACACAAAGTACTTGGTGGGTACGTGAAAGAAATTCGATATACCTGGTTGGTACGTGAAAGAGCTTCGATATACCGATAAGTACGTGGAAGACTACAATACCCCCAGAATACAGTGCTGGAAAATAACGACAACTGCCACGCTTAACGACGTCGGAACACGTCTCTAACTTACACACAAGTTACTAAAAATTTACCCTAGTTCTACCGTTAATTTTATCTGGACAGTTAAGTGAATGCATGAGGTGAGTACATAATCGTAAACATAATGTAGGTCCTAACTACATGCAAAAAATGTACTTTTCTTTTGATGAACTCTGTGTATGGGAGGGAGAAATTTCTTTCCAATGATTTTACCAAAGCAACACAATGCAACACAATCCCAAATCTACCAAAAATTGATTATGAAGTATTCTTTTCCTTTTCAAGCGAAACACAAAAATAACACAATACTACTAAGCTAAATCAAAGCATGTTTTTTTCTTTTTCTTTTATCTTTTCAAAACCAAAATGATGCTAAGTGACGAAAAGAGAGAGTTTCTAAGTAGAGTATGCAAGATTTTCACTTTCACTACAATGGCCTAAAAGCATAAGAACCAAAAGATGCATGTAACTTTCCAAGCATGGAACTACTTTTCCAAAACTTGATATCTACTCGAATTTTTCAAGAAAATGAGCAACTCATAATTCGTGAAAAACACAAATAATTTAATTTTCTTTCAACTTTTCCAAAAGATCTACAAACGAGATATTCCAATGCATGTACAATTCTTCAAACGCACTTGAAAAATGATGGAAATGAAATAATTTTGATTTTTCAATGGATGTATCAAGATGACAATTTGATGACAGTGATGCTTTTAAACACAAATACTGAAATGAAAAGATCACTTGCAGCACTCCAGTGACTCAGAAAATATCAAGAAAATGACGAGCACTCATATGGACTGAAGATGTACACAAACACTCAAAATCAATCAGTAACAAGCAATACTAAAGCAAGCAAAGCTCAAAAATGTATGCAAATTAGGTTTGGAAACCTATCCAATACAACGACCAGATCCGGCAAGGAGAGGGGGGAATGCAAGGATGAGCGGATGCAGGTGGGGGAGACAAGAGTGTCCACCACTACCAAATCTCAGACTTGTCCAAGACGGAACCCAAAACAACTCCAAATGAAACCAAACACTTCACCACACTTAATAAAAAATGGGGTCTCTGACTGAATCTTGCAGCACAGAGGGAGTTTGCACACAAAACCAAAACTCAAATAAAAAATGGAGAAGGGAAGCATGTATGTCAGTTTTGATAGATCAGTGCAGTCTGTGTTTGTACACAGAGTGACCGTCGCAGGTCACTAATGCGGGAAGTGCGACGATGTCGCAATCTACCAATGAATGGGTCGCGACGATAGGCCAAAGACAAAGAATAGAGATCACAAAATGACACAGTGTCGCTCTAGTTCCACTACCCAGTTGCGACGAGCGAGATCTAAGTTAAAAAATGAACTAATTCTCCAAACAATGAGCAATGAAAAGGTTTAAAAATGGTGAGTACAAACTCATAGGAGGACTACAGACTCTTCAAAGTGAAGATTTGATCGTGAAACAAGGCTTAGAAGGCAAACAAGATCATGGATGGCTTGCAAAAGCAATCAACTAAAAATGGTATTCAAATTGACAACTACAAACAATGTCTTCCCCAGTATGGTCGCCGGATTTGTTTGACGGACAATCTACCAAGAGCGGACTCGAGGCCTAATCTCCCTAGCTCAACACGAGTCTAGAACAAATAGAACAGAATATAAATCACTCTCCGAGATCTAATTAGAGATCAAGGAACTAGATACGTTTACCTTATAGGTCTCTGATCCTTTTCTCCTTGAATGCTGCTCCAAGCTTGACAATCTTCAGATCTGAGCTGCAAAACCTGTCAAGATGACAAGACAACAAAACAAGTAAAACTCATCTACACAATAATAGATCTAAGTAAGCAGTCAAGCAGGTGAACTACACAAGATATCATTAACACAATGATATTTTGGTGGAAAGCACTTATATTACTGTATTGAAAGGGAAGTACATAAGATGAAAAGATTACAACCATTGACTTGACGTAGCAATCCTCATCCGATCAAACCAATGCCAAAGCCTCCCAAGGAAGTGTGAGTCTCCAAATAGATGAGTAGAGATCTCTCCTAAGGTAATTTCACCAGCATGTAGACACTATAGACTTCCTCCTTTTGGAATGGGAGTGAGCTTCATTTATATAGGACTAAGTGGATAGGATAGGTTGAGATATGGTAGGAGAGAGATAGGGGATCCTTCCAAGAGGTTAGGAACCGAATGCCAGCTCTCCCAAAGGTCAGGGATAGAGATCCATGTCATCTAGCTTTGAGAATGGGCTCGAAGAAGCTATTTTTTTCCATTAACTGACATCATCGCAGGCTGCAAGAGGCCAACCTGCGACGTTGCCGTTGCATGAGGACAACCTGTGACGACCTCACTAAACCTAGTATAAATGGGTTAACAACTCTTCCAGGTTAATAACTTAGTCCAAGAAACTCTAGGGATGTTTACACTGAGTCTCTTGATGGTAATATTTTAGGTGTAACAGATTATGATGGTTCTTGTGACCAACATTAGTGGATTTGAGGTCTCTAATATCAATGGTACATTCAATTCGAGGTTCGGAGCAAGGGAAATGGCTTATTTTTGCATATTACAGCTTCAGCCATATATACTAGCACAATAAAATAATGAAAATTAACCATAGACTAAGTGAAAACATTGAAGTGGATAATGTTTGAGTAACTAATGGATAATGTTTGAGTAACTAATCTGATAAATTTGTATAAATAAAGCCTCTCTCACCCACTCGGATATTCGAAGTTTGGGAGATGATAGTTCTGTAATTATTCGAGTCAAGGTTTGTGTATCCTCTGTGCCCGCGCTTCTTGCGACCTGCCATACGAAAAGCAGATATCTCAAGTGTAAGAAGAAGTTAGTGGTGTATTCACTCCCTTTGCGCTTAGTGCGACCAAATAGTATCAAAAGCTTGTTGATCTTATTGTGTGTCATCTGTTATGATCTTCGCCATCCGAAGACGATCAGACAAAAATGTGTTATTGTCTAAGGTTCAGAGTTTTGCAGTGATTGAGTCTTTGTTCTGTGACTGGGAGTTCTCAAGCTGAGAAAATCATTGGAGTTTGTGGTATAGCCATATTTTCCCCTATGTTGTTTCTTGTCCTATGTAAGAACATTCCTTTTCAAGGTCAACTAGAGAATTAATTTTCACTTTGGCGGCGCCGCCACCTACAATAGTTTATGCCACCACCAACTCACATCCTCAACACCCTTGGTGTTTAGTGCCATGTAGCCGAGTTTTACATATATTGTCACCCGACATGATTCAAGGCTCAATCGACATGATTCAAGTCTCAATCAATCTTATCCTCCCCATCAAAAATTATGATATGAGCCTTCCACATCTCTCATGGGAAAAAATCCCATCAGATAGCCCACTCACCATCAAGATCCAGGTCCATGGACTGCAACAATCCTTGTCTCCACAAGTCGGTTGTAACCATATCCACAAATTTATTAATGTACAAAGCCCTAGATATTAAAGGCGAACTAGCTCATCAAGGAGACACATTTCATTCCCACATCCCTTTGTTGCATCAACACCCACCCTTATCATATCTCATGAACCAAATGTCCAAGCCAAATGCCTCCTATGTATTGGAAAATCCAAGAACAGTCCCTCCCACTGATTTAACACATTGATGATATTCTTATTTTGTGATGTGATCCAATCTAATATAGAACCCATTTCAATATACTTTGCCACCAGGATCCACCTCCATAAACTATCCTAAGTCATAATGTTCCATAAATACTTTGCCGCTAGTGCTTGAGTAAAAATAAGATATTTTTTAACCCCCAACCACCCCGATCCTTCAGGAAGGCAATCATTTTCCAACTTGCTAGATGGGAACCTTATAGTCACAACAACCCTTCCAAAAATAATTGAAGCAAATCTTGTGAATCTTGTTTGGAATTCCCTTTTGAATGCAGGGCACCAAATTCCATTAACTATTTATGGATTCCAAAACATTCTTGATAGGGACTAGTCTCCCACCTCTAGATATTCATCGGTTGCACTGAAAATTCACCTTTCTTTCGATCATAAAAACAAGTCAATACTTGTCTGCCTTCCCATATTTGTTTGGATTAAGAGTATACACTAAATATTTAACACCATCCTCCAACAAGTGTAAGGAATAAGGGAAAGCTCTTTCCCAAACTTGTCTTAGCTTATGAGCCCCTTCAAGAATATATAATTTTGACTTATCAATATTCACAACCATATCAATTGCCAAGCAAAAAATATTGATAGCATCATTATAATTCCTACCTTCCTCCTAAGAACCAAGATAGAAGAGGAGAATTATGTCAACAAAATGCAGATGAATAAGTTGTACACTCCCTCCAAAGGAGAACCCTTGGATCCTCCTTTGTCTCCTAGCAACAAGCATATCCTTGTTCAACCCTTCAACAACCAATAAAAAGAGATAGGGGATAGTGGAAACGCCTATCTCAGTGTAAATATTTGATCCAGATATCACTACTCCCTCTGGATCGCCCTGAGATCTCAAGCGGTATGAGTCTCGATATCAATACAACATTAATATGAACTCAAACAACTAGATCTGCATTTACCAACTGAACAATATAGATGCAATCATACATAAACAACAAATGTACCCTGGAACCCTTTCGGGAGAAACCAGCAAACTATGGGGCTATCTTCTTTCTCGAGCCCAGAGCATATAGGAAAACAGACAAGTACAATACAGGGTTACCTCAGTAATCTTTTCAGGCAAACTCAAGATTTGCATGCATCCAGCTGATGCATGCATGGAAGAGATAAGCCCTAACTGGAAAACTGGATCTGAGTGTCCCTGTATCTGCCTCTGCTTGATCAATCTATCTCTATCCTCAGCTCTGCTTTGCTCGCTCTGAAGATTGCCCCGTGACTGAAAATGTCCTCCTCTGCATGCACAAGTGCGCCCTCCCTCCAACAATGAAAGACTCGTACTGAATCAGATCTCACTGCAAAGTTAGGTTTACCAAAAACCTAAAAATAGTTGCATGCAAACCTTTTGCATCCATTTATCTCCGGTCATTTTCCTGGTTAATATTTTAACACTCCCTCTTAACCGGGAAAGGATTCTATACCACTCCCATCTTCTCCCTAAAGTACTCAAACTTAGTATTCATCAAGGACTTCGTCAGAATTTCTGCAACCTGCTCATCTGTAGAAATGTACTGGAGCTCAACTGCTCCCTTCTGAACATGATCACGAATGAAGTGATATCTGATCTCAATGTGTTTGGATCGATCATGAAACACTAGATTCTCAGAGAGTTTGATGCAACTCTGATTATCAGAGTGAATCACAGTAGGCTCCAACTACTGATCAAATAGACTCACCAACATCTTGTGAAGCCAGATGGCTTCACAACTGGCTAAGCTAGCCGCCATATATTCTGCCTCAGTAGAGCTCAATGCAACGGACTTTTGCTTCGTGCTGAACCATTACACAACTGCCGAACCCAGGTTGAAGCAACACCCGGAGGTGCTTTTCCTGTCACCTGCATTCCCTGCCCAGTCTAAATCTGTGAACCCCACAAGCTGGACTTCTCCCTGCCTCACATAATTCAGTCCATACTCTGTTGTTCCACTGATGTACCTCAAAACATGCTTTGCTGCTACCCAGTGTACATCTCTGGGTTCTACCATGTACTGAGTCAAGGTGTTGACTGCAAAGCTCAAATCTGGTCTGGTTTTAACCAAATACATCAAGGAACCGATGAGTTGACGTCTATACTTAGTGGAATTGGCCAACTTACTCTCAGAAGCCACTTGCTTCTTCCAGTTGGTTGTCATAGGGGTAGTCATAGGCTTGCAATCCTACATCTTAAATCTCTTCAGAATGTCCATTGCATACTTGCCCTGACTGAGAAAGATATGCCCATCCTCCTGCCAGACTTCCATCCCTAGGAAGTAATGCATCAACCCTATATCCTTCATCTCAAACTCATATGAAAGATCCTTCTTGCAATCACTGATGAGTTTCTCTACTCCTATAATAAACATGTCATCTACATAAAGCACCAAAATAAGACGATCCCCTCTCACCACAATGAAGTAGATATTTGGATCTGCTTCACTCTTCTAAAACCCTAGCTGCTGCAAATAGGTATCTATCCTAGAATACCAAGCTCTGGGTGCCTATTTTAAGCCATATAGAGCTTTCTTCAATCTACACACATGAGACTCTCTCTCAAGTACCTCAAATCCCTCAGGCTGCTCAATGTAAACTTCCTCTTCGATGAGTCCATTTAGAAAATTTGTCTTGACATCCATCTAATGAATCTTCCATCCCATCTATACTACAGCTGAAATCACAATCCTGATGGAAGAATACCTGGTCACAGGAGCAAAAATCTCCTCATAGTCAACTCCCTCTATCTGTGAGAACCCTATAGCCACAAACTCGGCTTTGTATTTCTCAATGCTGCGATCTGCAGCATACTTAATCTTATAGAGCCATTTGGAGGTGACTACAGATTTTACTTCTGGTCTGGGCACCACTTCCCAGACATCATTCTTCATGATGGAAGCATACTCTTCCAACATGGCATCACTCCAAGCCTGCTTTCCTGTTGCTTGTTCGTATGAGGAAGGTTCTGACTCACTGATGCTGCTTACTAGAGCTAAGTAACTGCAGAATCTATGTGGAGCCTTTCTTTCTCTCACATCTTTCTTGGGAGTACCTACTACATGAGCATCCTTCAAGGTGTATGTGAGTGAGTGACATCCTGAGATGAGAACTCCTCATCCTCGTCCCAATATCCTGTATGTGAGTGAGTACCTCCGGTAGAGGTGCCAGTAGTTGTTTATCCTATAGCTCGAGAACCTGTAATCTGGGATCCTGATCTTAGTTGATCACCAACCTGATATCCTGTGCCAGTTCTTGCTCCTGTGCCTGTGGAAACCATATCTAGTGCATCTGTCACTCCAGATACTTGGGACCCTGTTGACTGTTGAGCAATACCCTGTCCTGTGTCAAGTGGGGATGTAGAAACTTGTTGTTTTCCCTTCTATGACTCACGTGACTTCCGAAAGGCCCGATCCTCCTCGAACTTCACATCCCACCTCACAACAGTATTTTTGAGAGCAGGGATGTAAATGCGATAGGCCTTTGAATTCTCATCATACCCAACCAGAATTCCTCTTTCTGCAATGGGTTCCAACTTTGTCCTTTTCTCCGAAGGAACATGAGAGTAGGTGAGGCATCCAAAAATCCTGAGGTGCCCAACTTCAGGTTTCTTCCCAGAAAAAAAAGCCTCCTCGGGAGTCCTGTCCCCCAAAGCCTTATGGGGGCTCCTGTTCTGAATGTAGGCTACAGTGTTGCATGCTTTATCCCAAAGGAAAAATGGCAATCCCTGATCATGCAACATGGATATCGCAGCTCCAATAATGCCCCTGTTCTTCCTCTTAGCCACCCCATTTTGTTGAGGTGTATAAGGAACAGTCAACTGCCTCTTGATGCCTTCCTGAGTGCAGAACTTATTGAACTCAGCAGAGGTGTACTCTCCCCCATTATCTGATCTGAAGATCTTAATATTCCTCTTTGTCTGTTTTTCCACAAGGGCCTTGAATTCCTGAAACTTCTGCAAAACTTCCTTGGACTCTTTGCTCTTCATGAAGTAGATCCAGGTCTTCCTGGAATAGTCATCAATGAAAGACACATAGTACTTGTATCCTTTCAGTGATGTGGTGGACATCGGACCACAAAGGTCAGAATGAATCAAATCAAGAGCTCCTGTAGCTCTAGTGTCACTCTTGGGAAATGCAGTTTTGACATACTTTCCGAGAGCACACCCCTTACACACATCAGTGTGCTCAGTGCTGAACTCAGGTACTCCTATCACAATCTCCCTCAGAATCTTTAGAGCCGGATGGTGCAGATGATCCATCCTTTTGTGCCAAAGCTCACAGGGATCACATTCCTCATCCCGACTGTTATGACTTAGGGCATGATGAAGTCAAAAGCTCAGTTTATATAGCTTCCCATAGCGGACTCCAATCCTCTCAGCTGAGGAAACCTTGGATCCTTTTGGATGAACTAGCACGTTTCCATCTCTGAACATCTCCCATAGTCCTCGATATTCAATAGTAGAAACATAGATCAAATTTTTCTTAAGACCTGGAACATATAGGACATCACGAACTCTCATCTGTTCTCCAGAGTCTTTCTGGAAGGACACAGTTCCTCGTCCTATAGCCTTGAACATAGAGTTGTCTCCCAGGATAATCTCAAGATCCATCCCATCCTCTGCTAGGTCAGAAAAATATCCGCGAACACCTGTCATATGACTCAAAGCTCCACTGTCTATGTACCATACACTAGAAGTGGAGACCATCAACGATTGACAGGAGTTAAGATCCATCTCCATGTCAATCCCGTCTGTAGTACACTCATCAATATCCATAGCGGAGCAAGAGGTGCAAACAATTTTCTCTTCCCCCATGATGTAGATCTGATGCTGCAGCTGTAGACCTGTGTATGAAAGCACTCCCTGACCCTTACCAGGGCTCTGATACCATGTAAATATTTGATCCAAAGATCACTACTCCCTCTGGATCTCCCTGAGATCTCAAGCGGTATGAGTCTCAATATCAATACAACATTAATATGAACTCAAACAACTAGATCTGCATTTACCAACTGAACAATATAGATGCAATCATACATAAACAACAAATGTACCCTGGAACCCTTTCGGGAGAAACCAACAAACTATGGGGCTATCTTCTTTCTCGAGCCCAAAGCATATAGGAAAAGAGACAAGTAAAATACAGGGTTACCTCAGTAATCTTTTCAGGAAAACTCAAGATTTGCATGCATCCAGTTGATGCATGCACGGAAGAGATAAACCCTAACTAGAAAACTAGATCTAAGTGTCCCTGTATCCGCCTTTGCTTGATCTATCTGTCTCTATCCTCAGCTCTGCTCTGCTCGCTCTGAAGACTGCCCTGTGACTGAAAACGTCCTCCTCTGCATGCGCAAGTGCGCCCTCCCTCCAACAATGAAAGACTTGTACTGAATCAGATCTCAGCAGATCTGAGCTCTGATCATCACTGATCTTCCTCAATGTATTAAACGAAGATACAGACACTCAAATGCTCTACCGGATGTAGTACGAGCTTCTCCCTCCTTGAAGAATGCACCCTCCTTCACATGTGAAGTCGTCCTCCTCTCTCTTGATCTATCTCAGATCAATGGTCTCACTAATGAAGAAAATCACCTCCTATCTTCCTTATAACATCTCACTGCAAAGTTAGGTTTACCAAAAACCTAAAAATGGTTGCATCCAAAACTTACTTTTGCATGCATTTCTATCCGGTCATTTTCCTGGTTAATATTTTAACACTCAGTCCTTGAAAAGGCCTAAAAAATCCAGACCCAACTCTATTAACAAATACAACAAAAGAGGAGGAATTTACACAACCCATATTCCATTTAACAAAAGGAAACTTAAAACCAAGATGAAGTAATAATAGGCTCAAATATAGCCACAATAAAAGATTTCAAGCCTTAGACAAATCCATCTTCACAACAACAACGTGAATACAAGAGACCTTAATAATGTGCATATCCTCTAGAATATACCATATCACTCCATGAAACAACCTACCTCTAAGAAGGCCAAATTGTTCCAAAGATATAATGCAAGAGATGAGAAGCTTAATTTGGACAACAATCACCTTCAACATAATCTTTTATATACAATTGCTAAGTGAGATAGGGAAAAATTGATCAAAGGAACGTAGACAATCCACCTTCAAAATTAGGGCTAGAAATGTGGTCTTGAAACTCCTTGGCATTTTCCTAGTCAATCTAGCTTTCTCGACTACCTTTAGTAAATATTCACCAAGGACATCAAATAAATCAATCAATAGCTTAGTCAACCACCTATCTAGCCTTAGGCTCTTTTCCTTATGGAAGGAAAGAAGTAAGGACCTTAACTCCTCCTTGGACATTGACTTATATATTTCCTAATTATCATATTCCTCAACCATCCTCGCGAATAGTGCCACTAGCTTCGTAATCTCCCCAAAGTTTGAGTGATCAAGCTCTACAAAGATTGATTGAAACTGATTGACACCTAGCTAGGCTATTCCACCAAACCTGTGAATCACCTGACCATCCCCATCCTTAATCTCCCAGATTGTATTATGATTCTATCTAAACCTCACAAAGATTTGGAAATACTTGGTATTATCGTCCCGATAGAGAGCCAAAGAGCCTGACCCTTCATCCTCAATATGCTTTCTTTGTCTAGGAATAATTTATTCCTCCTCCATTTGAGAGTAATAATATGATCTTGAGTTTCTTTGTCACAAATATCATCATTAAGTGTAGACATGACTCGCTCAATTTCCTCTTCAACTTCCAAAATCATACAATCACGCTTCCTATTTCATCCCACACCCACAAAGAAACCTTCTCCTTGAAGGTTCTCAATGCAAGAGCAAAATTTTCACCAAGACCAACCTCTGAATGCTCCTTCACTTGCTTCCAACTAGACTTAATAAGATTTTGAAACGCCTCCTATTGATACCAACTCAAGTTATATTAAAATGGAGAACCTAACTTGTCCTCACAAACTCCTATCTCAAGAAAAATAGGGAAATGGTCTTAATAGCGAATGTTTCCAACCCACGACCTGTATCTCTCCACCTATTGTGGAAACTTGTCATGCACCAAGAAGTGATCAAGCTGCTTCGCCACTCTGTTGTGCCCATATTTGTTCTCCATGTCTAACAGATGTGAATCAACTCCACATCAACCCACCTAGTTGATTCAAACTTATCAATGAAATATTGAGCCAACCGATCCTCCCGAGCTGAGGTGCCCCAAATATTTTCTCTACTCATAGTCAAATTTAAATCCCCACCAATAATGAGGTTTTTCAACTCAAAACAATGCACACACACACTCAACCCATGCATTTAGTATTTAAATAACCATGCATAGCATTAACTCATATCTGAAAAAGGAATTCTTACCTAATTCTTTTAACAATTATGCAAATTTGGCTTGGGTGAATCATATCTCTTATGGTTTCAACAATACCCTTGATGTTACCTAGTAGTGGATGCCTCATAGGGATTCACACAACCCTTTCATTAATTGGCTGATGAACAGTTACTTACATTTATTCTTTCCTAATGGGATTTCCCACCATGGAAGTAGCATTATCCATATCGTCAATCCATAGAATGGTCAGGACTTGCTGATTTGGATGTCCTCGAAAGTCAAGGTTTGTTCTATGTTTGAAAATCCATACTTTAGCTCCTATGACAATAACAAAAAATGCTCCAATCATACACCACATCTCCAGTGTGAATGGCTACAAGAAATCCCAAGTGCCTCTCAAATTTCTCTCTTGCAAAGGAACCAACACAACTAGGCCAAGTTATCTGTAAGGTTGCATGAAGTCCACAACCTTCAACCAAGTTGCCACAATTGCAATGTCCCCAGCCACTGCATCAAATTTATTTAACGGAATTTGTTGCATAATCTTATAGTAATTGGGATTTGAATGTCCATTTCTATAAGGTATGAATGTATATGAAATAGTATAAGGTAATAAGTTCATTGCATCAACAAACACATTGATGCAAAATCCCTTCACCATGTCAGTGCCTTCTATTGTTCTCGCAAACTCTTGAAATATAACCTTTCTAAGCACACCTATTACAAGGTGTTTACCATTGTTTATGAATACCCACTCATGTGGTACAGGTTTGTTTTCACCTAGCCATATTACATCAAATAGTTTCTGACCAACACTACGTTTGGTGGGTGAGTTGGAACTTCTAGTTTTTGGAAGAATAATAAATAATCCTGATTGATTTGTCCAGTAACCTGCCTTGCAGTATCACGTCCCAACAATATTGATGATCTCAAAAGTAGAACCAAGTAAGTCCCCATTCTTATTGAATTTCACTAAACTAGTTAATTATGTAAAAATAGTTTGTAACACGAATAGTATCTTCCATAAATGTGGACCTCCTCCAAATACCTTAGTGTCGCTAGCTTTATTTTGCTTCTAGTACTTGCATTCTACAACTGAATATAATATGTAAAAGAAGCATTCCCATCATTTCCCAAGAAAGTATCAATAGAATGAGCAATTGCCCAAATTGCATTGTAAGCATAGAATCCCAATGCATTTAAGTGGAGACCATCACTCCCAGATTTGTTTAATTGTTCCTTCTTACAGTAAAGGCATGCTCCTGTTCTGAAAGTGGAATATGTTGATGTAAACCAATGAATCCTTGGAGTGAGTTCATGGTAGCATAATAAAGTAAAGTAGAATCCAAAGCAGAAGACATCCCATTAATTGTGGGTATCCAAACATAGCCACTGCTCAACATTCCATTGTATGATGCTTCCAAAAAAAGATTCATACTTGCATCAGGATTCATATGTACCACAAAGAATCATGATTCCATTGATTTCAACTACACCAAGACACTCCCAATATCACTTGTACTAGCTCGAGGAGGCAATGTTTCTTTGTGAGCAATTTTAGCTCTTGTATTTACAAGTGCGTCACTCAATGCAAATATTCCATTTCTCCTGTAGTCCCCATCTATATACACAGCCACAACATCCATCTAGCCATAGAAGCAAATCATTGCAACAACTATTGTCATTTCATATACATCACTGTGTATCCTATGAAGAAAATAAGAATATTGAAATGAGGTGAGACTTGGGTATGTTCCTCCAAACAACTAAATTAGTATGTGGATTTCATTTGTTACAATATGAGAAAACATAAGCAAGCACAAAGAATAGTGGTCATACTATTGCCATATTCTAATTTTTTACTAACACCAAAGCCACTACAGTGCTATGAAGGCATTGTAATTGGACTCCATCATGATAAGCACCATTCAACTATACAAGACTCCTCTCAACAAGAATCAAATTGGACTTGGATTTTGTGAACAAGTTTCTCAAACATAAGCTCAGAACAACAATATGAGAAATGCTCCTTTGGGAAAAGAAATATATCCCAACCGAACATTCCAGCAACTAATTAGTCCACTTAAGAAAGTAAATGGTTTTGTCCTATACTCCATTGTATGTGTATTATTGTGTCAAATATGTTTATCATTAGTGAAGCAAAACCCCCTTGACTTGCTCAAAACAAGCTACAAGGAGAGATTATGGACATGGAGAATGCTACAATAAATCCGAGTATGAAAATATTAAGAATTTTCCAATAGTGCCCTCGTAGCCTTCCACTGATCTGTAACGTATACACACTTGGATGCTAAGTGGAAACTATCATATCAACTGTCATAGTAGCTACCACTAATCTGACCAATCCATTCCACTAATGGCTATTGAAAAGTGGCTTAATTATTACCTCACTTACTACAATTAATGGCCTCTGGAGCAAGCTATATTGGTTCCTTGCATGCTTGTTTAAGGTCGGAAAATTGTACTAGCAAAATACATTAAGAACATTGGATAACCATCAATCCTAAAGGTTAGGCTTTGGGATGACGATGAGGAAATACGCCTTCATTAAATGAGTCTGTGACTTGGAAAAACCAACAGGGACGGACAACGGCATTTAGGTATGGCAAGCGAATAAGGAACTAAAGGTCTCTTTGGAGGGTTGACGAGAAAATTGAGGGAGAAAGAGTCTCAACATGATCACAAAGAGTCTAAGGATAAAAAAAATTCAAGGGATCCCACTGCCATCAATCCAAGTACAAGAAAAAGAACCAAGTTAGGGATGGAGCAGAGCTCAAAAATAGACATTGCAAAGACTAGGCAAGATGTTGACCCATGGCTATCCCAAAACTCTTGCAATAGATAGCTTGTAGGATTGAAGTAAATGCAGGGTTCCATAGGCAAAAACAACACAAGTACTAGCAATAGTGACAGTAAATGGCACAAGTGACTGCCTTCTTGTCATAATCTATTGTCTTTGTGTGTCTCTTTATTTCTAAGCACAACTCCTAATAAAGATAGATAGTCTCAATTATCGATCTTTATCAGTCAAATTATAAGGTAATAGTAATAATTTATGTTACATTTATCATCAATCCAAGTTTGTAAAGTTATGAGATGCAAGGAAAAATATATGCATAGATAAGTCCTAAAGTGCTTTTAAGGCTATGAAATCCATTCACCAATCAAAACACAACCATTGAAAACCAAACTTGCAGATAAGAAAAGCAACTAAGATATGATTCAAGAGTGATTTCATTCCACCATGAGCTCCTGATGCAGAAATGTGGGTTTATTCATATATATTTGTTTTGATAATCAACAGTACTCTATGAGTCTTATTTCAATGGAGTATATCAATGCTTAGAACAACATCTCAATAAACCAAATATGAAGCAACAAGCAACTACTATCATGAATCCCTAAGATAGATATTATCTAGCTATGAAGTGTAAAAGCAAGAATTCAAGTTAGCATATATAGCTAACGGTACTCTGCAAGTCTCTTGTTTAGTTGATATTGATTCAAAAATGTATGAATTAAAATCAGTTTAAATCACCACACCAATCCAAATATCAATTCTAGCATTGTCAAACCAACTAAAACTATGGTCTCCTAAAATCAATATTATCCTACATGAGTTGTGAAGTAGAAAACCAAGTTGGATCAACCAACAATACTTTGCAAGCTTCATTTAGTGATATAAATTCCAAGAGCACATAAAATAAATTAGCACACCAATCCAACAATTCATTCAATCAAACTTCTATAAAATTGCATACATGATAAAAAGATACAAGAAAGCAGGCGTTGCAGGGAAAACAAGCATTGTAGGAATAGAGCAGCGTTGCTAGAAGAACGAAATATATATAATTTGTGACACACTTGATGTATAAAAACAAGATTACACACACACACACACACAAATCTATAAATCAATAAAACACACTAAGGCATTATTTATGAGAGGAAGTGGGCCCTGCGTTCTCTAAAAAAACAAGCATGTTACATACCTACGAATTCACAAAATCAACTAATGAAATGTATGAAAATCAATCCTTTATTTCATTATAGCGAGGTTACAATATCCCATGCCCCCCCCTTGTATCTATACATGCACCTTACATTTCATTGGAGAAAATTGATAAATCCAATCCCTAAAGAATTGGACCTTCAACTACACATGACCCCAAAATATGTGAATCTAAAACCAATTCAAACACATATTGTTATAATCTGTTGTCCCAAATGATAAAGGAAGAAGGTAGATCGGATTTCCAATTCGAACTGCTAAGATGGATGTTGACTAGGAATTTTGGAAACCGACCGCAACATGAAATATGGAAAAAATATGTTTTAAGAGCCCTCCAAATCTCCCAAACCGTTCTGAATTTTGGAAAGTGACTCGAAACATACTCAATTTGGCATGCTCTAAACAAAACCCATGTTTTGGTTTCTCGGGATTCATCTCCATTTGCTATAAAATCACACCCGAAGTTGGTCTCTCAAAATGGCCACCTACAGGAAACTGCTGCAGGAAATCAGGAAACAACTGTTACAGGATCTTGTCATGCTACAAGAATGGTTTACCATGAGTTGGAGATGCCACATGTGACCTGGGAGTGATCTAAAGAGCATGAAACCATATTGACATATTTTCCAACAAATCCTATGTGCACAATTTGTCCTTTAAAGCTCGCAAGTATCATAACCATGGAAGTTGTTGCAGGATTGTGATTATTGTAGGATCATGACTCATAAAACCATCATTAGTGAAACCAAGAATAATCCTCTTTAATTCACTAAAAATGAAGGAAATTAATGATAATTAAATACTCAATAATTATAAGCTTGGCAAGGCACATTTATGATGGATTATGGAGAATTTGGTAGTAAAGGGATGAAAAGGTAAGGTAGAATGATCATAAAGAAGTGACTTTGGTGATGAAAAGGGTGTCAAATTGGCGAATCAACAATTTTCATGGTGTTTCTCTAAATGTGGTTTGTGATGAAAATAAGAGCAAAGGATTAATTTTTGCATATGCCTAATTTCCTTGCTCTAGCTACCCACTTCCATAATAGAGACTAGGTAAGGCTAAAGTTGATGCACTAACACTTGAAAACTTCAACTTGTATCTTACAATCATAGCACCTAAGAATAACAGTGCCAACCATCATACCATCACCATTTTTTGTGTCTTTGATGCATATCAAATTTCTACTGCAGGCCAAATATGAAGCAGACTTCAAATACCCAAAATCTACAAGCAAAGTTAAAATTGAAGTAGATGAACTATCCATTCGGCCTTATTTTTAACCCATCAGTCTCGAGTGTTGTAGCCCACTCTGATACCAATTTGTCACACTCTTGTAGTATGAGTTGCACAAAAAGTTAGCATAAAGCTGAAAAACAGAACCCACATATTTTGCCCACAGTCGATTTGAGGGCATCTGGGCAAAGCTTTGTGTAAGTTCTTCCTTTTTATTTTCCAAATACAAAAAGATCCACAATCATCTTTGTGAATAAAATAATGTATATAAAGGTAGGAAATGCAAAGAAAAAAATAAAATCTTAAGAATATCCACCAAATCATTATTTTATAAATGTGGACAGTGCCAAAAATATGATCTCCAATAAATCATGCAAATTTGTAGATTGAAATGGGACTCAGTGTTCCCATCTTTCATTTTTGTTCACTTCTGGGTGTTAATTCCTTCACTCTTCTTTACTTCTAAGAGAATATAAATAAAATGCATCACATAATAAATAAAGAATTCCCATAAATTTGTGGATTTTGGGCACCATCCCTGAATAACTAATTCACAAATCGAATCCCAAAATAAACAACATGACTAAAGATATCCTTAGCATCCTAGCCTATTCACTATTGCGAGAGAATGAGATGAATCAATATAAAAGAACCTATGGTCTGTATCAAGCAACTATAACTGGAATGACAAGCAAAGAGGGGAAGCCCTCTAGCTTGTAAAACACAAATATAATCTTATGACTACCAATTTGTGCATTCTTATAAAATATATGAAAATATAATATTGTTTACGCTGCAGAAAACTGTAAAGAAGCATATAGTGTTGAAAAGGGGGAGATCAATCATCCAAAGCTACTTGATTATCTTGAAACAATAATTCTTTTCCTCTTTAGAAAGTGGGAGATTCCCAACATATGGCTATAATTGAAAACGTATTGTTGTTTTTGGCCTAAACAATATATGATAGCATTGTAGGGTGTGGGTTAATAAAGAAAATTAGTGCAGTAGCTAATTATTTGCCAGTATACAAACAATTTCCCTTGCCCGGTGAGCATAGAAAATGGACAATAGCATTGTATGTGTAGGAGTAGAGATATAATCAAACAGGTTATAGAAGAGAACATATAGTAACCCACAACATTCAAAACATAATTGGTTCTCCAACAACATTTTGTAGTCAAAATTCATAGCCGAATTAAAAACACAAGAGGTTGAAATGACTTATCTTTAATTCTTCTTATAGAACATAGCTACGGATGAGGAACGCTCTATCAACCATAAGCAATTGAGCTCATTATTCTCTCAACCCATTTGCAACCCTCAAACCGGGACTATGAATCCATCAAGGAAAAGGTTCCATTCATTGATTCTTTATGGTCATATCTCAGGGATATTAACGATAACTCTCACAAAACCAGAATTCTTCTAGGAAAGAGTAATGACATTACATACTAACTCTCAAGTTGATAGAATTGTACCCAATACGAACCATCACCAATGACATACCAAACTGCGACAAAGGTAATGTTTTAATGATAGAAGGGGAAATGCAAACTCTAGTAACAGAACTGAATGACGAGCTAGTAAACCAAAATCCCATCCAAGGTTCGAATGACAGACAATGGAAAAAATTCAATGACACTCTTCAATGTTTTCCCCGATTGAAATGTAGGATCGACTGTAATCCTCGATCAAATGGAATGATCGACTCCCCTTGGATCGAATAGAATAATCAATAAGGAGAATGGATTTTGGTGTATGAATCTCAGGCACCATGTGCCATCACCAAGAATCCACGAACTCCACTATCAAACTCTAATCACATCAATGCGTGAAACCCTTAAGCCAAGGTTAATAGACTTAAGGTTAAACATAAAATAATCACAGGTCATGACAAGACCTAGAACAACTACAAGTTCATGGCCACCAAGGATTAGAAAACCCTTTCACACCTTTCCCTCTCATGGAGTCATAGTCCCCTTTCTTCATAGCACTCACTCCCCATCGACAACTAGTTGATATTTATTAATAAGTAATAATTGTCGAAATACAATTACATGAGCTTGGCCCTTGGCCATATCATCTTTTTAATTACATTGCAAGATGGGGGCTTCAATGGGGTGTTACAATGTTTTTATGACGTGACCTTACTGGTGTGATACAAAAAAATTAATGTATTGTTAATCGTGTGCTACATGAAATGCAAAAAAAGCAATGTATCGTTAATGGTGCGCTACATGAAATGCACTGCAATGTTAAAATAGTAAAAAGTTGACAATGATGACAAGTGCAGTAGCAGCAGGTTGACATGTACAACTTTGTTTGTGAGTGGGAGGATATGGAGAGGGAGAGGGAGATGCTCCCTCTCCCTATTACAGTTCATACTTATGCCCTTTTGAGGAACGTCATACTCCTCAGTTTTTATGAGAAGGATACATCCCTTAAGAGGAACTATGCATTTCTACAGCAGTTGATCCATCGATGGGATCTTTGCATACAGGTATTGAAGGTTGATCTCGATCTGTGGTATCAATCCACATAGGAGGATGTATATTTTATCACCGGGCTATTGAAGGGGGGAGGTTTTGCCCCAGTTCCCTGGTCTACCACTTGGCATTGCAAGAAAGATCCAGTAGACATATGTGTAGAGATATGATGGTTGGGACATTCTTCAAGACATGGAGTTCCAGGTTGTTGGTGGCCAGTTGCGGATACGTGCATTTGGTGTAGAGGAGGCTAGGTGCCTATCCCTTATTGTGACATTACTAGAACACTATACCTTTGATGGGAAATGCATTATTTTCCCTTTGATGTATTATGTAGGTGAATTAGTTTAGAGGCCAAATTGAATAGATTGTCAGAGATATTTTGGCGACAATTTTGTTTCATCTTGAATTATTGTCGCACTATTTTTGATGGGTAGCTATAGTTTCCATTTGCATCAGAGTTATTTAATTTATTTTTCAAGAGGTTTTATGCCACTTAAACGACATTACCTAACCACATCTTAGGGCAATGACTGATGCGCGTATGTGCATGTAGGGGAAGTTGGTTTCCATGAGGGGCTAGTCAGAGTGGCCATGTACTCCAATCGGTAGAGAGATTTATGATTTATTGGTCAAAGAGGACAATATTGCTATTGATATTGTAGAGTACTCCTATGCACTAATGGATTGGAGAGGATGTTCGAACATCTTATTTACCACAGATAAGCCACTAAATGATAGAGGTAATATTATGATTATGTTTTGGTAAATCTAATTGCATATATTTTTGTTTTATTTACTGCACATATAATTTATTCTATCATTTTGTTTCGATTATCTAATTATCATTGTTCATTCTTTTTTAGATGCCAAGATATATGTTGGGATGCGCCTCCCCAATAGGATGACGCAATGGAGGATGTACCAAAGGATCCAGCTATAGACAGACCCAATTTACCCCATAGATCGTACAGGAGTGTCTAGTCTAAGGTGGCAGATCACATTTATGCCTTCATGGCTAGTCGCGGAGTGGAACCCGTCCATGTCAGACATATATTATGGGTTCTAGAGTACTCGACTATATGGGAGACCCTTCCTTGTGGCATGATGTCACCAATGCATTATCTTGTCGATGTCATCTACCTCATCAAGAGGTTGAGTGATAGTGATCATTCCTAAACTAGTGCATATTTTAATGATGATGCTCCACCTCTTCCGCTTCCTCTACCTCCACCACCTAGTCCTCCACCAATTGGACTTGGTCTTACACCACTTAGACCTCCACTACATGATGCTCCACCACCTATACCTAGACCTAGTCATCCACCACCTGGTCCTAGTCCTCCACCACCTCGTCCTAGTCCTCCACCACCTAGTCATTCACTTTCTTATCTTCTTCTTCCTCCTAGTCCACCACATGTGTAGTAATTTCACCATCCACTGATCCACCTCCTTCTCCTCCTCCACATCCATCATTAGGTACACCATCCACGAATCCTCCCCCCCCTCTTTCTCCTCCGCACGTTTCAATAGTTGTTGATGTGGCAACAGTTGTTGATCCACTTGGATGATCCAGGGACAACAGTTGTTACACCTATTGCGGTAGCATCTAATGTTGTACATGACATTATGATCACATCTGGTGATATAGATCCTGGTGGAGAGATATATCATACTTGAATTTCTTCATTGTTTATTTGGCATGGGCACTGATAGATCCTCTACCTCTAGTAGTGGGCCCACTACCGTCGTTGTTCTGGTGTGGGACCTAGCTAAGAGTGATACTTGAAATGTATATTGATTGTTGTATATTTGACTCGAGATGTATATATTACATGTTTATTGATTTTGATGAGACATATATTCGATATGTGTACTAGTATGTATATCGCTCATGTATATTATGTTTTTTCATATCACGTTAATGTTGTTGTTGTTAATTGATTTTTTTTGTTTTTAAATTATATTTGAGATGTGTCACTAATTTAAATTTAGAGTTTCCATATAATGTTTAACTTTTTTTTTTGAAATAATTTAATTTTTATTGTGATTGTGAATACCTATAACCATTAATGGCATATAATGTTTAAGTATTCTTGAAAGTGAATTGTTTATCGTCTCGCAAGATACAATATGTTGATTAAATATGTTTACAAACCTTATTAAATGATTCTATTGCACGATTTGATTAATTTTCTAATCAAATTCCTCTATTAAATGATGTTTCATAAATGTATTCCTAAATATTTGTACTTAATAAATATTGTCGTATCAATTTTTTATATTGATTATAATTTCTTCTATATTGAAATATAAAAACATATTAAAAAACATTAAACTAAAGTGATATTGATGCCAATTTCAATAAAATAAACTTACTATAAAGTAAATATTTACTATTGTATTATATGAATATTTCATTAACTTTGTGATTTATACGAATATTTCATCAACTTTGCGATTCAAAGTTGCTATATAATGTTTAATTTTGGTTTATGAAATAATTTAATTTGGATTGAGATTGTGAATACTTATAACGATTAATGACATATAATGTTTAAGTCTTCTTCAAGGTGAAGTGTTTCTTGTCTAATAAGATAAAATATGTTGATTAAACATGTTTACAAATCTTATTAAATGATTATATGACTGATTGTACAATTTGATTAATTTTTTAAATCAATTTTTTCTAAATAACGTTTCATAAATTTATTCTTAAATATTTTTACTTAATAAATATTGTTGTGTTAATTGTTGATAATGATTATAAATTCTTGTATATTGAAATATAAAAACATATTTAAACAAGAGCAACATGGCTACAATTTCCCTGCGATAGCTTTAGCAATGCCAAATATGCATTGAGCATAATAGTAGGTGCATAAACTATCTAAAATGACAGAATTGATAAGTCTGATAATTTTTAGTTTGTATTCAACAATCTGCACAATAGAAATCGATCAAGCACAATGGATACGTACCTTGCATTGGCATAAGATTATGCATGGGATAGAGATTTTGTAGTGTACATACTTTGCATTAACATAACATTTTTTCATTAGAAATAGAAAACTGGAAAATTGCTTTTGATAAATAAAGTATGCAACACACGTAGCACAAGGCTGGTATAGGTAACAAGTATATTTATCCTTTTTCTTGTCTACATTACCATGCCAAATCGCATAATCATATACGACAACCATATAGATTTAAAGGATTCGATACAAGTAGCACAAGGCTAGCACAGGTAACACGTATATGTATCCTCATCTTTGACTACATAGTCATGCAAAATTGCACAATCATATATGATAAACATAAGCATATAGACATACCCATATACATGGATGTAGTTGGGACCAACATTCTCTAAAATCCATTAGCCTAGTCCAGGAAAAAGGAAAAAATAACTATTGAGTCAGTTGGAACTATTTCCGTTCTTTGTCTATTATTTACAAATGGTATTGCCAATGTATTTTCTTAGCAATTTCCTTAGCCCGTCATGTAGATCTTTGCCTAGATGCATTTTGTCTTTGCCTTCATGAGTTCCATTTGCAAAACGAATCAAGTGGAAATTTCTATAGCCAACTTGTAGATGATCTTGATACAATGAACAAGACAATGTAAGAAAATAAATGGACATAGAGACATGTTAGTGATAAAGGAACTAAAGTAAGAACATCTCCAATGCTACTCTTATCGCTTACCAAAAGATGTGATTGGATTGGTCTGCATTGGTGGTTTAAGGCCATAATATGTTTGCACAAGTATTGTCACTAAGAATAGCTTGATAGTAGGAAGCAATTGAAAATGTGATGGTTAGTCCAAGCAACCAAAAACAAAGGCAATATCAGTAAGTTTTTGGAATAAGATTTTTTTAGAGATGATTGCAGAGAGGCTACAATTATGACAAGGATAACAACGTTTGTTTTCCAAGTGGCATAAGAATAGCACTCACAACCAAGCAAAATCTTTTTCTCCCCGACTATTGAAACGTACTGAAATTTAGAGTTTTGTTAATTTGTTGTCCATGGCCTGTAAATTTATTCTAGGAACATGCATGGCTTGAACAATGGTAGACATAAAGTCGGTATGACAAAAATAATAGAACTAAATAAAAACAATTTTACTCAGAACTTGTTTTGAAACCATGTGTCGATCTTTGTAAAACCACTTTTGAAAACTTTGCAGGATAAATATTTTGAATGCATATATTCAAAGAAGTCTCAATTAGGAGAAAGTTAGTATGGAACTAAGTAAGTGGCATGCATTTTGTAGTAGACATTACTTTGGTAAAATGGCATTGTTTGTCTGGTTTGAAAATGTTAGTCATTTAGACAATGAAGAGCAATAGTTGACCCTAAGTGCAAATCTAATTGATGGAATTGTATGCCAATGTACTTTTGCATAGGACAAATAGTTGTCTCTCGTTCAAGTCCCGTCTAAAGCATACAAGCAATCAAATACAGCAGCACTTCCATATACATAAATAGAACAATATATATAAGAAAGTGATTTTTCCATTTAAATTATTGCACAATACCAGAGTGTCCACTATCCACGGCTTTGGGTCTTGAACACAAGGATACATTGCGATAGACCATAGTATTGATTCTTGAACTGGTATTTGTGGTGTTTGTTGGTTTGGAGTGATCACCAAGCAATTCATGTAAACAAAAAAGGAGCACTTAGCAATTTTAAGTTGAAGTCACCATTTGCAATTCAAATTCGAGTTTAGATTCTATACGACATTGAAAGAAACTATTATAAATAATTAAACATGCATTGGGAAAATTCCAAATTCAATCCAGAAATAAACACATAAAACCATTTAAGATAGTTTCAATGAATAGTGATTGTTATTGTTGTTAATTGTTTATTGAGATAGGCTTGCCATGTAAACAAGCAACAAATGCATAATAGAGCAATCATTTAGACAATGGCCAACATATTTGTTTTTTGGTAAAGGTATAAGAATTTGAGACAAGATCAAACCTTTGAGAAGCAATTCTTTATTCTAGTTATTGCTTTAGAAACGTTGCTACTAACATAACGATATAGTTGTTAGATAAAGCAAACGTAAGACAATTGCCATAAACAAATTTTTTGGGGAAAACAAATTAATCTCTATACAAAGGAATTCATTTAAGTGAACAATTGTACTAGTTATAGACAGTAAATTTTGTAAAAACTAGACACTTTACAATGACTTAATCCTTAACAAAATCTATGCAAAATGAGGGAAAATTTATACAATGCTTTGTGTGTCAATAGTTTTCTATTATATGGTTCTTAAACTAAGTAACAGTTAATAAACCCTATTCAATTGAAATAACTTTATTATATCCTTAGAAAAGAAATATTCAAACTTTTGTAATAAACTTTCTACAAAGTTTAAACCCAAAACTAGGAAAATCAATAGACAAAGCCAACAACCTTTTATCAATGCCAAGGCCAGTAGATTGTTTTGTTGTTCACCAGGATACCAATCTTAATTTGAACTACAACTGTAAGCATAATTTAGTTTGATCATCAATCTTGAGGGCCATTAAACTACTTCGTTGCAATAGCCAAAAGTTTGCCAATTAACTTGGCAATATATAAACAAGCTTAAGCACAGAGCTTTAAAAGTTAGAAGGTTGATCAAGTGAGCCCATTTATCTAACTATGCAATTTCATGACTTATGGAAAAAGACCACTTTACTAGTATAACATGGAAACTGGACCAACATGCCAACTAAGGTTAATCCACTCAAAATGAGGAGCTTATATTTGAATGTTTTTGTTATTGGTATCATAATGACTAAGGTTAATCCACTCAAAATGAGGAGCTTATATTTGAATGTTTTGGTTATTGGTATCATAGTGACATACCAATAGAAATATCTTGTCAATAATAACATCCAAAGACCATGCATTTGCTTCCATTCAATTGATTACAACGAACATAGCTATAGGGCCTTGGAATATTTGCTTTGAAACACCTGTGGCATCGCCTCTCAAGTTGCAATAGCTGAAATCTCTAAAATTTGGTAGTGGTGCATGTGTTAGAGAATGAACTTTGAAATTAAGACCAACAACTTAACCGATAATAATGATAGAACATAAATACAACCGATAATAATGATAGAACATAAATACAACTTTTTGTTCCAAAAATGAATCCACGAAAAGGAAATGTAGCTTGATGTGTGTCATTTTCCAGTCAATGAGTTTCGGGAATATGTACTACCTGCTCGTAAATCTCATTATTGGCATGACTTTGCAGCTTCTCAATATTCTCAAGTCCTTTAGCGTTAGCAATAAACTGAGCATAAAGACTCACACCTGTAGTGTTGCCTAGGTCCTTGCTTGCTTTTCGAGTGTTCAAAATATTCTCTAGCCATTCAAGGCAAAGGGTAATTTTTTTTGGGTCTGGACAAACTAGAAGATCACAAAGGGGTTTAATGCATCTTTGATTCACAAGATATCTGCAAATAAAAGAAAGCATCAGTAGATAACGTTATTTCAATAAGTGTTACAAGCTCTCTAGCATTTGATTTGCACTGATTGCAATGGATCTAGCAAAAACGTCTCATCTTATATAAATCTAATTACATTTCATAAATGAATTCTTCTGCTAATTACTAGATAACTAATTTTAGCAATATTCGTGTTGATTGCAATGGATATATAATTGATGCAATACATACTTGATTTTTTCATGTGAAACCCTAGAGGTAGCATTGGATATATCCCAAGTTGTTTAGTTCATGTTATCAAGCTTGGAAGTTTACAACAACCATACATAAGGTGGAATGACATTCGCATCGATCATAGACTATAAACCAATACAAAATCAGGATACAATATTTTATATTGAACAAGACATGCAACAAAGTAACACTCCTAATATACATAGAAAACTGGGATAGGAACCTGCATTCGATCTTTGTTTGTAGTAGCTATGTCTGAGATGATTTAGCATGCTTCTTTCTTATTACTTTATTTTTGTGATTATGAGTAAATATTGCCAAGAGGCAAGGTAGTGCTAGATTTTTGGCAATGTACTCATGGAATATGTAAGCATAAAATTACTTGAGAATTCTACCAAATGAAAGCATAAAAAGGATACATTCTATACCTTATAAATCATTCGAAGATTTAATTTATGATGTGTAGAATTGTATAGAAGACTACTTGATTCTGATCCAGTTGGATGTGTAAATTGACCTTCAATAATTCAAGCTTCAAACAAGATGTCGATAGAAATAGAAAATACATGAGTATGTACATGATCAATCGTTACAATATTGGCCACAACCTGGACAACAGGGATAAGAACAAATAGGGATGGATGGATGCAGAAAGGAAAAAACATCCAGCATTGGAGTTTTCAAATGCAATAGTTAAAACAAAAGAATAGGACCCATCAAGCTCTAATAGATTTTTAACAACATCAATTTAATACTTGATTGAAACACACACACACACTCACATAGGAGCTTAACAAAAAGCTACAAGCTCGAAAATCTAGAATATTTTTCCTAGTATCTATACTTATAGCAGAATCCGAACAAGTCTTTGACAAGCATCAGCCTCAACCATAGCATGTGGATATTCCTAGACTTTGCATAGACTATGGCCAGTGTATTGGCGCTTAATGTCAATTTTCCTAAAATGAGCAAGCATTACAAATCAAGTTTTTTTCCTTGCTTTGAGCAAAGCATGTGAAAGATAATAAAAAACACTCAACCAAGGCATTTGTTCATTGCCATACCTATGCAACAACAGAATGCAGACATGCACATATGCTAGCTTGTAACAGAAATCATTGCAATTGCCAAAAGGTGGAACTACCTGATGTTCTTGTATGTGTTTTAACTATGATTTAGCAAAAGATACAAGGATCAGCTAAGTGAGATCTTGTTTGCGTTAACTAGAGCTATGATGGGAAGTGTAGAAATAAAATACATATAGTGAAATCTTTAAAAACAGTCAGGGTAATTGAAGCAAGAATGAGCCCATGTAGCTATTACAGGAACAATTAATAACCAAATAACCATTGTTGTAAGCAAAGCAAAAAAAAACAAATATATAATGGCTTGCATGGGAAAGTATAAAAGCAACATAACAAACAAATTAGAGCGAATATTGCAATGAATTTCAGATTTTCAATAATGATTTAAATTTGGAAAACTAGCATGGATTATGGAACAATTTTAGAACACTGGCCTTTGAGGGGATGCATGAAACAAAACCTTTTTTTTTAATTATTATTATGCAATGCATTTTTTTTTCTTGCTATGGGATCAAGAAAGTGTTTTGATATCAAGAAAGAAATTCTTTTCCTTCCATTGCTATTTTGATATTAGAGAAGCACGTTTGGACTTTCAAGAAAGCATTTGACTTCCATTTCTATTTTGGACTTTGATCAACCACTGCAATTGGAAGGAAAATGTTTATGTCCACAACTTGACAAATACTATAGCTATAACCTAAGAATCATAAATGCGAGCATATTCTCAACACTAGTGATCACCAAATCTCCCAACCATAGATTAATCATCTCAAAAAGTCACCAAATCTATTTCAACTCAAAAAACAAACAAATAGAAACAAGACTGAAGAGTTGTTGCAAACCAGACATCACAACTAAACCAACATACAAAATCCAACTCAAGAAAAGGTCCAAGCCTGCATTATTTAACACAAGGAGACTCACAATGTACGTCTCCAAGAAGGATAGGCACAAATTGTTGTGTGTTTAATGCTGAATTTGACAAACATATAACAATTTTACATCGATTATAACTTTCAAAAGCAATTTGCATTCTCATCAATATTTTGTCAAACACATTGGGAACGTACCAAAAATGGGAGGAATATTGTTGGAACCTTTATTATGACTAATAGATGGTAGACAATACAAATAACTATGGTAGCTATGTCAACTACCAAAACAAACCCAAAAAGAACCTAATAGTGATGCCAAACCAAAAGATGAATCTCAAGTGAAGACCTTGAATGGATCATTCTCCTTGTCTAGCTAGGGTGGATATGTTGCGCCACCAAAACCAAACCAGCAATGGAAGCATTTTTCCAAACCCTAATGAAAACTCTGGACAAACCCCCAAATGGTCACAAGAAATCAACATCCAATCAAAATGTCCATAATGGATGAGTTCCTTCTCTTTTATCTTCTTTTTGAGTCCCATACCATGGGTCATATAATACCATCCACTAAAATATCCCCTTTTTAATTAAATGACACCTTAATATTATAACAATTTTAGGCATAAGTGGCATCCGATAACGCCCTAGAATGATCACCTAGAAAGGGACATTACAGTCCTCCCTTCCCAAGATTACTTGTCCTCAAGCAATGCACCCACAACTTGTCACTCCTTCAAATGAACCAGATTGAAACAAAAAAACGATACCAGGGTCTTGTTGTCACATCCATAGTAGTTGGGGCTACCATGTCTTCAAACCAGTTTTTAGTACTTTTCCGAGCCAGTCCTTTTGCTATGATATGCATGAGATCAGCAACTGATGAGCAACTTTTATGTGACCACTCATATTTTCAGTGCACCCAGGGCAGATATTTTTAGCCTTATGCCAGGACTGAACGTCATGACCCCTGATTTGATGATCGAGGTAGACATTTTCTTCCATACAGAGTAGTTATGATATAGTTATGATGATAGTGTCTGTTGTCGTCGGATACACACCTCAGGAAAAGTTGTTAGCGTGGTAGAAATATTCAAGCCACTGGGTGCGTCCTCGGGGGAAAGTCTTGAGCCAGGTGTTGTCACCTTATCCTAACCCCTTCATTTAGGCAAACTCTTAATGAAGCCAAAGGGGGTGGTCCCTACAAAAGAGTTGCTAAGGCTATTCTAAATGTTTTAGTCATTAAGGATGGAAATGAGTTTTTTAGGAGTTTCGAAATGGATTACTGAAACAAGCTACTGCAAATGTGGAATTTGTATTCAACAGCATAAAAAGATATATGGCATTCATAACATATTTGACTGAAATCAAATAATGATAATAAGATTGTACCAGTGCCAATGGAGTCAAATAACAAAATGTTGCTGAAAAATAGTAAATGTTTTGTAGTGTACTTGGTCAGTTTTAATTTATTAAGATGATGAGTGGATTAAGGGTAAGGGGATTTTCGATATATTGTGAGGTACTGGGAATATGTTCAGATTATGACAAAGGTGGTTCCACAATTGGAAATGTGGGCTAGATCGAAGTCTCTGGGAGGTGTCCAACACTACACCAATCAAGGGTGCAGCCTAACGTTATCCCGAGGTCACTATCCAGTGGTTCCCGCTTCCTTTGAAGAATTTTCCCACATAATATCAAACACTGATACACTATATTTTCATAATGTATCAGGGAAGTTGTTTTTATTTAGGTGAGTTGTTTATTACATGTGGAAATTTAAAAAGTGCACACTTCCGCTTTTGGTTATCCCAAACATCAGGGCCGACTTGCGATGGGCAAGAGCATACATAGAAGGGCGGATTCTTTATTCCAATTGAGATTGTAAATTCAAAAAAGGAAAATGTGAGACTAATTACTACGACAAAGAGTATATTTTCCCTAATCGAGCAAGCTCTCTTGGGTAGTTCGGTAAAGCAATGCTGGGTTAGTATTCGTTACTTTACAAAAACCATGCGGGAAAGTTAAACTAACCAAAGCAAGAAAAAGGAAACTAATCTAAAGCAAAAACTAATGATACAGAAAAGCAAACCATCAAGTAGGTGACACGAATCCCCTCAGGGGGGATGGGGTGCACCGTGCAAGCGCTTGGAAATACCACTCGCTCTTCTTCTTCTTATTATTATATTACAAGTGAAAAAGGTGGCTTCCTTTGGTTCTTACAAATATGGATCCAAATGCTTACAGTTTTTAGAAATGAAGAAGAACGAAGAGTGTTGCTTTGGGAGGCCTTGGATGGCCTAGATCTTTGATTTTTCGGCAGCACTTCCACTTGTCATGACGAGAAAAATGTAAAAAAAGCGACCTGAAATGCACCAAATGTGTGAAATCAAACGTTAAAAGCATAAAAATTTAAGTACTTAAATTATAAACAATAAGCCTAAGTACTTAATCAATCTAGATCTACGAAAAATAAAACTTTAAGATTAAGATCTAGTATTGTACTTAAATAAATCATCCTTTGAATGTTCTTTTTTGAAAGGGAACTAATTTACTTAAGCATATTCAAGGTAACTGGAACCAAAGAGGAAGTTTAATTATAAAAGTGGAGGAGAGAAGGAAGAAGGATTTGCTCAAGTGCTCAAGCAGAATGCCCAGATCTAAGGAGTCCAACGGTGGGAAGCGGAGGGACTATGTCCTTGATAAGAAGTGCTTGAAGAATGGTAGATTCAACCGAGATCATCCACTCCAATTAAGCTAGGAAACTTTCATCACTAACAATACTTGCACAAAAGGGGATCAAATATGGTATTTCAACAAATAAAGATTGAGAGAGCATAAATACAACCTAGTACAGTCTGCTACTCCTAGATATTTACAAGTAGAGAATAGTAAATGAAATAAAACTATAATCATTTACCCTATATGTTAACAACAATATTAAGGCCAGATAGATTACCACAAGAAGCAAAGCAAAAAAAAAGGGGTAGCAATACAGCTACCTCATAAGCTAGTGGCAATATTCATCCGCACACAAATGCAACACCATGGACCTCCAAAGTCTTTCTATTAATCAAAATAGAGTTACAGTACAAAGCTTCATATCTTGGGTGGAGCCTTCGGTCCTCTAACCATGCTAAATGAGAGCACAAGCTCTTGCTTAAATAGAGTATGGAGAAGGAGGGGCACATTCAAAAAGGGAGGGTGACTTCCCACATGTGGCTTCCATCCAAGATTAGAACAACGAGTTGTGAGATCTTCATGAGATTTAAATGAAGAGGGATGTGCCACCTCTTTTGATGTAGGCACACCATCCTCTTGGAAATATCACCACCAAACGCTAGTTGCCATGTCATATGCTTCACGTGAAGCATGAGAGGGAGGGCACATCCTCCCACTTGATATCATTCGTAATCTCCAAGATTTGAATCAAATCACATACTTTATCCTCTAAGATGATTCACCCTCCATAAGAGACAAACATGCCACTTTTTCAACATGTTTTAAACATGCCTCCTCGATTTTCCCATTTTGTCCTTTTGTGCATTTTGTAGCACTTCTAGCATTTAATTGATGTTTTGTTGCCTCTTTAGGAAAAAATGCTCCAAGTGATGATTTAATCACTCGAAACGTAGGCGAAGTGGGTCCTAGGGTAAAGAGGACACTTTGACCTTGAAAACGAGCATCCCCACAAAAAAATCCACCTCCATACCATACTTTTATTACAATTTGAAATTTTCCAATTAAACCATACTTTGACCCTTTTTTTTTCTTTTCAGATTAAAAAAAAAAAAAAAAAAAAAAAACCATCATCATTATACACATTTCAAACTTCTTCATGAATTTCAATATGGGCTTTTGCAATGGTTTCCTCTAGAGGTGGATCCGGAGTACAAATGTGCTCATCATCACTGAAATAGTCTTGAAAAAATTCCCACTCTTCAGCATTTTCTGTTGAGGTAACATGACGAGGGTCTTCAATAATATCTTCAATGAATGGTTCCTCATGTTTTTCTTCAATGGGATCAACATGAGTCTCTGAAAATGGCGTGTCATACATCATGTTGATATTGGATAACTCAAGCTCTTCCATATGAAATTCTTTTGAAGGAAAGAAGTAAGCAAGAGTGTTGCTAATGAATGATTCCATATGATCCTCACCCTGATGCCATTACCTCAAAAATATATTAAAGAAGCAAATGAGGGAAGTAATAGATTTATCAGGAAGGATTAATCATGTGATGGTTTGATGGATTTTTATTATTATTATTATTTACAGACCATTATTTTTATAGTTTAGGCATGGTTGAACTTACAAATGATTATCCTGATGGTCACATGATGCATGAGTACTCATCCTTACTTAATTTGGACCTTATGAGTTCATTGGGACACTCAGTTATTAGTTTCAGGCACCTACAAATGAGGATATGGTCAGTTTATCACTTTACAGCACATTGCCATGTAAAAATGGCATGTTCAACACTTTTGAGATTATTTTGGTCCTCCTAGGGCGCTACAGAGTGAGAATAGGGTACAACCACTTGTTATTACCATGTTACCCTATTCCCAAACATTTTGGTGTAGTTATTTTGGTTCCCAGAGCATTTGGAAGAGAGTTACAAGAATTTTTATCTTTTATAGGTGATATCCCGATAGTACAAAATGGAAGAATTGGTTACTAAGGAAATCGATTTGGCTAAATGAGGCAATGAAATGGCATGAGGTTTGATTAGAGACTTGTTGATGCATCCCACACCTTCCGGCATAGTCTAAAGTTTCAGTGGAGTCCACACATCATCCTTATCATCAGTTGGCAGTTTTATATCGTATTATTGGGACAAAACGTCCTAGTGATTTTTATCACTTTTTTATGTATGTTATATTTGATGTAGTTGGGGCATTAGTCTAGTGAAGATATATTATCCCCCAACATATTTTTATGTTGTGTTTCCTAGTCACTTCATGTCATACATCCCCCCCTAGGGCATCATTAAGGAAACACGTCCCCCTCTCTTTGAGTGATCCATGTGTTATGATTCCAGCTCATCTTAGCCGTTGATTATTATTGATGTATATTGTGATCTACACCACTCATTTAGAAAGTGGTTAGGGTTTTGGTCTCTCTCATTCTTATTTAAACGAGAGACCCCCCTCATTGTAAAGGGACTTTGGCTCTTGGAATTTTCATAATAAAAGGAATATTTGTAGAGACTCTTGGATTTTCTTTGTGGGATGTTCTTAGATTGTGATTCTCATCCATCTCGACAGTGCACATATTAGTTTGAATGGCATCCATTTGTTTAAAATTTAAATACTGAAACACCAAGTTATCAATTTATTTACGACTCTACGGTGCGCAATAGACTATAATGAAGGACCGGTGCATCTACTACTTTATAGAACACCAAATAAATATAACTATTGGTAAACAAAGTTTTTGAAATTTGTATTTGCATGGTAATCATGCACCTGTATGTATATATTTAAAATGAGGTGGTGCGCATTATTTTAGTATATGCATCGGTGTTGTAGTTTGTAAATAACATTTCATGATGTTTATATCTGATAACTCTTGGAATTTTTTTTATAGAAGATGGTTGATAGAAGTTGAAGGAAAACAACTTTTTATAGTGACCTCGATGGTAGCTCATCCCAACAAGAGAAGAGGAAAATTTATTTATGTTTTATTAAAAAAATTAATATATTTAAGTTATATGTAGGTTTAAATTAATGATTTGTATTGGTTAATGTGTCTCATGCAGAGCAAAAACTTGAAGAAAGTCTATAAGATTGTTTGCAATCTAAGTGAAAAAGAGAATAGAAGCTTTATGGAAATGTTGCAAAGAGACATACCAGGTGGATCAAACAGTAATCAACATGTTGTTTTTCTTTGGCTTTTTACTGAAAATTAATTTCGTAACATTAATTGCTAATGTGTTTTAAACACTTAATTTCACATTTTTTTAATGTTGTGAAGGGACCAATAACTAGTGAACGAAATCTTGTCTTGAGAAGATAAAAATTATGAAGGATGTAAAAGATGATGACTTGGTCCTCAATTCATATGGTGTAGTGATAGAAGTTAAAGAGGGGGGGATTTTTTACAATACTATGAGGGATATAGTGGAAAGAATGTATAGGCGTACTCTCCACTTACAATACAAAAATCAATCCAATGACTCCAAGCATTAAGTTATATATAAACTACAACAAGTGTTTCGAGACCAATGGTTAATAAGACCCATGAGACTTGCAATAATAAAAAAGGAATCATATAAAAAACATTATTACTAAACATGCTTTTCTATAATATGTCCCATAAATGACCATTTTTTTTTTTTTGCCATATTTATTTTCATGTCAATTTAAAAAAATTATTCCACTTTTTGTTTTTCGGGAAGATTGTGAAAATTCCAGAGGACAAATAAGGGGAAGCCCAAAACATGCCAGTAGGAATGTCCAAAAAAGTCTACAAAGATATGGTAAAAGAAATAAACTTAATTGCATCACAAGATGAGCCATCCCAACAACACGTGCATCACAGGCATGTAATCATTGATTCATTCTTTTATGTACAACGAATTTAATTATCGCATGAAATACTAGTTTTCAATTATTTTGTTGCATAAAAGAAAATAAAATGGAACCCATTCAACACATAAGACATGACGACAAGGAATAAAAGGGTTGATCGCAAAGTTTGTGAGTACTTATGCTTTCCACCTTACTTAAGATTTCATAGGTATTGTGCTCTTTATATTTAAATAATTAATTTACACTTATCCATAGATGTCTTCTAATAGGTGCTAATATACAAAAAAGATCCATCTGAATAGTTGATCGACATTGGATTAAGTATGAATAGTGAGTATATGTTGAAGTATTAAGGGTTAATGGAACAATTTGTAAGTACCTATGTTGTTTAACTTCCCTCGGTTTAGAGTTAATGGAACAACACAAAACCTTTATATAAATTATATTTATGCTTTATCATGTCATATTAAACATACAGGAAACTGAATATGGAGTGGAACCAATGGAAGAGATTTTGAAAGACAACATGAGGAATGGCCTTGAAAGAATGTGTATGGTTTGTGAAGAACATGCTCCTCTCATACATATTTTTATTTAGAAAATCATGTATATTCTACTATATAAATGTAGTTATACTTGTTAAACTTTATTTATGTGTTTGTAGATGGAACATGAATAGTAGGAACATCAAACACAAGTCGATCAACAAAATATTAGTTTAAATAATCCAAATAGAATGTCACATATAAGTCATAAAGAAATGAGGCATGCATGCAACTCGAGTGATGACAAAAGTTCAAGGGATGAATGGCAATCAATATAGTCGAATGTTGCTCCAAGTTGTATGTTTTGGAACATTAGCCTATGAAAATCAGGGATTTTGTTTAATGTACTTGACATGTTATTTTGCACGAGGACATGTTACCACAATAAGTGTAATAATTGCATTTTGACATTTTATTTAATGTATTGGACATACTGTCTCGATTGGATGTTGATGGATTACCAATGAGTGTAACAATTACATATTGGTTGCATTTTGATTATTGTAGACCTTTACATTGTCCCATTTCGTATAACGATGGTTTTCTTACCCATATATAATAAAATGAGTTTCTTATTTTATTGCATTGTCTAATGTTGTAAAATATTGTGTTGTCGATTTATTAATATATGGACAATTTACACTATTACAAAAAACAGAGGTGTAATCCATTGCATAATGCATAGTGCAGTTATTTTTTTTCCTCGGAAAAAATCATAATTTTATTTCAAATAGATGAACAAAATTACATTCAGCACATGTAGTAGAATCACTTAGATCCCTACATTGTCACATCTTAACAGTCCCATATTATCATCTTATCTAATGTCCCATACATACAGCAAAAAACATATTGCTGTCCATACAACCCGCATATAGCCTATTACATAAAATCTGTAAACAGAAATGGAATAACGTAACCATCATTGATCATCAAAAGCTGAGCTGTAGCTCAGTGCTGTGCCTCAATATCATCATAAAAAGGTCTGTGATAATAGCTGAATGTGCCCCCCGGTGAATGAATAGTAATCCTCCATGTTCCAAGTACTAATTCCTGCTGCGTCGCTTCCTTGGAGAGTTTATCGGCCAACCCATTCCTCTCCCTGTAGATATGTGTAAATGTAATGTGGTTGAAAGACAGCTTTAACCGGATCACCTCCTCCAGGATAGGTAATAGTACCATCACATGACATTGTGTGATCTCCTTTGCCAAGTTGATAACAATCATGGAGTCGCCGAAAATCTGTAGAGATAGGCATCCTTGTTCAAGTGCAAATAACATCAGCAGTTTAAGAGACATGAGTTCAGCATAGTTATTTGTTCCTCTCCCCAAACCAGCCACGAGATGGAAGTAATGGGACTCAATTTTGTAAAGGACTCCCCCCCTCCGCACACCGAGTGATGGTTTAATGAGGCGCCATCGAAGAATGCCCACGGCATGGTTTTGTCAATCTGTTCCACCCGCACAGGTCGTGTTTGGCTCACATGGACAGGAGCCTCGAAATGATGTAAAACCGCCACAGCTTGAGCCACGAGAGACTCCAACGGAACCCTGCAATCATGGAAAATCAACTTGTTGCGTGTAATCCAAATGCCCCATGCGTATATACACGGGAAGGCCCGTATGGAAGTGGATTTATGAAAAGACCACCACTCATGGAACGCTTCCAAGACGCTCTCGCCCCTCCACCACACCTGCATATCCAAATATCTGCTGGTAGCATTCCAAACAGCCTGTGAAAAATGACAGTGAATAAAAATATGAGCAACGGTCTCTTCCGCATCCCGGCAAAGTGGACAGATCCCCGGACCCTGGAGGAAACGTTTTTGCAGGATGTCCCAGGTAGGAGCCTTATTTTCCAGTAGAGCCCAGAAGAGTAATTTTGCTTTACCCGTACATCGTAACTTCCACAGATATTTCCACCACCACACCAATTCCCTGTTATGTACTTCCACATTCAACTGGATATATCCATTTTTAGGTGAGTATATTCCCGAGGGATGGTGATCCCAAATAAGTTCATCAACCCTGTTGGTCAGTCGAATATTTGTATGTCTTAAGATCCGTATATATTCCTCCCAGGCCCCCTGCAGTTCTACAGAGATCTCAAGTCGCCGTGCAGAGATCCACCCCTGTTGCCAAAGAGTAGATGATCTTGGATCCTCTATATCCGCCAGAAAATGACATCCTCTAGCAGCCAAAATAGTCCTCAATTCCATAGAAAGGACATGACCTCCCCTGCAGCCAACCCAAGGGTCCATCCCAATACGAAGGAGACGCCCATTGCCGATCCTCCACACTAATCCAGAACCGACCAAAGAGAAATGTTGCACCACCGCTTTCCAGACCACAGAGCAATTTGCCCTCGACTTATTGCCCAGCCGGATCCATTCGAGAAGAGTAAGAGGGGAAATATATTTATGATATACCACTCTAGTCCAAAGACTCTGTGTATGTATTAGTCGCCACGACACTTTGGCCCCCAAGGCTTTTGCAAACAGAAAAATATACTTTAACCCCCATCCTCCCAATGCTTTAGGGACAACAAATTTTCATAGTGCAGTTATTATATATCAAAACACAACAATTAAAATATACAAATCAACATTATTAAAAAAGTTATTTGATATTGAGATTACTAATTAAAATTTTGTTTAAAAAACAATAAATTAAAATATATACATATAAGTGCATTGTATTCTTTTGAACTCACTAAATGGTGAGTGTAAAAATATACATAGGTGTGTTTTATAGATAATGTGCATGGATGCCCATTATAAAAACTACTGCAGTGGTGCGACATGTTTCAAAATTGCACCAGTACTATAAACAACAAACCTTATGATGACATTTACTTTACCGGTGCTTTATATTTAAAGAATGCATTGGTGTGGTATATAATATAGGCCCGTCATTTCATCCAAAATGTTTCAAAACCTAATGTCCCTCTAGTGTCCATGGTAATATAGGCACCGAGGTATAACATGTACACACGCCAGTGCTTTCTATATAATACATGCATTGGTGCATTTTTTATTTTTCAAAGCCCTGGCATCTCTCCACCATTTTTTTAATAAATTTCACTGTCTCGGTGCACATGTCTATATTCGCACTGGTGCATTGTTTGTTGAAATAAGATGAAAGCACCAATGTGTTATAGGAGAATAAAAGTGGCACCAATGCTCAATAATTAAATAAGCACCGGTGTGTTTTGTCTCTTAGTGCACCAATGCATATTGTTTTTAACACACTAGTGTGTATTATGTTAAGAAGAACCAAAACAAAACAAAAAACTCTGCTACAAATGGCGGAGGTTGTAGTGGATATTTTTTTGAAAATTTTGCCAAATCTTGTAACACTAAAAACCTCTGCTACATGGTGTTTTCCTTGTAGTGAACTAACCCACTTATCTAGATAGTGTACCTAATAGACAAGCAACTCATCTATAGCATAAATGACACACCTCACGGAAGTGATGTGCCTAACCTATGCACATACTTATACCCCTAATCCATACACCCATACACATAAGAAATGCACCTAATCCTACCCCTAATCCTACCCACATACCTAACTCGTACACCCACACACAAAAATAAGACACATAATATAAGCAATGCATCCAACATATGCGCCTATGTGTGCATCTAACCCATGCACTTAACCCCACATAGTCATGCACCTAAACCGCATACATGAGAAACTCACATAAGCATTGCACCTACCACACATGCATGCACATAGGCGACACAACTACATGAGTGATGTGCCTACTTGCACATATAACCCATGCACATAGCCCACGTACATAAGCAACACTTCTAACCTACACATTGGATGCACACTTAACCCACACATCCATGCACACAAGTGACATTTTTTTTCTTCCCCAAGGAAAACCTCCCAGGCACTTCTTCTCACTTTGAGGATACATAGGGAAAAACCTATGTTATTCAAGGGACAAGGCTAGTCAACAACTTACGAATAACTCGTCAACAATCAACTCACTCAGAGCACACATAGTGGGATTTGAACTTGGGTGGGGAGGGCAACAAATTTTCCTCAAAACCACTCAAGATACACCCAATCGACATGCACATAAGTGACATACCTAACAAAAGTGTTGTAATTAACTTGAACCTAGCCACATACATATGTAATATGAAAAAATTATGTTAACATGTGCTAAAGTGGACATGCAACTAGGTCAACTTGTTGGAGCCTATTATGAAACAAAACCTTGGGATATCATAATATAACACACTACACACCATATACAATAGATTTAGATGTGGGCACAACTACAAGATAGATGTGAGAAATGATTTAGATAATAACACCTTGAAGAATATGAGAACCTCCTCCAAATACCCCAATACATTAATATATCCAAATCCATGTTCCCCTCGATAATGACTACATGTCTTCAATATATACATATTCCACCTCATTGCATGTGTGGCTCTTTTATTAGGCCAACCCCATTACATATATTCACTCCCATGTATGCCCCTCTTGGTGTCACATAATATACATTTACTCCCATATATGCCTCCCTTGGGTCATATCAAAGCCATAACTTTTTGAGTGTTGCTCATAGTTGCAACTTCAAATATGTGATAGAAAGCTTGGAACGAGATCTCAACATGAAGGGAAAAATGATGCCCTCGTGATTAAAAAAGATGCAAAAAAGACACATTCAAGATTCAAACGGATGAAAAAAAGAAAAATGAGATGGAAAGAGGACTAAAAAGGATAAATAAAACACAAAAGGACATAAACATGATTCAAACGAATGGAAAACAACTAAAAGAGGATGTAAAAGGGAAGCTAAATAAATGAAAAGTATGACAGTAAAGATGAAAAATGGATGCACAAGGATGCCAAAGTATTGTCATGCATCCCATTTTCCAATTTGCAAGAAGGATAACACAAATAAACATGATATATACCCGTGTTATTGTATTGATTGTACCCCCTTACTATTTTTATTAGTTAAATGCTCTTTTACTATGTTGCATGCTCTCCCTAATTGATTCCTCTAGTTGGATGCGTCAATTTGTCAAGATTTCAAGTTCTTGCGGGATGTTGTCCAATACATACTAATGACCATGTTCACTCTTCTCCATAGTTGGACCTAAACTTTGCAATGCATCATGAATCTCCAAGTTCATTTCACATGTTAAAATGAAGATGTTCCACATGAGGTACGAGTGGTTAGGATCCTAAATCTTTATTCATGTACATCCCTCCCTTATTCATACCCTTGCTTTTAAAAATTATTGATAAGAGTAATCAACCTCCATATCATGTCCCATTAGTTATCTAAAGAAGCCTTATTACCTTGTGACCTCGAAGACAGGTAATTTCATGACATTACCCACTCTCCAACCTTTCATTGGCCTCCTTTTATTGACAATAGATTTATTCTTATTATTTAAACATTCCCTCCTTTGTGCGTCCCTTTGTCGTGTACCTAACCATGACATCCTTATTGCATATTAGACTTCATGTACATAAGATATGCAATACCCCATTTTTACCCTAAAATGTAAACATGTATGTAATAATCAAGTGGCCCTAGATTCCAAACATATATGGTCTATGATGACTAAAGATATTGTAATTATGTACATTGACTTATAATAGAAAAATCTCTAACATCAAGAAACAAAGAAGGACGAAAAAGAGATTGGGGGATTTGATTCCACAAGTAAGGGAAGTGAAAAGGGGCCAAGGGAGAGGACCTCGGTGAGTTATTAACCTAAAACCTTAGGCCTTGATTATAAACCTTAGCAAGTGATATGTCCAGATTCCTTAATCCAATGATTATAAGGGTTGACTTAATTAACCTTGTTTATATTAACTTAAGCTTGGGATTAAAGGGGAAAATGTGGGTTCCTCATAAGTCCCATGTGGAGGTTTCCTAACATGAAAATACAATGTGGGGACTTGGGCATGGGGAACAATTATTGGTTGTATGAAATTGGTGAGGAAGAGGGGAGGAGAGTTACACTATGGATTGTACTTTCATGCATGTTAATGTTGCTGCTAATGATTATTTTGTTGATTAAAGAAGGAAACTTGGCCTACGACTAAGCATCCTTTGAGTCTCATCAATGAGATTTCTTGGGTAGCCTATATTGGAGCACTAGAAGAAAGTTGGGATAGCTTGTAGAGAAGGGGATCTAATTCCTAGTCTTGTGCAGGATGAGAGGGGAGAGTGTTGGTTGATTGAGATATTTGTGGAGAGGGTTTTGGCACCAAAGAGTTTTATGGATTATGCGCTGAGCAAAAGGACTTAGAGCCAGACCTTAGGAACTTCACCCTTGTGGATTGATAGCCTTAGCTTGAGGGTGGCTTCTATCATAGAAAGAATAAGTGCGGTTGAGAGATCAAGGATGGGATGACCGTATATTATTTGCAATCAGCTGGAGGATTATTTCTCATAATAGAAGTATTTTGAATGTGTTATGAAATGCCAATTTTATGTTTCTATCTTGTATTTATTTATTTTATGGTTTGACAGTTGTGTGTATAGATTCAATTATAATGTTTAAGGATGAAGGCATGGTAGAACTAAATTCATGTTCAAGGCTGAAATTAATTAATTGGATTGCTACTATTTTGCTTCCACTATTATTTTTCACAGCTAACCAATGAAAAATCTAATTGGATTTTAAAAGAAAAAAAATTAGAGGTGAAATTGAGTACCTCGTAGCCTAAGTCATATTAGCCTAAGTCATATTAGGACGTAATCAGGTACATGATAGAGTGATAGCAGAGCTCCAAATTACAACATTGGGGTTATAAATGCACAAATTAAGTTTGTACAAGAAGGAGCTACACTTTGTATATCAAGTATTTGAAAAAATGCCTCCATGATGAAAATTTGGGGGAAAACGCACATATAGGCTGCACATTTGATAGAATGTCAATGAGGAAAAGAGTATGAAGTTTATAATGTAGGAATGTATATTTTCATAATGCTCAGGTGGTCCCCTTGATTTAGTATATGTATCAGTATGAAAGTGTTCAAAATGGTATTATCGTTGTCATGGGTAGAGTTGGGTTATGTGAAAAAAATGGGTGGAATTGTCTGAATCTACAAAGTTAGCTTTATGAAGGATTAAATAAAACCGTGAATCCATAAAAATAAAATAAAAATTGATGGTGGCATAAGCTTAGATTCACCAATAATGGTGTCGATTTTAATGTTGGATAATAAAATAATGCACATGTGTTCAATTTGGAGGATCCATTCATAAAATTCATGGCATTCCATATTTTGTGGGGTATATATATAGACACACTCGATTTATAGAGAAAATCCCATATATGTGACCATACATCTGATGTGTACATGCACCGGGTGATGTGAGCTAGCAGAGTCTCGTGTAAGCGTAAGTATGGTGCCAGGGGAACTCAAGTGGATAGGTGGCAACCACGTGGAAGGACAATAATTACAATGGATAACTAGTATCATGGTTTGAAGAGGCAAAAATGGTGGTTTTAGAAAGTTGAGTCCAAGCTCTATAGTTGATGAGAGAGCGACAGGTGCACCCATGACAATAAGCCAATTATGGAGGTTGAGGTGGGTGCTAAAGACCCACACCTTCATACTCCACATTTATTTAGACAATAGATTTGGATCATGCAAGGGGAAACATGTTCACCAAAGATTGGACGAGAGATATGGGACCCCTCCATCACATCAATCAACAAGATTGCATTAGATGGATAATCCAAAGGACAAGGAGGGTATGGGGGTGGCTCACAAATTAGTTAATAAGCAAATAAAGTGGAAAAGTGGGGACAAAAGGGCCATCAATACCTGACCTGATGGGTAAGGAGGCAAGGGAGATGACTTGGCAGATGCAGGGTTTGACATGTAGGACCCCATTGCCACATGAGTGGCCATGTGTCATGCCACATTAGCAAGAATATATTTTTGTATAAAGAAGTCCCAAGCCAAAATTTTATTTTGGCCATAAAAAGAGCATATTATGTCAAAATTTGATGAAATTTCAAGGGTTAGTCCATAGCAATGAGGAATACAAATGTATCATAGAGGAGTGTTGACCTATTCAACTCCTAATTTCCTGAAATTTAAAATGAATGGATTTTAAAGACTAGGAGTGGTTATTGACACAAACTTGTTGATGATAAAATTTGCATCGTGCAAATTATGACTAGGCATGAAGAAACCCAATGTAGCATTTGGCCAAATTACAAAGGGTTTGGAGTGGAGGTGCAAAAATAGGCCAAAATCCATCATTTTAGGAGACTTTTTAGCATTTTGGGAAAATTGGAGGAAGCAAAAGTGATCCAAGATGTCAAAACTATAAAAAAATTTCTTACTTGACATTTTATCTTCTTAGTATTCCAAACAACTTTGTTCAAGTGAAAAGTTTATAGTTTTGGTCCCTTTGGAAGATAGTAGTTTTTGCAAAAAAATCCAAGCTGAGAGAAGTGCAAAAAGGATAAAGTGAACAATTCTAGAGTTATATAGAAACTATCTGGAGGATTGGATTAATGATCTCAAAGTTGTTGAGTACTCCCATCAAAAGTATTAAGAATGCTCGATACAAAAATTCTTCTAATTCTTGTTGTTTTTTCATCTACAGGTGGCAGGAATTATTCTTTGAGATTAAATGCACCTACATAAAAAGTACATAAATTGGGCAAATTTGGTAACTTTTTAGAGCTATAACTCTTAGCTCTGAGTACATAATTGAGTATGGTTATAATCATTGGAAATATAATCAATATAATAATAGTGATAAATAATTGGATCCTGAAGAAGTATTTCAAACATGAGTATAGAATTGGACAAAAAGGGCTCTGTAGCCATGATTTGACAATGTGAAATCAATAGTTTTCTGAATTGTTAATATAAAAAAAAATTCTCTATGGGTTTTGAAAATAAAGTCCATCTAACAAATTTAATTTTCTGATAACCTTGCAAATACAATGTTACATTGGAACTAGTTAAGAGATCGGAATTTCCCCATAGAAGGAAAATGGAAGAGGGGCAAAATTTATACAGCCATGGAGAAGAAGTTAGAGGTTTGAATATCGGCCTGATTAATGAAGAAAGAAAATCTAATGCACATAAAGAGAGAATGGAACCATTAGATTTAGTGGAGACAATGAATAGATTGAATATAAAAGTCCATAACTATACGGTAGATAATGAGAGGATGTTGGGAGCTCAAGAGAGACATATCCACTTAAAAAATAAGTTAATGCAAAGCTTGAATAAATCATAGAGGCAAATGCAAATTGCATTAGATTAATGTCATGAGAAAGAAGACAAAGAGTATTCAAGAGGGTTACCCATGGGAGGTCCAACCACTCAAGAAGTGATACTATAATTTGTAAACATCACTACTCAACATCTCATTCAACTAAGAAGCCATACACATCTAAAGAATCAAAGAATGACCTAAAAGTGTCTCCAGTGAGACATCAATACGAAAAATTTCAGAACTAGACATGTACACTATGAGTTTGTCATGGTGCCATTTGGATTGTCAAATGCTCTAGCTACTTTTATGTGTTCAATGAATGGAATATCCATATAGTATTTGTATAAGTTGATCATTTTTATTTCTTGATGAATTTATTATCTACTCTAAATGAGAGGAGGATCATGAAGAGCACTTGAGGTTAGTACCACATGTGCCAAGAGAGCATCATTTTTGTGCTAGGTTGAGCAAATGTTCCTTTTATCAGAGAGAAATTCATTATTTGGGACACATCATTTATGAGCAAGGAATAACAATATATCCATAGAAGTTTGAAGCTATTATGGGATGCCATACATCTAGAAATGTTTTAGAAGTAAGGTCATTGTTGGGACTTGTTGGATACTATAGTAGGTTTGTAGAAGGATTCTAAAAATTGTGTGTCCAATTACATCATTACAAAAGAAAGGAGTCAAATGTGAATGGACAATACGGTTTGAGGAAAGTTTCCAACAATCAAAGAAACTACTCCCTAGTGCACCCATTCTCCAAATTGTTGATTCAAATAAAGATGTTGTGGTATGTATAGATGCTTGCAAGGAAGAAATTGGTGGAATTCTTACTTGGAATGGGCATGTGGTTTGTTATGAATCTAGGAACCTTAAGGAGCATGAGAAGAAATATAATAAATATGACACGTGTGGTCTAGAGCTTGTTGCCATTGTGTATGCACCATTGAAGATGTGAATGCAATAGCTTATGGGCATAAAATTTGAGTAAAGAACAAATCATAGTGGGTGGAGGTATTTATTTGAACAACTAAATTTGAATGACAAACAAACTAGATGGTTGGAACATATTTGTGTCTCATTTTGATATTAAACATATCAATGGTAAAGAAAATAAGGTTGCTAATGCACTCGGTATAATATTACATGCAATGCATGCTACATCCATTAGCATGCGTAAACAAGATTTAACAATAATTCATGAAGTTGTTATCTCAAATTAACATATATAAAGGTCAACGAAGGGTTACGTCAATAAAATGTACAACATAAATATGAGGATTATGAGTTGGGAGATGATGGAATCCTTATGCATAAAAATACAATTTATGTTCTTAATTCTTGTGAATTAAGGAAACTTATATTAAATGAAATGCATAGTGTTCCACATGTTGGACATTCTGGGTACCAAAAGACAATTACAACAACCAGAAACCAATATTTTTGCTAGGAACGAAGAAATACATTGTTGAGTATATAGCCATGTGTATGGAATGTCATAGGGTAAAGGTTGAGCATAGACATCCAACATGATTGCTACAACCATTGTCAATACTAGAGTGGAAATGGGAAATGGTCACAAATGATTATATCACTAAGTTTCATAGGACATCAAGACAACATGATTCCATCATGGTAGCAGTGGACAAGTTGAAAAAATATGCCCACTTTATTCCAATCAAGTCAACTCATAAGGAAACTAACATAGAAGAAATTTACATGAAAGAGATTGCCAGGTTTCATGGGATATGTCCCAAAGCAATTGTTTCATATAGAGATTCAAAGGTTACCTCAAACTTTTGGAAAGGGTTATTCGAAGGCTTAGGAACAAATTTGAACTCAAGTACAACATATCATACAAAGTACTACATATAGAGTTAATCAAGTGATTGAGGATATGCTAAGAATATACGTGATGGACACGCCATTTGAGTGGGATTAATATTTGTGCTTGGTGGAATTTGCATGTAATAATGGATATCTTGCTTCTTTGAAGATGAACCCATTCAAATCTTTGTATGGTGAAAAATGTAATGCTTCATTTAGTTGGGACAATATAGTAGACATAGTAGTAATTGGGCAAGAGTTGCTCCAGGAAATGGAAGAACATGTGGTTAAAATCATTTAAAATTCGAAAACAACACAAGGCATGCACAAGAGTTATGTAAAAAGGGGTAAAATACCAAAATATTTATGGGGTGGGGAGCATGTGTACTTGAAAGTTAGACCAAATAAGAGTTGTGTTGGAGTTTTATGGAGCCCATAAAACTCCATCACAGTTCATTTCTAGAAATCCTCCATTCTTATGGCTAATTATGGAAATATTCATTCTCAAATTAGAGCTCCTTGAAATTGGGTAGTTGTCCTAAGCTGACAACTAGATATTGTGGACCTTTTGATATTTTAGCTAGGATAGGACATATTGCATGTGAACTCCCATTTCCTGCTTGCATAAAATTTCATAATGTGTTTCATGTACCACCGTTGAAAAAGTGGGTACTTGACCCTAACCATGTTATTGATTGGGTTTTGATTCAGGTGGAACTAGAAGGAGATAAGTAGGTATAACTAGTACACATCTTGGATAAGAAAGTTACATTGCTAAAAAACAAAACAATAAGGTAGGTAAAGGTCCAATATTGGACCCACTACAACCTTGATGAAACAACATAAGGGATGGAGGATGCTATGGAGGAGGCATACCCACATTTATTTGAAATTTTGATTTAAATTTTTTGTTATTGTACATAATGTTAATATGCACTAGGGACGGTGCAAAATTTAATGGGGAGGGGAATGTAATACCCCATTTTCGACCCCATGATGTAGAAGTATATGTAATATTCAAGTGGATAGAATCTGAACATATATGGTCTAGGATGACCAAAGATATTGTAATTGTGTACATTGACTTATATTATAAAACTCTATTACAAGTACAAATGAAAAATGACAAAAAAGAAGAAGATGTGAGGCTATGATTTTGCAAATGGGGGAAGTGAAAGGGGGACCAAGGGGAGAGCACCTTGGCGAGTTATTAACCTAAGACCTCATGCCTTGATTTTTTTCCTTAGAAAAATTCGTAATTTTATTTCAAAAGAGGAACAAAATTACATTCTGCATATGTAATAGAATCACTAAGATTCCTACATTTTCACATATTAACTCCCATATAATTGTCAGCTGATATCCATTCAGAAGTGATGATATGGCTGTCCTCCAGCCTGCATCTCCGACTACTGTCTCAAAGAACCAGAATGTTGTTGTCCATACAGCCTGCAAATAATAACCCATACTAATTCAAAAACCATAGCTGTCCTCCAGCCTGCAACTCAACATACTATTTCTCAATATAATGATGGTCGTGTTCAACTCTGATCTATGATTGCTGTCCATACAGCCCGCCATAGTGCTTCATTTAAACAGCCCGTGTACAGATGTGACAGTGTATTGATACGCGCTAGATAGCAGCGATCAATAGATCCAACCTGTCCTCTAAATTATTTCCTGTGGGCATCCTCCCGTTGGGTGAATTCGGCTTTCAGCCAACCCTATCCCCAGTCCTCAATTGCGTGGTGGTTTAAGGCAGAGCCTCAACATTTTCCTCATAAAATGGACTGTGATTATATCTGAAAGTGCCTTCCGGAGAATGTATAGTAATCCTCCAGGTTCCCTGTGCTAAGTTCTGCTGCGTTGCCACCTTGGAAAGCTGGTCTGCCATCACATTCCTTTCCCTGTACACATGTGTAAATGTGATGTGGTTAAATGATAATTTAATCCGGTTCACCTCCTCCAGGATAGGTAATAGAACCATCACATGACACTGTGAGATCTCCTTTGCCCAGTTGATGACTAACAAGGAATCGCCAAAAATCTGAAGCGATAAGCATCCTTGTTCCAGAGCAAATAACATCAGCAATTTAAGAGACATGAGTTCAGCATAGTTATTTGTTCCTCTGCCCAAACCAGCCACCAGATGGAAATAATGCTCCTCTGTTTTGTGAAGAACTCCCCCCCCTCCACAAACCGATTGTTGGTTTATGGAGGCGCCGTCAAAAAAAGCCCACGGCATGGAGAAATCTATCGTTTCTACCCGCACAGGTCGATTTCTGTTCACTTGTACAGGGACCACATAATGAAGATAAACCGCCACCATTTGTGCCACGACAGATTCCAGAGGTACCCTGCAGTCCTGGAATAACACCTTATTGCGTGCGATCCAAATGCCCCAAGTGTAAATACACGGGAATGCCCGGAAAGTGGAGGAATTTTGAACAGACCACCACAATTGGAAAGCTTCCAGCACATTCGTTCCACTCCACCTCACCTTAATACCCAATGTCTTGCAGATTTCATTCCAAACCGCCTGTGAAAAACGACAATGTATAAAAAGATGAGCCAAGTTCTCTTCGTCAGCCCTACAAAGTGGGCAAATCCCCGGACCCTGGAGAAAACGTTTTTGCAGAATGTCCCAAGTAGGGGCCTTATTTTCCAGGATCGCCCAGAAAAGTAATTTAGCTTTACCCGGACATCTTAGCTTCCATAAGTATTTCCACCACCACACCAATTCCCTGTTATGTAATTCCAGATTGAGCTGGATATATCCATTTTTAGGTGTATATACTCCGGAGGGATGGTGATCCCAGATAAGTACATCAGTCCTATCGGTCAATCGAATATGAGAATGTTTTAATATCCGTAAATAATCCTCCCATGCCCCCTGTAGTTCAGCCGAGATCCCAAGATGTCGAGCAGTACTCCACCCCTGTTGCCATATAGTAGAAGCTCCTAGATCCGCTAAATCAGCCAGATAAAGACATCCTCTAGTAGCCAAAAGGGACCTCAGTTCCTCAGAAAGGATATGACCACCCCTGCAACCAACCCACGGGTCCATCCCAATTCGAAGGAGACGCCCATCGCCAATCCGCCACACTAATCCAGATCCGACTAAAGAGAAATGCTGCACCACTACTTTCCAGACCACTGAGCAGTTTGCCCTCGTCTTATTTCTCAGTCTGATCCATTCGAGAAGAGTTAAAGGGGCAATATATTTATGATATACCACTCTATTCCAGAGACTCCGAGTGTTGATTAATCGCCACGACACTTTTGCCCCCAAAGCTTTGGCAAACATAAAAATATTCTTTAATCCCCACCCTCCCAATGCTTTAGGGACAACAATCTTCTCCCATCTGACCCACACCAATGCACGATGCTCACTCGTACCCTTCCAAAGGAAGGCAAAACACAGTCTCCTAATCTGCTCCAGCACTCCTATGGGTATCCAAGCCAGAGACATCCAATACACCGGAACAGCTTCCAATACTGATTTTATCAAAACCAGCCTCCCAGCCCGAGAGAGCCATTTGTGACTCCAACCATGAAGACGCTGTTCTAATTTTGCAATTAACCAGCACCAATCAGCCTTCATGTATGCATTCGGTTTTAAGTGAAATCCAAGGTACTTTAATCCATCGTCTATATCCAAAATCCTATATGGTAGTTTGTTAACCATACTAAGAACCTCCTGCTCGAATATATTCAAGCATGTGATAGTAGATTTGTCAATATTCACTAACATACCCGCTGCAGATTGCACTAAATGGAGGCCTTCTACCACCTTGTCAATATCCGATCTCGTGCCATCACAGAAAATCAGAATGTCATCAACAAAAAGGAGATGTGTAATGAACAGTACCTGTGATATAGAAATGCCTCTAAATGAACCCTCAGCTTTAGCTTTCAGTATGAATCGGCTAAGTCCTTCTGCAACAAGGAGAAACAACAGCAGAGACAGGGGACATCCCTGTCGTAGCCCCCTCCCAGCCTGGAAGAAAGGGCTAGCAGAACCATTAATCAGGACAGCAAAGTCCACCGTGGTGAGGCAGGCCATTATCCATCTGATAAATTCATAGCAGAACCCCAGATGTGTAAGAAGCATCCGGATATAAAGCCAGCTAACCCTGTCAAATGCTTTGGAGAGATCGATCTTAATCACAGCACCCTTCTGCTTCTGCACCTTGAGAGTGTGTAATCCTTCCTGTGCAACTCCAATTGCCTCATGAATTTGGCGTCCTTCCAAGAAGCCAAATTGCTCACAAGAAATATGCTTAGACAAGATATTCTTGAGTCTGCGCGCCATAACCTTAGATATGATCTTGTAGATGCAATTGCAGAGGGATATGGGTCTGAATTCATCAAAGCTGACAGGCTTGTCCGTCTTCGGTATAAGTGCTAAAAAGGTGGAGTTGAAGGGTCCATGGACAAACCCAGCCTTGCGTGATTCTTCCACCACATTCAATATCTCCTCCCCGAAGAAATCATAGAATCCTATGAAGAATTCTATAGGCCATCCATCAGGCCCCGGGCTGCTATCTTTATTAAAGGATTTCATAACCAGCTCGAGCTCAATCTGCGTTACCTCCTCCATCAGCATATTGTTATCGTCCTCCCCCACAAAACTGGGAAATAGCTGAGTCACCCGAATTACCTCAGCGATGGAGACTCCAGATGGAGCCGAGAATAAATCTCCAAAATGTCGAACTCCCAACTCCGCTAGTCCATCAAAGCTGGAAACCTGTTCCCCATTATCTGCAGATAGTTCCCAGATAGAGTTTGTGAATTTTCTCCCCTTAGCATAAGCTTGAAAAAATTTTGTATTCTCATCACCGCACTGAAGCCAAACCGCCCTGCTTTTCATTCTCCACAGCTCTTCTCTCTCACACAGAATCCCATTCCTGCGTCTCTCCCATTCCAACAACTCACCTTTCTACAGATCATCCAGGAATCCCATGCCCAGACTGTTAATTATCCTTGCAATGTTTAATTCAGCCTCTTGCAATTTCAGGTCATCCAACACCCTTTTGTCATGAGCCCAGGTTCTCGTGGCCTCTTTAATTCTCTTTAGATTGTGATGAAAGTGAGCGCCAGCCTGCATCTGAGATTCCTGTGGTCGATGAATCCAATGCTCCTGAACCAGATTAATGAAAGACTTATCCTTCAGCCAGCTAGGATTGAATTTGAAGGGGCTGGGTGGTTTATTCCTGCTACCTCGTAACTCCAGGAAGATGGGGCAATGGTCTGAAATATCACCTGAACCTACCCACTGTCTGACAACATCAACACCAAGTGCCAATCCTTCGGCCACCAGAAACCTATCCAGTCGTTTGGCCACTCTATGAACACCAGTTCTCATATTCCTCCAAGTAGGAGATAGCTGGGATGGTATGATGTCGAGAAGATCCTTCCGGACAAAGGCATTAATGAAATAGTTTGCTAAATTATCAAGAGCAGCCCGAGGCCCCCAAATTTCAGAAGACCCCAGTGTAAGATTGAAATCCCCGCCCAAAATCACATCCCTTCCATCAAATATATCCATACCTAACAAGGAGTCCCAGTATCCCACCCTATTTATGTAGGGCCCGTAAATATTGAGAACCGTGATCGTCCGACCAATGTCGGCATCCCATACCTCCAGACCGAGACCAGAGGAGATTCCCCAAGAACAATCACATCTGCAGCTCTTGACCTTCCACCCCGAGGCCAGACCTCCCGAACGCCCCCGAGCATCCACTCCTACAAACTTCCAGCCAGTAAGCAAAGATTCTAAAGTACGAATTACGTCCTCGCTGCCACCCAAAGTTTCTTGCAGCAATAGTACATCCGGTTGGTTTAATTCTACCAGCCGTCTCAGCGACGATTTTTCAATGGGACTCGCCAACCCACGACAATTGAAGGACATAATTTTCATAAAGAACCCCCATCATGGCCTTTCACTGCTCTAAGTGCCCACTCGATTGATGATTGAGTACCCATTACTACATCCACTTTAGCCCGATCTTTAGCTTTTGACATATGGGATTTACGTCCACGACCTTTCCCCCCAACACTGGTGGCCAATTCAGGTAGACCCTTGCCCCCCGTTCCACAAGCAGGAATCTCCCTACTACGAAGGGCATAACGGATACTTCCCTCGGAGCTGGATGAGTGATTGGTTGTAACCATAGTCGGAGTGACAAAACTATCCACATCAGGCCGTTGACAAGGAGCAGCCGGATGTGGTGGAGACCCATTGCAGCCCCCCCCCAATACCATAGAGTCGTCCAATAAAGAACCAGCAGGGGAAATTAAAGGAGACATACCTGATTGGACGGCAGATGTATCCCAACGAAAAATAGGCAGCTCCAGGATCTTAGCAGTCGGTGGTATGGAAGATGAATCTCCCTCAACAGCAGGATGCGCCCTCTCATTATGCTCCAAACCTCTGTTTACCAAAGGTGGCAGCAAATCCTCTGATCCTAGCCTCCCACAATGAATAGATGGCACCTCAGAGCCATGATTCACTCCCCCAGCCATAGCAGGCCCACTCCCCTCATCCACCACCGTCGGAGAGTCCACCTTAGACACAGGAACAGCCTCTACTTCTGCTGCTATACCGGACAGAGGCTTACAGGTCCTAAACAGAAGAGTGCAGCAGGCGACAAGATGACTATGAGAGTGACAGCGATGACACCGAAACGGCACACCCACATAATCCAGTAATTGTGTAAGATCCCCATCCTTGGAGTGAATTTTAAGCTCAGCCGAGAGTCCCAACCGAATATCGATATTTACCAATATTTTAGCTACCGTGTAGATGCCAGTCTGAATATGGGAGGAATCAGAACACACATATTCACCAAGGTAATTCCCAATCTCAGAAAACCTTGTTTCATTCCACATATGCATGGGCAGGCCAGGAAGCTTCACCCACAAAGGTTCTTTCGCAACTCTCTCCGATTTCGAGTCAAAGAAGGGTGACCATCTTTTCAGAACAAGAGGTATTCCCAGAATCGACCAATTTCTACACAAGACAGCCTTGACCTCTCCTTGGTTCTTGAAGATAAAAGAAAACCAGCCTTTCGTCAAAACACGGACCTCAGGAGCTGATGATACGATTTCCATCCACTGATCAGACACCGAGCGTTGAAGGAAGCCACGGCCAAATCTACGTCCCCTCACGCGACCAACCACAGCTGTATTCGAGAAATCCTCTGCCTCTGCCATAGTGACATCCACCCCCAGCACTAACAGGTCTTGTCTCTTTCTTTCCTTGACCGTTTTTACAGGGTGTTTTGGAAAGCCAGCTTTAGCAGGCCTCCCTGTGCTGGGCCGGGAGTCTTCACCAGGAAAGTCTCCTTTCCCCGGATCGGCCATCAGAGCACCAGTAGAACAGTTCACAAAATGGCAGAACAGAAGTGGCTTAAATCCCAACCTAAAGCCAACCCAGCCGGACTACACCGACAGAATGCAAGGGATCCCCTGTACCCACGGCCTTCAGACAAACTTTAAAAAACCAATGCTGAATCAAGATTCTTCACCGCACCCACGCTGAGTGCCAACGCGATTACACCATTGTTCATAAGGGAATCCGATCAAATGTAAAACGAGCAGCAAAGCTTTCTCAAGCGTACACTCCATCAGACAATTACAAGGTGAAGGTAGAACTGCTGGGTAGTAGAGATGCTCTACTGCAAACCAATCTCGTGCCCATTCCGGTGTCAGCTCTATTAACAATGGTGAACAGCTAAAATCCGCCTCGAAGCCATCCAAGATCCTCTGTGTAATCCCAAACTGGGTTTAACGTACACCTTCATACTGGAAATCTTGCAGTGATTCTTGAACCTCTTAATCCCCTCATACAATAATGGACCTACAAGAACTAATCTGACCTCATGCCTTGATTGTAAACCTTAGTAAGTGATATATCCAAAGTCCCAAACCCATGATTGTAAGAGTTGAATAATTAACCTTGTTTATTTTAACATGCAAACATTTAAATATAATGCAGGAACTCGGGCATAGGGCATAATTATTGGTTGTACGAAATTGGCGAGGAACAGGGAAGAACAATTATTCTATGTATTGTAGTTTCATGCAAGATGATGTTGTTTCCATTGGAAATTGTTTCTAATGATTATTGTGTTGACTAGAGAAGGAAACCTTCCTTACAATTGGGAATCCCTAGAGTCCCAACAATGATATTCCTCGACCAAATTATTTTGGAACATTGGGAGAAAATTGGGATAGGCCGAGGGACTACTTGTACATAAGGGGATCCCATTCTTGGTCTTGTGCATGCTAGGGGGGGGGGTGTTGAATGATTGAGATAACTATGGAGGTTGTTTTAGCATTAGAGAGTTTTTTTGGGTTGTGGGTTGAGTAGGAGAACTTAGAGCCATACCTTAGGAACTTCACCCTTGTGGATTGATAGCCTTAGCTTGAGGGTGTAACGTGTCATAGAAAGACTAAGTGTGATAGAGAGCCTGAGGTTGGGAGGAATTCCTTCATTTGTATTCAATTGGAGGATTATTTCCTAGAAAGATAAGTATTCTAAATGTGCTATGAAATGTCATTTTATGTCTCTATCTTGTATTTATTTATTTTATATTTTTGCAATTATGTGTGTATGAATTTAATTATCATGTTTGAGGATGAAGGCATGGAAACATTGCATTCACGTTTAGGATTAAAATGAAATAAATGGCTCACTTTAGTTTTGCTTTTGCTACTAATTTTTACAGTTAGCCAATGAAAATTGAATTGGGTATTGAAGGGGAAATTAAGTACCCCATAGCCTAGGAGTGTTAGGAGGCAATTGGTATGTGACCAAATATTTTGTGCATATGCTCTTGATCTTGTAATACAATTACATTTGTAAAAAAACCACTTTTGTGTAATAAGGGCATAATCCTTATTATTACAACTTAAACTTCCTGTTAGGTATTTTGCCCCTTTATTTGTATAAATAGGGATTTCTCCCCTTTGACATGCATGTCATATCATTTTATCAACACAATCAATCAATTTTGGGTGCTTATTGGGGACTCCTTTCCCCATTACTCAGACGTGGAAGTGCATCAACCCTCATGTATGGAGGTGTCCTCACTCTTTTTTTTCGCTGCTTTTTTATCTTATTTTGGTTCTCTTAGTTTTTATTATGGTTGCTTCAATAGTTCCATTTTGTAATGACAATCATACATGCTTTGTTGATTGTCATTTAGTAAATGTTCTAGTCATTCCTTTGTGTATGTATCCCTTGATTCCAACCCTCATTTCCTTCTCCTTTGATATAAGTCAAGATATATGTATTTATGACAAACCCATATTGTCTAGAAAAAATGACATTCTCTTAAATGGTCACTCCTTCTCTCATCTGTGATGAAGACTTGGATCATAAATCTTCCCTACCTTCCTTTGATACATTGGCTCAATAAAGCCTCATTATCTTCCCTACCTCCTTTGATATGGTGGATCAACAAAGCTTCATTAATTGGAGCAAGTTAGCTCACAAGCTCCACAACCTCAAAAAATTCAAGTTAAATTGTATTTTGATAAAATAAAAAACACTAAAAGCCTAAACCCATTAATTGCATGCATACGAAGTTTTACATCTCTAGAAATTTTATTGTTATCCTTATGGGTTCTCTTTGACAACATATGGTTGTCATGGATGTGCCATGATAGTTGTAGGTCAATGACATATGCCATGATGAGGATTACATTCCATGTCAATACATCCCGTATAGATGTGTTTAAATTGTGAATGATGTCACATGCATAACAATTGTAAAATGGAGGTGATTTGTAGGTCATTACCCACACCAAATGCTTTATCAATCTGTAATTCAATCTTGCTGAAATATAGATTTATTTTAAAAATTATATTGTTTTGTGAAAAATCAATTAATTAACCTTATGGGTGCAAAATAATGTTTAAATAGATGAATGGGAAAATTAACATATAAATATGAATATATGAATGGCCAAAGGAACATATAAGTGTACAAATGGTGTGTGTATATATATTTGGACGGATGGACGAACGTACATCTATGTGCAAGGATGCACATAGATGTAAGTACCATTGGGGATGGTTACTGTCGCAGAGGCGGCATCGGTCCCACCTGCTGCCACCTTTGTCTCTGTTCATAAGAATCCGTAGATCACGTGTTTACTCAATGCCACTTCACTCTCCAGGTATGGGATGATCTATCTGCACGTTACAGGATCTCTGGGGAATGGTCGACAGGTTCTCTTGAGGATTGTTTACGTCACTGGAACAAAAAGTATCCTCACCAAATGCACTTTCCACTTCTCTTTATGTGGGGACTCTGGAGAACCTGCAATGTGATCCTTTTTTACGATAAAACATTCACGGTGGTCAGAGCTGGTGCTTACATTTCTCATTTTCTTACAGATTTTACATGCAACATTCCCACTAACAAGAAGGCTGGGTACAACACACCTATCATCTCCCACACAACTCTGATTGGTTTCTTCGACGGGGCTGCTCAAAGTGGCAAGTGTGGGGCGGGTTGTTACATTTGTTGGGTATGTGTTATATTCTTTGCATGTATGTGGAGGGGAGAGTGCGCCTGATGATCCCTTTGGTGGCCATTTTCGTTTGTGAGCGTAGCGAGCCCAAAATTTTTTTGGGCTGTTTTCGGTTATTTTGGGGGAATTTTCTAAAAATATGTAATTTAATCCTGGTTAAGAGATTGGGGTCTATTTACTAATCCGGGTTAATGGATTACGGTATTGGATGCTGTGGAATACCTATATTCTATTGTGATTGATTCATAATGATTGATGAGAAAAATAGGAGTGGTGGCTCCAAGGTTTGTTGGTTTTCCCAATGAAGGGTTTCCGAGGTAAATCTCTATGTACTATGTGTGAATGTTGTGGTGTAATCTCTATTTTGCTTATAATAATTTGCATGATTTGGTTCTCTGCACAGGTTTAGAACTTACATGTGGTATCAAAGCTCGATTATTTGGTTTTGGGGGGACGCTTCTGTTGCCAAGGGTTCGATGCGGTTGATAGATCTTGGGTCTGTGATAAACCTGGGTTCAGTGGGAGCTTTGCAACTTTGATTTGTGCATTGAAAGAGAATGGAGAGCAGTTCAAGAATTGAGATCGAGAAATTTAACGGCCAGAACTTTGAGCTATGGAAGCTCAAAATGGAGGATCTTCTTGTAGATCGGGAACAGTGGATTGTTGTGGATCCGGGTACACCACCCACAGGAACGTCGAAAGAAGATTGAGAGAAATTAGATAGAGGAGCGGGGAGTACAATCCGACTGTGCTTATCAGACTCTGTGTTGTTGAATGTATATGAAGAAGAGACTGCGGTAAAGTTTTGGGCGAAACTATGGAGTTTGTTTCAATCAAAATCCCTTGTAAACAAGTTGTTTCTTCAAAAGAAACTGTTTCACCTCAGAATGGATAATAATGACACGGTGATAGAGCATCTGAGTGTCTACGATACTCTGGTAAGTCAAATAACCTCTGTTGGCATTAAATGGCTGAAGAAGATAAATGTATTATTAAATGTATTACATTATTGTGTTCTTTTCCAGATTCTTGGGACAGCCTAATTGTAGCAATTGGGAGTGCTAATCAAGCAACTTTAAAATTTGATGAAGTAATATCATCCTTGCTATCAGAAGAGATGAGGCGGAAAACCATGGATACTCATAGCATGGATGCCTTGCCTGTGAGAGGTCGCCCCAAGAGAGAAACAAAAATAAGGGATTTGGGGGGAGATCTAAATCTAAGGGTAGATCTAAATCCCTATGAAAATTTATAAGGAAGTGTTGGAAATGCGGTAAAGATGGACACTAAAAATGATTGTAGATCTAAGAATGTTGAGAAAGGAAAGGGATCAAAGGATACCTCTACCATTGAGGCAAAGACTTCATTAGAAGAAGGAGGGGATCTGTACCTAGCTTCCACTGGTAATCCTTCAAAACGTGATATATGGTTGATTGACTCAGGTGCATCATGTCATATGACCCCTCGTAGGGAGTGGTTCTGTGAATATGAAAAGTACAATGGAGGCGATGTGTTCTTGGGAGATGATTCACCAGCCAATATCATTGGGGGTGGTAGAATCAAGTTGAAACTCAATGATGGAAGGATTAGAACTCTCCCTGGAGTACTACACATTCTAAATCTAGCGAGAAACTTGATATCTATCGGAAATATGGATATTGCAGGTGTAAAGTCTATGTGTGGAGATGGTGGTTGCAAAATGGTTCGAGGATCAATGGTATTTATAAGGGGAGTTCGGTATGGAACTCTGTACAAACTATTGGGAAGAACCATCATTGGTGAATGTAACAGTTTTGTTGTTCCTAAGGGAGGAGATACAAAAGACAGAACCCTGACTGCATCAAGAGGAGAGACAATGCTATGGCATCAAATATTGGAGCATATTGGAGAAAAGGGCCTTAGAGCATTACAAGGTAAAGGTATGGTTGAAGATCTGACTAATTGCACTCTAGATTTTGATTTCTGTGAACATTTGCATATATGGAAAACATAATCGAGTAAGATTTGCATCTGGTGCTACAAGAGCAAAGGGAATTTTAAAGTTAACACACAGTGATGTGTTTGGACCCGTGTATGTTCCATCACTAGGTATATCTATGTATTATGTTTCATTTATAGATGATTTCTCAAGGAAAACATGAATTTATTTCCTTTGAAATAAATTTGAAGTATTTGCAAAGTTTAAAGAATTTAAGGCTCTTGTAGAGAATCAAACAGAAAAGAAAATAAAGGTGTTGAGGACAGATAATGGTGGAGAGTTCTGTGGGAATTAATTCGAGGAATTCTGTAAGAATTGCGGTATAACAAGGCAGAAGACTACTCCATACACACCTCAACAAAATGGAGTTGATGAAAGGATGAATAGGACGCTGATTGAAAATGCAAGAAGCATGCTAAGCAGTGCCGACATAGGACAAGAATTATGGGCATAGGCAGTGGAGACAACATGTTACTTGGTAAATCGATCACCCACATCAACATTGGTTGATAAAACTCTACAAGAGGTATGGGATGGTAAGAAACCCTCTATTAAACATCTAAAAGTTTTTTGCCGTGATGCTTATGTACATCTTCCAATGAAGAAAATGAATAAGTGGTTATAAAGATGGTATGAAAGGTTATAAGCTTTGGAATCATGTAAATAAAAAGACTGTCTACAGTCGAGATGTTGCGTTTAGAGAGGTCAAAGAACTTCCTAGACATGAAGTGACTCCAATGGAAAAGGAACCATAGAATATAGAGTTTGAGTTAGAAGATGAAGAATCTGACTCAACAGAAGAAGAAGAACCTCATACCCCAGTTTTGAGGAGGTCATCTCGAGAAAGAATACAACCATAAAGGTATTCCCCTCTTGATTTTCGGTCTAGTTTTGTTTTATCTATCACTGATGATGAATGTGAAGGAAGCTATTGATTCAGAGGATAGAGATCTATGGAAGAAGGCCATGCTTGAAGAAATGGAAGCCTTGGACAAAAATTAAGTGTGGGATCTAGTTCAGTTACTTGCTGGAAGAAAAGTTGTTGGTAGCAAATGACTATTTAAAAAGAAGTTAAATGTAGAAGGTAAAGTGGAGAAGTACAAAACCCGTTTGGTAGCAAAGGGATATTCTCAAGTAGAGGGAATTGATTTTGGTGAAATATTTTCTCCAATTGAAAAATTACCTTCCATTAGATTTCTTCTTTCTATTGCTGCTGCTTTTGATCTTGAAGTCGAGCAGATGGATGTGAAGACAATGTTCTTACATGGGGATCTAGAAGAAAAAATCTACACGAAACAACCAGAAGGGTTCATAGTAAAGGGAAAGAAAGAGTTGGTATGTAAACTAAAGAAGTCCCTTTATGGTTTAAAGCGATCTCCAAGGACGTGGTACCAAAAGTTTGACACATACATACTTGGATTGGGGTTTGTGAGGAGCAAGGATGATCATTGTGTATACTCCAAACAAGTTGGTGATCACTTCATTAACATAGTATTGTATGTTGATGACATGTTGCTAATTGGAAACAACAAAGATGCCATAAAGGAGGTGAAGTCTCAACTATCCTCCAAATTTGACATGAAGGATCTCGGTGCTGCAAACTTCATACTAGGAAAGGAGATTAAAAGAGATCGTTCAAACAGGAAGATCTGGTTAAATCAAAGAAAATATGTCGAGACAGTACTACAGAGATTTAAAATGCAGAAAAGTAAGACGGTCAGGCTCCCTATACCTGTAGGTGTAAAGTTATATGTAGATCAGTGTCCCAAGCCACATGAAGAGGAAGAAAACGTGGCACGAGTTCCATATGCTAGTGCATTTGACAGTTTTATGTATGCAATGGTCTGTACTAGACCGAACATTGCTCATGCAGTGGGAGTATTGAGCAGATATATGTCAAAACCAGGGAAGGAGCACTGGACAACTGCAAAGAGGGTCTTTAGATATTTGCGTGGCACTACAGATTATGCAATCTGCTACCAAGGAAGACCTGGACCATACAAAGTAATAAATGTACATGGATTTGTTGATGCAGACTGGGATGGATATCTTGATCGTAGAAGATCTACAAGTGGTTATGTGTTTAACCTATTTGGAGGAGTTATCAGTTGGATGAGCAAGAGACAGGTTGTAGTTGCACTCTCAACTCCTAAAGCTGGATATATGGCAGCCACTCATGCAAGTAAAGAAGCTGTATGGCTGTAGAGATTATGTTCAAGTGTTGGGTTTGTACAGAAAGCTGTAAGGTTATATTGTGGCAACCAAAGTGCAATCTTCTTGGCAAAGAACCCTGCTTATCATGCTAAGACAAAGCATATTGATGTGCAATATCACTTTGTGAGAGATATGGTTGAAGACCAGAAGGTGCTGTTGGAGAAGGTTGACACCTTGAAGAATGTTGCAGACTTATTAACAAAGTCTATTAGTACAAATATGTTCTCTTGGTGTAGAGAATTTATGGGCATCGATGCCCTAAACATGTGACTTTATGAGTACATGACTCATTGTTATGCGGAGAAAACAACAAGTGGGAGAATGTTGGGTATGTGTTATATTCTTTGCATGTATGTGGAGGGGAGAGTGCCCTTGATGATCCTTTCGGCACCTTCACGGAAACGACATACTGACCGTTTTAGTTTGCGAGCGCAGTGAGCCCAAATGTTTTTGGGTTCTTTTCGATCATTTTTGGGGAATGTTCTAAAAATATGTAATTTAATCCCAGTTAAGGGATTGGGGTCTATTTACTAATCCAGGATAACAGATTAGGGTATTGGATGCTGCGGAATACCTATATTGTATTGTGAGTGAGTCATAATGATTTATGAGAAAAATAAGAGTGGTGGCTCCAAGGTTTTTTGGTTTTCCTGGTTAAGGTTTTCCAGGGTAAATTTCTATGCACTATGTGTGAATGCTGTGGTGTAATATTTGTTTTTCCTAAAAGAATTTGTATGCTTTGCTTCTCTGCACGGGTTTAGAACTTACAACATTATTTATGAACATAATCAGAACCTGGAGATGAGTATTGCAGCAGGGAAAGGCAACAACACTCGGGCGAAACTTATCGCTCTCTGGTGTATCCTGCGATTGGCTACAGTTTTTTCGACAGAGAGATTCCAGGTATATGGTGATTCCTCCATGATCATAAATTGGATATTTGGAAAACATCATTTACAAGTTCCCTCACCGAATGCTTGGAAGCAACAAGTTCAAGATTCACTACTATTTTTTGAAGATCTAAAATGCCACCACATTGCCAAGACATATAATCAGAAAGCAGATACTCTTTCGAAAACTGGACTGGCACATAAGGTACGATGGGTTATTGTTCGACACTTCCAAAATGAACATTTGATTGAGAAGACCAATATCCGCTACTTCTGAACAGAACTTCTATCTCCAACGACATATTTAGTTAGTTATTTCTCTTGTTGTAATTAAAGTTAGTTATTATGATGTGTAGCATTAAAATACAAAATTTTACAATACCATTCTGGGATACTAAGACAATAGAGAAAGATATCAAAATGTGACACTGAAGAACAATATTCATAATATATATCCCCTTGGAAAAGTGACATATGTAGGTTCTTTGATTTAATATATGAATAGCAAGAGACTTTTTTTTTTTTTATGGAAAAAAGAAATGTGCAAGGATGCACACCTCGGTAATAATTTGAAGCTATCGAGACCGCGCTAACTTTGCGACTATTCAAGTATTACGTCCACAATCAAATGCTTTAAAAAAATTAAAAAAGACCGCGTGAATTAACTATTTATATGCCCGGATTCAATTGTGAAATGCCAAGAAACAACTATGGAGACGATATGCCTTCCTCTGGCGCCATCTCACAGGGCAAAGCTGGTCTCTGCAGGATACCGAACACTCGATTCCTTCAACAACCTCTCTTTCCTCGATCTCGCTCGAGGTACTATTCATTCATTCATTTGTATTTTCTCATCTGCTTACTGCGCAGCCATTTTGAACTGTACCTGGCTATCATATATATTTCCAGTTCATAAGTTTTCAATTTCAAAGTGTGGAACTTAGACCTGGAGTTTTATTTTGAATCAACTGAATTCAGGATATCACACACATCAAATTTTAGAAAGCTCAAAAACCTTTCGGATTATATGATAAACCCCAACATTGTGAAGGGTGTATGGTCAGCAATAAATATTGAATTGGCAATCTAACCTGTTCTCTATTAGAGAGAATCACATGGTGGGTCTAGTGATTGCTATGTGATAAGTGCAAACTAGTGGTTATAACTAAAGGTCTCTAGCTATATTGGCAGAAAGAATGCAAGTCCGAATGCAGCTGGTGGATGTGGCCCGTGGGTGGCCATGGGGAAGTGGGCTCCATCAAGTTAATAACTTCAGTTTTCAATGAAAGCGATCTCCGCACAAGAATAGTGCATAGATTCAAAGACCATCCGAGGTTACTGAGATACCTTGTTTACGAAGGTAGGCCATCTTAGGATAGTTACTCGGTGATCTTTTAATTACCTGCAGAATGCAGACAGTTTAACTAGGTGTAAATTACCCCAACGCTAACTATAATCTCATTGCGAGTATTCAGCTGCTCTTTCAACACTCCCTCTCAGCAGACATTCAACAATTGTAGACAATTATCCCTATAGCTAATCACTCCTACAATTCATTCATGAAGAAATATAATCCCCCTGCAACTAGTCACTCTAACAAACTGCTGATGGAGAAATCTTCTTGGAACCACATGCAACTTCCTCCACCAGCGACCCCCTTTATTTCGTCCAAAGCAACATTTGCCATCTCTTCCATTACTAGAAGCAGAAATCCATAGCTTGGCTAGTGTCATGGAGTCGCCTAAGCACAATCTTCTTTGTGCGCCATTCATGGTTCGCTACTACTTGGAGGCTATGAAGAGTCTCTTCTAGTTTCCTTTTATTTATTTATACTTATTTGTTACATGATCCCTCTATGTTCATATTCTTCCCTATTTTGTATTTGGGCATCCCCTTTGACGTACAGGTTTCTCTTATGAATTAATGGAGGTGGATCATTGCATATTTGAAAAGAACCTTTTGCTTGGTCCACTCTCGACTTGCCACTTGTTGGGTGAATTACAGTTGTGGACATAATTTAGCATGAAGACTTTTGTATTACCCCTGATGTCTCTTTCCTTCTCAATCAACATATAAAGTTCAATAGCGTGTGCTCTAGAGCTTTCTTTGGGGAAAAAGGGAGTGACAAAGGGGTTGCCTTTGATGGGTTGGGACATATGTACCTTACTTGTGCTCAGGGGGTTTGGGCCTTCATGTAAAAGCCCAAGAAGTGGCCCTTGCTAGGAAATGGGTGATATGGGCAGTGGATGGGAATCCGCCTTAGTAGGTTTTAGTGTGTCATTGAATTCATCAGGCTCAATTGACTGGAGGGATTAATGGTCCTTTTTTATATGCGTGACATTATTTGTAATTAGAAGGCATTTGCAATCTCCAAGTTCAGTTTTGTTCAAGAGGTTGTGGGGTTTGGCAAACAATCTCTAGATTTCTTTGTTGGCAGTTTGAGGGACCCTGTGACACGGGATCTAGCATCTTGGTGTATTTGGATGTTCCAATCTTTAAGGGATCAGATTGGGTTCTCGCCAAACTATGCAGGTAAAAGGTCTGCCAGGAAAGGATTACTATTTTGAAACGTATCTAGATAGTTGTTTATACAAAATGCAGATGCATGGAGAAGGCACTGTATGTCAGAATTGAAGATGGAGAAGTGGAAAACCTATTTATATCTATGAGAGGAAGGAACTTATGAGCTGTTTAAGCAATCAAAGCAATCCTTTGATCTAGGTACCTTCTTCAATAAAAGATGGGGACTTGGTGATCCAATGGAGCGTTGGCCGAGGAGATGTTAGGGCATTTGGAAGGATTGTGCTCCCCTTAAAAATAAAGTTTGAGGGGTGGCTACTACTTCATCACGGGTTGTCTACCAAGAGTAAGTTGCATAGAGTTGGGATAATTAATTAGGCATGTACATTGTGTGGTAAGGATGAGATTGTACAACATGTTTTTGGAAATGTTAGACTGCTAAGGTTTTTTGGGCATGGTTTCAGTCGATTGGAAATGGTATTTAGTTTAGTTGGTTGTAACTGGCTTTTTGTAGAAACATCATAGTAAAATTACTTACTCTAGGAGCTCTAAGGAGCTTTAAGCAAGAATTTGTACTACTACTACTACTACCACTAATAATTAGGTGAATGAAAGGTCAAAGGCCACACACCCCTTCACCTTATGACCAATCAATGTATATTATTATTTATTCACTGTCTCAAGGATCATTGGAAGCATTCATTCATATCAATCATTTATTACTCAATATGTTGTTATATATTTGCGTAATTACTTTGTCAATCTAAATAGGAATTGTTTATTCTATTTGGCTAAGTAGCATGGGTACCCGTACCCAAGGGTAAGGTATGCGTACCCATACCAGATACCTGTACCCACGTACCAGATACCATGTACCCATGTACCCCGTCGTACCCTAACGTACCCAAAACTTGGCCGAAGTACCTAAGCCATTTCTCATGGATTTGGGGTACCTTGATGTTGGTGAGTGCTTATTGTTGAACTCCTCTGTCATGACCTTAACAAAAATGTACCCTTCACTCAAGCAAAATCACTTATTATGCATGGGAAGTTTTTTCTACCTTATTTTACACTTGGATTAGGAAGTTTCATCAAAATTGTAGGGTGTTGACTAATGTCCTTGGAGGACCAACTTCGAGATTCAAGGTAGATGCAAGGGCTAGTGCCCAAGGTGTGCTATTGATGAATAGGATCCCAATATAGGCAAGGGTTTTGATATGTAATTATTTGTTGCAGCATGAAGTTTTTTGGACTCTATAGGCCATTTAGCCTCTATGTTTATGTATTTTGTGTCAGATATGGATTGCACTTGATGTTTTTTTAGTTGTATGCACCCTTGCTATATACATGAGAAACTTTGCATATTTGTGTGTAATCATTCAGATTCATACGGATGCACATATGTATATATATATATATATATAGTACCCGGCGTACCCAAGTCCCCTATTTCAAAAAGTGGCGTCCCTGTCCCCGTACCCAAGTTTCTTGGCAACTTAGCTATTTGGTATCAAGGCCATTGATTTCGCCAGTCATGAGTTAGTTCCACAAACATACCTTGCGTCCATTGTACACATCACCACAGTTGTTCAAACATTTTTTGCACTTAGATCTTAGTCCATACATAGTCTATATTCACAATCCATCCATACTCATCAATCAGTTCGTAGGATTTTGTAGTTAGCAACCAGCCTATACAACCGTCTAAGAGTAGATTGAGCCACATCATGTTCATTTAGTATGCCTAGCTATACTACCGTACTCTATTGTCGTTGCAATCCCATATGCTTTGCCACCATTGCCAATTCTGTACAATGCCTTAATTTGTTCGTACATAGCCATTGTTTTCTTAGTTTATGTACGTTGATGCCTTTTTCGTTGTACATCATATGTTGTTGCTGCAACCACCTTTTTGGCTGTGCAATTGCCTTTTAGATGCTATGTGCCTTTTTGTACATTTTTTCATGATGTTACATCCCTTAAGAAAAGTCATGACCTATTTAATATTTTTGGGGAAGTATATATTATATAATATTTTTTTACCTTTTAAAAAAGCGTTTCATAGCTCTATATGCAGTATATGAAGTAAATTTAAAGAGGTGGATTTTGCAATAATGAAGACAAAACCAAAATGGTTAGCGATGATGAATTATAGGTATATGTTACTTTGTGTAGAGATGAAGTAAAGAGTGTAAGGCACCATCTCAGTAGCATTGAAAAGTGACAAAAAGAGTCAGGAGAAATATCTACAAATTAATAGAAGACACACATAAAGTATTTGGGGACAAAATTGACAAGCTAATGGGAGATTCCGAAAAATAATGACTAGATCTAATAAGAATGAGAAACAACAACAGGGACAAAGTATTAAGGATAATCAATTAATATAGAGAAAGGATTGACCAACTAACTGAAAGGGTAGATGCATTATTAGTACAACCCTTAGTCCACTATGTTACAACTTGAACTATCATGTGTGATTAAAGCCCCAAAGAACAAGGCTAGCCCAACTATAACCTAGAGGTGTTACCTAGTATCACCTTAATAACCACCTCCTTAGGTTGGCTCTTCTCCAACTCAAGGGGGGCTTTCGTAAGATAGGATTTTTAGGCCATGGCAATAAGGGCACAAGGTGATTTGAAGAGTTAGCCTTAGCAAAATAGTTTTTGGTCTTTTGTAGTATAAAAAGGGGTGAAGGGAGGACCATGAAGACTAGTGCCAATCCCTATGGCAAATGAAGTCAAAGGGAACAAGACCAATGAAAGGGGGAGTTAGGGTAGATTAGATCGCTTGCAGTGCCAATTGATAAACCCCAACATGTTACAACACAAATGTGGAAATCACTAGGAGATCCCTTTCGGTGCCAACTCAAACAATACTAATTAGGATGTGCCTTATATTAATGAAGTATCACAAGTTCTTACTCTTTAAAGATTATTCGAAACAATGTAATTTCCATGCATAAAACAACGAAGATAAGATAAGATAAGATAAGATAATTATATTAATGTCCAACTAATGACCACAAAGTAGGTCAAAGGGACTGCTGATTACAATGATGTCCGTGCAAAGCGGGAGAACCAAACGGTCTCCTATAAAAGGATACAATGCATGAAGAAAGAAAGAAAAGAATGAGCAAAGTGAACTGGACTGAAGTATGAGAGAGCTTCGATTGCAGATGTGAATCCAGAAACCCGCATTCTGGCAGAGATGCCCTAGCGAAAAAGATTCAGGAGTGAATAGGTCTGAGGATCCGGCCTATCTCTCCTAACATGCAAGGCTGAATGAAGAGGACTGGAGAAAACTCAACAAAGTCTGTTGTCTTGATGAAGGGCTGGTAGAGAGTGTAGATTGCCCACATACTCGTTTCCTGGAGGGGTTCATATGTTGCTGAGGTCAGGAGGACCTAGCCCGTCTCTCAGGATGGGGTCTGAGATGAATCTGCTGCTGAGATCTCGTGGGTCAGGGTGAGGTCCCACGGATCCTCACTGATCTAGAGTCTGGATATGTACCTGTTATCACACCATAGTAGCAGGGCTACTATTCTTGTTCAGCAGATATCTGCACATTCCAGAGCTTCCATTTTTCAGAGCATGGCTATATATTTTGGATCACTCATGATCAGAGCAGTATATTATTCAGATGTATGTTTGACCTTGTGTCAAGGCTGAGCCTTGAGAGTTCAGATTTGATGATCGATGTGACCCTTTATCCCATACAGTTTCAGTTCAGTGCTTAGAGATGTATTGCAGCAGTGTTTCAGATGGTACATGATGATTATTATTTTGATGATGTTGTATGATCTATGGATATGTTATCACTGACTGCGGATTATTATCTTGTTGATTTAGTCATGATTACAGCATGTGCTTGGTATATTATTCCTGATGTGGCAAACTGTTTAAAATGAACTGTAAATCATAAAATGGACAATTGCTTGCACATTTAGGTCATTTAACAAAACCCACTGGTTTTTCACCTTACATAGATATGGTCTTTCCAGACACCAGTTGTCTGCTAGTGTAGGCTCCATATTCACTTGACTCCATCCATACATGACCTTCCTGCTTGACTTTAAACCTTGACTTGTCTCATTTGGCTTTCTGATACCGAGGACTTCCCCATTTTCTACCTCTGTGTTTGGACCGCATCCCTGTGTATTCAGTGTCTCGGCTCTAAGTTGGTGACAAAACTTGCCTTTGGTGAGTTGGATTGTAGGCCTAAATCATTCTGGTCGGTTGTCCCGATGTTTGGCATTGGCTCGAACTCCCCCTAGTCACTTGAGATGTTGTTGGCTAAAACTGAAAGCTCATGTTCTACCTATGGAAACTCAAAAATTCGCCCATGGAAACAAAAAAAAGGGCAAGAGTGATGAACAGCTAAAAATACTCCTCGAAGAGTATAAGAAAGGTCCAAAAAGCAATGGCTCTCAAAAGTTATATCTAAACAATTGCCGACCTTATATATATTTGAAAAAACATGCCCTGGATGCAAGCTGCAACTAGTTGTGCTTCTCAGCACATTTGAAATCCGAAGGGTTATGTAGGCCAAAAAGGCCATGGAATAAAATTGAATGATCCTAATGAACCTGGATCAACTTGATGTAGACATGATGCCTAAGTTGAATAAGCACTCTTAGAACAACTTATCCATTTGTGAGGCACAACCATCCCCCGTGTTATTTTGTCCAACACAGAGTTTGTAGCTTTCCCCTTCTCCTAGTCCAAAGTATTTTTGAGTTAAGTTAGACAGGTCAACCCCTTTGCCCAACCTTGTTCCTAGCCTTCATCCTTCACTAGCAGTTTGACCATGTCCAATGGGTGAGTTTGTCATTTGAACTATTGTGCAAGTAAATTTATATAACAACGGAATATGTTAACTTGATTAGTGCCACTGAATGGAATTTATACTTTGAGCTTAGCTGTGAAAATGATTAGATGAGCATGTCTTAGTCCACTGATGTGATTTATCCTTTGGTTGTATATTATTGGGATCTATGATGATGTGGACCATGTATAGATGATTATTGATGATGATTGATGGTCCCACATGCTTGATGATGATATCATATGATGGACATATGATGCAGATGATGGTTGATCCAGTTCAGCAGGTTTTATTATTACTTCAGATCAGCAGATTATACATTGTCCATATATGGTGGACCTTACAGCTGGCCCATTAGGGCAACCCATGGTGTATGAGTACACATTTCTAGTGGATTTGGGTCTTTTGGATCCAATGAGACACTTGTCTTTCAGTTCCGGGCACTTCTGACAGTGATTGATGCAGTTTTACACTTGTTGACCAGATTTGGGGCTGATTTCCCAGCCTGAGCAGCAGGGGCCCCGAGAGGCCAGTTCACCTAGGGCGCTGATGATGGAGGGGGTGGTCCAGCCACTTGTTTTTACCATTTACCCCCCCTTCTGGAGAGCCTGGTGGGCTCAGATGGACAGCGCTAGCACCCTAGGAGGCAGTTTTGGCACTTTCACAGTTCCCGAGGCAGTTAAAAAATGGGATAAAGTGGTCACTGAGGAAATCGATTTGGGCAATTGAGGCAAGGTTTTGGCATTTGGTCTTCACAGAGGTCTTCCAGGGTGATCTCACTATCTTCCAGTCAGTTTTCACCATGTGGGTATGCCCACATTGATCACAGGAGGTCATTTACTGCTTGACTGTCATGGATTTGGAGGACAGTTTTGGTCATTTATATTATCTTGGACATATTTTATTATTTTATTGTGCCTTGGGGATGAGCTAGTAAGGATTGATGCCTCCTAGCCCCACCATGTGCTTATTTTGTCATGTCCTAGTCATCATGAGGTGGATCATTGTACTTTTACCCCTCTAGTGGATGATGTCACCCCCTTTTTGTACCATTTAGTGGGGGCGCTATTGTTATATTGGGTGATCCATGTGATATATTGTTATGGTTCATCTTAGCCATTGATTGTATGATGAGATCTTTTAATCTCAACCACTCACTTGATGTAGTATTATAGAGTGATATAGGGTTTTGGTCTTTATTATCCTATATAAGGAGGAGACCCCCCATTGTATAGCTCACCTTTGGAGCTCTGGAATATTGGAATAGAAAAATTCTTTGTGGAGCACATCTCTCTTGTATTATGGATTCTCTTGCATATTGAATATACAGTATCTCTTCTATGTATCATTGTGGATTTTGGTGCTTCTACTAATTTTTTTACAGGAAAGTCGAATTGGTGGAGAGGAGGGCGACTTCATGAGGGTTATTGTTGGAGGGATCCACATAGTCTCTCTTGGGTTGATCTTGTGACAGGGAGTATCATTATTGTATCTTAGTGACATAGTTGATGCTTTCTATTACATCTTTCTACCATTTTCATAATCATCTTGCTTGACTTGTTTCTTTGATCTTGTCTTGTAGGAGGAGGACGATTTGGCTATCTTGGAGAAGGACGTCTTGGTTGGAGCTCTTGGATCTCACTCTTGAATATACACATAGGAGAATGCTATCAATTTGCAAGGTGGCCATAAGCAATTGAGGTAAGATCTACAAGGTATGTGCCTCTTTCATCCATTCTATCTTCATTGGTCATAAAACCCTAATTCATTAAAACCCCAATTTTGGTATTTCTTAGATCTACTTAGATCTAGCCTTGCTTTGGAGAAGATCTTGAAAACCCACCTCTATAGCATCCACCCCTAGTTGGATCTATAGTTTGGTGGTGATTGGCTTAAAATTGACACACTTTTCAAGGCAAAAGCCCTCTTGAACCCAAATCGCACTTCCTAGAGAGAGGCTTGTTTGGTTAGATCTAGCACATGGGTAGGTGAGATCCCACTTGATTTGCAATCTAGACACTTGATAACCTACCCCCAGATTCTTACTTTGGTGAAATCTACCTTGTGGACATTTTTCCATGTTTTAAGGGGTTAAAACCTCCTTTTGAATTTCTTGGCACCTCAAAACTCAGATCTACTAAGATCTAGCCCTTGGATTGACTTGATTTTTGGGACATGCATAGATCGAGGTACTAGCTACTTGGATCTATAGTTTGGTGACCATTGGACTTGATTTGGTCCACCAAACCCACCTTTTAACCCTCCTTGAACAAAGTCGCACTACTTGGGGAAGGTGAGTTTGTCCACTTTGAGGAAGTGGGTGTTTGGGATGTTGGGAGATTTGGAACGGCCATACCTTGAAACCTAGGTCTAGGGTATCCTTTTGTGATGATCTGCCTTGGGGGTAGCATTCCTTGTTTCAAGGGATTGTGGTCCACTTAGGGTCATTTCTTGAAAAACCTAGATCTAGCAAGATCCAACCATTAGATCTCATTTAGCCCACTGGACTTGGCTTCTAGGTGTCCCGATCTATACTTTGACATACTTTTTGACCCCATTAGCCCATCCAACAAGGCACTAGTCCTCCTCAAAGCAAGTCGCACTCCTTGGGATTTGTGTCAAAACCTAGATCTAGCACATGGGTATTTCTAGAATCAACTTGGATCTATAGATCTAGTCATTACCTAACTTCTAGTTGTGAGTTTTAAACCTTAACAGTGAAGTACAAACTCATATGATTCTTAAGCATTAACAGAAAATACACAATGGCACACACATTACACAGAGATTTTCACCTGGAAACCCTTAACCGGGAAAAAACCAGCCAAACTTAGAGCCGCATAGCTCCTTTTTCATTATATGTTTATTTTACATGTACAATACAATAAATGGTATTCTGCAGCATCTAAAACCCTAATTCGTTTACCCGAATTAGGTTACAACCCTAATTCCTTTTACCGGAATTAGATTAGAGTACAATGGGTCGAAAATCGCGAAAAAGCAAAAAGCAACCCAAAAAATTTTGCGCTCCGCGCGGACTCCGGGGGCCTAACGGCCCCCTCCGTGTCGTTTCGGAACCTAACGGTCCGAAACGAAGGGGGTGGGCCCTGTCGGGCTACCCCCCCCTCTAAACCCCCCCCCTCCGGACGCGCCCGGCGCAGGCGAATCGATCGTGTTGTACACGCAGCGACCATGTGAAGAGATATAACATACCCAACACTAGTACCAACATTAAACCTAGCTTCACCTTGTGGGCCCTCTTAAGACCATTTCACACTTCCCAAGAAAATAAGACCCACTTGTGTAAACATATGGTATTATACATAGTCATCATACCCCATCATGTGGCCTAAACCATACATAGGTTGAAACACTAACAATCTCTTACACACCTTCAACCATACTTCAACTTCTAGGTCCACTTAACCTTGCATTGGTTTCCGTAACTCCTCATTTACTTACCCTTAGAAACCTTTGTTTGGATCCAATCAACTGTGATTGGTTATAGGGTCTCCCCCTAGGTCTTGTTTTACCTTGACCTGAAGCAAAGAGTGCCTCGGTTGACGTGACTCCCACCTTGCATTGGGAACCGTGGCATCTCTTGGGTCACCTCTTTAGTTGCCTGCCTCCTCTACCGTCCCGGATGGGATACCACTAGGGGCAACTACAAGTTGTGTGATAACAGTACCGATATCGGTCGGTCTCTTGGTGCCCCTGTTTTAAGGTAATACCCTGAAAAATGTCGTGATCCTCTGCGTGGGGTCTTTACTCACAATCCTTCAATTGAGACAAATTTGCCCTTATGGCTCTAATTAGCAAGTCAAGCTATTCTGCATATCATTTGAAACATTAAAGATGAGAATAAGAACCACACATATAGATGGATAATAAACCTTTTACACTTAAAAAATGCTCCTTAAAAGATATGTCAATTAGGCTTTGTTACCCCTCTTTCAGCAAGGAGTGATTTTGATCAGTTGTTCCTAAGATGAGATATGTGGCTTCACCATAGATCATTGGTTAGAGGTCCTTCAACATATATTAGATGGTCCATGTGCCTTGGATGTGCCTAGATAGAGACTGTATGATCCTCTATGTGCCGTGACATCTCTAACCCTCATTTACTCTTAGCATGTTTTCTTATATGAAGATATGTTTGCATGAGATTTTACTCTTATGCTCGTATGATGATTCATATGCTTAAAAGAATTATTTATGTCAGTCTTTTTGTGGTGTGCTCTGCTTTAGAAGCATGTTAGTCCGAAGGTTAATTTGTACCTTACTAAACTAAGTTAAAGTGTTTTCATCTACTTCATAACATTTTGTGTAGCCATTTTCATTTTCGTTAGCCAATTCATCCATCCCTTTCATTTTCCCCTTTATGAATATCTGATATTAGTGATAATCTAAGGTCTCATTACTATTCTCATGTAAGAATGCCTCAAATAAAGTCAAAAGAGTCTAGTACTCTCAAGGATGATGTTGAGAAATTAAATGTAAATCCAAACAAAAAATCTTGGGAGATGCTCCCCTTGCAAAAGAGCTAGGTTCCCTTGTCCTAGGTTATCAAAGCCAAATCTAAAGCAAAAAGGGATCCAATGAAAGGGCTATGAAATGCAAATGAATGAAATATCAAAGGAAAAATAAAAAAAGGGGTCGCAATATGAAGGAGTAAGGATGGATGAACCATACAACGCTTCCTTAGGCACACATGTGGAAGAAACATACAAATCCCAATCTTGAAAGTTAATGATAGACCTATCCTAATCTCTTGGGAGCGCGGAGCGGGAGTGAAGCGAAAGCGAAATTTTCAAAAGCTCCCATTTTGGGAGCATTTTTTATATAAGTATATATTTTAATATATTTTGATGGATTTATATCTAAAAAACATGTAGGATGTTGAATTAGCTATAGAAAACATGGATTAAACCATATAACATCAATCATCTAGTAGTTATAACTTATAACGTTGTCATCAAATGATCAACCATAATAACTTTTGTAGGAGCTTGTCAAAGAAGGGAGGTTCCATAACATTGTCATCAAATGATCAACTTAGTATAGGAGCTTTTAGTATAGGAGAGGTAGGAGCGCCTTGGAAGCGTTTTGTGTTAGAGTGTGGTAACTTCGGGATGTCCTCCATGATTCAGATGCCTTGCATGGAGGTACATCAGTACTATAGGCATCGGGATGGAGTAGAGGGTGAGATACACTCTACTCAGTGGCATGAGTCCAGTGGGGGTTGCATGCGGAACTTCCGGGGTGATTTGACCTTTGCATGCATGAGTTTTGCATGACCTGTCAGCGATCAGTGGATGCATGCAAAAGTGACTTTTGCATGCACCGAGAATTAGGGTTTTGGCAAACCTAATTCATCGGTGAGATTATTTATAGAGGCAGGGGGTCCCTAGTTGAGGTTACTCAGCTGCATTGTCGGAGAGTGATAGCGCTGAGAGTGAGGAGGGCGCAACTGTGCATGTAGGGCGACTTTCTGAGAGAGAGAGGAGCTGCTGCAGGAGCTAGGAAGGTCAGATCTGAGCTGGATCAGTGACCTTTAGCTCCAGAGTCACTAGGCACCCAAGCCTGTGGACTGAGAGAGTCCATCTGAGAGCATTTTGCTCAGTTTAGAGGAGGACGTGTTTCCTTGGAGGAGGGTGCATTTCCCAAGGAGGGAGAAGCTCGTTTGGAGCTGGATTGACCGATTCGGAGTCAGAGACTTCCATGATAGCCTTGCCTCAGCATTGGAGGAAGGTTAGGGACAATCAGAGCTCAGATCTGCTGAGATCTGGTCCGGTACAAGCATTTGACATCCAGAGGGGAGGGCGCACTTCTGCATGCAGAGGAGGTCGAGTTCTTCAAAGGGCAGTGTTCAGAGCGAGCAGATCAGAGCAGTGAGATACAAAGAGGGCATATTAGTCAGAGGCACCTACAGAGACACTCAGATCCAATTTTCCAGTTAGGGCTTACTCTTCCAGTGCATGCATCAGCTGATGCATGCAGATCTAGAGTCTGCCTGGTTCAGGGATTGAGTTACCTGCTGAGGTAATCCTGTATTGTACTTGCATTTATATATATGCTCTGGGCTCGAGAGAGAAGATAGCCCCATAGTTTGCTGGTTTTCCCCGGTTGGGGTTTCCAGGGTATATCTGTTGTTTATGTGTGATTGCATTTATTTCAGTTTGGTAAATGCAGATCTAGTTGTTTGAGTCTATATTTATATGAGCATGTATTGATATTGAGACTCATACCGCTTGAGATCTCTGGGTGATTCAGAGGTAGTAGTGATCTCTGAATCAAATATTTACATTTTGGGAGTGAGCTTCCGAAGAGAGTGAGAAGAAGCGAGCTTCGAGAGCAGAAGCAAGGGTGGGGGGGCACTCCCACGCAGTAGATGACCTATCACTCCTATCTTACTATGATGGTTATTTCATAAAGACCCCCTTTCCTCCCTAGTACATAATTCACTTCATGCAACCTCACTTGATGTAGGTAGCTAGCCTATGCATATTAACTTAGGGGTGCCATGTCTAATAAGGGTTTAATAGGGTCACACCAAGGTTAGATTGGATGAGGAAAGGTTAAATAAGTGGTTGAATTGTTAGAAAGGTATAATTGTAACTTAATTTCATGTATTATATTCATGTTTCATAACATTGCTTAAGTTAAATGATGGTTAACTTTCCGCACTATAGTGATTTATCTTATGCACATGGTATAACACTGGATGTGATATGTTTGATGGTTATTAGGAACTTTCCTATGGAGCTCTACCCTTGGCACACATGCGGAGCCATTTTTTGGAGGGGTGTCCTAACTTCAGGAGCAATTATTTTTTGGTAGAGTGCCCATAATTGTGCCATCTCCAAAACGTTGGATGCAGAATGGCCACGGGATTTCCAAAAAGTGGCTATAATAGAAAATCCAATAAATATTGAGAAAGTTGGAAAATCCATAACTGTTGTGTAAACTGTTGCATTGCAGTTTTGGCGTGCATGCTTTTTTGGACCCTTTCATGAAGAGCGTTCTCCTTTTTGAGGAGAACACCCTAGGTTTTGGGCCTTTTTGGTTATGCATGGTCAATTCTTGGACCATTCTAGAGTAGTGCCCCTCCTTTTGAGGATGTATTGTACCATTTCCATGGTAACTTTGACCATGACTAGGTGGTGTGCTCCCCCTCTCTTGGGGATTTAGTTAGTTGTTGAGTATTGTTTATTATTTTTGACTCTATCTTGGAGAGTCCCTAGGATAGATCTAGTGTTTTGATATATTAAATATTATTTTATTGTAAAGGAAGTTGATCTTTTCTCCTACATAAGAGAGCTCACTCCTCATTGTATCTTGTTGTTGTTGTTGGAAAGAAATACTATCATTTTGTATCCAAAGGTTCTTGTCTATTGGGGTTCCTTCTTCCACGGTTAGCACAACTTGATGAGATCTTATTGAAGTAACATCTATTTTTATCATTGCAAGATTTATGTTCCTAGTTCACTTAAAGGGTAAATTTGCTCAAGTGGAATAACCTTGCTTATTTTGTGGTTTAACTTTGTTGCTTGTCTTGTGGTTTGGATATCTTAGGTGGGGTTGCAAATCAAGTTGCATAAGCTAGGGTACAAGCTAGTGTATAGGTTAGAGGTGTGTGCCATAGAAGCCACTCTTCCTTGGTGAGAATTTGCATGAAATTTCAGTAGCTTGGGTTAGGAATTTGTCTTGCATCTTGCAGAGATTCCAGTCAAGCATTTACACACAAGTCTCTACAAGGAGGTTTGATCCAAATTCCCATAGCCCAAGGGTTTGAAAGGCACTAGTCATTTATCGAATTGCTTCAACCAAAAAACTACCAAAACTTCTCAATTTCTTTGCTTTTTTAGGGTAGATTTAATTTCAAAAAATCCCAAAAATATTCGCTTTATTTTTTATGTTTTACTAGTTTCTTAGGGTTAGATTCATCTAGTTTAATTTTCTGTTAATCAATTTTAATTTTTGCATTTAGTTTACAGAAAAACAACCTAAAAAATAATTTTGTCATATTTTTTCCAAGGTTTCATGCTAGATTTAACGACTGAAAATTTTGAGGATTAGATTTAGATTTCTTGCTATTTATAGTGGTTTATATTTGTTGGAAATTGCAGATTTTTATTTTTGGAAAATAATAAACCAATTATTGTAATTTTTGAATTTTTTTGGAGGCCAATCTAACATCTTAAAATTCAGATTTTTGAACCTATAAATTTCTGTACTTACTTTTTTAGTTAAATCTGAATTTTAATTAAGTTTCCTTGTTATTTTACCGCTGCAAAATCATTGGGACAACAAACTAATGTTTCTGGAAATACATGTTTGGTTAAATATTGACGTTTACTTGCTAAATCCTTTGTAAGTATAGACTAAGTGTTTATTTTTGAATTCTAAAAATTTATGCAATTTACTGTTACATTGGATAACAAATATGTTGGAAATAGTGCAACTTCGGAAGTTATTCTTATTGTATTTCATCTTGTTATTATACCTCCTACGGGAGAATATATCAATGTATTTGATCGTGAAAAACCCTTGAAAGAATCAATGTAAACCTTGTGGTGAAATCACACAAAGAAAACGATTTTTTAAATGCAATTTTTGTATTCCCCAAGACAAGTTGAGTCAGTGAGTAAACTGCCCCAAAACAGTGGGCAGTCTGCCCCAGTTAGGGCAAGACAGGTCGGCCCAAAAAGAAAAAAGTTACCTTTTGATGTGTATAAATAGAGAGTTCGACCTCTCATTTGGTGATTCACTCAAGACAAGTTCGCACTAGTCAAGAAAGATTCGCTACTGCAGCTAGGAGACTAATTTTTGGGGTTTTCCACTATTGGAGAAGTTTCTCTCTTATTTTTCTTGGGTTTGCGCTACTACTATCTTGATGTACATCGTTCTCTATTAGAAGGTGTGAGCTCGGGGGAGACAAATAGCTTTGTCTATGGTTGGGAGATGATTGTTCTTATCATCATGGTTAAACGAGCTCCACTCATTTTGTTTCTGTGCTTTGCCATTCTTTTAGTGATCTTGGTTATGCTGCTATAAATTCTAACACGGTATCAGAGCAGTTCTAAAAGAAGCCATTGCCGAAAACTAGGGTTTCACATTTCAGGGCCTTCCCTTCTCAGTTTGGCTTGAAAAGAGCATTATAAATTTTGCCCTAGGGAAAGCGCATCTTTTGGTGAAGGAAAATTTCAGTTCTGAGAAGTTTCATTTTTGACCTAATTTTGCAGTTGCAGCAGTTACTGCAGAAATTAGGGTTTCAAGTTTTGTGATGTTCCCTCCACAAACATGGCTCAACTCTACCTTCTCTCAACTCACCTTGCTAGGGTGCATTTTCCTATGGAGTCAGTTTTGCAAGATTCCAAACTTCACTTTTGACCTAGCTCCCGTTAGGGTTTTTGATCCAGATCTGCAGTTAAGATGATTGGCATGAAGGTTGAAGGTCGACTTGATGGGGCTTCCAACTTCATCACTTGGAAGTCTAGGGTTCTCATATTAGAAGAAAATGATCTTTTGAAGTTCGTTAATGAGAAGGTCCCAGAGCCAGAAGTAGAAGATGACAAGTCTCAATGGAGAAAGAATGATGCCGAAGCAAGAAGAATCTTGGTGGATGAAGATCCATACTGCAATGATCTCCTAGCAAGAAAATGAAGATCAAAGGATTCTCATGGTTCCCACAAGGAGGCAATGGGAGCCCACCCACAAAAACAATAAAAGATAAGTATTTGGATTTATTGCTCTTATAGATTAGATCTGTTGGCTTTGAATATGTTTCCATAACAATGTGTATGCAGATCTATGTTCCTAGAATTAGGAAGGATGTAGAGCGATGTGATCTAGTTCCTTTATTGATGAACAATAGGATCATATAGTATTTGTTATGTATATGATTGTTTAAATAACAGTAATGCTACACAACTTTTATGAACCTATCTCCTTCTAACATGCTTAGAGCAGTACACACTCTTGGTAGTATGTTCTAACAGAGATATTGGACATCCATGTCCGGAGATATCAGACATCCAAATAGTTCCATATATATGTTGTGCCGAAGCATTAGCTAAGATGCCTACATATTTGTGAACGATTGTTATATGAATTGATTATGGTATGTTGCTAACCATCTGTCGGGATTGGACTTGTAGGGAAAAGACCATATAATATGGCCTACAAGAAAAGTATGGTGAGACTTGTTTCGATGAACAAGTGGTGGACACATGAATCTCGTTGATGTTCAAATTAATCAAAGGCATGAAGCTTCTAGGAGCATGACTCTCAACCTAGAAGGATGGCTACTAGACAAAGCAGTTAGATGGAGGTCATGCAAACAGACGAGGACCTAACACATCCAGCTATATTTGATACTTGACCCACATGCCCAGAGGATCTGATCTGAAGATTAAGGATGAGGAGCTGATAGATCCCGAGGAGATGAGATCATCACCCCCTTCAACAATTAAGAGGGAGTTAGCCCTTGAGTTGAGGATCTTGGTCTATTGGTGATGTGTTGAGATCTTCCTAGGATAAGGAAGAACACAGTTGAGATCCTGAGCAGATCCAACATGATGACTGCGAGTACTTGGCTACACTCCGTGGATAGCTCCAGAGAGGGAGCAGAATGCTCAGATGTAGAGGGAGCAGGACACTCCAGCATAGAGGGAGTTGATTATGACAGAGGCACAATGAGATTTTCCTAAGTCAAGGAAAATACACCATCGATATACTGAAGAGGTTCGGGATGTTGGACTGCAAGTTCATGGCTACTCCGATGGATGCAAATCTGAAGAAGCTAAGGGACTCTGCTTCAGATTCAGATTTGATTGATCCCACCATGTATCGCCAACTGATTGGATCTTTGATGTACCTGACAAACACCAGATCGGATATATGTTTTGCTGTGAATGCTCTCAGTCAGTTCATGTGTGAATCGAGACAGATTCACTGGGTTGTTGCAAAACATGTGCTTAGGTACTTACGAGGCACTGTGGGATATGGCCTGAGATATGCTTCATAGTGTGACTTGAGATTGCAAGGGTTTTCAGACTCAAATTGGGCCGGATGTGCTGTAGATAGGAAGAGTACTTCCGGATGTTGCTTCAGTTTGGGTTCTACAGTGATTTCCTCGTGCAAAAAGGTGCGGTCGAGTTACAGTATGTTTCGACCGATTACCAGATTATAGATGTTTTCACAAATCCTCGTCCCAGGATAAAGTTGAATACTTTTGTGGAAGACTTGGAGTAGAAGAGAACGTGTCCCTCCTCGAGAGGGAAAGATGACATAGAGATGTTTACCTAGCTTTCACCGAGGTACCTCTACTCGTCCAGGTTCTCAGCCAGGTATGGGAGTAATCCTATCGGCAGATGAGACAGACAGGTAGTAGATGGTCGGGTTCCACCCAGGTACCCCTACTCGTCCAAGTTCTCAGCCAGGTATGGGAGTAATCCCCTCGACAGATGAGACAAACAAGTAGTAGATGGTCGGGTTCCACCCAGGTACCTCTACTCGTCCAGGTTCTCAGCCAGGTATGGGAGCAATCCCATCGACAAATGAGATAGACAGGTAGTAAATGGTCGGGTTCCACCCAGGTACCTCTACTTGTCCAGGTTCTCAGCCAGGTATGGGAGTAATCCCATCGACAGATGAGACGGACAGGTAGTAGATGGTCGGGTTCCACACAGGTACCTCCACTAGTCTAGGTTCTCGGCTAGGTATGGGCGTAATCCCATCGGTAGATGAGACGGACAGGTAGTAGATGGTCGTGTGATGCTTGCACAGGTACCTGTACTCGTTCAGGTTCTCAGCCAGGTATGGGAGTATCCCATCGACAGATGAGACGAACATGTAGTAGATGGTCGTGCACCTCTACTCGTCTAGGTTCTCAGCGAGGTATGGGAGGATCCCATCGGTAGATGAGACAGACAGGTAGAAGATGGTCAAGTAGATGGTAAAGCTTATCTCTCAGACATCCAGATAGGATGGAAAGGCCATTACATTCTCCAGATCACTCTAGGATAGAGTGAGGAGGTCTCTCAGACATCCAGATACAATGGAGAAGCCATTGCATTCTCCTGATCACTCTAGGATAGAGTGAGAAGATCTCTCGGACATCCAGATAGGATGGAGAGGCCACTGCATTCTTCGGATCACTCTAGGATAGAGTGAGAAGATCTCTCGGACATCCAGATAGGATGGAGAGGCCATTGCATTCTCCGAATCACTCTAGGATAGAGTGAGGAGATCTCTCGGACATCCAGACAGGATGGAGAGGCCACTGCATTCTCCGGATCACTCTAGGATAGAGTGAGATCTCTCGGACATCATGGGATATGATGAAGAGATTTAATGCATTCTCCAGATCGCTCTAAAAAGAGTGAGGAGATCTCTCAAACATCTTGGGATGGGATGGAGAGGTTGGTGCACACTGGTACTCTTGGACTCATTGATTGAGTTGGTGCATGTTCCCCGAAGGACTAGGTTGAGCTGAGGCACGTTGTTCTTGTGCATGTTCCCTGCAGGAATGGGTTGAGCTGAGGCACGTTGTTCTTGTGCATGTTCCCCGATGTAGTGGGTTGAGCTGAGGCACATTGTTCTTGTGCATGTTCCCCAAATGACTGGGCTGAGTTGAGGCACGAGTGACTTCCTTATGGATAGGGCAGAGTCGTGGAGCTAGTGCATGTTCTTTGATGGACTAGACTGAGCTGATGCACGGATATTGATTTGTTGACACTTCTCGACGGACTACGATTATGTTGGAAGACCTTCCTTATGATACAGAGAGGTTAGAGATAACCGTGATGTACAAATCATATCCAGATGTATTCCAGTATGATAATACTGATGATGCTTCCTTGGCTAAGAGGGAGTGTTGGAGTAGTAGCTGTGTGAGGCATCACCTCATAGGTCAACCCAAGAAAGAATAAAATTAGAATACCATGTCCGAAGAATACCTTCCTTGTTGAGAGGGAGTGTTGGAAATAGTGCAACTTCGGAAGTTATTCTTATTGTATTTCATCTTGTTATTATACCTCCTACGGGAGAAGATATCAATGTATTTGATCATGAAAAACCCTTGAAAGAATCAATGTAAACCTTGGGGTGAAATCACACAAAGAAAAAGATTTATTAAATGCAATTTTTGTATTCCCTAAGACAAGTCGGATCAGTGGGAAGTTTGCCCCAGACAATGGGCAGAACTGCCCCAGTTAGGTCGGCCTACTTAGGGCAAGACAGGTCGGCCCAGAAAGAAAAAAAGTTACCTTTTGATGTGTATAAATAGAGAGTTCGACCTCTCATTTGGTGATTCACTCAAGACAAGTTCGCACTAGTCAAGAGAGGTTTGCTACTACAGCTAGGAGACTGATTTTTGGGGTTCTCCACTATTGGAGAAGTTTCTCTCTTATTTTTCTTGGGTTTGCGCTACTACTACTTGGATGTACATTGTTCTCTATTGGAAGGTGTGAGCTCGGGGGAGACAAATAGCTTTGTCTATGGTTGGGAGATGATTGTTCTTATCATCATGGTTAAACGAGCTCCACACTCATTTTGTTTCTGTGCTTTGCCATTCTTTTAGTGATCCTGGTTATGTTGCTGTAAATTCTAACAAAATAACAACAAGGAGACTTGAAGTTTATTTGGTTAATTGTGGTTCATAACTCCATCTTACATTGACTAAGTAGTTTCATTTTTTATTTTCTCGAAATGTTCATTTGGTTGGATGGTTAGCTACAATTGATAACTCACATAATCATTAACCAAGTGATAATAGCTTTTTGGATAATAATTATTAAGTGATAATAACTTTGTGGTCTATCAACAAGCAGTGAGGTGATCGAGCTTGTATTAACGTGGAAACCCTGGTTGAAATCCCTGAGTAGATATGATTGTAAATACGGCCTTGTGAATATAAGAAGTATTTCTAAAAAAAAAACTTATGGGATTTCTTTTTATGCAATTTCTTGTCAATTTTCATCTTTCTATTTGCACAAAGCTTATGAAGTCATTTTTCTTTCATGGATCAATGGATGTGCGAGGTAATGTTTATTGAATAATCTCAAGTTTTGGCTTTTAATCACAAAGACTTAAACACCAAACTTTGAGAAGTGATTTTGGTCACTTCAACAAGTTTGGTTATCTTAATAAATTTGAGTGACATTCAAAGATCTCTCTCTCAAGCAAGGCCTCATTCAAAGCCTTAACTCAAAAGGATTTCTAAGGACTAATCATAACTTGTTTGTTAAGCAATTTCATTTGTCGATACATGTTACACATGGCAATGGACTTATTTACTTGAGGATTTTGTTTTTAATGTCTTATGGTTTATTGTTGATATCTATCTTTCACACTTGTTATTGGCTAATGTTCATGGTTCATGCTATTTCATACTCTTGAGCAAATATTTTCTAAATGTTTGATCTTTTGGATATTGTACATCTTGAACAATTGAATGCTTAGTTGGGAAACCAACTAAATAACACGCAACACACATCACAATTAAGGCAATCTCCTTTCCCTTAGCTCTCCTTGAACCCGAGATCTAATCAACCTATAGGGAAGCCTCTCTTGGCCTTTTGAGCTGGTCTAATGTAGCAGAAGCGCTTTTTAACGCAGAAGTATTACGAAATAAAGATTGAATATATAAAAGTATAATTGATAAATAATGAATAATTTACAATTCTCTCATGACTGCATACCTTTATAGGCATTGATTGGTCATGATAGTGAATAGGTATGACCTATGACTCTTCATTAAATGTTAATTAATTTATGTATTTAGTTTTTTTTTGTAAAGTTTGAAATTCTATTAAACTAGAGAAAATGTATAAGGCTGAAGAGAGAAAAAAACTACTGAGTGAGTCCAGATGACAATGCTTAACTAGTCACCAAAAGTCTGAAATTGTCTTTGAGAGATATATAAGAGCTTGATGTCTGACAGTTCTAAGAGAAAAAATAGACAAGTCCCCCATATGCTGGCGGTTATGGCCATGTTAACCAAATAGAGACGGGTTAAACATTTACCCAAAACTAGAATGACTCTAGAAAAACCAGAGATATAAGAACTAGTCATCATCTAAAATGTAAATGGGAGAAGAGCCATATGATCAACACCTAGAGGCACTTGCTTGACTATCGAAGGAGCACCCTGTTGATAATCTTGTGGGCAATGCCTGAAGATCATTTGCGTAGCTTTTGGGTTCGAAGGAGATGCCTCACTGAAGGTTTTCCCTGTTAATTCTCTGGCCAGGGCATTGAGTTTTGCATTGATGCGTTCATCAACTTCCAACTCTTGGTGGAGCCTTTGAATATAGTTTTCCAGTCGAGTGAACTGAGCTTCCAAACTTAAGCTTTGAGGGTCATCCCAAAATTTTCCTTTTTCATAATCCTCCATTGCTTTCCTGAATAGGGACTTCACATTCCATAGTAGGCCGAGAATCTTTGTATACAGCATCTCACGGGTTTTGGTGGAACTTGAGTTGTCCACCATGGGCCCAAGCTCCTCAATTAATTGTTCAGGATTCGACTTTTTTCCACGTCTGCGGATGTGAGTCTCCATGTCTAAAATACGTTCCTTGGTCGTAGGACTCGCCATGCATTCGAAACAACCCTGAGCTTTCTCCCTTTCCTTAATTGCTCGAGGGATATGCGTTCGCCGAGGGTTGGCCACCATTTTCCTCTGGGTAGTTTTGGTGTGAACCATGACGAAGGAAGGATCTTGAAGGTGGTTGATTGTAAAACGGAGCTTGCAAAAAGTTGGAGGGAGCAAGAACGACGACAGATGGAGGAAACACAAATTGGAACCTCGTAGAGGAAACTTCTAGAGTAGACGCAACAAATCCGTTTGCGCTTGCTTTAGTGTTGTGGGGGGCGTCTTTAGTGCTGTGGTAGGGATGGAGTTCCATTGCCATGAATGCTCCGAGTGATGGAGGAGTAGAGGACTAGGAGGCCAGGCAGATTTTTGCCAGTTCGCTCGAGCAAGTTCAACTTGCCAATTCGAACAATGATGCAGAAAATGAACATCGTGCGCCTTCACTACTTAGGGAGGACACCTGTCATCATGCATGGCTTGTCCCCACGCTCACCTTGTATTTCATTCATGGGCACGCCACGTGGTTGGGAGTGGGACACACCCTTCGTGGGGGAATTTATGTATTTAGTTACTAATATTATCTATTATTATTATTAATTTTTTCTAAGACACATAGCTCAGGGTAAACCCCTGGGTACTTCCCCTCATTTCGAGGATGGTACCCAGGGTAAACCCTAGGTTCTTCAGGGCACAAGGCCAAGTCAACAAGGGCATGAAGACATTACGATAATGTTCTCATTATGAGCTCCACATGTCACTTACTGGGATAGAACTTTGGTGGGAGGATAACACTCCATCCCATAACCACTCAAGCTATGCCCGATTGACTTGTAGTTATTATTTATTTACATGTTTATTTATCTTTGTTACATTGTCACCCTCTTAAGGAATGCTTTGTGTTGAAAGCATAATAAATTGGATTCTCTCTAGCTGGGCATGTTTCGGTAGCGACATCATACTTGTCCTTGTTTGGTTTTGGGGGTTGGACGTGGTGAGTGTTGGCAAGGCTCCTTTGTAATACATGTATCATGCCCTGAATTTGTTTGACTTGATTGTTTAATGTAAAATCTTGAGGATCCTTGGGTACATACTGTTGACGTTGTGTATCTTGGACATGAACTTCTGCATAGGTTAGGTGTCAAACATGCGTGAAGTGGTCCAAATTAATCCATTTTGTACTTCACTTTAGTAATAAAGTGAGTCTTTGAATTAGTTGTTGAGTCTAATAAAGTACATTTTAATGCATCAATGATTTAGGCTAATCTCAATCTTAGATCTCACCGTGAGATTAGGGTTTTGGTAGATTAGGTCTTCAGCTAAAGTATAAGGTAGGTCGAAGTAGAGGGAAAAGACACATTCATTCTTCACGAAGACAATTTTGTTCAAGGGCGAAGAAAGAGGCGAGCAAGAGGGAAAAGTAGTGCATTAGTGAGAAGATTGATTTGCAGGGTCAACAAATTGAAGAAGTCAGTCCCAACAACGATTCCGTATAGTTGTACAAAATTTCGTATAGTAGTACATAATTATGTATAGGTGTATGTGGAGTCTGGACAGATTTGTACGGATTCGTACAACCGTATAGACAAAGATGCACCCCTCCCCCATGAGAGGGGCACATCTCATGATGTGGCTCTTCTTTATTGGAGGGTGAAGAGACTAAGGAGAGGGGGCACACCTCTTGTTGAGGTGGCGCCCACCTCATGAGATCTCTGATCAATCAATCCCTCAATTTGCTCTCTTGAACTCTCCCTTCACTCTCAGTCAGTGATGCGCCCCCCCTCTCTTTGCCAAGTCGCCCTCTTGGGTTGAGTTTTCTATTTAAGCAAGCTTCCTCCCTCGTTGCAAACTAGTTCTAGTTGCATGAGTAGAGGGCTTGTCATTGTAATATTTTCTATCTTGTAGTGTTGGAATAAAAGAAAAAGCTTTGGAGGCTCATTGGTGTAGTGTATTTGTTAGATGACCATGGCTATGCATGTCTGAGGTAACTTGTATTTAATTAATTTTCTCTTGCATTCTTGTATGGTGGATCTAGCCTTGGTAGGATTGTTCTCAATTGATAGGAAGAAATCGTTTAATAAGTTTAGATCCACCTTCATTACTTCATGGAGTAAGGGTATGACCAACGAGTATATTCAAGAACCTCCTACTAATAGTGACCAACCACTTCTATTCTAAACAACATGTAAGCATCAAAGATAGAGCCAACAACCATCATAATATACCCAGTCATAAACTACCGAGATAAGAGGAAGAGCACATCAACAACCCACATGTACCGAAATATACCCGTTGGATCATATACCTGAGTCCCTGATCTGAACTATCTGAATAACACTGAAGCACTGCATCTGAATATAATATGGCCACTGTCATCAATCTGCTCTGGATGATAGAGGAATGGCTATCTCAGTCATCGACCTGGGGTCATGGGGTTCAGTCCTGGCATGAGACTGTAACTGTGCAAACTCTGGATCCACTGAATATATGCGAGTGATCATTAATATTCTGCTCATCATAAACTGATCTCATAAAAAATGTGGAAAGGACTGGCTCAATAATATATTGGAAATTGATCTGCAATCATGGTAGCCCGGATACTATGGATGTTGTTATCACACAACTTGTAGTTGCCCCTAGAGGTATCCCATCCGGGACGGTAGAGGGGTTAGGCAACTAAAGAGGTGACCTAAGAGATGCCACGGTTCCCAATGCAATGCGGGAGTCACGTCAACCGAGGCACTCTTCGCTTTAGGTCAAGGTATAACTAGACCAAAGGGGGAGACCCTATACCCCAATCACAGTTGATTGGACCCAAACAAAGGTTTCAAAGGGTGAATAAATGATGAGTTACGGAAACCAATGCAAGGCTAAGTGGACCTAATGTTTAAGGTATGGTTGAAGGTGGTATCATGGATAGTTAGTGTTTCAACCTATGTATGGTTTAGGCCACTTGATGGGGTATGATTGCTAAGTATAGTACCATGTGTTTACATAAGTGGGTCTTGTTGCCTTGGGAAGTGTGAAATGGTTCTAGGTGGGCCCACAAGGTGAAGTTAAGTGTGAAGATGGTACTATAGGCTAGATCTAGGTTAGATCTACAAGTTAGAGTTGGTTCTAGGGTTACCCATGTGCTAGATCTAGGGTTTGACACTAATCCCAAGAAGTGCGCCTTGCTTGGAGAAGGACTAGTGCCTTGTTGGATGGGCTAATGGGGTCAAGAAGGATGTCAAAGTGTAGATCGGGACACCTAGAAGCCAATTCAAGTGGTTTGGTTGAGATCCAATGGTTGGATCTTACTAGATCTAGGTTTTTAAGTGATGACCAAAGGTGGACCACAATTCCTTAAAACAAGGAATGCAATCCCCAAGGTAGATCGGGACAAAAGGACAGTTTAGACCTAGGTTTCAAGGCATGGGCATTCCAAATCTCTGAAAATCTCAAACACCCACTTCCTAGAAGTGGACCAACTCAAAAAATCAAGGGGGTGCGACTTGCTCAAGGAGGGTCCAAAAGTGGGTTTTGGTGGACCAAAACAAGTCCAATGGCCACCAAAATGTAGATCCGGGATGTTAGTACCCCGATCTATGTTCCTTCAAAGTTTCAAGTAAATCCAATGGGTAGATCTTAGTAGATCTGAGTTTTAAGGTACCAAGAAGATCAAATGGGGGTTTCAACCCCTCAAAACATGGAGAGATGTCCACAAGGTAGTTTTCACCAAAGTAAGGATATGGGTATAGGTTATCAAGTGTCTAGATGTCAAATCAAGTGGGATCTCATATACCCATGTGCTAGATCATGCCCAACAAGCTTCTCTTAGGAAAATCGATTTAGGTTCAAGAAGGCTTTTTACATTGAAAAGTGTGTCAATTCTTAGCCAATCACCACCAAACTATAGATCCAACTAGGGGTGGATGCTATAGAGGTGGGTTTTCAATATCTTTTCAAAAGGAGGGCTAGATCTAAGTAGATCTAAGAAATACCAAAAACAAGGGTTTTAATTTGATTAGGGTTTTTATGATCTAGAAATTATGGAAGATTCAAGGAAGAGAAGATCATACCTCTTGGGACATACCTGGATGAAGAGATGAATGCTAGTTGAGACGAGGATTACTTTGCCAAAGATCAAATGGAGAATTGTTGAAGCCCTCTTGCCAAATCGATTTTTCCAAGCCACATGAGATTCCTTCTAACCTGTCAAGCCAAGGAGCAAAGCATCAATTAGTTTAACAAATTGAAGGTAGATGCAAACAAGAGAGAGAAAAACATAGAATAGTTGACACAAAGGCAAAACCACTCCCTGTCAAACCCAAAACGACTTCTTCCAAGCTTGAAGGGCAAGCCTCCCCACCAATTCGCACTTGTCAAAGTCGCCCTCTCAACCTGCAAATAAAGTATGGCAAATACGCAAGATAGCTACAAAAGATCCTCCAGTGCAATGGACAATAGCATTTACAATCGAAACAACCAACATCCACTCCAATCCAAGCATGTACTCCAAAAGATAGAAATTTTATTCCAAGAGCCAAGAGCCAAAAATCTCTAGATGAATTTTACAATGAGGGGGTCTCCTCCTTATATAGGATAATAAAGACCAAAACCCTATACCACTCTACAATACTACATCAAATGAGTGGTTGAGATTATAAGATCTCATCATACAATCAATGGCTAGGATGACCCATGACATGATATCACATGGATCACTCAACATAACAATAGCGCCCTCACTAAATGGTACAATGGAGGGTGACGTCATCCCACAAGAGGGGTATAAAGTACAATAATCCACCTCATGATGACTAGGACATGATAAAATAAGCACATGGTGGGGCTAGGAGGTATAAATCCTTGCTAGCTCACCCCAAGGCACAATAAAATAATAAAATATGTCCAATATAATGACAATGACCAAAACCGTCCTCAGAATCCATGACAGTCGAGCAGTAAATGTCCTCCTGTGATCAATCTGGAGATACCCACATGGTGAAAACTGACTGGAAGATAGTGAGATCACCCTGGAAGACCTCTGTGAAAACCAAATGCCAAAACCTTGCCTCAATTGCCCAAATCGATTTCCTCAGTGACCACTTTATCCCATTTTTTAACTGCCTCGGGAACTGTGAAAGTGACAAAACTGCCTCCTAGGGTGCTAGCGCTGTCAATCTGAGCCCACCAGGCTCTCCGGGAGGGGGGATAAATGGTAATAACAAGTGGCTGGACCACCCCCTCCATCATCAGCGCCCTAGGTGAACTGGCCTCTCGGGGCCCCTGCTGCTCAGGCTGGGAAATCAGCCCCAAATCTGGTCAACAAGTGTAAAACTGCATCAATCACTGTCAGAAGTGCCCGGAACTGAAAGATAAGTGTCTCATTGGATCCAGAAGACCCAAATCACACCCTGGGTTGCCCTAATGGGCCAGCTGTAGGGTCCACCATATATGGACAATGTATAATCTGCTGATCTGAAATAATAATAACCTGCTGAACTGGATCAAACATCATCTGTATCATATGTCCATCATATGATATCATCATCAAACATGTGGGACCATCAATCATCATCAATAATCATCCATACATGGTCCACATCATCACGGATCCCAAGAATATATAATCAAGGATAAATCACATCAGTAGATTAAGACAATGTTTCACTAATCATTCCCACAGCTAAGCTCAAAGTATAAATTCCATTCAGTGGCATTAATCAAGTTAACATATTCCGTGGTTATATAAAATTACTTGCACCATAGTTCAAATGACAAACTCACCCATTGGACATGGTCAAACTGCTAGTGAAGGATGAAGGCTAGGAGCAAGGTTGGGCCAAGGGTTTGACTTATCTAACTTAACTCAAAAATACTTTGGACTGGGAAAAGGGGGAAGCTACAAACTCTGTGCTGGACAAAAGAACACGGGGGATGGCTGTGCCTCACAAATGGATAAGTTGTTTAGAGAGTGTTTATTCAACTTAGGCATCATGTCTACATCAAGTTGATCCAGGTTCATTAGGATCATTCAATTTCATTTCCATGGCCTTTTTGGCCTACATAACCCTTCGGATTTCAGATGTGCTGAGAAGCACAACTAGTTGCAGCTTGCATCCAGGGCATGTTTTTCATATATTTATACAAGGTCAGCAATTGTTTAGATATAGCTTTTAAGAACTATTGCTTTTTTTGGACCTTTATTATACTCTTCGAGGAGTATTTTTAGCTTTTCATTGCTCTTGCCCTTTTTTGTTTCCATGGGCGAATTTATTTAGTTTCCACAGGTAGAACATGAGCTTTCAGTTTTAGCCAACAACATCTCAAGTGACTAGGGGGAGTTCGAGCCAAGGCCTACAATCCAACTCACCAAAGGCAAGTTCTGTCACCAACTCAGAGCCGAGACACTGAATAAACAGGGATGCGGTCCAAACACAGAGGTAGAAAAATGGGGAAGTCCTCAGTATCAGAAAGTCAAATGAGACATGTCAGGGTTTAAAGTCAAACAGGAAGGTCATGTATGGATGGAGACAAGTGAATATGGAGCCTACACTAGCAGACAACTGGTGTCGGTGGAAAGACCATGTCTATGTAAGGTGAAATACCAGTAAGTTTTGTTAGATGACCTAAAAGTGCAAGCAATTGTCCATTTTATGATTTACAGTTCATTTTAAATAGTTTGCCACATCAGGAATAATATACCAAGCACATGCCATGATCATGACTAAATCAACAAGATAATAATCCACAGTCAGTGAGCACATATCCATAAATCATACAACATCATCATAATAATCATCATCATGCATCATCTGAAACACTGCTGCAATATATCTCTAGGCACTGAACTGAAACTGTAATGGGATAAGTGGTCACATCAGTCATCAAATCTGAACTCTCAAGGCTCAGCCTTGACACAAGGTCATAAAATCTGAATAATGTACTGCTCTGATCATGAGTGATCCAATATGTATAGCCATGCTCTGGAAAAAATGTAGGCTCTGGAATGTGCAGATATCTGCTGTACAAGAATAGTAGCCCTGCTACTATGGTGTGATAACAGATGTGATAATAGTAGCTATTCCCCAAAATGTGAAAGCCCTCCAGTCATTTAATGGTCAGATAAACTTTATCAGGAGGTTCATTCCTAACTTAGCGGAATTAATGAAGCCATTACAAGAACTGCTAAAAAAGGATGCAAAGTTTCAATGGACAAGTGAATGAAATGAAGCCTTCAAATGTATCAAAGATAATATCTCCAGATCCCTTGTGCTAATCAGTCTCGACTACTCAAAGGAGTTTCATATTTTCTCATTCGCATCAGAAAATACAATCGCAGGAGTCTTACTCCAGAAGAATAATGAAAGTCATGAGCAACCAATAGCTTTTATGAGCAGAGCATTGCAAAACTCTTAATTAAAGTAGACTTCCATGGAGAAGCAAGCTTATGCTCTCATCAAATCCCTAAAGCATTTCAAGATGTATATTGGCTACTCAAGAATAATTGGCTATGTCCCTCATTCCGCGGTTAAGGATATCTTGTCACAACAAGATTTCCTAGGAATAAGGGGAAAGTGGGTCTCTAAAATCCAAGAGTATGACTTAGAGATCAGACCCACAAAGTTAATAAAGGGATAGGGACTAGCCAAAATGCTAACTTAGAGCAACGAAGAGGCCTTAGGGATGGTGTGTCAAACCAACGTTTCAGAGCCAGTTATGTTGAAAGAGCTTCAACGTTTAAGTCAACAACAGTGGTAAGTAGATATAATTCATCTTCTCCTCAACTTTGATTGCCTTGAACATCTAGTAGGTCATAAAAGAAGGACCTTAAGGTTAAAATCTACTAGATACTGCATCACTCAAGATGGATTGGGATGGAGGAATCTTGATGGATTAATTCTTAGATGTGTCGATGAGCCGGATTCCAGAAAGATTCTAGCAAAGTTTCATTCAAAATTTTGTGGAGGGCATTATGCAGCAAACACGACATCCCACAAAATCCTTAGAGCAACTTACTACTGGCCTACTCTATTTGCAAATGTACATAAGTTTGTCAGATCTTGCCTCTAGTGTCAGTTATTCACTCGGAAGCAAAAGTTGGCAGTCTTACCTTTAAAGCCAGTAGTTCTTCAAGCCCCTTTCCAGCAATGGGGTCTTGATTTTATCGGCCAGTTCAAGGAGAATTCAAGCAATGGTCATACTTGGATCCTTGCTACTATTGATTATTTCACCAAGTGGGTGGAGGCCATCCCCACCACAGATGCAATTGATAAAGTAGTTATGAATTTCCTAGAAAATCAAATCATAGATAGATTCAGGGTTCCAACAAAGATAACAACTGATAATGCCCAAGCATTCAACTCAATAGACTTTTCATCTTTCTGTTTCAAATATGGTATTGTCTTATCTCACTCATCCAACTACTATCCCCAAGGGAATGGCTTAGTTGAATCAAGTAACAAAAACTTGATGAACATATTGAAGAAAACAATGAGAAAGAACAAGAAGTCTTGGGATAGCAAGATCAAGTTTGCACTTTGGGTGGATTGAATAACATAAAAGTATACAACATGAAAGACTCCTTTTGAGCTGGTGTACGGTTTGAAAGTCTCCGTGCCCATCTACCTTCAGTTGCCAGTGTATCGGATGCTTCATGATTATGATCCAAAAGATGATGCTATGCAGAACATAATAGAGCAGATAATGAAGTTAAATGAGAACAGGTGGAAAGCTTTAGACCAAAGCATCAGAAATCAAGAGATGGCTAAGAAGACTTTCGACAGATTTGCTAGGCCAAGAGATTTCAGGCAGGAGATTGGGTACTGTTGTGGGATAAAAGAAGAGAATCTAGGAAAGCATGGAAAGTTTGACAACATTTGGATGGGACCATACGTAGTATTGGAGCCAGTAGGGGCCAACTCATTTTTCCTTTGCACGATGGACATAGAAAGATTAATCCTTCCAGTCAATGGTCGATATCTCAAGTTGTTCTTCAATGATGATAATTAGTGCCCATGGGGGCATTCTTGTAGCAGGGCCATTTCTAAACCTTTGCCTTGCAATTTTTTCAAATTATTTCTTTTATACAATAGTTTTATTATGCTCTATGTATATTATTGATGTATTATAGTTTCACTTATGTACATTAATTTTATTTTTTCAATGTACATTAGTTATGCAGCTTATGTTTCATTTGGTAAAATGTGTGGATACTGATCCAATCTAGTTTTTGTGCAGGAACTAGAGATTCTCAGGCTCTTGCACACTCTCTTTGATTGAGAAAATCAAGAGTGAGTGTGTGTCCCACAGTTGGAGCTAGATGTTACTAGCTAAGTTGCACTTAGATGGTTTCAAGTGAGCCTGCGAAGATAGAGCAAGTTTACTTGTTTGATTTCAGAAGATCAAAAGTCCTAGCAGGCCACCTTGGCCCTTTTCAATAAAATTCACATGTCCATGCCCTGCGGGGATTTGTAATAAAGTGTCATAGCATGATGGTTTTGTAAAAGACTTGGCTTCCGTAGACTTAGGAATCAATCCGGGTATTCCAAGGTGTTTTTTCCCTTGCCAATTATACTGTGTTTGTCAACAAAGTATAATTGTCGAGTTTTTCACCTTACTCCTCCAAAGTTGGAATATTTGTCTTGGTCCCTGAGCCTTAGGAGGTTATTAAAGTTTAAGTGTCAATGTTTATTACAATGCTAGGCATTAGTATTGAGTCGTATGGACATGTGCTAGTTCCCCCTAAGTTTTTTTTATGTTTCGCAATTTTTTTTTCTATAAACTTAGAGTATTTTTTAATAGTTTAATTGGAAAAATAAAAAATGTAATAAAAGTGTGGTTAGGAGGTGAAATTCACCATGGGGGTGCTCGTTTTCTAACTCGGAGCACCCATAAAACCCCTAAACCCACTTTCCTAGGAAAGAATGCCTCCTTCTTGGAGGCATTCTTTCCTATCCTTATCATTTTAGGAGAGATAACCGAACCTATATTTACCTCAATCACCTCGTGGGATGCGCCCTCATTCCTTTGGCTGCCACAACATACCAATCAAACTTGCCATGTGGGAAATTTTCCCTCAATCAAGAAATGCACCTGTCTAATCATGGAATGCGCCCCCCTTTGATAGAGATCCAATTCTCCAACGAATCAATCAATAGATTGCTCAATATTGCCTTGGATTTGATTGCCAATCATCGGAGATAAGGATCCAACAAACTTCCTTAATCAGTGAGATCTCAAGTTTGACTTTATTATTTCTTTTTTGGCCATTTAATTGGTCTTTTTGGCCTTTTTCGAGTAAATATTATTTTCGAAGATAAATGTTCACTCGAAACTTAGGAAAAGAGGGTTTATGGGTTTAATGGGTGCTCTGGCTTAGAAAACGAGTATCCCTTTGATAGAGATCCAATTCTCCAACGAATCAATCAATAGATTGCTCAATATTGCCTTGGATTTGATTGCCAATCATTGGAGATAAGGATCCAACAAACTTCCTTAATCAGTGGGATCTCAAGTTTGACTTTATTATTTCTTTTTTGGCCATTTAATTGGTCTTTTTGGCCTTTTTCGAGTAAATATTATTTTCGAAGATAAATGTTCACTTGAAACTTAGGAAAAGAGGGTTTATGGGTTTAATGGGTGCTTTGGCTTAGAAAACGAGTATCCCATTGAAAAATTTCACCCACAAACCACATTTTTATTACATTTTTAATTTTCCTAATTAAACTATTAAAAAATAGCTTGATTTTACGAGAAAATTTATTTTTCTCGAAACTTCAAAAAAACTTAAGGAGGACCTAGTGCATGTCCATATGACTCAATAAAAGTGACTAGCATGGTAATATACATAGACACCTAGACTTTAACAACCTCCCAAGGTTTAAACACCAAGGCAGAAACTCTAGCTTTGGAGGGGTGAGTGAAAAACTTAGAAATTATACATCGCTGAAAAAAATGCATAATTACCAAGGAAAAAACACTCTAGAGTAATGTATTGATGCCTAAGTCTCAGTCAGGCAAGTCTTTTACAAAAATTCATCATGCTATGTCAACTTATTACAACTCCTCGTAGGGTATAAACATGCAAAAATTTAGAAAAGGGGCCAAAATTTGGCTTGATGGACCTCGGAACACTGATAACGAACAATTGGATTGTTCAAGTCTTCGATGGTTCACTCGGAATCCACAAAGTGCAATTTTAGTGGATAACATGCCCTACCTTCTAAGTGCTATTTTGGAGGTTGTTACTAAAGAACTCCATTATTACATTGAGCGTAGCTAGGTGCTCTACAACCCATTATGGGTGAGATGTTGTCATGTACGTATAGTATGTGATAACAAAAAAAATAAAATAAAGCTATTAGGTAGTGTATGTCGGCTCAATTTTAAGTTTTACACAAAAGTTAGAAAAATTAAAACTAACATAGATCCATCTTAAACCTAGATCTATTAAGCACCAAGAGGGATCAAATTTCTAGAGGTGTAATTTTTTTTTCAAATCATGAAAAAAACTTACACCTAAAGAAATTTGATCCCTCTCGGTGCTTGATAGATCTGGATTTAAGATGGATCTATGTTGGTTTTATTATTGCTGAATTGTCTCATGGAGTTTGTTACATGAAAGCATTATAATATTGTTTTCCTTGATGTACATTATTGTTTCTTCTAGGAGAAGAAAGTGGATCTCAACAACTCATTGCTATTTTTAGTAATGAGATTGTTGAGGAGGTTGGAATTGTAATATTTTATTGTATTCCTTGGAGAACTAATGGGTCTAGGAAAACAATTATTACTTGTTTATCATAAAAGGAGATGGAGCTCACTGTATTTAAAGTGAAGATCTCTTCATTTGAGGGGATGGCTTGATTTGGAGAGCTCTCCACTTTGAGCATTTGTTGAATATCTTGAACAATGGAAGGTTAGAGGCTTTTACTATTGCGGCATATGTATTGGATTTGGGTTTATATCACTGAAAACACACGTTGGAGATCACTTGCATCAAATGTATTGGATGGCTGAAATATGGGTAGTATCTTTCCTTTTTTAAGAAGACCATATTTGTGGTTTATTCCCTCTTATTTGTCTTTGTGTCTATGGCCGGTAATATAATGTTGCATCATTTATCTTCATTTGAATTTGCTTCCATATTCATGATACATATTGTCCATTTGTAGACACACTCTCATATTTTCCTTGTCAAGAATTCCTATAAGTAATTTTCTGTGTTTGTGTGGACAGCAAGATAGGTTTGTTTCTAGATCCTTCATTATGTCTATATTCACTCTTCATCTCATGTATTTTTCCCTTTAGTGGTTGATTCAAATACCTCATTTTCCCAATAGATAGGCACTAGGTGTGATCCACCCATCACTTTGTTACTTTCCTATCTGACCACTCTTTGTTTTGCTAAAGCCACTCTTCATTTTTCATCTTGAGCTCAAATGCCTAAGATTTAGATATCCTAAGTTTGGGAATTATTCAATAACACTATTAAGCACCACATAATGTTAATGCTAAAACATTAACACCTAATGCTTAAATAAACATGAACTCCTAACAATAGCCACAACGATGTTATAACTTATGTAAGCATCTAGTGCCTCTCTGTGTTCATTGCATTGTGAAGTGGAACGATCTCCACAATAATTAGTTCACAGTTTGTCATTCTACTTTAACAACATTAAAAAATCCCCGACATTTTTCCATAGTCTCTCTCCAATCACAATATGTTGATGGAATTCACTAAAAGAAATCTATATTGTCTTGGTCTCTTACTTACTGGAATTATTGAACAATCTTCTTTGAAATAATGCAACATTACATAACTTTTCAAGCAGGAAGTTCTCACAGCATTATTCCAAGATTTTGGAAGTCATACTTCACAAGCAACTGTTTATGTTCCAGTCTTTCTTAAACTTAAAAGAATAATTTTATGATGACCTTCAGTTTGAATGTCTTTGACAGAAACAGCAAGCAGCTTATGTAAAGAACCAAAACCCTGGTATAGATATGGCATTTGCTTGCATCTGATGTACTTTAACAGTTTAACTAGTTAAGGTTGTGTATGTGTCGATATTACACATTGGAACTCGTACTGTCTTTAGCTTAAACTATAGAGGACATATGCCACATTTGATTGAATTGTTTCTACTGCAAGCACATGCGACACTTCCTTTTCAAATTGGTGTCCTCATTTGGCAGGGTTCCAATGTTTGAGTGCGAATTCAATCTTTCGATCTTTCATTTGAATCTTTATATGATCTAAAAAAGTATGCTTTGACTTGTTTTTGATTTGGTTGCAGATATTGGTGTTTCTCCTGAGGAGGCATTGGACATTTTAAAAGTTGCGTGGCGTACAAAAGGGGTAGATGGGAATTCTCCCATGGGTGGTAACCTTCTTGCTGGTAGAGCATCATCCTTGCTTCTTATAGTTTAGTCTACAATCTTTTGGCTTAGAAACATTCTTTATACTTTTCCTATAATCAATGTAGATCCATCTTAACTTTGGATCTATTAAGCACCAAGAGGGCTAAAAGAACTATTGTGATTCAACTCTCTCAGTGCTTAGATCCCAGGTTAAGATGGATTTATAGTGTGCTATTTTTAAATATATAGATTTGTGAATCGTTATTATGTAGCCTACATTTCAGTGTATTTTATTTTTATATATAAAGATTTGTGAATGATTATTATTTAGCCCACATTTCAGTTTCTTCATCTTCCAATAGCTGATTTGAATTCATTTTCGTAGTCTTATTTTAAAGATTTGTGAATGATTATTAATTAGGCCACATTAGATTTATTATTACTATATCTTTAGTTTTATATAATATATTATATTGACAGACATTGGTGATGTAAGCATTACGGACAATGGGAGTCGGGACAGACATTACAATCTCTTCAATACTATGCTGTAGATACACCTCGCTTCTCTTGGTACAAGCAACAAGTACAATAATGTTGTGTATTTTATGCACAAGCTTATTTTGGGTTTATACATGAATAATGTGTTTTCTATCTCTCAAAACAAGTCTACCACTATGTGATAGATTATGGAGTAAAGAACATATAGGCTGTAATATAAAATGTTTATTTCCAACTTTGGAAATTGCTGGTGTTGCACAATTTAAAGTATCATGAACTTAAAAAAGAATCGATTAGAAGAAGAGCAGACTTAACTGATTAGGGACATGTTGCCGCCGGATTTAGCACACTTGGTTAACGCAGCAGAAATCCATGCTACTGCTCGGTGTGCCCTTGGGGGCAAGTCTCGAGTCAAGGCTGTCACTTGATCTTGACTCCTCCATTTAGGCAAAACTCCCAACGAAGCCAAAGGGGGTAGTCTCTAAGGAATGTTTCTAAGGTTGTTAGAGTTTCCATGAAGTAGTTTTTATGTTTTTAGGAGTTGTTTTTGGGTAATGATTAAAAAGGTTCCAAGATATTTTTGCAACAAGAGTTAAAGATGCTTTCACCAACATAAATTGAAATACTGTAAAAAATAGATGCACGATACTTGAGATTGATAATAAGCAAATAAGAAGTGCAAAGGACCAGTGCCTTATGGAGTCGATACAGTATAATAAATGATGTCGAATGCAAGGGAAATGTTGTGCAAATGTCTCTTGGTAAATTTTAGTTTATTATGATATGAATCTTGTTTAGGGAAAAAGGGGAAACTCCCGAGATACCATGAGGTACAGGGAGGAATGTCCGGAAATTTAGAAATCGGTGGCTCCGTACAAGGACATGTGGGCTGGAACGGAGTCTCGAGAGCGGTGTTCAACACTACACCAGCAAGGATGTAGTCTAACTAGTGCTCTGAGGTCTCTTCCCAGTGGTTCTTGCGTCCCTAGGCAGAATTTCCCCACACGAAGTCTAACCGAAGTGTCGGATTTTCACTTTTTTAAAAGGGAGGTTGATTTTATTAATGAGTATTAAGTTAAGTGTGAAAAGTTTAAGTAGTGCTTCCAACTGCTTTTGGTATCCCTCTACTTAGACGAACTGCTGGTGGGCAGAGCATACGCAATGTAGGAAAATAGTTTATTCCAATTGAAGAAAGAGGACCATTGTGCTCTCCGATAGAGAGTGCTCTTGACCTGCTTTTCAACGAGGTTCAAGAGACTTTGGATTCCTTTTATTAAACAATTGTATTGTGGAAAGTAAAAATGCAAAACTGAAAGATATAACTCACCAAGTTTATGCGTCACTTTCTGATCAACCACCACTAATCGACGATGCCTTTAGGTGGTGGTGAGGTCATACTTTGTGGTGATGAAACCGGTTTTATTTCTAAGTTTACTTTTGCAAATAAAATGAAAATTAAAGTATACACCCTGCACTTCCAAAGTGAGTGTGTGAAGGTTGTGGAGATAGAAAAAATCAAATCTAAAAAATTTGACAAAATGCGAATCCCCCCAGGGGGGATGGGGTGTGGGCGCTGAGTATCCCACTGCTTTCGTTTAATATTTTTTACAATTTTGCTTAAAGGAAAATGCCTCTTAGTCCTTTTAGACATGGATCTAAGGGCTTACAATCATGGAATTGAGAAACTAGAAGAAAAAGGTCTTGGAAAGCCCTTTTTGGTGTTTTCTGGTGAAAAATGACTAGAGTTTCTTCCTCTTTTCTTATGGACCTGCTAAAAACAAGCAAACAAATTTTATTAGAATGTGATGGGAATGAATTTAAACAAATAAAAAAAATTGATTTTTTTTTTTGTACTTGGAAAAAATTTGAATTTTTTAAAGCATGCAAGTACAAAAATCAGATCTAGATCTACTAATGAGTATGCTTTATGAATGTAAATGTCTAGATCTGCTAAGAATGCCTAAAAATATCAGATTTGAAAATGAATGGTAGAATGATAGCTCTAGATCTAATATTTTAAGCATGAAACAAAATTGCAAGGGAGAGAAACTTTGTAGAAATGGAGATGGATGAGGCTTTTAGATCCCAATGCTCTTGTCTCTTGCAAATGTCTTTGAGAGATCTGTGCAATACACTTGTGTTAGATAAAATATGGCTGCCCAAGAAGAGGAAGAATGTAAAGCTTTGATTCAGAGATCACTACTCCCTTTGAATCACCCTGAGACCTCAAGCGGTTTGAGTCTCGATATCAATACATGCTCATAAAGATATAAACTCAACAACTAGATCTCTTTACCAAAGCTGAAAATACATGCAATCACACATAAACACTGGATATACCCTGGAAAGCCCACACGGGGAAAACCAACAATCTTTGGGGCTATCTTCTCTCTCGAGCCCAGAGCATATATATAAATATAGACAAGTACAATACAGGATTACCTCAGAAGTAACTCAATCCCTGAACCGAACAAACTCTAGATCTGCATGCATCAACTGATGCATGCACTGAAAGAATGAGCCCTAACTGATAAACTGGATCTGATTATCTCTGCAAGTGCCTTTGACTGATTTGTTTCTCTCTATCCTCTGCTCTGATCTGCTCTGCAATTGAAGAAGTCTAACTGCTGAAGACGTCCTCCTCTGCATGCACAAGTGTGCCCTCCCTCAAGTCAAGAATCGCTCGTATGAAATCAGATCTCAGCAGATCTGATCTCTGATTGTTACAGATCTTCCTCAATCTCTGAGACGAAGATACTCTGCAAGTTACAGACACTCAACTGCTCAACCGGTTGCACTTCCTCCTCCTCAAAGAATGCGCCCTCTTTCCCAAGGAAAGTCGCCCACCTCTCAACTGATCTATCTCATATCAATAATCTTAGTGAATGAGAGAGACACCTTCTGTCTCCTTATAACAACTCACATAAAATTTAGGTTTACCAAAAACCTAAAAGTAGGTGCATGCATGCAAACCCTTGCATGCATTTCTCCCAAATATTTTCTTGGTTAACATTTTACCACTCCCTCTTAACCAGAAAAGGGGTCTGCACAACTCCCATCTTCTCCCTGAAGTACTCGAACTTATTCTTCCTCAAGGACTTTGTCAAAATGCTTGCAACCTGCCCATCTGTGGAAATGTACTGGAGCTCAACTGCTCCCTTCTGAACATGATCATGAATGAAGTGATATCTGATCTCAATGTGTTTGGATCGATCATGAAACATTGGATTCTCAGAGAGTTTGATGCAACTCTGATTGTCACAGTGAATCACCTTAGGATCCAATCGCTGATCAAATAGACTTACCAACATCTTGTGAAGCCAGATGGCTTCGCAATTGGCTAAACTAGCTGCCATATATTCTGCCTCAGTAGAACTCAATGCAACGAACTTCTGCTTCCTGCTGAACCACGACACAACTGTTGAACCTAAGTTGAAGCAACACTCGGAGGTGCTTTTTCTGTCACCTGCATTACCTTCCCAGTCTGAATTTGTGAACCCAACAAGCTGAACTTCTCTCTGCCTCACATAGTTCAGCCCATACTTTGCTGTTCCATTGATGTATCTCAGAACATGTTTTGCGGCCACCCAGTGCACATCTCTAGGTTCTACCATGTACTGACTCAAGGTGTCGACTGCAAAACTCAAATCTGGTCTGGTGTTGACCAAATACATCAAGGAACTAATGAGTTGACGGTACCTAGTGGAATCAACCAACTTGCTCTCAGAAGCCACTTGCTTCTTCTAGTTGGTTGTCATAGGGGTAGTCATGGGCTTGCAATCTTGCATCCGAAATCTCTTCAGTATGTCCATTGCATACTTGCCCTGACTGAGGAAGATATGCCCATCCTCCTGCCAGACTTCCATTCCTAGGAAGTAATGCATCAATCCTATATCCTTCATCTCAAACTTAGATGCAAGGTCCTCCTTGCAATCACTGATGAGTTTCTCTGCCCTTGTGATAAACAAGTCATCTACATAAAGCACAAGGATGAGCGGATCCCCTTTCACTACGAGGAAGTAGAGATTTGGATCTGCTTCACTTTTCTGAAACCCTAGCTGCTGTAAATAGGTATCTATCCTAGAATACCAAGCTCTAGGTGCCTGATTTAAGCTGTATAGGGCTTTCTTCAATTTGCATACATGAGACTCTCTCCCAAGTACCTCGAAACCCTCTGTCTGCTCAATGTAGACCTCCTCCTTTATGAGTCCATTTAGGAAGGCTGTCTTGACATCCATTTGGTGAATCTTCCATCCCATTTCTGCTGCAACAGAAATCACAGTCCTGATGGAAGAATACCTGGCTACTGGAGCAAATGTCTCATCATAGTCAACTCCCTCTATCTATGAAAATCCTCTAGCCACATATTGGCTTTGTACTTCTCAATGTTGCCATCTGCAGCATATTTAATTTTGTAGAGCTATCTGGAGGTGATCACAGATTTTCCCTCTGGTTTGGGTACAACTTCCCAGACATCATTCTTCATGATGGAAGCATACTCTTCCAACATGGCATATCTCCAGGCCTACTGACCTGTTGCGTGTTTATAAGAGGATGGCTCAGACTCACTGATATTGCTTACTAGAGCTAAGTAACTGCAAAATCTCTGTGGAGCCTTCCTTTCTCTTACATCTTTCTTGGGAGTTCCTATTGCTTGAGCGTCCTTCAAGGTATCTTGAAGCCACTTAGGATTCCTCTTCCCTGAAGTGACATCCTGTGAGGAGAACTCCTCATCCTCGTCCCAAGAACCTGTATGAGGATGAGTACCTCCAATAGAGGTGGCCGTAGTCATCAATCTTGTAGCTCGAGAACCTCTAACCTGGGACCCTGATCTTGGTTGATCACCAATTTGAGATCCTGTGCCAGTTCCTGCTCTTGTGCCTGTGGAGCTCGTAACCTGTGCATCTGTCACTCCAGACACCTAGGACCCTGTTGGTCGCTGAGCAGTACTTTGAATTGTGTCATGTAGGGATGTAGCAACTTGCTGTTTTCCCTTCTCTGACTCACATGACTTTCGAAAGGCCCGATCCTGCTCGAACTTCACATCCCACCTCACAACAGTCTTCTTGAGAGCAAGGATGTAAATGTGATAGGCTTTCGAAGTCTCATCATACCCAACAAGGATTCCCCTTTTTGCTGTGGGCTCCAGCTTGGTCCTTTTCTCTGAAGGAACATGAGAGTAGGTAAGGCATCCAAAAATCCTAAAGTGCCCAACTTCAGGTTTCTTTCCAGAGAAAGCCTCCTCAGGGGTCTTGCCCCCCAATGCCTTATGAGGGATCCTATTCTGGATGTAAGCTGCAGTGTTGCATGCTTCAACCCAAAGAAAAAATGACAATCCCTGATCATGCAACATGGATCTAGCTGCTCCAACAATGGCCCTGTTCTTCCTCTCAGCCACCCCATTCTGTTGAGGTGTATAAGGTACAGTCAACTGCCTCTTGATGCCTTCCTGAGTGAAAAAATTATTGAACTCATTGGAGGTGTACTCTCCCCCATTATCTGATCTGAAGGTCTTAATCTTCCTTTCTGCTTGTTTTTCCACAAGAGCCTTGTACTCTTGAAACTTCTACAAAACTTCCTTTGACTCTTTGCTCTTCAAGAAGTAGATCCAGGTTTTCCTGGAATAGTCATCAATGAAAGACACATAGTACTTGTATCCTTTCAGTGATGTAGTGGACATCGGACCACAGAGGTCAAAATGAATCAAATCAAGAGCTCCTGTAGCTCTGTTATCACTCTTTGGAAAAGCTGTCTTGACGTACTTCCCGAGAGAACACCCCTTGCACACATCAGTGTGCTCAATGTTGAACTCATGTACTCCTGTCACAATCTCCCTCAGAATCTTTAGGGCAGGATGGTGTAGATGAGTCATCCTCCTGTGCCAAAGCTCACAGGTGTCACACCCCTCATCTCGGCTACTATGACTTAGGGCATGATGAAGTTGAAAGTTCAATTTGTATAGCTTCCCACTGCGGACTCCAATCCTCTCAGCTGAGGTAACATTGGATCCCTTGGGATGAACCTGCACATTTCCATCTCTCAACATCGCCCACAATCCTCGATCTTCAATAGTAGATACGGAGATCAAGTTTTTCTTAAGACCTGGGACGTATAGAACATCACGAACTCTCATTTGTTCTCCAGAGTCTTTCTGGAAAGACAGTTCCTCGTCCTACTGCCTTGACCGTAGAGTTGTCTCCCAGGACAATCTCAAGATCTATTCCATCCTATGCTAGGTTAGAAAAGTATCCTCGAACACCTGTCATATGACTAGAAGCTCCACTGTCTATGTACTATACACTAGAAGTGGAGGCCATCAATGATTGACAGGTGTTAAGAGCCATCTCCCTGTCAATCCCATCGGTAGCACACTCATCAATATCTATAGCGGAGCAAGAAGTGCAAACAATTTGATCCTCCTCCATGCTAGTGATCCTAGATCTGATACTGCAGCTGCAAATCTGAGTGTGATTGCTCTCCCCGACCCTTACCAGGGCTCTGATACCATGTAAAGCTTTGATTAAGAGATCACTACTCCCTATGAATCACCCTGAGACCTCAAGCGGTTTGAGTCTCGATATCAATACATGCTCATACAGATATAAACTCAACAACTGAAAATACATGCAATCACACATAAACACTGGATATACCCTGGAAACCCCAAACGGGGAAAACCAACAATTTGTGGGGCCATCTTCTCTCTCGAGCCCAGAGCATATATATAAATATAGACAAGTACAATACAGGATTACCTCAGAAGTAACTCAATCCTTGAACTGAACAAACTGTAGATCTGCATGCATCAACTGATGCATGCACTGGAAGAATGAGCCCTAATTGGTAAACTGGATCTGAGTATCTCTGCAAGTGCCTCTGACTGATCTGTCTCTCTCTATCCTCTGCTTTGATCTGGTTTGCAACTGAAGAAGTCTAACTGCTGAAGACGTCCTCCTCTGCATGCACAAGTGCGCCCTCCCTCAAGTCAAGAATCGCTCGTATGAAATCAGATCTCAGCAGATCTGAGCTCTGATTGTTATAGATCTTTCTCAATCTCTGAGACGAAGATACTCTGCATGCTATAGACACTCAACTGCTCAACCGGTTGCGGTACGAGCTTCCGCCTCCTCAAAGAATGCGCCCTCCTTCCCAAGGAAAGTTGCCCACCTCTCAACTGATCTATCTCAGATTAGTCATCTCAGTGAATGAGACACCTTCTGTCTCCTTATATCAACTCACAAAAAATTTAGGTTTACCAAAAACCTAAAAGTAGGTTCATGCAAAACTCACTTTTGCATGCATGCATGCAAACCCTTGCATGCATTTCTCCCAAAGATTTTTCTGGTTAACATTTTAACAAAGAACAACCGAATTCTTAATCCCCTTGAGCTTTATATCTGCAGCTAAATAACACCAAAACTTGTAATACAAAATGTGAGACTTAGTGTGTTAGAATAAAATGAAATAGAATGAATCTAAGTATAACCAAATACAGTTGATTACATTCAAATCTCCTATTATCTAAGCACAAACAAACAACTTATCAACAGTAAATGTTTGCTTCTATACCAAATAGACTAGATCTACAAAATGAAAGCATGAAATAGCAAATGCAAAGCAACAATATCACCTCATGGACAAAACTCCAACACAAGATGCGCCCAATGGACCTCCAAAGTCTTTCAATATATTACTATATAGCAATAGTGTACAGAATAGCAGAGGTTCAATGCATCCATAGCAAAAGATGGAGCTTGACCTCTCTTTTATAGCCTCCAAGAGTGAAGTCGAATGCACGAGGAGAGGAGCGAGATGGTTGAGTGAGATGACAAGTGTGTGATGAGATCCATGATTTGATGCGTTGATCTCTCATTTTGGTTGGTGTGACTGTGAGGTGGTTGCCACCTCATGAGAGGGGCGCCCCTCATGCCTTGTAACCAACGCCCACTACCATAAGTTTCAACGCCCACTACCATAAGTTTCAACGCCCACCACCATGGAAAAATCGCCCACTACACAACTTTGAATGGAAGTGACGTCCATCACATGAAGGAGGGGCGACTTCCCAAATTAAAAATCAAACTTTGACTTTACATTTCACTAAGAAAATGATGCTTTAACAAACTAATGTATTCGCCCTCCTCATAATTAACTAATGCCACCCTTTCATATGAATTTTTTTATTCATTCTTGTCTTTTTATTTTTATTTTTGTCATGGTGTATTTTGGCTTTTTCTAACATTAAAATGCCATTTTGTCGCATTTTTAATGAAAAGTGCTCCCAGAGGCAACGTAATCGCCCGGAACTTGGAGAAAGTGGGCACTAGGGTGAAGAGGATAAGAGGATGCTCTGAGCGTCAAAACGAGCATCCCCACGCCAAAATCCGCCTCCAGACCACTCCTTTATTACATTTTGAAATTTTCTATTGAAACCATTAAAAATGGTCTAATTTACAGAAAAAATTATTTTTGCCGGAATCAACTCAAACTCCTAGGGGACCTAGTGCATGTCCATACGACTTATTACTGATGGCTAGCATGTAAAAATACATAGACACATAGGCTTTAATGACCCCCCTAAGATTGACCACCATGGAAAATACTCCAGCTTTGGAGGTATGAGTGAAAAACTCAGGAATTATATGCCACTGAAGTGCAACGCATAATTCCTGAGGAAAAAACACTCTAGAGTATCCCCTTGACGACAAACCCTAAGGTAGGCCGAGCTTTTTACAAAATAATCATGCTTAGACCAACTTATTACAATTCCCCCATGGGGGTCTGGACATGCAAAAAATTACAAAGGGCAAAAAATTTTGCCTGATGAACACTGAACTTTGGCAAATGAACAATAATATTGTTCAAGTCTTCTGTGGTTCACAAGTTGTCCACCATGGTGCAACTTCAGTGGACAACAAGACACATATGGACACATTCAAATATGGCATACAAATATGAGCATGATTTAATGATATAAGGTAAGATAAGGTAAATTTATTAATGTCCAATGAATGACGACAAAATTGGTAAACAGGACTCAAAAGTACAACAAGTGTGAATATATGATGGGAGTAAGAAAGCAACTCCTATCAGTGTTCTCCTATACACAAAGGAAGAGCTAACTAACTAGTCAATAGAAATAACATTAAAAGAAGTGTAGATATGAAACCATATAAAGTATACAATGCATATGCCAAGGTGTGATGGAACTAGAAATAGGATGAGGAGAGAGAGAAAGGAAGAAGAGGGCTCCCCATTAGAGTCATAAATCTTTGTGAATGGATCAATGCACTGCTTGATGATGTTGTTTGGAGAATATCTGGGGTTGAGGGCACTTCTTTGTAGAATATTGGGAGGAACCTTGGATCAAAGAGGTTTGTAACTCTTGGCATCCAAGGCTAAGGGAAGAATCTCCAAGTGAAAGATTGGTTGCTCAAGTGGACTTGGAGAGTGATACTCTATACAAAGTGAGTTTGGCTTTGGGACCTTCCAGCATTGCTCTATCTGTTGGCTTGGGGAGATCTAGAATTGGAGCTCCTGAAAAGTTTCGTGGACGCTAATCTGCGCATCTAACAGGGGGTGTTGAAAATAAGTCCAAGGTCTCATTCATCTAGTGTTTGAAGTGATCTTGGCCTTGTTGCCACAAAAACTAGCACCCTAAATGTAAGGACTCAAAGGGTTTTAGCTAAGTGAAACTATGGAATTAGGCTAGATCTACCGACAAAGATTAAGATTTAATACTTAGATCTAGTCAAAGAATGCATACTTAACAAACTAGCATTAGATCTTCTAAGAAAGAGACTAATGAGCTAAGCATGCAAAATTGTAACCAGAGAAAAATTGATTGAAATGATGAAGGAAAGAGAGAAGAAGGGAGCTGAAAGCTTGGGAACTTTGGGCCGTGGAGTCTGTTGGTGGACAACGAAGGGACTATGCTCTTTGAAAGTGCTTGGAAAGATGAAGGATTCAAACAAGATCAGCCACTCCTTCCAGCTAGGTGCCTGCATCTACTTAGAAATTCTTGCACAAAGAAAGGTTAAAAAAGAGCTATTGCCTGTAGCTGAAACTTAGAAAACATGCAATTAAACAAAATGTACATGCACCTCTAAGAGATCTACAACAAACATAACATAAGAGAATAATCAAACAAGAAATTCCCTTGCGTACTGGGAGGTAGCTCTCCTTGCAGGCCCACAGCTAACCAAACAAGTACAAGAAACCAACAAAACAAATTACCTCATAAGCAAAGCAATTGTCTTCCACACACAATGATGCCCGATGCCACAGGTTTGCCTCCAAAGCCTTTTATTATTCCAAGAAATATTACAAATTACAGGAGCAAAGCTTCAACAGTCTTCCGGTCCTTTGACCATGAGAAAGCAAAAGGCAATGCCTCGCTTAAATAGCCAAAAAGAGCCTAGGGGGGCACATTCTTCAAGGAGGAGTAGAGGGCGAGCTATCTTCAGAAGAGCAATGGATATGTTGGAATTAACACCAAGAGAGGGGTGCCACCTCTCATGAGGTAGGTGCCCTCTCTCACCTAAGTCGCCACCTCTAAAAATCAAGTGGATCCAATGGAGATATGTGCCCCCACCTGAGAGGGGCACCATCCTTTCACGAGTTAACTCGCCTTCACTTGGATTTAATGCCAATCACTCTGATTCGATCTTTAGTTAAGTTAGATTTCATCCTCAATCGAATCGCCACCATTGCAACTCAGTCTTTGGCATGTTCCCTCAAATTTTGGGATGTTGATTTTGACTTTATTATGTCTTTTTGGCCATTTATTTTGCCTTTTTGGCCATGTTACCAACTTTTTTGTACCATAGTTGGACTTCCGACGAGCCGCCATTTGAGGAACATGATTTAGGCTCATATCCAATGTATCAGAAGTTCCAGTTGTTGTTCCTAGCCAATTTTGGCTAGCCGGTTTTTTTTTTCAGTTGAAATGACCATGGCCCCACGGGGTTTGTAATAAGTGTGCTAGTAGGATTTTGAGTGGCTTGGTTCCCCATGACTTGGTTATCAACTAAGGTATTCCAAGGGAGTTTTTTGCCCTTGTCAATTATGCTTTTCCTATAGCCGAGCAATAATCGACAAGGTTTTCTCCCGCTTACTCCAAAGCTGGAATGCCCGATTTTGAAAATTGAGCCATGGGGGGTTATTAGAGTCCAACTGATGTATATAAGCCTACTAGACACCATGTATGTCTTAGATGGTCATTTCCTAGGGTCCACATCCAATAAAAACAATGTCCGAATTTTTTTACCGGACGTGTTGGACTTGTTATCACACCATAGTAGCAGGGCTACTATTCTTGTTCAGCAGATATATGCACATTCCAGAGCTTCCATTATTCCAGAGCATGGCTATATATTTTGGATCACTCATGATCAGAGCAGTATATTATTTAGACTTGGTGTCAAGGCTGAGCCTTGAGAGTTCAGATTTGATGACTGATGTGACCCTTTATCCCATACAGTTTTAGTTCAGTGCTTAGATGATGTATTGCAGCAGTGTTTCAGATGGTACATGATGTTTGTTATTATGATGATGTTGTATGATCTATGGATATGTTATCACTGACTGTGGATTATTATCTTGTTGATTTAGTCATGATCACAGCATGTGCTTGGTATATTATTCCTGATGTGGTAAATTGTTTAACATGAACTATAAATCATAAAATGGACAATTGCTTGCACATTTAGGTCATTTAACAAAACCCACTGGTTTTCCACCTTACATAGATATGGTCTTTCCTGACACCAGTTGTCTGCTAGTGTAGGCTTCATATTCACTTGACTCCATCCATACATGACATTCCTATTTGACTTTAAACCTTGACTTGTCTCATTTGACTTTCTGATACCGAGGACTTCCCCATTTTTCTACCTCTGTGTTTGGACCGCATCCTTGTATATTCAGTGTCTCGGCTCTAAGTTGGTGACAAAACTTGCCTTTGGTGAGTTGGATTGTAGGCCTAAATCATTCTGGTCGGTTGTCCCGATGTTTGGCATTGGCTCGAACTCCCCCTAGTCACTTGAGATGTTGTTGGCTAAAACTGAAAGCTCATGTTCTACCTATGGAAACTCATAAATTTGCCCATGGAAACAAAAAAAAGGGCAAGAGCGATGGACAGCTAAAAAAAAAATACTCCTCGAAGAGTATAAGAAAGGTCCAAAAAGCAATGGTTCTTAAAAGCTATATCTAAACAATTGTTGACCTTGTATGTATGAAACATGCCCTGGATGAAAGCTGCAACTAGTTGTGCTTATCAACACACATGAGATCCGAAGGGTTATGTAGGCCAAAAAGGCCATGAAATAAAGTTGAATGATCCTAATGAACCTGGATCAACTTGATGTAGACATGATGCCTAAGTTGAATAAGCACTCTTAGAACAACTTATCCATTTGTGAGGCACAGCCATCCCCCGTGTTATTTTGTCCAGCACAGAGTTTGTAGCTTTTCCCCTTTCTCCCAGTCCAAAGTATTTTTGAGTTGAGTTAGACAGGTCAACCCCTTTGCCCAACCTTGTTCCTAGCCTTCATCCTTCACTAGTAGTTTGACCATGTCCAATGGGTGAGTTTGTCATTTGAACTATTGTGCAAGTAATTTTATATAACAACAGAATATGTGTACTTGATTAATGCCACTGAATGGATCTTATACTTTGAGCTAGGCTGTGAAAATGATTAGAGAAGCATGTCTTAGTCTACTGATGTGATTTATCCTTGGTTGTATATTATTGGGATCTATGATGATGTGGGCCATGTATAGATGCCTATTGATGATGATTGATGGTACCACATACTTGATGATGATATCATATGATGGACATATGATGCAGATGATGATTGATGCAGTTCAGCAGGTTTATTTATTATTTCAGATCAGCAGTTTGTACATTGTCCATATATGGTGGACCCTACAGCTGGCCCATTAGGGCAACCCATGGTGTATGAGTACACATTTCTAGTGGATTTGGGTCTTCTGGATCCAATGAGACACTTATCTTTCAGTTCCAGGCACTTCTGACAGTGATTGATGCAGTTTTACACTTGTTGACCAGATTTGGGGCTGATTTCCCAGCCTGAGCAGCAGGGGCCCTGAGAGGCCAGTTCATCTAGGGTGCTGATGATGAAGGGGGTGGTCCAGCCACTTGTTTTTACCATTTACCCCCCCTTCTGGAGAGCCTGGTGGACTCAGATGGACAGCGCAGGTGCCCTAGGAGGTAGTTTTGGCACTTTCACAGTTACCAAGGCAGTTAAAAAATGGGATAAAGTGGTCACTGAGGAAATCGATTTGGGCAATTGAGGCAAGGTTTTGGCATTTGGTCTTCACAGAGGTCTTCCAGGGTGATCTCACTATCTTCCAGTCAGTTTTCACCATGTGGGTATGCCCACATTGATCACAGGAGGTCATTTACTGCTTGACTGTCATGGATTTGGAGGACAGTTTTGGTCATTTGTATTATCTTGGACATATTTTATTATTTTATTGTGCCTTGGGGATGAGCTAGTAAGGATTGATGCCTCCTAGCCCCACCATGTGCTTATTTTGTCATGTCCTAGTCATCATGAGGTGGATCATTGTACTTTTACCCCTCTAGTGGATGACGTCACCCCCTTTTTGTACCATTTAGTGGGGGCGCTATTATTATATTGGGTGATCCATGTGATATATTGTTATGGTTCATCTTAGCCATTGATTGTATGATGAGATCTTTTAATCTCAACCACTCATTTGATGTAGTATTGTAGAGTGGTATAGGGTTTTGGTCATTATTATCCTATATAAGGAGGAGACCCCCCATTGTATAGCTCACCTTTGGAGCTCTGGAATATTGGAATAGAAAAATTCTTTGTGGAGCACATCTCTCTTGTATTGTGGATTCTCTTGCATATTGAATATACAGTATCTCTTCTATGTATCATTGTGGATTTTGGTGCTTCTACTAATCTTTTTACAAGAAAGTCGAATTGGTGGAGAGGAGGGCGACTTCATGAGGGTTATTGTTGGAGGGATCCACATAGTCTCTCTTGGGTTGATCTTGCGACAGGGAGTATCATTATTGTATCTTAGTGACATAGTTGATGCTTTCTATTACATCTTTCTACCATTTTCATAATCATCTTGCTTGACTTGTTTCTTTGATCTTGTCTTGTAGGAGGAGGACGATTTGGCTATCTTGGAGAAGGACGTTTTGGTTGGAGCTCTTGGATCTCACTCTTGAATATACACATAGGAGAATGCTATCAATTTGCAAGGTGGCCATAAGCAATTGAGGTAAGATCTACAAGGTATGTGCCTCTTTCATCCATTCTATCTTCATTGGTCATAAAACCCTAATTCATTAAAACCCCAATTTGGTATTTCTTAGATCTACTTAGATCTAGCCTTGCTTTGGAGAAGATCTTGAAAACCCACCTCTATAGCATCCACCCCTAGTTGGATCTATAGTTGGGTGGTGATTGGCTTAAAATTGACACACTTTTCAAGGCAAAAGCCCTCTTGAACCCAAATCGCACTTCCTAGAGAGAGGCTTGTTTGGTTAGATCTAGCACATGGGTAGGTGAGATCCCACTTGATTTGCAATCTAGACACTTGATAACCTACCCCCAGATTCTTACTTTGGTGAAATCTACCTTGTGGACATCTTTCCATGTTTTAAGGGGTTAAAACCCCCTTTTGAATTTCTTGGCACCTCAAAACTCAGATCTACTAAGATCTAGCCCTTGGATTGACTTGATTTTTGGGACATGCATAGATCGGGGTACTAGCTACTTGGATCTATAGTTTGGTGACCATTGGATTTGATTTGGTCCACCAAACCCACCTTTTAACCCTCCTTGAACAAAGTCGCACTACTTGGGGAAGGTGAGTTTGTCCACTTTGAGGAAGTGGGTGTTTGGGATTTTTGGAGATTTGGAACGGCCATACCTTGAAACCTAGGTCTAAGGTATCCTTTTGTGACGATCTGCCTTGGGGGTAGCATTCCTTGTTTCAAGGGATTGTGGTCCACTTAGGGTCATTTCTTGAAAACCTAGATCTAGCAAGATCCAACCATTAGATCTCATTTAGCCCACTTGACTTGGCTTCTAGGTGTCCCGATCTATACTTTGACATACTTTTTTGACCCCATTAGCCCATCCAACAAGGCACTAGTCCTCCTCAAAGCAAGTCGCACTCCTTGGGATTTGTGTCAAAACCTAGATCTAGCATATGGGTATTTCTAAAATCAACTTGGATCTATAGATCTAGTCATTACCTAACCTCTAGTACCAACATTAAACCTAGCTTCACCTTGTGGGCCCTTTTAAGACCATTTTACACTTCCCAAGGAAATAAGACCCACTTGTGTAAACATATGGTACTATACCTAGTCATCATACCCCATCATGTGGCCTAAACCATACATAGGTTGAAACACTAACAATCTCTTACACACCTTCAACCATACTTCAACTTCTAGGTCCACTTAACCTTGCATTGGTTTCCGTAACTCCTCATTTACTTACCCTTAGAAACCTTTGTTTGGATCCAATCAACTGTGATTGGTTATAGGGTCTCCCCGTAGGTCTTGTTTTACGTTGACCTGAAGCGAAGAGTGCTTTTTTGACGTGACTCCCACCTTGCATTGGGAACTGTGGCATCTCTTGGGTCACCTCTTTAGTTGCCTGCCTCCTCTACCGTCCCGGATGGGATACCACTAGGGGCAACTACAAGTTGTGTGATAACATTTTTGGCGCTGTTGCCGGAGAGGTAGAGGCCTACCTTGGTTTAACATACCTTTGTGTCTCGTTCTCTCCCTGCTTTTCAAACGACATACATCTTGGTAGTAGAGTTTAAAAATCTACCTGGCGACTCCTAATCGTTACTCCGCTGAGGAGCGAGCTCATAGTCACCCTTACAACACTCGAAGTAAATCAAATCCAAATCAATTGGAAGGAACCCCACTCACTTATCACAAAAGAGATCCTAAAGCCCAATCATCTAACTTCTTTTGGAAACTTGTTAACTCAGATTCTCCAAACTGTGTCTTGGGATCCCCTTTGTTCAATTCGGTTCCTCCTTCGTCACCTAATCATAACCCTATTTCAGCTCCAGTCAATCCAATGGCTGGGCAGGGTCAATCTAACTCCGGTAACAACAACCAAAACAATCCTCCTGTTGCTCGTGCTTTCGGACACAAGGCTAGGGCCTCTCCCTTAGATTTCTCTCAGATCTTGGGTGCTCCCCGTAGCATGCCAGACAAGTATTTTGAAAAGATCCCAAAATTCAATGGCAACTGTGCCACCTCCATTGAGGACCACATAGACAATGTCTGGGCTCATATGGAAGCTTATGGGGCCGAGGAAGAAGATGTGTTTATAAGGGGTCTCTTTGCATCCTTGGAGGGTGATGCTCGCAAATGGTTTGACCGCTTCCCTGCATCATCAATCAATGGATATGATGTATTCACCGATAAACTCAAGCAAGAGTGGTCAATCAAGTTAGATGGGCGCTTCCTTTTACACCAACTGTTTGACATCAAAAAGAAGAAGAATGAGTCTGTCCATGAGTTTAACCAACGCTTTGATAAGACTGTTGCCAACATCCCAAGTAACATAAGGCCCCTTGATCAAGCCATCTTGATTCATTACCTCAATGCATATGAAGGCTACTTGGGTTACCATCTAAAAGACAAAGAGCCTAGTAGTTTGAAGATAGCCCAAGATAATGCTAAGAAAGTTGAGGCAAACGCTGCCTCCATGGGAAAACAAAATTTCTTTGACCTAATCAGCGGACCTTCCTCCTCCAGATCTGAGCCCAAGTTTAAGAAGAGTAAGGAACCTAGCAAAGATTCCAATGAAATGATGGAGAGCATGCATGAAATGATGAAAAACTTAACTCTCCTAACTAGGGACCTAGCCAAGAACAGAGAGGGGGATAGATATAGGCAGCCCTACAGCCCTAAACCTTATTGGAATCAACAAAAGAAGCCTAATGAAGGTGATAGAAGAAACCCTGTGAGGCAAGAACCTCCTATCATAAACTGGTCTGAAGAGCAAAAGTTGGAAGATCTTGGGTATGCCATCCATGGTGATGATATTCCAGATTCTCCAAAGAACATTAATTGGGTTGATAATTTAAAAATTGATAAGGACTTTGGAAGGATTTTGATTGATCATGAAGAAGACACCATAGAAGAAACCAACCCTAGTGGTCCCATCTATGCTACCGAGCAAGTTAGTAGTGGTCAAGTTCCCCATAAAACCTATCAACGAAGAAAGGATGGCCAAAAGCCTATACCTTTTAGTGAAAAGAGAAGCAATGAGCTGCCTAGTCCAGTGAGTGAGCCTTTCCCTTTACCTGATTATGACTTTGACATCAACATCGAGAGAGAATTGGACAAAGTCATGCATAACATTCCACTCACTGAGTTAATGAAAATCCCATCAATAAAGGAGCAAGTGGTAGAGTTTTTCAAGAATATCCCTGAGACTGCCACAAGTAGTGGTGAAGGTTCCTCTTCTCAAAACCCAACACCTTGTGCTATGGTTGATGAAGAAGATGATCCTCCCATTAACATCCAAACTGCCCTATATGAGAGAAAGAATGGTGGTCATCAACCATTTTATCTTACACTTCGCATTGGTGATACCCTTCTTCACAATTGTATGTTAGATTCTGGTGCCTCCATGAATGTGATGCCCTTACAAGTCATGGAAGCCATGGGATTAAAAATAACTAGGCCTTATGGGAACGTTTGTGGGATTGACTCCAAACTAGTTAAAGTCTTTGGTTTGATTAAAAACTTGAGAGCTGACCTATTTTCGTGCCCCGACATATCCATGCTAATGGATATAGTAGTTATAGATCTCCCTCCAGCCTATGGTATGCTCCTTTGTAGGAAGTGGTCCGCTGGGCTAGGGGGACATCTTCAGATGGATTTATCATACACTACTATCCCCAACTCTGATGGGTCTTTGGTTAGGGTGTATCGGGAGCCATTTTACGATGGACATCTTGAGAATTATGAAGATGGTGTGAGGAACACTTTCGGTGAAGGTGAGTTATTGCCTGAAGGTATCTTCATGGTCATGGGTAGCCATGATGATGATCCTTATCCAGAAAGGGAAAGAACTATTGCTGTTAACCTTGAGTCCATTCGGGGTGAAGTGTCGGAAGAACTTAGGACTTTGAACCAACCTAGTAGTGTAGGGCCACACATTGAACCACCCAAGCCCACTATTCAGCTAAACACTTCTGAGGATAACTTTGATCAAATTAGAAGGGGTGAGTATATACCTAGGACAGTACACGAGTGGCTTTTCTTAGTTGACCTTAACACAAAAAGAGGAAGACAAGGATTACCTCACATCACTCCTTGGGCAAATAGCAATGAAGGAACACATATTCCCTCATCTGAGGGGAATGATGAAGAACCAGTTGATTATCACTTTTCTGATGTTCCGGATCATCTGTCCCATTTGTCCTTGGAGGATGGGTTTTTGAGGCAAGTGAATGACAACTCCATGAGTTGGCAAGAACATGCCTTAATCCATGATGCCCCTGGGGAAGACTTTTCTTTAAGTAATCTAGCCATTCTTCAAGAAGAACCCAACCAACTTCCACCATACCCTAGTTTCCTTTTTCCTAGTGAATCACCTACTGGTGAAGAGAATACGGACTCCACAGGTTCATTTTATACTCCTATTCCTTCACCAACACCTTTGGATATGAGGGCTCAAAATACGCCTAGCACAGTTCTTAGTCATATGCCCCTTCCTACTGGCCATCTGGCAACCTTAGAAAATATGACCATTCCTATCCCATCTGGAGAGGGTAGTAGCAGAAGTATTGACAATCAAAACCCACCACCCATAGCCCATGCTGAAATGGATGAGGATGTTGATAGAGACTTTTGGACTGTGGGGGAAACTCCAAAGTACATCATTCACCCAGAAGTAGAAAGTCCTCCTAGGAGAATAGTGAGAGAAGTCTTGATTGGTAGGGTAGCTATACCTTTAGACGGTGGACCTCCCAGATTTGATGCAATTCCCCCTAATAGGAATTCAAGCATAGTTACACCTCAACCTCAATGCAATTCCGATATCCAACCTTTTCCTGAACATGTTATTGAAGCCATCCCTCAATCTGTAAATCACCGAAGGTTCGAAATTGGTGATAAGGTCGTGATGCCTAATGATTTATTTTATATACGATCCAGGGGATCAGGTGACTTTTGGGTTGGACCGCTCACTGTTGAGCACTGCATGGGTGAGATGTGTTTTCTCACCACTGGGAACGACCAACGTATCTTACTCCCTATCAACCAAAGGGAGTTAAGGGATTATCATCCCTGACCTTCCCTGCATTTCCTTGCCTTGCCTGTCTAGATTAGGTAGCTTCTGAATAAGCTCACTTGAGCAATAGGATTTGTGTGCTTTTTCTGGTTCTGTGTGATGAGTATTGCCCCTTTTTCTTTTCTGCTTGGAGTGTATGCTTGTTATTGAGTTGAACCTTGCTCCTTCCTAAGCTTGTCTCTTCTCCTGCATACATTTAAGAAATTGTAGTTGGCATTTCTATTATTTGGCTGCCTGTGCAAGTTGAGATTGCCTGCTTGAAAACTACTCTTTTCTCTCTGCACAGTAATAAAAAATGAATGAATAACGAATAAATGATATATGCCATGTTAGTTTACATTTTCTTTTACGCATTTCAGTTTGTGCTTTAGATTAGAAGTCATTTTCAGTTTTATTTTATATATTTGTCCCATACATGCTCCATGATGGTATTCTAGTGTTTGTGAGAGCAGGAACAGGTGCAAAATAAAAGCTGAAAGCAAGGATGATGCGGTGCTGGATTGAAGATTGATGCAGAGCAGTTCGAGACCAGAGATTCTGAGGTTCTCAAGCACTCTCTCCCTTAGAGCACTTGTCCCAGTTGGAGCCAGATGTTATCACACCATAGTAGCAGGGCTACTATTCTTGTTCAGCAGATATCTGCACATTCCAGAGCTTCCATTATTCCAGAGCATGGCTATATATTTTGGATCACTCATGATCAGAGCAGTATATTATTTAGACTTGGTGTCAAGGCTGAGCCTTGAGAGTTCAGATTTGATGACTGATGTGACCCTTTATCCCATACAGTTTTAGTTCAGTGCTTAGATGATGTATTGCAGCAGTGTTTCAGATGGTACATGATGTTTGTTATTATGATGATGTTGTATGATCTATGGATATGTTATCACTGACTGTGGATTATTATCTTGTTGATTTAGTCATGATCACAGCATGTGCTTGGTATATTATTCCTGATGTGGTAAATTGTTTAACATGAACTATAAATCATAAAATGGACAATTGCTTGCACATTTAGGTCATTTAACAAAACCCACTGGTTTTCCACCTTACATAGATATGGTCTTTCCTGACACCAGTTGTCTGCTAGTGTAGGCTTCATATTCACTTGACTCCATCCATACATGACATTCCTATTTGACTTTAAACCTTGACTTGTCTCATTTGACTTTCTGATACCGAGGACTTCCCCATTTTTCTACCTCTGTGTTTGGACCGCATCCTTGTATATTCAGTGTCTCGGCTCTAAGTTGGTGACAAAACTTGCCTTTGGTGAGTTGGATTGTAGGCCTAAATCATTCTGGTCGGTTGTCCCGATGTTTGGCATTGGCTCGAACTCCCCCTAGTCACTTGAGATGTTGTTGGCTAAAACTGAAAGCTCATGTTCTACCTATGGAAACTCATAAATTTGCCCATGGAAACAAAAAAAAGGGCAAGAGCGATGGACAGCTAAAAAAAAAATACTCCTCGAAGAGTATAAGAAAGGTCCAAAAAGCAATGGTTCTTAAAAGCTATATCTAAACAATTGTTGACCTTGTATGTATGAAACATGCCCTGGATGAAAGCTGCAACTAGTTGTGCTTATCAACACACATGAGATCCGAAGGGTTATGTAGGCCAAAAAGGCCATGAAATAAAGTTGAATGATCCTAATGAACCTGGATCAACTTGATGTAGACATGATGCCTAAGTTGAATAAGCACTCTTAGAACAACTTATCCATTTGTGAGGCACAGCCATCCCCCGTGTTATTTTGTCCAGCACAGAGTTTGTAGCTTTTCCCCTTTCTCCCAGTCCAAAGTATTTTTGAGTTGAGTTAGACAGGTCAACCCCTTTGCCCAACCTTGTTCCTAGCCTTCATCCTTCACTAGTAGTTTGACCATGTCCAATGGGTGAGTTTGTCATTTGAACTATTGTGCAAGTAATTTTATATAACAACAGAATATGTGTACTTGATTAATGCCACTGAATGGATCTTATACTTTGAGCTAGGCTGTGAAAATGATTAGAGAAGCATGTCTTAGTCTACTGATGTGATTTATCCTTGGTTGTATATTATTGGGATCTATGATGATGTGGGCCATGTATAGATGCCTATTGATGATGATTGATGGTACCACATACTTGATGATGATATCATATGATGGACATATGATGCAGATGATGATTGATGCAGTTCAGCAGGTTTATTTATTATTTCAGATCAGCAGTTTGTACATTGTCCATATATGGTGGACCCTACAGCTGGCCCATTAGGGCAACCCATGGTGTATGAGTACACATTTCTAGTGGATTTGGGTCTTCTGGATCCAATGAGACACTTATCTTTCAGTTCCAGGCACTTCTGACAGTGATTGATGCAGTTTTACACTTGTTGACCAGATTTGGGGCTGATTTCCCAGCCTGAGCAGCAGGGGCCCTGAGAGGCCAGTTCATCTAGGGTGCTGATGATGAAGGGGGTGGTCCAGCCACTTGTTTTTACCATTTACCCCCCCTTCTGGAGAGCCTGGTGGACTCAGATGGACAGCGCAGGTGCCCTAGGAGGTAGTTTTGGCACTTTCACAGTTACCAAGGCAGTTAAAAAATGGGATAAAGTGGTCACTGAGGAAATCGATTTGGGCAATTGAGGCAAGGTTTTGGCATTTGGTCTTCACAGAGGTCTTCCAGGGTGATCTCACTATCTTCCAGTCAGTTTTCACCATGTGGGTATGCCCACATTGATCACAGGAGGTCATTTACTGCTTGACTGTCATGGATTTGGAGGACAGTTTTGGTCATTTGTATTATCTTGGACATATTTTATTATTTTATTGTGCCTTGGGGATGAGCTAGTAAGGATTGATGCCTCCTAGCCCCACCATGTGCTTATTTTGTCATGTCCTAGTCATCATGAGGTGGATCATTGTACTTTTACCCCTCTAGTGGATGACGTCACCCCCTTTTTGTACCATTTAGTGGGGGCGCTATTATTATATTGGGTGATCCATGTGATATATTGTTATGGTTCATCTTAGCCATTGATTGTATGATGAGATCTTTTAATCTCAACCACTCATTTGATGTAGTATTGTAGAGTGGTATAGGGTTTTGGTCATTATTATCCTATATAAGGAGGAGACCCCCCATTGTATAGCTCACCTTTGGAGCTCTGGAATATTGGAATAGAAAAATTCTTTGTGGAGCACATCTCTCTTGTATTGTGGATTCTCTTGCATATTGAATATACAGTATCTCTTCTATGTATCATTGTGGATTTTGGTGCTTCTACTAATCTTTTTACAAGAAAGTCGAATTGGTGGAGAGGAGGGCGACTTCATGAGGGTTATTGTTGGAGGGATCCACATAGTCTCTCTTGGGTTGATCTTGCGACAGGGAGTATCATTATTGTATCTTAGTGACATAGTTGATGCTTTCTATTACATCTTTCTACCATTTTCATAATCATCTTGCTTGACTTGTTTCTTTGATCTTGTCTTGTAGGAGGAGGACGATTTGGCTATCTTGGAGAAGGACGTTTTGGTTGGAGCTCTTGGATCTCACTCTTGAATATACACATAGGAGAATGCTATCAATTTGCAAGGTGGCCATAAGCAATTGAGGTAAGATCTACAAGGTATGTGCCTCTTTCATCCATTCTATCTTCATTGGTCATAAAACCCTAATTCATTAAAACCCCAATTTGGTATTTCTTAGATCTACTTAGATCTAGCCTTGCTTTGGAGAAGATCTTGAAAACCCACCTCTATAGCATCCACCCCTAGTTGGATCTATAGTTGGGTGGTGATTGGCTTAAAATTGACACACTTTTCAAGGCAAAAGCCCTCTTGAACCCAAATCGCACTTCCTAGAGAGAGGCTTGTTTGGTTAGATCTAGCACATGGGTAGGTGAGATCCCACTTGATTTGCAATCTAGACACTTGATAACCTACCCCCAGATTCTTACTTTGGTGAAATCTACCTTGTGGACATCTTTCCATGTTTTAAGGGGTTAAAACCCCCTTTTGAATTTCTTGGCACCTCAAAACTCAGATCTACTAAGATCTAGCCCTTGGATTGACTTGATTTTTGGGACATGCATAGATCGGGGTACTAGCTACTTGGATCTATAGTTTGGTGACCATTGGATTTGATTTGGTCCACCAAACCCACCTTTTAACCCTCCTTGAACAAAGTCGCACTACTTGGGGAAGGTGAGTTTGTCCACTTTGAGGAAGTGGGTGTTTGGGATTTTTGGAGATTTGGAACGGCCATACCTTGAAACCTAGGTCTAAGGTATCCTTTTGTGACGATCTGCCTTGGGGGTAGCATTCCTTGTTTCAAGGGATTGTGGTCCACTTAGGGTCATTTCTTGAAAACCTAGATCTAGCAAGATCCAACCATTAGATCTCATTTAGCCCACTTGACTTGGCTTCTAGGTGTCCCGATCTATACTTTGACATACTTTTTTGACCCCATTAGCCCATCCAACAAGGCACTAGTCCTCCTCAAAGCAAGTCGCACTCCTTGGGATTTGTGTCAAAACCTAGATCTAGCATATGGGTATTTCTAAAATCAACTTGGATCTATAGATCTAGTCATTACCTAACCTCTAGTACCAACATTAAACCTAGCTTCACCTTGTGGGCCCTTTTAAGACCATTTTACACTTCCCAAGGAAATAAGACCCACTTGTGTAAACATATGGTACTATACCTAGTCATCATACCCCATCATGTGGCCTAAACCATACATAGGTTGAAACACTAACAATCTCTTACACACCTTCAACCATACTTCAACTTCTAGGTCCACTTAACCTTGCATTGGTTTCCGTAACTCCTCATTTACTTACCCTTAGAAACCTTTGTTTGGATCCAATCAACTGTGATTGGTTATAGGGTCTCCCCGTAGGTCTTGTTTTACGTTGACCTGAAGCGAAGAGTGCTTTTTTGACGTGACTCCCACCTTGCATTGGGAACTGTGGCATCTCTTGGGTCACCTCTTTAGTTGCCTGCCTCCTCTACCGTCCCGGATGGGATACCACTAGGGGCAACTACAAGTTGTGTGATAACATTTTTGGCGCTGTTGCCGGAGAGGTAGAGGCCTACCTTGGTTTAACATACCTTTGTGTCTCGTTCTCTCCCTGCTTTTCAAACGACATACATCTTGGTAGTAGAGTTTAAAAATCTACCTGGCGACTCCTAATCGTTACTCCGCTGAGGAGCGAGCTCATAGTCACCCTTACAACACTCGAAGTAAATCAAATCCAAATCAATTGGAAGGAACCCCACTCACTTATCACAAAAGAGATCCTAAAGCCCAATCATCTAACTTCTTTTGGAAACTTGTTAACTCAGATTCTCCAAACTGTGTCTTGGGATCCCCTTTGTTCAATTCGGTTCCTCCTTCGTCACCTAATCATAACCCTATTTCAGCTCCAGTCAATCCAATGGCTGGGCAGGGTCAATCTAACTCCGGTAACAACAACCAAAACAATCCTCCTGTTGCTCGTGCTTTCGGACACAAGGCTAGGGCCTCTCCCTTAGATTTCTCTCAGATCTTGGGTGCTCCCCGTAGCATGCCAGACAAGTATTTTGAAAAGATCCCAAAATTCAATGGCAACTGTGCCACCTCCATTGAGGACCACATAGACAATGTCTGGGCTCATATGGAAGCTTATGGGGCCGAGGAAGAAGATGTGTTTATAAGGGGTCTCTTTGCATCCTTGGAGGGTGATGCTCGCAAATGGTTTGACCGCTTCCCTGCATCATCAATCAATGGATATGATGTATTCACCGATAAACTCAAGCAAGAGTGGTCAATCAAGTTAGATGGGCGCTTCCTTTTACACCAACTGTTTGACATCAAAAAGAAGAAGAATGAGTCTGTCCATGAGTTTAACCAACGCTTTGATAAGACTGTTGCCAACATCCCAAGTAACATAAGGCCCCTTGATCAAGCCATCTTGATTCATTACCTCAATGCATATGAAGGCTACTTGGGTTACCATCTAAAAGACAAAGAGCCTAGTAGTTTGAAGATAGCCCAAGATAATGCTAAGAAAGTTGAGGCAAACGCTGCCTCCATGGGAAAACAAAATTTCTTTGACCTAATCAGCGGACCTTCCTCCTCCAGATCTGAGCCCAAGTTTAAGAAGAGTAAGGAACCTAGCAAAGATTCCAATGAAATGATGGAGAGCATGCATGAAATGATGAAAAACTTAACTCTCCTAACTAGGGACCTAGCCAAGAACAGAGAGGGGGATAGATATAGGCAGCCCTACAGCCCTAAACCTTATTGGAATCAACAAAAGAAGCCTAATGAAGGTGATAGAAGAAACCCTGTGAGGCAAGAACCTCCTATCATAAACTGGTCTGAAGAGCAAAAGTTGGAAGATCTTGGGTATGCCATCCATGGTGATGATATTCCAGATTCTCCAAAGAACATTAATTGGGTTGATAATTTAAAAATTGATAAGGACTTTGGAAGGATTTTGATTGATCATGAAGAAGACACCATAGAAGAAACCAACCCTAGTGGTCCCATCTATGCTACCGAGCAAGTTAGTAGTGGTCAAGTTCCCCATAAAACCTATCAACGAAGAAAGGATGGCCAAAAGCCTATACCTTTTAGTGAAAAGAGAAGCAATGAGCTGCCTAGTCCAGTGAGTGAGCCTTTCCCTTTACCTGATTATGACTTTGACATCAACATCGAGAGAGAATTGGACAAAGTCATGCATAACATTCCACTCACTGAGTTAATGAAAATCCCATCAATAAAGGAGCAAGTGGTAGAGTTTTTCAAGAATATCCCTGAGACTGCCACAAGTAGTGGTGAAGGTTCCTCTTCTCAAAACCCAACACCTTGTGCTATGGTTGATGAAGAAGATGATCCTCCCATTAACATCCAAACTGCCCTATATGAGAGAAAGAATGGTGGTCATCAACCATTTTATCTTACACTTCGCATTGGTGATACCCTTCTTCACAATTGTATGTTAGATTCTGGTGCCTCCATGAATGTGATGCCCTTACAAGTCATGGAAGCCATGGGATTAAAAATAACTAGGCCTTATGGGAACGTTTGTGGGATTGACTCCAAACTAGTTAAAGTCTTTGGTTTGATTAAAAACTTGAGAGCTGACCTATTTTCGTGCCCCGACATATCCATGCTAATGGATATAGTAGTTATAGATCTCCCTCCAGCCTATGGTATGCTCCTTTGTAGGAAGTGGTCCGCTGGGCTAGGGGGACATCTTCAGATGGATTTATCATACACTACTATCCCCAACTCTGATGGGTCTTTGGTTAGGGTGTATCGGGAGCCATTTTACGATGGACATCTTGAGAATTATGAAGATGGTGTGAGGAACACTTTCGGTGAAGGTGAGTTATTGCCTGAAGGTATCTTCATGGTCATGGGTAGCCATGATGATGATCCTTATCCAGAAAGGGAAAGAACTATTGCTGTTAACCTTGAGTCCATTCGGGGTGAAGTGTCGGAAGAACTTAGGACTTTGAACCAACCTAGTAGTGTAGGGCCACACATTGAACCACCCAAGCCCACTATTCAGCTAAACACTTCTGAGGATAACTTTGATCAAATTAGAAGGGGTGAGTATATACCTAGGACAGTACACGAGTGGCTTTTCTTAGTTGACCTTAACACAAAAAGAGGAAGACAAGGATTACCTCACATCACTCCTTGGGCAAATAGCAATGAAGGAACACATATTCCCTCATCTGAGGGGAATGATGAAGAACCAGTTGATTATCACTTTTCTGATGTTCCGGATCATCTGTCCCATTTGTCCTTGGAGGATGGGTTTTTGAGGCAAGTGAATGACAACTCCATGAGTTGGCAAGAACATGCCTTAATCCATGATGCCCCTGGGGAAGACTTTTCTTTAAGTAATCTAGCCATTCTTCAAGAAGAACCCAACCAACTTCCACCATACCCTAGTTTCCTTTTTCCTAGTGAATCACCTACTGGTGAAGAGAATACGGACTCCACAGGTTCATTTTATACTCCTATTCCTTCACCAACACCTTTGGATATGAGGGCTCAAAATACGCCTAGCACAGTTCTTAGTCATATGCCCCTTCCTACTGGCCATCTGGCAACCTTAGAAAATATGACCATTCCTATCCCATCTGGAGAGGGTAGTAGCAGAAGTATTGACAATCAAAACCCACCACCCATAGCCCATGCTGAAATGGATGAGGATGTTGATAGAGACTTTTGGACTGTGGGGGAAACTCCAAAGTACATCATTCACCCAGAAGTAGAAAGTCCTCCTAGGAGAATAGTGAGAGAAGTCTTGATTGGTAGGGTAGCTATACCTTTAGACGGTGGACCTCCCAGATTTGATGCAATTCCCCCTAATAGGAATTCAAGCATAGTTACACCTCAACCTCAATGCAATTCCGATATCCAACCTTTTCCTGAACATGTTATTGAAGCCATCCCTCAATCTGTAAATCACCGAAGGTTCGAAATTGGTGATAAGGTCGTGATGCCTAATGATTTATTTTATATACGATCCAGGGGATCAGGTGACTTTTGGGTTGGACCGCTCACTGTTGAGCACTGCATGGGTGAGATGTGTTTTCTCACCACTGGGACCGACCAACGTATCTTACTCCCTATCAACCAAAGGGAGTTAAGGGATTATCATCCCTGACCTTCCCTGCATTTCCTTGCCTTGCCTGTCTAGATTAGGTAGCTTCTGAATAAGCTCACTTGAGCAATAGGATTTGTGTGCTTTTTCTGGTTCTGTGTGATGAGTATTGCCCCTTTTTCTTTTCTGCTTGGAGTGTATGCTTGTTATTGAGTTGAACCTTGCTCCTTCCTAAGCTTGTCTCTTCTCCTGCATACATTTAAGAAATTGTAGTTGGCATTTCTATTATTTGGCTGCCTGTGCAAGTTGAGATTGCCTGCTTGAAAACTACTCTTTTCTCTCTGCACAGTAATAAAAAATGAATGAATAACGAATAAATGATATATGCCATGTTAGTTTACATTTTCTTTTACGCATTTCAGTTTGTGCTTTAGATTAGAAGTCATTTTCAGTTTTATTTTATATATTTGTCCCATACATGCTCCATGATGGTATTCTAGTGTTTGTGAGAGCAGGAACAGGTGCAAAATAAAAGCTGAAAGCAAGGATGATGCGGTGCTGGATTGAAGATTGATGCAGAGCAGTTCGAGACCAGAGATTCTGAGGTTCTCAAGCACTCTCTCCCTTAGAGCACTTGTCCCAGTTGGAGCCAGATGTTATCACACCATAGTAGCAGGGCTACTATTTTTGTTCAGCAGATATCTGCACATTCCAGAGCTTCCATTATTCCAGAGCATGGCTATATATTTTGGATCACTCATGATCAGAGCAGTATATTATTTAGACTTGGTGTCAAGGCTGAGCCTTGAGAGTTCAGATTTGATGACTGATGTGACCCTTTATCCCATACAGTTTTAGTTCAGTGCTTAGATGATGTATTGCAGCAGTGTTTCAGATGGTACATGATGTTTGTTATTATGATGATGTTGTATGATCTATGGATATGTTATCACTGACTGTGGATTATTATCTTGTTGATTTAGTCATGATCACAGCATGTGCTTGGTATATTATTCCTGATGTGGTAAATTGTTTAACATGAACTATAAATCATAAAATGGACAATTGCTTGCACATTTAGGTCATTTAACAAAACCCACTGGTTTTCCACCTTACATAGATATGGTCTTTCCTGACACCAGTTGTCTGCTAGTGTAGGCTTCATATTCACTTGACTCCATCCATACATGACATTCCTATTTGACTTTAAACCTTGACTTGTCTCATTTGACTTTCTGATACCGAGGACTTCCCCATTTTTCTACCTCTGTGTTTGGACCGCATCCTTGTATATTCAGTGTCTCGGCTCTAAGTTGGTGACAAAACTTGCCTTTGGTGAGTTGGATTGTAGGCCTAAATCATTCTGGTCGGTTGTCCCGATGTTTGGCATTGGCTCGAACTCCCCCTAGTCACTTGAGATGTTGTTGGCTAAAACTGAAAGCTCATGTTCTACCTATGGAAACTCATAAATTTGCCCATGGAAACAAAAAAAAGGGCAAGAGCGATGGACAGCTAAAAAAAAAATACTCCTCGAAGAGTATAAGAAAGGTCCAAAAAGCAATGGTTCTTAAAAGCTATATCTAAACAATTGTTGACCTTGTATGTATGAAACATGCCCTGGATGAAAGCTGCAACTAGTTGTGCTTATCAACACACATGAGATCCGAAGGGTTATGTAGGCCAAAAAGGCCATGAAATAAAGTTGAATGATCCTAATGAACCTGGATCAACTTGATGTAGACATGATGCCTAAGTTGAATAAGCACTCTTAGAACAACTTATCCATTTGTGAGGCACAGCCATCCCCCGTGTTATTTTGTCCAGCACAGAGTTTGTAGCTTTTCCCCTTTCTCCCAGTCCAAAGTATTTTTGAGTTGAGTTAGACAGGTCAACCCCTTTGCCCAACCTTGTTCCTAGCCTTCATCCTTCACTAGTAGTTTGACCATGTCCAATGGGTGAGTTTGTCATTTGAACTATTGTGCAAGTAATTTTATATAACAACAGAATATGTGTACTTGATTAATGCCACTGAATGGATCTTATACTTTGAGCTAGGCTGTGAAAATGATTAGAGAAGCATGTCTTAGTCTACTGATGTGATTTATCCTTGGTTGTATATTATTGGGATCTATGATGATGTGGGCCATGTATAGATGCCTATTGATGATGATTGATGGTACCACATACTTGATGATGATATCATATGATGGACATATGATGCAGATGATGATTGATGCAGTTCAGCAGGTTTATTTATTATTTCAGATCAGCAGTTTGTACATTGTCCATATATGGTGGACCCTACAGCTGGCCCATTAGGGCAACCCATGGTGTATGAGTACACATTTCTAGTGGATTTGGGTCTTCTGGATCCAATGAGACACTTATCTTTCAGTTCCAGGCACTTCTGACAGTGATTGATGCAGTTTTACACTTGTTGACCAGATTTGGGGCTGATTTCCCAGCCTGAGCAGCAGGGGCCCTGAGAGGCCAGTTCATCTAGGGTGCTGATGATGAAGGGGGTGGTCCAGCCACTTGTTTTTACCATTTACCCCCCCTTCTGGAGAGCCTGGTGGACTCAGATGGACAGCGCAGGTGCCCTAGGAGGTAGTTTTGGCACTTTCACAGTTACCAAGGCAGTTAAAAAATGGGATAAAGTGGTCACTGAGGAAATCGATTTGGGCAATTGAGGCAAGGTTTTGGCATTTGGTCTTCACAGAGGTCTTCCAGGGTGATCTCACTATCTTCCAGTCAGTTTTCACCATGTGGGTATGCCCACATTGATCACAGGAGGTCATTTACTGCTTGACTGTCATGGATTTGGAGGACAGTTTTGGTCATTTGTATTATCTTGGACATATTTTATTATTTTATTGTGCCTTGGGGATGAGCTAGTAAGGATTGATGCCTCCTAGCCCCACCATGTGCTTATTTTGTCATGTCCTAGTCATCATGAGGTGGATCATTGTACTTTTACCCCTCTAGTGGATGACGTCACCCCCTTTTTGTACCATTTAGTGGGGGCGCTATTATTATATTGGGTGATCCATGTGATATATTGTTATGGTTCATCTTAGCCATTGATTGTATGATGAGATCTTTTAATCTCAACCACTCATTTGATGTAGTATTGTAGAGTGGTATAGGGTTTTGGTCATTATTATCCTATATAAGGAGGAGACCCCCCATTGTATAGCTCACCTTTGGAGCTCTGGAATATTGGAATAGAAAAATTCTTTGTGGAGCACATCTCTCTTGTATTGTGGATTCTCTTGCATATTGAATATACAGTATCTCTTCTATGTATCATTGTGGATTTTGGTGCTTCTACTAATCTTTTTACAAGAAAGTCGAATTGGTGGAGAGGAGGGCGACTTCATGAGGGTTATTGTTGGAGGGATCCACATAGTCTCTCTTGGGTTGATCTTGCGACAGGGAGTATCATTATTGTATCTTAGTGACATAGTTGATGCTTTCTATTACATCTTTCTACCATTTTCATAATCATCTTGCTTGACTTGTTTCTTTGATCTTGTCTTGTAGGAGGAGGACGATTTGGCTATCTTGGAGAAGGACGTTTTGGTTGGAGCTCTTGGATCTCACTCTTGAATATACACATAGGAGAATGCTATCAATTTGCAAGGTGGCCATAAGCAATTGAGGTAAGATCTACAAGGTATGTGCCTCTTTCATCCATTCTATCTTCATTGGTCATAAAACCCTAATTCATTAAAACCCCAATTTGGTATTTCTTAGATCTACTTAGATCTAGCCTTGCTTTGGAGAAGATCTTGAAAACCCACCTCTATAGCATCCACCCCTAGTTGGATCTATAGTTGGGTGGTGATTGGCTTAAAATTGACACACTTTTCAAGGCAAAAGCCCTCTTGAACCCAAATCGCACTTCCTAGAGAGAGGCTTGTTTGGTTAGATCTAGCACATGGGTAGGTGAGATCCCACTTGATTTGCAATCTAGACACTTGATAACCTACCCCCAGATTCTTACTTTGGTGAAATCTACCTTGTGGACATCTTTCCATGTTTTAAGGGGTTAAAACCCCCTTTTGAATTTCTTGGCACCTCAAAACTCAGATCTACTAAGATCTAGCCCTTGGATTGACTTGATTTTTGGGACATGCATAGATCGGGGTACTAGCTACTTGGATCTATAGTTTGGTGACCATTGGACTTGATTTGGTCCACCAAACCCACCTTTTAACCCTCCTTGAACAAAGTCGCACTACTTGGGGAAGGTGAGTTTGTCCACTTTGAGGAAGTGGGTGTTTGGGATTTTTGGAGATTTGGAACGGCCATACCTTGAAACCTAGGTCTAAGGTATCCTTTTGTGACGATCTGCCTTGGGGGTAACATTCCTTGTTTCAAGGGATTGTGGTCCACTTAGGGTCATTTCTTGAAAACCTAGATCTAGCAAGATCCAACCATTAGATCTCATTTAGCCCACTTGACTTGGCTTCTAGGTGTCTCGATCTATACTTTGACATACTTTTTTGACCCCATTAGCCCATCCAACAAGGCACTAGTCCTCCTCAAAGCAAGTCGCACTCCTTGGGATTTGTGTCAAAACCTAGATCTAGCACATGGGTATTTCTAGAATCAACTTGGATCTATAGCTCTAGTCATTACCTAACCTCTAGTACCAACATTAAACCTAGCTTCACCTTGTGGGCCCTTTTAAGACCATTTCACACTTCCCAAGGAAATAAGACCCACTTGTGTAAACATATGGTACTATACCTAGTCATCATACCCCATCATGTGGCCTAAACCATACATAGGTTGAAACACTAACAATCTCTTACACACCTTCAACCATACTTCAACTTCTAGGTCCACTTAACCTTGCATTGGTTTTCGTAACTCCTCATTTACTTACCCTTAGAAACCTTTGTTTGGATCCAATCAACTGTGATTGGTTATAGGGTCTCCCCCTAGGTCTTGTTTTACGTTGACCTGAAGCGAAGAGTGCCTCGGTTGACGTGACTCCCACCTTGCATTGGGAACCGTGGCATCTCTTGGGTCACCTCTTTAGTTGCCTGCCTCCTCTACCGTCCCGGATGGGATACCACTAGGGGCAACTACAGGTTGTGTGATAACAGGACTGAGTTTGAACTATTTTTCCAAATATTTAATTGGAAAAATGCAATTTGTAATATGTCAGCCATCCAGGGTTGGATTTCAGAGATTGAAGGCTTGATTCATAAACCAAAAATCACACATGAACCCCGGACCAGCTTATCCTAAGTTTCGGATGCTCATTCAGCGTCGTAATTAATAATTTCTCAAAAAAGTCATTTATAGAGAAATTATTAATTAAAATAATAAAAATGAATATTTTGGAGATAATCCAAATCTCTCCAAAATAAACCAAATTGAATAAAATAAAAGGTTGAATGACATGGCACATGGAATTAAAGATGATTCCAATCGACTCCAATTAACTTCAGTCAAACTATCCAGTCAGCACAAGAGATCTCCCTCAAAGGAATTCGCCCTCCTTTATGAAGATCCACGAATTGGTGACTTGGCAATTAATTGATGGTTGGTTGAGATTGCATTTATGGTAAGGTGGGCGCCTCCCTCAATTGATGGCCACATAACTCCATTGCACTCCAAGCAACTTGAGTTATCATTACTCCAAGCCCATAGTGGTCTCCCTTATGCATTCACGCCCTCTCTTCAAGATTCATGACTTTGTGAGGTGGAGGCTATACATTGGGATGGTGTAGTAAACAAGGTAGGAGTGGGGGGCGCCCTGCCTAGGTGGAGGCCACCTCCCCACTCTACTTCAATCCAAACTCAAGTTTATGGGTAGATCTCACTCCAAGCTTGGATTTTTTGGAGTTTGTGATTGGAATTCGATTTTCTCAAGGTGCAATTTATCTCTCCCAAGGCAAATTCGAATTTGGTCTTAGGTTGGCTAGTTTTTGTATATAATGAGGTGCTTGGCTCCTCCTTCTTCTTGGAGAATTTGTGCAAGTACACTCTGGAGAAATTTGTAATATCTTTTGAATTTGAAAAAAGCAAGAAGACTTTGGAGATCCATGTGGGAGTTCTTTGTGTGCTATGCTTCATCTTGTTTAAGGTGATACCATTCTTATCTCATTTCTTTTGATTCTTAAATATATGATCTTGTGATTAGAAGGCTAACAATCTAGCACAATATTATTTGATCTATGCTTTTTTCTTAAGTTTTGTGGCTTTCAGGTATTCTCCCAAGTGCAAGAGCTTTTGCTTGGTTTATACATTCATCCTACAAGTTCGCAAGGGAGGCTTCTACTTCAAAAAAGTCAAGAAACAAAGCTTGCTTGCCTTATCCATCAAACAAACTCCTTCAAGAATCTCTTGGTTACATTGGTTACTACAAAGCGGATCGACTATAATCACAGGTTTTATTTATTGATTTGCTTTTCCAAATAGTGCAATACTTTCAAATCTTCTATATTTCTAGATCTTGCATTATGATTGGCTAAGTAGATCAAAGTTTCATACTTTGATCCAAGGTTACTTGGGAGCGGGAGCGGGGAGCGGGGAGCGAGAGCAAAAATTTCAAAAGCTCTCGTTTTGGGAGCGTTCCGACAGCATTTTTTATATTGTATATATTTTGATATATTTTGATGTATTTATATCTAAAAAACATGTAGGATGTTGAATTAGTTATAGAAAACATGGATTAAACCATATAACATCAATCATATAGTAGTTATAACTTATAACATTATCATGAAATGATCAACCATAATTACTTTTATATGAGCTTGGCAATGAAGGGAGGTACCATAACATTGTCATCAAATGATCAACCTAGTATAGGAGCTTTTAGTATTGGAGAGGTAGGGAGCGCCTCGGGAGCGCCTTGAGAGCGTGCTCCCAAAACTGGGAGCGTTTTGGGAGTGAGCTTCGGGAGCGGGAGCGAGGGGGTGGGGATAGCTCCCACGCAACATAGCTTTGATCTACTTGTTGGGTTTAGATCTATTGTTTTTCTATCTTTAAAATCTTCTTAGATCTAAGATCCTTGTTCATATTCAAGTTTGTAAATCCATTCTTGCTTTTATTTGTCTCTCACTGTTTCAGTTTTCCATTTTCACAAACGCCAAATACCTTAAGTCTTTTGCCCAAAACCATATTTTTATTTGACCAAGTTTTGTCTTGAGAAGTATCTTGGGATTCGATCCCAAGTGCCGGATTGACTTTGCGTGCTGCTTCTCTTTCCCCACTGTTTTCTACGTATTTCCAGCTAGCTGGAAATTTCATGAACAATGTGAAAAAGTCACTTTTTGACTCATTTTTTGCCTTGGGAAACGTGCACTAGTTTTCTCGAAAAACATGCAAATTTTCCTTTTTTAGCTTGCTGGTTTTTCTGTTTTTTTTCATTAATTTACAATTCTGGAAATTCATTTAAAATCAGTAATTTTTCAAATTTTTTCCAAAAATTTAATTTTTCAATTTTTTTTTATCATTTTCTCGAAAAACGTGCAATTTAAAGCTTGCTGGTTTTTTGCTGATTTTTGACATTTTTTTGCTATTTTCCAATTCTGGAAAATAGTCTAAAAATTAAAAAAATTCGAAATTTTTCAACCTTTTTCTCGAAAAACATGCCATTTTGTACTTGCTGATTTTTGATTGATTTTCTACAATTTTCCAGATTTTGGAAATTAGCTTAAAATATTAACAAATCTTTAATTTTCATTTCTCAAAAAGTCTCAAGTCATTTCACTGAAAAACATGCGTTTTACGTCATAAAAGGTGAGTTTGTCCTCTCATCTCCAAGGTCTGATTTTTGATCTCATTTTCTTGTTTTGGGCTTTATTTTATCTCATTAGGCACTTATCATCCATTTCACTTTCATCTTCTAAAATCATAAATTGAAATTTGGTTTCCTAACACTCTCACTAGCTATTGCTTAGAGCTTTTATCTACAGGTGAACAAAGAGCAAAATCAAGCAAGAAAAAAGCAAGCAAATCTAGATCCAAAAAGACAAGGATCCAAACTAAAAAGAAAAAACCATTATCCTTTGTACAAGTCATAATAAGGCTTCAAGTTCTCTTGTTTAGTCACTTGCTTCATCTTCAAGGGTTAAATTCCCTCATCTTGTAAAATATTAATGAAATAAGGCTAAGTGGGATAAAGCCTCCCATAGTTTGTGTTTCTTCCCCATTTGGAGAAGAGTGTCTTGGTGTGCTCTTTAGCTTAGTTTCATTTTTAGTACTTAGATTAGCTTTTTCAATTCTTGCTTCTAGAACAATAATTGTTAGTGGTTTATTATTTACTTGAGTAGCTCATTTTGATATAAACTGCTTAAAGTAGAAATCTCTTGAATCTCACCAATAGTGGATCAAGAGTGCTTTCTGTCGGAGAGTTGCTTTTACTTCATTTTACTTACCCCCATGCTCTCCCAAGTACGGTTTTTGACCTGAAAGAGACTCTTGGGTAGATTAGATTTTATTTTTAGTACAGTTATTTAAGTCCATGCATCATAAGCCTCTTGAACATCTGTCATAAGACGAAGTCAAGAGCGCTCTCTGTCGGAGAGTTTTTTCATGTGTTGAATAAAATCATTTGCAACTCACCACTCCCATAATAAAATTAGAATTTATCTCGTTGTTTCCTTGCCGGAGTATGCTCTGACTGACCTAAAAATCGGATTACTCAGAAACGGCATTGGACTGTTAATCTTACAAGATTCAAACGTAATAAAATTTTCATCCCATAACCAACGAACCGGCGTTATTTCGATAAATACTCAGGTAGTGGGCAAATTCCAAGTGTGGGTGCGGGGCTACCCAATCTAGACACTTGCTGGTTAAATTCTATGAACACCTAGCTTGTTATTCCAGACAGGTCCGTCATGTCTTCGAACGGAGCCACTGAAAGTATTTCCGGTTAGGTTTCCCAGACACCTAAAACAAGATTACATTAAAATTTACAATAAAATAAACCAAGAACAATTGCAAAACGATCTCACTCACATTTGAACTCTTGTATCAAGCAACCCAAGAACTCAAGACTATTTTTGACTCCATAAGGCACTGGTCCTTGTCATCACATTTCATTTGCTTATTATCTATCTGGAGCATCTATATTGTTGTGAGTGTCTTGTATTTAATTCTTCAAGTGGTTGTATACTTCAAAACATGTTGCAATTGTTATCTTGAATACTTAAGTGATATTGTAATTTTGTGATCATCATAAAAACTCCTAAACAACACCCATCCGCATTACCATCATCATAAAAAAATTTAAAACACAAGAGCCATAGAAAACTCTTTGTTAGGGACAACCCCCCTTGGCTTCGTTAGGAGTTTGCCTAAACGGAGGAGCTGGGATTCAGGTGACAGTACCTGGCTCATTGCTTGCCCCCAAGGCCACACCTTCCCCACTTATAGTGAGGGAACAACTTTCAAAAGATTTCTGCTGTTGGTGTGCATCTCGACGGATAATTGGCCATTTTTGAGAGAAAAACAAATTAAGTGATAAATAATCACTAATTTGACTCTGAAAAGTGGATTTAGGGGTTAAATGGGTGCTTAAAGTGGATATGCACCCCCACCTAAGAGGTGCATCCTCCTTTCATGAGTTAACTCGCCTTTACTTGGATTTAATGCCAATCACTCTGATTCGATCTTTAGTTAAGTCAGATTTCATCCTCAATCGAATTGTCACCACTGCAACTCTGTCTTTGGCATGTTCCCTCAAATTTTGGGATGTTGATTTTGACTTTATTATGTCTTTTTGGCCATTTATTTTTCCTTTTTGGCCATTTTCGAGAGAAAAACAAATTAAGTGATAAATAATCACTAATTTGGCTCTAAAAAGTGGATTTAGGGGTTAAATGGGTGCTTTGGTTAGAAAACCAACACCCTCAAGGCAAATTCCATTGCCTAACACCAATTTTATGACTTTTTTGATTTTTGCTTAAAAACATTAAAAAATTCCCTATTTTATGGTAAAATTTTTTATCAGTGGAAAATTAAAAAAACCTAGGGGTGACTTAGCACACGTTCATATGACTAAAAAATAGTGTCTAGCATGGTAATATACATTGACACTTAGACTTTAATAACCTCCGAAGACCTAACCACCAAGACGACCACTCCATCTTTGAATGATTGAGTGAAAAACTCAAAAATTATAAGCCGTTGAAAAGCAACCTATAATTAGCAAGGAAAAAACACTCTAGAGTAGTTGGATTGATGTCCAAGTCCTAGGAAATGTTAGTTTTTCATACAATTATAGCATAAAAAATTACTTGCATAAATTCAATAGGATCACTAGAAGAAAGACAAAGCACAGAAACAATAACACAAGAGTTTTATCTTGGGAAACCCAAATGGGAGAAAACCCAACAACCTTCGTATAGAGATGATAATTCCGAGATCAGAGTACAATGATGAGAGAGAAGGGATGGAAATGCTTTCCAAAGATAGAAACCCCAAATATAGTCTTCTTCTTCTGCAGGTGCGAACCTCTCTCTCCAAGTGATGCGAACTTGTGTGAAGTGGATGAGTGAATAATGAGGTGAACTTTACCTCTATTTATACAAGTGCCAACTGGTTTGTTTACCTAATTGGGCCGACTTCTCTTGGGGAGCAATAAATAATTTAATTTTAATTTTTCTTTTGCTTGCTTTTCATCCCAAGGTTTACATTGATTCTTTGAAGGGTTTACATAATTAAATACATCAAGTTCAACTCCCTTAGGAGGTACAATCAAGTACAATAAAGTACAATAATAATATCTTCCGAAGTTGCACAAAATCCAACACTCCCTCTCAACAAGGAAGGTATTCTTCAGTCTTCATCAGCATCACGGTCATCTGGGTTTCATCTGTACATCTATTGTTAAGATTATATGCTACCATAGACTAGATTGCAAATTCATTAGCATTCAATACATTATTCACAATAGTAGCATAATAAGGATCTCTGAAAGATACACAATCACAAAGCACAAAACAATTTATCTTGGGAAACCCTCAAGGCGAAGAAAACCCAACAAGAACTTCCTCAATATAGATGATCAAGTACAATGCCCCAAAAACATGTCTCACAAATAAGAGAGACAAAAAGAACAAACTCTGGACTCAAGCCACTCCTCCTTCGCAGATCTCTCTCTTTCTCCTCTAATGCAAATTGCACAAGTGAGTGAATGTACAAATGAGAGGAACTCACTCTCTATTTATACTTTACTTTTCACTCAACTTTTAATCCAACTAGGTCGGCCCCAATAACCTAATTGGGCCGACCTCTCTAAGAAGACTCAATATAATATTTATATTATATTTTTTTGGGTGCTAACGACCCGACGTACAATGGAGGTTTAACCTCACGACCTTTACATGACCAAATGTAATAATGACATCCCCGAACGGAGGAAAAAGATCCCCGTCGGAGTTACAATAATAAAGTACAAGTAGAATATTCTTTGAAGTTACATTAATTTAACACTCCCCCTTAATAAGAAGGGTATTCTACTAACAACAACATCTGCATCTGCTTGTGTAATGCTACACAACAACATCGGAGGGAGGAGGGCATTGACAATAACATCATTTGATACATCTATAAATCATTGGAAGTTCTTCAACATCATCATCAGCAACTGGAACAGCTGCTGTAACATCATCAACATCATCTTCAGTACAGAGCTGAAGTATCATCATCTGCAGCACTGGAGCATCCTCATCTTCAGTACTGGAATATCATCATCTGCAGCACTGAAGCATCCTCATCTTCAGCACTGGAACATCATCATTTGCAACACTAAAGCATCCTCATCTTCAGCATTGGAACATCATCATTTGTAGCATTGGAGCATCCTCATCTACAGTATTGGAGCATCCTGGAACCTCATCATCTACAACACTGGAGCATCTTCATCTACAGTACTGGGACATCATCAGGAGCATCAACACCTGCAGCATTGGAGCATCCTGGAACCTCATCATCTATAGCACTGGAGCATCCTCATCTACAGTACTGGGACATCATCAGGAGCATCAACACTTGCAACACACATATGATCCTTCCTTTAGGAATTGGGGATCATGGACAATCCTTCCTTTCGGAACTCGAGATTCAGTCCAATAACTCTGGTGATCTTTCCTTTCGAAATAGGGATCATGGACAATCCTTCGTTTCGGAACTAGGGATTCAGTCCAAACAACTCTGTGATCCTTCCTTACGGAACTGGGATCATCGATAATCCTTCCTTACGGAACTAGGGATTCAATCCATCAACACTGGTGATCATTCCTTACAGAACTGGGATCATGGACAATCCTTCCTTTCAGAACTAGGGATTAAGTCCAACACTCATAGACAATCCTTCCTTTCGGAACTAGGGATTCAGTCTAAGGATCAACATTTAAGACTATCCTTCCTTTCGGAACTTGGGATCTCTGTCTAGGGATGATCGATCCCACCACAATCATTTAAGACATCTCTGTTTAGGGACGATCTATCCCACCACAATCATTTAAGACATCTCTGTCTAGGGACGATCGATCCCATCACAACTTAAGATCAACATTTAAGACTATCTATGTCTAGGGATGATCAATCCCACTGCACCTGAGTATCATCAACACTACTCCCCCTTTCGAGGGTAGTCCTTACGGACTACACCAAGCTTTTCACGGAAGTGCTCAAACTTCACTCGAGACAGAGGCTTAGTCAATATGTCTGCAACCTGCTCATCCGTGCTCACATATTGGAGTTTTATAGCTCCCTTCTGCACCATATCACAGATGTATAAATACCGTATTTCTATGTGTTTTGACTTCTCATGGAACACAGGGTTCTCTGTCATCTTTATACATCTCTGGTCATCACATAGAATCACTGTGGTATCCAATTGCATATCAAACAGACCTGATAACAACTTCTGAAGCCATATAGCTTCACAACTCGCAGAACATGCTGCAATATACTCTGCCTCTGCAGTGCTGAGAGCCTCACTGGACTGCTTCTTGCTTAGCCATGAGATCATGGCTGACCCCAGACTGTAACATCCGCCTGAAGTGCTCTTCTTGTCTAAGACACTTCCTACCCAATCGGAATCTATATAACCATACGGTCGGAACTCATGATCTCGAGTATAATTGAGACCATAGTCTATTGTACCTTTTAGGTACCTCATCACATGCTTTGCAGCTACAAGGTGAACACGTATGGGCTCTACTGGATACTGACTCAAGGTGTTCACAACAAAGCATATATCTGGCCTAGTATTTGTCAGATACATCAACGACCCAATAATCTACTTGTATAGAGTCACATCCACTAATTCTGACTAAGTATTAGATAATAACTTCAAGTTGGTATCCATGGGTGTGGCCATGGCTTTGCACTCCAACATATCAAATCTTTTCAAGATTTCTATTGCAACTTCCCTTGATTAAGGAAGATACCCTCTGGGCTTTGCCATACCTCGAGACCTAGAAAATAATGCATTAAGCCTGTTGACACTGAGAGGGGGGTGAATCAGTGTAAAGCAATATTTACAACTTTTCTTAGTTAGCTACCTGTGCATCATTCCAATACTTTATCATAATCAAAACATCATCTTTCACATAGCATTTAACTTATCAAAAACCATAACACAAAAGAACACCACACCATATAAATTTGTAATCTTTTTATATCATTTTGTCCGGCTACAACCGTTAGGCGAAATCAGCACCTACTGATACATAGAGCACCTACTCTGCATCCAGGACCCTGCCTGGGTTTTCTTAGACCCTGCTAAGAAGGGTTTGAGGTATCCTAACCTCAAAAAGCAATACAAGCTTGCTTTTACAATACAGTATACTTGTGTCACACAGAAATCTCTGTCACATCAAACCTACTCAACACTGTTGCAATAGTCTTCTCAATCTTCTCTGTTCATCTTCTGCTGGTCAACACTATTCATCACTTCTGGTCAATCTTTGCTGCTGGTCATCATCAACGCTGCTGATCATCTCTGCTCAGTATACACCAACTCTCAGTTCAACCCTGAATTGTATGTTCTCCATACTGCCTGTAGATGAGGGGGCAGACCAGACTTTGTATACCTTCTTCAAACAAAAACATCAGCCTTGATATCATCCCTCTGCCATGTCTGCACTAATCATCATTTTCACTGGTGGAGATGCGGGGTAGACCAGACTTTGTATACCTTCTTCAAACAAAAACACCAGCCTTGATATCATCCCTCTGCCATGTCTGCACTAATCATCATTTTCACTCTGCTATATACTACTGTCATCAATTAGCCTGTCACTAACAGCATTCTACAGATCATCTAACTCTGCTCTTGTAAGTTTGTTTTGTCAAATAAACTCAGTAAATTACAGCAGACTGTCAACATATTCCTTATGCATGATCGTCACCAGATTCATACTTTCCAGGTTCTCCCTCTTCTAGACATACCGACTAGTTTTTTTTTAAGCAACAAGCCTTCTTCTATTCATCAACAAATTCTCACATTCTTGGCCACAACAATGTGACTCCTTTTCAACCAGTGTGCATGGTATCCATTGAATATTATGGTCTTTCAATGTCTCAGAATTTTATGCACCTCTGTAGATGAAACTCAGAAAGTATGAAGAACTTCAAACATAACTGTGGCCTTGGATCAAAGTCTGATTCTGTAGCATATTTCCTTTTCATCCTCACCCAAATCAGAGCTATCAAACTTCACATTTCATCATCTGCTGCGCACAGGTAAAATGTAGCCACAAATAGTGAAGAGATGAGTAATTTATGTGGCTGTAGATTGGGGCTGAGACAAGGATTTGATCCCCCTTTGCACAGACCTTCAGATCTGCCCACGTTACAGGATGTACATGAATTTCTTTGTGTATATGAATATAACTGCCCAGCACTAAAAGGAGTTTCCCAGAATTACTGTAGCGTGCTCATTTCCTTTCCCGATGGTCACTATAATGGCTGTCTCTTCAACTGTGCAGTGCTGCTCCACTCACAAGTGCGCCATACAACATTGAAACTGCCCTTCCTTATGTTCCCACGTGATGACAGAATTATGCATTCCTTGCTAACTGAAAGAGATGGTAAACAATCTAATTTTCCTCTACCATGGTGCGCCCCTCCTCTCTTGTCCAAGTCACTGTAGCTGCGTCCTTCTTTACCAAAGAATGCCACAGACACAAATGTGCCCTCACTCTACAGCAAATGCTCCCTGTATGTGGTGCGCCCCTCTTTAAGCAGAGAGTAAAGATGAGTGCGCCCCCTTTTAAGCAACAGAGAGAGAGGTGGGTGTGCCCTTCTCTTTGACTGTCATCACTACTGCAGATGCGCCTCAGTCCGTACACCCACGAAATTTTCAGACTGCTTGCCTCAGTCCACTCACCACATTACTTCACCATAAATTCGAGCTATGCCTTCTCCACGTCAATTCCTCATACCAAAAAAAATTTGCAGACTGCTGCTGTTGCTGGTAGATGAAGATACCCGAATTCACTCACACTGAACCAAAAATCAGAGCTCTGCCTTCCACAAGAAAACCCTCAACAAAAGTGAAATCGTGGGAGAGTATTTATACTCGTTTTTCAAAACAGAAATTATGGAGCCGACCTTCACCAAATAAATTTAATTTGAATTTTTATTTATTAGGTTATGGGGCCGACTTCCCAGCTAAGAATTTATTATTTAATATGAGTTATTTGAAGCCGACTTTAACAAGCATATATTTAATTTATTCCATGTTAATCTCATCAAATATATATTTGATTTACTTCTACAATATCCTTGTCAACATGGTCTTTATGCCCATATGGCACGGCGGGTTTAACACCACTTCAATTTTTTTTTTTTTATGTCATCTCTTCAAAAAATATGCCCGCAGAATTTCATTTGGATGCCCTTCAAGCATGCCCGCATGGAGTGTCTTCTAATGCCCGCAAGGGCTTTATTTCTTCCTTTCATATATGCTCATGGGCTTTCCTTGATCAAGGCCACAACATCCACAAACATGCCCGCTGGGGGGTTTAACGCTTCATGAGATGAGCTCGCAGCGAGGGTTTATAGCATGCCCTTGGCTACTTCTCAACATGCCCACAGCTCTATTTTGGATGCCTGCAAAAGAGTATTGTTCATTCCACAGGCAGCATTAAAATGTCCACAAGCTGCCTCATTTATGCCCACAATGTCTTCAATTTCATCATGACAATCATGCCATCTTCATCTTTGTCTAGGGTTTTGGACCCAACTCCAAATGACCACAGTATGGGTCATTTGGCTCACTAGGTGTGCCCATGGCCCCAATGCCCATCATCTTGATCCCATGGCCCCAATGCCCATCATCTTGACTGCCAAATAATCCTTTTCCATGTCATCATCATGCACTTCAACTTTGTCATTAATGTTGTCATCAATGACAACCGTAGACAACCATATTCATCAATCTCCCCCTTTGTCATTGATGGCAACTGATCTCTCTCTCCCCCTTTGACATTAATGACAAAGGGTCAATGAGCCATTTATGGCTTCACAATACCCAAAAATTAAGTTCATTTTCACCATCACTTGCCATCTCCAAGTTTTTTTTATGAATGAACAAACTCCCATTATTTGCCATCTTCAAATGTTCATGAGTATCTATTATAGACACTCCCCCTTTGACTGAGCTTGGTTTTGATCCAGGGCTTTTAACCAACCATGAATTCTTGGTACATAGGTCTGATTATGCTCACCCTTTCAAATATGCTACTGAGAGCGACTTGCCATCTTCAAGTTTGTCATTTACAATCCCCCTTTGACTGAGTTGGGTATGTCCTTTTTGTTTTGGATCATCCTTTCATACTATGCATCAGATTGTTCCTCTTTCTTTAAGACTATCTTCAAACATGTACTGTTTGCTTATGTCATTGTGATATCCATTTGATAACTTTCAAACTTTTTCCCAATGCTGATATTTATCCTCTATCAAAATAAATGTATAACTACCTGCTCTTTTCCCAATCTTCAAACCTGATGGATCTTGTCATCAAATTAAATGTCAAAGTACTGTCTGCTAACTTGAAGACTTCTTTCACCCTGTCAGGATGCTTCATTGATCTACCATTTGCTGTTCTTGCTTTATCTGCTGTTGTTTCTTGAATTATTGTTGCATGCTATAACTTTCCTTATTACTTCCCTTATCCGACATGCTGCTGGTACCAATAGCTGGTTTATCAATTTATGTTGTATATCCACAAAAATTTTGTTTCAGTCAGCTTCTTAATGTTTCTTATCCTTGCTGAGTTGTCCGAAAATTACATGCTTGAAGTATACCCAAAAATGTCTTTATCAAGATCAAAGATTTGAACATATTTACCACCACGCTTTTTATATGAAAATGCTCATTTTCATATATCTGCTCCATTATTTTGACATCTCAGATTTCTCATATACATTCTCACAGTTCTCAGATTTCTCATGCTGAGATTAATGCCTTAGTCTTTTAAGACTATCTTCAATCATTTCCAACTCCCCCTTGCAAGTAGACTAGTTGAATAGCTGAAAGTGATTCCTCCTTATAGACATGCTGCTGGTCAATCTTCTCAGCTTATTAAGGATCTGTATCATCTTCACCACGTATATGTCTCTAAGAACAAATCACATATTTAGGGTCTGCTGTTCAAACCAAGGTCACTGTATATTTGTTCCTTCTTCTTAAAAAAAATCTTCAACAGGCTACTGTGGGAGATTAGTGAACTGAGTGTTCAATCTTGAGTGAACTTTGTTGCTCCTGCTCTCCCTATTAATATGCCTCTTCCTTGATTTGCATAGGGCAAAATTGTGTTACCCCACATAGTTCAGACTTCATCATATTCATCATAATGGACAGATAATCACTGATGCTTTTATTAACATACAGACAGGTGTATCATTATCCTGGGCTTTCACTATAATTATTTATGTCTGCTGCAGTCATAAGGTATCGTCCAAATATCTCATATTAAAGTCTTGCTAATCAATGTTAAGCTGCTCATCAAGTATGCTGGAGATACTTCTTCATCAAGTATGCTGGAGATACTTCTTATTCTTTTGTGTTTCACGATACCCAAAACTATTTGTAAGCTTGGAGTGGTCATTTTCATTCCTTCATCAATTGTCACTGTCTTAATTTATCTCTTCAACACAGGAAATCACTCTTGCTCACACCATCTGTACTTTTGCCTTGCATTTATTTTCTTTCTGTCATTCACGATCCTAGGACCTGATTTGCTTGGAGTGGACATGATCATTTCTTGAGTTCATCCTCCAATTTTATGAACTCAAGGTATACTCAAAGTCTTTTGAAAGACTTCAAGTATGGCTTGCCATATGGCAGCCATCTTCTTTGTATTGTTGAATCTCTCCTAGGTGTAACTGCTCGGTCTTCTTCATCCATACTTGCTTCTTGGCATTTGTCCTTTCAGCATTTGTTTCTTCATTATCCTTGCTGGCTTTCTTGGCTGAGCTATATGTTAGCCTTCTCATATCATTCCAACAGTTTTGTGCTTTGTGCCCGAATTTGTTGCATGACCAGCACCTAACTAAGCTGTTGGAACTTTCAACACTTCTTTGATCTGCTTCATTTCTCCATGTCTGAGTATATCCCTGTCTGTAGGTATTTGTCTTCTGATCTTCAAATCTTCTTGCTGATATGTATGAAGTACTTCTTCTTGGTTGACTTCTTTGACTGGCACATTCATGGGCTTTGTGTCCAAACCCACTACATGAGTAGCATCTCACTGTGCGACATGTGGCAGCAACATGTCCGACTTGATTGCATGTCCAACATCTAACTGAGTCATTAGGCTTTCCACCACTTCGTCTTCCGTAGAGTTTACAATCCACAGCTTTATGACCAAAGTTAGAACAAAAATAACAATAACCATTGAAACCACTTTCATACCTGGGACATTGGTTCCATCTTGGAGTTGTTTCTTTTCTGTGCTTGCTTTGACGAATGGATCTAACTCCTTGTTTCATCTTTGAACTTCCAAAGTCTTTGTTGTCATGTGTAGGTGCATGGGGAGCAGCTTTGGACGTTGATGGACCAACTTCTGGAGTCTTTGGTGACCAAGTGTCATCTTCAGATTTTTCTTTGTCCTTCTTGTAACCAAGACCAGTTTTGTCAAGTGGAGATCTCTGGCAATCCAAGATCTTTTCTAGGACAACTGAACTGTCCTTGAACTTGTCAAAGGCTTCATTCTTCTCACCTTTCTTCCTGAGATTAACTACCTCCATTTCTAGCTTTTGGATTGTCTCCTCCTTTTCTTCCAACTGAATCTTCATGGTTTCTTCTATCCTCTTGGCTTCCTCCAGCTGAGTCTTCAAGTCATGATTTAACTCTCTTGCTTCTTCTTCAAGTATGTTTGAATCTTTATCATGGTTCTTTTGTTCTAGGGTTAGATTGATCAAATCAATCTTCAGCTGTTCCTTTTCTACCTCCTTTTCCTTCAGCAATTTCAGCCAACCTACTCCTTCATGCTTAAGTTTCTTAAGCAACTCCTTTAGTTCAACATTCTGCTGTTGGAGACTATCCATATAATCAAAGGTTGTTGTCCTAAACGCCTTGTAATCAGATTGATTAAGATCAACTTTGTTCAAGAACCAATCAGCTCTGAGATCTATGTGGCATACATAGTTTATAATTCTCTGTTTAGCTTTCAACATTGCTTCATCGTCATCTGCAAGCACTTTCTCAATTTCATCACACAAGCTATCATAATCACAAGAGTTCATACCTTTATTGGAGTCCTCTTCTTGTTTATCTTCTTCTTGATTTAGCTCTTTTGGGGGCTTGTCTTCTGATTTCTGATCTGTCTTCTCGGGTTCTGGTCTTGCCTTCTGATACTCACTTTCCAGCTTGAACCATAGGTCTTTTGCCGAAGTGAACTCTCCTACACTATCCTTCATCGAACTGGGAAGTCCATCCATGAGGAACTTCAAGGCGGTAGTGTTGTCCTTCTTCGCTTCCTTCTGTGCAGCTGGTTTTCCTTTCTTGTTTGATGGAGCGGGTGGATTGATGACAATTTCCCAAATCCCGAACTTCTTCAGATAAGCCTTCATTTTGCTCCTCCAACTGAAATAATCTGTAACATCAAGTATAGGGACATCATTGCTTAATGACTCTTTCTTTCCCTCCATTGTGTCTAATGATCTCCTTCAAGCTTGCTAGGCTCTCTGTGAAGGACCCGCTCTGATACCAATTGTTGACACTGAGAGGGGGGTGAATCAGTGTAAAGCAATATTTACAACTTTTCTTAGTTAGCTACCTGTGCATCATTCCAATACTTTATCATAATCAAAACATCATCTTTCACATAGCATTTAACTTATCAAAAACCATAACACAAAAGAACACCACACCATATAAATTTGTAATCTTTTTATATCATTTTGTCCGGCTACAACCGTTAGGCGAAATCAGCACCTACTGATACATAGAGCACCTACTCTGCATCCAGGACCCTGCCTGGGTTTTCTTAGACCCTGCTAAGAAGGGTTTGAGGTATCCTAACCTCAAAAAGCAATACAAGCTTGCTTTTACAATACAGTATACTTGTGTCACACAGAAATCTCTGTCACATCAAACCTACTCAACACTGTTGCAATAGTCTTCTCAATCTTCTCTGTTCATCTTCTGCTGGTCAACACTATTCATCACTTCTGGTCAATCTTTGCTGCTGGTCATCATCAACGCTGCTGATCATCTCTGCTCAGTATACACCAACTCTCAGTTCAACCCTGAATTGTATGTTCTCCATACTGCCTGTAGATGAGGGGGCAGACCAGACTTTGTATACCTTCTTCAAACAAAAACATCAGCCTTGATATCATCCCTCTGCCATGTCTGCACTAATCATCATTTTCACTGGTGGAGATGCGGGGTAGACCAGACTTTGTATACCTTCTTCAAACAAAAACACCAGCCTTGATATCATCCCTCTGCCATGTCTGCACTAATCATCATTTTCACTCTGCTATATACTACTGTCATCAATTAGCCTGTCACTAACAGCATTCTACAGATCATCTAACTCTGCTCTTGTAAGTTTGTTTTGTCAAATAAACTCAGTAAATTACAGCAGACTGTCAACATATTCCTTATGCATGATCGTCACCAGATTCATACTTTCCAGGTTCTCCCTCTTCTAGACATACCGACTAGTTTTTTTTTAAGCAACAAGCCTTCTTCTATTCATCAACAAATTCTCACATTCTTGGCCACAGCAATGTGACTCCTTTTCAACCAGTGTGCATGGTATCCATTGAATATTATGGTCTTTCAATGTCTCAGAATTTTATGCACCTCTGTAGATGAAACTCAGAAAGTATGAAGAACTTCAAACATAACTGTGGCCTTGGATCAAAGTCTGATTCTGTAGCATATTTCCTTTTCATCCTCACCCAAATCAGAGCTATCAAACTTCACATTTCATCATCTGCTGCGCACAGGTAAAATGTAGCCACAAATAGTGAAGAGATGAGTAATTTATGTGGCTGTAGATTGGGGCTGAGACAAGGATTTGATCCCCCTTTGCACAGACCTTCAGATCTGCCCACGTTACAGGATGTACATGAATTTCTTTGTGTATATGAATATAACTGCCCAGCACTAAAAGGAGTTTCCCAGAATTACTGTAGCGTGCTCATTTCCTTTCCCGATGGTCACTATAATGGCTGTCTCTTCAACTGTGCAGTGCTGCTCCACTCACAAGTGCGCCATACAACATTGAAACTGCCCTTCCTTATGTTCCCACGTGATGACAGAATTATGCATTCCTTGCTAACTGAAAGAGATGGTAAACAATCTAATTTTCCTCTACCATGGTGCGCCCCTCCTCTCTTGTCCAAGTCACTGTAGCTGCGTCCTTCTTTACCAAAGAATGCCACAGACACAAATGTGCCCTCACTCTACAGCAAATGCTCCCTGTATGTGGTGCGCCCCTCTTTAAGCAGAGAGTAAAGATGAGTGCGCCCCCTTTTAAGCAACAGAGAGAGAGGTGGGTGTGCCCTTCTCTTTGACTGTCATCACTACTGCAGATGCGCCTCAGTCCGTACACCCACGAAATTTTCAGACTGCTTGCCTCAGTCCACTCACCACATTACTTCACCATAAATTCGAGCTATGCCTTCTCCACGTCAATTCCTCATACCAAAAAAAATTTGCAGACTGCTGCTGTTGCTGGTAGATGAAGATACCCGAATTCACTCACACTGAACCAAAAATCAGAGCTCTGCCTTCCACAAGAAAACCCTCAACAAAAGTGAAATCGTGGGAGAGTATTTATACTCGTTTTTCAAAACAGAAATTATGGAGCCGACCTTCACCAAATAAATTTAATTTGAATTTTTATTTATTAGGTTATGGGGCCGACTTCCCAGCTAAGAATTTATTATTTAATATGAGTTATTTGAAGCCGACTTTAACAAGCATATATTTAATTTATTCCATGTTAATCTCATCAAATATATATTTGATTTACTTCTACAATATCCTTGTCAACATGGTCTTTATGCCCATATGGCACGGCGGGTTTAACACCACTTCAATTTTTTTTTTTTTATGTCATCTCTTCAAAAAATATGCCCGCAGAATTTCATTTGGATGCCCTTCAAGCATGCCCGCATGGAGTGTCTTCTAATGCCCGCAAGGGCTTTATTTCTTCCTTTCATATATGCTCATGGGCTTTCCTTGATCAAGGCCACAACATCCACAAACATGCCCGCTGGGGGGTTTAACGCTTCATGAGATGAGCTCGCAGCGAGGGTTTATAGCATGCCCTTGGCTACTTCTCAACATGCCCACAGCTCTATTTTGGATGCCTGCAAAAGAGTATTGTTCATTCCACAGGCAGCATTAAAATGTCCACAAGCTGCCTCATTTATGCCCACAATGTCTTCAATTTCATCATGACAATCATGCCATCTTCATCTTTGTCTAGGGTTTTGGACCCAACTCCAAATGACCACAGTATGGGTCATTTGGCTCACTAGGTGTGCCCATGGCCCCAATGCCCATCATCTTGATCCCATGGCCCCAATGCCCATCATCTTGACTGCCAAATAATCCTTTTCCATGTCATCATCATGCACTTCAACTTTGTCATTAATGTTGTCATCAATGACAACCGTAGACAACCATATTCATCAATCTCCCCCTTTGTCATTGATGGCAACTGATCTCTCTCTCCCCCTTTGACATTAATGACAAAGGGTCAATGAGCCATTTATGGCTTCACAATACCCAAAAATTAAGTTCATTTTCACCATCACTTGCCATCTCCAAGTTTTTTTTATGAATGAACAAACTCCCATTATTTGCCATCTTCAAATGTTCATGAGTATCTATTATAGACACTCCCCCTTTGACTGAGCTTGGTTTTGATCCAGGGCTTTTAACCAACCATGAATTCTTGGTACATAGGTCTGATTATGCTCACCCTTTCAAATATGCTACTGAGAGCGACTTGCCATCTTCAAGTTTGTCATTTACAATCCCCCTTTGACTGAGTTGGGTATGTCCTTTTTGTTTTGGATCATCCTTTCATACTATGCATCAGATTGTTCCTCTTTCTTTAAGACTATCTTCAAACATGTACTGTTTGCTTATGTCATTGTGATATCCATTTGATAACTTTCAAACTTTTTCCCAATGCTGATATTTATCCTCTATCAAAATAAATGTATAACTACCTGCTCTTTTCCCAATCTTCAAACCTGATGGATCTTGTCATCAAATTAAATGTCAAAGTACTGTCTGCTAACTTGAAGACTTCTTTCACCCTGTCAGGATGCTTCATTGATCTACCATTTGCTGTTCTTGCTTTATCTGCTGTTGTTTCTTGAATTATTGTTGCATGCTATAACTTTCCTTATTACTTCCCTTATCCGACATGCTGCTGGTACCAATAGCTGGTTTATCAATTTATGTTGTATATCCACAAAAATTTTGTTTCAGTCAGCTTCTTAATGTTTCTTATCCTTGCTGAGTTGTCCGAAAATTACATGCTTGAAGTATACCCAAAAATGTCTTTATCAAGATCAAAGATTTGAACATATTTACCACCACGCTTTTTATATGAAAATGCTCATTTTCATATATCTGCTCCATTATTTTGACATCTCAGATTTCTCATATACATTCTCACAGTTCTCAGATTTCTCATGCTGAGATTAATGCCTTAGTCTTTTAAGACTATCTTCAATCATTTCCAACTCCCCCTTGCAAGTAGACTAGTTGAATAGCTGAAAGTGATTCCTCCTTATAGACATGCTGCTGGTCAATCTTCTCAGCTTATTAAGGATCTGTATCATCTTCACCACGTATATGTCTCTAAGAACAAATCACATATTTAGGGTCTGCTGTTCAAACCAAGGTCACTGTATATTTGTTCCTTCTTCTTAAAAAAAATCTTCAACAGGCTACTGTGGGAGATTAGTGAACTGAGTGTTCAATCTTGAGTGAACTTTGTTGCTCCTGCTCTCCCTATTAATATGCCTCTTCCTTGATTTGCATAGGGCAAAATTGTGTTACCCCACATAGTTCAGACTTCATCATATTCATCATAATGGACAGATAATCACTGATGCTTTTATTAACATACAGACAGGTGTATCATTATCCTGGGCTTTCACTATAATTATTTATGTCTGCTGCAGTCATAAGGTATCGTCCAAATATCTCATATTAAAGTCTTGCTAATCAATGTTAAGCTGCTCATCAAGTATGCTGGAGATACTTCTTCATCAAGTATGCTGGAGATACTTCTTATTCTTTTGTGTTTCACGATACCCAAAACTATTTGTAAGCTTGGAGTGGTCATTTTCATTCCTTCATCAATTGTCACTGTCTTAATTTATCTCTTCAACACAGGAAATCACTCTTGCTCACACCATCTGTACTTTTGCCTTGCATTTATTTTCTTTCTGTCATTCACGATCCTAGGACCTGATTTGCTTGGAGTGGACATGATCATTTCTTGAGTTCATCCTCCAATTTTATGAACTCAAGGTATACTCAAAGTCTTTTGAAAGACTTCAAGTATGGCTTGCCATATGGCAGCCATCTTCTTTGTATTGTTGAATCTCTCCTAGGTGTAACTGCTCGGTCTTCTTCATCCATACTTGCTTCTTGGCATTTGTCCTTTCAGCATTTGTTTCTTCATTATCCTTGCTGGCTTTCTTGGCTGAGCTATATGTTAGCCTTCTCATATCATTCCAACAGTTTTGTGCTTTGTGCCCGAATTTGTTGCATGACCAGCACCTAACTAAGCTGTTGGAACTTTCAACACTTCTTTGATCTGCTTCATTTCTCCATGTCTGAGTATATCCCTGTCTGTAGGTATTTGTCTTCTGATCTTCAAATCTTCTTGCTGATATGTATGAAGTACTTCTTCTTGGTTGACTTCTTTGACTGGCACATTCATGGGCTTTGTGTCCAAACCCACTACATGAGTAGCATCTCACTGTGCGACATGTGGCAGCAACATGTCCGACTTGATTGCATGTCCAACATCTAACTGAGTCATTAGGCTTTCCACCACTTCGTCTTCCGTAGAGTTTACAATCCACAGCTTTATGACCAAAGTTAGAACAAAAATAACAATAACCATTGAAACCACTTTCATACCTGGGACATTGGTTCCATCTTGGAGTTGTTTCTTTTCTGTGCTTGCTTTGACGAATGGATCTAACTCCTTGTTTCATCTTTGAACTTCCAAAGTCTTTGTTGTCATGTGTAGGTGCATGGGGAGCAGCTTTGGACGTTGATGGACCAACTTCTGGAGTCTTTGGTGACCAAGTGTCATCTTCAGATTTTTCTTTGTCCTTCTTGTAACCAAGACCAGTTTTGTCAAGTGGAGATCTCTGGCAATCCAAGATCTTTTCTAGGACAACTGAACTGTCCTTGAACTTGTCAAAGGCTTCATTCTTCTCACCTTTCTTCCTGAGATTAACTACCTCCATTTCTAGCTTTTGGATTGTCTCCTCCTTTTCTTCCAACTGAATCTTCATGGTTTCTTCTATCCTCTTGGCTTCCTCCAGCTGAGTCTTCAAGTCATGATTTAACTCTCTTGCTTCTTCTTCAAGTATGTTTGAATCTTTATCATGGTTCTTTTGTTCTAGGGTTAGATTGATCAAATCAATCTTCAGCTGTTCCTTTTCTACCTCCTTTTCCTTCAGCAATTTCAGCCAACCTACTCCTTCATGCTTAAGTTTCTTAAGCAACTCCTTTAGTTCAACATTCTGCTGTTGGAGACTATCCATATAATCAAAGGTTGTTGTCCTAAACGCCTTGTAATCAGATTGATTAAGATCAACTTTGTTCAAGAACCAATCAGCTCTGAGATCTATGTGGCATACATAGTTTATAATTCTCTGTTTAGCTTTCAACATTGCTTCATCGTCATCTGCAAGCACTTTCTCAATTTCATCACACAAGCTATCATAATCACAAGAGTTCATACCTTTATTGGAGTCCTCTTCTTGTTTATCTTCTTCTTGATTTAGCTCTTTTGGGGGCTTGTCTTCTGATTTCTGATCTGTCTTCTCGGGTTCTGGTCTTGCCTTCTGATACTCACTTTCCAGCTTGAACCATAGGTCTTTTGCCGAAGTGAACTCTCCTACACTATCCTTCATCGAACTGGGAAGTCCATCCATGAGGAACTTCAAGGCGGTAGTGTTGTCCTTCTTCGCTTCCTTCTGTGCAGCTGGTTTTCCTTTCTTGTTTGATGGAGCGGGTGGATTGATGACAATTTCCCAAATCCCGAACTTCTTCAGATAAGCCTTCATTTTGCTCCTCCAACTGAAATAATCTGTAACATCAAGTATAGGGACATCATTGCTTAATGACTCTTTCTTTCCCTCCATTGTGTCTAATGATCTCCTTCAAGCTTGCTAGGCTCTCTGTGAAGGACCCGCTCTGATACCAATTGTTGACACTGAGAGGGGGGTGAATCAGTGTAAAGCAATATTTACAACTTTTCTTAGTTAGCTACCTGTGCATCATTCCAATACTTTATCATAATCAAAACATCATCTTTCACATAGCATTTAACTTATCAAAAACCATAACACAAAAGAACACCACACCATATAAATTTGTAATCTTTTTATATCATTTTGTCCGGCTACAACCGTTAGGCGAAATCAGCACCTACTGATACATAGAGCACCTACTCTGCATCCAGGACCCTGCCTGGGTTTTCTTAGACCCTGCTAAGAAGGGTTTGAGGTATCCTAACCTCAAAAAGCAATACAAGCTTGCTTTTACAATACAGTATACTTGTGTCACACAGAAATCTCTGTCACATCAAACCTACTCAACACTGTTGCAATAGTCTTCTCAATCTTCTCTGTTCATCTTCTGCTGGTCAACACTATTCATCACTTCTGGTCAATCTTTGCTGCTGGTCATCATCAACGCTGCTGATCATCTCTGCTCAGTATACACCAACTCTCAATTCAACCCTGAATTGTATGTTCTCCATACTGCCTGTAGATGAGGGGGCAGACCAGACTTTGTATACCTTCTTCAAACAAAAACATCAGCCTTGATATCATCCCTCTGCCATGTCTGCACTAATCATCATTTTCACTGGTGGAGATGCGGGGTAGACCAGACTTTGTATACCTTCTTCAAACAAAAACACCAGCCTTGATATCATCCCTCTGCCATGTCTGCACTAATCATCATTTTCACTCTGCTATATACTACTGTCATCAATTAGCCTGTCACTAACAGCATTCTACAGATCATCTAACTCTGCTCTTGTAAGTTTGTTTTGTCAAATAAACTCAGTAAATTACAGCAGACTGTCAACATATTCCTTATGCATGATCGTCACCAGATTCATACTTTCCAGGTTCTCCCTCTTCTAGACATACCGACTAGTTTTTTTTTAAGCAACAAGCCTTCTTCTATTCATCAACAAATTCTCACATTCTTGGCCACAGCAATGTGACTCCTTTTCAACCAGTGTGCATGGTATCCATTGAATATTATGGTCTTTCAATGTCTCAGAATTTTATGCACCTCTGTAGATGAAACTCAGAAAGTATGAAGAACTTCAAACATAACTGTGGCCTTGGATCAAAGTCTGATTCTGTAGCATATTTCCTTTTCATCCTCACCCAAATCAGAGCTATCAAACTTCACATTTCATCATCTGCTGCGCACAGGTAAAATGTAGCCACAAATAGTGAAGAGATGAGTAATTTATGTGGCTGTAGATTGGGGTTGAGACAAGGATTTGATCCCCCTTTGCACAGACCTTCAGATCTGCCCACGTTACAGGATGTACATGAATTTCTTTGTGTATATGAATATAACTGCCCAGCACTAAAAGGAGTTTCCCAGAATTACTGTAGCGTGCTCATTTCCTTTCCCGATGGTCACTATAATGGCTGTCTCTTCAACTGTGCAGTGCTGCTCCACTCACAAGTGCGCCATACAACATTGAAACTGCCCTTCCTTATGTTCCCACGTGATGACAGAATTATGCATTCCTTGCTAACTGAAAGAGATGGTAAACAATCTAATTTTCCTCTACCATGGTGCGTCCCTCCTCTCTTGTCCAAGTCACTGTAGCTGCGTCCTTCTTTACCAAAGAATGCCACAGACACAAATGCGCCCTCACTCTACAGCAAATGCTCCCTGTATGTGGTGCGCCCCTCTTTAAGCAGAGAGTAAAGATGAGTGCGCCCCCTTTTAAGCAACAGAGAGAGAGGTGGGTGTGCCCTTCTCTTTGACTGTCATCACTACTGCAGATGCGCCTCAGTCCGTACACCCACGAAATTTTCAGACTGCTTGCCTCAGTCCACTCACCACATTACTTCACCATAAATTCGAGCTATGCCTTCTCCACGTCAATTCCTCATACCAAAAAAAATTTGCAGACTGCTGCTGTTGCTGGTAGATGAAGATACCCGAATTCACTCACACTGAACCAAAAATCAGAGCTCTGCCTTCCACAAGAAAACCCTCAACAAAAGTGAAATCGTGGGAGAGTATTTATACTCGTTTTTCAAAACAGAAATTATGGAGCCGACCTTCACCAAATAAATTTAATTTGAATTTTTATTTATTAGGTTATGGGGCCGACTTCCCAGCTAAGAATTTATTATTTAATATGAGTTATTTGAAGCCGACTTTAACAAGCATATATTTAATTTATTCCATGTTAATCTCATCAAATATATATTTGATTTACTTCTACAATATCCTTGTCAACATGGTCTTTATGCCCATATGGCACGGCGGGTTTAACACCACTTCAATTTTTTTTTTTTTATGTCATCTCTTCAAAAAATATGCCCGCAGAATTTCATTTGGATGCCCTTCAAGCATGCCCGCATGGAGTGTCTTCTAATGCCCGCAAGGGCTTTATTTCTTCCTTTCATATATGCTCATGGGCTTTCCTTGATCAAGGCCACAACATCCACAAACATGCCCGCTGGGGGGTTTAACGCTTCATGAGATGAGCTCGCAGCGAGGGTTTATAGCATGCCCTTGGCTACTTCTCAACATGCCCACAGCTCTATTTTGGATGCCTGCAAAAGAGTATTGTTCATTCCACAGGCAGCATTAAAATGTCCACAAGCTGCCTCATTTATGCCCACAATGTCTTCAATTTCATCATGACAATCATGCCATCTTCATCTTTGTCTAGGGTTTTGGACCCAACTCCAAATGACCACAGTATGGGTCATTTGGCTCACTAGGTGTGCCCATGGCCCCAATGCCCATCATCTTGATCCCATGGCCCCAATGCCCATCATCTTGACTGCCAAATAATCCTTTTCCATGTCATCATCATGCACTTCAACTTTGTCATTAATGTTGTCATCAATGACAACCGTAGACAACCATATTCATCAAAGCCAAGTTCTTTCATCTTGAATTCTGCAGCGAGCTTCTCTTTGCACTATGAGATTCTCTTCTCATTACTTGGTAAGAACAAGTCATCCACATATAGCAATAATATGACTGGTTCATCATCCATAACCTTGAAGTAAAGGTTAGGATCAACTTTACTCTTAGTAATGCCCAAGCTCGTCAGAAAACTATCAATTCTTCCATACCAAGCTCTTGGAGCTTGCTTCAACCCATACAAATCCTTCTTCAATTTGCAGACATGCGTCTCTTTGTTTTCAACCTCAAAACCTTTTGGCTGTTCTATGTACATTTCCTCCTTGATAACACCATTCAGGAAAGCTGTTTTCACATCCATCTGGTGTAACTTCCACTTCATTGTGGCTGCAAGTGCCATGATGGTTCTAATTGAAGTGTACCTTGCTACAGGAGCAAATGTTTCCTCATAATCGATTCCTTCCTTTTGAGAGAATCCTCGAGCCACAAACCTAGCTTTGTATTTCTCAATACTTCCATCCGCAACATGTTTTATCTTGTATATCCATTTGGAAGATACCACACTTTTACCTTCTAGTTTGGGAACTATGTCTCACACATCATTCTTCATTATTGACTGGTATTCTTCCGTCATAGCTTCGACCCATTCTTTCTTTTGAATGGCCTCTTTGAAGCAAGTAGGTTCTTTGTCTACAAGATCACACTTCAAAGCCACATAACTGGAAAATGGCTTTGGCCTCTTGCTTTCTCTTGTGGAGCCTTCTGGAGCTCCATACCTCTCTGCATCTTGAATGATTTCTCAAGCCCAAGTTGGTTTTCTCTTGCGAGAGATAGGCATGGATGGAGGTTCTTGGGGCTACAACATACATGATCTTCCGGAGTCTCATCATCGAGAGAGGGTGCAACCTCTGCAACTCTAGGAGGTATATCTTCTTTATATACTTCTTCATGTTGGCACTTTCTGGATTTCTTAAGAGCTGCATCTTCATCAAATGTCACATCTCTGCTAATCTCCATGTGATGATAGCCTGGTATATAGATCCTGAAGGCCTTGGAGACCTCACAGTATCCAACAAAGATTCTTTTTTTTTCCGGAAGGATCCAACTTGGTCTTTTTCTCTTTTGGAATATGAACAAAAACTGGACAACCAAATATCTCGAACTCTGTTGCAAGTTCTCTCTTGCACCTATCTATGAGTTTGTCATCTTCAACCTTGTAGCAAAGGTTGATGTCTCATCACTCTAGGTGATCATTCTATTCCGTAGAAAGTCTTCTTCAATCTGCACACATGTGGTTCTCTGAGTCCTGGAGGTTGGTCGATATCTTGATCACACCATGAGTCTAGCTACTAGAACAACATCTCGTCATAGTCGACTTCCTCTATAAGTCTTGTTTATAGTTGAACCATCGTCACTTGTTCTATGGAACAAGTCTCATCATTCTCTATTTGTAGGTGATCGTGTACGATACTTCCGACAAGTCAAATTCAATAGCATGGTTAGAAACATTTCATAGTTTCCAAATATATGCATAAAAACATAAGTCACATTATCTTAGCCAATGCTACAACATTCATCCATACCCTACATTCATATGGTAACTTTCTAGATGCCTTCCATCTCTACCATAACATCATTAAGAGCGTGCACTACTCCCAATATGTCAGCAAAGAGGTTTCACTCTAGATAAGTAGCAATGGAATGTTGTATAGTACCATAAGCTACTTACATGCATATCACTGCAAACATTCTAACACACATCCTAAATAAATGTGTACACAACTGGACACTATCATTTAAACAAAAATGACAATTCAAATACTTATCTTTGTTTGTTTGGTAGTATCTCTTTTGATCCTAGTCTTCTTGCAGGGATTACTGGAATGTTTGATGGTGAACTCTACTCCATCATCAAAGTTCCAGAATCAAGCTTGTATGTTGCTTCTCCTATTCTCCTAGTGAAACTTTCTGAGGGGAGTCCTTTTCTTCAAGATTTGAGAGAGTGCTTCTTTTGTCCTGTCATGTGCTTTGAAGCACCACTATCAATTAACCATGTGTCATCTCCAGGTGTCATTCACCCAGAGAGAGCAGAGAATAGAACATATTCTTCTATTTCTTTTTTTGCTTGCTTCCTGGGAGGTTCTTCATCTTCATACATTCTAGTTAGGGCATCAAACATCTCCTTTGGAGTCTTCTTAGAGGACACTTGAGGAATCAAGTGATCTTTAATGGAGTCTGCTATGATCCTCATAGTCCTAATCATATCATTTTTCTGCTTCTCCTTAGCTTCAGCTACTTCGGGTTTAGGTACAATTTCTTTAACAAACTTGATAAGATCATTCTCTTCTAGAATGAGTCCAATCTTATATTTCCAAGCACGGAAGTTCTCTATGCCTTCCAACTTGTCATCAAGCTTAGTGCTTGGAGCCTTCTTAACTCGGAGAGCAGAGAATAACCAAAAATCAAAATTTCTCAAAATAAAAAACTGAACTCACCAAGAGATGCACTTGATTGAGGGGAGTATGCTTGTACACTTGGTTTCTGAAGATTCCAAAATTTCACTCTTGGAAATTGACTTACGAAATTTTGATCTGTAGTTTCTGGCTTTTTCTGGTTTTCTGTTTTTTTGCAGTTTTTGGTCCAAAGTCAAACTAGGGTTTGACTTTCTGGGAGTTTCAACCACTCAAAAATTTCGATCTTTGAGAGGTGCACCTTCCTATGCCAATTGTACTCCAAAATTCCAAATTTGTGAGAAGCCCTATTTTTTCACTTCCGGAGAGAGAGAGAGAGAGTTTTACCTTGTGAAAGTTGCTCTTTTCAGGCAAGCTCTGATACCATGTTAAGATTATATGCTACCATAGACTAGATTGCAAATTCATTAACATTCAATAAATTATTCACAATAGTAGCATAATAAGGATCTCTGAAAGATGCACAATCACAAAGCACAAAACAATTTATCCTGGGAAACCCTCAAGGGGAAGAAAACCCATCAAGAACTTCCTCAATATAGATGATCAAGTACAATGCCCCAAAAACATGTCTCACAAATAAGAGAGACAAAAAGATCAAACTCTGGACTCAAGCCACTCCTCCTCCTCCTTCGTAGATCTCTCTCTCTTTCTCCTCTAATGCGAATTGCACAAGTGAGTGAATGTACAAATGAGAGGAACTCACTCTTTATTTATACTTTACTTTTCACTTAACTTTTAATCCAACTAGGTCGGCCCCAAGAACCTAATTGGGTCGACCTCTCTAGAAAGACTCAATATAATATTTATATTATATTCTTTTGAGTGCTAACGACCCGACTTACAATGGAGGTTTAACCTCATGACCTTTACATGACCGAATGTAATAATGACATCCCCGACGGAGTTACAATAATAAAGTACAAGTAGAATATTCTTTGAAGTTACATTAATTTAACATCTATATTGTCTCCATCATCTCTATACATACTGAAGGTTGTCAACACAGTCTCAGTCCTTCGTGAAGTGTCATCATGCATCAATTCCACCAATCCTATGGTGAGTCCAAGAGAGTCTCTCAATCCTACCTGGATGTTCGAGAGATAGGCTTTACCAACTACTATACCATCTGCTACCTGTCCATCTCATCTGTCGATGGGATCTTCCCATACCTGGTTGAGGACCTGAACGAGCAGATGTGCACGACCGTCTACTACCTGTTCGTCTCATCTGTCGATGGGGTACTCCCATGCCTGGCTGAGAACCTGAACGAGTAGAGGTACCTGTGCAATCACACGACCATCTACTACCTGTCCGTCTCATCTGTCGATGGGATTTCTCCCATACCTGGCTGGGAACTTGGATGAGCAGAGACACCTGTGTGAACTCGTCCATCTACTGCCTGTCTGACTCATTTGCAGACGGGATTTCTCCCATACCTGGCTGAGCACTTGGACGAGTAGAGGCACTTGGGTGAATGTAGGGTAAAACATCTCTATATCATCTCTCCCTCTCAAGGAGGGACACGTTCTCTTCTACTCCAAGTCTTTTGCGAAAGTATTCGAACTTCATCCTGGAAAGAGGCTTGGTGAGAACATCTGCAGTCTGGTCATCTGTCGGAATATACTGTAATTCGACCTCACCTTTCTGCACCATATCACGAATGAAGTGATATCGAATCTCTATATGCTTCGACCTGTCGTGAAATACAGGATTCAACGACATCTGCACACAGCTCTGGTTATCACAGTGAATCATGGTTGGCTCTGGAATCTGGCCAAACAATCCTGCAAGGAGTTTATGAATCCATACTGCTTCTCGGGCTGTTGTACTAGTAGCCATATACTCGGCCTCTGTAGTATTGAGTGCTACTAAGTTATGCTTCCTGCTGCACTAGGAAATCACTGCAGAACCCAAACTGAAGCAACATTCGGAAATACTCTTCCTATCTGCAACACATCAGGCCCAATCTGAGTCTGTAAACCCCTGCAATCTCAGGTCACATTCTGAAGCATATCTTATGTAATGTCCCCATTCAAATAAGTGCATAGTAAAACAATCCCATCAATCCTACTAGTTTCCTAGGTTGGATGGGCACATGTGGGATGGTAATAAGGAAGCTAATAAATGATATTTAGACATTAGAAGGGTTCAAGCATTTAATAAATATGGTGAATAAATAAATTCAAGAGAAATTCTAAGTGGCAAGTGGTTTTGGAGACATATGGAGGTGGTGGGATCCACACTAGCTTGATTTTTCAATGACACATGGCAGCTCTCTCTTTCCAATTCGAATCATGGGAAGGTGAACACTCTTGGGTGAGTTGGTAAGTCATAACACATGGCATTGAGCATCTTAGGTCGAAATGGGATGGAATAGTAACCTCCATGGGAGAGGAAGAGTCAAATTGGAGACTAGTGGACACTTGGGCTAGATTCCCTAGTTTTATGACAACAATAATGAAGCATCTATGACATTTATGACAAAATTCAAACCTGACTTCTTACACCTGACCATTATGACATGTCAGCCCCAAAAATAGGCTCAAGGAAGGCGCTCATGGAGTTGGGGGAAGCTAAAGAGACTCAAATTCGAATTTGGGAGAAGATGGAAGGTTGGAACTAGGAGACAAGTGGCAAATGAGGAATATTTTCTAAATGGAAATTTATTGAATCTATTGAGAGGATTTCGACCCCTTGAAGGCTAATGTTGGTTATAAAATGTAGAAATCAAGTATGAGAATAGCTTTTGATGATTTGAGAAAAATTGCATTTGTGAAGAGAGAACTAGGGGATGACTAGTTTCTTGCCTTAGCCAATTTCGAGGGTGAAAGATTCCCATCCAAGTTGGTGTTTGGAGAGGCCACTCAGGTCTTTCATGGTGCTTTAATGGATTTTTATTTGCAGGTAGCAGCTATAGGAAGTTTCATGGTTTGGTTTAGTGCAACACTTTCTCTCCACCATTTCCAATTTTGAAGGCATATTCGGGCTCCTTGAGGGATTGCGCTTTGGTTGAGATCTTGCACTCATTGGGAGAGCTTCATATGATATTTTTCTGATTGTAATAGCTTCATATCCTCTGTTCTTCATATTCAGAAACTCTCAGGTCGAAATACCCATTGACTGTATGCAAAATTATTGATTAATGAGCAAACAATGTCCATTTCCCCAATGCTTTGATGTATGACACTATAAGGTTGATTATTTCGAATGGGTGGATGATTCTTTGATATATTTGTGATTCATATACTGCCATGGATATATTCTACAAGTTTCATGTACTGTACATGAGCATTTGAAGCATTTTTACTCAGTTTGTTTGTATTGAGAGGTGAAATAGTGCCATTTCCCCGAGGGTCGAATTGGAGGTTTTTGTTGTTGAATGTGAGAGTTAGAACAGTAGTAAAAATCAATTAATGGTGCATATGAGACCTTAATCACATACTTAACACATTACATACCTCTGTTCATAAATTTGTGGGAGTTTGGAGGCATTTGGAAGGCCATTTGCAGTGTTACACCGGGGGGGATTTGATGCACAAATTACTAGTCAAAATTACATATATTGATCAGAATACAAATCAAGTTTGCAGCAGTGTTTGGAGGGCCATAAAACATCCCTGAACCTGATATTCAAGTCTAAATACCATTCATACACTCCTACAGAAGATTTGGGAGCATTTGGGTTGATTTGGAGGTCAAAACAGTAAAACTAGTCAAAGGTCGAAATTGGGGAAAAAGTGGAAAAATTGGCATTTTAATAAAATTTTAAAAAAGGGTCATTACATCTTAGGACATATCCCACAGTGCCACGCAAGTATCTGAGCACATGCTTTGCAGCACTCTAGTGAATCTGCCTCGGCTCACACATAAACTGACTGAGGACATTCAGAACAAAACATATGTCTGGTCTGGTGTTTGTCAGATACATCAAGGACCCAATCAACTGTCGATACATGGTAGGATCAATCAAATCTGAATCTAAAGTAAAATCTCTCAACTGCTTCAAATTTGCATCCATCGGATGTTAAATTTTGAGCATTAATTCACAATACTCTTGGATCTTTACTGAGGGAATAACATATACAGTATATCAATGCATAACAATCACAATAAGCATGACAAGCATCACAAGAATCAAAAGCATGAGAGACAAGAGACACAGAGTTTCCGTGGGGAAAACCCTAAGGTGAAAAACCCCACAACTTCCTCAGAGATAGAGAGAGCAATGGCTCAACCAAAATACACTTGAGATAGTCTCCTAGAGCAGATGATCCTCCTCCTCACTAGTGCGCCACTTTCTGAGTGAGAGAGATGACTTTCCGAATGATCCAAATAGAGATCTCCCGATCTCTATTTATACTTAACTTGTTTGCCCAGTGACCTTATGGGGCCGACTTGTCTATCTAGATACATCCACAATATAATATATATTTTAGGGCCGACCCCACACATGGTGGTCTAATAACCCATCGGCAAGTACACACACTTGCGACACTTGTCAATCCACATGACGACACTTCCTTATAGAGGAATAACACATCTCTTATAAGGGTACAATAAATATATATAAAATACATAGATGAAATACATTCCGAAGTTACATATACATCAACACTCCCTTTTAACTAGGAAGGTATTTCTCGACACAGTTCTGCTAGACAAGTCTTCTTCTCGGGATCATCGTTATCGATGCATCGTCATCATCATCGTCACTGCTGCTACTATCTCAACCAATCTCTGACTCTACTCGTCATAGGAAGTTCTACACAGCCAGTCCTATTTCATACTGGATGTAGGCCCACTACCTGCAGGTCTTCATCATCTGTGCGAACGGTCTGATAGAGGTGGCCTCTCAGGACTAATTTTATGTGCGGATGCAATACCAGAAAGAGTATCCCAGGAACATTTATGTGCCTAAGCACGACCGGCAAGATCTCCCAGGACTGATTACATGCATCTCCTCCACAATACCTTTAAAGAGCATCCCAGGAACATTTATGTGCCGCAGCACGACCGACAAGATCTCTAGAGAGCATCCCAGGACTTATTACGAGCACACAGCTCAACCTCTCGGATCTCCAGGACTGATTACATGTGGATAGACAAAACCTTTAAAGAGCATCCCAGGAACATTTATGTGCCGCATCACGACCGGCAAGATCTCTAAAGAGCATCCCAGGACTAATTACGAGCACACAGCTCAACCTCTCGGATCTCCAGGACTGATTACATGTCTCCGTAGTAATACCTCATTCCAGGACTGATTACGAGCACACAGCTCAACCTATCGGATATCTGAGGACTGATTACATACTACATAGCAATACCAGAAAGAGTACCCCAGGAACATTTATGTGCCGCAACACGACCGACAAGATCTCCTAGGACTGATTACATGCTATTTGCACAACCTGCCACATATCATCTCTGACCTCCAAGTATCAACCTGATACTCATGATTCAAAGGATCATCATCCTGATGCCCATGATCATATTGATCATCATCACTGTACCATCCTGGTACATATCATCTGGAGCAACATCCTGAAGCTCATCATCCTGATCATCCTGATCATATAATGCATCCACCTGATGCATACCAAGTATCTACTTGATACATATCATCATACATGATCCACCTGATCATACAGTGTATCCACCTGATACAGATACAAATACATGATCCACCTGATCATACCTGATACATATCAACATACATGATCTACCTGATCAGACAATGTATCTACCTGATACATATACAGATACATGGTCCAAGCATCCAACATGATGCATACATACATAAATGGTCCAACTGATCATATCCAGCATCAACACGATGCGTACATACATACAAATATAAATGATCCAACTGATCATATCCAGCATCAACACGATGCGTACATACATACAAATATAAATGGTCCAACTGATCATATCCAGCATCCAACATGATGCATATACAGAGCAGTAACTGGAGCATCGTCCTGATACTCATCATCCAGCGCTTACATCCACAGCCATGTGAAGGATCCTCCTTCCAAAATGCTTGGAATGGCTTCAGCAAATGTGTCCATCACTTCTTCCTCGAAGTGTCGTCGATTTGAAGAACACCAAGCCTCTCCCTGAAGTACTCGAACTTCACCCTGGCTAGTGGCTTCGTCAGCACATCTGCAATCTGCTTGTCCGTCGCAACATACAGGAGCTTCACGACTCCTCTCTGCACCATATCCCTGATATAGTGATATTTGATCTCTATGTGTTTCAACCTGTCATGAAACACCGGGTTCTCAGACAACTTCACACAACTCTGGTTATCGCAGAATATACCAGTAGCATCCAATGGGAGATCAAATAACTCAGACAGTAGCTTCCGTAGCCATACTGCCTCACAACTAGCTGAACATGCTGCAACATACTCTGCCTCAGCTGTACTTAGTGCTACGCAGGACTGCTTCCTGTTGAACCAAGAGATCACACCTGATCCCATACTAAAGCAGCACCCAGATGTGCTCTTCCTATCTGTAGCACTACCAGCCCAATCTGAATCAACATAACCCTGCAGGTTAAACTTTTGATTTGCTTCATACTTGAGCCCATAATCCACTGTACCCTTCAGGTACCTCAGGACATGCTTTACAGCAACCAGGTGAACACTCGGATCTGTCAGGACCTGGCTCAATGTGTTCACAGCAAAGCAAATATCTGGTCTCGTGTTCGTCAGGTACATCAAAGGACCCAATCATCTGACGATACATAGAGACATCAACCGGCTCAGATGAAGCATCACATAGAAGCTTTAGATTCGATGCCATGGGTGTCACCATGGCCTTGCAATCCATCATCCCAAATCTCTTTAGGATATCTATTGTGTACTTCCCTTGACCAAGGAAGATCCCACCTGAATTTTGCCACACCTCCATACCTAGGAAATAATGCATCATTCCCAAATCTTTCATGTCGAACTCAGCAGCAAGCTTCCTCTTAGTATCTGCAATCAGTCTGTCATCTCCTGTTACAAATAAGTCATCCACATACAGGAGTAGAATCACAGGATTCCCTTCCTCAACCTTGTAGTAGAGGTTGGAATCCGCTTTACTCTTGGTAAGGCCCAAACTAGATAGGAAACTGTCCATCCTACCATACCAGGTTCTGGGAGCTTGCTTCAAGCCATATAAGGCTTTCTTCAATCTGCACACATATGACTCCCTGTCATGTATTTCAAAACCGAGTCGCTGCTCCACATATACTTCCTCTTCAACTACACCATTCAAGAAAGCAGTCTTGACATCCATCTGGTGTATTTTCCATTTCAATGCTGCAGCCAGGGCAAATACTGTTCTGATGGAAGTATACCTGGCTACAGGTGCAAAAGTTTCTTCATAATCTATTCCCTCTTTCTGAGAGAAGCCACGAGCTACGAATCTTGCTTTATATTTCTCTACACTGCCATCTGCAGCATGCTTGATTTTGTAGATCCATTTGGAAGTCACAACAGACTTCTCTTTAGGTCTTGGGACAACATCCCAAACATCATTCCTCATTATTGATTGGTATTCCTCAACCATGGCATCCTTCCATTCTTTCTTTTCCGCTGCTTCTTCATAACTGGAAGGTTCTTTGTTCACAATGTCACAGAGTAAAGCAACATAGCTGGTATGTGATTTGGTTCTCTTCTTTGCTCTGTGTTCTTCTTCTGGAATGCCAAATCTTTCTGCATCTTGAATGAGATCTCTATCCCATGCAGGTTTCCTCTTGTGAGAGTTATCCTCACGGGGTGGATCTACAGGTTCTTGCGGATCTTCAAACTCACGAACAACTTCTGGAATTGCTTCTGTCATGTTAGTGTCTTGAAATCTAGTTTCTTTAGGTTCTTCATAAACTTCGATAGGTGCCTTCCTTGATTTGATGAATGCTGAGTTTTCATCAAATGTTACATCCCTGCTAACATCAATCTTCTTGAACCCTGGAAAGTATATTCTGTAAGCCTTCGAGCTTTCACTGTAACCCACAAAGATACCTGTTATCACATATATAGTAGCCGGGCTACCATATATGATTTTTCAGATTCCAGAGCACTCTTCAGCCAGTTCCTTTACATTGAGATGATGAGATGAGCATCTATCTATGGATCACTATCAGATGTTGGACAGTATATGTATTCCCCATGCCATGACTGAGTCTCAGGACACTCAGAGAGATGACCGATGTAGCCATTATACCATTTATGCAGAGCAGTCAGTAGTGCCCAGAGTTGCAGTAGCAGTTTCATAGGACAGATGATGGTTCGAAGGATGAGCATTCAGGTATATGACTTAGCAGGTATATCATGGTGTTATGGTTATATTGCTTTTATATTCATTCTTATGGCATGTCTTAGCATTTAGTGTCATGATCTGGCGATCATATAGATATGTGGACCTGGTTGATTTTATTATACATATATTCTACTGTCCTTACTCAGACTTAGAAGTTCACTACTCATACTCATTGGTTTTACCCTCCCTAGGGAGAATAGAGGTGATCATTCCACCATACCTTGGCTTGCTAGTGTTGGCTCCATTACTCATTGTCTTCATCCATCCATTACCTACCTTTTAGTTTATCACCGTGACTTACTGCTTGACTAGTGGCATGGAGGATCTTTTCCCCATTGCAGTCTCTGTATTGGATGAGCTTCCTTGTTTATTGTGTCTCGGCTCTGAGTTGGTGACAAAACTTACCTCTGGTGAGTTGGATTGTAGGCCTAAATCATTCTGGTCGGTTGTCTCGATGTTTGGCATTGGCTCGAACTCCCCCTAGTCACTTGAGATGTTGTTGGCTAAAATTGAAAGCTCATGTACTACTTATGGAAACTTCTAAATTCGCCCATGGAAACTAAAAAGCGCAAGAGCGATGAACTGCTAAAAATACTCCTTGAAGAGTATAAAAGAAAGGTTCAAAAAGCAATGATTCTTAAAAACTATATCTAAACAATTGTTGACCTTATGTATGTATAAAAAACATGCCCTGGATGCAAGTTGCAACTAGTTGTGCTTATCAGCACACCTGAGATCCGAAGGGTTATGTAGGCCAAAAAGGCCATGAAATGAAATTGAATGATCCTAATGAACCTGGATCAACTTGATGTAGACATGATGCCTAAGTTGAATAAGCATTCTCTAAACAACTTATCCATTTGTGAGACACCGCCATTCCCTGTATTGTTGCTCATTCAGTATATCCAATGGTGTGTATTCCCTTTCCCATATCCAAAGTGTCACAATGTTAAGTCAGTCAGTCACCCTTTAGCCTAGCCATTTTATTCTAAGCCTTCATCCTTCACTAGCAAATTGATCACAACTATGAAGTGAGTATGGTCTTGAAAGTCTAGTCTGAGTCATATAAATAATTAATGACAATATATATTTGGATTTAGATCGCCAGAAATGATTACTTTGTGTTATAATTGCTATTTGAATGAGTTGTAGAGCATGCATTAACCTTTGACACTTTGCAGCAGCTTCAGATGGTAGTCTGAGTTATATTGGGTCAATATTGACCTGGTCAAACCTAGTTTGACCAAGGTCAATCACAGGACATGAGATTATTGGACCTTATGATGACACAGGTAGATGATATATGGTCTATGTACATGTACATGATGTTTCTATGCATCAGATACAGGTTTATGATGATGATCTATGGTTTTCAGCATTATTTGATCATTTACAGATTATTATTATTTCACCTGTTTCGGTATATTGGGTATATTATATGATCATGCAGAGAGCTATATGGTGTATGAGTACACATCTTGGATAGTTTTGGACCTTCTGAGTCCAATGAGACAGTCTATTTTCAGTTCCGGGCAGTTACAGTGATGATTTAGCCTCAGTAGGCTGTCCTAGTGCAGTTTTGGTTTGTCGGAGACCCTGTCAGAGCAGAGATGATTTTTATTTGGTTCACCTAGGGTACTGATGATGGAGGGGGTGGTCCAGCCACTTGTTTTTACCATATTACCCCCCTTCCGGACACACTGGTGCCCTCACCTTGACAACGTAGGCACTCCAGGAGGCAGTTTGGGGCAAGTACATGCTTCCCGAGGCAGTTTTGGATTGGTAGAAATGGCTACAGAGGAATTCGATTTGGGCTACTGAGGCAAAGTTTTGGCATGGGATGATCAGTGATGATGAGTGGGATGTCTTTCGTACCTTCTCCAGCAGTTTCAGCTTCATCGGGGCCCACATCCATCACTTATGGCACTTTCTGATGATTTCTGAGGTCTTTTGAGGCCTACGATTTGTCCATAGAGGCACGATTTGGTATATTGATGACTATTCTATTATTATTGTGCTATGGGGATTGACCAAGGGTGGCTAAAATTACCCCTTGGACCCACCATAAGCTTATTTTTATATTTTGTCATCATGATTTGGTGGGATCCCCTCTCCTAGGGCGATTTTGTCCACTTATTGTTATATTTTATGGTTGATCCATGTATTTTATTGTTGAGCTCATCTCAACCATTGATTAGATCTTTTGATCTTTTAATCTTAGCTACTCATGTAAAAAGTGGTTAGGATTATGCTCTCTCCCCATCCTATTTAAGGAGGGAGCCTCTCATTGTAAAATCATCTAGAGATTTTTGGCTCTTGGCTCTTGGAATAAAATTTCTATCTTTTGGAGTACATGCTTGGGTTGGAGTGGATGTTGGTTGTTTTGATTGTAAATGCTTTTGTCCATTGCACTGGAGGATCTATTGTAGCTATCTTGCATATTTGCCATATCTTTTTACAGGTTTTGAAGACTTCTTCAACGAGTGCGAATTGGTGGGGAGGCTTGCCCTTCAAGCTTGGAGGAGGACGTTTTGGGTTAAATAGGGAGTGGTTTTGTCTTTGCACCAACTATTCTTTGCTTATCTCTTTCTTGCTTGTATCTACCTTCAACATGTTAAACTGATTGATGCTTTGCTCCTTGGTTTTGACAGGTTAGAGGGACACATAATTGGCTTGGAAAAATCGATTTGGCAAGAGGGCTTCACAAATTCTCCATTTGATTTTTGGCAAAAGTAATCCTCATCTCAACTAGCATCCATCTCTTCATCCAGGTATGCTCGAAAGGTATGATCTTCTTCTTCTTTGAATCATCCATAATTTCTAGATGATAAAAACCCTAATTAATCAAAACCCTCATTTTGGTTTTTCTTAGATCTACTTAGATCTAGCCTTGCTTTTGAAGAGATATTAAAAACCCACCTCTATAGCATCCACACCTAGTTGGATCTATAGTTTGGTGGTGATTGGGTTAAAATTAACACACTTTTCAAGGCAATAAAGTCCTCTTGAACCAAATCGCACTTCCTTGGAGAGGCTTGTTTGGTTAGATCTAGCACATGGGTAGGTGAGATCCCACTTGATTTGCAATCTACATACTTGATAACCTACCCCTAGACTTTTACTTGGGTGATTTCTACCTTGTGGGCATCATTCCACATTTTAAGGGATGAAAACCCCCTTTTGAACTACTTGGCACCTCAAAACTCAGATCTAGTAAGATCTAACCCATGGATTGACTTGATTTTCTAGATCCACATAGATCGGTGCCTAAGCTACTTGGATCTACAATTTGGTGGCCATTGGACTTGATTTGACACACTTTATCCACCTTTTGGCCCTCCTTGAGCAAGGTCGCACTCCCTTGGGTGACTGAGTTTGCCCACTTTGAGGACGTGGGTGGTTGAGATTTTTGTGGATTTGGAATGGGCATACCTCGAAACCTAGGTCTAGAGTATCATTTTGTGACGATCTGCCTTGGGGGTAGCATTCCTTGTTTTAAGGGATTGTGGTCCACTTGGGTCATTTCATGAAAACCTAGATCTAGCAAGATCCAACCACACAATCTAAATTAGCCCACTTGTTTTAACCTCTAGGTGTCTCGATCTACACTTTGACATATCTTTTGACTCCATTAGCCCATCCAACAAGGCACTAGTCCTCCTCAAAGCAAGTCGCACTCCTTGGGGATTGTGTCAAACCTTAGATCCGGTACATGGGTACTCCTAATTTCAACTTAGATCCATAGATCTACTCATTACATATCCTCTAGTGCCAATTGCATCCTTTAATTTCACCTTGTGGGTCCACATTAAGCCATTTCACATATCCCAAGAAAGTAGGACCCACTTGTGTAACGCATGGTACTATATCTTATCATTATAATTAATCATGTGGCCTAAATCATACATTGGTTGAAACACTAATCAAACCACCTTCAACCATACTTTAATTTCTAGGTCCACTTTAGCTTGCATTGGTTTCCGTAACTTGCCATTTACTCATCCCTAGGAACATTTGTTTGGGTCCAATCACCTTTGATTGGTTGTAGGGTCTCCCCCTTGGTCTTGATTCACCTAGATCTAAAGTGAAGAGTGCCTCGGTAGACGTGACTCCCACCTTGCATTGGGAACCGTGGCATCTCTTGGGTCACCTCTTTAGTTGCCCATTTCCTCTACCGTCCCGGATGGGATACCACTAGGGGCAACTACAAGTTGTGTGATAACAATACCCTTCTTTCCTGAAGGATCTAGTTTGGTCCTCTTTTCCTTTGGGACATGAGTGTATACTAGACAACCAAATATTCTGAGATGGTTGACTTCAGGTTTCTTACCAAAAAAGACCTCTTCTGGTGTTTTGTTGTCTAATATCTTGTGGGGTGTTCTGTTCTGCACATATACAGCTGTTCTAGCTGCTTCTGCCCATAGATGCATAGGTAGATCCTGGTCATGCAGCATTGCCCTTGCTGCTTCCATGATTGTTCTGTTCTTCCTTTCTGCAACTCCATTCTGTTGAGGATTATAAGGAGCAGTCAACTCCCTCTTAATCCCCGAATCACTACAAAGCTTCTTGAAGTCTCCTGAGGTGAATTCTCCACCATTGTCAGATCTGAATGTTTTGATCTTCTTGTCAGTTTGATTCTCCATCAAGGTTTTGAATTCCTTGAACTTATCAAACACCTCATCTTTGTTCTTCAAGAAGTATACCCAAGTCTTCCTGGAGAAGTCATCAATAAATGAGACATAGTAAACATACCCACTTAGAGAACTGGATGACATAGGACCACATACATCTGAGTGGATGATTTCCAGGATATCTTTTGCCTTGCTTTCACTGCTTGGGAAAACCTTCTTAATATTCTTACCTTTTGCACATCCTTTGCAAACACCTTCATGTTTGGTCTTGATTTCAGGAAGACCCTCTACAGCCTTGCTTGCAATTGGAAGTGCCCTACAGTGCATATGAGCAAGTCTTCTATGCCAAAGTTCACTTGGTTCCATGGATTCATGCACCATGGCATGTTCAGTTTGTCCTTTTAATTTATACAAACCTCCCTCTTGCTCTCTAATCACTACTGCATCATCTATGGTCTTTCCCTTTGGCCACATTAGGACTTGGCCATCCACAAATGCAACCCTCATACTTTTTGCATCTAATGCAGAGATGGAGAGTAAGTTCTTCTTGAGCCCAGGTACATAAAGGACTTCTTTCATCTTCAAAGATTTTCCAGAATCTAGGTTGTAGGAGGCTTCACCACTTCCTTTGATTGGGTATTGATAATCATCCCCAAGTTTCACCTTATGGGGTGATTCATGTTCAGATAGATTCACAAAAGATTCCTTAAACCCAGTTATGTGTTTGGAAGCCCCACTGTCAATTAACCAATCATTACAACCATGGGAGATAGTACCTGTGAGAGCAGAGATTAGAACATTACTATCATCACTTTCTGCCCTAGCCTTCTTCTTTGGAGGTTCATCATCTTCGGCAGCATGAGCATGGTACCTTCTTTTGTTACCCTTCTTCTTCTTGCTGGATTTGTTGTTGTTGTGGTTGTCCCTTTTGTTCTTGGGACATTCTGAAACAAAGTAACCCTTCTCATTACAAGTGAAACACCTTAAATCTTTCTTGTCTTTGTGAAAATGATGAGAAGATTTCTTCTTGTGATGGGATGGCTCCCTCTTGAAGTTGCCCTTCTTAGTGTGAGCTGTGAGAGCTTGATCTTCATTTCCCATATTCTCTTCTCTTGCCACAAGCCTTGCTTCTTCTTGAGAACATTCCCCCCATAATCTGCTGAAGGAGATTAACTTCTTTCTGGCACAGATCCCCTGGATAAAAGAGTCCCATGACCTAGGTAGGCCATTCAAAGTAGTCATAACAATTTCACCATTCTCCACCATTTCATCTACAGCTTCAAGTTGTTCCTTGATCTGAGAGACCTTGGAGAAATAGGATTGAATGGTTTCTCCATTCGACATCTTGACCCCTTTCAATTGATTCCGCAGGGTCATCTTTCGATTTATGTTCTTTCCTTCAAATAGCTTGGTCAAAGAGTCAAACATAGCCTTGGGTGTTTTTAGAGAAGACACATGGGGTATGAGATGGTCTTTGATAGAATCAACAATGATTCTCTTTGCCTTGACCAAGTTCTTCTTATGCAATACCTTAGCCTCTTCATCCTCTGGGATAGGGATGTCTTCTTTTATATATGAGTCCAACTCATTCTCTTCCAGGATTAACCCAATCCTATACTTCCAAGCTCGGAAGTTATCAGCCCCTTCAAGCTTATCCTCAAGCTTGGTGTGGTGAGACATCTTAAAGAGTACTTCAAATGGAAATAGAAAAGATTTAGGTCTTACCACTTGAAATGCTGAAAACTGGATCTGGTCCCGGATTAGGGTTTGTCAGAGAAACCCTAAAAATTCAAAATGTGAATTTCAAATTTCTGAAAGGATAGAAAGATGCGCCTTGATGAGCTGATCAGCCTTGTGTATTCAGAATTTGAGATCAGCAAAGATTTACCCTTCAGATTTGCCTTTTTGTCCTCCCGGGTTCACTGCAGAGAGCCCTGAATTAGGGTTTGAGTTTCCCGGAGATCTACCGAACCAAAAATTTCGATCCAAAGCTCTAAACTTCAATTTTTGCAAGGAGCTTCCAGCTATGTTTTCAAATTTCAGAAATTCCTATTTTTGTGGAAACCCTAATTTTTAGGGCCAAATCTGAAAATACTCAGAATTGAATTCTGATTGGACAGATAGATTCTCCTTGATGAGTAGAGTCAATCTACTATACTGCTTTTCCAAAAACTGTGGAGAGAAACCCAATAAACAAGAAAGTCAAGTTTCCGTCACTGCAAAATGTCTTCTTCTCAGGTTAGCTCTGATACCATGTTAAATTTTGAGCATTAATTCACAATACTCTTGGATCTTTACTGAGAGAATAACATATATAGTATATCAATGCATAACAATCACAATAAGCATGACAAGCATCACAAGAATCAAAAGCATGAGAGACAAGAGACACAAAGTTTTCGTGGGGAAAACCCTAAGGTGAAAAACCCCACAACTTCCTCAGAGATAGAGAGAGCAATGGCTCAACCAAAGTACAACCAAAATACACTTGAGATAGTCTCCTAGAGCAGATGATCCTCCTCTTCACTAGTGCGCCACTTTCTGAGTGAGAGAGATATGACTTTCCGAATGATCCAAATAGAGATCTCCCGATCTCTATTTATACCTAACCTGTTTGCCCAGTGACCTTATGGGGCCGACTTGTCTATCTAGATACATCCACAATATAATATATATTTTAGGGCCGACCCCACACATGGTGGTCTAATAACCCATCGGCAAGTACACACACTTGCGACACTTGTCAATCCACATGACGACACTTCCTTATAGAGGAATAACACATCTCTTATAAGGGTACAATAAATATATATAAAATACATAGATGAAATACATTTCGAAGTTACATATACATCAACATCGGAGTGGCCATGGACTTGCAGTCCAACATTCCGAATCTCTTCAGAATATCTATGGTGTATTTTCCTTGACCTAGGAAAATCTCCTTCTGCCTCTGCCATACTTCCAATCCCAAGAAGTAATACATCAATCCAATATCCTTCATTTGGACTCAGAGGCGAGTTTCTTCTTACACCATACGATAAGTTTCTCATTTCCAGTGAGAAACAAGTCATCAACATATAGTACCAAAATTAGTGGCTCATCATCCACAATCTTGTAGTAAAGGTTGGGGTCTGCATCACTCTTGGTAAATCCCAAGCTCACCAGGAATCCGTCTATCCGTCCATACCAAGCACGGGGTGCTTGCTTGAGCCCATATAGTGCCTTTTTCAATCTGCATACGTGAGACTTCTTTCCGTGGACAATAAACCCTTCTGGTTGCTCAATGTATACTTCTTCCTCAATAACACCTGTCTTAACATCCATCTAATGCAACTTCCATCCCATAGCTGAAGCAATAGTAATGATTGATCTGATGGAAGTATATCGAGCCACAGGAGCAAATGTTTCATCATAATCGATTCCCTCTTTTTGAGAGAACCCTCTGGCGACAAATCTAGCCTTGTATTTTTCAACACTCCCATCTACCCCATGCTTGATTTTGTATAACCACTTGGAAGGTACTATTGACTTCTCGACAGGTCTCGGCACAACCTCCCACACGTCGTTCTTCATGATGGATTGGTATTCTTCCACCATGGCATCCTCCCAAACTTGGTGTCTGGATGCTTCTTCATAAGTGGTCGGTTCTGAGTCAATGATGTTACTCATCAATGCTACATAACTGGAGAACCTCTGAGGTCTTTTTCTTTCTATGAAAGCACCATGTGGAGCTTCATGCCCCTCTGCATCTTGCAAAGTCTGTTGTGCCCACCTAAGCCTTTTTGGGCCTATTGCAATGTCTATGGGGACATCAACTGGATCAATAGGATCGATGGGTTCATCCTCTTCTGCTAACTCCCTCTGAACTGGAGGGGAAGATGATCTCATCTCCTTCAGTTCTAGCATTTCTTCATCATCAATCTCCATGTCTGATCCTCTGCCTTTCATGACAACCATCTGTTCTTCAAAGGTCACATCCCTGCTGACTTCAATCTATCTGGATCTTGGGATGTAGATTCTGTAAGCCTTTGAAGACTCACTGTATCCCACGAAAGTTCCCTTCTTGCCTGAAGGTTCTAACTTCGTTCTTTTTCCTTGGGCACATGTATATAAACTGGACATCCAAAGATCCAAAGGTGGTCTGCTTCTGGTTTCACTCCTGTGAAAGCTTCTTCTGAGGTCATCCTTCTAGGTTGAGAGTCATATTCCTGGAAGCTTTCTGCTGAACATCAATGAGATTCATGTGTCCATCGCTTGGTCATCGGGAGAAGTCTCATCATCCTTCTCTTGTAGGCCATATCACATGGTCTTTTCCCTACAAGTCAAATCCCATCTGATGATCAATGATATTGCATAATCAAATTTAACCAATTTCTATTTCTATGCAATGATAATAGTTTACGCAGGCATCTTGGCTAATACTTTAGCACAACAATCATAAACATGTCTTCCAAACACATCTGGGAACTATCTAGATATCTGCTATCTCCACTAGAGCATGCCATCTAGAGTGTGCACTACTCTAAGCATGCAGGAAGGAGATATCATCTAGACTACCTCCATCATGTGTTCATGAAATGTTGTGTAGCTCATATGCATAAATAAAACAAGGTAAACTATATCAACTCCTCAATACACTTCCAGATAGATCTGCATATAATGGTTATGAAGACATATAAGATAAATCAGATCTATGTAAGCAAGAAAACCAAATACTTATCTCTTATTGTTTTTGTGTGTGGGATCCCATTGCCTTCTTGTGGGAACCATGAGAGATTTCTATTCTTGTAGTCTGGATCTTCATATCTCCTCAACATATGGAGAGCTAAAAGAAGAACTCCGAACGATCATCATTCCTTGACTTCTTGTGATGATAATATTCTTCTACAACAACAGTTGAGGCTTCATGCTTCCTTTTGTTTGAACTTCGACAATTACTGGCATAATGACCATATGCCTTGCACTGGTAGCATTTTATCTGAGACAAGTCTTTCTTCTTCTTCTCTTGATCTGGAGGAGGACTTTATCTCCTGCCTTGGTGCTTGTGTTTGTAAAACTTTCTTCCCCTTTCCTCTCCTTTCTTGGCATGGGATACGAACGCTTGATTCTCATCATGTTGAGTGCCATGAAGTCTTTGTCTTGCTGCTATTCTTGTCTCTTCCTGAGTGCAATCTGCCCATAGCTTGTTGAATTTAGGTAGCTTGGATCTACCACTTATACTTTGAATGAAAGACTCCCAAGATGGTTGGAGACCATTTATAGTAGTTATGACAAGCTCCTTTTCATCAATGGGATCTCCACTGGTACTAAGCTTGTCCCTTAGTTCTGTGATCCTCATGAAATATGAGGCAATGAATTTTGACTTGGACATCTTCATGTTTGATAGTTGATTTCTCAATGTAATGGATACATTGATGCTACTATGTTCAAACAACTTCTTTATGGTTTTGAACATCTTTCTAGCAGTCTTCTTACTTCAGATTTGAGGAACTAGATGGTCTCTAACTGAGTCCACCAAAATCCTTCTTGCTCTGGAATCATTCTTTCTCCAGCAAGATTTGTCTTCTTCAGCTTTTGGTTTTGGAACCTTCTCATTGACAAATTGCAAGAGATTATTTTCTTCTAGTAGAAGACGAACCCTAGACTTCCAAGAGATGAAATTGGAAACCAATTCCAGACGATCTTCAACCTTCATTCCAATCATCTTGACTGCAGATCTGGACCAGAAACCCTAGCAGGAGTTAGGTCAAAAATGAAAATTGGAATTTTGGAAAACTGACTCCACAGGTAGATGCACCCTAGCAAGGCGAGTTGAGATGAGGTAGGGCCGAGCCAAAACTGTGGAGAAATTAGGTTAAAAGCTGAAACCCTAATATTTGTTGCAGCTGTAGAATTAGGTCAAAAATTGAAAATTCTCAGAATTGAATTTCGTCTTCACCAAAAGATGCGCCCTCCTTAGAGCGAAATTCCCCATGCTCTTTTTCTTCCAAAAAGTTGAGTGAAGACTTCGAAAGATGAAACTTAGTTCCGACAGTGTTCAGGCAATGGCTTCTTCTAGTACCGCTCTGATACCATGTTAGTTTTTCATACAATTATAGCCTAAAAAATTACTTGCATAAATTTAATAGGATCACTAGAAGAAAGACAACACAGAAACAATAACACAAGAGTTTTATCTTGGGAAACCCCAATGGGAGAAAACCCAGCAACCTTCGTATAGAGATGATAATTCTGAGATCATAGTACAATGATGAGAGAGAAAGGATGGAAATGCTTTCCAAAGATAGAAACCCCAAATATAGTCTTCTCCTTCTGTAGGTGCGAACCTCTCTCTCCAAGTGACGCGGATTTCTCTTTCCAAGTGATGCAAACTTGTGTGAAGTGGATGAGTGAATAATGAGGTGAACTTTACCTCTATTTATACAAGTGCCAACTGGCTTGTTTACCAAACTGGCCCGACTTCTCTTGGGGAGCAATAAATAATTAAATTTTTAATTTTTCTTTTGCTTGCTTTTCATCCCAAGGTTTACATTGATTCTTTGAAGGGTTTACATAATTAAATACATCAAGTTCAACTCCCTTAGGAGGTACAATCAAGTACAATAAAATACAATAATAATATCTTTCGAAGTTGCACAAAATCCAATAGGAAAGGAAAGTCTTTTACATGTTAATTTATCTAGAGATCACTACTCCAACGCTGTTGGGAGCGGGCAGCGGGATCGGGAGCGAAAAGCAAAATTTTCAAAAGCTTCCGTTTCGGGAGCGTTTTTTATATACTATATATTTTAATATATTTTGATGCATATAAATTAAAAAAGACATGTATTATGCCAAATTAGCTATAGAAAACATCAAAACATAGAATCTAGATATTCATATAACCATTTAGTACACATTAATCATCTCGTCTTCTAGATTCTAGGAGCTATAACTTATAACATTGTCATTAAATGATCATCATCAAATCATCAATCCTCAATCATCAACAACATCAACCTTCAAATTTCAACATATAATATTTGCCATCAAACTAGGCCAAAATGTTTACAAAATAGGCCAACCGCCAAAATAAACATGAAAATGAAATACAAACTACAAAGTACTATGAATCTACTAAGCTTTTCGCTTGCCACGTGTAACTTCCAATTTCTTTTCTCGTGTTCTAGGTGGAATAGGTGCTGGTGGAAGTGATCGTGGAACATGAGAAGAAGATGAATGGCCCCCGTGGGCTGAAATTGGACGTTGTGAAGCTAAAGGCAAAACTCCAGCATCTGGAAAGTTACTTCTGCTTGGGGGTGGCATCTCTGTATGGGTAGTCTGAATTGGATCATCATGATCACCCAATAGTTCAGCCTCCAAGCGCTCTAATGCTATGGCTCCATCCTCCACATTAGCCTCCTCTGGATTGTTGTCCCAAGTCAAATATGTTCTATCATTCTTGGCCGCCTCACAATAATGGGACAACAACCTCAAGTTGTAGTGCACATAAACCAAGCTTTCTGCGCGATCTACATTCAGACTATTTCTCTTTACACTGTGGATGAAGTTGTAGGTGCTCCAACACCTCTCTGCAGAAGAGCTATTAACAACCTGTGATAGCACCCTTAGCGCCAATTTATGCAAATATGTGGCTCCAGAGCCATGCATGTTCCACCAATGGATAGGATCCAATTTGTCTCGATCTTTGGTTGCAAATAGGGAGCCAAAGCGTCCATGCTCACTTATGTATATGCTCAATTCACTCCGTACTTGAGCACACTCTTCCTCATCAGGGACCAACTTCTCTAATGCAAGCATATACCCAGCAGCAACCTCTGGATCTGTGTGGGGTTTTTTCTTGACAGCACCCCCAGGTGCAGGTTGGGCCAACCAAATTGGAGAATAGTATTTTGGGGTGAGGACATATGCAAGGGCATGGAGTGGAACATTTAGATTATCCCACCTTTTGACCACATGTTTATGAATATGGTCATACAAGACTGCATCTCTTTGCTCAACAATGTCTTTGATTTGAACAAGCATGCTATCCATCTGCTCATATACCTCCCCAATCACCGACTGATCTGTATCTGCAAAACGAATCATGTTATAAACTGGCTTGGTGAACTGTAGAACATACCTAACCTGTGACCAAAAATGACCTTCAAGAACGGTGTCCTCCACCTCCTGAAAGTCACTTCTATCTGATGCACTTGCAACTCTGTCTTTCAATTCCTGCCATGGATCACTTGAGACCATACTAGCCAATGCCTCTCTTACCTTCAAAAGCCTCCTGAAGGTGAGGTAGTAGCTAGCAAATCTAGTCTTTGCAATCTTCAATAGCTCCAACTTAGAGTGATTGCGAAAAATGTGGTGGGCCATGCTATGATTGGTAATAAATTTGATCATTTTCTTACCTCTCTTGTACAAGGCACCAATCCATCGGTAATTATTGTCCTCATCTTAACAATATCACGCATCAAAAGGTTCAATGTGTGAACCAAACACCCTGACCAAAATATGTTGGGATACTTATCCATAATGATTGCTCCTGCTGCCTTACAATTAACAGCATTATCAGTGATGACATGAATGACATTGTATGGCCCAATCTCCTGAATGGTTTTAAGTAAAGGTTGTGCAATATTAATAGCGGTCTTGTAGCGATCTGAGTAGTCATGGGCTGAAAGGAAGACCGCACCGCTAGCAGAAACGCCAAGAATATTTATCAACAGCTTGCCTTTAACATTTGTCCACCCATCAGATACAATGGATACCCCATAGTTGGACCAATAATTTGTGAACTTTCCAAGAGCACTATTGATTTTGGCTCTTTCCCTGTCAAGTCCCACGGTTCTAGCTTTGTCATACCCAGGGCTTCTGTATCCTTGAGGGCCACCATTGATGGCTTGTACCATTTCATGCCAATAGGGTGAGCGAAGAACATTGAATGGCACACCACATGCATAAAGAAACCTATAAACTTTTGAATCCACATCATCTCTACAACCTTGGTCAAGGAAATCGGATAATGTTCTTTGTATAGGCGAGACTCCATGGGGAGATGAGGCTCCCGATCGAGCCGATGATGATCCAGCAGCAGCTCCACTACCAAACATTCTCTGTGGGGATTCAGAATCAACCCTCGATCTCTTAGAGTTGTTTTGAGCAGCCTCTTCTTCTATCTTGTATTTGCTTCTCTCTTTAGCTCCCACTTTGTCACAAGTTTTGACTCCATGAGACTTACCTACATCGCATGGCATAACCCCACACAAATGTTTTCTCACCCGTGTATATGAACCGGTGTATGTTATCCCACAATGGGGGCATCCAAACTTGTGGTTCCACCCCCTCTCCCTCCCCCTTGCCTTGTCACATACTTCCACAAAGGTGTTGTGTCTTTTTGTTTTTGCCCCACATCACCCTCATCCTCATCATCATCACCCTCTTCCCCTTCCTTCTCTTCTCCTTGGTATGCATCACTCTCTACCTCTTCCCCCTCATCACTACCACCACCACATCTATTTCCCAACACCATCATAATGAGAAGAAGTGGAATGGAAAACCAAAACCACATACCCATCATGTTTCTTGATTCAAGATGAGAGTCACTTGTTCCCTGCAATAGAATGATGGAGAAGAAGCAATTGGAAAGAGTAGGAGAAGAGAACATTGCAAGTTTTCCATTTTTTAACATAGTGAAAAAAAATTGCAAAAACAAACAAAGATGAGTTTTTAGAGCCTACCTTTTAACTCTTCAATGGTGGTTGAATGTCTCTATGGAAGCTTCAATCTCCCTTGCAAGCTCTCCCCTTCAATCTCCCCTTCAATCTCCCACTCAATGCTCAAAGCTCTCAAACAACTAGCAAACTCACTCCAAGCTCAAACTCTTCCCAATCAAGCAAATGAGTGATGGAATGAGTCCAAATGGACTCATTTACCCTTTATTGGCCCAAAGTGACCTATCCCACCGAAACCCCCCCCCAAAAAAAAATTCCAAAAATCAATTTTTTTTTTCAAAAATCCGCCCTGTCCGTGGAATCGATCTCGGAATCGATTTAGGGTTCGATTTTATTGCTCGGGTTCGATTCGGGATTGACCCGGAATCGACCTGGAAGCTACGATTCCGATTCGAATTACCAAATGGCAGGGATCGTTTTTTTTCCACCAATTCGCGAATTGCCAAATCGATTCCGAACGGAATCGATGAGGAATCGCGATTCCAAAATTGATCCCTCATCGATTCCATCTGGAGCGCGATTTGGGATCGATTCAAGGGGGGGGGTCGATTCCCAGCAGCGTTGCACTACTCCCTCTGGATGCCCTGAGAACTCAAGCGGTTTGAGTCTCTATAAATAAAAAATGCAATAATGACTTAAGATACAAACACAACAGTTCTCTTAACACTTCAACAATAAACCACAACAATCACACAACTCAAGATGTACCTTGGAAACCCCAAACGGGGAAAACCAACTATCTGTGGGGATTTCTTCTATCTCGAGCCCAGAGCAATGTAAGCAGAATACAAGTACATACAAGATACCTCAGAAGGAACAACCGAACCTGACAGGGTCAAAACCCTAGATCGGCATGCAACAAGCTGATGCATGCACATAAGAAATGTGCCCTAACTGTCAACTGGATCTGGATCTGTTTGCAGGTAACTCTCTGTTGGTATTGTCTCTCTCACATCACTACTTTGATTTGCTCAACCAAAGAAGAAGGCCAACTACTAGATCTGAAGAATGCGCCCCTCTCTGTGCATGGAAAACTGCGCTCTCCCTCCAAGTGTCAGAGTCTTGTACGTAATCAGATCTCAACAGATCTAAGCTTTGATCGTCACAGTCCTTCCTCAAACACTGAGGCAAGGATACTCCGAAAGTGTCAGCTGCTCAATCGGTCAACCAGATGCAGAACGAGCTTCTTTCTGCTTTGGAAGTGCGCCCCTACTGCTTTGAAAGTCGCCCTCCTCCAATCTCTGAAGAAAACACATTGATGAACTTTCTCTGTCCACAGTAACTGGGAACCAAGTGCCTCTGATCAAGTAAGGTTTGATCCAACTCAGATCACCTCACTCCCCCTATTGCATAAGCTCCTCTCTCTCTCAGAAAGTCGCCCTCTGCATGCACTATGTGCCCTCCTCACTCTGACTGATTTCACTCTGATAAGTCTACTAAGTAACCTATACCGGTGTCCTTCTGCCTACTTATATCATCTCACTGATCAATTAGGTTTACCAAAAACCTAATATCAGTGCATGCAAAAAGTCACTTTTGCATGCATCTTTTAATTAATAGCTGTACATGCAAAACTCATGCATGCATGAGGCAAAACACCGCGGAAGGTCCGCATGCATCCACTGCTGGATTCATGCCACTGAGTAGAGTGCATCTCACCCTCTACTCCATCCTGATGCCTATACTGCTGATGTACCTCCATGCAAGGCATTTGAATCATGGAGGACATCCCGAGATACCACTATCTCTAACATCATTAAATTTTCTCTTTGCTCAGGAATCTTAAAGATTTCGGTGGCAGGCATAGGTATTTTTACTTTTTTGAACCAATTACCTTAATCAACATTCATATCATCATATTCAGAAAGATTTGTTACCTTTGTGGGATATTGAATCTTCTTTCCAACATTTTCTCTTCTCTAGTAAGTGAAGCCTTTGAACTTCGGCATCTCCCGGATCTGATCAGGTGAAGGCATCTCTCCATAGGTTCTAGTGAGGTTGTCTTTCTCTTGGCTGTATTGTCTAGCTTGTTTCCAACTTTCTTTGGGGATAGTATGGACATCACCTACGTCATTTACAAAATCAGGCTCGCTTGAAAATTGCTCACTACTGGTCGCTTCAGGGAAACCATTCTCTAATAGACAGTGTGCAAAGTAACAAGTTGATTCTTCTTGAAAATCTTTGCATGCTCTACAAAATGGTGTATAACCTTCTACCATGTTAGCAGCCTCTAATTGATTCGAAGGTCTCTTTTCATGGGTTGGTCCCTTCTTCTGCCAATTTCCCTTGGGAGGAAAATTTCGTTGAATAGGTTGGGTTTGAGATCGTTCCATAACTATGACTCGATTCCGCATTTCCTTAAGCTGGGAAACAAACTTCATTTCCATAGCTTTCATCTTCTCATTCATTTCTTTAATTTTTCTATCATGATTATCTTGATGAGAAGTGGATGCTTTCTCTTTAGGCTCAATTTGTTTCATGGGGACTAGTGCTCTAGTATATCTAGGAATGTTAGACTTGCAAGAAGATTGCATGTTTCTATCGATTTTACAGCCATATCTTTAGCATTTAAAAGTGTGGTGGGCTCCTTATCTCAAAGCTGATATTGCATCTCACCACTTAAAGCTTCAATGTAATATACCAAGATAGATTGTGTTGATGGTTGAAAGTCTGCATGCATACTGTTCACTAAGTCCTGGAATTTTTTATTGAATTCGTCCATAGTCTCATTCTCACTTCTCTTAATGGTATGGAGGGCCGCTAGTTGATGACGTGGTTTTTTTCTCTCTCCACTTGTTTGTGAAAGCAGTTTTGAAAGCTGCTAAATTTGCGAAGGAGTTGTCAGGTAAGTTCATAAACCAGTCACTAGCATCCCCTTCTAAAGATAAGACAAACAACTTCTTGCAAACATCCTCATGTCTGTGTTCATTTGCCCGGACCCAACTACTAAGACACTTTGAAAAACTTTTCAAATGGACAGCTGCGGTAATGGCATCAGATCCGGTGAATGTTGGAAGTTTGTCAATAGCTTTGTCGGGTAGATCATGTGGTTGACCTGCTATCTGAAGGATGTTAAGTGGACTAAAGAATTCACCCATTATGTTAGACAAAATATTATTATTCTCTAAAAATAGACAATGAATGTCCGAAATAGACTCGGATCCTAGATTCTCAAGGATCCTACGAGAAGAGAGCTTGTTTAATCTCCTTCGATAAACCTTCTGAGGTTCATGAATGAAATCAAGCAAGCCTACAGAGTTTCTTCTAGTTGAATACCTTGGTAAATTATGTGACAGTGGAGTCGCGAGATGGATCAAGTCTAATTTCAGAGTTTATTGGACTAAGATAAATCAAAAGTTTAAGGTAAAAAACTAAAAGAAAAACTAAGTTAAGTCGAACCAGGAACAAAAAATTTGTCCTCGGCAACGTTGCCAAAAATGTTGCCACCGAAATGCACACCTGGGGGGGGAACGCAACATAAATCTTTCGAAGCTGCTCGGTGTGACCTTGGGGGAAAGTCTCGAGTCAGGGGCTGTCACCTGATCTTGCTGTGTTACCGGATCCACCACTCCAGTGTCTAGGATCCGCGGATCTGCGGATCCGATACGTATCTTGGTCGGATCCGCCTAAGATCCACCATGGAAACATATCCCCTACAGAAGGAAACGTATCCTGGTCCTATGAAACGGATCCTGTGAAAAGTCAAACATTTCCTAAAATTTTCAAACAGGTCCTGAAACTTCCAGTGCTTCTATGACCCATTGAGCCCCCCAAAAAATTGTTTTTTAATGAAAAACTTAAAAAATGCTACAACTAATGGCTTAAAGTGTAAAACCCATTCTTGCTCATGGTCTGATCTATCCTTATGTCAAGATCTACTTTTGAACTCTGATATATCAATATCAAGTTCTGCTCTCAATGTTTTTATTTGATTTATCTTTATTGTCAAGGTCTGTTGTTAAGGGCGGATCTATCTTTACGTGCTATGTTGTTGCTCACTTCACCTACACTGTTATGTAGTCTTGCCATAGTCTTCAAGAAAACCACTTTATTCTCTGCTGATAGGGACATGTGGATGTGGCTCACAAAAACACTATTATGACCTGCTTCAAGTTCATGCTGAAATGCTTTTTAAAATTATCAATATCAATCATGGTTACAACTCATCAAATTATCAGTTATGGTACATGAACTCTCTTTTTTGGCAATAACTTATAGTTCTACTCTTGAGTTTCTTGAATAGTTTGATTCTTCACTCTATATTTTTATTTATTATATAAATATTTTCATATTTTTTTGTACTTGTTGTTTCCCCACCGTACCCAGATCCTGGGTTTTAAAAAATCTGGCGAATCCGTATCCGTATCCATATCCTGGTAATTTAGTGATCTTGACTCCTCCGTTTAAGCAAACTCCTAACCGAAGCCAAGGGGGTTAGATCCTACTGAAAAAATGTTTCTAAGGATTTTTTAGTTTGTGTTTAAAGATGGGAAAGAGTGTTTATTAGGATTTTTCTTTAAGTGAAATGGTGGATAAATAATCAAGTTTATTGCAAGCAACTTAAGCAAAACAACGACATAATATCATCATAAAATAAACAACAATTGCGAGATTGATAATAAGCAAATAAAGATATTGTTTCCAAAGAATGAAACCAGTGCTGATGGAGTCACCGATTGTTGGAGTGCTATTGTGAAAAATGTTTTGCAATTTGTCCTTGGTTTATTTTATTTGTGATAAAAAAAAGATGAGTTAATTAAGGGACAAGGGGATTCCTGATATACGTTGCGGTATGGGGAATGTGTTCGGATTTTGATCTAAGTGGTTTCGCGCAAGAACATGTGGGTTGGAACGGAGTCTCGAGAGCGTGTTCAACACTACACCAACAAGGATGTAGTTTAACGGTGCCCTGAGGTCGCTTCCCCGTTGTTCCTACTTGCTTTGCAAAATTTCCCCACTTTCGATCAAGTCGAGGCAACGCCGGATTTTCGTTGGTTAGGATGGACTTGTTTTATTAGTATCAATTGATTAGCTTAATGTGAAAATTAAAAATTGCAAAACTATCGCTTTTGATATTCCAAAGCTCAGACTAGCTTGCGATGGATAGAGCATGCGTGGAGCGGAGCATGCGAAATATTTATTCCAATTTTAAAACTCTTCGACAGAGAGCGCTCTTGATCCGAAAAAGCGTGATTCAAGAGACTTTAAGGAAATTAAACTCTCCGATAGAGAGCGCTCTTGATTCGCAAAAGCGAGATTCAAGAGACTTTAAGGAGCCTAAAGATTGAAAAAATGCAAAGCAACTCAAGGGATAAAACAAAAGTTTTTTAATTACTACCCAAAAATCTCTTTTAGGTCAAAGACTGTACTCGGGAGAGCAAGGGGGTTAGTATTTAATTTTGCAAGAGATAAATCTAAGTAAAGATTTAAAGCAAATTTAAACTAACTTTAAATTGCAAAAATGAAACTATCCTAATATAATACTATTCTAGTGCGGTACAGGTAGAGAGCAAATAGTAAATTGACAGATGCAGGCTTCCCTCAAATGGGGGAAGAAGGATGTGGGAGCCGTAATCCCACTTGCTCTCTTATTAAGTTTTTACAATATTATTAACTCTCCGATAGAGAGTGCTCTTGATCCTCTAAAAACGAGATTCAAGAGATTTTGCTAGCTTATGAAAGCTTAGGAAAAATAAGAGAATAGAAGAGAAGTCTTCTTTATGGTTCACGCTCCTAAAATCGCTTCTTTTCTTCACTTTCCTGTAACACAACTAAAAACCAACAAACATAAAATTTATTAATGTGTTAGTATTGGTTAGCTAAAAACACATAATATCACAATTTAATACTTGCAAATGATGGACAAATTTAACTACTTCAAGTATTAAAATTAGATCTAGATCTATGATTTATCATTAAGCTTCTTAGATCTATGATGAGTGCAAATAAACTTTTGAAATTTAAACTTTGAAATTATATCTATTTGCTTAGTTTTTGAACAAAAGGGAAAGAAGAAGATTTTTAAATTTGAAGGGTGAGAAAGATGGAACCAAGCCCAAGCTTGAGAACGATGGAAAATCTTTGGGTGCCTCCAAAACCAATCTACTAGCAATAAGCAATAAATACGAGTTGTTGGAGAGGAGGAAGATCCAACTGAGGTCCGCTTCCAAATCAACGTGTATCTTGCAAAGCTTCAAAACACTTACAAAAACAAGTGGGATCAGATCTAGAAAATATACAAATAAAAAGCAATGTAGAGCATTAGTAGATCTGAGTATACTTGCTACTTCTTAACCTTTCATTAACATATTAAAAACAAGTAAATCAAAGCCTATGAATACTTGTTCCTATGGGCTCAAAGTGTTGTTGTAAATGTAACTTCAGAAGATATTCATTTGTATTTTAGATTGATATTATTATTGTATTTTACTTGTACCTCCGACGGAGATGTTTTTCCTTTGTTTGGGGATGTCATTATTATGTTTGGTCATGCTAGGTCATTAAGGTAAAGCCTCCATTGTAAGTCGGGGCATTAGATCCCCTAAAGTCAAATGTAAAATGTATTATTAAGTCTCCCTAGGACAAGTCGGCCCAGTCAGGTTAGTGAGGCCAACCTAATTAGAAATTAGGTCGCCCAAACATAAAGAATAAATAAAGAGCTTGCTCTCTCATTTGGACACACCACTCACTCACTCAAGTTCGCATAAGCAAGATAGAGAAGACAAGTTCGCTGAGGAGAAAGAAGAGAGAGTTGCAGACGACTTCCTATTTTTGGGTTTTCCATTTTGTGATATTGTATTAGTGATGAATTTATCTTTGAGGAAGTTGCGGGGTTTTCTCCTTTATGGTTTCCCCGAGGAAAACTATTGTGTCTATTGTGTTTTGCTGTGCTTGTTTTCTTTCAGTTAAAGATCCTAGTTAACATTAAATTAAAGTGCAAACTCTAACACAATGGCCTTCTAAGCTAGATTGATCTACATATATTCAAAGCAAGAGTAAATAAACTTAAGCTAGAATATACCTCAAAATGCATGCATTACAATGGTAGATCTTGCAAACTCATGGACCTGTTGTCACATCCATAGTAGCTGGGCTACCATGATTGTAGATCAGTTTCCAGTATATTTTCGAGCCAATCCTTTTGCACATTGTGATGAGATCAACTAATGATGAGTAGCATTATGATGATGACTCGTATACATTTAGTGGATCCAGAGCTTGCACAATTACAGTCTCATGCCAGGACCGAGCCCCATGACCCCAGGTCGGTGATTGAGATAGCCATTCTTTTATCATTCAGAGCAGGATGATTATCAGAGCCCATGTTATATCCAGATGCAGTGCTTCAGTATGTTTCAGGTAGTTCAGATTAGGGACTCAGGTATATGATCCAGCAGGTATATTTTGGTACATGTGGGTTTCTGATGTGCTCTTCCTTTATCTAGGTAGTTTATGACAAGGTATATTATGATGGTTTACTGGCTCTATCTTATTTAATGCTTACTTGTTGTTTAGAGTAGAAGTGGTTGGTTACTATTGGTAGGAGGTTCTTGTGTATACTTGTTGGTCATACCCTTACTCTATGAAGTACCGACTTGTTCATTCCCTTATTTTAGGGCCTTTGCTATCCATGGCATCATCAGTCATTTCTCCGTCCATCCGTTATCTTTCAGTTTTGATTTTATCCCGACTTACACCTTAGCCAGTGATCTCGAGGACTTTCCCCACCTAGACCATTGTGTTGGATAGATTCCTTGTTTGCTTTGTGTCTCGGCTCCAGAGTGTGTGATTTTAGTCACAGTGATTGTTCTCCTATAGTCCTCGAAACCAAGTATTCCTACAAACAGTGTTGCTAAACACGAAAGCATCAAAACTTAAATGCTATATCTAAAGAAATGCTCAGTTAGCAAAAACAATGTAGCTAAACACTACCATGCATATCTATATTAACTAGTCTGTGGCCAAAGGACTAGCACTCATCATTGTTTGATGTAAGGCCATTTATCCCCATAAGGAAACAGGTGGTCACTCCATCTCACCTATGGACGGTGGCGGGCAATGGAGGTCATACCAAGTCATATCTAAAGCCCAGAAGGCTTTCAGGGCACCTGCTTTTGGAGGCTAGCTACTGAAAATATTTAAAGTGAAATAAATGATAAATCTCAGGTGAGAAAAGCTAACAAATAAATAAATTTGCTAAAAGGTTGCTTGTCTAGAGTGTATTAGAGGCATTCTCATCACTCTACCCATTTGTGAGACATCACCATTCCTCGTGTTATTTTCTGTCCAACATATGTGTAGGTGGTTCCCCTGATTCCTTCATCCGAGAAATTGCAGTGTTGAGGTTGTCAAGTCTTTCCCATAGCCTAGACTTTGTTTTTCCATCCTCACCCATGGTTAGCAAATTGTTCAAGTTTGTAAACGAGTATACACTTGAGATTCTTGTTTATAGTAGCTAGTTGCTTTGATCTAGACTTATTTTATTTATATTATTTACATGCTTACGCCAGTTAAACATTGTTCTATGCTTTAGTCTAGCTATTGATATAATTGAAGGAGCATATCACGACCTTTTGTACTTGCAGCAACAGTTATTTGTGATCTGGATCATTATTTTGGTCATTCTTGACCTCGTCAACCTAGTTTGACCAAGTCAACCGCAGGGTCCAGGATGAGTTTGGGCAGACAGTGATCAAGATGGTTATTCATGGCCCATATGTGTCCATTAGATGGTTCCATGCTTCAGACAACCTTTTCAAATGATGGTTTGATGGATTTTTATGATTACTATTATTTATGGACCATTATTTTTGTTTATTCTGAGCATGGATGGGTTTACAGAGGTATCTTCTGATGGTCACATGGTGTATTAATACTCATTCCTAGTGGATTTGAGCATTCTGAGCTTATTGGTGCACTCAATTATCAGTTCCGAGCATTTACAGATGATGATATGGACAAATTACCACTTTTCTCCAGTTTGCCATGCAGAAATGGTCTGTCCAACACTTTTATTGAGCATGCACGTTCTCCTAGGGCGCTACAGAGGGAGATGGGGGTCCAACCAGTCGTTATTACAATATTACCCTATCCCCAAACATTTTGGTGCAGTCAGATTTGTGTTCGGGACACTTGGCAGTGAGCTATAGGCATTTTTGTATTTTCAGAGGTGGTTTTTTGGCAGTAGAATGGTTCATTGAGGAAATTGATTTGGCTCAGTGGGGCAAGGAAATGGCATGAGGTTGGTCCGAGATATTTTGATGATGTTTTCCACACCTTCCAGCATTTGTTTCGGCATCAATGGGGTCCACACGTTGCTGCATTCATCATTTTGGGCGTTTTTATTGTGTTATTGAGGGGCCACGATTTGGTCATTTGGTCACATGATGATATTATCTTGACATATTATTTTATATCGTGCCTTGGGGTTATGCTAGTGAAGGATATGATACACCTCCTAGCCCCACCATGTGCTATTTTCATGTTCGACCACCATGGTAAATACTTCAACTTTGGAGGTGTGACTGAAAAACTCAGGAATTATACGTCACTGAAGCGCAACGCATAATTCCTAAGGAAAAAACACTCTAGAGTATCCCCTTGATAGCTAAACCTAAGGTAGGCCAAGCCTTTTACAAAATGACCATGCTTAAACCAACTTATTACAATTCCCCCAAGGGGGTCTTGACATGCAAAAATTACAAAGAGGCCAAAATTGGCCCTAAAAAAGTCTTCTGAACTTCTGAACACTGATGATTAACACTTGACATGTTCATGAAACTCGCGGCTCACAAGAAGTCCACCTAATGTACAAATTAGGAGGTAACAAGGTCTACAACTATGGATTGTGTAAAATCCCGAACCCCAAATTGAACAAAAATGTCCCAACTACCTAGATATGTGGCTATGGACTCCCTTCAAACACTTGATTTATACTCTGCTGTAGCTTACTATGGAGAAGATCTGATTTAGAGTGAAATGTAGGAAAGGTTTGGTTGTAGTGTGTTACGTGGTACCAGTACCAATGCACCTTCAAATGTGCCCCAGGTAGAGAGGGTCATTTTTTTCTTGACCAGGAGGGGTGTTATCCAACATTTTCTCAGTGGAGGTTATGGCCAGATCCTTTGATCCCTCTCCTGGGAGCACTATGGCTTAGTGGCATTGTTGACTGCCTCATGAAAGGGCTTGAAGCCCCGAGGTTGGTGTCCGGGGCTTCCAGGGGTGGGTCACTGGATCACATGACCCCCACCTTGTTTTATCATTCCAGTGGCACTTCTTTCAACATTGAGGTTTATGTCTCTCCTCCAGGTCACCTTCCACACCCTCCTGGTCCTCCAGTACTGTAGTGCCCCCTCTCCTTGGCTATCTTTTGATGATGACGTCATCCTTCTTCTAGGCCTACATTGTTGATTAGGGGGGGCGTTGAGGGATTTTCACTACTGTTGGGGTCAAATGGGGCATGACGTCCCCCTTTCGCCACTCCAGCCTTCTGCTTGGAGTGTTTTGCTCATTTTTAGCCATTTTAGTCATTTTTGGGTAAACTCTGGGGAAAATGCCTCGAGTTATCCATAGATTTGATTATTTTATATTATTTTTGTTATAATTTTAAGTTGACATTTATAATTTCAAATTGACATTTTAAAATGCATGTCGACCTGTATATTTTTATAAAGTGAGTGTGAGAAGCTATAAATAAACTTCTCCTCACTTCAATTGAACATAACAACTTATGGGACAAAATTCATTATGTTACTTTTTTACCCAAGATTAGCCTTATGAAGTGATGTGCACCTTTTGGAGGGATGACTCTTTGCTTTTTTGGATGAAAGTTGGTAATATCTTTGCTTTGCTAATGCTTTGTGGATGCTAGAATGGTTGGAATAACTCATGCTCAAGTAAGTCTTTTACATTTTTAAGGTTTGCTTGATGAATGGTAGGTAAATTTTGCATCTTGAATGATTGAATGGTAGCCCTAGGGCTACATTCTCTTTGAATCGGGATTTTACCTGCTGTTCTATCCTCATTGCATAGTAAAAATGCTCCCAAGAGGAGGTTTCTACAAAGTTTGGTCTTGTAGCTCCAATTTTGCTCTAGTTTAGGCTCTTGAAACCAACCTTAGAAGTTGTTTCAAGAAGCCCTAACCTAGTAGCAAGGAGAATTACCTCAAAGAGGAAGGCGTGTCGCCTTCCTCTAAGGCTAGGGTTTGGGGTAACATCCATTAAAACCCTAAGTTGGTATATCTTTCTCTACATCAAACCCTAGTTTGTATATTTGTAATTATTATTTAGTGTTAAATTTTGCATTTTCATTTGTAAATCTGCATTTTCATGGTAGAAATAGTGTTAGAATTAGGCCTACAATTTTATATCAAAATAAAAAAAATATTTTTTTTGAATTTCTGGGCCTCCCTAAAATTTCGGCCCTAAATTTTCGCGACCCTAAGTTCTCGTGACCCCAAAATTTCGGCCCTAAGTTCTCGCGGTCATAAAATCTCGTCTCTAAATTCTTGTGGTCCTAAAATTTCACCCTTGAATTCTCGCGACCCCAAATTCTCGCGGTCCTAAAATCTTGCCCCTAAATTCTCGCGACCCTAAATTCTCGTGACCCCAAAATTTCGGTGCAAAATTTTTGCGGCCCTAAATTCTTGCGGCCCTAAATTCCCTTGACCCCAAAATTTTGGCCATAAATTCTCGTTACCCTAAATTCTCGTGGCCCAAAAATTTGGGGCATGAAATCCTTAGCCTATCTTTTTAGCCCTAAATAGACGTGCAAAACTGTCAAAACTACTATACAAGCACCATCCTAACTCTCTCTGTTACTTTGTGTTTGACTCCATTAGAGGCACTGATCTATGCTTTAAGGTGTTTGGAAGGAATTTGGCATCTACTTGGCAGGCACATTAAAGGGCTCTCCTCTTGGGACAACATTGGATCCCAAAGAAGTTAGGAGATTGGACAAAGGTGACAGCAGTCCATGTTTCTTATGTGATTGCCTTTCGCTTGCAAGCCTAGCCTGCTAGTTTGAACGGTAAGATAGTGTTTTGACAAACACATGCCCCTCTATTGCTGTAGCTTACTGTGTTTGTGTCAATGTTTGTTTAGGCAGATTTAAGCTCAACATTTCCTCAAACACTTTACTTGATTTCTGCTGTAGCCTTCCTGTGGGTGTTTAGACTTTAAGGATCTGATTTCTTATTTAGTAATGCTGTATATATGCTTTAGGCTTTTGGTTTAGACATTTGTTCTCAAGGAATGCATACATGAAGACATCACAAGTACTAATGCCAAGGAAGTTCACGACATAAATTATTGCTGTAGATTTAATTGGCATTTCCCAACAACAATAATATTGCAAACCAAATATCTGATATAAGTGATTTTCAGATCTGAGACTTCATTAAAATTGACAGTCACTTACAGGTAGACATAAATCCACAAACTGATGAAGAAAGGAACAATTTGTATGGCTGGCAGTTGATGTATGACAAGGAAATCGCCCCGTTAATACACAGTCCCACTATAGTGCCATTGCTACAGGCTGTGTATGTCTTTCCTGTGCCTCCACGCTGATCTAATTGATGACTGTAACTGCATACTGCCAACTAATGCACCCAGGTACACTATATCAGATTTCCCTTCTTCCCAACAGTCACTGTGGTGGACAAGGTAATCTCCAGATGTCTTTTGTCATACGCAGCGAGAGTTTTGGGCCCTCTTTCCAAGGAATGCGATCCCAAAGAATGCAACAGTCCTCACCAAGGTTGTAAAAATCACCGACTTTTTCCTCAAGCTGAAAAATCGGCTCGGAAAAAGCGTGATTTTTTAGAACAAGTAAACAGCGTGATTTTTCCTAAACAATTGCGATTTTTTGGGAAATAGTGTGCCATAATGGAAAAAATTGCCAGGGAGACTTTTTCACAGTTTAAAAAACTCGGATTTTTTAAAAACAATTTGATAAGTTTTATACAAGTGAAGTTGAAGTCAACAATACTAATGGTAATGCTAAATTCTTAAAGTTAAAGTATGGAATTTCTATCCTTTTACTTAAATTTTTAATATTACCATTAATTGTTCATGATGTTTGAGAGTGGTTCCAACCTCATCGGACTCCATATGCAAAAAATAGAATTTTAGATCCCATTCAGAATTCAACAAACTTAATGGTTTTAAGGATTTCAGGATTGCAACATTTCCACTGGATTCTATGATGTATGTGGGTAAGGGATTGGAATTGAATCAAGCAGATCAAACTCTCTATGTACCTTGATGTTGGTGGCGTCGATGCCTGATTGTTGAAGTTGATTGAATTCCTCTGTCATGACCTTAATAAAAAATGTACCCTTTAGTCGAGCAAAATCACTTATTAAGCACGGGAAGCTCTTTTTACTTTATTTTAACGCTTGGATTAAGAAGTTTCATGAAAATTGTAGGGTGTTAACTGATGTCCTTGGAGGATCAACTTCGAGATTAGAGGTAGAGGCTAGGGCTAGAGCCTAGAGGTGGGGGAACATGGCGCTATTGATGAATATGATCCCAACATAGACAATGATTTTGATGATTATGTTTTTTCAATTTTGATTTAGATATGTATTGCACTTGGTGCCATTTTGATATATTCACCCTTAGATGGTGTATACATGAATAGACTTTGCATATTTTGTCTCTAATGGTTTGGAATCATAGCTTGGAATCTTTAATATATATTTTTTTCATTAAAATTGTAAAATTTTATGTATTTTTTAGTAGTCTGGGTCATTGAAATCAAACCGCTCCGAGTTATTTGCATCCACTACATCTAGATTTTATATATCAACTCTTTCTCCATATTTATGAGCCAATTTGTTTATCTAATGTTGTTGTTGCTTTATATGTTTAAAATTCCGAACAAAATAAATATATTTTGCATTTTTTAATGTTTACCGCGGTTTGCTGATTTTTGCCGATTTTTTCGCCGATGTTGCCGAGAAGTTGTATTCGAGACCCTTGCTGATTCTTTTGCCGATGCTGACTTTTTCACAATTGATATTTAGAATATCCTGGAGGGACTCGAGGTAATCATCCTGAGGGTCTGAACTGGTGTGGCTCGATAGCAGGAAAGGATGAGGTTTGAGAGTGATTTGTGAAGAATCAAAGGTGCTTGGCTTTTTGGTCAGATCTCCTTCAAGATGCGGGTTTTCATTCTTTCAATTGTAGCTTGGCGTTTCATAATTTATATCCATTGTAAGATCAGGTTGTGTTGGTTATTTGATTTCCTATGAAACAGTTCATGTGGTCTTTCCCTCTACTAGCTGAGAACCAAATCATTGGCTGGAGTAAGTGTTACCTAACAATTCAGTTAAAAAGAGATAGGACTGCACTATGTCATTGGTTAAGTTGAAAAGAAATGGGAGTAGCTGTACTGGTTCCAACTTTTAACTTTGTTTAATGTGATTTTGTTTTCTTTTGGTGGTGTTTTATGTTTCATTGGCCTCATTTTTAACAGGTGCAAAGACAGCATGGGATTTACTTTGTGAAGAAAAGACCATGAAACGTATTATCACGTTTTCTGAAGATTTGGATGTGATATTGGGTGGTGGCATTTGTCCGAAGGAAGTTACTGAAGTGGGTAAGTATTGCATTTTGTGGTACACTTATTTCTTATTCTATTTGTATGATATTTTTCACATTTCATCTGGATCTTCTGAAACTTGAATTAGTATAAGCAGACAGTTAATACTTCCATAGATTTTAGTCTGGAAAGGAATGAACAAAGCAGCTGCAGCTTCTAGTTACTAAGGTTTCATTTATGATGAACTGGTGAAGATGCCTTTGAATTTACCACAGACCTACAGTATTGAAACTTATTTTATCTTCACCAGGTGGTGTACCAGGTATCGGCAAAACTCAGCTTGGGTACTAGAACTTGTTCCTTTGAGGATTAAAGATAATTACTATCTGAAATTGAAGTATTAATGCTACTTCCATGCAAGTACATATGTGAGTCTGATGAAAATCTATGCAGGATTCAACTAGCAATTAATGTGCAGATTCCAGTGGAGTTTGGTGGGCTTGGTGGGCAAGCAATTTACATTGGTAATGCTTTGTTTGATGTTCCAAATACACTTTCCATTGCTGTATGTTATGTGTCCTGAAGTTTTGTAACCAATGAGGAAACAAAGATTAATTCATAAGAGATTAGTTTGCTTTGTTGCAGATACTGAAGGCAGCTTTATGGTGGAGCGTGTTTGTCAGATTGCTGAAGCATGTATTGAAAAATTAAAAGATATTCCCTGCACCAGTGAAAGAAACGTTGAAGAATATCACACAAAACTAAAAGTTGACGATTTTTTGTCAAACATCTTCTATTTTCGTGCCTGCAACTATACCGAGCAAATTGCTGTGATAAACTATATGGATAAGTTCATTAAAGAACACAATAAGGTAAAAACATGGTCAGAATAAGGAAATTCTTGGTTGGAGTAAGCCATAGTGTAATGTCCCCTACTGTACTGCTGGTGTATTTTGGTGTTTACTGTGGTATTGGACATTTATCAAACACTTTGCCTGTAACTGGCTAACTGGGATTTAGACTGATTTTCTTCGTGGAATTTGGTTTATGGTGTTTCCTTGGTTGGAGCCTTTGTCAAATGCTTGGCAACAGTGCTTTAACACCCTTACAATTCCCCAACTACCTCTACTGTGCTTCTGTCATTAGTGTACTGTATGATTTGCAAATAGTGTACTAAACACAAATTATAACTTCCACAGTATGGTCTGAACTGAAATGTGAAGTTCTTGCATTAACTTAATGAGTTCTATGACTGGAAAAACACATTCTAACCATCATGAAATCCCACTATTGTGATAGCTACATATCACTAACAAATAACAATGATTCTTCACATTTATAACAGCTACTTACTCAGAGATTATAATCAGAATTACATGAACAGTTCTGACCTGTAGATTTCAAGCAAAGATCTCCCTTCTTAGTACTGAAAACGACCCTCTGGTACCAAGCTGGCCTAGCTGGGCGTTATAGCAGAAAATGTGAGTACCAACAGCTCTCCTTCAAAGGGAAAAACGGCCCTCTATTGCTCACTACTGACTGCTGTAGGTGACATAAAATTTGCAGCTCCTTAAAGATGGTGAACAGACCCCCTGAGATCATGCTTTTAACTGTGTATTTGCAATGGCAGCGTACAGGAATAGTGGACTGTGTACAGCTGAGGGAAATCAACCTTCTCCAACAGTAAACAGCAGTGAATGATCAAGCTCTCAACCCCCACGATTTTGACAGCCTTCACAAATGCATATGTCCTTCCTCCAGTCAACGTTCCTTGGGATTGGTAAATGTAACCTCTGGTCCTGCGCCCTCCTTGGTTAGTAGAAGTCTGGGGAAATGACTGATAAATAGAATTCGCTTCCTTGACTGGTGCGCCCCCTTCACAAAATGTCCAGATCTTCACAACATGTGTGCCCTCTTCCAATACTGCCTGAAAACCATGAAACTCTTCAGATCTGAGATGGGTGCTTGATAATATTTTACAGCAATGAAGAACAATGAGGAAATTTGAGTGATCTCCTCCTCTTGATAGCTAGGGTGGATGGTTTCACCATCGAAACTATTATTCTCCTAGGGTTTTCGTCCCAAGAGACACTAGCCACAAGAGCTCTTAAGTTTTCAAAAAGTGAAATATCATGAATGAATGAGGGAATGGGTCTTGTTATCACACAACTTGTAGTTGTCCCAAAATGTGATCCTATCCAGGATGGTAGAGGCGTTGGACAACTAAAGAGGTGACCCAAGAGATGCCACGGTTTCCAATGCAATTGGTTGTCATGCTAACCGAGGCACTCTTCACTTTAGATCTAGCCTAAGCAAGACCAAGAGGGAGACCCTAGCTAACCAATGAAAGCTAGCGAACCTACTCAAGACCTCCTAGGGAAATGTGAAAGTGAAATAGGAGAAGATCAAGAGTAAATGGATCTAGATCTAGGATGGATAAGTGGACCCAAGGAGTTAGGGCTTGGTTGAAGAGGCTTATAAAATGGACAAATGTTCAACCAAGGAAAGATTAAGCCACTTATGAGTTTAGATTAGTAGATCTAGATAGATCTAATGCCAAATAGAAATATCCAAGTGTGGTCCACCCTTAAAATATGGAAAATGGTCAAAATGGGGTCCACAAGGTGAAGATCAAGATGAAATGGCACTAGAAGGGTTGCTACTCAATGGATCTATGGATTTGACGAGGAACAAGCAATACCCACATTACAAATCTGGAAAAAGCCCACCTACCCACAAGTGCGACCTCCCTTGGAGAGGCCTAGTGCCTTAGCTCAGGTGGAAATGGAGTCGGATGCTCACCAAATTTGGTCTCCATGGTTTGTTAATTGTTATTGAGGTGGGTTTTAATTATTAAGCCCATGCAATCGCCAGATCTTATCAGATCTAAAATCAAGGGTTTTAATGATAAGGGTTTGAGATCAAGATGACAAATGGATAAATTAAAAGAATAATATACGTACCTTTCAAGCGTACCTGGATAATGAGAATGAATGCCGATATGACGAGGATTAATCCCGCAAAGATCAAATGAAAGATATGGTAGTTTCTCTTGCTCACGCGATTTGCCAAAGTCCAGTAGTGCGCCCCTCTCTTCCTGCAAAACCAAGGAGACAAAGCTCAATTAGCAAACAACAATGAGGGTAGATGCAAATAAGAAGTAAATGATAGAGAATAATTGGTACAAAGACAAAATCACTCCCTGTTTGAACCAAGATCTGACAGAAGCTAGCAGGGTGAGCCTCCCCACCAATGCGCACTCCTCCAAATCGTCTTCTTCAACCTGCAAATCGATATAGTGGAACAAATATGCAAAATAGCTACCAAAATCCTTCAGTGCAATGGAAAAGTAGTTTCAATCATCATAGCCAAACATTCATCTCACGATCCAAGCATTTACTCAAAGTTGTATTCCAATACCAAGAGCTAAAAGTTTCAAGATGCCTTTACAATAGGGGGGCCTCTTCCTTAAATAGGAGGAGAGAGACCAAAACCCTAACCACTTTATGAACGAGTGGTTGAGATCAAAAGATAAATACAATACAATCAATGACCAAGATGAGCCGGTACAATATAACACAGATCAATTCACTAGAGGGGGTGTGCACTCACTAAAAGAAGCCCTAAGGGGGTGCGCACCACATAAAAGTGACAAATACAAGTATGTACCACATAAGATCACAAGGACAAGTGACTAGGAGCACATGGTGGGGCTAGGAGGCTTTATTATCCTTCACTAGCATCACCCCATGGCACAATGATATAAAATATGACTCAACAACATGTCCAAGTGACTAAATGATCAAATCGTGGCCCCCTCAAATGAGAGAAGCGTGCATCAAATCACAACCCGGAGAGTGTGTGGACCCCACTGAATGCTGCAAGCTGATCTGGAAGGAGTGAGATACATCACATATGACCTCTGAACAAACCTCATACCAAAACCTTGCCTCAATAACCCAAATCGATTTCCTTAATGACCTTTTTATCCCACTTGAAAACCACCAAAATGCCTGTAACTCATTGTTTGATGCCTGGGCACAAAGTTTGACTATACCATCATGTCTGGAGAGGGGGTAATATGGTAATAACAAGTGGCTGGACCACCCCTCTCCTCTGTAGTGCCCTAGGTAAACGTGCTAGCTCAATGCAACTGCTGGACATGCCATTTCAACATGGCAAAACCGGTCAAAAGTGGAAATCTGACTCTATCATCACTGGGAGTGCCTAAAACTGATAACTAAGTGTCTAAATGGACTCAGAAGGTCCAAATCTACTAGAGATGAGTACCCATACACCTTGTGGCAACCTGTAAGATCATCTGTAGCCTCGGCCATACCCGGACAATAATAAAATAAATGATCTGAGAATAATAATAACCATAAAAAGGTACATCAATCATCATCTGAAACCTGTGTCCACTGTATGGAGTCATCAAAGGTGCATCAAAGGACCAAAACTCATCATCATACATCATCATTGGCCCAACTCATCACGGATCCCAAGGTTGACTTGGTCAAACTAGGTTTGACCAGGTCAAGACTGATCAAAATATGACCCAGGCTAGAAAATCCTGCTGCTGCAAGTGCAAATAGTTAAGACATGCTCTTTTAATCATTCTCATAGCAAGACTTAAAGTATTAAGCATCATTTCATTGGCAGTTAATAGATAATTATAATTAAGCACAAGTTCAAATAATCATTTACTTATAAAAGAACCTCAAGGATATACTCATTCTACAGACATAATCAATTTGCTAGCTGTTGTCCTCTAAGTTGTACTTAGGTGGACTACTTGTGAACCGACGAAGACTTGAACAACTTACATTGTTCATTGCCAGAGTTCAGAAGTTCATCAGGCAATTTTTTTTTGCCCTTTGTAAATTTTGCATGTCCAAACCCATGCGGGGGAATTGTAATAAGTCGGTCTAAGCATGAGTATTTTGTAAACATGCTTGGTCTACCTTAGGTTTGCCATCAAGGAGATACTCTAGAGTGTTTTTTCCTTAGGAATTATGCACTACTCTTTAGTGACGTATAATTCCCGAGTTTTTCACTCATACCTCCAAAGCTGGAGTATTTTCCATGGTGGTCGAACCTAGGGAGATTATTAAAGCCTATGTATATGTGTTTTTTAAACATGCTAGCCATCAATATTGAATCATATGGACATGCACTAGGTCCCTTAGGATTTTTGAGTCTTTTTGAAAAAAATAAATTTTCTCATTTTATGAGTTTTTTTAATATTTTAATTAAAAAAATAAAAAAGTGATAAAAGTGTGGTTAGGAGGTGAAATTTGGCATGGGGGTGCTTGTTTTCTAACCCAGAGCACCCATAAAACCCCTAAATCCACTTTTCCTAAGTATTGAGTGAATATTATTCACTTAAATAAAAATTCTCTCTAGAATATTAAAAGAGAATTATTTAATTAAAAAAATAAAGTTTGGAGAAAATTCATTTTCTATAAAATTGAGGAAAAAGAGCCAAATAAAGGCCCAGTTGACATGGCAATCAACATCGGAGGAGATTCCAATAATCTCAGATCACTTTCAGTTCAGTATCGGAGCACTACAAGCTATCTTTACTTGGGATTTGCGCCCTCTTCTTAAGCTTGGGCGACTTTCCTTGTTGGCTCATTGCTATTCGTTGGGAGATGCTTTCAAGGTGAAGGATGGGTGCCTTTGCTGAGGTGGAGTCCACATCACTCCTTCACGCCAACCAAGGCTCAATTAAGCCTTCAATCATTCCTCAGATCTCTCCGTTGATTGGGATTTGCGCCCTCCTAGCCCTAATTCGCCCTCTCTCCTCTCTGGAACTCTATAAAAGCAAGGTCTTTGCTCCATTATTCACATGGATGCATAGAACCTCTACTAATTTGTATACTTGTTGCTATTTCGTAATATATTTGAAAGACTTTGGAGGTCCACCGTGTGCATCTTATGTTGGAGATTTGCTCATGAGGTGATATTGTTGCTTTTCATTACCATTTCATGCTTTCATTATTGTAGATCTAGTTTATTGGATATATAGGCAAACATTTACGGTTGATAAGTTGTTTGCTTGTGCTTAGATATTAGGAGATTCGAATGTAACCAACAATATTCGGTTGTACTTAAGTTCATTCAATTTCATTTTATTCTAACACACTAAGATCTCATATTTTGTATTGCAAGTTTTGGTGTTTTCTAGTTGCAAATCTAAAGCTCAAGGGGATTTGGAATTCAGTTGTTCTTCCTTTTCTTTGGCAGCCTATTTTTATCTAACATAAGTTTGTTGCAGAGATCTCTTGAAGACATTCGCAAGAGACAAAGGCATTGGGATTTAAAGCCCCATCCATCTCCATTTCAACAAAACTCTCCCCTTTTAAATTTTTGTTTCATGCTTAGAAGATTAGATCTAGAGCTTTCAATTTACTATTCATTTTCAGATCCGATATGTCTTAAGCATTTTTAGCAGATCTAGACATTCACATTTATAAAAGCATACTCATTATTAGATCTAGATCTGATTTTTGTACTTACATTTTTGAAAATTCCAAAATTTTTCTAAGTACAATTTTTTTTTCAATTTTTTTTTATTTGTTTAAAGTCATTTCCATCATATTCTAACTTAGAATGCTTGCTGGTTTTTAGCAGGTCCAAGGATTTACAGAAGGAAGCTCTGGCCATTTCCTGCCAGAAAGTGCCAAAAACGACCTCCCGTGGACCTCTTCTTGCTACCTTTCATTTCTAAGTTATTGTAAGCCCTTAGATCCATTAAACATGGACTAAAGAGGCATTCTTCTTGAGCATTATTGTAAAATATTAAACGAGAGCAGTGGGATACCCAGCGCCCACACCCCATCCCCCCAGGGGGGATTTGTACTTGTGTAAAATTTTGTGATTGAATTTTTCTAACAACACAACTATCACACACACACAATTATCTGCAGGGTGTATACTTTAAAAATACTTTTCATAACTTTTAAAGTTCATTTAAGTTTTTTGCAAGCGTAAAGTAGAGATAACACATACCTCGTTGCCACGAAGTATGCTCTCTCCACCACACAAAGGCTTTGTCCATTAGTGGTGGATGATCAGAAAGTGACACATAGGTTTGTGCCTTTATTGTTTTTAGTCATTTTTGCAAAAGTTAACTTAGAAATAAAACCAGTTTCGTCGCCACGAAGTATGCTCTCACCATCACCTAAAGGCATTGCCGATTAGTGGTGGTTGATCAGAAAGTGACGCATAAACTTGGTGGGCCATATCTTTCCATTTCTTGCAATTTACTTTGTCAAGCTCTCCTTTTTTCCACAATACAATTGTTCAAACAAACTAGAATTTACATTTAGTTAGAGCTGGACTATGCTCTTTCCCCTTGCGGGCATTTTGCCTGGGCCTGTGGGAAACCAGAAACGGTGATAACTACTTATTAATTTTTTCACATTTAATTAATACTCATCTAATAAAAGTAACTACCCGTACACATAAGTGAATATCCGGCACTTCGATTAGATTTTGTGTGGGGAAATTCTTCAGAGGACGCGAAACCAACTGGGAGGCGACCTCAAGGCACAGTTAGGCTATACTCTCATTTGGTATAGTGTTGAACACTGCCTTAGAGACTCCATTCTTGCCACATGTTCTCGTGAGGAGCCACCGATTTCTAATTTCTGGACATTCCTCCCTGTACCTCACGGTATCTCGGGAGTCTCCTTTTTCTCCCTGAACAGATTTCAAATCTTAATAATTTAAAAGCAACCAAGAGGCATGTGCAAAACACTTTCCCTTTCATTCAACACTGTTTATATGTTATATTGACTCCATAAGGCACTAGTCCATTACACATTTCAATTGCTTAATACCATATCAAATCTTGTGCATCTATTTGCCAGTCATTTTAATTTATGCTGGTGAAAGTTAATCTTTAATTTATTGCAAAGCTACATTGGATTAATTTTGAACATCAACACCCTAATAAACTCCTAAAAACATAAACACCTTTAACTATTTCACCGGAATTTCTAAAGACCTTAGAAACTTTCCTTAGGGACTATCCCCCTTGGCTTTGTTGGGAGTTTTGCCTAAACAGAGGAGTCAAGATCAAGTGACAGCCTTGACTCGAGACCTGCCCCCAAGGGCACACCGAGCAGTAGCATAGATTTTCTGCTGTGTTAACCAGGTGTGCTGATCCGGTCCTAATTGTCTCTAAAATCCCTAGGGTGAAAATCTATGTTGCATGGGTACCCGTACCAGGGGGTCGGGTACACGTACCCATACCGAGTACTTGGGTACTTCAATGGTACGTTCCCAGCCGTACCCAAATTCAAACTCGCGTACCGGGTACATCACTTATGAAAACAGGGTACTTGCATGGATTTTGGTACGCCGTACCGCATGTTTGGGTACGTGGGAGGTACGGCTGTTGGGAAATTTACCTTAGCTCGCCAATCGAGGGGGGTCGATTTGCAATGTTTGATGTTTAAAATTTTAAAAATTAAAAATTAAAACACTGAAAGACATGTTATGTGGGCACTTACCCCTCACCTAAACCTGCGTGGCACTCCATTTCTCACTGCTAGTGCTCCGTGCTCACTACTCCAGCGATGCTCTATCTAGAGAGCTTGCTGACAGAGGACCTTAGTGATGCTGATGACATTGATCCTGAGGATGCTGATGACATGGCTTGAGGAAGCCAAATCAGCTATCTTGTTCATTGTTCAATGCTTATTGTTTTGAACTTTCGTTTTCATGTTTGGAAATGCCATTCAGTCTTCCAGTCTTCCACTTGATATCTACTATGAGTCTATGTCATATGATTTATCAAATTTATTATTTTATGTTTCAAATTTTCAATGTGAATGTTCATATGAATCATTGAATTTAGAAATATCAAATATACATGTATGATGTGATTGTGACATGTTTTATTTTTATAAATTTTAATAAATATATATATACTGTACCCCCAACGTACCCAAGTACCTTGTTTCAAAAAGTGGCGTCCCCGCCCCCGTCCCCGTACCAGTACCCGTCCCCGTACCCACGTTTCTTGGCAACTTAGGTGAAAATTTAGGAGCCCTAAAAATCCCCAAATTATCAAAAACTCCCTAAAAACCCTAATTTCTGAGTTTTGTATCTTTTGTAGATATTATGTTAGATTAGCTTTATCTCTTTATTTTCTGAATGTTAGATTAGCTTTATGCCTTTATTTTCTGAGTTAGTTGTTAATTTTAAATACTAAAAACCCTAAATTTTAGTGTTAAAATCTAATTTTAAAACCTAAAATTCTGAGTTTTTAGCCCTAGTTACAGTTGTTGCAGACCTAAAGTAGACCTACAAATTGCTGCCCTACCTTCCATCTATCCCCTATCCACCTGCTCCTCTCTTCCCTGCCCCATTCTCCATCCTTCTTTTCTCCATTTCTGGCCTCTTTCATCCTTTTCCGAGCCCCTCATTTCAGTGTACACAGGTCTGCAATAAAAATTGCAGACCTTGTGCTTTCTTCTTCTGCCACCTTACCTACACACACAGGACACAAGATTAGGTTAGCATTAGCTTAGTTAATTTTTGGTAAATTATTGGAATGGTTTCTTTATCTTTAAACATTTTCTGTGCATTATTCAAGGTAGTCCACTGTATAAGCACAACTCAGAAAGTTTGTCTCAGATCTGGAAATTGCATGTACTATATTGAAATACACATGTACCTATTGAGAAGTCACTAAATGCAAACATAAAATTAGTATGGTTAATGGTTAGTAACTTAAAAAGCTAATTTACACATCTTTTATATGCATTTTGGGAAGTTTTCTGTGCATATATACCTCAGAAAAACTTAACATACAGATCTGGAAGTGACCAAAAAGAAGTTGATACTTTAGGTGATAAAATCATGGTTGGTTGTTGACAATTATTGGCATGCCTTATTTCTACTATCTGTTGCTTTAAAACTGACTACTATGGTTACTTGGGAATCTGAAAATTGCATTTGTAAAACTGGTATGTTTTGGGTCTCCTAAATGTTTGATACTTATGATTTTATTGATGGCCTTTACATACTACTGAAACTGATATGCTTTACTTTACTTTACTTACAACTGGTTATATCTTGCCATCTTATGATATTGATTGCATCATCTTAATTATCTACTCCTATTGCTGTACTTGCAATTGAATGACATAGCTCTCATGTTTAATTGATAGAAGCTTGTGTTGTCATTATTGGTAATACAAACACAAGATCCTTGTATATTTACTAGCTATATCATTTGCATTACTCCATTCTCATATTTGCTTCTATCATCTACATAACATTGATGATTATCACTTAATGCATATGTGGTTGTTGGTTGAAGTTGGTTTGCAATATAGTCTTTTGATCCAATATTGATTATTCTAACACATGTGTATACATTCTTACATTTCATTGGTTGAAGTAGAAAGCATTTGACTTCATATAGGCACTGGTCTAACTACAAATTGCATAGAGAATATATTTTCCGTGGTTGTCTTAGTGTTTTACAGGGTTCCTTAAATGATACTTCTCCTTGGAGGTTTCGACTTCCTAAGAAGTTAGAATGGTGACCGAGGTGACATTGGGTCACTATTCTTAGTTTTGCTTACTGGGAATTAGCCCTGCTAATTTGCTCGGTAATAATTTTGGCGCCGTTGTCGGGGACGTTTCAAAGCTTGAAGTGGTTCATCCGGAGTCATTGACATCCTTGGTAAAATGACATTTGGTAAGAACTCAAAGGTGATTCCTTTTCCTTATATTTGAAAATATCTATAAAGGACTAACCTCACAGGTCTTATCTGGCGACTCCACACATTTAATGCGACTCTACTTATCAAGAAGCAATTCGGGACATTCACCATTATCTCATGTATGCATTTGTTTAGTGCTTTCGGTGAGATTTGTTTAAGTCTAACTTGGCAGGTCTCTCCTGTCGACTCAGATTGAAGAAAATATAAAGGAAGTACTTTGCAAAACTGAAAGTCAAGAGTTATGGCAACCCTTGATCCGTTCGACTTCTCAAGTATTCCGGGATATCCTAATAAGTTCAACAAACACCGCTGCTTGAAGTCTATCCCGATGTTCCACAGGGGAAAAGATACAACTACATCACATGTCATAAAATTCAAGGAAGTTTTGACAACATGGGATGTCACAGATGAGGACACTATCATACAACTGTTCGTAATGTCTTTCGAGCTAGGTGGTGATCCATATATGGATGCTTGGTACGAAGGGCTGCCTCCTAAGGGGATATCTTCCTTCCTCCAACTGGTTGAAGTGTTTAGTGATCGATGGGGTCCCAATGCTAAAGAAGAAATCATGAAGATTCTAAAGGATGATCATACAGATGAACACGTATCAGAGGTGCAAGAAACGGTCCCTGATGAAGATCAATTCTTGGAAGGTTTGCGAGAAGAACGAGATGAAGTGATTTCTGAGGATGAAGAACAAGAGGCCTCAGTTGAAAAATGTACAGGAATGGTAAGTGCTCCATATCCTCAAATTACAGTTTCTTATGATATGTTAGCCCTTTTGCAAGAAAGTTACAGGTATGCGGAAAACGATGATTATTGGAAGTTCATTGGCCTACCGATGTACGATTCTTCCGATGTACGATTCTTCAAGGCCTTGTAGCATTATAATAGACTGTCCCCCAAGCATATATATGGATAAAGAAGCTTGCTCTACCTCCGATGAAGAATGGATCAATCCTTTTTCTTTGCTAAAGGATGCAGTGGTGCAAGATGTGGTCCCTGTTGACAATGCTCATGTGCAAAGTTCCTCCGCTATCTCTTAGTTCATGGTAAGCCCTAATCAACTACATTCTGCGAGAAGTGTTCAGCCGTTTTTGTCCAGTATCGGTAAGTGGTCAACAATGTTTTCCAATAAAGGCAATACAAGTATGTGGATAGGTATGATTTTATTTTCAGATGGTCATGATTTATATTGTTTATCTTTTCGTTTAAAATGTGAAGGCTTGAATTGTGTAGGTGACAATTTCAAAATGATAAAGATCATTAGGGGCACTAACATGATAATTATAAAGAAAAACAATATGCATGCATTTCCAAAGGATTGTCCAAACAGGTTGCTGCGAATATGTGAAGGTTTGCAAGGTCCACCTCCACAAATTTTTTCTCGAATGGACAATCAAGCAATTTTCAAGCAAAATTTTTCCTCAATGCCAATATATCCGCAAGATGGTCCATACATTAGTATGGTGGAAGCTTGGATAAATGGAGCTTGTAAAAGTGACTCTTCTCCATGGCAGAAGTATTACAGCTCCCAGATCCCTGTAACCATCCAAACCTCACCTGATATCATGAGAGAGATCTTGGTTAGTATTTGCTTCGTGATTGATCAGGTTTTATCATGGATTCTATCTAAAGACAAAGGTAAAGCAACATGTATGAATGGCTTACTCAAATGGTTACATTGATGGTATGATTTTACCTAGTCCTTTCTGCTTCTTATGTTAGCATAGGTAGGTAGATTAGGCATATACTGTTATCCATGCATTGCATTTGACGTTCTTCGTGTTGACATAGGTTAGTCGTTTGTTTATTTATTTATTTAGTCTTATTTGATGAGCAAGGCAGGATGGAAGTGTCTGCCTCTGGGTGTTTTGATGTCCTTGGCTATTTGATATGTGTGTAGGTCTACAGGTACCCAGATGATTCTTGGATTCTCGAGCACCTTCAGGAGGAGTACTAGTCCCGCAGTTGGAGCCAGTGTTACGATGGTACCAGCACTAGTGTACCTACAAAGGTACCCCAGGGAGAGGCCAACATTTTTTTTCGACTTGGAGGGTGTGATACAACCACTCTTCATAGGTGGGGTCATGGCTTGATCCTCTGACTCCGTACTAGGGGTACTATAGCTTAATGGCACTGCTGACTGCTTCATAAAAGGGCTTGAAGCCCTGAGGTTGGTGATCGGGGCCCCCAGGAATGGGTTTTTGGACCACATGACTCCCCCCATTACTTTTACACTGGCGGCACATCTTTCTTCAGCATTGGGGCCCACGTCATGGCCCCAGGTCTTCTCCTGCACCCTTCTAATGCTCCAGAGTTCCAGCGCTAGCTCTCCCTAGCCATCACAGAGGGTGATGTCATCCTTTCCTTGGCTCCATAATGCTTGCTTTGAGGGGGAGGGTTGAGGGATTTTCATTATTTCTGGGGTTAGTAGGGGTATGACGACCCCCCCCTCTGCATCTCAGTCTTCAGTTCAGTCCGATGTGGCCTTTTTCAGTCATTTTTGACATGCAGGGGTGAATACTGGGGAAAAAGTCCCAATTCACCCACTTTTATCATTATTTTATATTATTTTTGTTTTAACTTTAAGTAGACATTTTTAATATTAAATTGACCTTATTTTATGTAAAAATGAGCGTGAGATCATATAAATTCAATCTCCTCACTTCATTTTTAGACATCAACTTTTGGGATAAGATCATTATTTCTGCTATTTGCCCTAAGTAGGGCTCTTTGAAGGGATGCACACTTCTTGATGAAGGTTATTGTTATCACACAACTTGTAGTTGCCCCTAGTGGTATCCCATCCGGGACGGTAGAGGAGACAGGCAACTAAAGAGGTGACCCAAGATATGCCACGGTTCCCAATGCAAGGTGGGAGTCACGTCAACCGAGGCACTCTTCGCTTTAGGTCAAGGTGTAACAAGACCTAGGGGGAGACCCTATAATCAATCACAGTTGATTGGACCCAAACAAAGGTTTCTAAGGATGAGTAAATGATGAGTTACGGAAACCAATGCAAGGTTAAGTGGACCTAGGAGTTGAGGTATGGTTGAAGGTGGTGTAAGAGATTGTTGGTGTTTCAACCTACGTATGGTTTAGGCCACATGATTTGGTATGTTGACTAGGTGTAGTACCATATGTTTACACAAGTGGGTCTTGTTTTCTTGGGATGTGTGAAATGACTTTAGGTGGGCCCACAAGGTGAGGCTAAGTGTAATATTGGTACTAGAGGTTATGTAATGACTAGATCTATAGATCCAAGTTGATTCTAGAAGTGCCCATGTGCTAGATCTAGGGTTTGACACAATTCCCAAGGAGTGCGACTTGCTTTGAAGAGGACTAGTGCCTTGTTGGATGGGCTAATGGGGTCAAAAAAGTATGTCAAAGTGTAGATCGGGACACCTAGAAGCCAAGTCAAGTGGGCTAGATGAGATCTAATGGTTGGATTTTTGCTAGATCTAGGTTTTCAAGAAATGACCCTAAGTGGACCACAATCCCTTGAAACAAGGAATGCTACCCCCAAGGCGGATGGTGACAAAAAGATAGTCTAGACCTAGGTTTCAAGGTATGTCCGTTCCAAATCTCCAAAAATCCCAAACACCCACTTCCTTAAAGTGGACAAACTGACCTTCCCCAAGTAGTGCGACTTTGTTCAAGGAGGGTTAAAAGGTGGGTTTGGTGGACCAAATCAAGTCCAATGGCCACCAAAATATAGATCCAAGTAGTTAGTACCCCGATCTATGTATGTCCCAAAAATCAAGTCAATCCAAGGGCTAGATCTTAGTAGATCTGAGTTTTGAGGTGCCAAGAAGTTCAAAAGGGGGTTTTAACCCCTTAAAACATGGAAAGATGTCCACAAGGTAGAATTCACCAAAGTAAGAATCTGGGGGTAGGTTATCAAGTGTCTAGATTTCAAATCAAGTGGGATCTCACCTACCCATGTGCTAGATCTAACCAAACAAGCCTCTTACTAGGAAGTGCGATTTGGGTTCAAGAGGGCTTTTTGCCTTGAAAAGTGGGTTAAATTTAAGCCAATCTCCACTAAACTATAGATCCAACTAGGGGTGGATGCTATAGAGGTGGGTTTTCAAAATCTTCTCAAAAGCAAGGCTAGATCTAAGTAGATCTAAGAAAAACCAAAAACAAGGGTTTTAATCAATTAGGGTTTTGTGATCTAGAAATTATGGATGATTCAAGGAAGAAGAAGATCATACCTCTTGGAACATACCTGGATGAAGAGATGAATGCTAGTTGAGATGAGGATTACTTTGCCAAAGATCAAATGGAGAATTGTTGAATCCCTCTTGCCAAATCGATTTTCCCAAGCCACATGTGATTCCTTCTAACCTGTCAAGCCAAGGAGCAAAGCATCAATCAGTTTAACATGTTGAAGGTAGATACAAGCAAGAGAGAGAGAGAAACATAGAATAGTTGACACAAAGGCAAAACTACTCCCTGTCAAACCAAAACGACTTCTTCCAAGTTTGAAGGGCAAGCCTCCCCACCAATTCGCCCTTGTCCAAAATCATCCTCTTAACCTGCAAATAAGATATGGCAAATATGCAAGATAGCTACAATAGATCCTCCAGTGCAATGGACAAAAGCATTTACAATCGAAACAACCAACATCCACTCCAATCCAAGCATGTACTCCAAAAGATAGAAATTTTTATTCCAAGAGCCAAGAGCCAAAAATCTCTAGATGAATTTTACAATGAGAGGCTCCCTCCTTAAATAGGATGGGGAGAGAGTACAATCCTAACCACTTTTTACACGAGTGGCCAAGATTAAAAGATCATAAGATCTAATCAATGGCTAACAATAAATCATAACAATATATCACATGGATCACCCAACATAATGATAGCGCCCCCACTAAATGGTACAAAAAGGGGGTGACGTCATCCATTAGAGAAGTATAAGTACCAAAATCCACCTCATGGTGACTAGGACATGACAATATAAGCACATGGTGGGGCTAGGAGGCATCAATCCTTACTAGCTCATCCCCAAGGCACAATAAAATAATAAAATATGTCCAAGATAATATAAATGACCAAAACTGTCCTCCAAATCCATGACAGTCAAGCAGTAAATGACCTCCTGTGATCAATGTGGGCATACCCACATGGTGAAAACTGACTGGAAGATAGTGAGATCACCCTGGAAGACCTCTGTGAAGACCAAATGCCAAAACCTTGCCTCAATTGCCCAAATCGATTTCCTCAATGACCACTTTATCCCATTTTTTAACTGCCTCGGTAACTGTGAAAGTGTCAAAACTGCCTCCTAGGGCACCTGCGCTGTCCATTTGAGCCCACCAGGCTCTCCAAAAGGGGGGGTAAATGGTAAAAACAAGTGGCTGGACCACCCCCTCCATCATCAGCTCCCTAGGTGAACTGGCCTCTCGGGGCCCCTGCTGCTCAGGCTGGGAAATCAACCCCAAATCTGGTCAACAAGTGTAAAACTGCATCAATCACTGTCAGAAGTGCCCGGAACTGAAAGATAAGTGTCTCATTGGATCCAGAAGACCCAAATCCACTAGAAATGTGTACTTATACACCATGGGTTGCCCTAATGGGCTAGCTGTAGGGTCCACCATATATGGACAATGTACAAACTGCTGATCTAAAATAATAAATAAACCTGCTGAACTGCATCAATCATCATATGCATCATATGTCCATCATATGATATCATCACCAAGTATGTGGGACCTGTTATCACCTAAGTTGTAGTTACCCCTATGGATGGATCCAATCATGGATGGCAATAGGGAAGGGCAACTCAAAAGGTGCAACCACGATCACCTCGACCTCCAATATATATATGGTTGTCACGCCAGTCGAGGCAACCTTCGCTTTATGTTATCTAGCCCAGACAACAAAGGGGGAGACCCGATCTACTCCCGACAGGAGAGATCAAAACCAAGACACCAAATCGGGGTATTTCTAAGTGAAGTTAGGTGTATGGTTTATCTTAGACCTAAGGGTAAAGTCACAAGCCAAGTGAGGGGTTCAATAGATATAGCTTTGGTTCATAGTTGATGTGAAAGTGACTTACAATTGTTTAAAGTGAGATCTAGGGCTACTTTACTAGTTCAATGTTGGAAGATTCACTGCCTTGGGAATCGTGTCCAATGCAGGATAGTTAAGGGTTGTATTGGGGCTAACTAGTACATGAGACAAGCTTGACCATGGTTCATGATGTCTTCAAAGGTATAGTCTACCATGCATAGGTCAAACCACAAGTCAATCCAACAATCTAAGAAAGTTGAATTACCTTGTAGAGAAACCAGTGCCTTGGGAATTGGGAAGTGGAGTCAAAGTAGGGTTGACTGATGGTTTAGGACTCCAACAACATGAGATAAGTGGGCAATATAGGTCTTGATGGTTAAATATGTCTAGATCTAGGTTTAACCCAAGTGGACCACAATCCCTTAAAACAAGGAATGCAGTCCCCAAGGCAAGATTTGACAAAGTGACAGTCTAGACCTAGGTTTTGAATTATTTCGGTTTCAGATCTCCAAAAATCTCAAGTACCCAGTTCCTGGAAGTGAGTCAACTCACTTCTCCAAGGTGGTGCGACTTTGCCCAAGGAGGCCTAAAAGTGGGGTTATGTGGGTCAAATCAAGTCGGATGGCATCCAAACTTTAGATCCGGGTAGATCGGTCAGGTAGGGGTATGGATCTATAATTTCGTGGCAATCCACCGGTTAGATCTTAGTAGATCTGAGTTTAAGTGTTCCAAGTGGTCCAAAAATGGGGATTAAATCCCTTAAAATGTGGAATGGGGCCCACAAGGTAAATTTCAGAAAAGTGACAACCTGGGTGTATGTTATTTGATGTGTAGATGTCAAATCAAGTGGAACCTCAAACACCCACCACCTAGATCTAGGTCAACTTGCCCAACTAGAGAAGTGCGCCTTGCTTGGGAGAGGCTAAGTTGGCCTGGGAAGGGGATCAAATGGAAGCCAATCCTCACCAAACTATAGATCCGGGATGCCTTGGATGCTATAGAGGTGGGTTTTCAGTGTTATGCCCAACAACCCACTAGATCTAGGTAGATCTGAGAAAATGTAAATGAGGGTTTTAAGATATATAGGGTTTTAACAATTTATGAGTTATGTCAATGGATTGGATAGAGGAAAGAGAAACAAACCTGTGGATCTTACCTGGGTAACCTTGTAGATGCCTTGATGATGATGATCTATGCAAACCCGATCAATTTGAGAAGCTTTGAGGTAGTTTCTATGCAAGTCGATTTGGTCTAAGAAGCCAATGCGCCCTCTCTCCTGCACAACAAACGTCAACAATATCAGATTTGATGCATCAAGAGATAAGACTAATGCCACAAAAGAAGTAACAGAAAGATAGCATAGATCACAATGATGCTAATGATAACCCCCTGATACAAGCGAATGCCAAGAAAGTCGATTTGAAGAAGCCTTGCAAAATCGCCCTTGTTGAAGTCGCCCTCCTGTAGACAAACAATGATTTCCAAAAAAAGATAGATCTTACCACAATTTCCAAATGCTAGGTTGCAATAGACTTTCCAATCACCATCTAAGAACACCAGATGCAAAGGAGACCACAAGAATTTCCACAAGAATATTTTTCTATACCAATAATCCAAGAGCCAAAGACCATTTACAATGAGAGGCTCTCTCCTTTAAATAGGAAGGAGAGGCACCAAAACCCTAACCACTTTTTGAATGAGTGGCTAAGATTATAAGATACAAAAGTCTAATCAATGGTTGAGATGAGCTCAACAATATAATACATGGATCACACATAAAATATAACATAAGTGGACAAAGTCGCCCTAGGAGAGGGGAATCCCACCAAATCATGATGACAAAATATCATAAGAGGCTCATGGTGGGTCCAAGGGGTAATTTTATCCCTCCTTGGTCAATCCCCATGGCACAACAACCAATAAATAATCATGAAAGTACCAAATCGTGCCTCCCTAGTGAAGTCGTGGTCCTCAAAAGACCTCAAAAATCCACAGAAAATGCCATAAGTGATGGATGCGGGCCCCGATGAAGCTGAAACTGCTGGAGAAGGTGTGAAAGGTCCCGATCTATCATCACTGATCATCGCATGCCATAACTTTGCCTCAGTAGCCCAAATCGATTTCCTCAATAGCCATTTCTACCAATCCTGAAATGCCTCGGGAAGCGTGAAACTGCCCAAACAGCCTCCTGGAGTGATGGCGCTGTCAAGGTGAGGGCACCAATGTGTCCGGGAGGGGGGTAATATGGTAAAAACAAGTGGCTGGACCACCCCCTCCATCATCAGCGCCCTAGGTCAACCGGATAAAAGTCATCTCTGCTCCGACAGGGCCTCCAACAGACCAAAATTGCACTAGGACAGCCTACTGAGGCTCAATCATCACTGTAAGTGCCCGGAACTGAAAACAAACTGTCCCATTGGACTCAGAAGGTCCAAATCTATCCAAGATGTGTACTCATACACCATATAAATATCCAATATCCCGGAACAAGGCCAATAATAATGCTCTGTAAATGATAAAACACTGCTGTAACCCCAGAATCATCATCATAACCCTGTAGCTGCTGCATAGAATCATCCTATATGTGTACGTAGACCATATATCATCTATCCATATCATCATAAGATCTAACATCTCATGTCCCATGGTCCACCATGGTCAAACTAGGTCTAACCAAGACCAAATACAACTCAGACCATCATCCATAGCTGCTGCAAGGTGTCAAGGTTAATACATGCTCTACAACTTATTCGAATAACAATTATAACACAGAGTAATCATGACTGGCGATCTAAATCCAAATATATAGTGTCGTTAATTATTATTATTACTCAGACTAGACTTTCAAGACCATACTCACTTCATAGTTGTGATCAATTTGCTAGTGAAGGGTGAAGGCTGAAATAACTGGCTAGGCTAAGGGATGACTTGACTGACTTGACGTTGTGACACTTTGGCAAGGGAAAGGGAATACACACCATAGTATGTACTGAATGAGCAATAACACAGGGAATGGCGGTGTCTCACAAATGGATGAGTTGTTTAAAGAGGGTTTATTCACCTTCACAGATGCGCACAATCCATAATACAAATAAGGCCAACAATTGTTTAGATATAACATTTAAGTTCCATTGCTTTTTGGGCCTGAAGTTTCCATAGCCTTGATCTATGTGTGTTTACAAACACATTGCATAGATTTACATTTATTTTTAGGCTTTCTGCTGCAGGTGTGTTTTTAAGGCACTTGTTTACCTGAGCACTTCTAGGTGTGTCATGGACAACTTGTTTACCTAGGTATTTATTTTTCCAAAAGATATAACATTTTATTTTTCATGGCCATTTTCAATTGGCATTTCTTTCATATACAAGATATAGCATTTCATTTTTCAGATTTTGTATTCATGGCAGCACTAAAAGTTTCAGGTTTAGCCAACACAACTTTAGTGACTAGGGGGAATTCTCAAGGAACTCCAACTCACCATAGGTAAGTTTTGTCACCAACTCAGAGCCGAGACACAATAAACAGGGAGGCTCATCCAATACAGAGGCTACAGTGGGGAAAGGTCCTCCATGTCACTAGTCAAGTAGCAAATCAGGGTGATAATCTAAAAGGTAGGCCATGGATGGATGAAGACAATGAAATGATGGAGCCAACACTAGCAAGCCATGGTATGGTGGAATGATCACCTCTATTCTCCCTAAGGAGGGTAAATACCAATGAGTATGAATAGTGAACTTCTAAGTCTGAGTAGGGATAGTAATATATATATATAATAGGTCAACCAGGTCCATGTATCTATATGATCGCCAGATCATGACACTAAGTGCTATGACATGCTATAAGAATAAGTATAAAAGCAATCTAACCATAACACCGTAATATACCTGCTGAGTCATATACCTGAATGCACATCAACCTGTACCATCATCTGTCCTCTGAAACTGCTGCTGTAACTCTGGGCACTACTGACTGCTCTGTACCAATGGTATAATGGCTACATCGGTCATCTCTCTGAGTGTCCTGAAACTCAGTCATGGCATGGGGAATGCAACTGCTGTCCACCATCTGATAGTGATCCAATATAGATGCTCATCTCGGCATCTCAAATGTAAGGGAACTGGCTGAATAGTGTACTGGAATGAGAAAAATAATATATGGTAGCCCGGCTACTATATATGTGATAACAGGACCATCAACCATCATCAATATGCATCTATACATGGCCCACATCATCATAGATCCCAATAATATACAACCAAGGATAAACCACATCAGTAGACTAAGACATGCTTCTCTAATCATTTTCACAGCTTAGCTCAAAGTATAAGATCCATTCAGTGGCATTAATCAAGTTAGCATATTCCTTTGTTATATAAAATTACTTGCACAATAGTTCAAATAACAAACTCACCCATTGGACATGGTCAAACTGCTAGTGAAGGATGAAGGCTAGGAACAAGGTTGGGCCAAGGGGTTGACTTATCTAACTCAACTCAAAAATACTTTGGACTGGGAGAAGGGGGAAGCTACAAACTCTGTGCTGGACAAAAGAACACGGGGGATGGCTGTGCCTCACAAATGGATAAGTTGTTTAGAGAGTGCTTATTCAACTTAGGCATCATGTCTACATCAAGTTGATCCAGGTTCATTAGGATCATTCAATTTTATTCCATGGCCTTTTTGGCCTACATAACCCTTCGGATTTCAGATGTGCTGAGAAGCACAACTAGTTGCAGCTTTCATCCAGGGCATGTTTTTCCAATACATATAAGGTCAGCAATTGTTTAGATATAGCTTTTAAGAACCATTGCTTTTTGGACCTTTCTTATACTCTTCGCGGAGTATTTTCAGCTGTTCATCGCTCTTGCCCCTTTTTTTTTGTTTCCATGGGCGAATTTTTAAGTTTCCATAGGTAGAACATGAGCTTTCAGTCTTAGCCAACAACATTTCAAGTGACTAGGGGGAGTTCGAGCCAATGCCAAACATCGGGACAACCGACCAGAATGATTTAGGCCTACAATCCAACTCACCAAAAGCAAGTTTTGTCACCAACTTAGAGCCAAGACACTGAATACACAGGGATGCGGTCCAAACACAGAGGTAGAAAAATGGGGAAGTCCTCGGTATCAGAAAGTCAAATGAGACAAGTCAAGGTTTAAAGTCAAACAGGAAGGTCATGTATGGATGGAGTCAAGTGAATATGGAGCCTACACTAGCAGACAACTGGTGTCAGGAAAGACCATATCTATGTAAGGTGAAAAACCAGTGGGTTTTGTTAAATGACCTAAATGTGCAAGCAATTGTCCATTTTATGATTTACAGTTCATTTTAAACAATTTGCCACATCAGGAATAATATACCAAGCACATGCTGTAATCATGACTAAATCAACAAGATAATAATCCATCGTCAGTGATAACATATCCATAGATCATACAACATCATCAAAATAATAATCATCATGCACCATCTGAAACAGTGCTGCAATACATCTCTAAGCACTGAACTGAAACTGTATGGGATAAAGGGTCACGTCGGTCATCAAATCTGAACTCTCAAGGCTCAACCTTGACACAAGGTCAAACATACATCTGAAAAATATACTGCTCTGATCATGAGTGATCCAAAATACATAGCCATGCTCTGGAATAACGGAAGCTCTGGAATGTGCAGATATCTGCTATACAAGAATAGCAGCCCTGCTACTATGGTGTGATAACAGTTATTTTGCAAGTTTGAAGCATTTCTTGGAAGTTTTTCTATTGTTCATGCCATTGCTAAGGTGAGGCTATAGTTGTTTGCTTAACACATGCACTTGGAGGTATCTATACTTTTGGTTTGATGCTAGGTTGCAGGGAAGCGTCCCCCCCCCACCCGTTCGCCCTCGCTCCTGAAGCTAGCTTCGGGCCGAAGCTAAGCCGAAGCGTGCTTCCATTTCGCTTCCGGATGAGAGCATTTTTCGAAAGCTCGCTTCAGTGCAAAAAATTACGCTCGCTGCCTCTATACGGAAGTGTTGAGGAAGCTATCGGGAGCGATCGCTTCTTGATAGCTTCCTCAACGCTTCCGTACTTTTTGAACTTCGCTTCTGTACGCTTTTAGGGGATTTAAAAAATGTCTCTCGTCGCTTCTTTGATAGCTTCACGTCAACCCGCGTAAAAGGCAAGGAGAAAGGGGGTAGGATCCATGATTTGAGTATTGGAGGGAAGGAAAAGGGCTTTGGGGGATAAATCCCTCTTCTCCACTCTCATTCCCACAAAAATTCAGAGGAGCATAACTTGGAGGATGGAGCCTTAGCTTTAGAGCGCTTGGAGGAAGAGCTTTTGGGCGATGAGGATGATCATGCAACAGCAATGCCGCTGCCATCTTCTACCTTGTTTCCAGATGCACAATCTTTTCCTAGAGGTTCAACTTCACGACCTCCATCTGCATCAATGGGGGGGGGTCATGCAGGGTCGAGTCTTGGACGTGGCTCAACATTGGTGGCTACTGGGGATGATAATCCCACTCCCATTGTTCATAGAGCACGAGTAAAGAAAATGGAAATTTCTCGTGGCAAGAGGAAACATCCATAAAATCTACTTTTCTTGTTTACAGTACTTTCAAGTTTTTGCACTATTGACTCTTTTATATTTATTATGGGATATTTTGTAAACATTACATGGTATTTCAAGTTTGAAGTTTGAGGTTGAAACTTGAACCTACCTTTGAAGTTCACTATTTGCAACTTTGCATGATTGAGTCATTGACTGCATAAAAGCATATTATAACTCTTTGGTACTGAATATGATGCTTCGTGAATTGTTTCAATTTTCAACTTTCATTTTATGGTTGATGTTCTCTGTTATAGACTATGTCACTATAGTTTGGTAACTTTGGTTACAACTTACAAGTACTAGTGATGACAAAATGTTTATATATTGAAAATTTGAAGCTTTAAGGTTGAATCTTGATGTTATAACTTATGGAATCATGGATACTGGAACTATGGTTGATGAATTCACTAGTAAATGATTAATGATTGATGAATGATGTTATATGGTATTATTGTTTATTTCATGTTTTTATCTTTTCCATAACTAATTGAACATTCTACATGCATTTGTTGACATATATGCATCAAAATATATAAAAAATATATATTATATAAAAAACGCTTCCGGAACGCTTCCTAACTGGAAGCTTTTGAAAATTTCGCTTCTCGCTCCCACTCCCGCTCCCCCTTCTTGCTTCCGCTCCCGCTCCCAAGTAACCTTGGTTTGATGTCTCTTAGTCAATTTGTATGAAAGTGATGCTTGTTAGGGTTGAATGGAAGCCATTGCTGCTTCATTTTGTCTTGATTAGCATTTCATTTTTGTTTTTGATCACCCTTGCATTCAAGCCTGAGCTTTTGGTCTTCAAGTTTTGCTAGGCTAGGTCTCCTCAACGAATCTCAAAGATTGTTGAGGTTAGCCCTAGTTGTCAAGCTTGCCAAATACCATCTCGAGGAGGGTAACTCCTCTCATTGATGCCCTAAGGTCGGGTAGACAATTTTCTCTTGAAACCCTAGGTTGTTCATCTACTTCTTTAACCTAAATTTTCTGAGTTTGTATTTTTGTGAATATTATTGTTAGGTTAAACTTGCATTTTCATGGTAGAATTAGGGTTAGAACTAGGTCTGCAATTTTATAACAACAACCCTACTTTTTTTTTTTTGCAGTTTTGGCCTCTCTAAAATTTCGGCCCTTCCTTCTATAATTTTGGCCTGCCCTAATTGTCTCTAAAAACCCTGGGGCGAAATTTTAGAAGCCCTAAAAATCCCAAAATTATCAAAAACTCCCTAAAAACCCTAATTTTTGAGTTTTGTATCTTTTGTAGGTATTATGTTAGATTAGCTTTATCTCTTTATTTTCTGACTGTTAGATTAGCTTTATGCCTTTATTTTCTGAGTTAGTTGTTAATTTTAAATACTAAAACCCCTAAATTTTAGTGGTAAAATCTAATTTTAAAACTTAAAATTCGGAGTTTTTAGCCCTAGTTACAGTTTTTGCAGACCTAAAGTAGACCTACGAATTGCTGCCCTACCTTCCATTTATCCCCTATCCACTTGCTCCTCTCTTCCCTGCCACATTCTCCATCCTTCTTTTCTCCATTTCCGACTTCTTTCATCCCTTTCCGAGCCCCTCATTGCAGTGTAAACATGTCTGCAATAAAATTGCAGACCTTGTGCTTTCTTCTTCTGCCACCTTACCTACACACACAGGACACAAGATTAGGTTAGCATTAGCTTAGTTAATTTTTGGTAAATTATTGGAATGATTTCTTTATCTTTAAACCTTTTCTGTGCATTATTCAAGGTAGTCCACTGTATAAGCACAACTCAGAAAGTTTGTCTCAGTTCTGGAAATTGCATGTACTATATTGAAATACATATGCACCTATTGAGATGTCACTGAATGCAAACGGAAAAATTAGTATGGTTAATGGTTAGTAACTTCAAAAGCTAATTTACACATCTTTTATATGCATTTTGGGAAGTTTTCTGTGCATATATACCTCAGAAAAACTTAACATACAGATCTGGAAGTGACCAAAAAGAAGTTGATACTTTAGGTGATAAAATCATGGTTGGTTGTTGACAATTATTGGCATGCCTTATTCCTACTTTCTCCTGCTTTAAAACTGACTATTGTGGTTACTTGTGAATCTGAAAATTGCATTTGGTAAAACTGGTATGTTTTGGGTCTCCTAAATGTTTGATACTTATGATTTTATTGATGGCCTTTACATACTACTGAAACTGATATGCTTTACTTTACTTACAACTGGTTATATCTTGCCATCTTATGATATTGATTGCATCATCTTAATTATCTACTCCTGCTGTACTTGCATTTGGATGACATAGCTCTTATGTTTAATTGATAGAAGCTTGTGTTGTCATTATTGGTAAACAAACATAAGATCCTTGTATATTTACTAGCTATATCATTTGCATTACTCCATTCTCATATTTGCTTCTATCATCTACATGACATTGATGATTATCACTTAATGCATATGTGGTTGTTGGTTGAAGTTGGTTTGCAATATAGTCTTTCGATCCAATATTGATTATTCTAACACATGTGTATACGTTCTTACATTTCATTGGTTGAAGTAGAAAGCATTTGACTCCATATAGGCACTGGTTTAACTACAAATTACATAAAGAATATATTTTCCGTGGTTGTCTTAGTGTCTTACAGGGTTCCTTAAAGGATACTTCTCCTTGGAGGTTTCGACTTCCTAAGAAGTTAGAACAGTGACTGAGGTGACATTGGGTCACTATTTTAGTTTTGCTTACTGGGAATTAACCCTGCTAATTTGCACGGTAACACTTTGAAGCACAACTACTCGAGCTTTCATCCAGGGTGTTTTTCATTTAAGTTTCCATTCAAATTCATAGCCCTCTTTCATTGTGCTGAGAAGCACAAATTTCAAAGTACTTTCATGGGCTTTTATAAAAGATATAACAATAGTTTCCACATGTAATGATGGTAGTGCAATTTGCTTCAAGTTTTATCCAACACAACTCAAGCAAGTATGGGGACTCTTTACAATCAAGACCAAACATTGGGGCAACCGACTAGAGTGATCAAGGTATCAAATCCAACTCACCAAAGGGTAAGTTCTGTTTCCAACTCAGAGCCAAGACACAAACTAACAGGGATGCTATCCAACGCAGAGGCAAAAGTGGGGAAGTCCTCCATATCATAGGCTGAGGTGTAAGTCAGGGTAAAAACCAAAAGTAGGAAAGATAACGGATGGATGGGGAAAGTGGACGTGATGCCTAAGCTAGCAAGCCATACAGGTGAGAATGATCATGTCCACACTCCTAAGAGGGTAAAACCAACGAGTATAAAACAAGAGCTTCTAAATGTAAGTAATAAAGCCATCTAAATAATTAATAAAATGATATTCATTTCATATAGATATACTTCCAGATCATGATTACTAGATACTAAGTCAAGCTATCAAAATGACCAAAAGAGCAAGATAATAAAACCAATGCACATCATATACCTACTGGGCCATATACCTGTATTTGCTATCTGGATCACTTGTAACCATTGAAACACTGCTCCTGAAACTCTGGGCACTGCACTTCATGGGATAAAAGGTCATCTTGGTCATCAAATCTGAGGTCAAGAGGCTCAGTCTTGGCAAAAGGTCTACTGCATGTATGATTTGGGGCTGCTCTGATGTGTGAGTGATCATAAGTAATACTGCTCATCATAACTGATCTCACTAAAATTGTGTAAAGGCCAAGCTCAAAAATATATACTGAACTGCTCTGCAATCATGGTAGCCCAACTACTATGGATGTGATAACAGGTCTATTCCTCTTTTTAAACTCATTTTACCTTTTTGGTCCATTTTTACCTGTTATCACACAACTTGTAGTTGTCCCTAATGGTATCCCATCCGAGATGGTAGAGGAGATGGACAACTAAAGGGGTGACCCAAGAGATGCCACGGTTCCCAATGTAAGCTGGGAGTCACGTCAACCGAGGCACTCTTCACTTTAGATCGAGATGAATCAAGACCAATGGGAGACCCTATAGCCAATCAAAGGTGATTGGACCAAAGCAAAGGTTTCTAGAGAAGTGTGAAAGATGAGTTACGGAAACCAATGCAAGGTTAGGTGGACCTAGAATTTTAAGTATGGTTGAAAGAGGCTCAAGTGATGACTATTGTTTCAACCAATGAATGATTTAGGCCACATGATGAGATCAAATAACAAGATCTAGTACCATGAAATACACAAGTGGGACCCACTTCCTTGGGATATGGAAAGTGGTTTAAATGGGACCCACAAGGTGAAGTTAAGGGTGCAAATGGTACCAAGGGGTATGCAAAGAATAGATCTATGGATCTAGGATGAAACTAGAGATACCCACATATGGGATCTAGCACTTGACAATAATCCCAAGAAGTGCGAATTGCCTTAGATGAACTAGTGCCTTGAAATGGATGGGCAAATGGAGTAAAAAAGATGTCAAAATGTAGATTGGGACATTTAAGATGCAAATCAAGGGTGTTGATCATGATCAAGTGAATGTAATGGTTAGATCTTGCTAGATCTAATGTTTTACTAAGTGGTCCAAGTGGACAACAACCCTCAAATTGAGGAATGATACCCCCAAGGCAAAAATCCACAAAGTGAGATGTTAGACATAGGTTTCAAGGTATGCTCTTTTCAAATCAAATGGGATCTCAACCACCCAAGTCCTTGAAGTGGGCCAACTCAAACCCCTAGGAAGTGTGACTTTGCCCAAGGAGGGCTAAATGCATGGGAAAGTGTGTCAAATCAAGTCCAAAAGCCACCAAACTTTAGATCCAAGTAGTTTATGAAATTATCAATGTGGATCTTGAAAATCAAAGGGATCCAATGGCTAGATCTCCATAGATCCGAGATTGAAGATGCATCACCAAATTGACCCAAGTGGGGCACAACCCTCAAAATGAGGAATGGGGCCCACAAGGTGAAAATCAATGAAGTGAAGCACTAGGGGTAAGTTATCAAATGTGAGGATCATGAATCAAGTGGGATCTCACCTACCCATGTCTTGGAACTAACCCAACTAGCTTCTCCCAAGGGGTGCGATTTGCCTTCAAGAGGGCTAGGTGCCTTGGAAAGTGTGTCAAATGGAACCCAATCACCACCAAACTATAGATCCGAATTGCCGTTGATACTATAGAGGTGGGTTTTCAATATCTTTCCAAAAGCCAAGCTAGATCCAAGTAGATCTAAGAAAAACAAAAATGAGGGTTTTGATTTTCATGTAGTTTTTGACCAATAGGATGGATAGCAAGCGAAATCAATACGTACCTTGTAGATCTTACCTCAAAAGCTTGCGGCCTCTTAGCATATGGAGAAATCTTGCCCTAGTTACAATTCCAAGCTTGATTCAAGTGTCTTCAACCAAAAACGTCCAAGCCCTAGGAGGAGAGATGTCCCATGAAAACCTGTAAATCAAACTACATCAAGTTAGATTTGATCCACAAATCCATAAGATCTAAGCATGTCATATCAAGAAAGCAATCAATGGACAAAGCACAATCGAAAAACTCCCTCTCTATGAAGACGTCTTGCTCATGGGGGATGTGAGCAACCCCTACAATCTTCCCACAAAGCAAATCGTTGAGCTAGCTTCAAGCAATTCGGCCTCCCTCTCTTGATGTCGATTTCACCTGTAGAAGCAAAGAATGTCTAGAAACAAGATGCAAGAACATATACAAGAGTAGCCCAATCAAAGCCAAGAAGTAGATCTCCAAAATAATATTTTCATTCCAAGTTTTCCAGAGCCCAAAGGTGAGCTATACAATAGGGGGTCTCCTCCTTATATAGGATAATAAAGGCCAAAACCCTAGATCTCAAAACCACTTTACAACAAGATGAGTGGTTGAGATTAAAATATCTCAATATCAGAAAGTCAAGTAAGACAAGTCAAGGGTTAAATCCAAATAAGGAAAGTCATGGATGGATGTAGTCAAGTGAAAGTGGAGCCTAAGCTAGCAGACAACTGGTGTCAAGAAAAACGATATCTATGCAAGGTAGTAAACCAGTGAGTTTTGTCAAACAGCCTAAATGTGCAAGTAAAATGTCCATTTTATAATTTATCAGTTTATAAAGTTTGCCACATCATGAATCATATACCAAGCTAATGCTGTGAACATGACTAAAGCAACAAGATAATAATCCACAGTCAATGATCAGAAGTCCACAGGTCATACAACATCATCATAAGAATAATCATCATATATCATCTGAAACATTGCTGCAATACATCTCTAGGCACTGAACTGAGATTGTATGGAATAAAGGGTTACATCGGTCATCAAATCTGAACTCTCAAGGCTCAGCCTTGACACAAGGTCTAACATAAATCTGAATAATACACTGCTCTGATCATGAGTGATCTCAAAATATACAGTCATCATAGCCAAGCTCTGGAATGTGCAGATATCTGCTAAGCAAGAATAGTAGCCCTGCTACTATGGTGTGATAACATTACCCTTTTCCGCTACTTTTAACTTAAGTGACTTTTATAAAGTCACTTTATGAATTAATTGTTCAATGTCGCTTTGTAATGTGACATTAATAATTAATTAATTCCCTCTTTGTCGACTATAGGCTATGGGAACTGAATAGGCTAATAAGTCATCCTTTGGTGATCGTTCGGAAGGGGACATGACACATAGCCATATTGGGAAAGGTAGACTAGTCTGCCACTGCTACCTTGTGCAATAAATGACAATATTGAATCCGTCTTTCTTTTATTCAAAATAAATATTAGAAGCAAAATTCTTTTGAATTGTGCATCTTCTAGTTTGTGTTTTTCCCTACCTTAAGTGGTTTAAGACACTGCTGTATTTATAATGCCACTGTGTAATGGCCTTAGGCCAACCTAAGGGATTCTGACTGTCTGCAGTACTGTTTTCTTCAATACTGTTAATGAATACTAGTTGACACCTTCCGTTAAACACTTGGTGTGTATGCTGCTGTAGCGTGTTATTGTCCTAGATATGAGTGGTTTGAATGTGTATTTTTGTGAATTCTGTCCCCTTTAAGTTTTTATGCATTTACATTAAATTGTCCATAGAAATAGCTCACACTATAACAGAATAGACAAGCAACAGTAGTGAATTAATAGGCTGTAAATAATACAAAAATATAACAGTGGTACCTTTTTTATCTATTGTTGTTGCCACAATACTTTGGGAATAATTCAGATCTGAAATTTTTCATCCCAATCTGTAGTTTGAATGCTGAAGAGAATGGATATGCCAGTCAAGCTAAATGCTGCCCCAGTGACTGCAAATAATGCTGTACCTTTCCTGTAGATGTCCAGATCTGGAAGATGTAGAGTGATAGTCTTTACTTATTCCTTATTCAGTGTGGAAATGATTTTCTAGCAGTGTTATGTGCACACATTAACATTCAAGAGTGGAGATTCCAAACACAAAGGCCATTCTTTCATGAAGGTCTGCGCCCCCTTCCAATGATGCTTACACACAGTGACCACTCAGCCAAATGGAAACGAGCTCCCTAATGGAAACCACAGCAGCGATAGATGCGCCCTCCTTTGGCAGTGGAACTACCCAGAATAATGATGAATGTGAGTGCCCAGCAGTGATTGATGAAAATGCCCTCAGATGATAAGGTTTGACAGTCCCATGGTTTCTTAAATGCGCCCTCCTGAAGTGTGCATTGGTGCACCCTCCCTTTCTAAACCAGAACTAGAAATACTTCCTGGCAGTGGCAAGCCTCTCCCACTTGACTTGAATTCTGTAAATGCGCCCCTCTAACAGAGATAAACAATGCCACAAATGCGTTCTCTTCCTCTGGTGGGTGCGCCTTCCCTCTTCACACTATGGTCAACAGCTGCGACCCCTACAATAGATGGTTTCTTGTCTGCCAAGGCACGTTCAAAACTGACCACTGAATCTACTCGCAACTGACTGTAGCTTCAAGATCTGAGACAATGAAGTAATCTGAGACCACGACAATGAAACACAATTGAGAAATCTGGTTGATTTCTCCTTATTTGACAGCTGGGGTAGATTTGTTGCACTACCGAAGCTATCTCCTCCTCTTAGGGTTTCGTCCAATAGAAGCTAAGCTAAAGAGCTCTCAAGTTTTCGAAAATGCAAATGACAAGAATGGAGAGAATGAGCTTTCATGTCTTTTTTATAATTTCACTTTTTCTTTCTTGTAACTTTTTGACTTCCCTTGACAAATTCTCACTTTTTAATATTATAAAATGACTTTAGTGAGAACATGACCATTTTTCCTATTATCAGCTAAGTTGCACTTAGGTGATTTCAAGTTAGCCTGCGAAGATAGAACAAGTCTACTTGTTCATAATCAGAAAATCAAAAGTCCTAGTAGGCCACCTTGGCCCATGTTTTTTAATAAAATCACATGTCCATGCCTTGCGGGGAAATTGTAAAAATGTCATAGCATGATGGTTTTTGTAAAGGACTTGGCTTTCCTAGGGCTTAGTTATCAGTCTGACTAGCCCAAAGTGTTTTTTCCCTTGTCAATTATAGGTTGTTGAATAAACGACTTATAATTTTCGAGTTTTTCACTCATACCTCCAAAGTTGGGATGGTCGGCATGATTTCTCGGTCTTAGGAGGTTATTAGAGTTCAAGTGTCAATGTATATTACCATGCTAGATATTAAAAGAATATATATATATATATATATATATATATATTTTTTTTTTTTCCGTAAAATTAGACCATTTTTTAATGGTTTAATTGGAAATTTTCAAATTGTAATAAAAGTGTGTTATGGAGGCGGATTTTGGCATGGGGATGCTCGTTTTCATACTCAGAGCATCCTCTTTACCCTATGACCCACTTTTCCTATGTTTTGGGTGACTACGTCGTCTCTGGGAGCATTTTTCCTTAAAAATGCGACAAAATGGCAAACAAATGCTAAAAAAATACAAAATGACCCAAAGTATAAAAAAAAAGAAAAAAAAAGCTTTTGGCATGTGCCAAATGAGGTGGCAATCTTATCTCTAATGATGGGCGACCTGAACTAAGGCATAAAGCATCACTTTTGGAGTTGATTTGAAAGTCAACGAATGATATCAAGTTAGAGATGTGCCATCCTTCATTTGGATTGACGTCTTGTGTTATGTGGCGTTTCTTAAGTGGGTTGGTTGGGAGTTTGGTGAGGGCGCATCTCCTTATGGAGATGTGGCACCTCCTCATACAAATTACAACAAACCAATCTCTCATTTATTTCATGGACTCAAGCTTACTCGACTTCAACTCAAAGTGATGAATGTGCCCCTCTCTCTTTGCCAAACGACCCTCTTGGGTTGAGTTTTCTATTTAAGCAAGCCTCTTCCTCCATTGTAAACTAGTTGGAGTTTTGAAGATAGAAGCTTTCCATTGTAATAGTGTATTTGCTCTAGTTGTTGGAATAAAGTTGAAGCTTTGGAAGCTACATGGTGCCATGCTCTCTTGTGGATGATCATTGTTGTATTAGCTTGAGGTAACATGTATCTTTAGATTCTTGTTCAATCGTATTGTGAATTTGGCCTTGAAAGGATTGGTATCAATTGATAAGAAATGATCAAGTAATAAGCTTATTGTTAGTTTCTTTTAATCATGCATATCTAGAGATCTAATGTAGCATTGTTTAATAAGTTTATTAACATGCTTTCTTGATTTCTTATGTGTTTATTAACAGATTTCACAATTTATTTGGCAAGTTTCTAATTAGTTACATGTTACGAAGCGTGAAAAAGTATTGGAACAAGTTTGTTCTCTTATTCTCCGGGGATTCATCCAACATAGTCCACAAATTGTCACCGGAAGTCTCTTAAGCTGATCCATCCAACACCAAACTTCTTTTCTTCCTTTCTCTCTCTTCATAAGTTTAAAGAAAATCTCCTTGGTTACTGTTCTTCTTGGATCTATTTTTGTTGAAAAGAAATATCACACATAGATCTGATTTTGTATTTGCATAGATCTTAGTTTCCAAAAGTTTTTATTCCACACTAGATCTAGCATCTTTAAGCTTCCTCATGCAAGTAATTTATTGAAAAATATTAAGGCTTGTTAGAGTAGCTTTATATTGGGTTTTAAAGTTTATTTACCAATTTAAAAAGTGCTTCATTGGTCGCCCTCAAAAGCAAGCCAAGATCCTCAAAAGGATTTGTCCTTTTGAGTAATTTTAATTCAATTTTTACAAGTAGATTAGCCTAGATTTTTTCCATAATTTTTGTAGTTGCCCAAATCACTTTTAAAAGTGATTTTGGACAATTTCTAACACTAATTTGTTTGCTGACCTAAATTTGTTTTTAGCAGGTTTTTGGACTTTAGTGGCAAAAATTCGAGTTTGAGGCCAATCCAAGGCTTCCCAGAGCTTCCTAGTTTCGCTGGGCAACTTACACTTGCAACTTACACTTCCATTGTTGGTGTAGTGTTGAACACTGCCCTCTAGACTCCATTCCATCCCACACGTTTTCGTGAGGAGCCACCTTTAGTTAATTTCCGGACATTACTCCTTGTACCTCACGGTATATCTGGAGATCTCCTTTTCCCGTAATCAAGTCTCATTCCATAATAAATTAAAATTGATTAATACGCACTTGCAAAACATCTACAATAGAACAGTACTGTTATCACTCAAACTCTAACTGCCACTAGAATGTATCCCATTCGGGATGGTAGAGGAGAGGGAAGCCAAGTTGGTGACACTTCAAGCACCAAGTCCACCTCTCAAGGGAGCGGTTGTCACACTGGACAAGGTGCTTGTTGCTTTAGACAAGGCATGAAGCCAAGTCAAGGGGGAGACCCTTGTCAACCAATGAAGGTCAATGACACAGAAAAAACACCAACACTACAAATATGAAGACGTCAAACAATGGTGTCTCATGTTAATGACCCTAGACAAAACTATATGACTAAGTGAGCCTAGGCCGGATGTCCAAATGGGAGAATAAATGTATAAATCATATTTGAAAATTATGTTCTTTAAGTTAAACTCACTAGTATTTGACTTTGTAATAGGTTCGGGGTTGATTTAGTGCTAGGAGTAAATGATCAATGTGCTGCTCTATGGGGGAATTAGCTTCAAAATTTGAAATAGTATAAGGCAACGAAGTTAAACAATTTTAAACCAGTCTTAACACTTCAAATGCTAAGGAAAATAGATTAGAATGATAAGGGACATCCACAAGCAAGCAAAACACACTAAAACACCCAGAAAATTGACCAAACAGTCAAGTAGGGTGCCCCAACAAAACCAAACAGTGCCTAATCTACGGGAAAATGGGGTCAAAACAATGTGAAATTATGGTCTTTGGGGTTTAAAAATATAACTAAAAAACCCAGATCTTAGTTTGTTAAGATTTTGAGTGCAAAGTATGTTGATAGTGTAAATGGGGCAAGTTGTGGTGAAGTAAAATTATGCAGAAATTTACTGAGACATAAAATAGAGAAACGCAGAAGTAACTTACTTGTTTTCTGGAAGATCTGAAGATGACAATTTGTCCACGCCAAGATCAATTTGGGAGAGAAGCAAGAGTTCCGGCTTGATTTTTGAGTTCCTGGGTGACCAAGTGTGCCCTCCTCCTGTAAAACCATATAACAGAAAATTAATATGATTTTGAAAGAAAGGAAGTAAACACTAGCAAGAAATTAGAAGAAGAAATCATTGACATTAAGCAAAAAGAAAACTCCCTCAACAAAAACAACAAGTCAGAGAGAAGTAAGAGGGGATTTCCCCACTAATGCGCCCCTCTAGTTGGCTGCCTTTGCAATTTAGATGAAATCACCACAAATATTGCTCAAAACTAGTACAAATCTCCTCAAATGCATGGGATAAACAACATGCAATCATCCACTAACAATAATTTGCCATGAAGCACACAAGAAATCTGCTGCAAGTCTCTCTATTCTATTTATTACTCAAGTGTCAAAATGTCCAAGAAGGTTGTACAATGGGTGAGTTCTCTCTTAAATAGAGAAACTCAATGCAAAATCCCTAGCCAAAGAGATCAATGGCTGAGATTAAATCATCTCAACCACAAATCAATGGCTAAGATCTTCTCTCATTGTTGTAATGAGCAAGCTACATGAGGGGGGGCGAATTCCTCTACATGCCCTAATAGCACACCATAGCAAAGTTATAAAACATGAATTACATGAGGAAAGGGGCCGCTTAGGGGTCTATGTCTCCCTAAGGCGCCTTGTTTTACAAAGTATTGGTGCCCATACATCAAAAACATAAGTGGAAAAACCCCCAATGGAGCAAATTCGCCCCCCTTGTGGAGCTGGGCCATATGAGGGCCCCACGTCAAGTAGATAATGTCCAACTATAGTCTAAAGTGTCAAATATTTACCCCTTTACCTTTACTTACCCATGCACTTGCCACTTAGATGTTTAACTTAGCCAAAGTCTGATTTTTCCATTTAATTTATGCTGGTTTATATGGCTGAACATGAAAATTATGAATTTGAGCCACGTCCTTTGCACGGATTCACGAACCGTCTGCTCCATTGAGATCATAGACCTCGAATCCACTAGTATTGGTCACTTGAACGACTGGAATCCATCATGTGTGCCCAATTTGGTCAAATCCAAGCATTTTGAATTAAAACAGGGCCCTGCTGGCTATTAATAAATTAAAATCTCACTAATGACTTCATATTTTTGCAATCTGATGCTTGGGACCCCAATAGATGTCAAATAACCAAAATCGAAACTTTGATTCCAAATTTGCCCGAGACCCATTTTTGGCTTGGTCAAATAGGGTTGACCAAGTCAAAACTGGTCAAATCATGGTATTGGCTGAATTGTATGCTCCTGCATGCAACATAGGATGCCATGGCTTCCTTATTTATGTTAGTACATCAACTACAAACATCTAGTGACAAATACAAGGTTATCACAATAAGCAATTTCTCAAAAATAGGCCCAAGGCAAGGTGAGCCCACCACCTCTTATGAATTCTCCACAGTTATGCACATTTATAGATTTGGTCATCCAGCTAGCTATGGGTGAGGTGGACAACAAGGCTTGAAGACAACGGGGAGTGATCGAGACCATGACTGTGTGACCCTTTGGATAAGCATGGGTAGCAAGGGGATTGTTACCGGGCAAATTAGCAGGGCTAATTCCCAATAAGCAAAAATAAGAATAGTGACCCAATGTCACCTCGGTCATAGTTCTAACTTCTTTGGAAGTGAATAACCTCCAAGGAGAAGTATCCTTAAGGAACCCTGTAGAACACTGATGCAACCGAAAACTATCTTCTATATGCGAATACTAGTTAGACCAGTGCCTAAATGGAGTCAATATGAAAATAAGCTAACAAACTTGTCAACCAATGTCAATAAGTGTAAGTTAGGCAAAGCATAAGATCACCAATTATACCCAATCATTCAATGAAAGTGTAGGGTCAATTCGATATCATTACATTCATCAATTAGATATATCAAGTAGGTATGCAAAGATTGTAGGCATGTAAGATAACATCATTTAAAAGATAAAAATATGTGAGCAAAAATCATTCATCAACATCAACCAATGCAAGATATATTGTAAACCAGTTGTAAATAAATGCAATATCCACTAATAATTATTATGCAAACAAATGTGGCGTCAAATATCAAGTGATAAAGATCAACCACTCACATCAGACTCTTGTAAGTATGCATTCAGTAACTAGGTTCAATCAATGACAACACTTCAAAAGCTACCTACCAACGAAGCATAAACAAGTCCAAGTTCACAATCATCCAATAGATGTTATTCATCAACAAAGAGCAAAGCGAAATAGGTCACCAACCAAGCAAACACTCACAGCTTATACGAAAGCCGCGCCGACCAAACGCTGTGAAATCGACTAATCAATTGCACCTCTCGATCTAACAAAACCCATCTCGCGTTGAGTACCTGTGAAAGGGAATGACGCTGATGAAGAGCTGCCTACATATGGTGAGAATCAAACTGCAATAGTGGGATACCAAAGCTCCATTGCCAATCTCTCCAGAAAAGCCTTGGCATACCAATGTTCATTTTGAACAAATCCAACATTGGGAGATTTGCAAATGAGCAAGAAGAGAGGACAAAACCGACCTTATCCGTGTCCTTTTTTAGGTGGGTGATGTTCAGGCATCGACTTGCGATTTTTGCTAATATATCACGATAATATTGCCCTAAAAAAATCATCGATATTTTGAATATATTGGAGATCGTATCGTTTTCTTATATTGTGATGTCGGCAATATATTGCCGATATTTGTGAAAGAGATATACACATCAATGTTGAAAACGTCGACATCGGCAAAAAGTCGGCAAGGGTCCTGTTATCACACCATAGTAGCAGGGCTACTATTCTTGCTTAGCAGATATCTGTACATTTCAGAGCTTTACTTTTCCAGAGTTTGGCTATGATGAGCCTATGTTTTGGGATCACTCATGATCAGAGTAGTGTTGTATATCGACTTATGTTAGACCTTGTGCCAAGGCTGAGCCTTGAGAGTTCAGATGTGACCCTTTATTCCATACAGTTTCAGTTCAGTGCCTAGTGATGTTATTGTAGTAGTGTTTCAGATGGTTTATGATGATTATTATTATGATGTGATATGAGCTGTGGATCTCTGATCATTGATTATGGATTATTATCTTGTTGCTTTAGTCATCTTCACAGCATTAGCTTGGTATATGATTCATGATGTGGCAAACTGTGTAAAATAAAATGAATTATCTTAATAATGTTATAAATTGTAAAATGGACATATTACTTGCACACTTAGCTTTTCTGACAAAACTCACTGGTTGTATTACCCTCCTCTGAGCATAGATATGGTCTTCTTTGACAATCTTGTTTGCTAGCTTAGGCACCACATTCATTTGACTCCGTCCATCCATGACCTTCCCTATTTGGATTTTACCTTTGACTTGTCTTTCTTGACTCTTTGATACTAAGGACTTCCCTATTACTACCTCTGTGTTGGATCGCATCCATGTTTGTTTAGTGTCTCGGCTCTGAGTTGGTGACAGAACTTGCCTTTGGTGAGTTGGATTCTAGGCCTAAATCATTATGGTCGGTTGTCTCGATGTTTGGCACTGGTCGAAGTCTCCTTAGTCACTTGAGATGTTGTTGGCTAAAACTGAAAGCTCATGTACTACCTATTGGAAATCTTTATAAATTCGCCCATGGAAACTGTAAACTCTAGAATGTGTTTCTTAACACACGTGAGTAAAGGGCAAGAGCAATGAAATGCTAAAAAATACTCCTCGAAGAGTATAAGAAAGGTCCAAAAAAGCAAAAGTTACTCGAAAGTTATATCTATTATTGTTGACCTTGTATATGTATAAACATGCCCTGGATGCAAGCTGCAATTAGTTGTGCTTCTTAGCACATCTGAAATCCGAAGGGTTATGTAGGCCAAAAAGGCCATGAAATGAAATTGAATGATCCTAATGAACTTGGATCAGCTTGATGTAGACATGATGCGTAAGTTGAATAAGCACTCTCTAAACAACTTATCCATTTGTGAGGCACAACCCTTCCCCGTGTTATTTGTCCGGCACCGAGTGTAGCTTCCCCCTCTCCCAGTCCAAAGTGTCTTTTAGTTGAGTTTAGGCAAGTCATCCCCTTTGCCTAGCCTTGATTCTTAGCCTTCATCCTAAGCTAGTAGTTAGACCATGTCCAATGGTGTGTCTATCATTTAAGCTATTGTGCAAGTAAATATAAAGAACAACGGAATATGCAAACATGATAAATGCCACTGAATGATGTTTATACTTTAAGTTAAGGTGTGAGTATGATTAGAGGAACATATCTTAGTCTATTGATATGATTTGCTCTTGGTTGTATATTGACCTAGTCAAACCTAGTTTGACTATGGTCATTCTTGGGATCCGTGATGACATATGTGGGCCATGTATGCTTGTTGATGATGATTGATGGTCCCACATACTCTTGTTATTAGTACTATATGGTGGACATATGATACTGATGGGGATTGATGCAGATCAACAGGTATTATTATTATTTCAGATCATCAGATTATGCACTGTCCATATATGGTGGACCCTACAGTTGGCCCATCAGGGAAACCCATGGTGTATGAGTACACATTCTTAGTAGTTTTGGGTCTTCGGGATCCAATGAGACACTTATCATTCAGTTCCGGGCACTTCTGACAGTGATAGATGCAGTTTCCACTTGTTGACCAGATTTGGGGTTGTTTTCTGAGCCTGTCCAGCAGGGGCCATGAGAGGCCAGTTCACCTAGGGTGTTGTATGAGGAGGGGGTGGTCCAGCCACTTGATGTTACCATTATACCCCTCTTTTGGAGAGCCTGGTGGGCTCAGTTTGACAGCGTAGGTGCCTTAGGTGGCAGTTTCGACAGCTTCACAGTTACCAAGGCAGATTAAAAATGGAATAAAAGGGTCACTGAGGAATTCGATTTGGGCAATTGAGGTAAGGTTTTGGCACTTGGTCTTCACAGAGGTCTTCCAGGGTGAACCCCCCATCTTCCAGCCAGTTATCATCAGTTAGTGGGGACCACAGAGGTCACAAGAGGCCTTTTACTACATGTCTCTCACAGATTTTGAGGACAGGATTTGATCATTTGTATTATTTGGACATATTATTTTATATTATTGTGCCATGGGGATGAGCTAGTAAGAATTGATGCCTCCTAGCCCCACCATGAGCTTTATGAGTCTTGTCCATGTCATATGAGGTGGGCCCATGTACTTTTTCCCCCTCTAGAGGATGACGTCACCCTCAGTTAGTCTCTCCTAGCTATGACGTCACCTTTATGTTGAGTGATCCATGTGTTATATTGTTAGGCTCATCTTAGCCATTGATTTGATTATGAGATCTCTTAATCTCAACCACTCATCTTCATGTATTGTAAAGTGGTTTTGAGATCTAGGGTTTTGGTCTTTATTATCCTATATAAGGAGGAGACCCCCTATTGTATAGCTCACCTTTGGAGCTCTTGAATATTGGAATAGAATACTTCTTTGTGGAGCATACTTCTCTTGTCTTGTGGATTCTTTTGCACTTTGAATATACAGTATCTCTTCTATGTATCATTGTGGATCTTGGGGCTACATGTTTTCTTGCAGGGAGGCCAAATTGGTGGAGAGGAGGACGATTTGAAGAGGGTTATTGTTGGAGGGATCCACATATTCTCTCTTGAGTTGATCTTGGTGACAGGGAGTATCATTATTGTATCTTTGTGACATAGTTGATGCTTTCTATTACATCTTTCCATCATTTTTCATAATTTTCTTACTTGGCTTGTTTCACTTGATCTTGTCTTGTAGGAGGAGGACGATTTGGCTTCATTGGAGGAGGACGTTTTGGCTTGGAGCACTTGGATCTCACTCTTGAATATACACATAGGGGAATGCTATCAATTTGCAAAGTGGCCACAAGCAATTGAGGTAAGTTCATCAAGGTATGTACCTAGATCCATCCATTCTTCTTCATTGGTCATAAAACCATTAAAATCAAAACCCTCATTTTACTTTTTCTTAGATCTACTTGGATCTAGCTTGGCCCTTGGAAAGATAATGAAAACCCACCTCTATAGCATCCACGACAATTCGGATCTATAGTTTGGTGGTGATTGGGTTCCATTTGACACACTTTCCAAGGCACTTAACCTTCCTTAGGTGAGGTTGCACTCCTTGAGATGGTGAGTTTTTCTATTTCCAAGACATGGGTATGTGAGATCCCACTTGATTTGAACTCCTCTCACTTGATAACTTACCCCTAGTGCTTCACTTCTTTGATTTTTGCCTCGTGGGCCCCATTCCTCATTTTGAGGGTTGTGCCCCACTTGGGTCATTGGGTGAGGTACTTTCAACCTTAGATCTATGGAGATCTATCTTACCTTGGGGCATGCCACTTAAAACCCACTTTGATATTTGCTTTAACTACCTCGATCTACAATTTGGCATAATTTGGACTCCATTTGCCCCTCCATCTAAAGGCACTAGTCTCCTTGGGTCAATTCGCACTCCTTGGGGATTGTGTCTTTTGCTAGATCCCATATGTGGGTGTGTCTAAATCCAACTTGGATCCATAGATCCACATCTTCAAACACCCCTTAGTGCCATTTCATCCCTAACTTCACCTTGTGGGTCCCATTTGGGTCATTTCCATATTTTAAGGAAGTGGGCCCCACTTGTGTATTTCATGGTACTAGATCTATCCCTTTGATCTCCCTAGGTGGCCTAACTCATTCATTAGTTGAAACACTTGTCATTTCTTAAGTCTCTTCAACCACATCATAACTCTTGGGGCCACCTAAGCTTGCAATGGTTTCCGTAACTCAACTTTCACATCTCCCTAGGAACCATTGCTTTGGCTAATATTCTGTCGATTGGCTACAGGGTCTCCCCCTTGGTCTTGACTTGTCTAGATCTAAAGTGAAGAGTGCCTCGATTGTCGTGACTCCCAGCTTGCATTGGGAACCGTGGCATCTCTTGGGTCACCTCTTTAGTTGTCCATCTCCTCTACCATCCCGGATGGGATACCATTAGGGACAACTACACGTTGTGTGATAACAGGTCCCGAATACAACTTCTCGGTAACATCGGCGAAAAAATCGGGAAAAATCGCCAAAAGTCAGCAAACATTAAAAAATACAAAATACATTCATTTTTTTCATAATTTTAAACATATAACGCAACAATAACATCAGATAAACACATTGGATCATAAATATGAAGAAACCGCTAATATATAGATGTAGTGGATGCAAATAACTCGGAGTGGTTTGATTTCAATGACTCGGACTGTTAAAAAATACATAAAATTTTACAATTTTAATGAAGAAAATATATATGAAAGATTCCAAGCTATGATTCCAAACCATTAGAGACAAAATATTATCAAAATGGCACCAAGCGCAATACATATCTAAATCAAAATTGAAAAAACATAATCATCAAAATCATTGTCTATGTTGAGATCATATTCATTAATAGCACCATGTTCCCCCACCTCTAGGCTCTAGACCTTACCTCTACCTCCAATCTCGAAGTTGATCCTCCAAAGACATCAATTAACACCCTACAATTTTGTTGAAACTTCTTAATCCAAGCGTTAAAATAAGGTAGAAAGAGCTTCCCATGCTTAATAAGTGATTTTGCTTGACTGAAGGGTACATTTTTTATTAAGGTCATGACAGTGGAATTCAAACAACTTTAACAATCAGGCATCGACACCACCAACATCAAGGTACATAGATAGTTTGATGTGCTTCATTAAATTCCAATCCCTTACCCACATACATTATAGAATCCACTGGAAACGTTGGAATCCTAAAATCCTGAAAACCATTAAGTCTGTTGAATTCTAAATGGGATCTAAAATCCTACTTTTTGCATATGAAGTCCGATGAGGTTGGAACCATTCTCAAACATCCTGAAACAATTAATGGTAATGTTAAAAATTTAAGTAAAAGGATGGAAAATGAAAGATAAAGAGAATGTCACTTTATTTTTTAACATTACCATTTAGTATTGTTGACATCAATGTCACATGTACAAAACTCGTCAAATTTAAAAAAAAACCCGAGTTTTTAAAACTGTGAAAAAGCCTCGGCGATTTTTTCCATAAGGCGTGCCAATTGCCAAAAAGTCGCGATTTTTTCAAACTTAAAAAAAATTGCGATTTTTACTGGCCAAAAAATCGGCTAGAGGAAAAACTCGCGATTTTTCCGTTTTTTTCCGAAAAATTGGCGGCTTTTTCAACACATTGTACACATTTCTTATGTGTCTTCTACTATGCCTTTGGCATGCCTATTTGTGGCTTCACCAATTGAGTTTTCAGTGCTTTAAATGTCTAGATTGTTGGTTCAGCAAAAAGCACATGAGTTGTTGCCACTTACATTTCCAGGTTTCTTAAAGTAGTAATTTATAAACACTATCGAGTTTCTCTGATTCCATAAGTATTAATTTGGGTGTCATGTTTATGCAGAAGTGTCTACGGTTTTCTAGATTAATGAAAGCATATCAAGTTATTGTTCATGCATATGTGAAGCTTGGAAGCATTTTTGTTATGTGAGGTAAACTGTGATTTCATGTTTTTCAGGTTAAGATGATAATAGTTGACAGTGTAACATTTCATTTTCGGCAAGACTTTGAAGACTTGGCCCTTAGAACTCGTCTGCTTGGTGGAATGGCTCAGAAGCTAATGGGATTGGCTGAGAAGTATGATGCTGCAGTAAGTATAGTTAGATGTGCACATGAACAATTCTTGTCTTCTTTAATTTTTTAAACTATAGTCTTTAAATCTTTATTCCCTAGTCCAAAATATTTCTCAAAAGGATGTTTTATGTCTAGCCAATGTCAAACTACAACTTCTATGATTAAAATTGACAACTTTATAAAAGCAAGTGTTCTGAAGGACCAATTATTGATCTGCTGTATGTATGAAGTGCTTTTGCAGTGCGTGCAGTTTCTCTGCTTTCAAGTTTTACACATCAAACTTGAAAATTATGATGTATTCAAGATATATTAGTCAAGTGATAACAAGTAAAAGATTGGGCAATAATAAATCTATTTGGGGATCAGTATGGAAGATCTGTGAAACTAGAATCTTTCATTTCTATGTGATTACAGATCTGTGAGTGTATTTTTTTCTGTGGCTTCTGAAGAGACTTGAATTTTGAACCTATCACATATAGTATTTAGGTTTTGTGTGATATTACTGAACAGGGTACAAGTTTTGCATAAACACATCTTTAAACAACTATTTGGTAGTGGGTTTTATGTGAACTAGTGCTTCCTTATTTGCTGCTCAATGACCTGCAATTTGCCAGACATTCTTGTAGCTGCAGTAGAGTCCAGCTTATATGATAAATATTATATTATTCGATTGTTTATAATAGTTCACTGTAACTGTCAAGATGTTAGCTGTAAATAAGTTTTTTTTGGGAAATACGTCTTATAGAATCTCTTTAGCTAAGCTACCATGCTATGAGGGGCATTTGAATATCTATCCATCAAAGTCACCCAGAACTTGCACTTGGTCTCATCTGCACCTGCTCGAGGGGTTTTTTAACCTAGGTCTCCACATTAATACAAGTCCGATCGCATCAATGCTTACCACCAGGCCACACATCCATGGGCTATTAACTCTAACGGTTAATGAGGTCGTGTAGCCTTATTTCTCTTAGAGCTGTAATTGAACCTCATATATTAATGCAAATGTTCGCTTTAAAATACTAATGGCTTGGCCCACATGGTTGTCACTCTCTTTAGATAATGCCAGCCATGAAACATTCTCTTTTGTCTCTTTCTGTCATCAAATTTCTCAACCCAGCCAATTGATGTAATCCTTGTGTGGTTTTCCTTCATATTCATATCAGATTTACACTTACATAGGCAGAATACAACAAGACGAAAATAAGAGAGAGAGAAAGTAAATTAGATTATTTATTCATGTGTAATGTCTCAATACGTAGTGAAAGTGGGAGTTGTACTAACACAATTCTTGAATACCTAATCGTCTAATGACTCACTTTATTCATCAATGAAATGGACTACGTTATTTATTATGACTTTATTTTTTCTCTGAAGAAATAACTTTATAGAATTCCTCCTTCCTTGGAAAACAATATGGAGGTCAGTGTTAATCACCAGTGCACATGAGCAGCTGGTAACCCCAAAGGACCTGATGGGAATGGACCTTGTGACCTCCCATTGGCACATTTGATAAATGTCAAAGTACATGCCTATTTCCCAAGTATGACCTTTTTGTCAAACAATACTTTCTTTATATCACTGCGTCTCATCCGCTTAGGTTTGTCCTCAATGTTTGGATGTCGCACAATTCCTGAATACCTAATCTCCTATTGACTCACTTTATTCATCAATGAAATGGACTAAGTCATTTATTATGACTTTATTTTTACTTTGAAGAAATAACTTTGCAGAGTTCCCCTTTCTTCCTTGGAATCAGGGATGGAGGGTAGTGTTAACCACTGATGCATGTGAGTGGCCAGTAACATGAAAGGACCCGATGGAAATGGATCCCACAACCTCCTATTGACACATTTAGAAATGTCAATGTACATGCCTATTTCCTAGGTATGACCATTTTATCTAACAATACATTCCTTACATTATTGTCTCACATCCCTTCAAGTTTGGCCTCAATGTTTCAAAAAGAAATGTTTCACATTGTAAACCCTATTTTAAATATGCATTGACCATTTTTTTCTAACAATAAATTTCTTATTTTATTGTGTCACATCCCTTCAAGTTTGGCCTCAACATTTGGACTGTTGCTTCCTAATCCGCAACTGAGTGAGAAAAATCTCAACTCATTGGGCATAGCCTTGGGGGGCAAGTTTAGGTTGGGTTGCAAGTTTGCAACTACCACCAACAACCCTCAATCCCCTCTGTCTAGGCCAACTCCTAAAGAAAGCCAAGGGAGGTAGACCCTAAGAAATAAACTAATGATTACTATATGAATTACATTTTGAAACACTGCAAGTACAAATGATATTTTGAAAATAAAGCAAGTACTTGGAAATGGAAGTAGATCTAAGCTATTAGATATATCACTAATACAAAATACTTAGGTCTACAACTTCAATTCAGATGCATGTAAATAAATAAGCATTAAACCAACTGCATAAGATAGCAACTTATGATATTTCAATGATAGAGACTAGTGCCTTAAGTTCCTTTTAGCCAATTAAGATTGAGTGAAGTTAGAGATGTTAGAGACCTACACTAAATTGTTGTTAGTGTTTAGTCTAAAAAAATTGCGATTAGTCCTACTTTAGATTGTAGGTTAGTGTCCCAGATAATTGGTGGAAAAATGAAAGAAAAAAATAATTTAGAAAAAGTAAATGCGGTTTATCCTACTTAGATTGTAGCATCCATATAAGTGATGGACAAATAAAAAGAAAAACTGATCTAGGAAAAGTAAATGATATTAGTAATTGATCTAGAAATCAAAGATAGTTAGAGGTTGGTGTTAGAGGCCTGAGCAGAAAGAGATATTCTTGTTGCACAAGTAAGTCTGAGAATTGTCGGTGTCTTGCAAGTACCAAACCAGTGTTCTGATTGACTCAGAAATCTCAAGATCTATGATACGCCTCAGCCGCATTGAGGGTGTAGAGATTAGATCTGTCTGCGAAGAAACAAAAGTAGGCAGCAGAGTAAATTTAATTTATTGTTAGAATCTTAGGCTAGATTGTAGTTAGATGAATTAGTGAATTGATATCCACTTAAGTGATGGACTGATAAAAAATTAAATCTAATGTAACTAATTTAGGTTACTTGAAATAAAATGCAAAAAAATAAAAAGGGAGCAGGCCAGGAAGGGGACTGTTGATTGAGAATCACTTTTCTTTTGAGATTTACATATACTTTAGGACTTTTAGAAAGGACCTACTGATCTGTCAATGAGGAGAACAGCATCAAGGCTTACAATGATGAAGAAAGAGGAGAAAAGGGAAAGAAAGACAGCTTAGGAGATGAGTAATTTGACCACACTTCTTCCCGAGATGAGGCCTGCTTTAGGACTGCCTGAAAAACTGTTCAAATCTGAACTTATCAGAGTATAACAGCAAGCATAAACCAACAAGAGGGACAACAATCTAGCTGCCAATAGGCCTGCAATCTAGCTGTCGCTGACTCAAAATCTCAAACTGTTAAGTGAACTTTGGATTAGAAAAAACAACGAAGCAAAACCAATTTTGGAGCAAGGGGGGACTGTTCGACAGCCTGCAAGTGATCCTCTTTAAGCTACTGTTAATCACATCCATGTTAGCTGGAGCTACCATGATGGAGATCCATTGTCAGAGACATTTTTGAGCTAGAGCACACATGAGTTGAGCAGAGCCAGAGTCATGATTAGTGATGGCACAAGTACCATTTTGCATATCTAGAGCATCACAGTGCAGTGATCCAGGCACCCTTTGTCTTAGTTTCTCTTACATGACCCCACGGAGATAGTTTTGCTTAGTCAGGATATTCCCAGGACCAGCAGAGATCAGCGCTGGTTTGCCATTCCCTTGCACACCACATGTCAGAGGTCACTCTTCAGATCAACGCTGCTGGGAATCAACCCCCCCCCCCTCTCAAATCGATCCCAAAATCGCGCTCCGGACGGAATCGATGAGGGATCGATTTTGGAATCGCGATTCCTCATTGATTCCGTCCGGAATCGATTTGGCAATTCGCGAATTGGTGGAAAAAAAACGATCCCTGCCATTTGGTAATTCGACTCGGAATCGTAGCTTCCGGGTCGATCCCGAATCGAACCCGCATCGAACCCGACCAATAAAATCAAACCCTAAATCGATTCCGAGATCGATTCCACGGACAGGGCGGATTTTTGACATTTTTTTTGGGGTTTTTTTTGGTGGGATAGGTCACTTTGGGCCAATAAAGGGTGAATGAGTCCATTTAGACTCATTCCATTACTCATTTGCTTGATTGGGAAGAGTTTGAGCTTGGAGTGAGTTTGCTAGTTGTTTGAGAGCTTTGAGCTTTGAGTGGGAGATTGAAGGGGAGATTGAAGGGGAGAGCTTGCAAGGGAGATTGAAGCTTCCATAGAGACATTCAACCACCATTGAAGAGCTAAAAGGTAGGCTCTAAAAAACTCATCTTTGTTTGTTTTTGCAATTTTTTTTCACTATGTTAAAAAATGGAAAACTTGCAATGTTCTCTTCTCCTACTCTTTCCAATTGCTTCTTCTCCATCATTCTATTGCAGGGAACAAGTGACTCTCATCTTGAATCAAGAAACATGATGGGTATGTGGTTTTGGTTTTTCATTCCACTTCTTCTCATTCTGATGGTGTTGGGAAGTAGATGTGGTGGTCGGTAGTGATGAGGGGAAGAGGTCAGAGAGTGATGCATACCAAGGAGAAGAGGAGGAAGGGGAAGAGGGTCGAATGGTGATGAGGATGAGGGTGATGTGGGGCAAAAACAAAAAGACACAACACCTTTGTGGAAGTATGTGACAAGGAAAGGGGGAGGGAGAGGGGGTGGAACCACAAAGTTTGGATGCCCCCATTGTGGGAAAACATACACAGGTTCATATACCCGGGTGAGAAAGCATTTGTGTGGGGTTATGCCATGTGATGTAGGTAAGTATCATGGAGTCAAAACTTGTGACAAAGTGGGAGCTAAAGAGGCCGCTCAAAACAACTCCAAGAGATCGAGGGTTGATGATGTGGATTCTAAAGTTTATAGGTTTTTCTATGCATGTGGTGTGCCATTCAATGTTCTTCGCCTCACCCTATTGGCATGAAATGGTACAAGCCATCAATGGTTGGCCCTCAAGGATACAGAAGCCCTGGGTATGACAAAGCTAGAACCGTGGGACTTGATAGGGAAAGAGCCAAAATCAATAGTGCTCTTGGAAAGTTCACAAATGATTGGTCCAACTATGGGGTATCCATTGTATCTGATGGGTGGACAAATGTTAAAGGCAAGCCGTTGATAAATATTCTTGGCGTTTCTGCTAGCGGTGCGGTCTTCCTTTCAACCCATGGACTACTCAGGATCACTACAAGACCGCTATTAATATTGCACAACCTTTACTTAAAAACCATTCAGGAGATTGGGGCCATACAATGTCATTCAAGTCATCACTGATAATGTTGCTAATTGTAAGGCAGCAGGAGCAATCATTATGGATAAGTATCCCAACATATTTTGGTCAGGGTGTTTGGTTCACACATTGAACCTTTTGATGCGTTATATTGTTAAGATGAAGGACAATAAATTACCCGATGGATTGGTGCCTTGTACAAGAGAGGTAAGAAAATGATCAAATTTATTACCAATCATAGCATGGCCCACCACATTTTTCGCAATTACTCTAAGTTGGAGCTATTGAAGATTGCAAAGACTAGATTTGCTAGCTACTACCTCACCTTCAGGAGGCTTTTGAAGGTAAGAGAGGCATTGGCTAGTATGGTCTCAAGTGATCCATGGCAGGAATTGCAAGACAGAGTTGCAAGTGCATCAGATAGAAGTGACTTTCAGGAGGTGGAGGACACCATTCTTGAAGGTCATTTTTGGTCACACGGTTAGGGTATGTTCTACAGATCACCAAGCCAGTTTATAACATGATTCGTTTTGCAGATACAGATCAGCCAGTGATTGGGGAGGTATATGAGCAGATGGATAGCATGCTTGGTCAAATCAAAGACATTGTTGAGCAAAGAGATGCAGTCTTGTATGACTATATTCATAAACATGTGGTCAAAAGGTGGGATAATCTAAATGTTCCACTCCATGCCCTTGCATATGTCCTCACACCCCAAAATACTATTCTCCAATTTGGTTGGCCCAACCTGCACCTGGGGGTGGAGTTAGGAAAAAACCCCACACAGATCCAGAGGTTGCTGCTGGGTATATGCTTGCATTAGAGAAGTTGGTCCCTGATGAGGAAGAGTGTGCTCAAGTACGGAGTGAATTGAGCATATACATAAGTGAGCATGGACGCTTTGGTTCCCTGTTTGCAACCAAAGATCGAGACAGATTGGATCCTATCCATTGGTGGAACATGCATGGGCTCTGGAGCCACATATTTGCATAAATTGGCGCCGAGGGTGCTATCACAGGTTGTTAATAGCTCTTCTGCAGAGAGGTGTTGGAGCACGTACAACTTCATCCACAGTGTAAAGAGAAACAGTCTGAATGTAGATCGCGCAGAAAGCTTGGTTTATGTGCACTACAACTTGAGGTTGTTGTCCCATTATTGTGAGGCGACCAAGAATGATAGAACATATTTGACTTGGGACAACAATCCAAAGGAAGCTAATGTGGAGGATGGAGCCATAGCATTAGAGCGCTTGGAGGCTGAACTATTGGGTGATCATGATGATCCAATTCAGACTACCCATACAGAGATGCCACCCCCCAAGCAGAAGCAGCTTTCTGGATGCAGGAGTTTTGCCTTTAGCTTCACAACCTCCAATTTTAGGCCGTGGGGGCCATTCATCTTCTTCTCATGTTCCACGATCACTTCCACCAGCACCTATTCCACCTAAAACACGAGAAAAGAAATTGGAAGTTACTCGTGGCAAAGCGGAAAGCTTAGTAGATTCATAGTACTTTGTAGTTTGTATTTCATTTTCATGTTTATTTTGGTGGTTGGCCTATCTTGTAAACATTATGGCCTAGTTTGATGGCAAATATTATATGTTGAAATTTTGAAAGGTTGATGTTGTTGATGATTGATGATTGATGATTTGATGATGATCATTTAATGACAATGTTATAAGTTATAACTCCTAGAATCTAGAAGACGAGATGATTAATGTGTACTAAATGGTTATATGAATATCTAGTTTCTATGTTTTGATGTTTTCTATAGCTAATTTGGCATAATACATGTTTTTTTAAAAATTTATATGCATCAAAATATATATTTTATAAAAAACGCTCCCGAAACGGAAGCTTTTGAAAATTTCGCTTTTCGCTCCCGCTCCCGCTCCCCGCTCCCGCTCCCCGCTCCTCGCTTTTGCTCCCGCTCCCAACAAGGTTGCTTCAGATCCACTCCAACAGAGGTATATGGAAGAGCAGGTATGCTCATAGATGTATATTTTGGCTTGTTTATTTATATTAGTACTTTAACTTGGCATGCAGTGACTTATTGGGTGATTTGGTGTTATGATTTGATGGTTTATGCTGGCCTTTGGAAAATGGCAGTTTACCACTTTGATTGGTGCTCCCCTTTATGCACATTGGTTTTATCCCCATCCTTGGTATAGAATTGGCCGTTATTTGCACTTTTGCTAGCCTTGGTTTCGTTTGTCACTATCCCCACTCATCCGACCCATTCATGATTGGATCCTTCCCTTGACTGAGACCGAGATAGGTGACCTTGAGGACCTCCCCCATTTGACCTCTATGTACACTATGATTCCATGTTGTATTGTGCCTCAACTTTGGAGTGTGTGGGTATGCATTTTCAAACCCAGGATTCACTTCTAGTCAGTTGCCCCCGATGTTGTGATGCAATATAGGATTGTGTAAGTTCACTTGGTGTTCCCCACTTGTCCTTGAACCATGCAGCCTTGCCACCATTACGTGCATTATGAGCACTATTGTCCCTATTCAAAGAAATGCAATAAAGCCAAAAAGGGCTAAGTGAAAGTCAAATCAAGCCAAAGAGGCTACTGTGAAATTAAATGAGAAAAAGCCAAGCAGATGAGGAACACATGCTTTATCAAAATCACTGCTTGGCCACATATGAAAGTTAAATGTAATGGTTAATTCCTCACGGAGTCCCAATGAAAGATTTTGATGTGAGATGGAGGAAGGGACAGCTAATTCTAAGTGTCCCCTAGAACCTCAAATTACGGGTTAGTTGTGCTCTCAACACGACGATTCTAGCAAAGATCCTCACGGAGCTTGATGCAGGCTTGAATGTGAGTTGCAAGGTGTATGTTAAAGGCTAATGGTGGTTTCCCAAGCACTTTATCCCATTTGTGAGGCACCTCACTCCCCTAGTGTTCTCTGGTGTACATATGTCAATGTGGTTCCCTACTTCCCATGTTTATCCAAAGGGCCACATTGTCAAGATCTTAGTCATTCTCTTATGCCTTTCAAGCCTTGGTTGTTCACATCACCCATAGTTAGCAAATTGACCAAGTCTATAAATGTGCATAACTGTGGAGACTTCATGGAAGGTCGTGGGCCCACCTTGCCATAGGCCTATTTTTATGAAATTGTTTTATAACGATCACCTTCGATTTGTCACTAATTGTTATAGTTGATGTACTAACATAAATAAGGAAGCCTTTTGCATCCAATGTTGAATGCAGGATCACACAAGTTCAGCTCTTGCCATCATTTGACCAGTTTGACTTGGTACAACCTTGTTTGATCAAGCCAAATATAGGGTTCCGGAGAACTTTGGATTCAAAGTTGCGATTTTGGTTTCTGGCATCCATTGGGGTCCCATACAAGACTCCAAACCTCAATCGACCAAAATATGATTTCGTTTGTGAGATTTTTAATTATTAATGGCCAGCAAGACCCTGTTTTAATGTGAAAAGCTTGGGTGGGCCAAATAATGCATATTTAATGGATTTTGGTTGTTCTAGTGACCAATATTAGTGGATTTGGGCACTCTGATCTCAATGGTGCAGTCGGTTCATGATTCCGGGAAAGGGAATGTTATCACACAAACTCTAGTTGCTATAGAGGGATATCCCAATAGGGACGGTAGAGGATGAGCAACCAGGAAAGTGTAGCCAACAGCAGCCAGGTCCTCTGTCCAAGGGACAGAAGTCACACCTGACAAGGCTGCAGTCACTTTAGACAAGGCGTGAAAGCCAAGTCAAGGGGGAGACCCTGCTCAACCAGTTATGGTCGAGAGACAAAACACACACCCAAACCCAAAAGATGAGAGATGAAAAGCAAGGGATGAGTGTAAAATGGCTCCTAAGTCCGACTTCAACCAATTGATGGACACGAGCAGTGAAATAACAATGATGTGATAAGTGACCAGCAATAACTTATGATGAATGAAATAAATCTAGATGGCTGAAAGTCGACTAAGGTAGCAAATAGTGCAAGAAGTGATTAATGAGTGAAAATCTTCCCAAGGGAGAGATTGGTTCTAAGATTGGTGAAACTAGGGCAGTATGAAATTGGTGTTTATATTCACTTCTAGTTAATGACTCTTGATTTCCTAAGGTGAAATGATGATATAAATCCAAAACAAGAGTACCCAAAACCCCCAAAAGACCCGAATTAGTTGAGAGAGAAAAACGCCCTAGAGGGGCGTTTTTGCCAGGTGAACCAGTGCTAAATTTATGGGCTAATGGAGTCTAACAGATCTGAAACTTGATTCCCTAAGGTAAAATGCCATTCTAAGATGGAATCAAGACTACCCACAACCCCAAAATTCACCCAACAATGAGATTGGATAAAATGCCCAAGAAAGGCGAATTCAGCAGGTTACCAGCGCCTAATTCTAAGGGTAAACAGGGTCGGATTCGAATGAAACTTGAGATATGGGAGTTTAGGAATATATCATTACTGGGTTTTTAATTAAAACAAGTTCCTACGGTGAAATTCTAAGTTATCAATTTTTAGGGTTTTTTAATGAGTTTCTCTCTTGAACAAGAATTAGAAATTGAAATGTGGGAGAAGAAGAAGTTACACCTACTTGGAAATGACTGATATTTCTGATTTTGAAGAGGCTGATACGTCCCGAAGATCAAATTGAAGCAGTTGGAGCAGTCCCAGCTGAAAACGATTTTGCTCTCTCCCCACCAACTCGTCCCCTCTGCCTGCAAACACCAATAGACAATAGATCAAATGAGTATTGGCAAACAAATGACATCTACAACAGCACAAATAAAAATGAGAGAAATGCTTGACTGAAAATAGCAAAAACACTTCCCTTTTGTGGTCAACCTGGAGAGTGGAGCACCAGTGGCAGCCAAATGGGGCGCCCTCCTCCAAGATTTTGAGCTTGCTGCAAACAATGGTGAGTAAAACAATGCTGAAATCATACACCAACTACAACTAGTGCATCAAGATAGTATGGCAATCTACAACATCAAGAAGCTATCACACAAGAGCCAAGTAGAGCAACAACGTTTTCTCTTCTATTCCAAGTCCAAAAAATGCCAAGAGAGATTACAATGGAGGTGAGTCCATTCTCTTATAGAGATGGCTCCCTCTCAAGCTAGGTTTCCCCCCAAAATGGAGGGTTGAGATCATCTCCCCATCCACAAAATCGAATGGTGGAGATGAATCCCTAGAGGGGGGTGCGAATTTCCCCAAGAGAGCGCACTAGTGGATAGAGTGGGGCCCATGTGGGCCATACATCAATACAAGGTGGAGTTGGGGGGTGTCTATGGGATGTTTTATCCCCCCAACCACATACAAGAAGGGTCCCACCATCAACATCAAGCAAATCGAATTCCCCACTAGGGAGAAAAACGCCCCTATGGGACAAAATCGACCTCCATGGTGAGCTGGGCAAATGAGGGCCCCACAACCATCAAATATAATGTCAAAACATACCAAAATTACCTTATGAATTATCTTTACCATTGCCAACCATTGATTTTGCCATTTACCTATAGTTGCCTTAGTCAAAATTTTGATTTCCATGTATTTTCTGTTGGTTTATATGGCTGAAGATGAAAATTGAGCTTTTGACCCACTTTTATTGCCCGGATTGCCGAACCGTCTGCTGCAACGTGATCGGGGACCCCAAAAGTAGTAGGGATGACCACTTGAACGACCCTGATCCATCACTTTGGCATTATTTGCCCCAAATCCATGATTTTTAATTAAAACAGGTCAAAGTTGACCAATAATAATTAAAAATCTCTCAACTTGTTCAATGTTTTGCAATTCCGTCAGTTGCATGCTCATATGGAACCCCTGTAGATAATAAATGATTGAAATCGAAATTTCGATTGCAACATTTTTTTCGGGCCCATTTTTGGCCTAGTCAACCCAGTTTGACTAAGTCAAATCTGGTCAACTATAGTGCTAGCTGAAACCTGTATGCAAGCATGAAGTGACAAGGCTCAATTAAACAAGTTAGTACATTACTAAGCAATAAATGATAACATGGTGATAAAAAATTCATTAAATCTCGAAATAGTACAAGGCCCTAGTGAAGTGGGCCCACCACCTCCAAAAGACTAGGATGCTATACACCTCCATAGAATTGACCACCTTGCTAACTCTAGGTGATGTGGACAACACGGTAAAAGATATGGGAGGACGAGGATAAAGATCATGTGACCATTAGACATCTCAGGAAAGCGGGGTCCACTGAGGTAAGTATGCCATGACAAAACACGGGGAAGGGCGGTGCCTCACAAATGGGTATAGTGCAGGGAAACCACCACTAGTCATCTAACAAGTATCCCACAACTCACATGCGTATTCGAAGATTCCGTGAGGTTCTTTTCTAGAGCCGCCAAACTGGGTGTTTGGCAAACCGTAACTTGAGACTCTAGGGGGCAATCTTGAGCTTGTCCCTTGCTCCTTCTCACCTCCTTGTCCCGCACGACTAGGTGAGGAAAAACCACTACAAATGCTGACATGTATAGCTGACCAGAATCCATGTGTGTTCATAAACACATTGCATGGATTTTATAATGAGTTTCATACTTAGCCCTTTTTTGGCTAGATTTTACATTTACAACATAGAGGCCTTTTTAGCCTGATTTACATTTCATTTCTTCAAGTCTTCATTTCTTCATTTCTTCATGGCCCTCTTGGGCTACATACATATCTCAAAAGATATAAACAGGTTCTCATACTGCAAAGGTAATGGGGGTGGGTAATACAAGCTTTGACGACAAGTTGGGAGCACCCGGTGAGGCTACACAATCCTAACTGCATTGCAACATCGGGGGCAACCGACAAGAGCAAACCCCAGGTCTAACCGTGTATCTCACACACTAAAGAGCTGAGGCACAATAAACAGGGAGTCATGGCAAACTCAGAGATCAGTGGGGAAAGGGGGTCTTCGTGATCATAAATCAGAATCCAAGTCGGGGATGAAGTGTCATGGATGAGTCAGAGGGGTGGAGAAGGTGATAATGGTGCTAAAGTCAGCTATCGAGGGGCTAAGTGATCAAGTCTAAGCCAAGTTTACAAGACATGACTCAGCATGCATATACATAAGTCTAACCAGAGGGGTGGACTGACATCACCAAAGGCCCAAACACATCACATCATAAGCAAATCACCAAATATATCATCTCATGCAAAGTTAGTGTACTAGCAAGTATAAAAGAGTCTAATCTACAACATGAACAAGAATCAATATATGCAATACCTGCTGCACCTTATACCTGCTGCTACTGAACCTGTATCTGAGCTGGATCTCTGCTGAATCCGGGCACATAATAAACCAGCACTGTACTGTGATAATCTCGATCAGAACAAGACTAGGCAACTGTCTCAAATGGGCTTGTGTCAAAGCCTGGCAAGGAAAGGTAACCCTGTGGTAGATGGTAAGTCCAACTGTTTGTCCCCTCTGATATGTCTGTTAGGGGCAATCTGAATAAAAATGCCTCCTCTGAAGGCAGCTGATCTCCTGATCTGGAAAAAAAAAGTACTGTGTGTTCCTCGGCCGCACAGTCTGTAGTATGGAAGCTGCTGCCGACATAAAATGTGATAAAAGGGAAGTGGCTCAAAATTACATTTTTCAGATTCAACCATATATACTGACAAAAATTAAATAATGAAAATTAATTATTGACTAAGTAAAACATTGAAGTGGCTAATGTATTGGTAACTAGAGGCAAAGGGGAATCATATTGATGTTTTGGACCTTATTCCTTGTATTATTCACTTGATGAAGGGCCCAGCTCCTAGAGGGGGGCGAATTGGCTTTATGGGGGACACACTTGTACATAGCTGCAGTCCACTTTTGATGTATTTCATGATGAAACTCTAATGTAAGGGGCCAAGGGGACTAAAACAACCAAAAGACACCCCCTTCGTGTCCCCAAAAGTTGTTTCTCCCTAGCATTTGATGTTCCCTCTCCCATGGGGGGTGCACTTGGGCAAAATCACCCCCCCAATGTGAACCATGCAAAATGAAAATTGATGTAAAGGAAAATCTTAGCCATTGATCATGATTTTGAGGATTTAATCCTAGCCATCCATCCTATTGAGTTAGGGATTTTGTATGACAACTCTCTATTTAAGAGATGACATCCATTTGTAATTTCTTCTTGGAACTCTTAGCTCTTGCAATTGAATAGAGAAACTTCTTGGGAAATACTTGGTGAGTTTGTGAGTTGAATGTGGTAGTTGTGATTAAATACTATCTTGCCATTGTATTGTTGAGTTTTGTGTGTGATTTCCAGGATTATTGCGTGCTGGTTTGATTTACAGGCAAAAAGACCATCTAGAGAGGTGTTATCACACAACTTGTAGTTGTCTCTAAAGGTATCCTATCCACGACGGTAGAGGTGTAGACAACTAAAGAGGTGACCCAAGAGATGCCACGGTTCCCAATGCAAGTTGGGTGTCACGTTAACTGAGGCACTCTTCACTTTAGATCATGCCTAAGCAACACCAAGGGGAGACCCTAGCTTAGCCAATGAAGGCTAGCGAATTCAACCTAGACCTCCTAGGGAAATGTGATGATGAAAGAGTAGGAGACCAAGATGAAACAAGATCTAGATCTAGGATGATAAGTGGACCCAAGGTGGTTAGGGCTTGGTTGAAGAGGCTTCAGGCAAGGACAAATGTTCAACCAAGTGTAAGATAGGGTCACTTATGGATTAAGAATAGTAGATCTAGATAGATCTAATGCCAAGTAAAAGTACCCAAGTGGGGCCCACCCTTAAAAAGTGGAAAATGGTCCAAATGAGGCCCACAAGGTCAAAATCAAAGTGAGATGGCACTAGGGGGTATGCTATAGCATGGATCTATGGATTTGAGAAAGCATGAGCAATACCCACGTGTGGGATCTAGTAAAAGACCACTTACCCAAGGAGTGCGACTTGCCTCAAGGAGGACTATTGCCTTAGATCGGGGGGCAAATGGAGTCGGATGTCCACCAAACATTAGATCGGGATAGTTAAGATGAATATTAAGGTGGGTTTTAATTATTAAGCCCAAGTGATTGCTAGATCTCCATAGATCTGAAAAATAAAAAAAACTAGGGTTTAGATTTTAGGGGTTTTATGACCAATAGGATAGAAGACAAGCGAAATGGATACGTACCTTGTAGAGCTTACCTCAAAAGCTTGCGGCTACCTTGCACATAGATGATCCTTGCATTTAGTTACAATTCCAAGCTAGATCCAAGTGATTCCAAGCAAAAACGTCCAAGCCCTAAGAGGAAAAACGTCTCACTCAACCTGTAAACCAAACTACAATAAGTTAGGTTTGATCCACAGATAAATGAGATCTAAGCATGCCATATCAAAAGAAGCAAATCAATGGACAAAGCACAATTGAAAAACTCCCTTCAAGATGAAAACGTCATGCCCAAGGGGGATGTGAGAAGCCCACAATCTTCCCTTCAAGCAATTCTCCCTCCTTGCTCCAGTCAATTCAGCCTCCCTCTGTAGCTATCAAAATCACCTGTTACAAGCAAAGATGTTTGTTGTCCGCCGAGATGCACACTAGCAGCATAAATCTTTCAAAAGTTGTTCCCTCACATCAAGTGGGGAAAGTGTGGCCTTGGTGGCAAGCAATGAGCCAGGTACTGTCACCTGAATCCCAGCTCCTCCATTTAGGCTAACTCCTAATGAAGCCAAGGGGGATAGTCCCTACAAAGAGTTTACTATGGCTCAATGTGTTTTAATGTTTTTAGTGTATGGTGATGCGGATGGATGTTGTTTAGGAGTTTTGAAGATGAAAGATCACAAATTTACCTTAAACGAAACACAAGTTAAAATGCAATCCACGTTGTGAAACAGTACATGAAAGACTTTGCGAAAATAAGAAGCATCCATAGATAGATAAGTTCCAAATATAAAATCCAATGGACAAATGGCCCAACTTAATTAAAGCATAAATATAAAATGACTAGTGCCAAAATGGAGTCAAACAAGTGTAGTGCTTGGGGATGCTGAAATGCAAGTCTCAATAGTAGCTGTTCGTGAGATCGTTTTGCAAATTATCTTGGTTTATTTGAAAGTTTTAATGATCTTGATTATTAGGCTGGCAAGAAACAAGGATAAAACGTCCAACCAGAAGAAATACTTTTAGTGGTTATTCACGGTGATCTGACGGACCGTCCAGTTATCAAGAGGGTAGATGTCCAATGTTTAAACCACCCTCGAAGTCTAAAACAACGACACTCCGGCTCCACCTCCCAGAATAACACTTTAAGTATTTATCGAAAGCAACGCCGGTTCGTTCGTTGCGGGGCTTAAATTTTTTTATTATGTTATAGAAATTTATCAAATCCAACACCTTTCTGAGTACTAGCCCAACCTTTTTAGGTTGGCAGAGCATACGGGTGTCGGATAGCAACCAAGGTAAATTATTAACGAAAGTGTGGGTTGAAATGTTTTAGGATTATTGAAGCACACAGTTCAGCTCTCCGGTAGAGAGTGCTCTTGACTTTGTCTTATGACAAGGTTCAAGAGACTTATTTAATCTATATGCCTAATGCATGGGAAATGCAAACTTAATATGCCCTCCGACAGAGAGTGCTCTTGACTTGGTTATTGCAAGTTCAAGAGGCTTTGTTCTTTATTAGAATAGAAGCAGCTTGTACGTGAAGAAAATGACACTTTCTGAAGAAAACAAGTAATGAAAGGAAAAAATCAAACGAGAGAGAAAGAACAAGGCCAAAATGAGTTAACTAACCAAGAAATAAACAACAAGGTGGGATCAACTTTCGAACAAGGTGACCATTAGAACCGCTAGTCCCGAAAATCTTCCAGCTAGCTGGATGTCCGCAAGGATGCTAACGGGGAAAGAGAAGCTACCACAAAACAATGTGGCCCTTGGGATGAAATCCCAAGGTTGCTAACTCAAGTCAAAACTTGGAAGACAGTTAATCTAAGTACAAAAATAAACTTTAATCTAGAAAACTTGAAATAAATCTAACTAAAGCATGCATGAAACAGTCTTCCCCAAATGGGGAAGGAGAAACAAAGTGTGGGAGGCCTTATCCCACCTAGCCTTTTTATTAACTGAGTTACAATTGCCTTTGGGAATTAAACCCTTGAAAGGTCTTTTCAAGAAAATAAACAACTATGGAAACAATATTTGGAAGCCCTTAATGGCTTAACTGAGATTATGTCTCAATCAACTTTCCTTGATTTATGGGATTTGGATTTTTCCTTTATTATGTCTTTTTGGCCAATTAAATTGGTCTTTTTGCCCTTTTTCGAGTAAATATTATTTTTGGAGATGAATATTCACTCGAAACTTAGGAAAGTGGGTTTATGGGTTTTATGGGTGCTCTGGCTTAGAAAACGAGCATCCACTTGAAAACATTAACCCACAAACCATACTTTTATTGTATTTTTTATTTTTCCAATTAAAGTATTAAAAAATAGCCTAAGTTTGTAAAAAAATGTATTTTTTGCGGACATAAAAAAAATTAGGGGGACCTAGCACATGTCCATACGACTCAATATTAATGTCTAGCATGGTCGTATACATTGACACATGAACTTTAATAGCCTCGTAAGGCCTAACAACCAAGACGGGCATTCCAGCTTTGGAGGAGCGGGTGAAAAACTCGTAAATTATACACAACTTGTTCAGCAGTGCATAATTAACAAGGGAAAAAACACCTTGGAATACTCGGATTGATGTCCAAGTCCCGGGAAAGCCAAGTTCTTTACAAAAGGTTCTCATGCTAGTACATGTTATTACAATCCCCCCAATGGGTATGAACATGTGAAAAAAATAAAAGGGCCTAGAAGACCTGAAGGACTTCTGAACTTTGATCATGAACAGGTATCCTTGTTCAAACCTTGCTGGCTCACTTGAAATCCTACTAAGTACAACTTAGTAGGCAACACTTTCTTCTAGCACTTTGAATATTATGGATGTTATTGGTTAAATTGTTTGTAGTGTTTTGGTAGTTTGTAATGAACTTATTTTGAATTGCTTTCACTTAAGGTGTGTTGTTGCCTAATACACGCCTTTGGTAACATGGCAAAAATCTTCAAGCGGTGTGTCCTTGGGGGCAAGTCACGAGTCAATTACTGTAACTTAACACATGACTCCTCCGTCTAGGTCAATTCCTAGCGAAGCTAAGGGGGGTGGTCCCTAAAAAAATAACCAAGGCTAAGTAAGCTAAGTAAAAGTAAATCTAGGAGTTTATTTAAACAAGAACACCAGAAGCAGATCTACACTAGCAACATATACTTGAAATAAAAATGTTGAATCAACAAAAGACCAGTGCTGACATAGAAATGCTGAAAAGGAAATGTTTTGCTTGTGTTCTTGGTTTGTTTTAAATTATTAGGGTGAGTTGCTTAAAGGTGGGTTGATCCTTGGTTTGGCCCACTTCAGTCTTATCCTCTAAGTGAGTACAGAGAAACATTGTCGGATGTCCAATGGGGAGAGAACGAATCTCATTAATGAGTATCCCCTTGATTTCTCATCATGATCACTATAACCCTTCCCTTCGAAATAAGGCTTCATATGGATTTCCCTATTATACTACTACTAAGTATTTCGTTTTTTATTGTTGACCACCGAATCAAGCAAGCCCATAGTGGTTGCAGGAGCATAGTCAAGGACAAATAACAAAGGTTCATTTACATCTTTAAGCAAAAGAAAAAATTGACAAACCAACTAACTAATCTAATCTATGAAAATAAATGTCCCGAGTGAGTTTGTGGTCAAACATTGAATTGGAATTGTTATCACCTAAACTGTAGTTATCCCTATGGATGTATCCATTAATGGATGGCAATAGGGAAGGCCAACTCAAAAGGTGCAACCAAGATCACCTTGACCTCCAATAGATGGTTGTCACGCCAGTCGAGGCAACCTTCGCTTTATGTTATCTAGCCCAGACAACAAAGGGGGAGACCCGATCTACTCCCGACAGGAGAGATCAAAACCAAGACACCAAGTCAAGTTAATTCTAAGTGAAGTAAGGTGTATGGTTTATCCTAGACCTAAGGATGAAGTCACAAGACAAGTGAGGGGTTCAATGAGTATAGCTTTGGTTCATTGTTGATGTGAGAGTGACTTATAATATTTGAAATGGGATCCAGGATTGAAGTACTAGTTCAATGTGAGAAAATCCACTGCCTTGGGAACCGTTTCCAATGCAGGGTAGTTTAGAGGTTGAATTGGGGCTAACTAGTACAAGTGACAAGCTTGATCATGATATATGATGACATCAAAGGGTTTAGTCCACCACACAAGGGTCAAACCACAAGTTAATCCAACAATCTAGGAAAGTCGAATTGACTTGGAGAGAGACCAGTGCCTTGGGAATTGGGATAATGGAGTCAAAAGAAATTAACTTGTGGTTGATGACTCCTATTGCATGAGACAAGTGGGCAATCAAAGGTTTGATGGATGAATAGGTCTAGATCTAGAGATTCAAGGTTTGACCTAAGTGGACCACAATCCCTTAAAACAAGGAATGCTATCCCTAAGGCAAGATTTGATGAAGTGACCAACTAGACCTAGGTTTTGAATTATGCCCGTTCCAAATCCACTAAAATCTCATGTACCCACGTCCTAGAAGTGGACAAACTCCAATCTCCAAGGTAGTGCAACTTTGCCCAAGGAGGGTAAAAATGGGGATAAATGGATCAAGACAAGTCCAATGGCATCCAAAATTTAGATCTAAGTAGATTGATCAAGTGAGAGTGTGGATCTACAATTTCTAGGCAATCCGATAGCTAGATCTTACTAGATCTGAGTTTTAAGATACCAAGTGGTCCAAAAATGGGATTAAATCCCTTAAAATGTGGAATAGGGCCCACAAGGTAGAAATCAGAAAAGTGACAATCTGGGGGTAGGTTATTGGATGTGTAGATTACGAATCAAGTGGAATCTCAACTACCCAAGTACTAGATCTAGGTTAACTCACCCAAACCAAGAAGTGCGCCCTTGCTTGGAGAGGCTAAGTGCCTTGGGAAGAGGGTCAAATGGAGGCCAATCCTCACCAAACTATAGATCCGGGATGCCGTGGATACTATAGAGGTGGGTTTTAAATTTCTTACCCAAGAAGCCACTAGATCTTAGTAGATCTGAGAAAATGTAAAATGGGGGTTTTGATTAATTAGGGTTTGAAATATTTTAGACAATTGGATAGATCATGGAGATAGAAATTACCTTGAGATCATACCTGAGTGATGAAGAGAGATGTCTTGATGTTGAGGAAAATTCCCGTAGAGATCAAATGAGAAATTGTTGATTTTGCTTGCCAAATTGATGCCCTAGCCCACAAGTGCGCCCTCCTCTACCTGTTAATCCAAGGAAAATCGATTTCAATCAGAGAGGTCAAGTATGGAGGAAATACAAGTAAAATGCAATGATAACATGAAATAGAAGGTCCTGGGACAGTAATACTCCCTGTTACCAACAAAGAGATCCAAAGAAGAAGTAGGAAGAGTCTTCCCCTACCAATACTTACTCCTCAAAGCAAATCGGCCTCCACCTGTAGATGCAAAAACGTGGTACAAAAGATATGGCAAAACAAGATCTCCAATAACTTGCTGCAAAGGAAGAACCAACGAACGAACACCAAAAACATTCACCACAACATTGGAGATAGATGCAATAATAATTTTCTATTCCAATAATCCAGAGCCACAAGTCCCCTTTACAATGAGAGGCTCCCTCCTTTAAATAGATAGGAGAGGCACCAAAATCCTAACCACTTTTTGAATGAGTGGCTAAGATTAAAAGATACAAATGTCTAATCAATGGTTGAGATGAGCTCAACAATAAAATAGATGGATCACTAATAAAATATAACATAAGTGGACAAAATCGCCCTAGGAGAGGGGAATCCCACCATATCATGATGACAAAATATAATAAGAAGCTTATGGTGGGTCCAAGGGGTAATTTTAGCCACACTTGGTCAATCCCCATAGCACACTAATAATAAAATAGTCATCAATATACCAAATCGTGCCTCTATGGACAAATCGTAGGCCTCAAAAGACCTCAGAAATCATCAGAAAGTGCCATAAGTGATGGATGCGGGTCCCGATGAAGCTGAAACTGCTGGAGGAGGTGTGGAAGACATCAATCCATCATCATTGATCATCCCATGCCAAAACATTGCCTTAGTAGCCCAAATCGAATTCCTCAATAGCCATTTCTACCAATCCTGAAATGCCTCGGGAAGCGTTAAACTGCCCCAAACTGCCTCCTGGAGTGCTTGCGCTGTCAAGGTGAGGGCACCAATGTGTCCGGGAGGGGGGTAATGTGGTAAAAACAAGTGGCTGGACCACTCCCTCCAAGCACAGCGCCCTAGGTCAACCGGATAAAAATCACCTCTGCTCTGACAGGGTCTCCGACAGACCAAAACTGCACTGGGATAGCCTACTGAGGCTCAATCATCACTGTAAGTGCCTGGAACTGAAAACAGACTGTCTCATTTGACTCAGAAGGTCCAAATCCATCCATGATGTGTATTCATACACCATATGAGTCTCTGCATGATCATAAAATATATCCAATATACCGAAACAGGTGAAATAATAATAATCTGTAAATGATCAAATAATGCTGTAAACCATGAATCATCATCATAACCCTGTATCTGCTGCATAGAATCATCATGTACATGTACATAGACCATATATCATCTATCCATATCATCACAAGGTCCAACCATCTCATGTCCTATGGTTGACCTTGGTCAAACTAGGTTTGACCAAGTCAACATGACAAAATATAACTCAGACTACCATCATAAGCTGCTGTAAGGTGTCATAGGTTAATGCATGCTCTACAACTTATTCAAATAACAATTATAACACAAAGTAATCATTATTGGCGATCTAAATCCAAATATATAATGTCATTAATTATTATTATTACTCAGACTAGACTTTCAAGATCATACTCACTTCATAGCTGTGATCAATTTGCTAGTGAAGGGTGAAGGCTAAAATAACTGGCTAGGCTAAGGGATGACTTGACTGACTTAACTTTGTGACACTTTGGCAAAGGGAAAGGGAATACACACCATAGTATATACTGAATGAGCAACAACACAGGGAATGGCTGTGTCTCACAAATGGATGAGTTGTTCAAAGAGGGTTTATTCACATTTAACAGATGCACACAATCCATAATACAAATGAGGCCAGCAATAATTTAGATATAGCATTTAAGTTCCATTGCTTTTTGGGCCTGAAGTTTCCATAGCCTTTGATCTATGTGTGTTTATAAACACATTGCATAGATTTACATTTATTTGAGGCTTTCTGCTGCAGGTGTGTTTTTAAGGCACTTGTTTACCTGAGCACTTCTAGGTGTGTCACAGACAGCTTGTTTACCTAGGTATTTATATTTCCAAAAGATATAACATTTTATTTTCATGGCCATTTTCATTTGGCATGCCTTTCATTCATGTGTGTTTAGAAACACATTGCATGAACGGGCTTTTCATACAAGATATAGCATTTCATTTTTTCAGATTTTGTATTCATGGCAGCACTAAAAGTTTCAGGTTTAGCCAACACAACTTTAGTGACTAGGGGGAATTCACAAGGAACTCCAACTCACCATAGGTAAGTTTTGTCACCAACTCAGAGCCGAGACACAATAAACAGGGAAGCTCATCCAATACATAGGCTACAGTGGGGAAAATATCCTCCATGTCACTAGTCAAGTAGTAAGTCAGGGTGATAAACTAAAATGTAGGCAATGGATGGATGAAGACAATGAATAATGAAGCCGACACTAGCAAGCCAAGGTATGGTGGAATGATCACCTCTATTCTCCCTAAGGAGGGTAAAACCAATGAGTATGAATAGTGAACTTCTAAGTCTAAGTAGGGACAATATAGTATATATAATAAGATCAACTAGGTCCCCATATCTATATGATCACCAGATCATGACACTAAGTGCTAAGACATGCTATAAGAATAAGTATAAAAGCAATATAACCATAACACAATGATATACCTGCTGAGTCATATACTTGAATGCTCATCATCTGAACCATCATCTGTCCTCTGAAGCTGCTACCGCAACTTTGGGCACTACTGACTGCTCTGTACAAATGGTATAATGGCTACATCGGTCATTTCTCTGAGTGTCCTGAGACTCAGTCATGGCATGGGGAATATATACTACTGTCCAAAATCTGATAGTGATCCAATATAAATGCTCATCTCAGCATCTCGATGTAAGGGAACTGGCTGAATAGTGTACTGGAATCAGAAAAATAATGTATGGTAGCCCAGCTACTATATATGTGATAACAGGAACCAACAAACGTTAAATTTTAAGCCATGTAAATCTAACTAAAGCGAAAAAAATGGAAAAATCACACCATGAAAAGTGGCACGGATCCCCCACGGGGGATGGAGAGTGGGCATTGGGTTCCCACTTGTTTTTTATTGTGATTTTTTAATAGTAGGTAATGTGTCTGGTCCTTTATAAACTAGGACCAAGAAATTTAGAAGTTTGTGGAAGAAAATTTTAGTTTGAGAAAGGTAGAAGAGAGGAGGGTGTCCCAGATGGCATGGATCTTAAATTTTTTGCTAGAGTGCCCTTCTACCTGTTTGTCAAATGATAAAAAACAGCAAACAAACATTGCACCAAATGTGCCAGATTAGTCTTTAAAGTGTAAAAATAAAATCCTACTTAAGTACTTTGAAAGATATACTTTTTAGGTGAACAAAAGTACTTAGTTAGGAGCTAGATCTACTGAAAATAAGCCTCTATATTTCTAGATCTAGTCTATAGAATTCATACTAAAACAAATCAACCTCTTAGTATTCTTAAAAAAATGAAACTAGCTTTGCTTAAGTATGTAAAGAACTGTAACCAAGAAAATTTGATTTTAAAGTGAAGGAAGGAGAAGTAGAGGAGCCCTTGGAACTTGGGAAAATGGAGTTTTGATGGTGGAACTCGGAGGGACTATGTTCTTTGAAGGACCTTGAAGATGAGGAGGATGCTACTCGCTCGACCTCTTCTCGAAGCTAAACAACCTGCGATCTTAGAAATCCTTGTACAAAAGTGGTTAAAAAGACTTGGTGCTACCTACAATAGAAACTTGGAGAGCATGAAATTAAACAAAATTAGCATGCACTTTAAAGAGATCTAAGGGAAGTAAATAGTAAGATGATAAAAAAACAAGTTTACTTCTCTTACCCTACTGAGAGGCAGCTCCCCTTCAAAGGCCAACAATCAACCACAAAGATACAAAAATGAACAGAGTGCAGATTACCTCATAAGCACAACAATGACCATCCACACATATGAGAGAGCTACACCACTATTTGCCTCCAAACCCTTTTATTCCATCAATAAAAAATAATCAAGAATTATACAGAGCTTAAGTAGAAGTTCCGCCTTCCATCTAGAATGAGAAGAACTTGCCTACTTAAACTGCAAAAAGGGAGTGCATTTCCCAAGGAGGGGCGCCTTTCCAAGTGGTGGAGAAGAGTCCATTTGATGGAGAGTTAACTTGGGCGAGTTTGAGTTAACTGAGGGAGAAGGGCGCCACCTCTCAAGAGGTTGTCAGCCCCTCTAGAAATTCGCCATCTCACAAGAAGTGCACCCTCTCTTGGAGAATGTGCCCATACTCATGAAGATGCGCCACCTCTCTAAGAGATATTCAAATCCAATCTTTGATCAACCATCTCGGCCCCCTTCCAACTCGTATTTAACTTGAGACTGGATTGCCATCATTATAGATGACAAAAACATATCCCAAACATGTTTCCTCAAATTATGGGATGCTGATTTTCCCATTTATTTTGTCTTTTTCGACTTTTTCGAGAGAAAATGAAATTAAATGATTAATAATTTCTAATTTTACTCTCAAAGTGGGTACACAAGTAAAGTGGGTGCTCCGAGTTAGGAAATGAGCACCCCATGGCAAATTACGCCTCCTAGTACTACTTTTATGACTATTGAATTTTTACAATTAAAATATCCCGTTTTTTGCGGGAATTTTTTTATTAACGGAAAATAATAAAAAACCTAGGGGGGACTTAACGCATGTCCATAAGACTTTAGATGAATGACTAGCATGGTAATATACATCAGACACTGGGCTTTAATAACCACTTAAGGCTTAACCACCAGGACAAATACTCTAGCTTTGGAGGATTGAGTGAAAAACTTGAAAATTGTAAATTGTTGAAAAGCAATATATAATTAAGAAGGAAAAAACACTTTAGAGTAATGTACTGATGACCAAGTTTTAGGAAGGCCAAGCCTTTTACAAAATGTCATCATGCTACATTATTTTATTACAATTCCCCCATGGAGGGATGAACATGCGTGAAAGAGAAAATTGGGCCAAAAATGGCATGCTAGACTTCTGAAGTCTGATAATGAACAAGTAAATTGTTCAATCTTTGGAGGCTCAACTGCAAGTCCATCCAAGTGCAACTTGGGGGGTAACAAGGTGCACATTCACTCCTCTTATTTATGTTAATTTGTTGTCGCAACTATATATAGGACTTGATCCCATTCACTTAAAGTTGTTATTGAAAACTTACACATGCTCTTCATTGTTTACGAGTAACCCAAGATAGAGCCTTTTGTGTGTCAATTGTCTTGGAATTTGTGCAGATTTATTGACTAGATGGCAGCATACACATTTTAGTGACACCCCCCCGAGACTAGAAAAGCACTATCCCAAATAGAGAGGCATCTAGCAATAATAGAGCTAGGTGGCCTATAATTATTAAGCAGGTGTGTTGGTGCAAATTTGCGTGATAACAAGGGTAACTTGTAAATACTAAAATTGTATGTGTGCGATGTTCTTAAATTATGTCTAAAATTCCTACTTTGCATATCTTGTAAATGCTTCGGTAATGTGTACTTGTTATTTCAAAAAAACGCATTTAAAGTTTTGCATTTCTATCATGACACTTAAATTTTCAAGTTTTTGTGCAGGTCGTGCTAATGAATCAAGTTACAACAAAGTCTAGTGGTAATTCATACCATCTAGCTCCTGCATTAGGTAATGTTGTTATGATATATGCTTTTATCATATAGGAAATATTTTTCAACTTCTCGAATAGAGAATCATATGAAAATAATCATGGATTTTTAATTTCTTGCACTTGAAGCATTAATTCAAAAGAAGATCAATGCAAAGCTTATTGATGCAAAAACAAAATTTGATTCCTTTGTCTAAATGTTTTGCGAGTGTTACCCCATATGTTGTAAAGGTGACTAGGAGAAATTTTCACTTGTGATTTTCAAACCATGAGTGCTTTATGATAGGTTGTTAGAATTATGTTTAAAGTTTAAACTATATGATGATGCTCTAGATGATTTGCATAATGGAGGGTCTCTTTGTGATGTTTGGAGGTTGCACATGTTTATGCCTTACCTTGAAGAGGTTGTCCCACATTTTGTTAAACTAAGCTATAGAGAAATATGCATGAGGCAAGAGAGAATGAACGAGAGTTCTATTATCAATAATGTTCACAAGTTACATAAAGTGGTGTTGTATAGATCGATTACAAGTTTCGTTATTCTCGTTTAGGAACTGCACACCTAATTTACCTAACTTCACCTAACTTCATAATTACATTAAATATAAGACTTCTTCCATTGTATTATCACATATGACTTATTTCACTTTACGACATTATTACTCAATATTACTTTATCATTACACAAGCATTATAATATCTAACATCCCCTCGTAATGTTTATGTCATTTTGCACAACTCCTAACATTTCTCAAAAATTTTCAAATTTATCTTTGTTGAGTGGTTTGGTGAAGATATCCACCACTTTATCTAGGGACGTACAATAAATAAGTCCAATCTCTTTGTTTTGCACTTGTTCTCTGATGCAGTGATGCTAAATATCGACATGTTTGGTTTACGAATGGTAAATTGGATTCTTTGTCATCTTGATAGCACTTTGTGTGTCACACTGTAAAGTTGTTGGCTACATTTGTGGAAGTTGCAAGTCACAAAGGATTCTATGTAGACGCACTACTTCACATGTTGCTCCAATAATTGCTTTATATTCTACTTTTGTTGTTGAAAGAGCTACCGAAGATAGCTTTTTACTCGCCCATGAAATGATGCCACTGGCAAGGGTAAAACGATAACCTATTGTTGATTTCCTTTCATCTGTATCACCTGCCCGGTCTACATCTGAAAAACCTTTCAACATGAAGTTACCAATGTTCTCAAATACAATACCAAAGTGTAAAGTACCTTAGATATACCTAAGTACTCTTTTTCCTGCATTCCAACGTGTTTCCTTGGGACAATTTAAATGTTGCGACAACATACCAACTGCAACCTTGGAACCTTTGTGGCTCAAAAGGTCAAGTACCACACTCTCGGCCCTTGAAGAAATATAGATGGGAGGGCCAAGAAAGCTCCAATAATCATCGTCTTCTTTGTCACAGAAAGAGATCCTGCCATTTTCTTCCAAAAGGTCTGTTGCCACCGAAAAGCACACCTGGGGGGAAACGCAGCAGAAATCTTTCGAAGCTGCTAGGTGGCGACATTTTTGGCGCCGTTGCCGGGGACAAATCTTTTGTTCTTGGTTCGACTTACCTTAGTTTTTTCTTGTTTTTTACCTTCAAAATTTTGATTGATTTTAGTCCAATAAACTGAAATTAGACTTGATCCTTCTGGCAACTCCACTGTCACATAACTTACCAAGGTATTCAACCTGAAGAAACTCTGTAGGCTTACTTGATTTCATTCCTGAACTTGAAAAGGTTTATTGAAGGAGATTAAATAAGCTATCTTCTCGAAGGGTCCTTGAGAATCTAGGATTCGAGTCTATTTCATACATTCATTGTCTGTTTGTAGAGGTCAATAATATTATTTTGTTTGACACAATGGGTGAATTCTACTCGACAAGGCTATTGATAAACTGCCTACTTTCACCGGAACCGATGCCCTTACCACAACTATTCACCTGAAAAGCTTTTCAAAGTGTATCAGTAGTTGGTGTAGAACAACTGACCATAAGCATGAGGATGTCTACATGAAACTATTTGCATTATCTTTAAAAGGTGATGCTAGTGACTGGTTTATGAACTTGCCTGACAACTCCTATGCAACTTTAGAAACATTCAAAACTGGTTACTTAACCAAATGGGGAGAAAAGAACAAACCACATCATCAACTAGATGCCCTCCATACTATAAAGAAAAGTGAAAACGAGACTATGGAAGAATTCAATAAGAAATTCCAGGACTTAGTAAACTGTTTGATTTGTTTAATCTCCAGCTGGATGCGACTTGTAAATTTTGTGACAACCAGAGTTTTGTGAAGTTGTCTAAGAACCCGGTGGTGGATGACAAGTTGAAGCACATTGAGATCAAGTATCACTATATCAAGGATATGGTGCAGAGAGGAGCAATGAAGCTCCAGTATGTTGCGACGGACGAGCAGATAGTCGATGTGTTGACCAAGCCGCTAGCTAGAGTGAAGTTCGAGTACTTCATAGAGAAGCTTGGTGTACTCCAGATCGAGATTCCTTCCAAGGGGAAGTGATGAGTCTGGAAGACGCAGATGCACATGAGCCTTTCCGACATGGTGGCAAGCTGGTCCTCCCATGTGCGTTGATGCGAGTGCTGTGCCTTTTCGACATGGTGGCAGGCTGGTCCTCCCATATGTGTTGATGTAAGTGCAATGCCTTTTCGACATGGTGGTAGGCTGGTCCTCCCATGTGCGTTGATGTAAGTGCAGAGCCTTTCCGACATGGTGGTAGGTTGGTCCTCCCATGCGCATTGATGTAAGTGCTGAGCCTTTCCTGAATGGTGGTAGGTCTGCCCTCCCATGTCGGTTGATGTAAGTGTCACTAGCTAGAGTGAAGTTTGAGTACTTCAGAGAGAAGCTTGGTGTACTCCAGATCAAGGTTCCTTCCAAGGGGAAGTGATGAGTCCGGAAGACGCAGATGCACATGAGCCATTCTCACATTGTGGTAGGTGTGTCCTCCCATGGTGCAGATGTAAGGGCTGGGGCCATTTCGACATGGTTGTAGGTGTGTCTTCCCATGGTCGTTGATATAAGTGCTGGGCCATTCCGACATGATTGTAGGTGTGTCTTCCCATGGTCGTTGATATAAGTGCCGAGCCATTCCAGCATGGTTGAGGTTTGTCTTCCCATGGCTGTTGATGTAAGTGTTGAGCCATTCCAGCATGGTTGAGGTTTGTCTTCCCATGGCTGTTGATGTAAGTGCTGAGCCATTCCAGCATGGTTGAGGTTTGTCTTCCCATGGCTGTTGATGTAAGTGTTGTGCCATTCTCGCATGGTTCAGGTTTGTCTTCCCATGGCCTAGATGTAAGGGCAGTACCATTCTCGCATGGTTGAGGTTTGTCTTCCCATGGCGTAGATGTAAGAGCTGGGTCTCACATGGCTGTAGGTGTCTTCCCATGCTGGTAGACGTGTGATGTGTATTTGGGCTGTGCTCCGTTGACGTTGAGATGATCTGGATGTGATGAGGCAACAGTAGGAGATGCAGGTTTTTGCAGAGGCAATATAATAAGTCCTTGGCTGTACCTACTTGATGGCTTGCTCGCAGAGATGATGAATACCTACATGGAGGCTAGGCCTACATCCAACATGAAAAAGGGATGGCTCTGTAGAACTTCCTATGACGAGTAGAACCGAGAGATAGCACCAATCGATGGTCGAGATGACGAGGATTGCAGCAACAGTGACTACGACGATCTAGTGTTGATGATGATGTTCCAGCATTGTTGATCCAACGACGAAGACTTGTGTTGACGACTGTGTCAAGAGAATACCTTCCTAGTTAAGAGGGAGTGTTAATGTAATTGTAACTTCGGAAGATATTCCCTTGTACTTCATATTGTATTTATTGTTGTATTTTATTTGTACCTCCGACGGAGATGTTTATTCCTCCGGTCGGAGAAGTCATTATTGTATTTGGGTCATGTAAAGTCATTGAGGTAAATCCTCCCATATAAGTAGGGGCATTAGTTTCCCTAGAGTCATTTGTATTGGGGTTTTTAAGTCCCCTAAAGGAGTCGGCCCAGTCAACTTTGTTAGTTTTTCACAATTTAATCAAGAGTTATCTAGGATCTTACTGAGAGAATAACAAGCACAACATAAACACAGAGACACAAGTGACACAAAGATTTTCCTCGGAGAAACCATAAAGGAGAAAACCCAGCAACTTCCTCAGAGATAGAATGATCACCAATACAATGTCACAAAAGTAAAACCCAAAAATAGAAATGGTCTTCAGCAGCTTCTCTCTTCTCCACTTGTGCGAACTTGTCCTTCTTCTCACTAATGCGAAGTGAGTGAGTGAGTGAATGATACAAATGAGAGAGGCACCCTCTCTATTTATACTTTAACTTTCACTTGACCTTTACCCAACTAGGTCGGCCCCTAGTTGTACCTCACTGGGCCGACTTCTCTAGGAGAGTCTAATAACCCATTGACAACTTAACTCTGGGGTCTAATGCCCCGACATACAATGGAGGGTTAACCTCAATGACTTTACATGACCCAATTACAATAATGACTTCTCCGACTGGAGGAATAAACATCTTCGTCGGAGGTACAATAATAAAATACAAATACAACATCAAATATACAAGTGAATATCTTCCGAAGTTACAATTACATTAACACTCCCTCTTAACTAGGAAGGTATTCTCCTGACACAGTGATCCACACAAGTCTTCGTCGTTGGATCAACAATGCTGGAACATGATCATCAACACTAGATCGTCGTCGTCAGTGTTGCTGCAACCCTCAGTTCTTCTCGACCATCGATTGGTGCTATCTCTCAGTTCTTCTTGTCATAGGAAGTTCTACAGAGCCAACCCTTTTTCATGATGGATGTAGGACTAGCCTCCAGGTAGGTCTTCATCATCTCTGCGAACAAGCCATCAAGTAGGTACAGCCCAGGACTTATTACATTTCCTCTGCAAAACCCTGTGTACATCCCAGGACTGATTATATTGGCTCTGCAAAAACCTGTGTACATCCCACGACTTATTACATTGCCTTTGCAAAAGCCTGCGTCTCCTATTATCGCCTCATCATGTCCAGATCATCTCATTGTCAACGGAGCACAGCCCAGATGCACATCACACAACACTTACATCAACCGACATGGGAAGACAAACCTACCACCATTCGGGAAAGGCTCAACACTTACATCAACGCACATGGGAGGACCAACCTACCACCATGTCGGAAAGGCTTTGCACTTACATCAACGCACATGGGAGGACCAGCCTACCACCATGTCGAAAAGGCACTGCACTTACATCAACGCACATGGGAGGACCATCCTGCCACCATGTCGGAAAGGCACAACACTTACATCAACGCACATGGGAGGACCAGCTTGCCACCATGTCGGAAAGGCTCAACACTTACATCAACGCACATGGGAGAACCAACCTGCCACCATGTCGAAAAGGATCATGTGCATCTGCGTCTTCCGGACTCATCACTTCCCCTTGGAAGGAACCTCGATCTGGAGTACACCAAGCTTCTCTCTAGATTACTTGAACTTCACTCTGGCTAGTGGCTTGGTCAACACATCGGCTATCTGCTCGTCCGTTGCAACATACTGGAGCTTCACTGCTCCTCTTTGCACCATATCCCTGATATAGTGGTACTTGATCTCAACGTGCTTCGACTTGCCATGGAACACCGGGTTCTCAAACAACTTCACACAACTCTTGTTGTCACAAAATATACAAGTCGCATCCAACTTGAGATCAAACAAATCGGACAGTAGCTTCCTAAGCCATACTGCCTCACAACTAGCCGAACAAGTTGCGACATACTCTGCTTCGGTTGTACTGAGTGCCATGCAGGACTACTTCCTGTTAAACCAAGAGATCATACCTGATCCCATACTGAAGCAGCACCCCGAAGTGCTCTTCCTATCAGTGGCATTACCTTCCCAATCTGAATCAACATAACCCTCCAGGTTAATCTTTTGATTCGCATCATACTTGGGCCCATAATCAATCGTACCCTTCAGGTACCTGAGAATATGCTTTGCAGCAATCAAGTGAACATGTCTCGGATCTGCCAGGAACTGGCTCAGTGTGTTCACAGCAAAGCAAATATCTGGTCTCGTATTCGTCAGGTACATCAAATATCCAATCATCTGACGATACTTCGTGGCATCAACCGACTCTGATGAAGCATCACTCAATAGCTTCAGGTTCGATGCCTTAGGTGTGGCCATGGTCTTGCAGTCCATCATCCCGAACCTCTTCAGGATCTCTACTGCATTCTTCCCTTGTCCAAGGAAGATTCCATCCGCACTCTGCCACACCTCCATACCTATATAATAATGCATCATACCCAAGTCCTTCATCTCGAACTCGGCAGCGAGCTTCCTCTTCGTGTCTACAATAAGCCCATTCACCTGTCACAAACAGGTCATCTACATAAAGTAGAAGTATCACTTGGTTCCCTTCCTCAACCTTGTAGTAAAGGTTGGAATCCGCTTTACTCTTGGTAAAGCCCAAACTAGTCAGGAAGCTGTCCATCCTGCCGTACCACGCCCTGGGTGCCTGTTTCAATCCATACAAGGCCTTCTTCAATTTGCACACATGAGTCTTGTTATCACACAACTTGTAGTTGCCCCTAGAGGTATCCCATCCGGGACGGTAGAGGAGTTAGGCAACTAAAGAGGTGACCTAAGAGATGCCACGGTTCCCAATGCAATGCGGGAGTCACGTCAACCGAGGCACTCTTCGCTTTAGGTCAAGGTATAACTAGACCAAGGGGGAGACCCTATACCCCAATCACAGTTGATTGGACCCAAGCAAAGGTTTCAAAGGGTGAATAAATGATGAGTTACGGAAACCAATGCAAGGCTAAGTGGACCTAATGTTTAAGGTATGGTTGAAGGTGGTATCATGGATAGTTAGTGTTTCAAGCTGTGTATGGTTTAGACCACTTGATGGGGTATGATTGTCAAGTATAGTACCATGTGTTTACACAAGTGGGTCTTGTTGCCTTGGGAAGTGTGAAATGGTTCTAGGTGGGCCCACAAGGTGAAGTTAAGTGTGAAGAGGGTACTATAGGCTAGATCTAGGTTAGATCTACAAGTTAGAGTTGGTTCTAGGATTACCCATGTGCTAGATCTAGGGTTTGACACTAATCCCAAGAAGTGCGCCTTGCTTGGAGAAGGACTAGTGCCTTGTTGGATGGGCTAATGGGGTCAAGAAGGATGTCAAAGTGTAGATCGGGACACCTAGAAGCCTAGTCAAGTGGTTTGGATGAGATCCAATGGTTGGATCTTACTAGATCTAGGTTTTTTGAGTGAAGACCAAAAGTGAACCACAATTCCTTAAAACAAGGAATGCAATCCCCAAGGTAGATCGGGACAAAAGGATAGTCTAGACCTAGGTTTCAAGGCATGGGCATTCCAAATCCACGAAAATCTCCAACACCCACTTCCTAGAAGTGGACCAACTCAGAAAATCAAGGGGGTGCGACTTGCTCAAGGAGGGTCAAAAAGTGGGTTTGGTGGACCCAATCAAGTCCAATGGCCACCAAAATGTAGATCCGGGATGTTAGTACCCCGATCTATGTTCCTTCAAAGTTTCAAGTAAATCCAATGGGTAGATCTTAGTAGATCTAAGTTTCAAGGTACCAAGAAGATCAAAAGGGGGGGTTCAACCCCTCAAAACATGGAGAGATGTCCACAAGGTAGTTTTCACCAAAGTAAGGATATGGGTATAGGTTATCAAGTGTCTAGATGTCAATTCAAGTGGGATCTCACCTACCCATGTGCTAGATCCTACCCAACAAGCCTCTCTCAAGAAAATCGATTTAGGTTCAAGAAGGCTTTTTGCATTGAAAGGTATGTCAATTCTTAGCCAATCACCACCAAACTATAGATCCAACTAGGGGTGGATCCTATAGAGGTGGGTTCTTAATATCTTTTCAAATGCAAGGGTGGATCTAAGTAGATCTAAAAAAAATACCAAAATTGGGGTTTTGATTTAATTAGGGTTTTATGACCAATGGAGATAGAATGGATGAAAGAGGCACATACCTTGTAGATCTTACCTCAATTTGCTTATGGCCACCTTGCAAGTTGATAGCATTCTCCTATGTTTATATTCAAGAGTGAGATCCAAGTGCTCCAACCAAATCTCCCTTCTCCAAGATAGCCAAATCGTCCTCCTCCTACAAGACAAGATCAAAGAAACAAGTCAAGCAAGATGATTATGAAAATGGTAGAAAGATGTAATAGAAAGCATCAACTATGTCACAAAGATACAATAATGATACTCCCTGTCACAAGATCAACCCAAGAGAGAATATGTGGATCCCTCCAACAATAACCCTCCAAAAGTCGCCCTCCTCTCTCCAATTCGACTTTCCTGTCAAAAGGTTAGCAAAAACACATAGATCCACAATGATACATAGAAGAGATACTTTATATTCAATATGCAAGAGAATCCACAAGCCAAGAGAGATGTGCTCCACAAAAAAATCTTCTATTCCAATATTCCAGAGCTCCAAAGGTGAGCTTTACAATGGGGGGTCTCCTCCTTATATAGGATAATAAAGACCAAAACCCTATACCACTTCATAATACTACATCAAATGAGTGGTTGAGATTATAAGATCTCATCATACAATCAATGGCTAGGATGAATCCATAACATAATATCACATGGATCACTCAACATAACCATAGCGCCCTCACAAATGGTACAATGAGGGTGACGTCATCCCACTAGAGGGGTAAAAAGTACAACAATCCACCTCATGATGACTAGGACATGATAAAATAAGCACATGGTGGGGCTAGGAGGTATAAATCCTTGCTAGCTCACCCCAAGGCACAATGAAATAATAAAATATGTCCAATGTAATAATAATGACCAAAACTGTCCTCAGAATCCATGACAGTCAAGCAGTAAATGTCCTCCTGTGATCAATCTGGAGATACCCACATGGTGAAAACTGACTGGAAGATAGTGAGATCACCCTGGAAGACCTCTGTGAAAACCAAATGCCAAAACCTTGCCTCAATTGCCCAAATCGATTTCCTCAGTGACCACTTTATCCCATTTTTTTAACTGCCTCGGGAACTGTGAAAGTGCCAAAACTGCCTCCTAGGGTGCTAGCGCTGTCAAACTGAGCCCACCAAGCTCTCCGGGAGGGGGGATAAATGGTAATAACAAGTGGCTGGACCACCCCCTCCATCATCAGCGCCCTAGGTGAACCGGCCTCTCGGGGCCCCTGCTGCTCAGGCTGGGAAATCAGCCCCAAATCTGGTCAACAAGTGTAAAACTGCATCAATCACTGTCAGAAGTGCCCGGATCTGAAAGATAAGTGTCTCAATGGATCCAGAAGACCCAAATCCACTAGGAATGAGTACTCATACACCCTGGGTTGCCCTAATGGGCCAGCTGTAGGGTCCACCATATATGGACAATGTATAATCTGCTGATCTGTAATGATAATGACCTGCTGAACTGGATCAAACATCATCTGTATCATATGTCCATCATATGATATCATCATCAAACATGTGGGACCATAAATCATCATCAATAATCATCCATACATGGTCCACATCATCACGGATCCCAAGAATATATATAATCAAGGATAAATCACATCAGTAGACTAAGACAATGCTTTTTTAATCATTCCATAGCTAAGCTCAAAGTACAAATTCCATTCAGTGGCATTAATTATATTAACATATTCCGTGGTTATATAAAATTACTTGCACCATAGTTCAAATGACAAACTCACCCATTGGACATGGTCAAACTGCTAGTGAAGGATGAAGGCTAGGAGCAAGGTTGGGCCAAGGGTTTGACTTGTCTAACTTAACTCAAAAATACTTTGGACTGGGAAAAAGGGGGGAAGCTACAAACTCTGTGTTGGACAAAAGAACACGGGGGATGGCTGTGCCTCACAAATGGATAAGTTGTTTAGAGAGTGCTTATTCAACTTAGGCATCATGTCTACATCAAGTTGATCCAAGTTCATTAGGATCATTCAATTTATTTCCATGGCCTTTTTGGCCTACATAACCCTTCGGATTTCAGATGTGCTGAGAAGCACAACTAGTTGCAGCTTGCATCCAGGGCATGTTTTTCATATTTTCACAAGGTCAGCAATTGTTTAGATATAGCTTTTAAGAACTATTGCTTTTTGGACCTTTCTTATACTCTTCGAGGAGTATTTTTAGCTTTTCATTGCTCTTGCCCTTTCTTGTTTCCATGGGCGAATTTATTTAGTTTCCACAGGTAGAACATGAGCTTTCAGTTTTAGCCAACAACATCTCAAGTGACTAGGGGGAGTTCGAGCCAAGGCCTACAATCCAACTCACCAAAGGCAAGTTCTGTCACCAACTCAGAGCCGAGACACTGAATAAACAGGGATGCGGTCCAAACACAGAGGTAGAAAAATGGGGAAGTCCTCAGCATCAGAAAGTCAAATAAGACAAGTCAGGGTTTAAAGTCAAACAGGAAGGTCATGTATGGATGGAGACAAGTGGATATGGAGCCTACACTAGCAGACAAAAGGTGTCGGGAAAGACCATGTCTATGTAAGGTGAAATACCAGTAAGTTTTGTTAGATGACCTAAGAGTGCAAGCAATTGTCCATTTTAAGGTTTACAGTTCATTTTAAATATTTTGCCACATCAGGAATAATATACCAAGCACATGCTATAATCATGACTAAATCAACAAGCTAATAATCCACAGTCAGTGAGAACAATATCCATAGATCATACAACATCATCATAATAGCAATCATCATGCATCATCTGAAACACTGCTGAAGTACATCTCTAGGCACTGAACTGAAACTGTAATGGGATAAGTGGTCACATCAGTCATCAAATCTGAACTCTCAAGGCTCAGCCTTGACACAAGGTCATAAAATCTGAATAATGTACTGCTCTGATCATGAGTGATCCAAAATATATAGCCATGCTCTGGAATAAAGGAAGCTCTGGAATGTGCAGATATCTGCTGTACAAGAATAGTAGCCCTGCTACTATGGTGTGATAACATCTGGCTCCAGCTGGGACAAGTGCTCTAAGGGAGAGAGCGCTTGAGAACCTCAGAATCTCTGGTCTCGAACTGCTCTGTATCAATCTTCAATCCAGTACTGCACCATCCTTGCTTTCAGCTTTTATCTTGCACCTGTTCCTGCTCTCACAAACACTAGAATACCATCATGGAGCATGTATGGGACAAAAATAAAATAAAACTGAACTGAAATCTAATCTAAAGCATGAACTGAAATGCGCCAAAAAAAAAAAAAAAAAAAAAAAAAAAATGTAAACTAACATGGCATATATTATTCATTTATCATTTTCATTTACTGTGCAGGATGAAAAGAATACTTCTTCAATCAGGCAATCTCAACTTGCACAGGCAGCCACAAATAGAAATGCCAACTACAATTTCTTAAATGCATGCAGGAGAAGAGACAAGCTTAGGAAGGAAGCAAGGCTCAACTCAATAAAGGATGGAAACAAGCAGACACTCCAGGCAGGAAAAAGAAAAAGGGACAATACTCGGCACACAGAAAAAGAAAAATCACACAAATCCTACTGCTCAAGTGAGCTTATTCAATACCTACCTACCCTACTTTAACCAGTGAGCACAAATGTTAGGTAAAATCATAAATCCAGTGCAACCATTCATCAAATAAATTAATGATTCTTCTCTGATTTTTGTTGATGAAACAAGTCAAGATTGGATTAAAAATTATTGAAATTGAGAGCACAATCTTCTTGACTTGTTCAGAAATTGAAGAAGGATTTGAGTGGTGCAACATGAAATAATGCAGAGGAGACGACTGACTAGTGAAGCCATCCTCCATCCAAAAACTGATAGGATCATAAAATTTATGCAAGTTATTGTTTAAAATGGATGGAGGAAAAATACAAGGCATATGATTTAATAAACTACTTTCCTCATTCACTTCACTTGCATATTTAATTCGTTTCCCCTTGGGACTGATGATCAAATAAAAACCAAGTGGGGACAAATCAAGGCTTAAAAGACGAAAAATCAAAACTAGGCCCACTTGATGCTCAAAAATGGAGAAAAGATGAAATTGATCTTTAAACACCTTTTCTAGCCACCAAGAATGATTGATAATTTGACAACAAGCATTATTGTTCCAAGGTGACTGAAAAGGGAAATGAAGTGCTTTTTCTCCAAACGTGTAATCATACATATACTTCCTATTGAAAAATTCCAAGGCAAAAAAATGACTAGAGCACCAACCCAAAGATGATTGAAAGAGTTGGGAAAGGAGGGTGGATTGCAAATATGAAAATTCTCCCAAATGGATAAACAAGTTTGACCTTGGACTTTGACAAAAGAAAGCAGTCTTTACTCTAAAAATGATTTTAACCTTTTGATCAAGTTTAATATTTACAATCTGAGTACACGATTGACCACCACTATCTAACTCTAAGTTACCTTGATTAAAGATAAAAAAAGGAGAATTTAAAGATTCATTATAAGAAGTGGAACAAAGATTAGAGCATCGAGTGTGATTCACTAATTCATCCTCCTCTGTTGATTCATCATTAAATTCACAAGAGGACACTTGATCATTTTCGTTTAATTGATCAGGGATAAAGTCAACAAGTTCATTTAAAGCATCCTGATTGTTTGCATAATGATCATGTGAAAGCACTACTAAAGGGTCTTGGTCAATGTTTCCACTTTCTTCTTCTTCAATAAGGTGATAAGGAATTGAATGATTGTTAATGATAGAATGATTAAGGAAATCTTTTTCTGAAGGGTCCTCATCAAACACAAAATCAGAAATTTCTTCAAGATCAAAAGTTGGGCTACTCAAGGACTGATTTGAAGTGTCATTATTATCATGGTCCTTATCAAAATGATCCTCAACAACACAGTTATTGCTTGATGTCTCTGTTAAGGATTCTTCAACATTACTACCCCATTTATTCTTTAATAACCCAACAAACATATCATAACCAGTGATGGATCCTGGGGCTAAATTATCAAACCATAATCCGGCATTTCCACCTAATGTCTCACCCAGGGCCCGCATATAAACATCTTCATCATCAGCACCCCTAACTTCCATATAATCCCAAAATCTTTGTAAATGATTTTCAATTGACTCAAAATAATTTCCATAGAAACGAGGCAACCATTCAGAGTAATTATTTGGCATAAGATGAGGTGCCCCATGAATTTCAGAAAAGTCAAAAGGAGATGGCTTAGCTGGATTTCTAATGACTTTGGCCATTCTACTAGGGATTAATTGTGGATGTCTAACTGGAATACTAGAGTCATTTGACGGAATGCTTTGGTTGTAAGGCCTTGGTTGAGATTGAATTTTGTTTGGATTAATTGGGTTAATATTTTTACTTGAAGAATGAAAAGGACGATGAGAGTCATAAGAATTATGTACATAATCACTCTCATATTGGTATGTTGACTGACTTTCATTACTTTCTTCCAACTGCCCTCTATAGCGAGATAGATTCTCATATATTTCATTCATACACCTTGTCATTTGGAAGAAAATGTCTGAATTCATTTATGATTTACAACTTACAAAATTGAAAGATGGGAGTGGGGTCAATCCTCAGCGGAGTCACGAATTGGAGTCGCCAGGTAGATTTTTAAACTCTTCTACCAAGATGTATGTCGTTTAAAGTGCAGGGAGAGAGTGAGACAAAACATATGTTGAACCAAGGTAGGCCCCTACCTCCCCGGCAACGGCGCCAAAAATGTTAATGTTGGCAAAGAGAACGGGAGTAGAGGTTTTTTTTGAAAAATATATGTCGAACCAGGGTAGGCCTCTACCTTCCCCGGCAACGGCGCCAAAAATGTTAATGTTGGCAAAGAGAACGGGAGTAGAGGTTTTTTTTGAAAAATATATGTCGAACCAGGGTAGGCCTCTACCTTCCCCGGCAACGGCGCCAAAAATGTTATCACACAACTTGTAGTTGCCCCTAGAGGTATCCCATCCGGGACGGTAGAGGAGTTAGGCAACTAAAGAGGTGACCTAAGAGATGCCACGGTTCCCAATGCAATGCGGGAGTCACGTCAACCGAGGCACTCTTCGCTTTAGGTCAAGGTATAACTAGACCAAGGGGGAGACCCTATACCCCAATCACAGTTGATTGGACCCAAGCAAAGGTTTCAAAGGGTGAATAAATGATGAGTTACGGAAACCAATGCAAGGCTAAGTGGACCTAATGTTTAAGGTATGGTTGAAGGTGGTATCATGGATAGTTAGTGTTTCAAGCTGTGTATGGTTTAGACCACTTGATGGGGTATGATTGTCAAGTATAGTACCATGTGTTTACACAAGTGGGTCTTGTTGCCTTGGGAAGTGTGAAATGGTTCTAGGTGGGCCCACAAGGTGAAGTTAAGTGTGAAGAGGGTACTATAGGCTAGATCTAGGTTAGATCTACAAGTTAGAGTTGGTTCTAGGATTACCCATGTGCTAGATCTAGGGTTTGACACTAATCCCAAGAAGTGCGCCTTGCTTGGAGAAGGACTAGTGCCTTGTTGGATGGGCTAATGGGGTCAAGAAGGATGTCAAAGTGTAGATCGGGACACCTAGAAGCCTAGTCAAGTGGTTTGGATGAGATCCAATGGTTGGATCTTACTAGATCTAGGTTTTTTGAGTGAAGACCAAAAGTGAACCACAATTCCTTAAAACAAGGAATGCAATCCCCAAGGTAGATCGGGACAAAAGGATAGTCTAGACCTAGGTTTCAAGGCATGGGCATTCCAAATCCACGAAAATCTCCAACACCCACTTCCTAGAAGTGGACCAACTCAGAAAATCAAGGGGGTGCGACTTGCTCAAGGAGGGTCAAAAAGTGGGTTTGGTGGACCCAATCAAGTCCAATGGCCACCAAAATGTAGATCCGGGATGTTAGTACCCCGATCTATGTTCCTTCAAAGTTTCAAGTAAATCCAATGGGTAGATCTTAGTAGATCTAAGTTTCAAGGTACCAAGAAGATCAAAAGGGGGGGTTCAACCCCTCAAAACATGGAGAGATGTCCACAAGGTAGTTTTCACCAAAGTAAGGATATGGGTATAGGTTATCAAGTGTCTAGATGTCAATTCAAGTGGGATCTCACCTACCCATGTGCTAGATCCTACCCAACAAGCCTCTCTCAAGAAAATCGATTTAGGTTCAAGAAGGCTTTTTGCATTGAAAGGTATGTCAATTCTTAGCCAATCACCACCAAACTATAGATCCAACTAGGGGTGGATCCTATAGAGGTGGGTTCTTAATATCTTTTCAAATGCAAGGGTGGATCTAAGTAGATCTAAAAAAAATACCAAAATTGGGGTTTTGATTTAATTAGGGTTTTATGACCAATGGAGATAGAATGGATGAAAGAGGCACATACCTTGTAGATCTTACCTCAATTTGCTTATGGCCACCTTGCAAGTTGATAGCATTCTCCTATGTTTATATTCAAGAGTGAGATCCAAGTGCTCCAACCAAATCTCCCTTCTCCAAGATAGCCAAATCGTCCTCCTCCTACAAGACAAGATCAAAGAAACAAGTCAAGCAAGATGATTATGAAAATGGTAGAAAGATGTAATAGAAAGCATCAACTATGTCACAAAGATACAATAATGATACTCCCTGTCACAAGATCAACCCAAGAGAGAATATGTGGATCCCTCCAACAATAACCCTCCAAAAGTCGCCCTCCTCTCTCCAATTCGACTTTCCTGTCAAAAGGTTAGCAAAAACACATAGATCCACAATGATACATAGAAGAGATACTTTATATTCAATATGCAAGAGAATCCACAAGCCAAGAGAGATGTGCTCCACAAAAAAATCTTCTATTCCAATATTCCAGAGCTCCAAAGGTGAGCTTTACAATGGGGGGTCTCCTCCTTATATAGGATAATAAAGACCAAAACCCTATACCACTTCATAATACTACATCAAATGAGTGGTTGAGATTATAAGATCTCATCATACAATCAATGGCTAGGATGAATCCATAACATAATATCACATGGATCACTCAACATAACCATAGCGCCCTCACAAATGGTACAATGAGGGTGACGTCATCCCACTAGAGGGGTAAAAAGTACAACAATCCACCTCATGATGACTAGGACATGATAAAATAAGCACATGGTGGGGCTAGGAGGTATAAATCCTTGCTAGCTCACCCCAAGGCACAATGAAATAATAAAATATGTCCAATGTAATAATAATGACCAAAACTGTCCTCAGAATCCATGACAGTCAAGCAGTAAATGTCCTCCTGTGATCAATCTGGAGATACCCACATGGTGAAAACTGACTGGAAGATAGTGAGATCACCCTGGAAGACCTCTGTGAAAACCAAATGCCAAAACCTTGCCTCGATTGCCCAAATCGATTTCCTCAGTGACCACTTTATCCCATTTTTTTAACTGCCTCGGGAACTGTGAAAGTGCCAAAACTGCCTCCTAGGGTGCTAGCGCTGTCAAACTGAGCCCACCAGGCTCTCCGGGAGGGGGGATAAATGGTAATAACAAGTGGCTGGACCACCCCCTCCATCATCATCGCCCTAGGTGAACCGGCCTCTCGGGGCCCCTGCTGCTCAGGCTGGGAAATCAGCCCCAAATCTGGTCAACAAGTGTAAAACTGCATCAATCACTGTCAGAAGTGCCCGGATCTGAAAGATAAGTGTCTCAATGGATCCAGAAGACCCAAATCCACTAGGAATGAGTACTCATACACCCTGGGTTGCCCTAATGGGCCAGCTGTAGGGTCCACCATATATGGACAATGTATAATCTGCTGATCTGTAATGATAATGACCTGCTGAACTGGATCAAACATCATCTGTATCATATGTCCATCATATGATATCATCATCAAACATGTGGGACCATAAATCATCATCAATTAATCATCCATACATGGTCCACATCATCACGGATCCCAAGAATATATATAATCAAGGATAAATCACATCAGTAGACTAAGACAATGCTTTTTTAATCATTCCATAGCTAAGCTCAAAGTACAAATTCCATTCAGTGGCATTAATTATATTAACATATTCCGTGGTTATATAAAATTACTTGCACCATAGTTCAAATGACAAACTCACCCATTGGACATGGTCAAACTGCTAGTGAAGGATGAAGGCTAGGAGCAAGGTTGGGCCAAGGGTTTGACTTGTCTAACTTAACTCAAAAATACTTTGGACTGGGAAAAAGGGGGGAAGCTACAAACTCTGTGTTGGACAAAAGAACACGGGGGATGGCTGTGCCTCACAAATGGATAAGTTGTTTAGAGAGTGCTTATTCAACTTAGGCATCATGTCTACATCAAGTTGATCCAAGTTCATTAGGATCATTCAATTTATTTCCATGGCCTTTTTGGCCTACATAACCCTTCGGATTTCAGATGTGCTGAGAAGCACAACTAGTTGCAGCTTGCATCCAGGGCATGTTTTTCATATTTTCACAAGGTCAGCAATTGTTTAGATATAGCTTTTAAGAACTATTGCTTTTTGGACCTTTCTTATACTCTTCGAGGAGTATTTTTAGCTTTTCATTGCTCTTGCCCTTTCTTGTTTCCATGGGCGAATTTATTTAGTTTCCACAGGTAGAACATGAGCTTTCAGTTTTAGCCAACAACATCTCAAGTGACTAGGGGGAGTTCGAGCCAAGGCCTACAATCCAACTCACCAAAGGCAAGTTCTGTCACCAACTCAGAGCCGAGACACTGAATAAACAGGGATGCGGTCCAAACACAGAGGTAGAAAAATGGGGAAGTCCTCAGCATCAGAAAGTCAAATAAGACAAGTCAGGGTTTAAAGTCAAACAGGAAGGTCATGTATGGATGGAGACAAGTGGATATGGAGCCTACACTAGCAGACAAAAGGTGTCGGGAAAGACCATGTCTATGTAAGGTGAAATACCAGTAAGTTTTGTTAGATGACCTAAGAGTGCAAGCAATTGTCCATTTTAAGGTTTACAGTTCATTTTAAATATTTTGCCACATCAGGAATAATATACCAAGCACATGCTATAATCATGACTAAATCAACAAGCTAATAATCCACAGTCAGTGAGAACAATATCCATAGATCATACAACATCATCATAATAGCAATCATCATGCATCATCTGAAACACTGCTGAAGTACATCTCTAGGCACTGAACTGAAACTGTAATGGGATAAGTGGTCACATCAGTCATCAAATCTGAACTCTCAAGGCTCAGCCTTGACACAAGGTCATAAAATCTGAATAATGTACTGCTCTGATCATGAGTGATCCAAAATATATAGCCATGCTCTGGAATAAAGGAAGCTCTGGAATGTGCAGATATCTGCTGTACAAGAATAGTAGCCCTGCTACTATGGTGTGATAACATCTGGCTCCAGCTGGGACAAGTGCTCTAAGGGAGAGAGCGCTTGAGAACCTCAGAATCTCTGGTCTCGAACTGCTCTGTATCAATCTTCAATCCAGTACTGCACCATCCTTGCTTTCAGCTTTTATCTTGCACCTGTTCCTGCTCTCACAAACACTAGAATACCATCATGGAGCATGTATGGGACAAAAATAAAATAAAACTGAACTGAAATCTAATCTAAAGCATGAACTGAAATGCGCCAAAAAAAAAAAAAAAAAAAAAAAAAAAAATGTAAACTAACATGGCATATATTATTCATTTATCATTTTCATTTACTGTGCAGGATGAAAAGAATACTTCTTCAATCAGGCAATCTCAACTTGCACAGGCAGCCACAAATAGAAATGCCAACTACAATTTCTTAAATGCATGCAGGAGAAGAGACAAGCTTAGGAAGGAAGCAAGGCTCAACTCAATAAAGGATGGAAACAAGCAGACACTCCAGGCAGGAAAAAGAAAAAGGGACAATACTCGGCACACAGAAAAAGAAAAATCACACAAATCCTACTGCTCAAGTGAGCTTATTCAATACCTACCTACCCTACTTTAACCAGTGAGCACAAATGTTAGGTAAAATCATAAATCCAGTGCAACCATTCATCAAATAAATTAATGATTCTTCTCTGATTTTTGTTGATGAAACAAGTCAAGATTGGATTAAAAATTATTGAAATTGAGAGCACAATCTTCTTGACTTGTTCAGAAATTGAAGAAGGATTTGAGTGGTGCAACATGAAATAATGCAGAGGAGACGACTGACTAGTGAAGCCATCCTCCATCCAAAAACTGATAGGATCATAAAATTTATGCAAGTTATTGTTTAAAATGGATGGAGGAAAAATACAAGGCATATGATTTAATAAACTACTTTCCTCATTCACTTCACTTGCATATTTAATTCGTTTCCCCTTGGGACTGATGATCAAATAAAAACCAAGTGGGGACAAATCAAGGCTTAAAAGACGAAAAATCAAAACTAGGCCCACTTGATGCTCAAAAATGGAGAAAAGATGAAATTGATCTTTAAACACCTTTTCTAGCCACCAAGAATGATTGATAATTTGACAACAAGCATTATTGTTCCAAGGTGACTGAAAAGGGAAATGAAGTGCTTTTTCTCCAAACGTGTAATCATACATATACTTCCTATTGAAAAATTCCAAGGCAAAAAAATGACTAGAGCACCAACCCAAAGATGATTGAAAGAGTTGGGAAAGGAGGGTGGATTGCAAATATGAAAATTCTCCCAAATGGATAAACAAGTTTGACCTTGGACTTTGACAAAAGAAAGCAGTCTTTACTCTAAAAATGATTTTAACCTTTTGATCAAGTTTAATATTTACAATCTGAGTACACGATTGACCACCACTATCTAACTCTAAGTTACCTTGATTAAAGATAAAAAAAGGAGAATTTAAAGATTCATTATAAGAAGTGGAACAAAGATTAGAGCATCGAGTGTGATTCACTAATTCATCCTCCTCTGTTGATTCATCATTAAATTCACAAGAGGACACTTGATCATTTTCGTTTAATTGATCAGGGATAAAGTCAACAAGTTCATTTAAAGCATCCTGATTGTTTGCATAATGATCATGTGAAAGCACTACTAAAGGGTCTTGGTCAATGTTTCCACTTTCTTCTTCTTCAATAAGGTGATAAGGAATTGAATGATTGTTAATGATAGAATGATTAAGGAAATCTTTTTCTGAAGGGTCCTCATCAAACACAAAATCAGAAATTTCTTCAAGATCAAAAGTTGGGCTACTCAAGGACTGATTTGAAGTGTCATTATTATCATGGTCCTTATCAAAATGATCCTCAACAACACAGTTATTGCTTGATGTCTCTGTTAAGGATTCTTCAACATTACTACCCCATTTATTCTTTAATAACCCAACAAACATATCATAACCAGTGATGGATCCTGGGGCTAAATTATCAAACCATAATCCGGCATTTCCACCTAATGTCTCACCCAGGGCCCGCATATAAACATCTTCATCATCAGCACCCCTAACTTCCATATAATCCCAAAATCTTTGTAAATGATTTTCAATTGACTCAAAATAATTTCCATAGAAACGAGGCAACCATTCAGAGTAATTATTTGGCATAAGATGAGGTGCCCCATGAATTTCAGAAAAGTCAAAAGGAGATGGCTTAGCTGGATTTCTAATGACTTTGGCCATTCTACTAGGGATTAATTGTGGATGTCTAACTGGAATACTAGAGTCATTTGACGGAATGCTTTGGTTGTAAGGCCTTGGTTGAGATTGAATTTTGTTTGGATTAATTGGGTTAATATTTTTACTTGAAGAATGAAAAGGACGATGAGAGTCATAAGAATTATGTACATAATCACTCTCATATTGGTATGTTGACTGACTTTCATTACTTTCTTCCAACTGCCCTCTATAGCGAGATAGATTCTCATATATTTCATTCATACACCTTGTCATTTGGAAGAAAATGTCTGAATTCATTTATGATTTACAACTTACAAAATTGAAAGATGGGAGTGGGGTCAATCCTCAGCGGAGTCACGAATTGGAGTCGCCAGGTAGATTTTTAAACTCTTCTACCAAGATGTATGTCGTTTAAAGTGCAGGGAGAGAGTGAGACAAAACATATGTTGAACCAAGGTAGGCCCCTACCTCCCCGGCAACGGCGCCAAAAATGTTAATGTTGGCAAAGAGAACGGGAGTAGAGGTTTTTTTTGAAAAATATATGTCGAACCAGGGTAGGCCTCTACCTTCCCCGGCAACGGCGCCAAAAATGTTAATGTTGGCAAAGAGAACGGGAGTAGAGGTTTTTTTTGAAAAATATATGTCGAACCAGGGTAGGCCTCTACCTTCCCCGGCAACGGCGCCAAAAATGTTATCACACAACTTGTAGTTGCCCCTAGAGGTATCCCATCCGGGACGGTAGAGGAGTTAGGCAACTAAAGAGGTGACCTAAGAGATGCCACGGTTCCCAATGCAATGCGGGAGTCACGTCAACCGAGGCACTCTTCGCTTTAGGTCAAGGTATAACTAGACCAAGGGGGAGACCCTATACCCCAATCACAGTTGATTGGACCCAAGCAAAGGTTTCAAAGGGTGAATAAATGATGAGTTACGGAAACCAATGCAAGGCTAAGTGGACCTAATGTTTAAGGTATGGTTGAAGGTGGTATCATGGATAGTTAGTGTTTCAAGCTGTGTATGGTTTAGACCACTTGATGGGGTATGATTGTCAAGTATAGTACCATGTGTTTACACAAGTGGGTCTTGTTGCCTTGGGAAGTGTGAAATGGTTCTAGGTGGGCCCACAAGGTGAAGTTAAGTGTGAAGAGGGTACTATAGGCTAGATCTAGGTTAGATCTACAAGTTAGAGTTGGTTCTAGGATTACCCATGTGCTAGATCTAGGGTTTGACACTAATCCCAAGAAGTGCGCCTTGCTTGGAGAAGGACTAGTGCCTTGTTGGATGGGCTAATGGGGTCAAGAAGGATGTCAAAGTGTAGATCGGGACACCTAGAAGCCTAGTCAAGTGGTTTGGATGAGATCCAATGGTTGGATCTTACTAGATCTAGGTTTTTTGAGTGAAGACCAAAAGTGAACCACAATTCCTTAAAACAAGGAATGCAATCCCCAAGGTAGATCGGGACAAAAGGATAGTCTAGACCTAGGTTTCAAGGCATGGGCATTCCAAATCCACGAAAATCTCCAACACCCACTTCCTAGAAGTGGACCAACTCAGAAAATCAAGGGGGTGCGACTTGCTCAAGGAGGGTCAAAAAGTGGGTTTGGTGGACCCAATCAAGTCCAATGGCCACCAAAATGTAGATCCGGGATGTTAGTACCCCGATCTATGTTCCTTCAAAGTTTCAAGTAAATCCAATGGGTAGATCTTAGTAGATCTAAGTTTCAAGGTACCAAGAAGATCAAAAGGGGGGGTTCAACCCCTCAAAACATGGAGAGATGTCCACAAGGTAGTTTTCACCAAAGTAAGGATATGGGTATAGGTTATCAAGTGTCTAGATGTCAATTCAAGTGGGATCTCACCTACCCATGTGCTAGATCCTACCCAACAAGCCTCTCTCAAGAAAATCGATTTAGGTTCAAGAAGGCTTTTTGCATTGAAAGGTATGTCAATTCTTAGCCAATCACCACCAAACTATAGATCCAACTAGGGGTGGATCCTATAGAGGTGGGTTCTTAATATCTTTTCAAATGCAAGGGTGGATCTAAGTAGATCTAAAAAAAATACCAAAATTGGGGTTTTGATTTAATTAGGGTTTTATGACCAATGGAGATAGAATGGATGAAAGAGGCACATACCTTGTAGATCTTACCTCAATTTGCTTATGGCCACCTTGCAAGTTGATAGCATTCTCCTATGTTTATATTCAAGAGTGAGATCCAAGTGCTCCAACCAAATCTCCCTTCTCCAAGATAGCCAAATCGTCCTCCTCCTACAAGACAAGATCAAAGAAACAAGTCAAGCAAGATGATTATGAAAATGGTAGAAAGATGTAATAGAAAGCATCAACTATGTCACAAAGATACAATAATGATACTCCCTGTCACAAGATCAACCCAAGAGAGAATATGTGGATCCCTCCAACAATAACCCTCCAAAAGTCGCCCTCCTCTCTCCAATTCGACTTTCCTGTCAAAAGGTTAGCAAAAACACATAGATCCACAATGATACATAGAAGAGATACTTTATATTCAATATGCAAGAGAATCCACAAGCCAAGAGAGATGTGCTCCACAAAAAAATCTTCTATTCCAATATTCCAGAGCTCCAAAGGTGAGCTTTACAATGGGGGGTCTCCTCCTTATATAGGATAATAAAGACCAAAACCCTATACCACTTCATAATACTACATCAAATGAGTGGTTGAGATTATAAGATCTCATCATACAATCAATGGCTAGGATGAATCCATAACATAATATCACATGGATCACTCAACATAACCATAGCGCCCTCACAAATGGTACAATGAGGGTGACGTCATCCCACTAGAGGGGTAAAAAGTACAACAATCCACCTCATGATGACTAGGACATGATAAAATAAGCACATGGTGGGGCTAGGAGGTATAAATCCTTGCTAGCTCACCCCAAGGCACAATGAAATAATAAAATATGTCCAATGTAATAATAATGACCAAAACTGTCCTCAGAATCCATGACAGTCAAGCAGTAAATGTCCTCCTGTGATCAATCTGGAGATACCCACATGGTGAAAACTGACTGGAAGATAGTGAGATCACCCTGGAAGACCTCTGTGAAAACCAAATGCCAAAACCTTGCCTCGATTGCCCAAATCGATTTCCTCAGTGACCACTTTATCCCATTTTTTTAACTGCCTCGGGAACTGTGAAAGTGCCAAAACTGCCTCCTAGGGTGCTAGCGCTGTCAAACTGAGCCCACCAGGCTCTCCGGGAGGGGGGATAAATGGTAATAACAAGTGGCTGGACCACCCCCTCCATCATCATCGCCCTAGGTGAACCGGCCTCTCGGGGCCCCTGCTGCTCAGGCTGGGAAATCAGCCCCAAATCTGGTCAACAAGTGTAAAACTGCATCAATCACTGTCAGAAGTGCCCGGATCTGAAAGATAAGTGTCTCAATGGATCCAGAAGACCCAAATCCACTAGGAATGAGTACTCATACACCCTGGGTTGCCCTAATGGGCCAGCTGTAGGGTCCACCATATATGGACAATGTATAATCTGCTGATCTGTAATGATAATGACCTGCTGAACTGGATCAAACATCATCTGTATCATATGTCCATCATATGATATCATCATCAAACATGTGGGACCATAAATCATCATCAATAATCATCCATACATGGTCCACATCATCACGGATCCCAAGAATATATATAATCAAGGATAAATCACATCAGTAGACTAAGACAATGCTTTTTTAATCATTCCATAGCTAAGCTCAAAGTACAAATTCCATTCAGTGGCATTAATTATATTAACATATTCCGTGGTTATATAAAATTACTTGCACCATAGTTCAAATGACAAACTCACCCATTGGACATGGTCAAACTGCTAGTGAAGGATGAAGGCTAGGAGCAAGGTTGGGCCAAGGGTTTGACTTGTCTAACTTAACTCAAAAATACTTTGGACTGGGAAAAAGGGGGGAAGCTACAAACTCTGTGTTGGACAAAAGAACACGGGGGATGGCTGTGCCTCACAAATGGATAAGTTGTTTAGAGAGTGCTTATTCAACTTAGGCATCATGTCTACATCAAGTTGATCCAAGTTCATTAGGATCATTCAATTTATTTCCATGGCCTTTTTGGCCTACATAACCCTTCGGATTTCAGATGTGCTGAGAAGCACAACTAGTTGCAGCTTGCATCCAGGGCATGTTTTTCATATTTTCACAAGGTCAGCAATTGTTTAGATATAGCTTTTAAGAACTATTGCTTTTTGGACCTTTCTTATACTCTTCGAGGAGTATTTTTAGCTTTTCATTGCTCTTGCCCTTTCTTGTTTCCATGGGCGAATTTATTTAGTTTCCACAGGTAGAACATGAGCTTTCAGTTTTAGCCAACAACATCTCAAGTGACTAGGGGGAGTTCGAGCCAAGGCCTACAATCCAACTCACCAAAGGCAAGTTCTGTCACCAACTCAGAGCCGAGACACTGAATAAACAGGGATGCGGTCCAAACACAGAGGTAGAAAAATGGGGAAGTCCTCAGCATCAGAAAGTCAAATAAGACAAGTCAGGGTTTAAAGTCAAACAGGAAGGTCATGTATGGATGGAGACAAGTGGATATGGAGCCTACACTAGCAGACAAAAGGTGTCGGGAAAGACCATGTCTATGTAAGGTGAAATACCAGTAAGTTTTGTTAGATGACCTAAGAGTGCAAGCAATTGTCCATTTTAAGGTTTACAGTTCATTTTAAATATTTTGCCACATCAGGAATAATATACCAAGCACATGCTATAATCATGACTAAATCAACAAGCTAATAATCCACAGTCAGTGAGAACAATATCCATAGATCATACAACATCATCATAATAGCAATCATCATGCATCATCTGAAACACTGCTGAAGTACATCTCTAGGCACTGAACTGAAACTGTAATGGGATAAATGGTCACATCAGTCATCAAATCTGAACTCTCAAGGCTCAGCCTTGACACAAGGTCATAAAATCTGAATAATGTACTGCTCTGATCATGAGTGATCCAAAATATATAGCCATGCTCTGGAATAAAGGAAGCTCTGGAATGTGCAGATATCTGCTGTACAAGAATAGTAGCCCTGCTACTATGGTGTGATAACAAGTCTACCTGTCATGTGTCTCAAATCCGAGTGGCTGCTCCACATACACTTCCTCTTCTACTACATCATTCAAGAATGCTGTCTTGACATCCATCTGGTGTACCTTCCATTTTATCACTGCAGCCAATGCAAGTATATGCAAGTGTATTTGGCTACAGGTGCAAATGTCTCCTCGTAGTCTATGCCTTCTTTCTGGGAGAAGCCACGTGCCACAAATCTTGCCTTGTGTTTCTCTATGTTGCCATCTGCAGCATGCTTGATCTTGTAGATCCACTTGGAAGTCACAATGGACTTCCCTTCTATTCTTAGAACTACATCCCAGACATCATTCTTCATGATCAACTGGTACTCGATCATGGCATCCTTCCATTCTTTCTTCTCTGATGCTTCCTCATAGCTGGAAGGTTCTTAGTCAATGATGTCACATAGCAGGGCTACATAACTGGAGTATAGCCTAGGTCTCTTGCTTTCTCTGTGCATTCTCTCTAGAGCGCCATACTTCTCTGCATCTTGAATTGCCTCTCGTACCCATGCTGGCTTCCTCTTGTGAGAGTTCTTCTCATGGGGTGGATCTACAGGTTCTTGTGGTTCTTCCATCTCGCGATCTTCATTATCTTCTGGAATCGCTTCTTCCATTGCTGTATCTCTGATCTTAGGAACTTCAGGTTCTTCAATGTCTTCATTTTGACTTCATAAATCTTCTTGAATGTTATAGTTGAATCATCGTCACTTGTTCTTCGAAACAAGTCTCTCTTGTAGTACACGATCTTTCCTACAAGTCAATTTAGTTGCGTGATTCGAAACATTTCATAATTTTCAAAACAAATTCTTATGTATAAAGACATAGGTCACACAGTCATGCAACTATCTTGGCCAATGATTCAACACAACATTCATCCATATCCCGTATTCATACGGTAACTTCCTAGATGCCTTCCATCTCTAGCTGAACATTGTTAAGAGTGTGCACTACTCCCAACATGTCAGCAAAGAGGTTTCATTCTAGATAAGTAGCAATGGGATGTTGTATAGTACTATAGGCCACTTACCCATTACTTGCATATCAGTAGTATCTTGTTCATTAATGCAACTTTTCTAACATGCATGATATACATCCTAAATCTAGAAGCATAAGCATGTACATGACTGAACAATATTATTTAAGTAGTCAGATATACAAAAAATGACAATTCAAATACTTATCTTTGTTTGGTTGTTGGGTGGACTCCCTCTCAATCTTTGCTTCCTTGCAGAACTACTGGAGTGTGATCCCTCTTGATCTTTTGCTTCCTTAACCAATGCTTCATTATAATACATATTCTTCATCACTTGAATATTCTTCACTTTCTTCTCTGGTTCTCTTTCTTGTAGGTTCATCATCTTTCGCGGTGTGAACATGGTGTTTTTTCTTGTTGTTCTTCTTCTTGTGGGAGCCACTTTTGTTCCTGGGACAATCTCTGGAGTAATGTCCCTTCTCATCACAAGTATAGCATCGAATGTTAGATAGATCTCTCTTGGATCTTCTAAAGTTCTCCCTTTGATTCTGGTGGTGGTGTCTTTCTTTCTTGTGATGAGGATGCTCCCTCTTGTTGTTATTTTTCCTGGTGTGTGTTGTGAGAGCTTGGTCTCATTTCCCATCTTCTCTTCTCTAGCTACAAGTTGAGCTTCTTCTTGTGAGCATTCCTCCCACATCCTACTGAATGTGATTAACTTCTTTCTAGCACAAATCCCTTGAATGAAAGAGTCCCATGATCTAGGGAGACCATTCAAGGTGGTCATCACAATTTCTCCATCTTCTACACTTTCTCCCACAGCTTCAAGTTGCTCCTTGATTTGAGAGACCCTTGTAAAGTAGGACTGCATAGTCTCTGCATTTTGTATCTTCACATTCTTCAACTGGTTCTAGAAAGGCCATCTTCTGATTTATATTCTTTCCTTCAAATAGCTTGGTCAAGGAGTCAAACATCTTTCTAGGTGTCTTCAAGGATGACACATGTGGGATGAGATGATCCTTAATAGAATCAACAATGATCCTCTTCGCCTTAACCAAGTTCTTCTTGTGTAAGGCTTTAGCCTCATCTCCCTCTGGAATTGGAACCTCTTCATTCACATAGGTGTCCAATTCATTCTCTTCTAGGACAAGCCCAATCCTATACTTCCATGCTCGGAAGTTATCAAACCCTTCAGGCTTATCCTCAAGCTTGGTGTGGTGAGACATCTTTAATGAGTACTTCAAATGGAAATAGAAAAGCTTTTAGGTCTTACCACTTTGATTTGCTGAAACTGGTTATGGAGCTAGCTAGGGTTTGTCAGAGAAACGCTAATTTTCCAAAGTTGGAATTTGGAACTTCTGGTTGGACAGATAAATGTGCCTCCTCAAGGCGAGTTGTCCAATATACTCACTTCCCTAAATCTGTGAACAAAAGCCAAAATATTTGATGCCCTAGTTTTCCTTCGGTAGTAGTGACGGGCCGAAAAATGAAAATTCTCGGAATTGAATTTTGTTTTCACAGGAAGATGCGCTTGGATGAGGCGAGTATGTTGGTACATTTGGTTTCTGAATATTCCAAAAATTCACCCTTGAAAATTGACTTGCCAATTTCAGATCTGCAATTTCTAGCTTTTTCTGGTTTTCTGGTCCAAAGTCAAACTAGGGTTTGACTTTTCGGGAGTTTTACCCATCCAAAAAATTCGATCTTGGTCTCTAAATTTCGATTTTGAGGAGGAGCACTTTCCTATGCTTATTGCACTCCAAAATTCCACTTCTGTGAAAAGCCCTAATTTCCCTCAGTAGTGACAGGCCAAAAAATAAAAATGCTCAGAATCACTTTCTGCTTCGACAGAAAGATGCGCTGTAATGTCCCCATTTTGACCCCTTTTGTATTAAACCGTAAATGATGTAAATATTGTAATTTAATCATGGTGAGGAGCTCAAGGCCAAGGCCCCACCATTGATTGAGCGTTTCATGAATCGGCAATTAAAAATAGATGCCCATGGTTCTTGTGCGAGATGGGCACAATGTAAATAAGACACCATGTAAATACGAATTTTAATGGAAAAACCCACAACCGGCTATGCAATGCAACAAAAGAGATGGGGCATGACTCTACAAGGAAAAGGGAGGGAAATTATTCAAACCTTGAGCCAATGGTATTAATCCATGTGTCAATGGGGAAACCCATAAACCACCAACTACCCATTTTGTCTCATGTACCCAATCATTTAATTTTTTTCCAAGAAATTGGTTAAGGCAGTTAATGCCTTGGGAATGAAAGAGTATGGGCAAGCCATTTTCGTGCATGGGCAAGCCATCAACTTGGAAAAACGTGTTTTGTCTCCTTGGGCAAGAAACCACCCACGAAATGGTGCCCAAAGCCATTCTGTACAGGCAGCCTTTGATCATTCACGCAGGGGGAGTTAGCTGGGGTCTTCCATTTACGTTTTTCATCTAAATACTGCATTTTTCCATGCCGGGGAGTCGTTTTTGCAGTATATAACAGTTGGGAGAGGGAGGGCCACGTTTTGAGGACTGTAGGGAGGTCGTTTTTGCCCCTGAATGTCCAAGGACGTTTTTCTAAAAACGGATTTGGCTTCCTGGGTTGTTCACCAACTCCCCATTTCGTTTTTGTGGGTTCCCACGTTTTTCTGGGTTAGTTGAAACCCCATCTCATGCATTCCACTGTGGAAAACGTTTTCCTCATGCCCAGCAAGTGGGGTCCTGCTGTTATGTGCATCCTTGTTCTTGGTTTGAGCCTGTGAGCTGAAGTGTTGGAGTGGTAGTGGATAGAAGTGGCTTGATAAACCTAGTGGGGGAGACAACCTCTCAAAAAGATCAAGAGGGCTTTGGTTACTCTTCTATGCATACCCTGAGAGCACTAGATAGGGAAGGTATGGCTTGAGGGACTGCACAGCAGTGAAAAGAATACTTCCTTGTGCTGGGTGTGTAGGTATTGTGGGTGCCAAGCTAGATAGATCTTGCAAGGTTATCCCTGGCTCTGTGCTGGAGCTCACTAGCTTAGCAACTCTTCCTTTCCATCTCCTAGTAGCCTGATAAACCCAATTGTAGATTGGCTTGGCTCATCTTGGTGTATGCTTGGCTATGTGTGAGCCTGCTGTTCCCTGGTTCCTTGTAGAGATCATGCCCAGCTCAGGGGTGGCAGTGGTGCTGAGAGATTGAGGAGCACACTGGCCTATGGTTGGGTGGAACGTTGCAGTTGCATAGCCAGTTGCTTGGGACTGCCTTATTGAGATAAGTATTCTCTTGTGTAAATTGGCAATTATCATTTGATGAATGTTATGAATGTATGTGGATGTATTAAACGAATTTGCCTCTGCTGTGTTTTTTTTTTAAGTTTAGGCATTTCCATATGATCTTGTCACAGAATCTTGAATGTGTGTTAGAGATCAACAGCATTGATTCGATCACCATCGTTTTTCCATAGTATGCATAGATACAGTTCTTTGCATCAATGATTTTAATTAAAACGTTTTGGGGCTAATTGCCCGGACTGAGCACTGTGATCCTCTCTATCACGCTGGTATGATAGAGGGGACACTACATGCGCCTTCCTAAGGCGAGTTGGCCTAGCCTCTTTTTGTTGATGAACTGTGGAGAGAAACCCAAAAACTAAGAAGCCCTAGCTTTTGCAGCTGCACAGTGTCTTCTTCTTAGGTTAGCTCTGATACCATGTTAGTTTTTCACAATTTAATCAATAGTTATCTAGGATCTTACTGAGAGAATAACAAGCACAGCATAAACACAAGAGACACAAGAGACACAAAGATTTTCCTCGGGGAAACCATAAAGGAGAAAACCCCGCAACTTCCTCAGAGATAGAATGATCAGCAATACAATGTCACAAAAGTAAAACCCAAAAAATAGAAATGGTCTTCAGCAACTTCTCTCTTCTCCACTTGTGCGAACTTGCCCTTCTTCTCACTAATGCGAAGTGAGTGAGTGAGTGAATGATACAAATGAGAGAGGCACCCTCTCTATTTATACTTTAACTTTCACTTGACCTTTACCCAACCAGGTCGGCCCCTAGTTGTACCTGACTGGGCCGACTTCTCTAGGAGAGTCTAATAACCCATTGACAACTTAACTCTGGTGTCTAATGCCCCGACATACAATGGAGGGTTAACCTCAATGACTTTACATGACCCAATTACAATAATGACTACTCCGATCGGAGGAATAAACATCTCCGTCGGAGGTACAATAATAAAATACAATTACAACATAAAATATACAAGTGAATATCTTCTAAAGTTACAATTACATTAACAAACTTTAGTTGAGGCCGACATGTCAAGTGAAAAAGGTAAAGTATAAATAGAGAGCTAGTCTCTCTATTTATTCATTCACTCACACTCACTCAATTCGCATTAGTGAGAAGAAGGACAAGTTCGCACAAGTGGAGAAGAGAGAAGTTGTTGAATACCATTTCTATTTTGAGTTTTACTTTTGTGACATTGTATTGGTGACCATTCTATATCTGAGGAAGTTGCGGGGTTTTCTCCTTTATGGTTTCCCCGAGGAAAATCTTTGTGTCTCTTGTGTTTATGTTGTGCTTGTTATTCTCTCAGTAAGATCCTAGATAACTATTGATTAAATTTTGAAAACCTAACAAGGGAAAGGGTATTACACACTTAAGCATATGTTGGATAAAGAATACACAGGGAATGGCAGTGTCTCACAAATGGGTAAGTTGTTTAGATAAGTGCTTATTTAACCTTGGAAAATGTCTACAAATCACATCATTACATTTCAATTCCTTGGCCAACAGTTCTTTAGATTTAGCATTTGTTTAACCACTGCTTTCTTTAGGCCTATACAACCCTTTTGGGGATTTAACCTGTGCTTAGAAGCACAACTACTAAAGATTTCATCCAGGGTGCTTTTAGTTTCCATAATGTTTCATTTGACAACCCTTTTGGGGATTTCACCTGTGCTTAGAAGCATAACTACTAAAGCTTTCATCCAGGGTGTTTTCAGTTTCCAATTTATTCAATTTCATGACACTTTTGGGAGTCTTGCATGTGTTTAGCAACACAACTACTCAATCTTTCATCCAGGGTGTTTATTCATTTCAGTTTCAATATACTTTCACAAGATATAACAATAATTTCCATATGTAAATGACATTAGTATTGTTTGCTTCAAGTTTTAGCCAACACAACTCACGCAACTATGGGGATCTTCCACAAGCAAGACCAAAAATCGGGGCAACCGACTCGAGTGATCAAGGTATCAAATCCAACTCACCAAAGGGTATGTTCTGTTGCCAACTCCGAGCCGAGACACAAACTAACAAGGATGCTATCCAACAAAGAGGCAAAAGTGGGGAGGTCCTCCATATCACAGGTTGAGGTGTAAGTCAATGCAAAAACCAAAAGTGGGAAGGATAATGGATGGATGGGGAAAATGAAGGTGATGCCTAAGCTAGCAAGCCATAAAAGGTGGGAATGATCATGTCCACACTCCTAAGAGGGTAAAAACAACGAGTATAAAACAAGAGTTTCTACATGTAAGTAATACAACCATTTAGATAATCAATAGGAACCATTTTCATTTTGTATAGATATACTGCCAGATCATGATAACTATATACTAAGTCAAGCTATCAAAATGACCAAAAGAGCAAGATAATAAAACCAATGCACATCATATACCTGCTGGGCCTTATACCTATATCTGCTATCTGGATCACCTGTAACCACTGAAACACTGCTGATGATACTCTGGGCACTGCACTACTCTGTATGGAATAAAAGGTCATCTCGGTCATCAAATTTGAGGTCAAGAGGCTTAGTCGTGGCATAACGTCTTGTTATCACATCCATGTTAGCTGGAGCTACCATGCTGCAGATTGTGTGGTCGGGGACCATACTATACTTTTTTTTCAAATCAGAGATCAGATGCCTTCAGAGGAGGCACACAGTTTTGTTCAGATTGCCCCGAGCAGATATATCAGTGGGGATAGATGGTTTTATTGTATTGTCCAAACATGTATACATCATTGCCTACAGAGGCACCCTTCTTTGCTAAGCTTTGCATAAGCCCATTGAGACAGTTGCTTAGCCATATTTTTGATAGAGTGCTACAGAGTATTGCTGGTTTACCATTTGTTGCCCGGATTCAGTTGAGATCCAGTTCAGAGTCAGCTTCAGCAGCAGGTATATGGTGCAGCAGGTATAACATTTGATGTTCTATTGCTTATGTTGTTGATTAGACTTGTTTATACATGATAGTACACTAACTCTGCATGAGATGTTTGATATGGTGATCTAGTCGTCATTATGATGTATTGTTGGGCCCTTGGTGATGTCAGTCCGCCTCCTTCTGTAGGCTCTTGTCTATGCACACCGGATCACATTCCCACTATTTGTATAGACATGGTCACTTAATCCCCTTTAGGCAGCTGACTTCGGATCCACCTTCATTCTCTCCACCCATCCGACCCATTCATGATTGATCTTTCTCGACTTGGATTCTGATTCGTGACCTGGAGGATCCCCTTCCCCACTGATCTTTGAGTATGCCATGACTCCTTGTCTTTTGTGCCTCGACTCTTTAGTGTGTGAGATGCACTCTCAAACCTGGGATTTGCTCCTGTCGGTTGCCCCCGTTGTTGCAATGCAGTATAGGAGTGTGTAGCCTCACCGGGTGTTCCCCATTGGTCATCGAAGCATTTATGCTCACCCCCATTACTCTGCAGTATGAGCACCTTGATTATATCTATTGAGATATGTATGTAGCCCAAAAGGGCCTTGAAGAAATGAAGAAATGTAAAGCAAGCCAAAAAGGCTATTGTAAATGTAAAATCTAGCCAAAAAGGCTAAGTCAATTGTAAATGTAAAATCCATGCAATGTGTTTGTAAACACACATGGACACAGGTCAGCCGTACATATCAGCTTTGTAGTGGTTATTTCCTCACCTATTCCTGCGGGGCAAGGAGGTGAGAGGGAGCAAGGGACAAGCTCAAGATTGTCCCCTAGAGTCTCAAGTTACGGTTTGCTGGACACCCAGTTTGGCTGCTCTAGAAAAGATCCTCACGGAGTCTTATTAAGGCACGGATGTGAGTTGTGAGTTACTTGTTAGACAACCAGTGGCGGTTTCCCTGCACTATACCCATTTGTGAGGCACCACCTTTCCCTGTGTTTTGTCATGGTATGCTTATCTCAGTGGACCCCGCTTTCCCGAGTTATCCGAAGGGTCACATGATCTTTGTCTTTGTCATCCTTCATCCTTCACCTTGTATTCCACATCACCCAAAGTCAGCTAGGTGGTCAAGTCTATAGGTTGTGCATAGTAGATGAGTCTTTTGGATGTGGTGGCCCACCTCACCAGGGGTCTCGTGTTTTGAGATATTACGTATTTTTTATCATCATATTGACATTTTATTGTTTAGTAATGTACTTGTTACCAACTTATTTGTACCATAGTTGGATTATCTGAAGAGCTGTTATTTGACAAACATGATGAATGTTTGTACTCCAGTGTATCAGATGATCCAACATTTGTGACTAGCCAGTTTTGTTTTTCAGTTGACATGACCATGGCCCCATGGGGTTTGTAATAAAGTGTGCTAGTAGGATTTGAGTGTCTCGGTTCCCCATGACTTGATTAAGCAACTAAGGCATTCCAGGGAGTTTTTTCCCTTGTCAATTATATTTTGCCTATAGTCGAGCTATAATCGATGAGGTTTTCTCCCGCTTCCTCCAAAGCTGGAATGCTCGATTTTGAAAATTTTAGCCATGGGGGGTTATTAGAGTCCAACTGATGTATATAAGCCTACTAGACACTTTTACAATAGTTGTCGGTCATGTCCTAGGTCTCTAGGACCCCCAGAAAAAATTTCGAAAAATTTTTACCGGGTCCGTCGAAGTTTGGTTTTTTAATTATTTTTTAAATTTAATAAATTTCTCTATAGTTTAAATAGAGAAATTAGGCCTCATAATTAATAATTTTTCAAAAAACCCAGTTACAGAGAAATGATTAATTAAAATAATAAAAATGATTATTTTGGAGATAATCCAAATCTCTCCAAAATAATCCAAATGGAATAAAGTAAAAGGCTAATTGACATGGCACTGCACATTAATGAAGATCTCAATCATCTCAATCATCATTCAGTTGAGTATACAGTCAGCACAAGCTCATCCTCACCAAGCAATTTGCCCTCCTTCACCAAAAAGTTGATTTAGTGTGTTGGCACTTGATTATTGGGTTGGTGGTTGCATTTAATAGTTATGGTAGGTGCCATCCTTGATTTGTGTAATCACAAGGCTTTGGCTCCCTTCATAACTCATGTTACACCCACCCACTTCCCTCCAAGCTTGAGATATGTGGCATTCACGCCCTCTTTGGTAGCTCACGTCAACCTTAACTTGGAGCTCGAGTTTCCACATGACATTTGATTATTTGTTGTTAGTTTTGTACCTAGGGAAGTGTTCCCCAAGTGACTTTTGCCTAAAGTCACTTAGAAAGGGGAAAAAGGTGATCCTCAACATTAAATGTCACTTAATGAGACTTTATAAAATGAAAGTCACTTTTTTGATAAATTTAAGTGGGTGAGTGAATTTTATTTATGAGATTTAAATAAAAGGTATTTTCACTCTCATTCAATCTCAACCATCAGATTAGATTTAATCTTGACCGTTGGATTATAACTCACCTAGGGTTTGATAAAAAAGGCTTGAGGGAGGCAAAGAGACTCACTTTTTTGATTGAAGTGAAGAGAGAGCAAGAGAGAAGCAACTGAAGAGGGCACGAGTTTTGAGGCAGCCATTTGAGGAAGTCATTGGCACGAATATCGAGGCACCAGATTTTTAGCTTGAGAGAAGGGCACGCATTTCGAGGTAGCTTGGGGTGCATTTAATGCTGCACAAAAATCGAGACAGCAAGTATTAATCTCAGCACAGTTTTCTAGGTGACCGTACAACAACAGAAGGGCATGGTTTTCGAGGCATTGTACTTGCTGTACAGTGGCACAGAATTCGAGGACCGTACAACAGAGTTATTGTTGTACCGTACAGCACAGGTTCAAGTCATTTTCAGGCACAGTTTTCGAGGAGAGATCTGGCACAGATTTTGAGGGAAGGTACAGCAATATCTATTGCTGCAAATCTGTACAGCAGACTGGGCACGGATTTCGAAGCATGCTGGGCACACAAATCGAGGACTATACAGTTCAGAGTTAATGACTGTGTTGGCACTGAAATTTAGGCAGTGATTGCACGTATTTCAAGGCTGGAATTTCTTGGTTGAGATAAGTAGTATTTGTCTGAAATTTCTGTACTGAATATTTTGCTGAAGAAATAATAAATCTCTCTCTCTTTCTAACTGGTTTTCCCCGTGGGGGTATTTCCAGGGCTTGATTTTGGCCAAAAATTTCTGAGTCTATCATTTTCATGTGTGAATGTTGAAATGTGTTTTTCAGCTTGTTAGAAGCATTTTACTGTGTGTTTAATTGTTACAGTAATTTTTATAAGTAACCTATAGCCAATGCATAACCGACTGTAAGTGAAAACCACAAAATGTTGACATAAACCAGCAAACAGTAAAGTGCAGAAAATTCTACATGGTATTAGAGCAAGGGGGCAGAAAACAGTGATAGTTTACAGACACACATAAATTTTCAGATCTCAGAAACTTCAGTTTTTTTTATCTTCTGTTAGTGGGCAGCGTTCTGTTGGGTTGGTGTTCAGATGGCTACAGGTCTGAGGATTGAGGATAGGCTGAATGGAACAGAAAATTTTGTGCCTTGGAAGGCCAGAATCTTGTTGATTTTGGAGGAGAATGAGCTATGGGTGGAGGTGGTGAGGAACACTGCTGCCAACCCCATTGCCATTCCAGATGGCACAGATGCTACAGCACTTTCAGCCTTCAACAAGAAGGACTGGAAGGCTAGGAGGATCATCCTTGATGCAGTAAAAGACCACATAATCCTTCACATTTCCGGGAAGACCAAGGCACATGAGATGTGGAGTGCCTTGACCAGCTTGTATGAGAGTTCCAATGAGAACAGAAAGATGGTTCTCAAGGAGAAACTCAAGAGTATCAAGATGAATGGAGGAGAGGGAGTCACAACTTACCTCACTAGGATTTCTGCAGTTCGGGATGAACTGACAGCGGTTGGTGAAGTGGTATCTCCTACTGAGCTAGTACGCACAGCAGTGAATGGGGCTTCAAAGTCCTGGAGTGCATTTGTGCAGGCCATAGTGGGTAGAGAGAACCTACCGTCTTGGGAGAGACTGTGGGATGACTTTGTGCAGGAGGAGACCAGGAGGGGTCTCGTACAGGGCAGTTCATCAAGTGGTGGGGCAGATGAGGAGAACGTGGCACTGACAGCCAAGGGTAAGAAGAAGAAGGGTCCTGTTATCACACAACTTGTAGTTGCCCCTAGAGGTATCCCATCCGGGACGGTAGAGGAGCTAGGCAACTAAAGAGGTGACCCAAGAGATGCCACGGTTCCCAATGCAGATGGGAGTCACGTCAACCGAGGCACTCTTCGCTTTAAGTCAAGGTGTAACTAGACCAAGGGGGAGACCCTATACCCCAATCACAGTTGATTGGACCCAAACAAAGGTTTATAAGGGTAGGTAAGTAATGAGTTACGGAAACCAATGCAGGGCTAAGTGGACCTAAGGGTTAAGGTATGGTTGATTGAGGTGTAAGAGATTGTTAATGTTTCAACCTATGTATGGTTTAGGCCACATGATGGGGTATGATGACAAAGTATAATACCGTGTGTTTACACAAGTGGGTCTAGTTTTCTTGGGAAGTGTGAAGTGATTCTAGGTGGACCCACAAGGTGAAGTTAGGTATGAGGTTGGTACTATAGGTTAGATATAGGCTAGATCTATAAGTTGGAGTTGGTTTTAGGAGTACCCATATGCTAGATCTAGGGTTTGACACAAATCCCAAGGAGTGCGACTTGCTTGGAGAAGGACTAGTGCCTTGTTGGATGGGCTAATGGGGTCAAGAAGTATGTCAAAGTGTAGATCGGGACACCTAGAAGCCAAGTCAAGTGGTTTGGAAGAGATCCAATGGTTGGATCTTACTAGATCTAGGTTTTTAAATGATTACCCTAAGTGGACCACAATCCCTAGAAACAAGGAATGCAATCCCCAAAGCGGATCTTGACAAACAGACAGTGTAGACCTAGGTTTCAAGGCATGGGCATTCCAAATCCACGAAAATCTCAAACACCCACTTCCTAGAAGTGGACCAACTCAAAAAAATCAAGGGGGTGCGATTTGCTCAAGGAGGGTCCAAAAATGGGTTTTGGTGGACCAAATCTAGTCCAATGGCCACCAAAATGTAGATCCGGGATGTTAGTACCCCGATCTATGTTTCCTCAAAGTTTCAAGTAGATCCAATGGCTAGATCTTAGTAGATCTAAGTTTTAAGATGCCAAGAAGGTCGAAAGGGGGTTTCAACCCCTTAAAACATGGAGAGATGTCCACAAGGTAGTTTTCACCAAAGTAAAGATATGGGTATAGGTTATCAAGTGTCTAGATGTCAAATCAAGTGGGATCTCACCTACCCATGTGCTAGATCTAACCCAACAAGCTTCTCTTAGGAAAATCGATTTAGGCTCAAGAAGGCTTTTTGCATTGAAAAGTGTGTCAATTTTTAGCCAATCACCACCAAACTATAGATCCAACTAGGGGTGGATCCTATAGAGGTGGGTTTTTGATATCTTTTCAATTGCAAGGCTAGATCTAAGTAGATCTGAAAAATACCAAAAACAAGGGTTTTAATTTGATTAGGGTTTTTGTGATCTAGAAATTATGGAAGATTCAAGGAAGAGAAGATCATACCTCTTGGAACATACCTGGATGAAGAGATGAATGCTAGTTGAGACGATGATTACTTTGCCAAAGATCAAATGGAGAATTGTTGAAGCCCTCTTGCCAAATTGATTTTTCCAAGCCACATGTGATTCCTTCTAACCTGTCAAGCCAAGGAGCAAAGCATCAATCAGTTTAACAAATTGAAGGTAGATACAAGCAAGAGAAAGAGAAACATAGAATAGTTGACACAAAGGCAAAACTACTCCCTGTCAAACCCAAAACGACTTCTTCCAAGCTTGAAGGGCAAGCCTCCCCACCAATTCGCACTTGTCAAAATCGCCCTCTTAACCTGCAAATAAAATATGGCAAATATGCAAGATAGCTACAATAGATCCTCCAGTGCAATGGACAATAGCATTTACAATCGAAACAACCAACATTCACTCCAATCCAAGCATGTACTCCAAAAGATAGAAATTTTATTCCAAGAGCCAAGAGCCAAAAATCTCTAGATGAATTTTACAATGAGGGGGTCTCCTCCTTATATAGGATAATAAAGACCAAAACCCTAGATCTCAAAACCACTTTTTGAAATGAGTGGTTGAGATTAAAAGATCTCACAACATAATCAATGGCTAATAATAAATCATAACCATATATCACATGGATCACCCACATAATGATAGCGCCCCCACTAAAAAGGTACAATGAGGGGTGACGTCATCCACAAGAGACAATATAAGCATCAAAATCCACCTCATGGTGACTAGGACATAACAATATAAGCTCATGGTGGGGCTAGGAGGTTTTAATCCTTACTAGCTCATCCCCAAGGCACAATAAAAATAATAAAATATGTCCAATATAATAAAAATGACCAAAACTGTCCTCAGAATCCATGACAGTCAAGCAGTAAATGTCCTCCTGTGATCAATCTGGGCATACCCACATGGTGAAAACTGACTGGAAGGTAGTGATGCCGCCCTGGAAGACCTCTGTGAAAACCAAATGCCAAAACCTTGCCTCAATTGCCCAAATCGATTTCCTCAGTGACCACCTTTTCCCATTTTTTAACTGCCTCGGGAACTGTGAAAGTGCCAAAACTGCCTCCTAGGGTGCTAGCGCTGTCAATCTGAGCCCACCAGGCTCTCCGGAAGGGGGGATAAATGGTAATAACAAGTTGTTGGACCACCCCCTCCATCATCAGCGCCCTAGGTGAACTGGCCTCTCGGGGCCCCTGCTGCTCAGGCTGGGAAATCAGCCCCAAATCTGGTCAACAAGTGTAAAAACTGCATCAATCACTGTCAGAAGTGCCCGGAACTGAAAGATAAGTGTCTCAATGGATTCAGAAGACCCAAATCCACTAGGAATGAGTACTCATACACCCTGGGTTGCCCTAATGGGCCAGCTGTAGGGTCCACCATATATGGACAATGTATAATCTGCTGATCTGAAATAATAATAAACCTGCTGAAATGGATCAAACATCATCTGCATCATATGTCCATCATATGATATCATCATCAAACATGTGGGACCATAAATCACCATCAATAATCATCCATACATGGTCCACATCATCACGGATCCCAAGAATATATAATCAAGGATAAATCACATCAGTAGACTAAGACAATGTTTCTCTAATCATTCCCACAGCTAAGCTCAAAGTATAAAATTCCATTCAGTGGCATTAATCAAGTTAACATATTCCGTGGTCATATAAAATTACTTGCACAATAGTTCAAATGACAAACTCACCCATTGGACATGGTCAAACTGCTAGTGAAGGATGAAGGCTAGGAGCAAGGTTGGGCCAAGGGTTTGACTTGTCTAACTTAACTCAAAAATACTTTGGACTGGGAGAAGGGGGAAGCTACAAACTCTGTGCTGGACAAAAATAAACACGGGGGATGGCTGTGCCTCACAAATGGATAAGTTGTTTAGAGAGTGCTTATTCAACTTAGGCATCATGTCTACATCAAGTTGATCCAGGTTCATTAGGATCATTCAATTTTATTTCCATGGCCTTTTTGGCCTACATAACCCTTCGGATTTCAGATGTGCTGAGAAGCACAACTAGTTGCAGCTTGCATCCAGGGCATGTTTTTCACATATTTATAAGGTCAGCAATTGTTTAGATATAGCTTTTAAGAACTATTGCTTTTTGGACCTTTCTTATACTCTTCGCGGAGTATTTTTAGCTTTTCATTGCTCTTGCCCTTTTTTTTGTTTCCATGGGCGAATTTTTTAAGTTTCCATAGGTAGAACATGAGCTTTCAGTTTTAGCCAACAACATCTCAAGTGACTAGGGGGAGTTCGAGCCAATGCCAAACATCGGGACAACTGACCAGAATGATTTAGGCCTACAATCCAACTCACCAAAGGCAAGTTCTGTCACCAACTCAGGGCCGAGACACTGAATAACAGGGATGCGGTCCAAACACAGAGGTAAAAAAATGGGGAAGTCCTCAGTATCAGAAAGTCAAATGAGACAAGTCAGGGTTTAAAGTCAAACAGGAAGGTCATGTATGGATGGAGACAAGTGAATATGGAGCCTACACTAGCAGACAACTGGTGTCGGGGAAAGACCATGTTTATGTAAGGTGAAATACCGGTAAGTTTTGCTAAATGACCTAAAAGTGCAAGCAATTGTCCATTTTATGATTTACAGTTCATTTTAAATAGTTTGCCACATCAGGAATAATATACCAAGCACATGCCATGATCATGACTAAATCAACAAGATAATAATCCACAGTCAATGAGAACATATCCATAACATCATCATAATAATCATCATCATGCATCATCTGGAACACTGCTGCAATATATCTCTAGGCACTGAACTGAAACTGTAATGGGATAAGTGGTCACATCAGTCATCAAATCTGAACTCTCAAGGCTCAGCCTTGACACAAGGTCATAAAATCTGAATAATGTACTGCTCTGATCATGAGTGATCCAAAAATATATATAGCCATGCTCTGGAATAAAGGAAGCTCTGGAATGTGCAGATATCTGCTGTACAAGAATAGTAGCCCTGCTACTATGGTGTGATAACAGGTCCCAAGAAGAATGGGGCCAAGAGGCAGCAGCAGCAGCAACCGCAGGGTGGACAGAAGAAGGACTTGAGTAAAATCAAGTGCTATTGTTGTCAGGCGTTTGGGCACTATGCATCACAGTGTTCAAGCAAGAAGAAGAAGAAGGGACAGGGACAGCAGACAGCAGCCTCAGCAGAGGTTGATGATTTTGGTGACAGGTTTCAGAGGAAGTTTTCCCTATATGCTGGACAGATTGAGAGAGAGAGAGTCTCCTTAGCCACCAGCACAGACATGGATATGGAGAGTGAGCATTCATTGTTGACAGGGCATCGGACAGGTCCATCCACCACTGGTACGTGGTACATTGACAGCGGAGCCTCGAGACACATGACAGGTACTCGGGAGTTGTTCTCCGAGCTATCACGGACAGCTAGAGAGGTGGAGGTGGTACTTGGTGACAACACCATTGTTAGAGCAGTGGGTCAGGGGACCATTACATTTGAGAGGGAGTCCACGAGTCCCATGACTTTGAGGGATGTGTTGTACGTCCCTGGGCTGAAAAAGAACTTTGTTTCAGTTTCCACTATTGAGGACAGGGGTCTTGGGGTGTGTTTCTCAGATGGGAGAGTGCAGGTGTTTCCCAAGACCACAGGTGTATCTACCCCCATGGATATTGGAGTTAGATGTGGACGACTGTACAAGTTATTGTTTCAGCCACAACATGCTCAAGCGCACAGCAGCAGCAGCAATAGTGAGCTATGTGAGTTATGGCACAGGAGGATGGCCCATTTACATCACCCCACTCTGAGATTGTTGAGGAGCATGGTCACAGGTTTACCTGAGTTCGACACTGAGCAGAGTGATGTGTGCAGGGGGTGTGCTTTGGGAAAGTACACCAAGACTGCTTTTCCTAGCAGTGACACGAGAGCAGCAGGAGTGCTTGACTTGATTCATTCTGACATTTGCGGTCCTATGTCCTCAGTATCTCTGACTGGTCACGAGTACTATATTAGCTTCATTGATGACTACTCCAGGAAGACCTGGATCTACTTCTTGAGGAACAAGAAGTCCCCACTTGTATTGAGTGTCTTCCAAGGGTTCAAAGCCCTTGTGGAGAAGCAGACGGGGAGGAAGATCAGGATGTTGAGATCAGACAATGGGGGTGAGTATACCTCCAAGGAGTTCAATGCTTTCTGCAGGCAGGAGGGTATACAGCGACAGTTGACAGTTCCCTACACTCCTGAGCAGAATGAAGTAGCAGAGAGAAAGAACAGGTCGATCGTTGGAGCAGCGAGAGCCATGCTTCATGATTAGGGGTTGCTGTTCTTTCTATGGGCAGAGGCTTGCAACATTGCAGTGTATCTGCAGAACAGGAGTCCTCACCGTGCTTTGGGGAGGATGACTCCAGAGGAGATGTATTCAGGCAAGAAGCCTGAGGTGAGCCATTTTCGGATATTTGGCTCTCTGACTTACTCTCACGTCCCTTCTGAGAAGAGGACGAAGTTCAACCCCACTGCAGAGAGAGGTATCTTTGTGGGTTACGATGAGACTTCAAAGGCATATCGGCTTTACATTCCTAGCCAGAGGAGAGTTGTAGTGAGGCGGGAGGTGAAGTTTGATGAGGAGAGGGCCTTCAAGAAGTCGAGAGAGATGGAGCAGGGGGAGCCACCAGCTCCCACACCTCAGTTGATACAGGCTTCTTCGATACAGGTTTCAGGTCCGCAGGTTTCTGGGGTGACTGGATCACAGGGTACAGGCACAGCTTCTACAGGATCAGTGGTTCAGATTACAGGTACTTCAGGGATAGGTTCAGGGACAGGCACAGGTACAGGATCATAGGTTTCAGGCTCACAGGTTACAGGTTCTTCAGGGGCTGGTTCATCAGTCACTGGTCCTCGGGGTGTTGGACCTTCTGCTTCTGGGAGTTCCTTAGATGAGGATAGACCAGTTTGGGAGGAGCCTTCAAGGAAGAGGAAGCCTAAGTGGCTTCAGGACACCTTGAAGGAAGTAGAAGCATTTGGTAGACCTCAGGAGGCGATCAGGACAGTTGTTGAGCTAGACAGATATGGGATGGCCCTTGTTGCGAGTCTTCGTGACTCTGCACCTTCTACCTTTGAGGAGGCTTCTTAGCATCAGGTATGGAGAGATGCCATGATGGAAGAGTACCATTCCATCATGAAGAATGATGCTTGGGAGATTGTGCCGAGACCTGAGGGGAAGTCAGTTGTGACTTCCAAGTGGCTATACAAGATCAAGCATGCTGCAGATGGCAGTGTGGAGAAATTCAAGGCTCGGTTTGTGGCTAGGGGGTTCTCACAGGTTGAGGGAGTTGACTATGATGAGACATTTGCTCCAGTTGCTCGGTATTCCTCTATCAGGGCAGTGATATCTATAGCAGCAGAGATGGGTTGGAAGATCCACCAGATGGATGTGAAGACCGCATTTCTCAATGGTCTTCTGCAGGAGGAGGTGTATTTGGAGCAGCCACAGGGATTCGAGATACATGGGAGAGATTCTCATGTGTGCAGGCTTAGGAAAGCCTTGTACGGTCTGAAAGAAGCTCCTAGAGCTTGGTACTCCAGGATCGATGCATATTTGACTTCGATGGGATTTCAGAAGAGTGAGGCTGATCCCAACCTATACTACATTGTGGTTGGTGGAGATCCACTCATTCTTCTGTTATATTTGATGACTTATTTATCACTGGAGATGAGCGTCTTATTGCACAGTGCAAGAGAGATCTTGCAGTTGAGTATGAGATGATTGATATTGGGCTGATGCATTACTATTTGGGGATGGAGGTTTGGCAGGAGCCTGGACATATTTTCCTAGGACAGGGGAAGTATGCAACGGAGATTCTGAAGAGTTATCGGATGGAGGACTGTAGGCCTATGTCTACACCTGTGATCACCAACTTGAAGCAACTTCATGCTTCAGAGGGTAAGTTGGTGGATCCCACACTATATCGTCAGCTCATCGGATCGTTGATGTATCTGGTCAACACCAGGCCAGACTTGTGCTTTGCGGTCAACACTCTTAGCCAGTTCATGGTGCAGCCTAGGAGTGTGCATTGGGCGGCTGGAAAGCACATCTTGAGATACCTAGTAGGGACAGTGGATTATGGTCTGGACTACAGGGGTTTGGGTGGAGTCAGCTTGGTTGGGTTCACAGATTCAGACTGGGCAGGTTGTGTGAGGGACCGGAAGAGCACTTCCGGTTGCTGTTTCAGCTTGGGCTCGGCAGCAGTGTCGTGGTTCAGCAGGAAACAGAAGTCCGTTGCATTGAGTTCTGCTAAGGTTGAGTATATGGCAGCCAGTCAAGCGACTTGCGAAGCACTGTGGCTTCGTAAGTTATTGGTAGATTTATTTGATCAGCAGCTGAGACCTACGGTGATTTATTGCGACAATCAGAGTTGCATTTAGCTCTCTGAGAATCCGGTTTTCCATGATAGGTCGAAGCACATTGAGATCAGGTACCACTTTATTCGAGACTACGTTCAGAGAGGGGCAGTTGAGCTACAGTATATATCCACTGATGAGCAGGTTGCAGATGTCCTGACGAAGTCTTTGGGGAGGGAGAAGTTTGTCTTCTTCAGAGATAAGTTGGGAGTGGTGCGGAACACTTTCCTCGGTAAGAGGGAGTGTTAGTTTTGTACCTAGGGAAGTGTTCCCCAAGTGACTTTTGCCTAAAGTCACTTAGAAGGGGGAAAAAGGTGACCCTCAACATTAAATGTCACTTAATGAGACTTTATAAAATGAAAGTCACTTTTTTGATCAATTTAACTGGGTGAGTGAATTTTATTTATGAGATTTAAATAAAAGGTATTTTCACTCTCATTCAATCTCAACCATCAGATTAGATTTAATCTTGACCGTTGGATTAGAACTCACCTAGGGTTTGATCAAAAAGGCTTGAGGGAGGCAAAGAGACTCATTTTTTTGATTGAAGTGAAGAGAGCAAGAGAGAAATAGCTGAAGAGGGCACGAGTTTTGAGGCAGCCATTTGAGGAAGTCATTGGCACGAATATCGAGGCACCAGATTTTTAGCTTGAGAGAAGGGCACGTATTTCGAGGCAGCTTGGGGTGCATTTAATGCTGCACAGAAATCGAGACAGCAAGTATTGATCTCAGCACAGTTTTCTAGGTGATCGTACAACAGCAGAAGGGGACGGTTTTCAAGGCACTGTACTTGTTGTATAGTGGCATAGAATTCGAGGACCGTATAGCAGAGTTATTGTTGTACCGTACAGCACAGGTTCAAGTCATTTTCAGGCACAGTTTTCGAGGAGAGATCTGGCACAGATTTCGAGGGAAGGTACAGCAATATCTATTGCTGCAAATCTGTACAGTAGACTGGGCACGGATTTCAAAGCATGCTAGGCACACAAATTGAGGACCGTACAGTTCAGAATTAATGACTGTGTTGGCACTGAAATTTAGGCAGTGATTGCACGTATTTCAAGGCTGGAATTTCTTGGTTGAGATAAGTAGTATTTGTCTGAAATTTCTGTACTGAATATTTTGCTGAAGAAATAATAAATCTCTCTCTCTCTCTAACTGGTTTTCCCCGTGGGGGTTTTTCTAGGGCTTGATTTTGGCCAAAAATTTATGAGTCTATCATTTTCATGTGTGAATGTTGAAATGTGTTTTTCAGCCTGTTAGAAGCATTTTATTGTGTGTTTAATTGTTACAGTAATTTTTATAAGTAACCTACAGCCAATGCATAACCGGCTGTAAGTGAAAACCACAAAATGTTGACATAAACCAACAAACTGTAAAGTGCAGAAAATTCTACATTTGCTTGGTGGTGGTTCCTATGGAGAGTGGGGGGTGCCTTGCCTAGGTGGAGGCCACCTCCCCACTCCCAACCAATAAGATTCGAGTTGTTTAGCGAAGATTGGCTCTCAAAATCGGTGTTGATTGGGATTATGACTGGAGATTCGATTTTGTCAAGTGCTTTTGGCTCTCTTCTCAAAGCCAATTCGACTTAGGTATTTGGTAGCTAGCCTTTGCTATATAAAGAAGCCATTTGGGCTCTATTCTTCATGGATATTTTCGGCAAGAACACTCTGCCAAAATCATTGTAACACTTGTTTTATGCTATTGGAATAAAAATAGACTTTGGAGGTCTATGCATTGGTTCAAGGACTTGGTTCACATTGTTTTGGTGATATCCCTCTCACCTTATGTTTTTTTTATGCAAGTCATTATTCAATATATGTTCTAACATAGCATTAGAAATATCTTGTTCGGATTTGTGTGCATGAATGTAAGGGTTTTGCAGAGATATTCCAAGGTGGAGAGTGGCTTGGAAATCAAGCTAGTCTTTATTCATACTTTTGATTTTCCTCTCTAATTTGTTCTTTTGCAGGTTCTCCAAGTCTCTCTATTCTTAAAGAAAGAAACACCACTAGAGGCTAGCCTTCCCTCCATCAAACATAAGAAACTTTCTCATTGGTTACTTGATCTACCTATCTAAAACTGTGGAAGTCCAAAAGCCCTATCCCTCTCCAAGTTTAGATTTGGCTTAGTTTGCCCTTGTTTTTGGTATCCTTGGCTTTTTGCCTTCTTGTTTGCTTCTCACCTTCTCTCCCATTCGTTTTGCCTTCAAGCTCCCCTCATCCTCTTTTTTCTTCAAAGCCATCCTCCCTTTCGTTTTGCCCAAGATCCATCCTCCTTTCTTCCATTCGTTTTCCTCCTCTTTTCCTATCTTCTTCTATTCGTTTCCCTACCTTTCTCTCCTCCCATTGCTCCATTCGTCCACCATAAGAAAAGCCCTAAAAACATCAAAGAAACAAGTTAGAGTTAGTGGTTGATTTATTTGTTATAGGTTGTATCTAGTTCCTTGAATTATTTAAATCTCACAAAAAGCTTCAAAATTTTAATCTTAGTTCTCTTTATTTGCATCTCATAAGTAGTTAGATCTCATCTTATAAATCAATTTTATGCATTGAAAAGTAGTTTTAGAAGCATTCTAGATCCCATTTCTACATTTAGTATAGCTTGCATTAGTTTACACTTTTGTTTTCATTCAAAAGATAGGAGTTTTTCATAAAAAATATTTCAAAAAATTTATGATTTAGATCTCTTTCCTAGTATATTTTAGGCATTTGTTGTTCGCTGGTCCGTTTCACCATATTAGCATTTTCAAGTTGAAATCTCATGCTTTCTACAATCTAGGTTTCATTTTTCAATTTTATACTTAGCTAGTTTCAAGTTTTCATTATTTTATTTACTAATGTCTAATGGGTATATGGTTTGAGTGTAATGAGTACTTGTAGGTATTTGAAGAAGAAGATTTGAAGAGCAAAGAGCAAGAGAAAAGCAAAGAAAACAAAAAAAAGAAGAAATTGAACCCAAAGCACATTTGAAACCAAAACAAAGTCATCAATCTCCTTTTGTAAAAGCTATTGATAAAACTTCTCTTTATTATTGTTCCAAGTTCATTTCTTTTCCAAAAGACCTTTCAAGGGCTTAAATCCCAAAGGCATCTGTAAAAGTTTAATAAAAAGTTAAGTGGAGGAGGCCTCCACCTTTTGGGTTTTCTTCCCCATTTGGGGAAAAGTGTTGTGGTTGGTTAACTTAGATCTTTCATTTTCTGCTTTAGAGTAATCAAAGTTTTCATTTCGTATTCTCTTCCAAGTTTTGACTTGAGGTAGTATCCTTGGGCAGGACCACATCACTTTGTGGTTACTCCTCTTTCCCCGTTAGTTTCCTTGGTCGAAATTGCAGCTAGCTAGAAAGTTCTCAAGTGCTAGCGATTCTAGTGGTCAACCTTGTGCGGAGGCAGACCCCACCTTAGAGTAAATTTGTTTGGTAGAATACTAAGTCATTTTTAAATTTCATTTTGCAAGTAGCATGCTTTATATCTATTGAGCTATCACATGGTTTGATTTTTACAACTGCTTTTACTTTTTTTAAAATAAACAAAGCCTCTTGAACTTGGCCAAATCCAAGTCGAGCACTCTCTGTCGGAGATCATTTTAAAGCTTGCATTTTCCTCCTTGCATTAGGCATATTAGATTAGAAAAGTCTCTTGAACTTTGGTCTTAGGACTAAGTCAAGAGCGTTCTTTGTCGGAGAGTCGAACTTTGCTCTTTAATAATAAAATACTGCAACTCACATTCCCTCATTAATTAATTTATTTTGGTTATTTGTCCAACACCCGTATGCTCTGCCAACCTGAAAGGGTTGGACTAGTACTCAGAAAGGTGAAGGATTTGCTAATTTTACAAGTGATAACCTAATTAAAATTTTACCCCAAATCCAAACCAGCGTCAAATCACTGAGGTTGCTTCCTGAAACAGGTGGTGCCGGGAATCCACTGTCAGACTCGAGGGCGGTTTAAACATTGGACACTTATCCTCTGAATCTGGGTGCTCCCGACCTATCATCTAAGAGGTTGCCTGTATTTTTCTTGGTTAGGTTTACTCTTTTGATATCCTTGTTCTTAGCTTAATAATCAAAGACCATTAAAATTTACAATTTACCAAGATATTTTTCATAACGATCTCACGAACAGTACTTTTCAAGACCCACACATTCAGCATCACATCTTTTCTTCGACTCCATAAGGCACTGGTTGTTTACAAATTATATCTTGATTAGGACCATTTGTCCTTATGTTATTTTTTATATTGTGATTGCTTTATATGATTATCAAGTCTTGAAGAATACTGTTGTTATCACACAAACTCTAGCTACTTAGTGCATGTATCCCAATAGGGACGGTAGAGGAGCACAGCTAGGCAGGTGTAACCAACAACAGCTAAGTCCTCTGTCCAAGGGACAGAAGTCACACCGGACGAGGCTGTAGTCATTTTAGACAAGGCACTTGGCCTAGTCAAGGGGGAGACCCTCTCAACCATTGAAGGTTGAGACTCAACAATCAGACACCCTAAACCCAGCAAAGATGATCAAAGCAATAGACAAAATGGATGACTGGAGGTTGAGAGTTCTTCCAGCCTTAGTGGAATCAAGACTCTGGGTAAGAAGATATGCTAAGTAAGACAACTTCTGATTACACATATAAAAGATGAATGAAATGAAGAATTAGAAGGCTGGAAATTAAATCAGCGAACAGAAAATGCTAGAATAGTGGTTAGGGACCCTGCCTATGGGGAAATGAAGCCCATAATGATTTATCAATACATGGCAGCGGTAGATAAGTGATTTAGACACATATTCCAGCAATTATATCTTAATTAAATGGCTGATTTAAGACACAAAAACAGATCAGCAAGCAAATGAAATGAACAGCCGTAGGGGGATGAGCTAAACAGTAAAAATGTGGACCTAGGGCAGTCAAAAAAGGCGTTTCTAAGCATTTCCAGTTGCTGAAACTTGGTACTCCATGGTAAAATGATGTTACGGAACAGATTAGAAAGTACCCACGACCCCAAAATGCACCCAACAGGCGGAAACAGAAAAACGCCCTAGAGGGGCGTTTTTGACCAAGTGACCAGCGCCTAAAATATGGGTAAATGGAGTCAGAATCTAACCAAACTTGGGATATAAGCTTTTGAGGGCAAATAATAAGTGGGTTTTAAAGAACTAAAGATTTTAACGGTTGGAAAAAGAAATATTATTTTTTTTGGTTTTTTATGTGAGTTTTTCTCTTAGCAAACACACCAGAAATCTAACTAGAGAATTGAGCATGAGAGGAATACCTGAAACAAAGGCGAATGGATGAATAATTGTGTGAAGACCACTTGCCGAATCCAAATGATGAGCAACCAACGCTTTTCCTAGGCGTTTGAGTCAGCCGGAGAGCAAGTGCGCCCTAGCTACCTGCCACAAGAGATGAAAGATTAGAAATCTGCAGCAAATAAGTAGTTAACACAGCAAATTGAAAGACAAATGATTAGAAATTGAATAACAAAACAGTAGATTCAACTCCCTCTTTGAAATCCTTGAGGAAAAACCCAAGTGTGGAGTTCCCACTCCAAGAAGTGCGCCCCTCCTCAAGTGGACTCCCAACCTGCAAATCGATTCAGCTGTAGAAGATGGATAACAACACTAAAATGCTCATCAATACATCAACAAATGGCATCAATCATCACAACATTCATCCAAGCAAAATGGCTCAAGAGCTCTCTAGAATCTCTTCTCTATTTCAATCTAAGTGTTTACAAAAAATTCCAAGAGGAGGCAAAATGAGGTGAGTCCATTCTCTTATAGAGATGGCTCACTCTCAACTAGGTTTCCCCCCAAAATGGAGGGTTGAGATCATCTCCCCATCCACAAAATCGAATGGTGGAGATTGATCTCTAGAGGGGGGTGCGAATTGCCCCAAGGAGAGTGCACTAGTGGATGGGAGAATGTGGGGTCCATACAATATATGAAGTGGTGTTGGGGGGTGTCTATAGTATGTTTTATCCCCCCAACATAATACATCAAAGCTCAATACATGAAACATACACCAAGTCGAATTCCCCTAGTGGAGAAAAACGCCCCCCTATGGGCAAATTCGTCCTCCATGGTGAGCTGGGCAAGTGAGGGCCCCACAAACATGAAATACAATGTCAAAACATACCAAAATTACCTTTACCATTGCCAGCCATTGATTTTGCCATTTCACTATAGTTGCCTTAGTCAAAATTCTGATTTCCATGTATTTTATGCTGATTTATATGGCTGAAGAAGAAAATTGGGATTTTGACCCACTTTTATTGCTCGGATTGCCGAACCGATTGTTGCAATGTGACCGTGGACCCCAAAAGTAGTAGGGATGACCACTCGAACGATCCCGATCCATCACTTTGGCAATATTTGCCCCAAATCCATGATTTTTAATTAAAACAGGTCAAAGTTGACCAATAATAATTAAAAATCTCTCAAATGGCTCAATGTTTTGCAATTCCGTCAGTTGTATGCTCATATGGAACCCCTGTAGATAATAAATGATCGAAATCGAAATTCCGATCGCAACATTTTTTCGGGCCCATTTTTGGCCTAGTCAACCCAGTTTGACTAAGTCAAATCTGGTTAACTATAGTGCTAGCTGAAACCTGTATGCAAGCATGAAGTGACAAGGCTCAATTAAACAAGTTAGTACATTACTAAGCAATAAATGATATCATGGTGATAAAAAATACATTAAATCCCGAAATAGTACAAGGCCCCAGTGAAGTGGGCCCACCACCTCCAAAAGACTAGGATGCTATACACCTCCATAGAATTGACCACCTTGCTGACTCTAGGTGATGTGGACAACATGGTAAAAGATATGGGAAGACAAGGATAAGGATCATGTGACCACTAAGACAATTCGGGAAAGCGGGGCCCACTGAGGTAAGTATGCCATGACAAAACACGGGGAAGGGTGGTGCCTCACAAATGGGTATAGTGCAGGGAAACCACCACTAGTCATCTAACAAGTATCCCACAACTCACATCCATATCCGAAGACTCCGTGAGGTTCTTTTCTAGAGCCGCCAAACTGGGTGTCCGGCAAACCGTAACTTGAGACTCTAGGGGGCAATCTTGAGCTTGTCCCTTGCTCCTTCTCACCTCCTTGTCCCACAGGACTAGGTGAGGAATAACCACTACAAATGCTGACATGTATAGCTGACTAGAATCCATGTGTGTTCATAAACACATTGCATGGATTTTACAATGAATTTCATACTTAGCCATTTTTTGGCTAGATTTTGCATTTACAACATAGAGGCCTTTTTAGCCTGATTTACATTTCATTTCTTCATTTCTTCATGGCCCTCTTGGGCTACATACATATCTCGAAAGATATAAACATGGCGTTCATACTGCAAAGGTAATGGGGGTGGGTAATACCAGCTTCGACGACAAGTGGGGAGCACTCGGTGAGGCTACACAATCCTAACTGCATTGCAACATCGGGGGCAACTGACAGGAGCAAATCCCAGGTCTAACCGTGTATCTCACACACTAAAGAGCCGAGGCACAATAAACAGGGAGTCATGGCAAACTCAGAGATCAGTGGGGAAAGGGAGTCCTCGTGATCACAAATGAGAATCCAAGTTGGGGAAGAAGTGTCATGGATGAGTCGGATGAGTGGAGGAAGTGAAGATGGTGCTAAAGCCAGCTATCGAGGGGCTAAGTGATCAAGTCTAAGCCAAGTATACGGGACATGACTCAGCGTGCATATACATAAGTCTAACTAGAGGGGTGGACTGACATCACCAATAGGCCGGATACGGATATTACATTGGTATCAGAGCGATCCGACCTGTTGTCCGCCAAACTGCACACCAGCAGCATAAATCTCTTGAAAGCTGTCTCCCTCGCTGGAAGCGGGGAGAGGTGTGGCCTTGGGGGCAAGCAATGAGCCAGGTACTGTCACCTGAATCCCAGCTCCTCCGTTTAGGCAAACTCCTAACGAAGCCAAGGGGGGTAGTCCCTAAGAAAGAGTTTCACTAAGGCTCAATGTTTTAAGTGTTTAAAATGTACGGTGATGCGGATGGGTGTTGTTTAGGAGTTTTTAGTGATGAAAGACACACGATTTACTTTTAAATAAAACACAAGATAAGATGCAATCCACGTTGCGAAACAGTATATAAAGACTTGAGATAATTAAGAAGCATCCACAGATAAAAATTAAATGATAAAAGGACCTTTGCCTTATCCAATGGGTAACGGAGACAAAATAATTGAAATGTAGTGCTGGGGGATGCTGAAAAATAAGTCTTGATAGTAACTGTTCGTGAGATCGTTGTGCAAATTATCTTGGTAAATTTCAAAGTTTTAATGGTCTTGATTATTACGGCTAAAACCAAGGATATCAAAGAGTGTCCGGAAAGATATTCTAAGCAGCTCCTTTAAGAGACATGTCGGACCTGTCTGGAATCACAACGAGGCGCGCAATGCTAACCAGCCACCGTGTCGCAAATTAGGCACTCCGGCGCCTCCCCTGAGAACTACTTAAAATACTTTTTGAACAACGCCGGTTCGTTGGTTATGGGGGTGAAAGTTTTAATTAATTATCGCTTATGAGATTATCAAGTCCTTCACCTTTCTGAGTACTAGCCCAACCGTTTCCGGTTGGCAGAGCATACGGGTGTTGGACAAACGACCAAAATAAATTAATTAAAGGGGAAGTGTGGATTGAAAAGTTTTATTTACTTAGAGCACTTGTTCAACTCTCCGACAGAGAGCACTCTTGACTTGGTCTTAAGACCACAGTTCAAGAGACTTCCTACTTTAAAATGCCTAATGCAGGGGGAACATGCAAGTCTATATGCTCTCCGACAGAGAGTGCTCTTGACTTGGATTTGGCCAAGTTCAAGAGACTTTGTTCGTTTTATTGCAAGAAAATGAAATAGTTGTGGAAACAAATATGAAGTTTTGCGGAATTAAATCAAGTGATAGCTCAAAAATATAAAGACAACTAGCATGCTACTTGCAATATGAAATAACTGAAAGATCTAATGTTCTACCAAGTAATTCTACTCTAAAGGTGGGATCAACCTCCGAACAAGGTCAACCACTAGAACCATCAGTATTGGAAACCTTCCAGCTAGCTGGATGTCCACAAGAAGCTGATGGGGGAACGAGAAGCTACCACAAAGTTATGTGGCCTTTGGGATACAATCCCAAAGTTAGCTTACTCTAGTCAAGACTTGGAAGAGAAATTAATCTAAGTGCGAAAATAAAGACTAATTTATGAACTTGAAAAAGATGAGATCTAAACTAAGCATGCACAACACTCTTCCCCAAATGGGGAAGAAACCCAAAAAAGTGGAGGCCTCCTCCACTTGAACTGTTTATTAAATGATTACAAATGCCTTGGGAATGAGATCCTTGCAACGTCTTCTAAAGTAAATAAACAAATTATGGAAACAAGACTTATAGCCCTTAAATGGCTTTTACAAAGGAGATTGTAGTTGTTTCTTTTAAGCCTTCTCTTAGTTTTGCAATTGTCCTTCTCTTCACTTTGGTTAACTTGTCCTCTTCTTATTTTTCAAATTTTCTTCTTGAGCTTGCTTTTGTCACACCTACAAAACAAGTGAAAATGGAACTACAAGCACCCTTTAGTGTTAGTCAAATCAAACAAAAAATGAAACTAAACTAAGTCTAGATTTGAAAAATAGGTTCTAAAATGTAAAAGCATGAGATTTTGTATTTAAATTTTCAAATTTAACAAAATGGACCAGCAAGCTAAAGTGCTCTAAAAAACGGTGGGAATGAAGTTGAAACCACAAAATTTTAAGCTATCCTATATGCAAACTTTTCTATTTTTGAAATGAAACTATAAAACTAGGAAAAATGACTCAAAATGCAAGCCCTAAATGTTTTAAAGATGCATGAACTAAGCCTTTTCAAAATGAAAAAATTATCAATCTTTTAAACAAACTAATTCTAACTCAAACCTCTTTTTTGATGCTTGTTTCCTTTGTAGATTTGATGGAAGGGAGATGGAAGCAAAGGAGGAAAAGACAAAGGGAAAATGAGGCAAAAAAGGAGAAAACGAATGGGTAAGAGAGATGGCAAAAACGAATGGATGAGGAAATAAGGAATGAGTGGGAAGATGGAAAGATCAAGTGGAACACTTGATGGCTTAAGAACACTATCCAAGAAACCCTTCCATCTAGCTGGATGATACGCCTGCAATAGTGTTGAAGAGAGCACAAGGGAACAAATCCCAAGTTATTCCCCAAGGTTGAAGGAGCTTCAACCTTATGGCAAATCCTAAGCTAGGGTTAACAAAAAGAAATAAAAGAGAAGGGGATAAGAGATAAATGGGTGGAAAAAGGTAAGGGGAATGGATTAGAAGAGAGAAGCTTTAGAACCAAGTAACCAGTTGAAAATATGATTTTGAAGATGGATTTCAAACCTAGCACTTCTTTACCAAAATTCCAATGCTTAAGATCGACTTTGGGAGATCCTGAAATGCACACAAATGTTAGGAAAAAGGTCTTTGAAGAGATGAGAGATGCACCCAAGCTCAAACCTCTCTTCAACCTATGAGATCTGCACAAGAAATTACTCACAAACACACCTTGATCAAATATTGTATGTAAAGAAAAATGAGATTAGAAGAGTATAAATATTTTCGACTACAGTCTACTCCTTCCCAATAACATAGAACCCCAACATCAATGGACAAGTTGAACCCAAATGCCCACCCTATGGGCTTAAGAAAGCCTTCTAAGCTAAATAATTGATCAAAATGATGAAATATGAGCAATAAACAAATACAATATCACCTTAGAATAGATGAAGCATTTCCATAACAAGCATCAACACCATGTGGACCTCCAAAGTCGCTTTTATTTCCAAATAGCAATAGCTAGAACAGAGTTACAAATTGGTAGAGTAAGTTTGCCCAAAAGATCCATCAAGAGAAAGCCCAAATGGCCTCTCTTATATAACAAAACTCAATGCTAAAACCCTAATTCGAATTGGTAATGAAGAGAGCCAAAAACTCCATAAAAAACCAATCAAATCCATGTCAACACCAACCAAATCGAGCTTGGAGTCTTAACTCATCTTTAAACTTGAGTTTGGAGCCCATAATTTGAGGAAGGAGCCCCACATGCATTGATTTCAAAATCTAACAACCCATTAATCAATTGCCAAATCACAAAAACGAATTTGCATGAAGGTGGGTGAATTTCTCAACTATAGATCACTCCCAGTGCTCCGAAACTGATCTGAATCAGGTGGGTGAAGATTCCAATCATCATAAATGCTTTTTGCCATGTCATTTTGACTTTTACTTTATTCAATTTGGCCTTTTTTGGAGAGATTTAAATTATCTCCAATTTATTATTTTTTGAATATTTTAATTAATATTTCTCATTTTTTGATTTTTTGAGAAAATATTAATTATGAGGCCAAATAATTGTCTGAAACTTAGGGTTAGTTGGTCCGGGGATCATGAATGATTTTTGGCTTAAGTCTGGAGCCTTCAATCACTGAAATCGGATCCTGGATGACTGACATATTACAAATTGAAATTTCTCTATTTAAACTATAGAGAAATTTATTAAAATTAAAAAATTAAAAACCCCAAATCCAACGCGTCCGGTAAATTTTTTTTCTGGGGGTCCTAGAGACTTAGGACATGACCAAAACCTATTCTAATAGTGTCTAGTAGGTTTATACATATTAGTTGGACTCTAATAACCCCCCACGGCTCAAATTTTCAAAATCGGGCATTCCAGCTTTGGAGGAAGCGGGAGAAAACCTCATTGATTATACATCGCCTTAAGCAAAGTATAATTGACAAGGGAAAAAACTCCCTGGAATACCTTAGTTGCTTAATCAAGTCATGGGGAACCGAGCCATTCAGACCCTACTAGCATACTTTGTTACAAACCCCCATGGGGCCATGGTCATGTCGACTCAAAAACAAAACTGGCTAGACCCAAATATCTGAAACCCAGATACTCTGGAAGTGAACACTGATGTGTTCCAACACTGGCGGCTCAATAAGGTTTCAACCATTTGTACAAAATAGGTGATAACATGACCCTTGGCCATTATTTACACTTTGTGTAATTATGCTTTTAGCCATTATCCTAGGGCTTCCTTAAAATTGTGGTCTTTGACCAAAACATTAGATAAAAAAAGAAAAGAAAAAGAAAAGTGAAAAGAATAAAAAAAAAAAAGAACACCACGTATTTTTTTATAAAAGAAGAAGAAGGCAAGAAATTACTAAAAGAAAAGAAAAAAAATAAAATTAAAAAAAAAGAATAGACAAAAAACAACACATTGTTTTATAAAACAATCAACCAAGTGTGAGTGAAAAATAATAAAAAGCATAGACGCATATTATAATTATTAATAATTATTATTATCACAATAATTTTATATTATATGTATTAATAATATAATTATTATTATTATTAACTTTTAATAATAGTAATAATTATTATTATTATTTAATAATTGCATCTATTACAATTATTATTAAAAATATATATATTGAAGGAAGTCATTGAAGCGATTTGAAGAGGCGAGTGGTGAATTATGGATTCCATATATACAAGTCCAAATTTTGGACTAAGTGCCCTCATTGCGAATTAGAGTTCAAGTATTTGTCATTTTTAAAAAATTGCAATCGCTCTTGTTCGATATGTAGCAAATATTTTACTATGGAAGATTATCAAGGGCATTCTCAATTGCAATCACAAATAGAGAAATTGGAAGGTGAACTGCGATATTACAAGGAAAGCAATAAAAATTTACAATTTAAAAATGACAAAGAGAAGTATTTTAATGATTTAATAAATACACAAAATTGCAAATTGAAAGATCGTATTCGGGAGTCCACCAAACAAACTAAGGAATTTGAAACTGCGAGAAACAAATTTGACAAGGACATACAAGAACGAGATGAAGAGATCTCTCATCTAAGAGATCATAATCAGAAATTGCTGCTTCAAATCAAGAAGATAGAGGATAAAACACAGTGCAATCAAAAGTTAGAAAAGAAGATTCAAGATCTCCAGCAAAAATTACTAGGAAAAGACGAAGAAAATTTCTCGCTAAAGAAGGTTAATCAAGAATTGTTAGAGGAAATAAAAACGTTAAGAAAAAGAGAGCAAGAGAATCAAGATGGTCAAAATGAAGTTGACAATTCAAATTATAAGGAAGAACTCTTACGCTTAAGGAGACACAATCAAGACTTACTCATACAAATTAGAAAACTAAAGCATGATAAGAAATTTGTACAAGATGAGTTAAATCACAAAAAATCAATTGTCAACAAAGATACGATGACTGACCCAATAGCAAAGTCATCACACGCTCAAATTCAAACACCAAAAAGAAGAGCAAATGCACACTCAATTGAATTATTATCAACCCATAAATCGCTAGAAGAACAAAAAGTTGAAGTTTCTACAAACACTCCACAAACGACTCAAATACCTTATCATCATCTAAAGAGTCGTTATGATTGACGACAAAGTCAGGAGGAAAATAAACAGTATTATTCTTACAGACAAACCAACTACCACATTGAAAAATTACAAAGACAAAATCAACTTGTATGGAAGCAGAAAATGAGAAGTTCTATCCGAACAATCAATCAACAAACAGTTTCATTGAAAATAGATCTTGGATGGACCACTTCACAAACGACACAACATTTTCACTCAATGTTTAAAAGAATGTATCATCTCATGTTGTCAAGCATCACAGCTACCAACACACAACATTACGAGAAAGTGTTACAAGAAAGAACAAGGGATAAAAGTCTTACATAATCATGCTTTGAGGACAAAGCATCTCTAATGTTATGGACCTATCTAGTGATTAGTTAGGTTTTTGCTTGTGGACCTTGTCCACTTTGCTTTTCCTCAACTTTCTCTAATGTTATGGAAATCTATACATTTTGTGAATTTTATTAGTTTTGATGATACAAAAAATATGCTTCCAACTTTGCATTGGTTGTGCAAACTGCCTGCCCCATCAAATCATGTGGAATGGCATTTGTTTCACTGATAGCAAAATATGCTTGGAACTATCTCCAATTATAGTAAAGGTTCTATATTCAATAAATTGTACGATTACTATGCTTACCATAATGTTTCAGAACGTGAAGTCAATTGATCAGGCAACTAATGAAATCTTGAAACTGTTAGATAGGTGTTAACATAAGGTAATTTACAGTATCACGCCTTATATATTGGTGGGCTTAAAAAGAATAAACAATATATTTTTTTGAAGTATTGTGCAATGAACTTTTTGTCACTTAGAATGTTTTTATGCCAATAAATAGCACACCATGTTTTACTTTAATATAATTCATTCCGTTCATGGAAGGAAATCCCATGCGTGTTGTTTGAGATTGACCAAAACTTTAAAAATAACTATTACTGTAATTGCTACAGATTCCTAAAGATCAGTTTTTGGCAAATGATTGGCCAATTATGTAACAGATGGAAAAGTCCATAGTTTTCAGATGTTCCATTCTTACCTTTTCTTTTCAAGGTGACTAGTAGATATCAGTCTGATTTCTTATATCGTTATTCACAGGTGAGAGCTGGTCCCATGCTTGTACAAATCGTGTAGTTCTATACTGGAATGGCGATAACAGGTTTGCTTATATAGACAAGTCACCATCTTTGCAATCAGCTTCAGCTCCGTTTTCTATCACAAGTGGGGGCATACGTAATTTATAACATAATAAAAGGATTAAGATGCCATAATGATGTTAATCAGATATAAGGATGTACTTTCAAATAAAAGAGTGATATACATTGATAGAAAATTCAGCTATCTTTCAGAGATGATAACACATTTCCTCTGCTGTCTGCAACATTTTGGCACAGATGTCTACATATGATTTTTGCCTTTGGATGATCATTTCTGTGTATTTTTTCCTAATTCAAATCCATGTTAAGTGTTTTATCTGACATCCTAACATGGTGCTTATCATTTCCGTGTTTGATGAGCATGCAAATTGATAATGTTGAGATGTTTAGGCAAGGGAAGTATTAGAAATCCCTCACTACATAAGGATCTTAATAATGTACTTGTCCTGCTAGAAGAATTACATCACCTTCTTGTGAAGATAAAGCTTTATTCACGGAGATAAATCTTAAAAAATATGGGGTAGATGAGATGCTTAGAATCTATTAAGCACAAAAGGTTTAACTACCAAGTATATATATCTAGCATGAGACAAAAGAGATCGGCAATTAAACTATTCCTTAAGGATGTCTAAGATAGCCTAAAATGTGATTCACAAACCTAGCCTCTCTATACAGAACTCTAGCCTCTGTCTTGGCCTCTTCTTGACGCAGTAAGGCAAATAATTGGTAAAGAGGCCACTTCAACACCACATACAGGTCTGGACTCGAGAGGTTAATGAGAGCTAGAAGACTTTTACCACTTCAACAAAAACTTTGAATACTCTGCCATTGTATAGGAAAAGTATTTAAATAATATTAAGATTCAAACTATGAGACTTGGACTGAATTCAAGATGACGTACATGTATATCTTACAGTGAGAAGTAAATGAAGGTTCGATGGCCTTTGTGGTCAGGTTGGCAATAAAATGGAGGGCAGTTCGAATAATTATTGCAAGAAAACTTTAGAAAATTGATTCAAGTCCTTTTGTTGTCAAACGATCGGTCTTTAATAAAAACACATTTTAGAAGCCATCAGGGCATAAATCATAGATCAAGACTGCATAACATGGGCTAGCATGTTGGACTACTTTAACATAAGATTACACCCAGGTTGGAATGTGACAGCTATGTAATCATCATTACCCATTTTACTTGCATTTTATAGCTAAGGTTTTAAATGAATGTGTATTGCCTCTTTTCAAAGATATCAACATTGTAAAAAATTGTCAAACATCAAGCATTATATAAAATTACACAATGGAAAATAAAATTACAATCTTATGGGACAACGCAAGAGTTATAGGAATGATAACCTTCCTCTATTTTTTTTATCAACTAGAAGATCTATATAGGAATGATAACCTTCCTCTATTTTTTTATCAACTAGAAGATCTATATAGGAATGATAACCTTCCTCTATTTTTTTATCAACTAGAAGATCTATTATACAAGGTCTCATCACATATAATATATGTGCTTTAACAATAACATGACAGTTACCAAATTGTTCATGAAATCCAAATGAACAATGCCTCTAAATCTATAACTTCCAGCAGTTAGTTAATCGTTCCCACTATGCATTGGTTCATATTCCAGCACTTCGGTTTATATGTGTTTTTAAAATCATGTTTTATATTTATTTCAAAAAGTTTGGCTTTATGTTAAAATGTTTGGGTCGTTCACCCAAGTTGAATGGATGCTAACGTCAAACTTTAAACCATCATAATCCCCACCCACCGTTACATTAATCAAGCAAACCCTTTTACCAAGTGCCAAGGGAAGCCAACAAGTCAACAAGATCATGACCTACGCGTCGAGTGATAGTGAAAAGAAGTTTCATTATAAAGTGAAAATGTTACTTTTACTTTGTACATGTGGAATATACACAAAGGTTTTACAAATCGTTTGCCCAAGCACCCGTAAACAGGTCTAAGCCTGCCAAAGGAGATCACGCCCAAAAAAATGCCAAGCTCACACCTCTGGACAGAACGTACACATGGAGACCACCTGAAGATGAGTACACGGCCAAATGGTGACAAAAAACGCATCCGAGTGGAAAGCAATTAAGTGCTCGAGCATTTGAATATCAAAATAGATCTTCAATGTGCCAAACAGCGTCCAAGTGACCGCCATATTTATCCAACCTGATCACGTCAACTGCGAGTTTCAGCTAAGTCTCGGCCACGTAATCAAGTATGAGCCAGTGCGCCATCAGATTTGTAGTCATCGTCAACTATGCAGGGACTTATTGAGGAGCTAAAGAGAAAGTCTGGACCTGTTAAAGGACGGGAGGATATCAAAGCTGTGGCTTCATATCTGCCGGAAATGAAGATATCGTAGGAAATATGATTGTTGTCGCTTTAGACAAAGTTGGCCTGATGGTGTTCTCTCTATAAAGTTTTATTTGGTTTTTGAAACCACAATTACTGTTGAGGAGGAAATGGAGATTGATAGAGGTTATATATCTCCCCAGTTTGTTACAAATCAGGAAAAGTTGCTTGTAGAGTTTAAGAATGCTAGAGTTTTGGTTACTGACCAGAAAATTACAACAATCAAGGATATTATTCCTGTGCTTGAAAAGACAACGCAGTTGAATGTTCCACTGCTTATTATTGCTGAAGATATTTCAGGGGAAGCATTGGCTATGTTGGTTGTCAATAAATTGCGTGGAATAGTCCAAGTTGCTGCTATCAAAGCTCTAGGATTTGGTGATAGAGGAAAGGCCCTACTGCAGGATATTGCTAATAATGACAGGTATGAGGATGCATCTGTTGAGCAGCTTGGTGTTACAAGGAAGATCACTGTAACTAGCAGTTCAACAACCATCAATGCCGATGCTGCTACCAAAGATGTGTTCAAGCAAGGGTTGCACAACTTAAGAAGGAACTGATGGCGACAGATTCTGTCTATGACTCAGAGAAGCTATCAGAAAGAATTGTAAAGCTCTCAGGAGGTGTTGCTGTTATTAAGGTCAGGGCATCCACAGAAGCTAAATTTGAGGGCCGAAAACTTAGAATTTGAGAATTAGTTCCAACCTTTTCTACATCAATCCCAGGTTTATAGGCAAAATTTTGACATTCGGATGATAAGTCAAAGTAACAAGTGCTAGAGAATTTCCAGGCACAAAATCAACATCGAAGATTATTCTCAGAATTTTCAGGAGGCAGAGCATGTTAAAGATAATGTTAAAGATAGTAGATTACTCATCAAATTATTTCCAAATTTTGAGTTTTAACAGATTGATATGTCCATTTGGTATTTGATGGCAAAATATTCAAAGATTTCAAAACTAAAAATCATCATTCGATCCAGAATAATTCCTAATATGAAGGCAGATAGCTGTGCACATCAAGGCACATGGTCAGTTGAAGAATGCAACACCCGGTGGTATGGATGGCAATCAAAGCACTTTGATGGCAGAACACTTGGCAAGAGAACTCCGACTCTAGATATTTCGATACTAGAATGATCATTTCCAGATCCTAATCTTATGTAACAAACTGCTATACTTAGTCATTGGGAAGATTCGATCTCCTTAGGTTTCGGATCAAAGAAGTAATAGGCATTTTCTATATAATGTAGGAAAGAAGATAGAAAGGGGGTTCCAGCCATATAATGTAGGAAAGAAGAAAGAAAGGGGGTTCAGCCGAAAGGCTGAGAGTTTTGTATGGGATCGAGAGTGATTGTTCTGAAAGTGTGAGACACTACTCTGTAATTTCTTTGGGAGTCCTGTTTATCAGAATATGATGTCATACATGTTTTGAGCCATGTTCTAGTTATCATTTTAGTCTGGATATTTTGCAGTCTTGTTTAGACTGGTCTTTGTTATAAAATCATTTATATTGATATTTTCCTTATGAGTGCTTATACTCAAATTTAATATCTCAGAGTCCATTTAGAATGTTTTTCTGAACAGTATTGTTTATCCTAATATAGGGATGAACTGCTAGTTCCCTGTATTATCAATTAGCCTTGAACTTTGGCCATGGCTGATATGTTCAATCTGGTCATTCAATATTCGCTGATATGTTTCAGATTCAATCTGGTCATTCAATATTATTTAAAGAGCTTGAAATTTTTAGCTATCTTACACTTTCTCTGTCTGCAATATTCTCTTGACCCCCTTCACACAACCTACCAACATCCAAACCTTAAACAAACAACCTTTCAGATTTCAAGATGTCTTAAACATGCTCCTTTGTAGTCGCGTGTATCTTTAAGTACTAACAGGCCTAATGGCCAGTTTAATCACTAATTTAGGCACCATTTGTCCTCTACAAGTCCAATCCCCCTTTGTCCTCTTTTCTCCATTGTGTCTCTACTTTAGGTTGTTGTCTCCCAGGGCACAATATAGTATATGCATAGTGAAGATTGTAGGTCATGGTCGTGGGCTATGGTGGGTCTATTTGGATACTCACTGAAGATTGTAGCTCATTGGTAATTGGATTCTCATTTAAGGTTGCAAGTCATGGGTAATTGGATGCTTAGTGAAGACTACAAGTCATCGTCATGGGATAGGGCAGGTCAGGCAATGTTGATTCTGTTGAAATATTGTAACTTCGAAAAATATTCTCTTGTATTTTATTATTGTAATTTATTCAGAGATAATTTATTCCTCCGTCGGGATGTTATTATTGTATTTGGTCATCATAGTCATGAGGTAAATCCTCCCATGTAAGTCGGGGCAATAGATCCCCTAGAGTCAAATGCAATGGGGGTTTTTAAGTTCCCTAGAGGAATCGGCCCAGTCAGCATTAGTTGAGTGGTAAAGTTAGTTGAGGCTGACATGTCAAGTTGTAAAATTAAAGTAGAAGTGAATGTATAAATAGAGAGCTAGGCTCTCTCATTTATTCATTCATTCACACACACACTCACTTGTGTAATTCGCAATGGAGCGAGAGAGAGAGATCTGCAAGGAGGAGGACTTGTTTGGGGTTTTGTCTTTGTACTTTTGATCATCTATATTGAGGAAGTTTTGTTGGGTTTTCTTCCCCTAGAGGGTTTCCCAGGATAAATTTGTGTCTCTTGTGTTTATGTTGTGCTTGTTATTCTTTCAGTGATCCTGTATATGCTATTGTTGTGAAATTGAATTGAACTCTGATGTTATCTATCTTAGCATATTGAATCTTAACATGGAATCAGAGCTAGCCCGTAAGAAGGCAATGTATGGCATTTACGACACTTGTTTCACTTGCGACAATTTGAAAGCTAGGGCTTTGTATAGCAAAAACTAGTCATATTGGAATTTTCGCTATAAATTACTATTGGCGAAGGTTCAGGATTTGAAACTTGGACAGGCCGAAGATGAAATGTTCATGTACCTTTTGTCCAAGTTTCCGCCTCATATTCGTTGTACTTTGTGAGATGTGATCCGTACAAGTTAGGGTTTCTGTCTCTTCCAGAATGCAACCCTAAACAGGTGACCTAGGGAAAAAGGTCATATCTCGGGCTAGGAAGCTCCAAATGGAATTCCATAAAAAGTTACAATTAGGGCACGAATTGTAGTTTCATAGGTCCGAGTATTAGAGGCTGAAGTTGAAACAGTGACACGTGGCACGTCGTACAAGTTCACTATGCTGTGTCATCCCATAAATAGGTGACCTAGGGAAAAATGTCATATCTCGGGCTAGGAAGCTCCAAATGGAATTTCGTAAAAAGTTACAGTTAGGGCACGGATTGTAGTTTCACAGGTCCAAGTATCAAAGGCCGAAGTTGAAAGAGTGACATGTGGCACGCCGTACAAGTTTGTTATGTTGTTTCATCCCATAAACAGGTCATGTTGGGAAACTTAGCATATTTCTCTCATGGAGAATCCAATGAATCTCAAATCTATGGGGTTGGAAATATGACAGGTCAGGCTAGCACATGCCGAATTTTCAAAGCCTGAGGATCCGAAATTTCAGAGATACACCAAAAACAATAAGGCACATCTTAAATAGCTCAACGGAGGAAATCAAAGAAGAGGAGGAAAAAGCTCTCACTTAGGGTTTTCAGTTTTTTAGGTATGGAAGGACCTGATACAATGTTGGAGACACTTGATGCAACATTGGAAACTTTGAAATGGATTTGGAATCCCTTCATCATATATATTAATCTTCCATCAAATGTTGCGGGAGGAAGGAGATTGAAAATTAGGGTTTTTTGGGTTCTACAAGTAAGAAGAAACCCTAGCAATGTTGGGAGACTCATAGGGCAGCAATGAAGGAGGTTTAAATGGCATTGGTATTGTATCATCCTAGCACCATGAATCTATATAAGATGTTTACAAGTGATCTACCTTGGACGATTAGGGTTTTACCCTTATAGAGAAGACTACAAGCAATCTCGACAGGTATGACTTGAGGAAATGCATGTATGTTTTGAAATCTGTTTTATTTATCTGATGATTAAGTTCATGATATGTTTTTCTTCATATTATTGAGGTTAGTACAATAATGATTAATTTTTTATTTGTTTGATCACCTTAGTAAAAGTATGAATGCATGTGAATGATAGAAGACATTCATTGATTAGGGTTATGACACTTATGATTGTACTAATGCACTTGTGGTGTTGTATGAGGACGATGTTGTCTGTTGACACGAAAGGTACATGAAGAAAGACAAATCAAGTTCTAGATCAAGAATATATGACCATGATGACATGAAGACAAAGACTCATCCGTTGTCTTTGATCACATAGAAGCTCTACTTATGAGATATGTATGATTTGGTTCTACTATGTTTAACTTATGAGATATGCAAGTTACTAGCACAAGGTCTCTAAATAATTGAAAAGAACAAAGAAGATATTGTTTGGGTATGTTAGACATAACTAGAAAGCATGCTAATCCAGGTATGTTTTCCTATATCGAGTTAGAATCCTACTTTGTGTTAGAATCTTAGATAAGTATACTTTCATATGGTTGATAATGATTATTCCTGAAAATAGAGTTTAGATAATCAAGGCTTTATGCATATTGTGTTTCTTAGTTTGATTAATGATTATGACCGTACGTGTTTAAGATTATTGTAGGGACCCCCATTTTGGGGTTCCCAAAAAAGACTATCTAAACAATACTAACATCATATGATAATTTTTAAATCTTGAAAATCAAATGCAAAACCGTAAATAAAATGCTAAAACTCAACTTGTACATAAAATAGAACCATATACCTGATTTTCGAAAGTTGTAGGTGGTTGTAGCTGACATCCCTTGTCACTTCGATCCAGACATCCAATCTTCCAATTACCGAAGACCTCTCGGTTGACCTCCCTACCATATCGGGGGTACTCTTCTTTTCCCCTAACCCCCGAGCAAATTGAGGTCGTAAGAACACGCAATGCAAGATTTCCACGGGGATCCCCCAATCTCCGGAAAGCTCAACCCAACTCACAAGAATCACAAGAATCATAAGATAATTTCTCAATTACGGTGTTCATCCAGCACTAGGGAGCAAGAGAGTCCATTCTCCTTCTCCTCTCTTTCTTTTATAACCAAAATATCCATGCCAAGTGTCTCTTCATGCAATATTATTATTTAATTTAATAATTCTCAATTATTTATTCTCATAAAACAAGTGTCACTTTATCTTTAAGTGTGCACCTACATCCCTACAATGTCTCCTTAGTTAATTTCTCTAATCCCTAAATCAGTGGGATGTAGGTGGAGTGGTTCCTATTAGAGTCCTATTTGTATTTTTGCTCTCTAAATTGTTTATTCAATATTCATCTTCACTCAAGTTTTCTCCTTTTCAAAAAATGAATAAAATATTTCTTTTAGTAAATCTTTCACTTTCTTTCATTTCAAAAATAAATAAATAAAATGAAATAAAATATTTCTTTTAGTAAATCTTTCACTTTCTTTCAAGTTTTCTCCTTTTCAAAAATAAAAAAATAAAATGAATTTATTTTTTTATTATTGTTTTTATTTACTTTACGTGTGGGATTTCAATTGTGTAAAATTGATTGATAATCTCTTTTTGTTCCTGTCTAGGTACCCCTTCAGCGGGCCCTTCCAACAATTCCATTTCTTTCTTCTTATTCTTGTGTAGGTACCTCTTCGGTGGGCCCTTCCGACAATTCCTTTTCTTTCTTCTTGTGAAGAGAACTGTGTAGCGATCGGGGAGTCATTACTGCGATCTCTCGACTACACTTCTTAGAGACTAAGGGTTGTTGAGGGATAAGGTCCTCTTTATCGCGTGCCCCTCAACTCTCGTGCGCGACCAAGTTGGTATGGCCTTGCCCGTATGACACACGCTTCCCTGGGCCAGCTCGCAAGCTTCTGACCCGTGCGTGGAGTGCTAATTCATGGTTGACAGTTTATCGTCGTACCCCTATTTGTTTTTTCCATTCTTACGACCCCTATAATTCCATTGTGGGTCAGTCGGTAAATCGTCTTACCTGCCACTGCACACACACTCAAAGCGCACATTAGTAGCGTTGCACTATGAAATATTTCATCATCCATCATAATATCTCAGTCAGTCGAGCATATATTTCATTCATCATTTTCTCTCAATCAGTCAAGCATATCTATCACTCATCATTCTATCTCAATCTGTCGAGCATATCTAACATTCATCATTCTATCTCAATCTGTCGAGCATATCTAACATTCATCATTCTATCTCAATCTGTCGAGCATATCTAACATTCATCATTCTATCTCAATCAGTCGAGCATATCTAACATTCAGTCATTATATCTCAATCAGTCGAGCATATCTAACATTCATTCATCATTCATTTCGTAAATTCGCAAATCATTAAGCAGAGCATTCATTTATTAAGTAAAGTATCAATTTCTATAACTGTCGTTCATTGCGTCGTTTTCATTTATCATTTGTCGTCATGCAAATCATCATGCGTTCTTTAGTCATTCAAGCATTTTCAATATTCAAGGGACCAATTACTAAAGTTTATTCGGTCGGGTCACTTGGCAAGTGTCCTCCAGTCTACGGTTAGTCAATGTACCGGGCGGGCATTACAATTATTTAGGGTTATAATGTTTTTAATCTTATTGAGATTATACTAATGAATGTGTGATTATGTATGAGATCTTGAAGATGACACAATGATGAAACTAGTGCACACTTAAGCATGCATAGTGGTACAAGATGGATAGAAGTTCAAAGACATAATCATGATGCTATCATGAAGGGAAAATAGAGATCAAGAGGGAGGCAACCACACAAACATAAAAGATAAGTATTTGAGTTGTTATTTGAATTACTTTTTGAATCTCCGAATAGTTAATGATATTGCTCGTAATAGTTGTATGCATATTTGTATTCCTAGAATCAGGAAATATATCATGCATAGTGTAAGCATTCATATAGCATTGAACAATATACTCCAATATGCATATGACGGGTAAGTTGGACAAAACATTCCATTGTTGTTTGTCTAGAATGAAACCTCTTTGCTAACATGCTGGGAGCTCTACACGCTCTTGATAGTATGTTCTGGTAGAGATGGAAGGCATCTAGATAGCCATTGTATGCATACAGGATATGGAAAAGTGTTGTGCCAAAGTATTGGTCAAGATAGTTGCATAACTATGTGAATCATATTAGTATGCATAATAGGTTATCATTGAAATGTCAACATGATTTGATGATTATGAAGTGTTACTAATCATGTAATTGAATTTGATTTGTAGGAAAGATCGTGTGCTATGATCTACAAAAGAAGGATGATGAACACTTGTTCCGAAGAACAAGTGATGACTGTTCAACAAGAAGACTTACAAATCAAACATACTATAGAAGTACAAAGCAAGGCTCGTGGCTAGACACACTTCCAGAGATAGATTACACTCATGGATGATTCGAAGAACAAGTGATGATTGTTCAACAAGAAGACTTACAAATCAAACATACTATAGAAGTACAAAGCAAGGCTCGTGGCTAGACACACTTCCAGAGATAGATTACACCCATGGATGATTCCCAAGATTTGAAAGAAAATCACATGATTGAAGAAGGCTTTGTACGGGTTCAACAGGTACCTAGGATCGATAGTCATTTGATGAGCTTGATGATCACTACGGGTGATGCGGATTTCAACCTTTGCTACAAGGTTGAAGATGGTTGATATATACAGATGACATGCTTCTCTCAGATGGATGCAAGAAGGACTCACCATAGAGTTTGAGTGATCTTGAGGCTCATATCAGTAGACCCATCTGACGGGAGATGGCACGGATAGATATGTAGAAGATCACTCAATGCAGAGTGTGCATGATGTTAAAGAATCTTGGCATGATTCTTGTGATTAGATATGTGGCTGAGATTTTTCCTTAGCCAAGGAAAATGTGAAGTAGAGATTTGGGATGATGGACGGTGGCTTCTACAGTTTACAGATAGATGATGTATTTGACGAATACCAGGCCAGATATATGCTTTGTTGTGAACACCCTGAGTCAGTATCTAGTTGAGCCTAGACATGTTCACCTGGTAGTTGCAAATCATGTGATGAGGTACCTGAAAGGTACGATAGACTTTGGTCTATACTATGTTGGAGATCATGACTACAGATTGTATGGTTATACAAATGCAAATTGGGATGGAAGTGTTTTAGACAGGAAGAGCACCTCCAGTGGATGTTATTGTCTGGGATTCGCTATGATCTCATGGTTTAGCAAGAAGTAGTCTAGTGTTGCTCTCAGCACAGTTGAAGCGGAGTATATAGCAGCTTGTTCTGCTAGTTGTGAGGCCATATGGCTTCGGAAGTTGATGTCAGGACTATTTGACGTGGAGTTGGATACCACGGTGATTCTATGTGACAACCAGAGTTGTATAAAGATGATAGAGAACCCAGTGTTCCATGACAAGTCAAAGCACATAGAAATCCAATATTTTTATATATGAGATATGGTACAAAAGGGAGCTATAAGGCTCTAGTATGTGAGCACTGATGAGCAAGTTGCTGATGTGTTTACTAAGCCTCTGTCTTGAGTAAAGTTTGAGTACTTCCGAGACAAGCTTGGTGTGGTTCGAAAAGACCATTCCTCAAAAGGGGGAGCAATGTTGATGATGATGTTGCAGTGGGATTGTATCATCCCTGGACACATGGCCTAAAGGGATCTGTAGACTCTTGTCTTCGAGAATGTGATGATGATGATGTTGTAGTGGGATTGTATCATCCCTGAACACGACCTAAAGGGATCCGTAGACTCTTGTCTTTGAGAATGTGATGATGATGATGTTGTGTTGAAAAATCCTGGATTTGATCTAAGTCACATCATCTAGTATGAAAAAGGACTGGCACTGTGGTGGTAAACCCTAGATTTGATCTAGGTCACATCTAGTATGAAAAATGACTGGCATTGTGGTGGTAAACCCTAGATTTGATCTAGGTCACATCCAATATGAAAAAAGATTGGCACTGTGGTGGTAAACCCTAAATTTGATCTAGGTCACATCCAATATGAAAAAAGACTGGCACTGTGGTGGTAAACCCTAGATTTGATCTAGGTCACATCCAGTATGAAAAAGGACTGGCACTGTGGTGGAAAACCCTATATTTGATCTAGGTCACAACCAGTATGAAAAAGGACTGGCACTGTGGTTGGATTGCATCATCCTTGGACTTATGTCCTAAAGTGAGAGGGATTGATCATCTCGTAATTGGATCATGTGTGTTGCAGGTTATATTGATGTGTTGATCAAAAGATCAAGATGATGTTGTTGATCGAGAGATCAAGTGTTGTTGTAGATGATCTAGCGATCGAGTGCTACAGAAGATGAAGATCAAATATGAAGACTCGGTGCTGTAGAAGATGATGCTCCACTATTGAAGATGTTCCAGTAACTGTTCCAGTTGTTGATGCTGTTGAAGAAAACTTCCAATGATTTATAGATGTATCACTTTGATGTTGTTGATGATGCTCTCTCTCCTTGCTCCTACAGTAGAATACCCTTCTCGTTATGGGGGAGTATTGAAATATTGTAACTTTGAAGAATATTCTATTGTATTTTATGATTGTAATTTATTTGGAGATGTTTTATTCCTCCGTCGGGATGTTATTATTGTATTTGGTCATCATAGAGTCATGAGGTAAATCCTCCCATGTAAGTCGGGGCAATAGATCCCCTAGAGTCAAATGTAATGGGGTTTTTTAAGTCCCCTAGAGGAGTCGACCCAGTCAACATTGGTTTAGTGGTAAAGTTAGTTGAGGCCGACATGTCAAGTTGTAAAATTAAAGTAGAAGTGAATGTATAAATAGAGAGCTAGGCTCTCTCATTTATTCATTCATTCACACACACACTCACTTGTGTAATTCGCAATGGAGATATATATATATATATATATCTTAAAGGAGAAGGAGCACTTGTTTGGGGTTTTGTCTTTGTACTTTTGATCATCTATATTGAGGAAGTTTTGATGGGTTTTTTTCCCTAGAGGGTTTCCCAGGATAAATTTGTGTCTCATGTGTTTATGATGTGCTTGTTATTCTTTAAGTGATCCTATATATGCTATTGTTGTGAAATTGAATTGAACACTGATGTTATCTATCTTAGCATGTTGAATCTTAACAGATTCTCATTCAAGACTATGTCACCGTCACAAGGTAGGGTAAGACGAGAAGTGTCAAATTGGTTTAAATTGACATGGGAAAAATGTTAATATTAAATATTTATAAATATGTTGAATAATATATAATATATATTACATGAACAATCCTTCATTTACCAAGGAATATTCAACATAAGAGGACAATAAGTTTAAATCCATGTAGTATAAATATGGTTCACAAGAAGTTTAAATTCATGTAGTATAAATATGGTTCACAAGAAGTTTAAATTCATGTAGTATAAATATGGTTCATTTATCAAGGAATATCCAAGTTTAAATCCATGTAGTATAAATAATATATATGAATAATGAATTATATATATGATATGTTGATGGTTCAATGCAATGTGACGATACAAGTCTAAACATTAACTAGTCATTAAGGTTTATGGGTCATATCCTTTGATTAGGTCACCTCCCCTAGCTAGGTTGTGTCACTTATATATATATATATATAACCTATCCCTTCAAGATGTTTTGTCCTCAAAGAATTTTTGTGGAAAAGATTTATCTTTTTTTTTGGCTTGTAATGTTATCTCATGCTTCGATGTTCTTGAAGCCATGATGGTTGACAATATGAGATGATATGAGTTAGGAAGCATCGAGAAAAAATATCTTATTAAGGGTCAAACCACCCTAATTCCTTTTTTGCAAAACTATTTGGCAATGACTTCTGTCATTTGAGAAATGACCACGTTCCACACCTAAACTTCTCATTAATATAAAAGAATCTTTGCTTAGCTTCTCATTTTGATTTTTTCTTTGTTAGTTTCTTGAATAACATGATATTTTTATAATTAGGACAATGACAAGGCATCGTTGTACCTTTTGTCTTGTTATTGAAACCTCTGTCTTATGATACTTTTTGTGATTTATCAGTCGATAATATTCCAGTATGAGCATCTCTTTTATTTTTTATGTCAATTGGATATGTATTGATTCCTTTCTCTAAGGTCTAGATTTTGTATCTAACAACAACTCTATTTTAATGGGGTGTTACGTGGTACCAGTACTAGCGCACCTGTAGAGGTGCCCTAGGGAGAAGGGGTCATTTTTTCGACTAGGAGAGGTGTTTAGCCAGCTTTTTCTAAGTAGGGGTTATGGCCTGACCCTCTGGTTTCTCCCTTGGAAGTACTATGGCTTACTGGCATTGTTGATTGCCTCATGAAAGGGCTTGAAGCCCTAAGGTTGGTATCTAGGGCTTCCAGGGGTGGATCACTGGGTCACATGACCCCAACCTTGATTCATCATTCTAGCAACATATGTTTTAGCACTGAGGCACATGTCTATCCTCCAGATCAATTTACACACCCTCCTGGCCCTCCAGTTCATTAGCGCCCTCTCTCTGGGGTCCCCTTTTTGTGATGACATCATCCTTGAGGCCAAATTGTTATGCCTGATTAGGGGGGGCGTTGAGGAATTTTCACTATTGTTGGGGTTGGATGGGGCATGACGACCCCCCCCCCCTCCACAATCTGGCCTTCAGAACGAACCAATATGCTCATTTTTAGCTATTTTAGTCATGTGGGTAAATTCTGGGAAAAATGCCCCAAATTACCCACATATTTGATTATTTTATATTATTATTGTTTTAATTTTAAGTTAGCATTTATAATTTCAAATTGACATTTTAAAAAAGCATGTCAGCCTGGATATATTTTATTTTTGTAAAGTGAGTGTGAGAAAAGTATAAATACACTTCTCATCACTTCATTTTAACATAACAACTTACGAGATAAAACTTATATTTCTGATTTTTACCCTACTTGGGCTCATGGAGTGATGCACACCTCTTGAGGATGGATGTACTTGCTAGTTTGGGAACAAATCTTTAAAGTATCTTTGCTCTTGCTCTTTGCTAAGGTGATGTAAGGAGTTGTTTGATTAACACATGCACAAGGAGGTATCTAAGTCTTTTCTTTTGATATTTCTTTGTTAAATGTTCGATGTGTGCTTGTCTGAAGTTGAATGGTAGCCATTAATGCTGCATTTTGTCCTAGCTAAGTCATTTTTAGCATTTAGTTACCCTAGCATTGCGAAGCTTGAGCTTTAGGTCTTCAAGGTTTGTCTTAATTAGGGTTTCTTCAACCAACTTGTGTAGTTGTTGGAGAAAGTCCTAGTTTATCAAACTTGGCAAGTACCATCTCAAGAGGAGGCTCATCCTCCTTGATTCCCTAGGGCTAGGGTAAAACCTTAAAACCCTAAGTTTGTCCATTTTCTCTACATTAAACCCTAATTTGTATTTTTGTAAATATTATTGTTAGGTTATTATTGCATTTTCATGGTAGAATTAGGGTTATAATTAAGTCTGCAATTTCATGATAAAAACCCTAAAATTAAAAAATTATTTTTTTTTTGCAATTTTTGGCCTCCCTAAAATTTTGGCCCTTCCTCCTATAAATTTGGCCTGCCCTTTTTGTCCCTAAAACACTAGGGAAAAATTGTAGGAAGCCCTAAAAATTTAAAAAATCTCAAAAATCCTAAAAATATCCTATTTTTGTGATTTTCTACATATTATGTTAGATTAAGTTTTAGTTTTTTAATTTAGGTCTTTTGTACATGATTGTCATAAAATTAAATTTAAAAAAAAAACTATTTTTTCTGATTCTAAATCCTAATTGCAGACCTTGAAAGGTCCCTCTCCTTCACTCCCTTCGTTGCCCTTTTCCTTCACCCTTACCTTAGCTCACGGCCTTCCCTTTCCTCCTCGCACCCCTCTTCTAAGCCCTCGATCCCTTTCCCATTGAGCTCGCTCCTTTTTTGACGCTTTGACCCTTGTTGCCATCTCCCTAACTGCTTCGTGGGCTGCCAATAAGTCTGCACATTTCAGATTGCAAATTATGAGATCAAACTCCTACCAATCTGCATTTTTTAAACAAAAGAGTTATTTCATGAGATATATTTGAAGGTCATTTTCTTAAAAGAGGTTTGAAAAATTTATGTTTAAAGGTCTGATTTATACAGAGGTCTGAAACTTACTCTTGTAATCTGAACTTTATATAAGCAGAGGCCTAAAATTTAATACACATACAATGTATTCACATACTTTCATTTATGACTTTCATATGTGTGATATGCTGCTGCTAATGGTGATTGATGACAACGTTTTTACATGTATTTGGTGTTACTGATAAGTATGCAAAGTTAATTACATAATTGCTGATTTGAAACCACTTTGATATACACAGTGAACTACATCTAATGTCCTTAATTGGTTGTCCTAGAGTAACTACAAATTGATTATATATTTTTTCGTATATGATAGCCATTGATATGCTATTTAAGGGGAGGATTGGAGTTGTTTTATCTCTTTTGAACCTTACATCTGATATATTTTTAAGCTAATCTAATGTAGGGTGTTACCTCATTATAATATGAATGCATTGATATTGACTTACATTTATTGCAAATTCTTACAAGCTGGTAGTATCACAGTTTGCTGCTACATTGTGTCAAATCTTCTACATACAGATCTGAAGTTGTTATTTTGGAGTGGGGTCATTAGATGTAATTACGCTTTCAAACATTGATATCTTATTTATGTGGTTGATGCATAAGTGGTTAAAGCTTGCTACAATATTTCCTTCATACATCGAGTTAACATTGATAATTATATCCTTGTTTGTTGAATGGGTTATGACATTTACTACTGCCAGTGTTTGATGAATGGTTATTTACCTATTTCATGCAATTACATTGACTCCATAAGGCACTGGTCAAAGCTAACAATTGCATAGAGAATATAGTCTTTTGTTGCATCAGTGTCCTACAAGGATATCAAAAGGGTCCTTCCCCTTGAAGGTTCCAACACTCTGAAGATGTTAGAATTGTGATCGAGGTGACATTGGGTCACATTTCTCATATTTGTTTATCAAGCACTAGCCCTGCTAGTTTGCTCGATAACATTTTTGGCGCTATTGCCGGGGACGTTTCAAAGATTGAAGTGGTTCATCCAGAGTCATCACATCCTTGGAAAAAAATGACACTTGGTAAGAAACTCGAGGTAAGTCTTGGATTGGTCACGTTTGAAAATATTTAAGGACTAATTTTGCAGATTTTACTTGGTGACACTACTCATTTAAGGCGACTCCACTCATCAAGAAGCAATTCGGGACAATCACCATCATCTCAAGTACGTATTTGTTTAGTGCTTCGGTGAGATTTGTTTAAGTCTAACTTGGCAGGTCTCTCCTGGCGACTCCGACTGAAGAAAATAAAAAGAAAGTACTCTACGAAATCGAAAGTCAAGAGATATGGGGATCCTCGATCCGTTTGAATTCTCAAATATTCTGGGATACCCGAATAGGTTTGATAAACATCATTGCCTGAAGTCTATCTCGATGTTCCACAAGGAAAAAGATATTAGTACAACACATGTCATGAAGTTCAAAGAAGTTTTGATGGCGTGGGATATCATAGACGAGGACACCATTATATAGTTGTTCGTAATGTCCTTCGAACTAGGAGGTGACTAGAATATGGATGCTTGGTATGAAGGACTCCCTCTTAAGGAGATATCTTCCTTCCTCCAACTAGTTGAGGCATTCAACGATCAAGGGGGGCCCAATGGTAAGGAAGAAAGCATGATGATAATAAAGGACGATCATACAAATATTGATGAACAACTCTCGGAGGAGCATGAGGCAGTCCTTGACGAAGATCAATTCTCAGAAGGTTTACTTGAAGAAACTATTGTTCAGGATCGGGAAAATGACGTGATGACACTTATGACTGGAGATGAAATGATTCCTGAAGATAAAGAGCAAGAAGCCTTAATTGAAGAATCTGAAGAATATACAGAAATGGTGAATTCTCCATATCCTCAGGTTGCGGTTTCTTATGATATTTTGGTTTCCTAGAAAATTACAGGTTTATGGGAGACGATAATTATTGGAAGTTCCTTGGTCCACCGATGTACGATTCTTCAAGACCTTGTAGCATAATGCTTGACTCTCTCTTGAGCACAGGTATGGGTGAAGAAGCTTACTCTGCCATCAATGAAGAATGGATCAACCCTTTTGCTTTGATCGACGATGCAGTAGTACAAGATGTAGTGCCTGTTGACGATGGCCATATGCAAAGTTTATCCATTGTCTCTCAGTTCATGGTACGCCCTAGCCAACAACATTCTACAAGAAGTGTTCAGCCCTTTTTGTCCAATATCGGTAAGTTTTCAACGATGTTTTTCAATAAAGCCAATACATGTATGTGGATAGGTATCACATTCTTTTCACAATGTCACGATTTCTATTGTTTATCTTTCTGTTTGAAATGTGAAGGCATGAATTATGTGGTTGACAATTTCAAAGTTCTAAAGATCAGTGGGGGTACTAACATGATAATTATGAAGATGAACAATATGCTTGTATCTCCAAATAAATTTTCAAACAGGTTGCAGTTAATGTACAAAGATTTGCAAGGTCCACCTCCATGGTCTCCCAATACATGTATGTGGTCATGTATAACATTCTTTTCACATTGTCACAATTTTTATTGTTTATCTTTTCGTTTGAAATGTGAAGGCATAAATTATGTGGTTGACAATTTCAAAATTTTAAAGATCAGTGGGGATACTAACATGATAATTATGAAGATGAACAATATCATTGTATCTCCAAATAAATTTTCAAACAGGTTGCAGTTAATGTACAAAGATTTGCAAGGTCCACCTCCATGAATGGTCTCCCAAGGTAACAATCAGACATCAAATTACAAACAATTTTTTTTCTCAATGCCAGTATATGATGAAGAAGGTCCATATCTTAGCTCGGTGGAAGCCTGGAGAAATGGAGCTTGTGAAAGCAATCCTTCTCGGTGGCAGCAATATCAAAGCTTCTGGGCCCCCGTGGTCACTCAGCTTTCATCTCATATCCTGATGGAGATCTTGGTATGTATTGGTTTGGTGATTGACGAGATTTTATCATGGATACATTTTAAAGACAAAGGTAAAGGACCAGGTATGAATTGCTTACTCAAATGGTTACATTGGTGGTATGATTTTACTTAACCTTTCTTGATTTATATGTTTAACATAGGTAGGTTTAGTTTACTTTGGCTAGGCATATACTGTTATCCATACATTGCATTCGACATTCTTCATATAAGTTAGTTGCTTGTTCTTTGAGTTTATATTTTTATGATGAGCAAGGCAGGATAGAAGTGTTTGCCTCATGGTAGTTTGATGTCCTTGGTTATCTGATATGTGTGTAGGTCTACAGGTACCCAGATGATTCATGGATTCGTGAGCACCTTAAGGAGCAGTACTCGTCCCGCAGTTGGAGCCAATGTTATGTGGGACAAGTACTAGCGTACCTGCAGAGGTGCCTCAGGGAGAAGGGGTCATTTTTCTGACCAGGAGAGGTGTTACCTCATTATAACTAACTACCATGATGAAGATCAATTCTCAGAAGGTTTACTTGAAGAAACCGTTGTTCCGGATCAGGAAAATGACGTGATGACCCTTATGACCGGAGATGAAATGATTCCTGAAGATGAAGAGCAAGAAGCCTTAATTGAAGAATCCGAAGAATATACAAAAATGGTGAATTCTCCATATCCTCAGGTTGTGGTTTCTTATGATATTTTGGTTTCCTTGGAAGAAAATTACAAGTTTATGAGAGACGATAATTATTGGAAGTTCCTTGGTCCACCGATGTACGATTCTTCAAGACCTTGTAGCATTATGGTTGACCCTCTCATGAGCATAGGTATGGGTGAAGAAGCTTACTCTGCCATCAATGAAGAATGGATCAACTCTTTTGCTTTGCTCAATGATGCAGTAGTACAAGATGTAGTGCCTATTGACGATGGTCATATGCAAAGTTTATCCATTGTCTCTCAGTTCATGGTACGCCCTAGCCAACAACATTCTACAAGAAGTGTTCAACCCTTTTTGTCCAATATCGGTAAGTTTTCAACGATGCTTTTCAATAAAGCCAATACATGTATGTGGATAGGTATCACATTCTTTTCACAATGTCATGATTTCTATTGTTTATCTTTCTGTTTGAAATGTGAAGGCATAAATTATGTAGTTGACAATTTCAAAGTTTTAAAGATTATTGAGGGTACTAACATGATAATTATGAAGATGAACAATATGCTTGTATTTCCAAAGAAATTTTCAAACAAGTTGCAGTTAATGTACAAAGATTTGCAAGGTCCACCTCCATGAATGGTCTCCCAATACATGTATGACATTATTTTCACATTGTCATGATTTTTATTGTTTATCTTTTCGTTTGAAATGTGAAGGCATAAAATATGTGGTTAACAATTTCAAAATTTTAAAGATCAGTGGGGGTACTAACATGTTAATTATGAAGATGAACAATATCATTGTACCTCCAAATAAATTTTCAAACAGGTTGCAATTAATGTACAAAGATTTGCAAGGTCCACCTCCATGAATGGTCTCCCAAAGTAACAATCAGACATCAAATTACAGACAATTTTTTTTCTCAATGCCAGTATATGATGAAGAAGGTCCATATCTTAGCCCAGTGGAAGCCTGGACAAATGGAGCTTGTGAAAGCAATCCTTCTCGATGGCAGCAATATCAAAGCTTTCGGGCCCCCGTGGTCACTCAGCTTTCATTTCATATCCTGATGGAGACCTTGGTACGTATTGGCTTGGTGATTGACGAGATTTTATCATGGATACATTTTAAAGACAAAGGTAAAGGACCAAGTATGAATTGCTTACTCAAATGGTTACATTGGTGGTATGATTTTACTTAACCTTTCTTGATTTATATGTTTAGCATAGGTAGGTTTAGTTTACTTTGGCTAGGCATATGCTGTTATCCATGCATTGCATTCGACATTCTTCATATAAGTTAGTTGCTTGTTCTTTGAGTTTATATTTTTATGATGAGCAAGGCAGGACGGAAGTGTCTCCCTCATGGTAGTTTGATGTCCTTGGTTATCTTATATGTGTGTAGGTCTACAGGTACCCAGATGATTCATGGATTCTCGAGCACCTTGAGGAGCAGTACTCGTCCCGCAGTTGGAGCCAGTGTTACGTGGGACCAATACCAGCGCACCTGTAGAGGTGCCCTGGGGAGAGGGGGTCATTTTTTTGACCAGGAGAGGTGTTTAGCCAGCTTTTTCTAAGTAGGGGTTATGGCCCGACCCTTTGGTTTCTCCCTTGGAAGTATTGTGCCTTAATGGCATTGTTGACTGCCTCATGAAAGGTCTTGAAGCCCTGAGGTTGGTGTCTGGGGCTTCTAGGGGTGGATCACTGGGTCACATGACCCCAACCTTGATTCATCATTCCAGCAGCAAATGTTTCAACACTGAAGCACGTGTCTATCCTCCAGATCACTTTACACACCCTCCTGGCCCTCCAGTTCATCAACGCCCTCTCTCTGGGGTCCTTTTTTTGTGATGACGTCATCCTTGAGGCCAGACTGTTATGCTTGATTAGGGGAGGGGCGTTGATGTATTTTCACTATTGTTGGGGTTAGATGGGGTATGATGACCCCCCCTCCGCAATCTGGCCTTCAGAACGGATAGATATGCTCATTTTTAGCTATTTTAGTCATGTGCAGGTAAATTCTGGGGAAAATGCCCCAAATTACCCACATATTTGATTATTTTATATTATTATTGTTTTAATTTAAGTTGACATTTATAATTTCAAATTAACATTTTAAAAAGACATGTTGGCCTGGATATATTTTATTTTTGTAAAGTGAGTGTGAGAAAAGTATAAATACACTTCTCCTCACTTAATTTTAACATAACAACTTCTGGGATAAAACTTATATTTCTGAGTTTTACCCTACTTGGGCTCTTGGAGTGATGCGCACCTCTTGAGCAAGGTATTTTTTATGTGCGAATTATAGCCAAAAGGCAAAATTTTAGGATAATTTTTTAGAGTCGGCAAATATTTTATAATATTCAATTATATTATATTTCGCCTTATTTCAAAACCCTAATAATATTTTTAGGTATAAATAGCCAAACCATATATGGCATAAGGGAATCATATTCGCCTATTTTAGATAACGCAAGAAAAATTTGGAGTCATATTCGCCTATTTTTGGGGGGTTAAAAAAAATTTGGAATCATACTCGCCTATTTTCAAGCAAAGGGGATAAATTTTTGCCATCACCAGGGACGAGGGTTCTATATTCTTGCTAATTATTTTTACAGCGATTTAAGGTATGTAATTTTTAATGTTTTTATAGTCTAATCTTGTTTTTACAGTCTAATCTTGAATCTGGATTGTTTGTGTAGCTTTAAAAAATAGTAAATTTAAATAAGAACACATCTTTGAAATAAATACTATAGGTTTATGTGAAATAGATATTTAGTTCCTATTTTTTTACCATTAGTAAGTTCTATCAGCATTGCATGGGATAGAAAAACCCTTATTTTTATTTTTATTTGAAACCAAAATCAAACTTGCACCATTGTTTCCGCTAGTTTCGAGTCGATATGTTCCGTTCATGTGGATCCATTCATAAGGAGAAAACCGTACTAATTTCAGAGCAAGTATCCGCCTATACACAGGAGGTTGAATCCTGGGTGGGTGGGCTTGGTCATCCATGCCAATCTTCTAAGCTGTGATGTGTCATTGGTGTAAACTGCTGGGCTGCTGTTGAGGTGGCACGATGAGCTGTCTACTTAGCTGGTGCCAAACAGATTGAATGTTGGTGTTGGAAAATCAATGAATACCCTTCTGGCGAGATCGTAACACTTCACGAAGACCCTAATATGGATATGGATCTCACGAACACTTAGACCCTTATCATGTAACACTTACCGAAGCATAAATATGCCTATTGGGGTGAGACGAGTTTTATAAAAGATGGATTAAGAGGCGATACAGACTCCCGCCCTTATGCCATCAATCTGCCATTAAGCCTCTGCCCTTGTTGGCGAGAATACATAGTTCGTATAGGTATAAAAGATAAAGCTGTTAGCCAATGAGAGCTACAAAATAAAAAAGACAAGGAAAGGATTGGCATATAATCTCAATCCAACAAGGATATAAGGGTTCGAGCTAAAGATCCCTCCTGGTTTTACTTTAATTTATTTGTGCCCACACATTTGAAGCTCTAGTGTGAGAGGTATCTCGATCCAAACCCTATTTTTTCTCAACCGAGCACATAAATGCTAGCTCCTTCAGCCAAGTTATAGATCCTGAACCTCGGTTATATAAAAGGCTTAGGTAAGACCAGACGGACCTTATGCATAGCTCAAATAAGACCGCACAAACCTTATGTTTAATTAGTAAAAAATTATAGGTTTTAGATCCATATATTAAGGACATTAATTCAGATACATGGCTAGTAGTCTGTATGTTTGGTGATTAATAAATTGGATTGCTTCATAAATAAAGGGCGGGCTAGTGTGGTTCGCGTCAACAAAGGAATAGCCAACCCCTTATAACAATTCTCATGCTGGATGGGATGGCATGGATTATCATTACCCCAACTTCTAGCAGTTGGGACACTGCATAAGAAGTGTCCATCTTTCATTGTCTGCATCTAACACCATCGTGTATATAGGCTCAAGCTCATCACTAAGGTAATGGTCTATAAACTGCAAGAAAACAATCAAGCAATGCTCGATTACTGTTCTCACTATCTAATAGACAGAGACGTCTCGGCCTGACCTTTCAGCTTCGATTTTCCTGCAAATTGTTGATGTATCCAAAGCTCTAAAATCCCAAATGCCATTATGACCCACATTCGTTATGTATGTGAAGGACTTCTTCGGATTATATTTGGACCAATACACCACTTTTTGTCCAATTCCTTCAATGAATAGCTCACTTGAATATCCTACAGATTCAGGAAATGTTGCAGTTATCTCACGTAACTGGTTAGGCAATGGCGGTAGCCTCTTGTCTTGAACGGCCCAATCATAAAGCTTCAGATTTCTTGTGGTAAATTCACCACTTGCGTAAGTCGGATCATATTCACCATATGCATCATTCCAAGCATCATCCTAGGTCGGTAGATGGATTAATAAAGCAGGGCAACTAGGGTTTGATTACGAATTGGATCCTTGCATGAATAAACTTAGTGTTATTCACTCATATGATTCGTCGGTCGATTAACTTGTCTGTAATCTCTATCTAAGTAGCTGCTTTGTTTTCTGCCTTTCTTGTTGCATGGAGATGATCGAAATGATCTCATGTATGTATAAAAATACCGTGTCCACACTGTTGTATGGGTTGAAGTCTCATTGCAATGGCTGCTGGCTCCACCCTTGTAGTTTCTCGCTACAATGACTCATGGCTCGGAAGAGGCACCCTAAGAACTCGAAAGGCACGAAGAGGTATCCGGGGCTTTCATATTACTTGAGAGATCTTCCACGTAATTAAACATGGCTTCCAGGTCGGTTGACTTCCTCTCCCTCAAATGTCAATTATTTGCGCAAGACAAGTTATAGAGGCACAGAGGGGGAAATTCAACATTTACGATCAAATCTTTAAGTTGATCGAAAAGGGGTCCAGGCTTGACATTGAGAATGAGATGGTGCGGATGCCTATCAACTCTAGGGAGAATTCGTTCCCTTATGAAATCAACATTCATCTGAGAAAGAAACATTTTAAGTCTTCAGAATTTGTATTAATCTCTTTGAATCTGGGAGGAAGACAGCGCACAAACTCCTCATATTCGTACTCACTCTCATTGTTGTTTGCATAATTCACTTCAAAGAAGAATTTCTGGACAAATAACTCTTCTCGTTGTTCTTCTGATTGGCTAAGAACTCGGCTACCAAATCGACTAGTTCATTCTTCTGATTGACAGACGACTCGGCTAACAACTCTACTTGTTGTGCTGATTTTGACTAAATAAATCATTTCCTCTTCAATAAATATCGTGTGTATATCACGTATAAAAAAACCTGGAATTGTAAATTCTGGACGGCAGTCGGCTTATGCTTTACATTTGTCAATTCCTATATGATACCCACATAATGAAGGTTCTATGTATTAGAACAAGAACCCTTCTTCAATGTCATACTAGCAGCTAAACCCTTCAATCCAAACAGTAACCATTGAACCGGTCTGTAGGAACTCAATCTCCATCTTTATCTGCTCTCCGTGCGGGTAAGGGTTCACCTGTTTATTTATAAAAATAAGCAGTTTACCCCAATGCCCGTTAATGAAGTTTAAACAGTAGCTATAGCAAAGGCATGAGAGGTGGTAGTTTCATAACCAAGCGCAAAGCCTTTTTGATAGCTTGTTTGAGTTTTATCACCAGGGGAAAGAGTAGCCTCATCACCATCTGTAGTAGCAATTGATCCGGAAGCAGCACCAGCGGTATAGGAAGCAGATCCAAAGCGAGTTGTTGATCTAGCAGATCCAAATCCTATGCTTCAAAGAAATGACGAAGGTCTCATGTGGCTAAAAATCAATAATCAATAGCGAGTTAAGGTAGCTTTACCCACAACAAACTTAAACTCAACCCTTTCAATTTTGGCATAAAAAAAGGTGTCCAATGCTTTAAGGATAGCAAGCTTGAGTCCCACTTCCAATGTGAAGCCGAGAATTTGTCCACATCCAACACATAACAAAAGATAAATGCCATCCCACTCTTTGTCCACATCCAACACATAACAAAAGATAAATGTCATCTCACTCATTAGGATGATATAATATAGTAATCCACGGAATATCCTAGCAAATTAACCTAAAGGAGTAGAGCACATCCATTATCTAGGGTTTTCTCCTTGAGGCATTTTTTTTGTTTGAAGCCAACACCTACATTGCTTCTCACTCCTTGAGTTGTAGGCACTTTTCTTTTTCTTAAGAAAGAACATTGCCACCATACTTCTAAGGCATTCTAATGAAACTAGTAATGAAACCAAAGATAAGGTTTAGAGTAGGACATGGATGAGATAGGAATAAAGAATAAGTATGCAAACACGGGATTAACCATGGCATCATAAAAGTTAAAGACTTATCTTTTAAGCAATTATTCTCCATCTGGTTGCATGTGAAGGACATTCCTCCCAACCATAGGCATTGTCAAGCCAAGTCTCACTTTGACATAAATCTTCCCTTATTTGTTTTTTAGACCTATGAATATGATGTCACTATTCACAAAATGCATAGAATATATAGGTTGGTTTAAAATTCGAACTAAACAATTATATAAAAAAAAGAAATATAAAAAATAATTGGTAGTCGATGCATGGATAACTAACTCGTAGCTCATGCATTGATAACAGGTATTGACATACTTGAGACAATCCATTTAACCCACTCTTCCTTAGAATCTTGTTGGTCTTTTCATAGGTTATAATTAAAATGTAAACCTGTAGAGCTTCATTAAATTAATATCGACTAAGGTGGAATCCTATAAAAACTTCAAATAACGCCAATTATCTAAAAAATATTTGATAAAATCACATTTCAATAATGTTTACAATGTTTCCTCATAATTTCCTCCAAATGAACTAACGACCTTTTTTTATAGATTTGTCATTGGAATGTGCTTTGGTTTAGTATTTTTTAATGATAGCTTTAGACATGTTAGCAAATGGAGTCTAATGTGATGTTGTCAAAATCAATTTTTTAAATTAGTCTAATAAATGATATGGTTACCTCACTAAAAAATAGTTGGACTTATCTTTGAAGCAAAACTTTAATAAAATTAACGTTTTTTTATGATAAGTTTTTTGTTAAAATTTTACATATTAATACTGTTTTATCATAATTTAAATTTGGTGGATGGTAGAATGATGTCTCTATATTTTTTGAGATCAATTTTTCTATGCGATGAGAAGTTGTAAACTAAATTTATAACAAAAAGAACTTGATCAATTTTGCTATGTGATGAGAAGTTGTAAACTAAATTTATAACAAAAAGAACTTTCAAGTGTTAATTAAAACACCTTTTGAGTGTTTTTATTGATTTTTTTAGATTTTTTTGTTTGATTGTAGTGACATGAAACTTTTTAGTGAATACATTCATAATGTTTTTCTAACATGTGTAGGAATTAAATGTTTTTTTATTTATTTTACTTGTGATATTACTCTAATAGTATTTTATATTTAACACATTGAGCAGTGAATATTTTCAATGAAAAACAAAGAGAAAAGAAAGACAACAACTTAAAAAAGAAACTTATTTTCATATTTTCATAAAGTGCAAAAACAAGATTCATCTAAAGAGAGAAATGAAATTGAAGAGGAAGCTAACCGAGTTGATCTTTCTGACGCTTCTAGTCATAAAGTGGTTGATACGTCAACTACATATGTACAAGAGAATTGCATTGAAAATGAATTAAATTTGACTAGTGATGTTGAAGGATTAGTTGATTTAACTAAAGAATATGAAGAATCGAGACGACCTAATAAACGTAACAGATGAAATTGGGATTTTGGAAGGCAATTTTCGTTAGAGTGGACTTCGATATTTCCATTCATGGAGCCTGCGATTTGTGAAAATGGTGATGTGATTGAAGTGAAATGTACGATTTGTAGTTGGAGATATGGTAGAGATGTTAAAATGCAGTTGAAGAAGGGTACCATTGAGAAGCATTGTGGAAAATTTTATTACGAGGAAGAAGTTGATGGAAAAGTGGAAAACAAGTCAAGGTGGAAGACTGCAAAAGAATGCAAGCATATTGAGAATGTTGAAATGTATGAATATAACATTAGAAATGATCGTAATAAGCAAATGAAGGAATCACTTCATAGCTTATTCAAGGAAAAGGTATCAACAGAAATGCAATCTAAAATAGTCCAAATGGGTACCATTTTCCATATTTTAAAACTTGGAAGGCCAATGAAAGATTATGTCCATTATAAGGATTTGTTAAACTTCCTTTCAATCCCCAAGTTTCCTTCATCACGTTGGTCTATTAATAGTGAATGGGTGTTTTTAAAACATATGGCTGAAGTAGTTAGGCAGGACTTGGGAGAAACCATAAAGAATGTTGTTTTTTTTCCTTATCATTAGATGAAGTAACTGCAGTAGACACTAGTTCATGGATTTGTATGAATGTTTATACAGTTCAAAATCATGTGAGAAATGTGCACTTTTTTTCTTTGTATAAAATGAAGGAGAGTGCTACTGCAGAAAATTTATATAATATTGTGATGAATACTCTATGTGAGATCAGTGAGTTGGATGGACTCGACATTGCTAGAAAGTTGGCTTATTTTGGAGCAGATGGTGCATCTGTAATGCAAGGAAACCGTAATGGCCTTTGTGTTCGATTACAAACAGGCATTGCACCTTATATGATCGGTATACATTGCATGGCACATCAAACAAATTTGGCATTCAAAATTCTTAGCAAGGAAAGATTGGTTAACAAAGTAGACATGCTCGTGGATGATTTGCATGGATTCTTTTGTAGAAGTTCAAAGAGGGTTATAGAATTCAAAAATTTTGCAACTGGTTTGACGAGTGGGAAGAAGATTTTAAAAAATGTTGAAACACGATGGATCTCACTCTATGAACCTGTAAAGCGTGTCTATGATGACTATATTTCTTTGGTTGGATTTATGGTTGGACATTGTTTTAGTGTGGATAAAGCCCAAGTTCTTTTGCATCAATTAACTGATGTGAAAACACTATTGACATTATGTGGAATCCTTTTCTTATTGCATCAGATGTATATGTTGATTAAGATTGTGCAAACAAGAACATTATATTTAGCAGAGTATACAAAGGCAAGCAAAATGGCATGTCTACTTTTAGATCATTTATATATAACACCAACAGAAGCCTTTGATAGCATTGATTTTACAAAATGGAAAGAGCTCATTGATCTTCAAAATCCTCAAAACTTTTTGAAGCTTAATGAAAATAATTGTGTATGCATTTCAGTACGTGACAATTTGGTTCCTCTTCATATTCTTCAAAAACATGGGTGCATTATAAAGGAGAAGAGAGTAACTAGAGATGAATTTCAAGTTGTCATTCAAGCAATAAAGTCAAATCTTACAAGTGTTGCAAGGGCATTAACTACATAAATTAGAGAAAGGTTTCCAAGAGATGAGTTACTAGAGGCAATGAGCATTGTTTATCCACACTTTTGGAATCATACATTGGACAAAGAAGAATTTTTTTTTAAAATTTAAACAGAATATTCGGATATTGATTGATTATTATTGTTATACACATGCCATTGGAGAACATCATATTAATGGAATCTTAGATGCTGATAAATTACATTCACAAGCAAAGTGCTTTGTAAACACTATGATGGAGCAATTTGAAAAACTAGAAGACCCTTTGTCAAATGGGTCTATCACAAGATTATGGGAAAAGTTAGACATGAGTGATACCTTGAAGGAGCATATGCCTGAATATTTCAAATTGGTTGACTTGTGCCAAACTATGATTTTGGGCTCTATAGAGGATGAAAGGATTTTCAGCTTGGTTTCATTTTTAAAGTCCAAGTTGAGGAATAGACTGGACAATAACCTCATCTCTTATGTTCGTTTGTATGTATCAAATTATGATGTCAACAACTTTCCTTATGAGAGAGCATTAGCACTTTGGACATCTGAATGCAACAGAAGAGGGGGAAGCAATATGACTCTTTGAAAGATTTTGATTCAGAAAATTAATTGGATGATGAAGATAGTTTTGATAAATCTGAGGGTTTATCTTTCGACCATCTTGGCGATTTGGAAGATGAAACAAATACATGGAATTTTTAGTTATGAGTGATGAATGTGTATACTTGAACACATTATATGAAGTATTTAGTGTATAAATGGAGGAACATTAGATGAAATAAGTTAATCTTTCATTGTAAGTTCTAAGTTATATGCTATTGTGAAGAAAAAATTGTAAATGTAAATAGGAGATCACTTTTAATTGGTTGTGGATTTAGTTTTTTTCCAGAGAAAAAAACTACTATTGATATTCTAAATAGAATCAAATAGTACAAAGAGGTTTCTTGATTCATTAGATTGAATCATATGCAGAAAATCCTGAAGCCACTCAAACCTGCAGAAAGATTTTCAACCACTCTCATAAGATAGTCAAAGACACATCACTGTAGAAGCCAATATCCCAGATCACCCAAAAAAGACCAAAAGGCAGATTACATCATTACAAAAAGAGACGTCTCTTTCTATGAATGTTGTGATACATTAAAGTAAATTCCATTGTGACTAAAAACTAACCAATATTTACTTACACTATTTGTTTGAATTGCATAATGTATATATTTACTTACACTATGTTTTTTCATGAGACGTCTCTTTCTATGAATGTTGTGATACATTAAAGTAAATTCCATTGTGACTAAAAACTAACCAATATTTACTTACACTATTTGTTTGAATTGCATAATGTATTAAAATATCCCATGGGTGGAATTAAAATGGATTAGCATCTTTTGGTACAATAAATCATTTCCAAGAGGAACGATAGTCTAAGAAAACAATGAAAAACACACATTATTAAGAGGTAAATTGGAAAAGGAATATGAATATTAGATATAACATTGATGAGATTGAGAGTGCAAATTTTTGCCAAACACAAAAACACATACCATTAATATTCGTTCATTGTAAATTGTTTAATTAGAAAATTTCGCCTAATTACTTTTTTCAATAAGGGATTATTCGCAAAGTTGGTATACTTTTCCTTAAAAAAATTGAAAGATTCGCCTATTTTAAAATTGATACTCAATACAATATTCACCTCCCTTTCTATACTCTAGGATAAATATTGGATCCCTAAAGTTTTCCTTGCTCTTGATGATGGAAGTACTTGTTAGTTTGGGGACAAATCTTTGAAGTATCTTTGCTCTTGCTCTTTGCTAAGGTGATGCTATGAGTTGTTTGATTAACACATGCACAAGGAGGTATCTACGTCTTTTCTCTTGATATTTATTTGTTAAATGTTGGATGTGTGCTTGTCTAAGGTTGAATGGTAGCCATTAATGCTACATTTTGTCCTAACTAATTCATTTTCAACCTTTAGTTACCCTAGTATTGTGAATTTTGAGCTTTAGGTCTCCAAGGTTTGTCTTAATTAGGGTTTCTTCAACCAACTTGTGTAGTTGTTGGAGAAAACCCTAGTTTGTCAAACTTGGCAAGTACCATCTCAAAAGGAGGGCCATCCTCCTTGATGCCCTAGGGCTAGGGTAAAACCTTAAAACCTTAAGTTTGTCCATTTTCTCTACATCAAACCCTAATTTGTATTTTTATAAATATTATCGTTAGGTTATTTTTTGCATTTTCATGTGTAAATTTGCATTTTCATGGTAGAATTAGGGTTAGAATTAGGTCTGCAATTCAAAAACCCTAAAAATTAAAAAAAAATATTTTTTTGCATTTTTTTGCCTCCCTAAAATTTCGGCCCTTCCTCCTATAAATTTGGCCTGCCATTTTTGTCCCTAGAAACCCTATGGCCAAATTATAGGAAGCCCTAAAAATTTAAAAATCTCAAAAATCCTTAAAAAAACCCCATTTTTGTGATTTTCTACATATTATGATAGATTGAGTTTTAGTTTTTTAATTTAGGTCTTTTGTACATTATTGTCATAAAATTAAATTTTAAAAAAACCTAATTTTTCTGATTCTAAATCCTAATGCAGACCTTGAAAGGTCCCTCTCCTTCACTCCCTTCGCTTCCCTTTTCCTTCACCCTTACCCTAGTTCACGGCCTTCCCTTTCCTCCTCGCACCCCTCTTCTAAGCCCTCGATCCCTTTCCCATTGAGTTCGCTCCTTTTTTTATGCTTTGACCCTCGTTGCCATCTCCCTAACTCCTTCGTGGGCTGCCAATAAGTCTGCACATTTCAGACTGCAAATTCTGAGATCAAACTCCTACCAAACTGCATTTTTTAAATAAAAGAGTTATTTCATGAGATATATTTTGAAGGTCATTTTCTTAAAAGAGGTGAGAAAAATTTATGTTTAAAGGTCTGATTTATACAGGGTCTAAAACTTACTCTTATAATCTGAACTTTACATAAGCAGAGGCCTAAAATTTAATACACATACAGTGTATTCACATACTTTCATTTATGACTTTCATATGTATGATATGTTGTTGCTAATGGTGATTGATGACAACGTTTTTACATGTATTTGGTGTTACTAATAAGTATGCAAAGTTAATTACATAATTGTTGATTTGAAACCATTTTGATATACACAGTGAACTACATCTAATGTCCTTAATTGGCTGTCCTAGAGTAACTACAAATTGATCATATATTTTTCGTATATGATAGCCATTGATATGCTATTTAAGTGGAGGATTGGAGTTGTTTTATTTCTTTTGAACCTTACATCTGATATATTTTTAAGCTAATCTAATGCAGGGTGTTACCTCATTATAATATGAGCACATTGATATTAACTTACATTTATTGCAAATTCTTACAAGTTGGTAGTATTACACTCTGCTGCTACACTATGTCAAATCTTCTACATACAGATCTGAAGTTGATATTTTGGAGTGGGGTCATTAGATGTAATTATGCTTTCAAACATTGATATCTTATTTATGTGGTTGATGCATAAGTGGTTAAACCTTGCTACAATATTTCCTTCATACATCGAGTTAACATTGATAATTATATCCTTGTTTGTTGAATGAGTTATGACAGTTACTACTGCCAGTGTTTGATGAATGGTTATTTACCTATTTCATGCAATTACATTGACTCCATAAGGCACTAGTCAAAATTAACAATTGCATAGAGAATATAGTCTTTTGTTGCATCAATGTCCTACAAAGATATTAAAAGGGTCCTTCTCCTTGGAGGTTTTGACACTCCAAAGAAGTTAGAATTGTGATCGAGGTGACATTGGGTCACATTTCTCATATTTGTTTATCGAGCACTAGCCCTGCTAATTTGCTCGGTAACATGGGGTTTCTCATTGTTTCTTTATAATCATTGATTTCTCAATGGTAATTTCCTCTATATTTTCTTCTTGACACTTTTTCACCGTTTAACTTCTTAATTTGTGTAATTAAACGTTGACTATGATTCTTGAGACGAGAAATTTGTTTGTCTTTATTAGCTACAACCTTCTCAAATTCTTTTTACATATTTTATATTGACTTTTGATTATCCTAAAGGACCACCTTTGAGACATCTTTAAGTCTTATGATGAGGGCACTACCAAATCTAACTTCACTGTAAAGTCTTGCAAAATTATATTCTTCATGTTTAATATGAAAGTCTCCATCATTTCCATCTAGGATGAACCTAAAATTATGTCATTGTCGGATGTAAAATTTAGTTGCGATATGAAAATATAATCACCAATTTTCAATTGTAAATAATTTATTTCACATTGTTTCTTGTCCCAAAAATCTATTTGTTTTATCATACTTGATATAGTAATCAATAATTGGTTTGTGAATTTAGTGCTAACATAATTATTATAATGCTCAAAAGGAGAAACAATATATATTAATAATGAATAAGATAGATGGCATGTTGACAATACAATGACTTGTTCCAATACACTTGTATACATTGACTAGTCACCATGGTTGATGGGTCATGTCCCCTAGTTTGGATGTGTCACGTCATTTTATTATTATTATTTGTCAATGTTTATATACATAGTTAGGTTATATAATATAGTAATGTGTGTGTGTGTGTAATAGTTATAGTATATGTTTCAATTGCGTTGAGAGGTGCTCTACAGCCCAGTATGAGGGAGATCTTGTAAAGTTTGTCGAGTAACAAAATAATAAAAATAAAATATTGCAACGTCGGTCATTAATAAAATATAAGAAGTAAAAAAAATAAAGAAGTAACCTAGTATGAGGGAGATCTTGTAATGTTTGTCGAGTAACAAAATAATAAAAATAAAATATTGTAACGTAGGGCATTAATAAAAATATAAGAAGTAAAAAATATTATAGTTGACATAAAAAATAGAAATATAAGAAATATAATAAAGAAGTAAAAAATATATTATAGTAGACATAAGAAGTAGAAACAAAAGAAATTAAAAAAAAAACGACATAAGAAATAGAAAAAATAGAAGAGATTTGAACCTTAATAAAAAACATGGTTGCATTGATTTCAACAATGCTTAAAACAAATAATAGAAATATAAGAAGTAAAAAAGATTAAAAAAAAAATAACTGACATAAAAAGTAGAAACATGGTTGCATTGATTTCAACAATGCGTAAAACAAATATTAGAAATATAAGTAGAAACATGTTTGCATTGATTTTAAAAAAAATTACTATAGCCGATATAAGAAATAGAAAAAATAGAAGGGATTTGAACCTTAATAAAAAACATGGTTGCATTGATTTCAACAATGCATAAAACAAATATTAGAAATATAAGAAGTAAAAAAGATAAAGAATAGCTGACATAAAAAGTAGAAACATGGCTTTGCATTGATTTCAACAATGCGTAAAACAAATATTAGAAATATAAGAAGTAGAAACATGGTTGCATTGATTTCAAAAAAAATTACTACAGCCGAGATAAGAAATAGAAAAAATAGAAAGGATTTGAACCTTAATAAAAAAACATGCTTGCATTGATTTCAACAATAGGTAAAACAAATATTAGAAATATAAGAAGTAAAAAAGATAAAGAATAACTGACATAAAAAGTAGAAACATAGTTGCATTGATTTCAACAATTCATAAAACAAATATTAGAAATATAAGAAGTAAAAAAGATAAAGAATAGCTGATATAAAAAATAGAAACATAAGAAATAAAATAAAGAAGTAAAAAATATATTATAGTAGCTATAAGAAGTAGAAACATAAGAAGTAAAATAAATACTATAGCCGACATAAAAATAGAAAAAATAGAAAAGATTTGAACCTTAAGTCCAATCATCTCACTACTTACCAATAGACAACAAACAAATAGTCTCAAAAAACACAAGATGCATATTGATTTGATTCGTTGCATTGATTTCAACAAATGCATTGTTTTTTTTGTTATTTATATCTGAAAATTGATTTTTATCAATTTAATAAAAAAATGTTACAAAAAAAATATTATAGCTTACATAAAAACTATAAATATAAGAAGTAAAAAATATTACAAGTGACATAAAAAGTAGAAATATAATAAATAAAATAAAAAAGTAAAAAATATATTATAGTAGACATAAGAAGTAGAAACAAAAGAAAGAAAGAAAAAAAATTACTATAGCCGACAAGAAATAGAAAAGATAAAAAAGATTTGAACCTTAATAAAAAACATGGTTGCATTGATTTCAACAATGCGTAAAAGATAAAGAAGTAAAATATATTATAGTTGACATAAAAAGTAGAAATATAAGAAATACAATAAAGAAGTAAAAAATATATTATAGTAGACATAAGAAGTAGAAACAAAAGAAGTAAAAAAAATTACTATAACCGACATAAGAAATAGAAAAAATAGAAGAGATTTGAACCTTAAGTCCAATCATCTCATTACTTACCAATAAACAACAAACAAATGTTCTTAAAAAACACGATCTCTCTCAATGTCTTGTTTTTTTTTTTACATGTATGCATTGAATTCATCAATTTAATAAAAAAACATTGTTGCATTGATTTCAACAATGCATTGTTTAATAAACCACAAAGAAATGTTCTTCAAAAACACAAGATGCATATTAATTTGATTATTTGCATTGATTTCAACAATGCATTTTTTTTTTGTTATTTACATCTATAACTCCAAGCAAAAAGGGTTTTGAACCTAAAGAGATCATGAACAAGTGTTATTTGTGCAAAGAGATTTTCAAAAGCATGAATGGAAGATAATTTTAGGGTTATATAGGAATCAGTATATAACTACCAATGAATATGACATACTAGGATACATGGAATGTGATAATAAGAAAAATTGGAACTCTAATTTTGTTGATATGGAAACTTCCAATCGTGCACTACAATTCATATCTGAAAACCGACAATTGAATGTCATTGTTCATAATAATCGTACTCAAAATTATTCAATTGAAATCTTAGCGGAGAAGCAAAGAAAATCATTTGAGATTATTCTTGAGCATTACAGAGTTGGGAACAATGAACCACTACGAATGATTATCCAAGGAACTACAGGCACAAAAAAATCTTACTTGATTGGAGCTATTAGACAAACACTAGAAATTGATTATTTTCCAGATAAGTCACCATTACTTCTTTTGGCCTCGACCAATGTTGCAACATTTAATATATCTACATCAACAGTGTGAAAAAAAAGGAAGAAGAAATATAAAAGTTGATCACATTGTAATATATTTGATCAAATCTTTTAAGGTTCAAACATTTGCTTTCCTTCACTAAAAAAATGTGCAAAACTTTGCTTTAACAATTTACTCAATCCTTAATACTTATTACTTACATTATGATAATCCTCATAATTCTATCTGTGTTTTCAACTTAACATGTTCCTTACAATGTTGATGAAACTCCAGTTTTGTGTCACCCCCACGACTGGAACCGGCCTAGATCCAAATCCTAGGCTCTATGAAGCGTCGAGAGGGATCAAAACTCTCGAGGTGCAAACCTCTCAGGTATTGCACTCAAGGAGCTTTCTGAGGAGAGGTTTGCACCTCGGGAGATTTGATCCCTCTTGGCACTTGATAGAGCCTAGGATTTGGATCTAGGCTGGTATATATAGTTGTAATGATGATGATGATGATGATGACAATAAAAATGACAAGGATGAAAGTGAGCGAGATACTAGGGGTTTCACACATATGTTGTGAAGTTTGGACCCGTTTACCGTCAATCATCATTGCAAAACCATTTTGTTGATCAATTATCACTAAGCCATTTTTAAATCATTCAATTCCCCATTAAATCCTTTTTTAGTGTTTAAGAACAAATTTAAAAATAAAAATAATTTTTTGCTAAAAGGGGTATAAGGGTTAGGAGATGTGTGGGTTATGGTTAGGGGTTAAAGAGGATATGTTTTAGAGTGGATAAGAGTTGAGGGTTAGTGTTTATAAGGGTTATGGGTAGTAGGGGATATGTGTTATGAACATTAATGTTAGGATTATAGGTGATGTTACAAATATTGGAGAATTTATAGGTTAAAGGGAATCAACTTTAGGGTTTATATGCATTTGGACTTAAGGTTTTTTTTAGGGAAAAGGGGTTTAGATGTGTTAGGAGATAGAGGTTATGAAAGGTTAAAACCTATAAGGGCTAAGGGTTATAAATTATAATGGATCATAGTTATTTGTGTTAACATTTGTAAGGGTTAGTGATTAGATGGGTTAGTGCTTATAGGGGATAAAGGTTGTCCATAGTAAGGGTTAACAAATAGAGCGTAGGAATTAGGGGTAAAAAGGGTAAGGTTAGGGGTTATATGGATTATAGGGGTTAGGGATATAATATCTAATATGGGTTAGGATCCTAACTAGTTATTGGGGTAGGGGTTATAAATATTATAATTTTAAGAGGGGTTAGGGATATAAGAGTTATTAGGTAGGGATAATTAATCAATGAGATAGGGACTATACGTGATATAATGGTTAAGAGTTAGGTATTGTTGGTTATAGAATTTGAGGGATACATAAATTATGGGATATAAGGTTATATTATGGGATATAAGGTTATATGGGTTAAGGATTAGGGGTGGCATGGATTATATAGTTGCATGGTATGCAAGCTAGAGGGAGGCAAGGATAGGGTAGTCAATGAGATTGCACATGCAGTGGGTGTTGGTTGTGGAGCCTGATTATCTTCATGATTCGAGGTCTTGTTTCAGTTGTGTTTGGATTCCAGTTCCTAATGGCTAATGGGGGTGTGGGGGGGGCTTGCAACCACCCCCCCCCCCCCCACTAATGTCGTTAGGGGGTCCATGGGGGACGACTAAACTTTTTGGAGCCCCTCTTAGTGGAGGTTCAAGGGCAGTGACCTCGAAGAGAATGTTTTGGGAAAAGTCCTTGTAAAATATTATAATTTCGTAGTCAATTTGGATCATTCATCATTAGGTCACAAATCTGACAGTAGAAGTTATGTTGGTGCCTTTTTTCCCTAGAAGGAAACCCTCTTTTTTATTAGGGCATTGTATTACAATTGTGTGGTGTGAGAGAGGATACTGTAAGAGAGTGAAGAGGAGGTTGCAATCGATGTGTTGTAGGTTTCATTCCCTCATTTTGCTAAACGAAATAAAGGAAGGATTGGTTGTTTCTTTGTGGATGTAGCCCATATCAGATGAACCACATATATTTGTCTCTCTTGTATTGTGTTCTTATGTGTTTTAGATCTACATTCATTTTGCTTTTCATTGCTCTGCAATCCTAATCCTAACAAATGGTATAAAAGACGAAGGTCTATTTGGCTAATCAAATCATAAGAAAGGAGGGTTTCCTAGTTCAAGTTGGATCAATGGCAGAAGAAGGCAAGTTTAGGGTCGAGAATTTTAATGGCCAAAACTACTAGCTATGGATGTAGAAATGTAGGACTATCTATATTAGAAGGATATTTTTTACCATTGGGTGAAAAAACAAAGAAGTTGGCAACTATGAAGGATGAAGAATGGGGGGTTCTTGATAGAAAGGCACCAGGAACAATATGGTTATGTCCGGTAGCGTCGGTGGCTTTTAAGATTTCAAAAGAAAAGAAAATGAAGGAGCTAATGAAGGCATTGGCTAAACTGTATGAAAAAACCTTGACCTCCAACAAGGTATTTCTTATGAAGCATTTATTTAATATGAAGATGTAAGAAGGTGGGTATGTAGTTGATCATTTAAATAAGTTTAAGATGGTCACCAGTCAATTAAGTTATGTAGGAGTAAACTTTGATGATGAGGTTAGGGCTCTTTTTATTTTTTGCTCATTGCAAGAAAGTTTGAATGGCTTGGTCATGTTATGAGTAATGTTGTCTCTAGTTCAAGCACTTTAGAGTTTGATGATGTTGTTGGTGTTATCCTTAGTGAGAAAATGCGACAAAAATGCAAATGTGAGACATCGGGTAATGCTTTGACTGTGGAGAAATGGGAAGACAAAGGGAGAGAGGAAAGGGCCCAGGGAATTGTGGAAAGTCTAAGAAGGGTATATCCAAATCCAGAGGGAAGCGTTGGCATTGCGGTAAGAAAGGACACCTGAAGAAAGGTTGTTGGTCTCTAAAAGGAAAACAATGAGAAGGAAAACATGCGAATCAAGAAGAAATGTAGCAGGTAATGTGTTGCAAGATGCTTTAACCCTTTCATTAAATAATATTATTGATTCTTAGGAGTTAGGGGCTTCATTTCATGTTGCACTCCATATGAAATATTTTCAAGACTATGTTTAAGGTGATTATAAATAGGTTTATTTGGGTGATGATGAACCATGTAAAATTGTTGGAAATTGTAAGATACAGTTAAAATTACAGAGTGGAAACTAATGGTTGTTAAAAGAGGAAAGGCACATTCTTTATTTGAGAAGAAATATAATTTCAATGGGTCAGTTGGAAAGTGAAGGTTGTACATCTACTTTTGTACAAAATTTGTGGAAGGTCACTAGACAATCATTAATAATAGAAAAAGAAAAAAAGTAGATTGTAACAAACATAAATATTAAGTTAATCATAAATACTCAACATTAATAAATAATAATATTTAATTAATAAATACTAATTTATGCAACCCTCCGTGAACTTGTATAAAAGTGCCATATATATATAAATCTTAGAGTGCCTTTAAGATATATATATATCACTCTAATTGTATTGTAATAATATCATTTCATTATTCAAAATCTTATATAGATTTATGTCATCTAGCTTATTTACATGGATATTTACTATATAAACATGAATTATTCATGTTAATCGCATTGGTATCAGAGCTTTGTCTAAATCTCGGCTTTTGACCAAACAAAATTTTTTAGAGTTCCTTTGTTTACCCAGTCTCTCACCACCATTTCATTGAAAATAGTTATTCCATTGCAAAATTTGAAGAACAATTTATATAAAAAAGAGAAAAAAAAGTGAAGGAAAAGTGAAGGAAAACTTTTTTACACATTAAAAATAAAGCAGTTCAAGATATACTTGTGTATGCAAGCCATAGGAAACTACAAGCATGGGCTATCAACCGCTGATTTAGCATCGTCTAATATCCTTAGTTCCATTGACATAAGGGGTGGAACATCAGCATCCAATTATATAAAACGTCTCAAGCTCGAAATTGGGCATTTCCAGGTCAACGAAGGAAACACAAATTAAAAGATTAATCATATGCAAAACGATAAAAAGGAACACTTCAGTATTGATAAAAAAATATATACAAATCTATGAGAAAAAGGAATAAATAAAAGTTAAAAAAAATAGATGTCATCAAATTCAAGGATGTGTTCCTATTAACCATCACTACTGGGTTGTAAAGCCATGGTGTGTGATGCTTCACATTACATATATAAGTTATTTTATTAAGTGGACAATTTATAAGTTACTTATTATTGCACTGAGAGAAATGAGGTGCTTTACAGCCTAGTATGGGGGAGATGTTGTAACGTTTGTTACTAACAAAATAATTAAAAAAATTCATGTCGGCTCATAAAATAAAATAAAATTATGGAAAATATTTTAAAAAATCCATGTTGGTTCATAAAATAAAATATTGAAAAGTAATTAAAAAATAGATGTTCGTTTATAAAATAAAAACTTAAAACTTAAACCCATATCTATCAATCAAGAGAGATCAAATTTCTTGAGTTTAAATTTTAAAAAAGAAATACACCTCAAGAAATTGGATCCCTCTCGGTGCTTGATAGATACGGATTTAAGATAGATCTACACTGGTAATAATAATAACAATAAAAGGTTTAAATATTGTTGAGAAAAAGCATGACTTAGAACGCAGTCACTCCTTACAACCTAATTAGAAAGAAATGGAGTACTTTCAAAGTTAATTAAAAAGTATTTGAGTTCAAAAAGTATGTATAAAAAGATTTTCCTAAATTTTAAGGTAATAAATATTAAAGAAGTTTATTGAATTTTGTGAAGATATATACAAATTGCAAGGTAATAAATATTAAAGAAGTTTATTGAATTTTGTGAAGATATATATTTTGGACTAAATGTCGTTGTTGTAAAGGGGAGTTTAAGTATGTCTCAATTTTTAAAAATAAAATGCTCAATTACCAAAATTGTAAAATATTATACATTACAAAGGAATATGTATACAATATGCATACACATGAATTAATGTTGCCAGATGTCAGTATGAAGTCGGACTCAGAATCTCCTTCATCAAAGGACCTTAAAGGCATCCCAAAAATTATCCTACAAGTCAATCATAAGTTAGTGCAAAAGATGTAAAAAGAAGTTGAAAAAATCATCGCTAGTAAAGACGGAGAAATTTCTCACCTTAAGAATCATAGTCAAAACTTGATCACACGGATTAAAAGGTTAAAACATGACAAAAATTCGCTACAGAACAAGTTAGAGCAACTCACTAAAAAGGAAGCATCGATTAATGAAGAAGCAATGATTGAACCTATGGAACTAGAGGAGTCATTGGACATAAAAACCCAAGTCATGGACAAAGGAACCAATACAGATCTAATAAACATTGCAACTCCTAAATATGCAAATCCAGTTGAAGTAAGGATGTCTTCAAATTTTGAAGTACAAACGATGGAAAATCCAAGTGCACTCACCAATAGAAATGTAGTGATCAACAAATCGACTCAGGCATGAAGAGGATTCAATACCAAAAGTGAATCAGGAAGACACTGCAAGTATGAGGAATAATCATGCTACAAAGATGCCTTGTTAACACCCCAATCACATAAGTCATCGCTTCAACTAGTTAGTCTATCAACGTCGTTCTAAACAACCACAAATGATTTATATTCTGAAGAATTTGAATACGAAAATAGTTTGACCATGCCAAGGTAAAAGTCATCTTGGGAATAAAAAAACATTAAGTTTTGTCCAAGGAAACTAGGAATTCCCAGTGCCACAGAAGATCAAATTGGGTTGGCCTGATCCAAGAACAGTAAAACAATTTTGTTCGACGCTTCACAAATCATTTTGTCAATTGTCGCAACTACCAACATAGTAGATCATGAGAAGACGTTATGAGTAAGAACAAGGGATAAGTCTTCCAATGAATTATGCTTTGAAGACAAAGCACTTGTAGGGGGAAGTCAATGTAACAAACATAAATACTAAATAAATCATAAATACTCAACATTAATATATAATATTAATTAATTAATAAACTCTAGTAACTAAAGATGACTAAGGGATGCAACCCTTCGCGAATAGTCATCAATGTGCCTTTAGGGTTTATATATATATATATATATATAAGTGTTGTAGGAGTAAACTTTGATGATGATGTTAGGGCTCTTTTGGTTTTGTGCTAATTGCAAGAAAGTTGGAAGGGCTTAGTCATGGTTGTGGGTAATTATGTCGTTGGTTCAAGCACTTTAAAGTTTGATGATGTTGTTGGTGTTATCCTTAGTGAGGAAATGCATTGGAATGAGACATCGGGTAATGCTTTGACTATGGAGAATGGGGGAAGACAAAGGGAGAGAGGAAAGGGCACAGCGAATTGTGGGAAGTCTAAGAAGGGTAGATCCAAATCTAGAGGGAATCTAAAGTGTTTCCATTGCGTAAAGAAAGTACACCTAAAGAAAAGTTGGTGTTCTCTAAAAGGAAAACAGGGAGATGTACAACAGGAGAATCAGGAAACAAAGGTAGGAAGTGGTGTGTTGCAAAATGCTTTAATATTTTCATTAGATAATTTTACTTATTATTGGGTGTTAGACTCGGGAGCTTCATTTATACTTAGGGGCTTCATTTCATGCCACACACCATAGGTAATATTTTCAAGACTATGTTCAAGGTGATTATAGATAGGTTTATTTGGGTAATGACGAACCATGTAAAATTGTTGGAAAGGGTAAGACAGAGTTACAATTATAGAATGGAAACCAATGGTTGCTAAAATAGGCAAGGCACAATCTTGATATAAGAAGAAATCTAGTTTGAATAGGTTAGTTGGGAAGTGAAGATTGTACATCTACATTTACAAAAAAATTGTGGAAGGTCGCTAAAGGATCACCGATAATAGAAAAAGGAGAGAATATATGTATCTTGTATTTATGTACCGATAATGATGAATCTTCTATTTATTTAGATTCTACAAGAGCTGATAAAACATTGTGGAATCATAGGCTTATGCACATGAGTGAGAAGGGGATGCATATTCTCCACTCAAGGAATTTGTTGCCATATTTGAAGTAGGTTGATTTATATATCTATGAGCATTGTGTTTATGGAAAACGAAAGCAAAAGAGAGGCATATTTCTTAGAGTTGGGAAGAAAAATAAGAGTGAAAAGTTAGAGCTTGTGCATACAAATGTATAGGGACTAGCTCATGTATCATCTCTTGGTGGCTCACATTATTATATTACTTTTATTGATGATACAACTAGGAAAACTTTGGTTTATTATGTTCGGAAGAAATCTTATCTTTGATACTTGTAAGAAATGGAAAGGTTTGGTTGAGAATGAGGCAAGAAATAAGTTGAGTTGTCTTAGATCAAATAATAGAGGTGATTATTGCAGCAAGGATTTTGATAGCTATTGTTCATATCATGGGATTCATAGAGAGAAGATGGTTCCAACAACACCACAAGAAAATGGTGTCTCATAAATGATGAACATGACAATCATGGAGTGTGCAACAAGTATGAGATTGCATGTAGGATTGCCCTTACAATTTTGGACATATGTTGCGGAGATTGTTGTTTACTTAATAAATATAGGGCCTTCAAGCTCCTTGGATGGTAGCATTACAGAGGAGGCATGGATAGGTAAAAAGGTAAACTACTCATTTTTTAATACTTTAGATTGTGAAGCGTTTGTCCATATTGATAGAGAAATAGAACAAAAATCCAAGTGTACTCTTATTGGATACGAATTTAATGATTTTGGTTATCGCTTATGGGATGATGAAAATAAAAAATCACTAGGAATAGAGATTTGGTTTTCAATGAGAGGTCATGTACAAAGATCAGTTATAGGGAAAAAAATACACAGTGCTTGATGAAATCAAAGAAAATGAAATTCCAAAGGTGTCAAAAAATCAAAATGTACAACAACAATAGTAACATTAGGTACCTAAAACTCCTACAAGTGTTGTTAAGAGATCTACCAGGTTATGTAGACCCCCTGAATGATACTCTCCTTCAATGTATTATTTCTTGTTGACTGATTTTGGTGAACCATAAAGTTATGAAGAGTCAATATAGGTAGAAACTAGAAAGAAGTGGGAGATATGCATGAAAGAGGAGATGGACTCCTTGGTACAAAACCAAACTTGGGACTTGGTTCAGTTGCCTACAGGTAAAAGAGAGTTGCAGAATAAAAGGGTTTATAGGTTGAAGAAAGAAGATGGAGTCAAAAATAGGTACAAGGCCAAACTTGTATTGGGGGTTTGTAGAAAAGGGTATAGATTTTGATGACATGTAATGAGATCTAGCTATCATAGGATAAGACTTGATGGATCACATATCTATTTTTTATCATCTTATTTCTATTGAAGAATGAAAAGTGAAATCTAAAAGATATGTTGAGATTTAAACATTTTGAATAATGTATGCAAAACAAAAACCATTAGATAATAATGATGAACCCTCTCACTCAATTTATCCCAAGGATATTTTGCTCCTACCTATTTAGATGCAATAACACTCAACGTCTATTGTATTTGAAAATCATTTTCAAAACTTGAGCATGATATAAAAAAAATCCTAATTCACATTCGTCATTTTCAACAAATTTCCAATGTTCTTACAATAACACTTGTTAAATTCTCCACTTCACCAACTTAGCTAACCCTTTAAGTACTAAAATTTTTGAATGAACAAGATTCAAAGAGATTGAAATAAGGCCAATAGCTTGCTTCATTACTTCTCACATGACAAAAAAGGTATATAAATGTATTTGTGCCCCATTTGTTACTCAAGCATGAGTCCGAAAATACACAAAACTTGTCCCATTTATATGTTGGATTCATGCAATGCATTTTTCGAGCTTGGATGTCTTATTATCAATGGTCAGGTTAGGATACAAAGAAAATTATTCTTCCAAACTAACAATATAGATCCTATTACCTGATCAAAAAAGTATATAAATATATGTGTTCTCCATTTGTTACTCAAGCATGAGTCAAAATACAAAGAACGTGTCCCATTTATATGTTGGATTCATGTAATGTATTCCTTGAGCTTGAATGCCTTGCAATCAATGGTGGGGTTAGGAAACAAAAGAAATTCTTCTTCTAAACTAACAATATAGATCTTATTAGAACACACAACTACACTTTCTTTCTAAGGATCGCTTATGGGATGCAAGCTATAGATGAAACACAACAATTAAATAGAAATGTTTTTTCAAGGATCAATGAAACTTAACTCCATTATTTGAATGCATTCTTTAAGTTTGGAAAAAATCAACTAATTTTGAAATCAAACTCCAGAAATCAATAAGAAAATATGAAATCCAAGAATGATTAAAAACCCAAACAACCAAATCCTTGTTGGTGTCATAATGTGTAGTGATTAGTAATTCCCAAGCTTTTGCTTTTATATATTTCTTAGCAAAGTTAATGCGAGGTTTTGTTGCAATGCATAAACATATGCTTCTATGTTTCTTAAAGACTAGTGACTCGTCATGGTGCATCATATATCACGATTGCTTGTTGAATTAGATTTACTCTTGGTGATTTGTCACATAAGTGATTAAAGGCTCTTTATCCATTCAACATTTTATTTCTAATACAAATAGTTTGATTATATATGGGTTATTTTGCAATAATTGATCAATATCTATATAAAATGTTAAATGGATTTTACATTTGTTTTAATGGGGACTCCATATTTTGTCCCAAATAGTTTTTGCAAATAAAATCTTTGTATACAAATTGTTGGTATGTTGACTATGGGTATGAATTTCAAACTTTATAATGGTTTGCCTTCCATAATTTACAAGATATTAGTTACTCCAATATACTTTTGTATTTTCTTTTAAGACATTTCATTAAACTTCCTGTTAGATTTTAAGCATTAATTCAATATGCTATAGGATCTTCACTGAGAGAATAACATGTACAGTATATCAATGCATAACAATCATATCAAGCATGTCAAGCATCACAAGAATCAAAAGCATGAGACAATGGACACACAGATTTTTCCGTGGGGAAAACCCTAAGGTGAAAAACCCCACAACTTCCTCAGAGATAGATAGAGCAATGTCTCAACCAAAGTACAACCAAATACAATAGATAGTCTCCTACTATGCAGCTGATCCTCCTCCTCCAATGTGCGCCACTTTCTGGGAGAGAGAAGAGTGAGTTCTGAGATGATCAAAATAGAGAATCCTGACTCTCTATTTATACTTGTCCTGACCTGCCTAATTAATTATGGGGCCGACTTGTCTAACTCAGCCTAATAACCCCAGTTACATATATTTTGGGATGACACCCACATCAGGTAGTCTAATAACCCATCGACAAGTTAATCCACTTGCGACACTTGTCAATACAAATGACGACACTTCCTTATAGAGGAATAACACATCTCTTATAAGGGTACAATAAATATATATATGAAATACATTTCGAAGTTACATATACATCAACACTCCCTCTTAACTAGGAAGGTATTTCTTGACACAGATCATCAGGCACAAGTCTTCTTCTCTGGATCATCGTCATCGATGCATCGTCATCGAATCATCATCATCATCACAGCTGCTGCTATCTCGTCCAATCTCTGAATCTACTCGTCATAGGAAGTTCTACAGAGCCAGCCCTTTTTCATACTGGATGTAGGCCCACCACTTGTAGGTCTTCATCATCACTGGTCATACTGTGGAATCCTCAGGACTCATCACGTGCGTCTGCAAAACCTTTCAAGAGCATCCCAGGCCTTTTATGAGCACACAGCTCAACCTCTCAAATATCCCAAGATCTTTTACATGCCACTGCACAACCTGTCCATGACCACAGAGTATCAAATTGATACTTCACCATACATCCAACTGATGTATATCATCACATGATCAACCTGATCATCATCATCATCATCATTTGCGAGCAAGCCATCAAGTAGATACACCTCAGGACTGATTACACTGCCTCTGCAAAACCTGCAAGATCTCTCAGGACTGATTACACTGCCTCGGCAAAACCTACAAGAGCATCTCAAGACTGATTATATGCCTTTGCAAAACCTGTGTACCAAACTGTCACATCAATGTCTTTAGATCACCACATAGTCCACGGAGCACAACCCAGATGCACACACACAGCACTTACACTCACCATGGGAGGACTAACCTACCACTATGTGAAAGGCTCACAACACTTACACTCACCAGCATGGGAGGACCAACCTACTACCATCTGGGAAAGGCTAACAGCGCTTACATCAATGACCATGGGAGGACCAACCTACCAATATGTCGGAAAGGCACAGCACTTGCATCAACGACCATGGGAGGACCAACCTACCACCATGTCGGAAAGGCCCAGCACTTACATCAACGACCATGAGAGGACCAACCTACTATCATGTCGAAAAGGCTTCAGCACTTATATCTCACCATAGGAGGACTAACCTGCCACTATGTGAGAATGGCCCAGCACTTACATCTCACCATGGGAGCACTAACCTGCCACCATGTGAGAATGGCTTAGCCCTTACATCCTTCCATGGGAGGACTAACCTGCCACCATGCAAGAATGGCTCGGCCCTTACATCCTGCCATGGGAGGACTAACCTGCCACCATGCAAGAATGGCCCAGTGTGCATCTGTGTCTCCGGGCTTCATCACTTCCCTCTGGAAGGCATCTCGATCTGAAGTACACCAAGTCTCCCTCTGAAGTATTCAAACTTCACTCTGGCAAGCGGCTTGGTCAAGACATCGGCTATATGCTCGTCTGTCGCAACATACAGGAGATTCACAGCTCCCCTCTACACTATATCCTTGATATAGTGGAACTTGATCTCAATGTGCTTCGACCTGTCATGGAACACTGGGTTCTCTGACAACTTCACACAGCTCTGGTTGTTGCAATATATACAGGTAGCACTCAACTAGAGATCAAACAAATCAGATAGTAGCTTCCTAAGCCATACTGCCTCACAACTAGTTGAACAAGCTGCGACATACTCTGCTTCAGTTGTACTCAGTGCCACACAGGACTGCTTCCTGCTAAACCAAGAGATCACACCTGATCCCATATTGAAGCAGCACCCTAAAGTGCTCTTCCGATCAATGGCACTGCCTGCCCAATCCGAATCAACATAACCCTCCAGGTTAAACTTTTGATTCGCCTCATACTTGAGCCCATAATCCACTATACCCTTCAGGTACCTTAGAACATGCTTTGCAACTATCAGGTGAACATGTCTCGGATCTGTCAGATACTGGCTCAAGGTGTTCACCGCAAAGCAAATTTCTGGCCTTGTATTCGTCAGGTACATCAAGGACCTAATCATCTGACGATACATCATAGCATCAACCATCTCAGAAGAAGCATCACACAGAAGCTTCAGGTTTGATGCCATAGGTGTGGCCATGGCCTTGCAGTCCATCATCCCAAAGCTATTTAGGATCTTTACTGCATCCTTCCCTTGTCCAAGGAAGATCCCATCTGCACTCTGCCACACCTCCATACCAAGAAAGTAGTGAATCATACCCAAGTCCTTCATCTCGAACTCGGCAACTAGCTTCCTCTTCGTGTCGGCAATCAGTCTATCCTCACCTGTCAGAAACAGGTCATCCACATACAATAGTAGTATCACTAGATTGCCCTCCTCAACCTTATAGTAAAGGTTGGAATCTGCTTTACTCTTGGTAAAGCCCAAACTGGATAGGAAGCCATCTATCCTGCCATACCAGGTCCTGGGTGCTTGTTTCAAACCATTCAGGGCTTTCTTCAGTTTGCACACATGTGTTCCTCTATCATGTGTCTCAAACCCGAGTGGATGCTCCACGTACACTTCCTCTTCAACTACACCATTCAAGAAGGATGTCTTGACATCCATCTAGTGTACCTTCCATTTCATCACTACAACCAGAGAAAGTACTGATCTAATGGAAGTGTATCTGGCCACAGGAGGGAAAGTCTCTTCATAATCAATTCCTTCTTTCTGGGAGAAGCCACGAGCTACAAACCTAGCTTTGTATTTCTCGATGCTACCATCTGTAGCATGCTTGACCTTATAGATCCACTTGGAAGTTACCACAGACTTCCCATTTGGTCTTGGGACCACATCCCAAACATCATTCTTCATAATAGATTGGTATTCTTCGATCATAGCATCCTTCCACTCTTTCTTTTATGCAGCTTCTTCATAACTGGAAGGTTCTTTATCCATGATGTCATAGAGTAAAGCAACATAACTAGTATGTGACCTTGTCCTTTTCCTTTCTCTGTGTTCTTCTTCTGGAATGCCAAATCTCTCTGCATCTTGGATGAGCTCTCTAGCCCATGCTGGTTTCCTCTTGTGAGGATTCTTCTCACGAGGTGGATCCACAGGTTCTTGTGGATATTCCATTTCTCGATCTTCTTCAGGAACTGCTTCATTCATTGTGGTGTCTTGAGTTCTGGATATTCTGGGTTCTTCATTGTCTTCAATGGGTGTCTTTCTCGATTTGTGGTAAGCTGAACTTTCATCAAATGTTACATCTTTACTGATGTCAATCTTCTTGAATCCAGGGAAGTAGATTCTGTAAGCTTTCGAGCTTTCACTGTAACCCACGAATATACCCTTCTTTCCTGAATGATCCAACTTTGACCTTTTCTCTTTTGGGATGTGAGTGTATACTGGACAACCAAATATTCTGAGATGGCTCACTTTTGGTTTCTTACCAATAAACACTTCTTCTGGTGTTTTGTTGTCAAGTATCTTATGGGGTGTTCAGTTCTGCACATATACAGCTGTCCTTGCTGCTTCAGCCCATAAGTGCATAGGTAAGTCTTGGTCATGAAGCATTGCTCTTCCTGCTTCCATGATTGTTCTATTCTTCCTTTCGGCAACCCCATTTTGTTGTGGATTGTAAGGAGTAGTCAACTCCCTCTTAATCCCTGAATCACTGCATAACTTCTTGAAGTCTCCTTAAGTGAATTCTCCGCCATTGTCAGATCTAAAGATCTTGATCTTCAAGTCAGTTTGGTTTTCTATCAAGGCTTTGAATTCCTTGATATTGTTAAACACTTCATCTTTCTTCTTCAAGAAGTAGATCCAAGTCTTCCTAGATAAATCATCAATAAAGGAGACATAGTATACATACCCACTCAGAGAACTGGATGACATGGGACCGCATACATCAGAGTGGATAATCTCCAAGATTCCTTTTGCCTTGCTTTCACTGCTTGGAAATGTCTTCTTTGTATTCTTTCCCTTTGCACAACCTTTGCAAATGCCTTCATGCTTTGTATGGATTTCACGAAGACCTTCTACCTCTTTGCTTGCAATTGGTAATGCTCTGTAATGCATGTGTGCAAGCCTTCTGTGCCAAAGTTCACTTGGCTCTACTGAATCATGGACTATGGCTTGTTCTGGATGGCCCTTCAATTTGTACAATCCTCCCTCTTGCTCTCCAATCATAACTGCATCATCTATAGTCTTACCCTTAGGCCACATTAGAACTTGGCCATCTATAAATGCAACCCTCATGCCTTTTGCATCCAATGCAGAGATTGAGAGTAGATTCTTCTTGAGTCCTGGAACAAAGAGTACATCTTTCATCTTCATAGACTTTCCAGAGTCTAGTTTATAGGAGGCTTCACCACTCCCTTTTATGGGATACTGGTAGTAATCTCCAAGCTTCACCTTGTGGGGTGAATCATGTTCAGATAGATTCACAAAGGATTCTTTGAATCCTGTCATATGTTTAGAAGCCCCACTATCTATGAGCCAATCATTACTTCCATGAGTAATGGTTCCAGTGAGAGCAGAAATCAAAACATATTCTTCATCACTGAAGAATTTTCACTATCTTCTCTAGCCCTCTTCCTGGGAGGTTCATCATCCTCTGCAGCATGAGCATGATGTCTTCTTTTGAAGTTCTTCTTCTTGTGAGGACCCTCTTTCTTATTCTTAGGACAATCTCTGGCATAGTGTCCCTTATCATCACATGTATAGCAACGGACATGGGTCATGTCCCTTCGATGTCTAGGACTACTTCTTTGATTCTGATATTTTCCTTTCTTGCCATGATGGTGATCTTTCTTGTCACCATGCCTTTTGGAGTGACCTGTGAGTGATTGGTCTTCACTCCCCATCTTCTCTTCTCTGGCTACAATTCGAGCTTCTTCCTGTGAACATTCTTCCCACAATCTAGTAAAAGAGATAAGTTTCTTTCTGGCACAAATTCCTTGGATGAAGGAATCCCATGACCTAGGGAGGCCATTAAGAGTGTTCATCACCACTTCTCCATTTTCTACAACTTCACCCACAGCTTCAAGTTGTTCTTTTATCTGGGAGACCCTTGAGAAATATGACTGCATAGTCTCTGCATTCTGGATCTTGATATTCTTCAATTGATTCCTCAGGGTCATCTTCCGATTTATGTTCTTGCCTTCAAATAATTTGGTCAAGGAATCAAACATCTCTTTTGGTGTCTTTAGGGATGACACATGGGGAATGAGATGATCTTTAATAGAATCAGCAATGATCCTCTTTGCCTTAACCAAATTCCTCTTGTGAAGAGCCTTAGCCTCTTCTCCCTCTGAGACAGGGACCTCTTCACTTATATAAGTATCCAACTCATTTTCTTCAAGGATTAACCCAATCCTATACTTCCATGCTCGGAAGTTATCAGCTCCTTCAAGCTTATCCTCAAGCTTAGTGTGGTGAGACATCTTTAAAGAGTACTTCAAATGGAAATAGAAAAGATTTAGGTCTTACCACTTGTTTGTTGAAAACTGGATCTGGTGTCGGATTAGGGTTTGAGTTTCTCGGAGATCTACCCAACCAAAAATCTTGATCCAAAGCTCTAAACTTTTGGTTTTTCAATGAGCTTCCAACTGTGTCTTCAGATTTCAAAAATTCCTATTTTTGAGGAAACCCTAATTTTTAGGGCCAAAATTGAAAGTGCTCAGAATTGAATTATGATTGGACAGATAGATTCACCTTGCTGAGGAGATTCAATCCATCATATTGCTTTTCCAAAATCTGTGGAGAGAAACCCAAAAAACAAGAAGCCCTAGCTTTCGCAACTGCACAGTGTCTTCTTCTCAAGTTAGCTCTGATACCATGTTATATTTTAAGCATTAATTCAATATGCTATAGGATCTTCACCGAGAAAATAACATGTACAGTATATCAATGCATAACAATCATATCAAGCATGTCAAGCATCACAAGAATCTAAAGCATGAGACAATGGACACACGGATTTTTCCGTGGGAAAAACCCTAAGGTGAAAAACCCCACAAATTCCTCAGAGATAGATAGAGCAATGGCTCAACCAAAGTACAACCAAATACAATAGATAGTCTCCTACTATGCAGCTGATCCTCCTCCTCCAATGTGCGCCACTTTCTGAGTGAGAGAAGAGTGAGTTCTGAGATGATCAAAATAGAGAATCCCGACTCTCTATTTATACTTGTCCTGACCTGCCTAATTAATTATGGGGCCGACGTGTCTAACTCAACCTAATAACCCCAGTTACATATATTTCGGGCTGACACCCACATCAGGTAGTCTAATAACCCATCGGCAAGTTAATCCACTTGCGACACTTGTCAATACAAATGACGACACTTCCTTATAGAGGAATAACACATCTCTTATAAGAGTACAATAAATATATATATGAAATACATTCCGAAGTTACATATACATCAACACTTCCATTACCTTTGTCAAAAATATGAAAGGATTTTCCAAGAAAAAAAACTTTTTATGTGAATTATATTTATAAAAATATTATTTAAAAACTAGTAAAGAAAATCCAAAAAAACCAATTGAACATAAACAAATACATAAACCAAAACAAAAAACCACTTTATCCAACCCAATAATTAAAACAGGTATGATATTATTAAATTTGAAAATTTTGAAATACTTTATCATAAATTATAATAAATAAGTAATAACAAAAACCTTAAATTCATATCGTAATCCTATAAATATATTTTTCTATAAAGTTAAAATATTTTTAATGACTAACTTAAAATAAATAAATAATAACCCCCACGACGGGTGCCATCTCAACTCAGTCACGCGAGGGGGCAATGAAAACGTGGTATAAAGGTGTGTGGGAGGGGAGATGCGGGGTGGCAGGTGGCCATTCCCACCCTCTAAACATTCTCGAACTTGCTCTTGTCATGATTTCCCATTTATGGGTCAACTACAATCTTCTTATCTCCTATCGGTTTGTTGTACCATGCTCTGATCATTCCCTTGTGCGAGCTTTCATTGCATTCATGGTTTTTCATGCCTGTCCGATGGGATTTTTATTTAGGAGAAGCTATTGTCCACACCCTTCATGGTTCAACGTTGTTAATCTCAGGGAATGGCATCAGTCTTGGTTTGATATCCCCCCTTGCGAAGCTGCTCGTTCTTCTCTTGCTCTGTGACTAGTGGCCTAAATATCACCTCCCTCCCAGTTCCAGGATGGTGTGCTGCAAGGTCACCAACGGAATACGATGAATGGGCTATGGCGTTCCCACATGCCGTAGGCTCTTAAGGAGATGGAAAACGCTAAGGGCCTCTTTGAAACCAGGATTAATTGGCAAGCTAGGGAATGCACAAAGCATTTGGAGATGCAAATGCATTCTGGTAAGTAGCAACCAGAGACTCAGAAACTTGTATATGAATGTGGGTTTGGTTAAGGATTCTGGCTCAACCAAAACCCGAGAAACACACCATACTAGAAATTTAAATCCATTCTGGGGCATGAAATATCTATTTAGTATGGCACTAGAAGAATGTGTGAAGGGTAGGCTTCAAGATGAGAAACACGGCTCCTCTGTGGCCTACAAACTTGTGAGCTTGGAGGAAGGAATGCGTAGGATGGCCCGCAAATCAGGTCATCGATGATGCTCACATCAACGACAAATTGGATGATTTGGAAAAGAATATCACCAGGAAAAGGTTCAGCAATCCACCGCCCATATGCCCATATGCATCGCAACTGGCACTAATACATTAGGACCAAATTCCGACTATAGGGTTTTGACGGATGTATTCGTGCTGCCAAGGAGGAAACTTCAAGTTCTTGTCTTTCTTTTATAAACATCTTTGATTTTGATTCATCCTAATTTAGGCCTTTTTAGTCTTCTTTTAGCTTGGTTGTTAGTTTTCACAATCTCGATTTTGATTTGGTTGGTTATAACCCCAGGCATGTGGGGAAATCATATGATAGACTACTTTAGATTACTTATGTTTAGTTTAGTTAGTTATGACTCTCAAACATTTATAGTTTTGGGACAGTAGCCTTATCTCTATTATCTTGACTCATTTAAAAGAAGGCTACTCTTGTTATGTACAATTCTTTTTTCTAATTTAATATATTTTCGAACCTTACAAAATAATAATAATAATAATAATAATAAATTCATATTGTAATCGTATAAATATATTTTCTATAAAGTTAAAAGATTTTTAATGACTAGCTTAAAAATGTAATGCATAAATATACATGATCATTGATTGTACTTATAAACCTTATGAATTCATTACATGTACAAATCTTAATCATTTTTTCACATGTCATGGCCATTTAAATGAAAAAGTATGCCATGAAACATATAATATTGATTTGTTTTTAATGGAATTCCTAGCAGCAAAGTACATGTATTACCATATAGTGTTAGCTTATATATATGATTGAAATATAATCCAAAATTACACCAACTACATGATTATGTAACCAATATATTTTATCATATTTATATATTTTTCCTTGGTAAATAGTTATTATTAATTGCTTTCAGTATTATACTGTTGTTTTGCTAATAAGGAGATACAACAAATAGGAATGATTTACTCATTACACTAGCCTTATATACTTTGTGCTGTAAAAGCAAATAATGTATATAAAAAGATGTAGATTTAATACAAGTTATTGTAAAATTTTAAGGAACAATCATATGAACAAACATCACAAAGAAATAACTTGGAGTGCATGAACCGCAGGTGTAGTAGTTGCCATGGAAATGGATCTATTGTTTTTTTTGGGGGGGGGAGAATGTAGTCCAAACCCAAAGAGGAACAAATACCAAATGGTGCACAGTACTTGGATTGCATGCAATAAATTTAATCCATGAATAATAAAAAGAATGCAACACGAAAATACGATAGAGTCGAATCGTTCTTTAGTAAACTTTAGTTATATTGTTCCTTATCATCAATGAATTGTTGCAAATATAGTAATGGTGGGTGCTAGGCCCTAGATTTTGAACCTTGCTCTGATACCATATGTAACGCCCCTCCTAGGGACCCTACTGAACCCACTAACTAATCATGCAAGATGTATAATGGATCTAAATTAAAGAATGGATTATTTTTTCTTTTTTAACCAGTACGGGAATTAGTACAAGAATTGATACAGGAATCAATACAGGATATCAACAATACCAGTTCCTTCACATATGAGTTTCAAAACTATCCTCTTAACAATCGTATATACTCCACATGCAAAATCAAGTTTCAATAACTACTTATTTTAACAATCACATGTCTACAATATATATGAAACCACATATCTCATCATGTTCAATCAACAGAATCTATGATAGCACATTTATTAATCTAAAGCAAATATGAAACTTTAAAAACAACATTGATATTGATCTATCAAGTTGCTTGTGAAGTTTCACCGAAGGCTGTGAAAGTTGTTGTAGATCCACTGCAAGCTCGCACGTTAATTTCCAATCAATATAAGTCCACCGAAAACCACCCTACCATACCCAACGTGTACTCTTCTTCCCCTAGGACCCCCAAGCAGCAATGGGGCTTAATGATACAAAATATAGCAAAATCTTGGTGCGTAAATTACCGCTATGAGGCTCCCAACCTCACTCATACCAAGATGAACCACACCCTCAACATACACCTTGAAAGTGCAGTGAAACCTCTGTCGTCCAACAATAGGGTAAAAATATGAGAGCTTCGTGCTCTCTCTGTCTCTTTATAACTTTTTGAAACCCTCATGCATCTCATCCATGCACTCTTTTTCAAATTTTATTTTATTTCTTTTCTTTTTTTATTACTCACCCTCCTAGTTCCAATTCTCTCAACTTTTCTATTTTTCTTATTTTTAATTGAGATTTACTCTCATTTGGTTTCCTAGATTTTCTCCTCGGACATTCCTTCATTCTCTCCTAAATTTTGAGTTTACTAATTATTGTTATTTGCTCACTTTTATTTATTCACAACTTCATAATTAAAATCAAATAATCTAAGATTTCATTTAATTATTAATTAATTGAAATATTTTTTCTAAATATTTTGAAATACTCTTTGTAGACCCCCCCGGTTTATAATTTAATTTAACGGTTGTGTTTTCTTTGTGGTGGAAATATTAAGGGTGCTATGCTCCATGCATGCCCTTCAAATATTCTCCCACTTAGTGTGTTATTTTTTAATTAAATTGCCACATTGTTGTTGCAATGGGGATTTCGAGGGTGCCATGCTCCACACATGCCCTTCAAATATTCCCCACATGGTGGGGACTTGGTACGGCGATTAAAACATCGTTAACTCAATCCGGTCGACCCTATTGAGGGACTGGTTGTTCCTGGAGAATAAGGTCATATCCTTATTGTGCGCCCCCAGTATGTGCCTTGTGAGTGATTGAGTCCGCGGCCTACCCTCACGACAACATGCATCTGATGAGAAAAATCCTCTGTCACTTTTTCCCAACTTGTTGTGTGGAATATGTTAGTCTTACATCCTTTTCAATTCATCCCCATTACCTGATGTGGATCAATTGGCATCGGAATCTAGCATGTGCATGTTAAACATCACGTGCATCAAATCTTTTAAATGAAAATCATAATATAAGCATATATATCATGCTAACATCATCTGTCGATGATACCTGACTCAATCCAAAGTCCATGTAGTATCGACGCAACCTTGCGTCACATGTATCTGTCTTTTCTTGTCACACTTGACAACCCATCAGAGTACATGCTATCCATAACATAATCATATGCATTTAGTCATAATTTCATACCATTCATAAACATTTGATCATCATCAAAATCATTTCATCATTTCACATAAACATAATAATTTATCATCACCATAACATTGTCTCACAATAGATAGTTTTCAAACAGTTATCTTTAATAATCAAAATATCAGTTCCACCCATGGTCAAGTCATTCGAAACCGACTTCCCTCAAATAATAACATGACATAAAATCAAGGTCTGGGTCCACACATAACTGGGTCATTCAAAACCAAATGCCCTCAAATAATAATGTTGCAACAATGGCAAAAGCCAAATGAAAAAACAAGGCACTACAGGTCTCAACATTGTGTGTGTATGTGTGTGTGTGTTGCCATGTAGTATATTTGCATAAATATCAATTTAAGTAATATATTTATTGTCAAAAGTCAAATGACAAAACTTTCAGTTATCTGATAATCTAATCAATTAGATATCACAACCTATATTTTGGAAATGAAATGGAAATAAATATATTACTTAAATTGATATTTATCATATCATCCCAAACCTAGAAGAGGATGAAGAAGACCTTGTCGAAGAAATACATTATGAAGATTAAGCCTTGGAAGGATTGCTTGAAGACCATTGATCAAGATCTTGTCCTTATGTTCGAAGAAGGCCTGATTGAAGAAATTGAAGAATGCAAGGAAATGTTGAGTTATCCTTACCCTAATTTTGCAAATTCTTATGATATCTTAGGATTCTTGGAAGAAAATGACTAGATTCTTGAAGACGACGATTATTGGAAGTTCCTTGTCCTCCAATCTACAATTATTCAAGGCCTATTAGAAAATTTAGAAGAAATCCACAAACATTTCCTGCCATTCAGAAGAGAAGAAGGGACCAGTCTAGATCAAGCTAAACCAGATTTTCATACAAGTTTCAAACAATATGAAGAAGTCTTTGTAGAAGAATTGCTTCCATCTAGGAAGGATAACGGAGATATGGTTGATGAAGTTTGGTGGATGTTTCTCCTTGTTCTTTTGGTGATGACAATTTTGTGAACCTTCCTTTCTCTTTATCCCATAGAGACATATCTTCTAAAGATGAGAGGTTTGAAGATATCTCAGTTAAAGAAGATGGCTTCTATGGATATAATGATGTTCATTTCTCTTATGATGATGATGATGTGGGTATGGATTGTTGGAAATTAGTTGAAGAACCCATACATGATTCCTCCAGTAAGGGAAGTCTAAATTTCGAAGACCTTGGCAGACCTACCTTTGAGATCCCTCATTATTTGGTTCGACCATGCTCATGCACCATTGATGATGATATAAGGCTGCATATGGAGAATTATATTGTAGATCTTGATCATCCAAGTTTACCCTCTCCTAGAGTGGATCTCAAAAATTGATGCAAGTTTTGGACAGCTAGAATATCCAGGGAATGAAATTGTTTGCTCTTGAAGCGATATCGGGTGGTATATAACCTTCACTAGCAATGTTGCTAATAAGTTTTGGAGGATGAACTTCGATGGGGCCAAGTCTTATTTAGGTATGGGTGTAGGAATTGTATTAGCTTCTCCTTGCTCCGATAGTCATTATTTTTCTTTCTGCCTAGAATTTGAAGGTACTAACGATGTGGCTAAAAATGAATCTCTCTTGCTTGGCCTTGAGTTAGCTAAAGATTATGGGATTGGGTTTTTAGATATTGTTGGAAACTCTAACCCAATTGTGATGCAATTCGAAGGAATTTTTGCATGTGAAAGTTAAAGTTTAAAAAGGTACAAGGATGCAGTGCGATTTGCCACAAAAAAATTCAGTGCCTTATCTTTACCAATGATTCCCGGAGCTCGAAATCAGTTGGATAATTCCCTAGCAGCATCTATTTCCATTCTTTACCCTTGTAAGTCCACTCTAGAATCAAGAATAGTGCAAGAAATTTTCATACCTTCAGTTCCTGATAACCTTGAGGATCGACATATTTTTTATGACGACGAGCAAATGCATAGGTTTATGAACAACATGGAAAAATTGTTTCAATATCAACATGCAGGGTTCCTAGGTATTTTTGAGGATCAATTGGGGCAACAAACAGATTCTGGAAAATAGGTATATGATCGAGGCATTTTCTACTTGAGCTTGGTTCAAGCATGGATAGAAAAGGTTTGAGAAAGTGATCCTTCCCCATGGTAAGAACTTTAAGGCTTCTAGGTTCCCAATTTTTTTCATCATTCTATCCCCATTATGACGGAGGTAGTATCATCTATTCAGCTCGTCATTGATGTGGTTTTGTCTTGGATTGTTTCCAAAGACAAAGGAAGAAACCTTAGCATGAATAATATGCTCAATTGGTTGCATTGGTGGTATGATTTCACTTGACCCATATATGTTATCATAATTAGGGTAGGTAGGTATAGTTTTATTTGGTTTCAACATTTACCTTTACCCCTACATTGCATTTGTTGTGTCATTTGATTTTTACTACATTTCATTTTGAACAAGGAAAGACATAAATGTATGCCTCCGATGCATTTAATGTCATTGTTGTTAGATGTGTGTGTAGGTATACAAGTACCCAAGAGATTATAGGGGGTTCTCATACACTCATAAGAAGAGTGCATGCCACGTAGTTGGAGATAGTTGTTACGCCTCATATTGTCTAAAGCTTTCCTTGCAGATGTACCAAAGTGAGGGGTTTCTTTTTCTTTTGTAAAGGCCAAGTGGGGATATATTGTGTAGAGCGTTGATTTGGGGGCTAAAAATGCGGTCATGGAAGGTCCCCTTGGTTTCCACCTCATGGAGGTGTTGGCCTTGTGGCTCTATTGACTACCCTTTGGGTGGGTGTCCAATTCCCTTGAGGAAAATCATTGGGACACATCGCCACATTCACATTTTTCTTTGTAGAGGTGAGTGTCTGTGTAAGGGTTGTAATACTCATCTTAGCAAACCTCATTTTTCCCACTTGGACCCATTGTTTTGATATAAAACCCCTCCTCTTGGTCTCCAGACCCATAAATGTCATTCCTTAAAGAAGAAGCCTACATTGTTAAGAAAGGATGGAGTTGAGTGAAAAGCATCTATTGGGGTTAGTTTGGGCATGACGTCCTACTTTTGGATCACTTTGCACTTGGTGAAGCCTAATTGCGTATTTTTATTGTTATTTTATTTCATTATGTGGTTTAGTCCCCAGGTTATGGGTGCACAAACCTAAAATTTTATATTTTGTCATTAACTTTGTAGGCTTGGATTTGTAAAAGGTTGAGGGTTGTCTCATATAAATAAGAAAACCTCACCGCATTTGTAAAACATGGACAAGGGTTAAACTATGAAAAAATTTCTTTTTCTCTTGGTTTATTAGAGTTATTGAGAAAGTGCACACCTCTCTCTTGGATGTGTTTTCTTGCTTGAAGGATGAATGGAAGGATTTATAGGGTTTTATTTTTGCACGGGACAAATTGATGCTAAGACTAGTTGTAATAACTCATGCTCAAGGGTGACCTAAGGTACATTTCCTTCTTCACTCTTGATTAATGTTGATAAGTTTATAGTAACCCTAGTTTACTGTTTCTCTTGAAGTGATTTGGATTGAGTTAGGATTTTTTTGCTAGCATTTTATGAACCTGCTTGGGGAGACCATCCTACCAAGTAGCTCTCTATTATTTTATTTGTCCTTGGACTTCTCTATTTGCCCTAATTTGGGTTTCTCTACCTAACCCTTGAGGTTTCTAGCTTAGCCCTAGTTGCAAGTATTTAATTTCCATCTTAAGAGGGGTGTTAGCCTCGATCTCTCATAGCCCTAGGGTTTGAGACAAGAATCTAATTGCCCTATCCTAACAAACTCTCCATATCTTTTTCTCAAATTTTTACATGATTTCATTTTATGCAAAAAAATCAATAAAAATAGCATGTTGTTGGAAAAACCCTAAAAATCTAAATAAATCCAAAAATCCAAAAATATATGTGATTTGGTATTTCTAGTCCACCCTAAAAATTCTACCTAGGGTTTTATCCATAAACACTAGAGGACATCCTCTTTTGATCAAGTGCATTGGGATATGTGAAATCATTGAAATTGTGTAATTGTTACTTGGTTGGTATTTCTAGTCAACCCTGAAAGTGCACCCTATTGCAATTATCCTCTTTCCCTTGAGAGCGCACCTTTTTGAGGACCTTCCTAGGGAAGTGTAATATTGTCTAGGGAAACATGAAATTTCGTTGAAAGGCATGACATTTATTGAGTTTTGTGATAAAGTGAATAAATCCATTAGTGTGTGATTATTGTGTCTTGTTTAATATTGTTTAACTCCAATAAGGCATTGATCATAGCTATTAAGGTTTTGAGGAAATTTTTTGTGGTTTCTTAGTGGTTGTAGGTATCTTTCATTGATTAGGGTCTCCCCTAGGTTTGGAGATACCCGAAGTGTTCATAGGTTAGACTATGGTGACATTAGGTCTACTCTCTCTCTCTCTTGAGCTTACTGACAATATCCTTGGTCCAAACAACCTTGTTGTGTTGGGGCTGCTAGTTTGAGGGTAACATGTTGTATTCTTTTAGCCCCTTTTACCAAGTTGTTTTTCCTCAAAAGGATCTTGATCCATGTGCTTTAGTTTTTTAATAAACGGATGGGACTTAATCTTCCGTTGAATTTTTAATCACGGTCCTTGATTTAATTTCTTCTTGTTTTATTGAGATAAAATAATATACTTTTTTCCTCCACATATGTGCCATGCTCAATTTAATTAAAATTACTTTGGAAAAATAATTTAATTTTTCCCAAATAATTAAAAAGTTCATTCTCAACATGAAATTAGAATCTCTAGTGCGCTTTTTTAATTTTCATAAATTAATTAGGATTAGACTTAGGAAAATTTTAAATTAAATCATAGTCTTATCCATAATTAATCTCAAATGAGTTGAAATAATCCTACTTTAACCCTCCATTCTTGGAAAACTGCCTAGGAGGACAACATTCACCTATCTGATGCTGGATAAGTGTAGTAGGGTCCAAATGGATCCTAATGATGCAAAAACATTGCCAAAATACCCACTGGAATCTTTCCATGCAGATTCATGAAATTTTGCAGGTTGCCCATTGATGGAGTGCAACATCAAGTCCGGATCTTTCCCAATTGGTGAGATTGTTTTGGAATGCAAGTAGATAGGATGAAATTACTATTCGAGAGGAATCTAGAACATCTCTTGGATCAAAAAAAATATTAAGTTTTGGTCCAAAAAGTATGTTCATGAAAATTTGCACTGCAATCTACTAACGAAAACCCCACCACCTTTTTCAAACTGACGGATATGTGGAAGTAGTGATCAATTTGGTGGAAGATGTCTAGCTAAAGGTTCGAATGTGTATCAAAAAATTTCCTTGGAGTAAAATTATACCAAGTACAACTCAAGTTATAGCATACCCATCATTTGGCCACCCTAAAACACTAAAAATTGGCACTGATGAAAACTAATATGGATGAGAAACCCTGATACATTGGTTGGATTATGTATATATGTGTTATATATCCAAGATGAACTAGTAGCAAAGAGTGTCCATGTGGACATATACAAGTACTCATCAATAGTTGACTCATCATATAGCTAGTCATGCCCTACATGATGATATATCAACCACATAGATATCTTGAAACAGGTTTGTGGGATGCACGAGTTATCCATTAACTAGTACTAAACTGACACCAAGGCATTAATAATAAAAAATTATCCTTCGGGGGTGGATTTATCATGGTCAACCAAGGTTAGTCAAGTGATTTTTATGGCTTAAATAGATTAATGGATTTCAGACAAGAGGGACAAGGGGAAAACTTTGTGTTCTTCACCATTAGGACAAACACTAGGGATGTGTCTCACAAAGGGAGTCGGAAGTAATGAGGTACCCTCTCGGTTGGTCTTCGCAAGCCACCCCTTTACATTTTCTTGTACTTTTTATTTTCCATGTGCTTTTTCTTTTGATTTTTCTATCTTTGTACATTTTTCCTTTTGCTTTTGATATTTCTTTGACTGCCCATTTGTATTCTTGATGGTGATAGAGAAATTGGCCTTAGATAGCCTTTTGGGCCCCGATTAATGACATGACCATATCTCCACTGCCAATAGGCACCCATATCCCTGACGAAGTTTCCATAGTAATGCTTTTTATAGCAAGTAGGATTAACCTCTTAATCCAATGAGTATATACCCTTCTAACTGCCACCTTATTTGGCATAACATGGGGGGTAACCTATGTTGCATGAAACTCCTAAAATGCTCGCGTACCGATACCAAAAACTCGCGAAAACTCAAAAACTTCTCAGAAACTTCTGGGAAACCTCTAAGGGACCATGAGCGGCTTGGTACCCATAGGAAGTAAAAAAAATCCCCTAGTTTATGGAAAATGAAAACAAACTAACCTCTAAATCGTTTCTAAACTTGCCTACAAATTAATCTCTCATTCTTATTTTATTGGGAGTTAAAGTGTTATTAAAAAAAACTATTTATAGGGAGTTAAAGTGTTATTAGAAAAAACAATGTATATAAATATAAATACTATGTTTCCCCTGACGTACCCATTTTGGGGGGTCACATTTCCAAGTTTTCTCATTTACGAAACTTGTACACTTTTCCACATTTCATGTAACTTAGGGGGTAACTTACTTTAGACCAAGACTAGAGGAGAACATTGCTCGCTTGGAAAATCCTACCGTACAAGAGGGCCATGTACTATGAAAGAAAAATGACCCACAATCATCTAGAATTCTTTGCTACAAATGATCAATCCCAAGACACCAAAGATAACTGGGAGGTCTTCCTGGTGAAGAGGTCACAGAGGGGAGATGTTTAGAATCCATCTATCAAGATTTAGCCAAATTTTGCAGATCAAAAAGTGAAGTGATTTATGGACGATGGATGATAAGGATATAGGTGGAACTGAAGGAGGGGGGAAAAGCTCTTAACAATACCAAGGGTTACTGTTATCACACAAATTTTAGTTGCCCCTAAAAGATGCTCCTATCAAGGACTGTAGAGGAGATAGGAAACTAAAGAGGTGACCTAAGAGGGCCTTGATCCCCAGATAGATTTGTTGTCACTCCAACCAAGGCACTCTTTGCTTTATGCTACCAAATCCCTAGGTAGCAAAGGGGGATACATTGATCTACTCCCGATATGAGAGATCTAACCCAATCACTAGATCAGACTAAGTAATAGAATACATAAGGTGAAGGATGAATAACCCTATATCTAAAGGATGAAGTCATTGCAGAGGCTTAAGAGGGATAATATTTTGACCAAAAACACTTTGATCACAATGACTTAGAAATCAAGAATGGATCTAGGATGTGAGTGCTAGGGTAAATGATCAAATCTAACTGCCTTAGGAAATGTGAATTAAATCTTTGGAAAATGGTCCAAGGTGATAGATCTCGATGAATTAGGGCTTTCTATGTGATGTACCTGCAATAATTAATTAATGCAAATACACGAGATATCAGAAATAATAGAACAGAATCACTTTTATATTGATCACGGGCCACTTCGAGGGGGCAACCTCCTTTGAGCAAGCTCAATACAATTAACTTCACGGTGCCTTCAATGACCTTAACACACACTTATATACTAAGTCTATGCCCAATACTATGAGTCAAAACCATGGGACATATAATACTACAGGACGACTTACAAAGCATATGCGTCCAATACTATGGGTCAATACTATGGGCTAATATAAACTATGGATCAACAAATACTACGGGACGACTTATAAAGCATATGCGTCCAACAACAATATACTAACATAGTAAAGAGAAGGGTTGACATAGGTTCCTAACATCCCCTCTCCCTTAGAAAAATCTTTGTCCTCAAAGCTTTGGTTGGAGAAATTGCTGCAGAATCTGAAGGAGTGGTTCCTCGGTAGCATCCTTAGTTTGCATTTCGGGCCACTGACGCCTTTGGAGTGTCAAGGAGGATTGCTTGGAAGGCTGTAGATGAAGAAGAACCCTGTCAGCTGCGTGGAAAATGCGCTCAGAACGGTGCTGATCGGCTTGTTGTTTCAGGCAAATTCTGGCCATGTGAAGATTGTCCTGCAGAATGAGAAGAATCTGATCGCGGTTTTGAAGAACCGAGTCAATTTCCTGAACTGGGGAGCTGCTAAGGGTGTATGGAAGAAGAACTGGCGGTGTTTGTCCATAGACTGCTTCATATGGTGTCCTTTGAGATGTGGTATTGTACCACCAGAGTGCTGCTAGGAAATCCATAGAAATAGTTGACCAAAGCTGTGTAGTGATGGGCAAGGGTTTGATCAATCCCGAAAGGAGTGTCGGTTCCCCCTTGTTGACTTGGAAAGTATCATCGTTAGCCACCATCTGTTGAATTGTCATTTTTAGTCCCATCCAAAAGAAGTTACATTGTTCCTGCTCATACATTTTGCAGAACCCAGAGTGCCCTGTTGATGAAGAAGCATGGAGATCATAGAAGAGATAGCCCTTTTGAACATATGGCAACCAATTTGGAACAAGCAGAGAAAGAGCTGTAAGAGAAACTGGGTCATCAATTGTGCGAGAAGGAGCATCTTCCACCATATTGTCCTTACCCTTCTTGTAAGTGATCACATAGGGATAACCCATGAGTTGGATAACCCATTGCAGGTGTGTTGGGGAGGAGACCCATTGTTCTAGAAAATTTTCCAGACTCGAGAGATCAGTCTTGATGCAGAAAGAATTACCTAATAGGTATGGCTGCCACTTCTGTACTGCATGCAAAATAGCCATCATTTCCTGCTGAGAGGTAGATGTGGTTACATTCTTACCGGAAAGGTCTCTTGAAGGCAGCAAGCTCATTGGTTCAGCAAAGATACCTGCATATCTATCTAAGGAAGTAGTGTAAACTATTGATGGGTGCATCTAAATGGAATTGAGCTAAGCGATGACACCATGTGAATTCTTCTTAAGGATTTTTTCTAGGCGATGTGAACTGATGATGCAGAGAGACCCTGGTTGTAAGCCCCGAAATTTGTGTTGTGCCCCATTGACTTTAAACTGCATCCAAATTTCAGCAAAATCCCATAAGATGGGGCCAAGTGTGCGTAACCATTGAACGCCCAAAACCACATCACATCCGCCTAAGGACAAGGCAAACATGTCAGAGCGTAGGCTATAATCTTCCATAGAGATACGCACATTGTGACACTTCCCCTTGCAAGGTAAGGTGCGCCCATTGGCAACCATGACTTCAAAGTTGGAGCAAGTATGGACAAAACAATCAACCTGTTTGGCAATTCGAGGGTCAATGAAGTTATGAGTGCTACCAGAATCAATGAGTATGGTAAGAGGGAGCTTCTTGAAGTATCCCCTGACCTGCATTGTTTGTGGGGTGGTGACGCCGGTTACAGCATGGAGAGAGATCACGGGTGGGTCGTCCTGAGATGGGGTGTCAACAGGCGGGTGTTGCATGTCGACCGGATCATCTACTGTATCTGTAGCTTCTTCACCAAGTTCTAAGGCAGGCGGAGAATCCACATCCAAGATATAGAGCTTTTGTTGAACACATCTATGTCCCCGAGTGAATTTCTCATCACAATTATAGCAAAGCCCTTTTTCTCGGCGTGCCTGCATTTCTATTTCAGACAAATGCTTGATAGGAGTTGGTTGAGGAGCAGGCGTGATGGGAGGTCGTTGGGAACCCATATTTCTGAAGGGAACAAAGGTGGGTTTGGAGCATTGTTGAGCTGCGATCTTGTCCTCGGCCAACTTAGCCAACCCTAGGACTTCCATCATTGTGTTGGGACAAAACATTTTGACCTCTGAGCGGATTTCATCCTTGAGACCACTGATAAAACAACTCCTGTAGAATTCATCAGACAATCCTTCTGTGTGATTGGCTAGTTTCTCAAATTCCATCTGATACTCTCTCACTGTGCCAGTTTGGTGAAGTTTAGTGAGTGCTCCTGTGAAGTCGTCAAAAGCACTAAGACCAAATCGTGGCAAAATGAGTTGGCAAAAATCTGTCCAGTTTGGCTCGGGATGAGCTTTGATGTACCAACGGTACCATTGAAGGGCTTCCTGTTCCAAATGAAAGGATGCAAGTGGAACTTTCTGAACATCAAAAGTATTATGCAGACTGAAATATTGTTCTACTCGGTATATCCATCCAGTCGGATCAGTACCATTAAAGCGAGGAAAATCAAGCTTCGGCCCACGAAAAGTGCTAGAAGCAGAGAACTCGGTGGCTGCAAAAGATTCTGGCTGTCTAGTATTATTCATGGTTGAATGCTGAAGATGGAGGCTGAGAAATTTTTCATCCAGATCTTGGAGTTTGGTTTGGATCGCTGCAAGTGCTTCCTCCATGGTGTGTGCTCCTCCACGGGTGACAACCATAACCAGGTTTTTTTTTTTCCAGACTGGAGCGGCTACGGCTCGGAAGGAATCTGGAACAACGCTGAATGGCTGGATCTGGAACGACGTGCAAAATGGATCTGAAACGGTGCAGCAGTGATCAGCAATAGTTCAGCTGAAAGTAGATATGGACCCCAGGTATGTGCGGCTTCCTAACAGTTCAGGGTTTTCACTCGGCCACCAATGTTGTCTGACGGCTTGCGTATTGGGGCAGTACCCCTCACTCCACGGCTCAGGTAAAACTGATAACCGCTTTGCCACAAACGACAGCTCTTGGTTTACCTCACGGGTGGGAACTAGTCAATCAGGTAGGGGTCGTTGCCCTTTTCGCTTGGCAGGTCCTCTCAATGGCCAGCTACTTCGGGGTTCCTGTGGTACTCCTCACAATGAGTTTCAGGGCTTATGCCCAAGTACTTCCCACAGTTAAGCGGATAGGGATTATTCCCAGATCCGAACCTGCAACAGAAAAAAATTTGGGCAGAAATTCCACCCAATGTTCAAAAACCGGATCTATATTGCTCAGAATCGCTATTATAGCATGTTTCCAGAACTGGAACAACCACTCTGCTTCTACCCATGAAAGCGGAATAGAAATCTGGGTACTCGGTCAAAAGATTTTCTCGCCGCAATTTCCGCGGCCGTCACCGAAATTCTGAAAAATTGCTGATTTTAAATCTGCGATATCTCCACTTTTAGAACTCCAAATGAGATGATTTTTTTTTGAAACTGCGTATTTTTGAAAGAGGAATTCAGATATGCAATTTGTTTCTTCTGATTTTGTGCAGAAAGTTTCAGAAATTGATCTGAAAGTCGCCGCCCAAAAAAAAAAATTCCCACTTGTGCCAAGGAAAGTGCTCTGATACCAGATGTGATGTACCTGCAATAATTAATTAATGCAAATACACGAGATATCAGAAATAATAGAACAGAATCACTTTTATATTGATCACGGGCCACTTCGAAGGGGCAACCTCCTTTGAGCAAGCTCAATACAATTAACTTCACGGTTCCTTCAATGACCTTAACACACACTTATATACTAAGTCTATGCCCAATACTATGAGTCAAAACCATGGGACATATAATACTACAGGACGACTTACAAAGCATATGCGTCCAATACTATGGGTCAATACTATGGGCTAATATAAACTATGGATCAACAAATACTACGGGACGACTTATAAAGCATATGCGTCCAACAACAATATACTAACATAGTAAAGAGAAGGGTTGACATAGGTTCCTAACATTCTAACACATCTTGATGACAAATCTGATAGTGTCTTAGCTCACAAGCAATAAAGGAACCTCAAAAAACTTAGAAAATTGGCTAAGTCAAGGAGGGTGCAAGGGTTGAAGATCAGTGCCTAGGTATTTGGGCAATATGGATTCCTTAGGAGTGACGCCCTAGGAGACCCACTTAGGGCTAGTCCTAAAGATAAAAACCCAAGATTCCAAATTATTTAAGGTAGAGAATTTTTAGAATTTTTAGCAGTTAGGGTTTGAGTAGTAAAATTAAATGGCCAATGGATTAGAACTTCAAAATCAAATATTTGGAGTAGATCTTACCCGGAAAATATTGTATATGCCTTGCAAGTGATGATCTATCCCTTCTCGATCAATTTGAGATGAATTGTTGATGTCTCCAAGTGAAATTGATTTTTCCAAGGAAGGTAGTACGCCCCTCTCTCCTACACAAGAAAACTACCAAAGTGAGATTTGATGCTCAAGAAAAATGGATTGTAACTGCATAAGAAATATCAAAGAGCATATCAAAGATAAAATATGCTATTGAAAACCCCTTGATACACAACTCCTTCAAGAGAAATGAGTTGAGGAAGCCAGCAAAAACACCCAAGTGAAGTCTCCCTCCTGCAGTAAAACACTATCTCCACAAGAATATTTCGGATCCACAAACAATATCTCAAATTCTAAGAGAAATAGACTTTGCAATAAAGTACAAGAACATCCCACAAAGAAGATCCAAGAATTTCTACCAAAATCTCTTTATTATGAATATTCCAAGAGTCAAAGTCCTCTTTACAAATGAGGAGTCATCTCTCTTAAATAGAATCGAGAGAGACCAAAACCCTAACCAATTTTTGAATGAGTTGTTGAGATTAAAAGATAATACAATGAGATCAACGGCTAACAAATGTTGGATACAATATACATGGATCACTCAAAAGGAGGGGGATGTTTTCCCTCAATGATGCCCTAGGGGGGACGTATGACATGACATATCACTATGAACATATAACATCATGTTAGGGGTGGCTAGCAGGTAACAACACCTTCACTATTCCAAACCCCATCTACATCAAATATAAAATACATCATAAAGTGACTAAAGTCACTAGGACGTGTGTCCTCAATAACACAAGATGGCGTCCCCATGGATGACTAGGAGGATGTGTGGACCCCTCTTATGATGAAGACTGTGTCGGAAGGTGTATAATGTGTTAAAAACAAGTCTCGTATCAACCCTATACCATTTCCTTGCCTCACTGAGCCAAATCGATTTCCTTGCTAGCCATTCTTCCATTTTTTAACTGTCAGAACATCATCTGGAAAAGATAAAAATGCATGTAACTCATTTCCAAGTTCCTCGAGAACTTATCTAACTGCACCAATATGTCTGGAGATATGGTAATATGGTGAAAACAAGTGGTTTCACCTCATATCACCTCTGTAGCGTCCTAGGAGAAAGGAAATTATCTCTATAAGTCTTGTACAGGCCATTTTTACATGGCAATCTGCTGCAAAGTGATGAACTGACCATAACATCAACGGTATGTTCCTGGAACTAAAATCTGAGTGTTCCAATGGACTCGGAAGGTCCAAATCAAATAGGAATGAGTACTCATATACCATGTGACCACCAAAGATAATCATTTGTAAGCTCATCCATGCCTAGATAATAAAAATAATGGCCTATAATTGTTGATAATAATAAAAATATCACAAACCATCATATGAAACCATTGTCTAATGCATGGAACCATATAATGAGCACCATATGACCATGAATAATCAATCTCAAACATCATCGGCCCAACTCATCCCAGAACCTGTTGTTGACTTGGTCAAACTGAGTTGACTAGGCCAAGACTAATCAAAATAATGACCCGGGCTAAAAATAATTGATGTTGCAAGTACAAATGGATAAGATATGCTCCATTAATGATATTGATAGCGAGAATAAAGTATAAAGTGGTATTTAACTGGCGATTACACATAAAAATCATCAATAACAAGTCTAGATCAAAGTAACGAATAACTTAAAATAAGAACCTCAAGTGTATACTCATTTATGGACGTGGTCATTTTACTAGAAATGGGTGAAGGCAGAAGAAACAAGGCTAGGCTAAAGGGTATGACTTAACAACCTCAACATTGTGACTTCTTGGATAAAGGAATAAGGGTATACCACCTACACATATGTTGGATAGAGAAACACAAAGGGAATGGCGGCGTCTCACAAATGGGTAGAGTGATGAGACTACTTCCAGTAGACTCTAGACAAGCAACCTTTATAGCAATTCAATTCATTTTCATCTTTGCACTTTAATATTTAACATTAACTTTAACATTAGTTCCACATTCACTAGTCATTCTCCAAGGTTAGGTGCCCCGAATTGGCTTACGGGCCTCAGATAATGACTTGGTATGACCTCCATTTCCTGCCACCATCCATAGGTATGATGGAGTGACTACCTTGTTACCCTATAGATGCAAACGACCTTACATCATACAAAGGATGAGTGCTCGTCCCTTGGCCACCAACTAGCTATGGGAGACATAGTATTAAGCAACAATGTTTTTGCTGACTTAGCATCCTTTTAGATAAACGTTTAAGTTCTGATGCTTTAGTGTTTAGCAACACTTTTGTTAGGCATACTTGGTTTTGAGGACTAAAGGAGAACAATCATTGTGACTAGAATCACACAATATAAACATGGAGTATATCCACCACAAAGGCATAGGTGGGGGAATTACTCGATATCACAAGCTAAGGTGTAAGTCAGGATAAAATAAAAAATGGATGATAACGGATGGATGGGGAAAGTGACAAATGATTCCATGACTAGCAAAGGCCTTATAAGGGAATGGCCAAGTCCATACTACTATGAGGGCATGACCAACAAGTATACACAAGAACTTCTTACTCAAAGTAACTAAATCACCTCTACTCTAAACAAACAAAACAACATAGAACATCGCTAATGCATGACCACCCTATACCCATTCAAGCTACCAAGATAAGTAAATGAGCACAATAAAAATATCCAATGCACAAACCATATACATGTTGGGTCATATACCTGTATCTGAACCATTGAATAACACTAAAGCGATGTTGTTGTATAAACCATGGGCATTGTCATCATATCTGCTCTGAATGGAAGAGAATGGATAACTCAGTCATCAATCTGGGGTCATGAGGCTCAGTCCTGACATGAGACTGAATAAATGTATGCTCTGGGTCCACTGAAAATAAGAGTGATCATCAATGAACTACCCATCAACTATTGATCTCGTGCATATCATAGTAAAGGACTGGCTAAAAAATATGCTCAAAACTGATCTGAAGTCATGGTATCCCTAGCTACTATGGATTTGATAACAGTTAACTTGGTAACTTGGCTAATAAATAAACCACATATCTTTCACCCTCATCAACCTAAGGGTTGATACTGCTAGTTATACTCATCAAACAATCACAAAGCATTCTTGTTCAAATTTTCATAAGATACACATCATCATCATCGTGGCATGGCATATAGTAATCAATATATCCTCATCTAATCATCCATCATATAGAGCCACATTTCCATATCGCATGGAGAGCCCAAGAGCAACAAAGATGTGCTCCCATCCTTTGGGAATTTTGCAAGAATAGGTCTGTAGGGGTGACCCACAAAGTGTGGAACAACGAGGCCAAATAGAAATGACTTTGTCAAACTAAACCTTGGAATCAAATGAAACAACGAGAGAAATTAAGAGAGTGATACCTATAATTACCTAAGCACAAGCAAAGCAATGTGAGAGTCTATATTTTTGTGTGTCATGTGAAAGAGGAGATCCCACTTTGGATAGCTATTAAGATTGGAGTGACTAGTGCAAATAAAGAACTATTATGTCAAATATAAGTGTTATAGATGAAATGCAAATATAAAATGGAGAAGAGTTAGAGATGTAATACTGGCATTAACCTTGAGATGGGAACTAACGATGAACAACAAAACTAAGGGTTGTAAAGGATTTGAGCATGGTAATATCAATGCCAAAGAAATCTATGAACTCACAACACAAATATTAGAGTCCTTCTCAAATAGGGGAGGGGATATCGACACCAACTCCTAAGGAAAGACAAGAACCAAGCAAAGGCTACAAGGATGAAGAAAGGAGGTAACAGGCAATGACTGTAGTGAAGCACCAACAAAGTGAAGTAGAAATCCTGGTGAATATTGTTACAACTCAGATCGTCCACAACATGTTATCCAGGATATACCAGAGTGAGGGGAGCTTCTTCCTTTGTTAAAGTCCAAGTTTGGGCTTGTTTATGTAAAACCGGTGGTCTAGCGGGGCTCAAGACCCATGGCTTGATGATGGAAAGTCCTCTTGGATTTTATTCTAGGAAGTGTTGCCTTAATGGCATCGCTAACTGCTCGTTGATGGGCGGAAGTACCCCATCATGTTGGGCCATTTGTGCCCTTGGTTGGTGTACAATGCTTCATGGGGAGGACCCATTAGAACACATGGGTTAGGGGATCCTAGCCACCCTCATGTTTTTGCTATGTATGAGGTTATTGCACACGTAAGGGTTGTCATACTCATTTTAGCACACCTCCCTTATTCCCACTTGGACCTTCTTTTCCATTGTATGGCCCTTCTCTTGGTACATATGTGCTCACATCACCATGATGTATTCTTCATGAGAGAGATTTTCCTTGCTAAAAGGGAGGGCGTTGAGGGATCTTTTGCATTGCTAGGGTTATTTGGGGCATGACGTCTTCCCTTGGCTCATTACTTCACTTGGATGAATCAATTTCACCATTTTATCATTATTTTTGGTCTTTTGTGGTTTAGTCACCAGCTTGTGGGTGACAAACCCTAAAATTAAATTATTTTCCTTTTTAGAAAGGTAGGATCTAAAGTTAACTTAATTCAAGGAAGCCTCATATAAGTAAGGATTCTAAATTTCATTTGTAAACATGGACAAGGGTTATAATATGCACTTTTTTCTTTTTATCTTTGTCTATTGGAGCTTTTGAGTGATGTGCACCTCTCTCTTTGGCTTGTGATGAATGGTGAATGGTGAATGGTTAGTTTCCTAGGGTTTCTACTATCTTGCAAGATTGATCCTAAGAATGGTTGTAAAAAACTCATAGCTAAGGAAGGACCTAAGAAGTATCTCTTGCTCTCTTTCTTGGTTGATGTTGGTAAGATCTCTCCATTTTCTTGTTTGATGTTGCTTTTGCACCTTGGGCAATGTAAATTAGGGTTTTTATTGGCATCTTGTCAACTTTGTTTGAGGAGACCTTCCTCTTGAAGGATATCTCCATTGTGGGCCTTGGAGTTCATTTTTCCCTAATTAGGGTTTTTGGCTACTTTGACCTATTATCGGATTACTAGCCTCTTGCTCTAGTTGGTAAATATTGAATAGCCAAATTGAGTAGGGACGTTGACCTCGATCTCTAACTGCCCTAGGGTTGAAAAGACTAAGGTCATAACCTATTCTCTATCACTCTTTTTTATCAAAATTCTCTTGTACCTTTATTACAAAATCCAAAAAAATATAATATCGGAAAAACCCTAAAAATTAGAAAAAATTATATCTCAAAAAAATACTTGCAATTTGGAAATTCTGTATGGATAGAAAAATGCGCTCTAGTTGAATTAATGGTATATCTTTTAGGGCGTTTTTATCTTGTGGTTGGATTCTATGATATCTTGTTATTTGTGTTGGCTAGGGTTTTGTATTGTAGATCTGATATTGCAGGTACAGCAAGTATATCAAGGACTTTTGCTAAGTTTGAAGGCTTGAAAAGTGGGCTTTTAGGCCTGTATTGACCCCATGGGGTTTTAATCTCATTGGGGAATATGATAAGCGGTTCCACACTCTATTTGAGGATTGTTATGAAGCTTATATCAGATCTGATATTCTATTTTCAAAACTGTTTTGAAGACTTCCTCCCCCTTACCCTTGTTGAGATATTGTAACTTCTAAGAATATTATATTTGTACTTTATTATTCCGGAGATGTTTCATTCCTCCGTGAAGACCTTATTGTATATCCGAAGATGTTTTATTCCTCCGTGGAGAATGTGGTAACTTGGGTTATTAGACTTCCCTAGTGGGGGGCGGCCCTGTATGAGTCATGTGGGTTAAAGGGTTATTAGACCACCCTAGTGGGGTCGGCCTTGTCACATTATGTTAAGTGGTTAAGTTGGGGCCGACCTAATTAATGTAAAGGTCAAGTCGGAGTTGTGTATAAATAGAGGAGGTGTGTTCCTCATTTAACACATTCACTCACTTGTGAGTGGCACATAGGTGAGAGAGAGATATGCTATGGAGGACAAGGAGCTCATGTTTGGGATTACATCTTTTTTATTTGCTGGTCATCTATATTGAGGAAGCTTTGTTGGGTTTTCTACCCCATGAGGGTTTCCCAGGATAAATCTGTGTCTCTTGTGTTTATGTTGTGCTTGTTGTCTTTCAGTGATCCTATATATGCTATTGTTGTGAAATGGAATGTAAGACTGATATTTTATGTCTTAGCATATTTAATTTTAACATGGTATCAGAGCTAGCCTAAAGGAAGGCAATGTATGGCACTTACGACACTTGTCTCACTTGCGACAGTTTGAAAGTTAGGGTTTTATATAGAAAAAACAGTCATCGTGGCACTCTCACTATAAATCTATTTTGGCGAAGGTTCAGGATATGAAAACTTTACAAGTCATAAATAACATCCCCCTGTACCTTATGTCCGAAGGACAACCTCAGATTCGTTGTACTTTGTGAGATATGATCAGTACAAGTTAGGGTTTCTGCCTCTTATAGATCTCGGTCATAAATAGGTGACCTAGAAAAAAAGGTCATATCTCGGGCTAACAAGCTCCAAATGAAATTTCATAAAAAGTGACAGGTAGGGCACGGACTGTAATTTCACAGGTCCTCTTTTCAAAGGCCGAAGTCGAACCAGTGACATGTGGTACGCCGTACAAGTTCGCTCTCCTATTTTATCCCATAAACAGGTCATGTTGCGACACTTGGCATAACTCTCTCTCAGAGAATCCAATTGAGGTCGGACCTGTGGGTTTGGAAACAAAGGGATAAATTGCCAAATCATTTGACTTTTTATTTGTTACAATATAAAGGATTCATCAATCAAATAATAGATAGTAAATGGATCAGCTTGAAGATTAATGAATTGCTGGTCGTAGAGTATTATTCCCTTCAAGCTTGAATCGAGAATGAAATGAAAAGGAGGGATTGACAGGTCAGTCTACCACAGGACGAAGTTTCAGACCCTTTGGATTTGTAATTTCATAGATGCACCAGAAACAATCAGGTGCATATTTCTATCAAAACAGAACTGGATTCTAAGCACCTTCATTCTTGGCTTGTCACTGCTATGGGAATTTAGGGCTTCGAAGAAAGTTGGAATTTTTGGAATCGGAGTCCATGGCTGAATGCTCCTCATCAAAATTGAAATTTAGAAACCAAGATCAAATTTTTTGGTTGGGAAGAAGGTCGGGCTTAATCAAACCCTAGTTCGGGATTTTGATCGGAAAGGTGGAAAATTAGGGCTTCTGCAAAAGTTGGAATTTTTGAAATCCGTGACCACGGCTGGAAGCTCCTCAGAAAAATCAAAGTTTAGAGTACAAGATCGAACCTTTTGGTTGGACAGAAGACCAGGCTTTATCAAACCCTAGTTCGGGATCCTGTCTAGAAGATCCAGAAGTTTCAAAGGCAATTTTGGGGGGTCAAATTTTGGAGATTTCAAAATTGAAGTATACCAGCTTGATCAGCTCATCAAGGCACATCTTTTCATCCAATAAGAAATTTGAAATTCAAAGTTTGAATTTTTAGGGTTTCTTTGACAAACCCTAATCCAACTCTAGATCCAGTTTCAGCAAATCAAAGTGGATTGGGTTAATCCTAGAAGAGAATGAATTGGACACCTGCATAAGTGAAGAAATTCCAGTTCCAGAGGGAGATGAGGCTAAGGCCTTAGATAAGAAGACTACAAGCAATCCTGATAGGTATGACTTGAGGAAATACAGGTATGTTTTGAAATTTGATTCTTGATTAAGTTCATAATATGTTTGTCTTCATGCTATTGAGGTTAGTACAATTATGATTGTTTGAAAATAAATGCATGTGAAGTGATAGAAGACATTCATTGATTAGATTTATGACACTTATGGTTGTACTAATGCACTTGTGGTGTTGTATGAGGATAATGTTTCCTGCTAACATGAAAGGTACATCAAGAAAGACAAATCAAGTTCTATGACCATGATGACATGAAGACAAAGACTCATCCATAGTATTTGACCAAATAGAAGCTCCACTTACGAGGTATGTATGACTTTGTTCTACTATGCTTAACCTATGAGATATGCAGGTTCTAGCACAAGCTCTCTAAATCATTGAAGAGAACAAAGAAGATATTGTTTGGGTATGTCAAGACATAACCAAGCATGATAATCCAGGTATGTTTTCTTATATCAAGTTAGAATCCTACTTTGTGTTAGGATCTTAGGTAAGTATACCTGTGTATGAAATGATCATGACCATACATAATGTTTTGATAGTATTAAGATTATACTAATGAATGTATGTTTATGTATGAGATCACGAGGATCACACTAGTGCACACTTAAGCATGCATAGTGGTACAGAATGAATAGAAGTTCAAAGACATATAGAGATTAAGCGGGAGGCAACCACACAAACATAAAAGATAAGTATTTGGGTTATTGTTTGAATCTCTAAAATAGTAAATGATATTTCTTGTAATAGTTGTTGTTGGCCCGATTTTGCAACCAGGCTTAGTGCTATGGGCACCTGCTAACTAGTAGCAGCAGTTTCAAATAGAAATAAACAAGAAACTAACCTAAACAAAACTAATCATGGATCTATGCAAGAATATAAGCAAATAATGTAAACATTTAAAAAACAAGAACAAGAAAATATTAAAGAATGAATTTGTATTGAAAAATGGGGGGCAAGCAAGTGCTTGCGATAATACCTTCAATGGTGAAGGTTGATGTTGAGAAACTCCCAAGATGAGTAGCTCCAAGCTCCAAGAGGTCTCCTTCTCCAAGGTTGCTTACAATGGCTAAAATGCTCAAGGGAGATTTCGGCAGCATGAGGATGAGATAATGGATGGATGTGAAATGAGGAGCCCCTACCACCTTTTTATAGGTTTTGGTGGTGGGGAATACCATTTGTGGTTTTGTGGAAACCAAATGGTATTGACCAACATGGTTTAGGTACTTTTCCCTCCTTTTTCCTTTTTTGAATAAAATTAATATTTTTATTCCCTTTTTAATATTTTGGGAATTTTGGACCCTTTTTTAGGGTTTTTTATGCTTTTTAGGAAAAATAATCTTTTTGAGTGGGAAAAAGGGGTGTACCAAGGTCTTTTGGTGACCTTTTGTTGGCTTCAGAGGCTCAGATGGTGTAAAAGTGGACAAATGGGTCATGTGAATAAGGGAATGAGCTAGTGAGCACTTTTTGGGTGTTAACAGATTGCCCCCTGATGTGTGAGGGCAGGAGCTCATCGTATGGCCGATAGACATCATAGTTCTTTTTGTCTTTTTTTTCGGGGTTTTAGGGGAGAGAAGAGACCGGTTGGAGACTGGAGCCACGGCCCTTGGAAGCTGCAAAAACAAAAAATATTACATGGCCTCAATATGAATGAGGTATAATCTTTGATAATGGACGAGGCGGGCATTCCCATGCTCGTATCAAGACATATACATAACAATTAGTCCCAAGAAGGGGGATCTAATACATAAAGAATCTACTGGTACATCATAATGGTCCAGGGGGGACATTATTTTGGGATATACTCCTGATCATAACTGATCTCAATAACTGATACACTAGAATAACTGATGAACTGCTGAAACTGAAGGTGTCCAACATCTGTAGGGACTCAAAGACTATGAGTCATCTCTGAGAAGTAATGTAACTGTGTACTCAAGGGAGTATGAAACTGGGGTACATCTGAATACTATCGCCATGCGCAACCCGGATATCTATAGAAAAAGTGTAACTGGTTGTTTCCATAGGTAGACTCTCAAATGTGGAAGAGTCAGGAGGTACCCGGGGTCTTCGACGAAAAAACTTGAAAGGATCAATGCCCTGTGCGAGTCTCAACGATGTGATCAAGGTGTTGAAGTCGAGCATGTGAGAAACAACCATTTAGAGAAGTACTGAGGAGTCTTCTCGAAATGATTCATAGGCACTCATCATGAATGGTGATGAGTCCAAGACACAGGGACCTCTAGGTCTATCCTCTGGAATAAATGTGGTTGTCGTCAACAGAGGGAGACCTGCAACTAACAAGGCAATGATGTTTCCTTGATAGGAGCACGAGGTGTAGAACTGAAGTGCTGTAGTGTTGATGGTAGGACTGACATACTTGTGGAGATGGAAAATAACTGGGTCATAAAGTGGGTAGACTCAACCTTCCTTTGTTCAGAGCATGATGACATGATTGACCTGGCAGCGTAGGGAACTGACTTGTCGGTGTGGGGATCATTGCTTTTATTGACTGAATGGTATATATTGACTCTGGGGGGGGAGGACGAGCTGATAGGTGCTGTCGAGGGATTTTCAAGGTGACATACTACAGAATACTCTGAACAAAGGCGACCAAAATGGGGAAGCTGCCATATGAGTAGATGTGATCTGTCGTGGCGCCAAGAGGCACCATTGATTCCTTCTTCGTAGTTTTAATGAGCTCCAAGAAGGGATAAAAGTGTGCTCTGAAATGGTACGTTCCTGTGGATTTTGTGAGCCCAGGACGGCTCGTGCTCATGGTTGCTTTCATATTTAGAGAGTCTGAAAGTGGTAAGTGGACTCTATTGGTGTTCTTTTTCGTACTTTAGTCTCCAAGGCCCGAAAAAGCATAAAATGATGCGGATGGAGAACTCTTCTAGCCAATGTGACTAGAGTATTCCTTTTTCGTAATTAGTCTGCAAGGTCCGAAAAAGGGGTAAACTTATACCAGGTAGACGCCCTTTCAGATACGTTTAACGAGCATGAAAGGAAGCAAGGTTGCTCGGCAATCTTTTCATTGTTTTAGGAGTCAGAAAAGAGCTTAAGAGAAACTCCCTAAGTGCCTTTTTCGTAAAAGGGATTGGTCAGCCCGAAAAAGGGGTAAAACTATACTGAACAAAAAAGGGATTGATGAGGGCAAGAAGAGGTCTCAAGCATCATCATCAGTGCAGAAAACTGGATCTGGTGACATAAAGATTGTCGAAAAGGGGCTACGGCCAATGTGGCACGCAAACCGAGGTGATGAGTGGCATTTTGAAAAAATGCCAAAAAAATTAGGGCGTGAGAGCGAGAAATGATCTCAAGCATCATCACGAGCGCGGAAAATTGAATTCGACGATATAAAGATTGTCAAAAATGGAGAACGGCGGATGTGGCACGCAAACCGAGCCGACGAGGGGGCATGGAAAAAATGCCCAAAAAATATGGGGGTGAGAGCGAGAAATGATCTCAAGCATCATCATGAGCGCGGAAAACTAAATCCGATGATATAAATATTGTCGAAAACGGAGAACGGTGGATGTGGCACGCAAACCGAGGTGACGAGGGGGGCATGGAAAAAATGCCCAAAAAATCTAGGCGTGAAAGCGAGAAATGATCTCTAGCATCATCACGAGCGCGGAAAACTGAATCCGGTGATATAAAACTCGTCGAAAACGGATAACGGCCGATGTGGCACACAAATCGAGGCGACGAGGGGGCATGGTAAAAAATGCCCGAAAAATCTGGGCGTGAGAGCGAGAAATGATCTCAAGCAACATCACGGGCTCGGAAAAATGAATCAGATGATATCAAATATATCAAAAACGGAGAGCAGCCGAAGTGGTACGCAAACTGGGGCGACAAGATGTCGGGACACAATGTTGATATTGGTCCTGGTGAGAGCGAGAAATGATCTCAAGCATCATCACGGGCACGGAAATATGAATTCGGCAGTGCAAATGGTGCGAAAAACGGAGGTCATAAGGACTCCGGAATGGTTAAAGGAAAGAACTAGGTTAAAAAATGGCTACAAATAAAGGTGATCCCACCAAGCGAAGGATGCAGTGGTGGGGAGAGATGATGACCCGTGGGGGCAAAATACTAGGTGTATTAAATCAACTGAAATATACAAGTGACATGTGACCTCAAAAATGGTTGAGATCACGAATATGAAAAAGTGAGCAGGGTTAATGACCTGCCCCCATGCTATGTGCATGGGGTTTGTGATTGTGGATCACATATGTGTTGGTTTGAACGATGGGCTCATTGAGGTGTTGAGATAGAGATGATGGGGAAGGTTCAAAATGATTGATCATGCCCCCTATCCCGGGGTCGAGGTAATCTATTATGCCCCCTAACTCAGAGGTGTCAATGTGGTGCAGATGTTGTTTTAGAGAGAGATCAATAGGGCATTGAGCAACTGCTGGCAGGGTGTTATACCATGAGGCTGTGGGTCGTGGTGGCATACTGAAGTGATGATATGATGATGGGGGATTCCCTTTGTGGGGTGGATGCCCCCAGTATCTCCGACGAGGATCACGATGATGATGAGTAGGCAAGGTTTTGGGCCTGCCCCCATGTTGTGGACATGTGGTTTCCTGGTCGATTTGAAAGGGTTGAACCTGTGTGTCAAAGGGATCAATGGAAGGGGCCGACCGGACATAGGGGTATCCAGTGGAGATCGTATAAATGGCGGGGTCAAGGCCAGGCATTTCGATATCTGACCAAGTAAAGACATCAGTGAATTCTTGGAACAGTTGTTGGTATTCTCTGATCTCATGCTCACTGTGGGAGGCTCCTAATGTGATGGTATGAAGGGCACCAAGTGGGTCAGAGATGTCAATGTGGATGACGGGAGAAATATCGGCCATGGGATCCGTTAACCAGTCGATTTTAGTAGGAAGGAAATCCTTGGACTCAACCGAGGATTGGGTAGCGGTGGTGGATGAAGTCTCTTCCGGGAGGAAGTATGGACGATGGTGCATGTCTTCCCCAGGATAATCAAAGGTAGTAGGAGTCTCGAGAACCTCTTCATCATTGTGGGAGCTTTGAGTGGTCAAATCGAGTGATGAGGTAGTGGTAGTCGAAGAGATCATGTAGATGGTGTTAATCTCTCCGGATGAGGATGATGCAGGAGGGTAGATCTCCTCGATAGTAGGGGGTGCCGTCTCTAGGTCCAAATTGTTCATTTTGTAGAGAGATGCTCTGTAGTCTGGGATGTCAGGACAGTTGTGGGAGTAGTGGCCGTAAATACCGCATATCGCACATGGGTGGTTGGTACGCAGTTATTTATCACGAGGCATAGGGTTTGGATCTAGTTTGACCACCGGGATGTTGGGGTCGTCGTCCAACATTTGCATTTGTTCCTGCAATGCAGGTAACTGTGGACACTAATGGGTTGGATGGCCTAACTCATCACACAATGAGCATTTTGGAGGAGCACGAAATACGGGGGGAGGTTTAACTGCCTTGGGTGGGGGTACCGCAGTGTATGGTTGTGGGCCTCTGCCCCCAGTGGGCTTGATGAGTGGAGGGGGATTCGTCGATGACGAAGGAGTAGTGATACCGGGAGGTGGTTGGGTAGAAGTAAAAATGGGTTGCACCGGTTGCAGGATGACATTTGGTGTCGGCGGTGGAACTGGAGGCGAAATATACCACACGGGTAATCCCAATGTTAACCCGGGTAGACTAAGGGTAGCCATAACCGGGGCGCTTACTACACTCGAAGGAGGAAATAGAAAGGGGATTGTGTGGATGGGTGTAACCCCAATGTGACTAGGGACCAATGGTGGTTTGGGTAACAAGGAGGGTTGATTACCAGGTGTTTGTGAAAGGGTGCAGAGGTTAGCGACGTGGGTCTCCGGTGATGGTGGTGAAATGGCCTGGAATGTAGAGGTCATCGGCGCCTCGGAGTAAAGTCCGGGTCCTACCGAGAAAATGAATGAGGTAGTTTCACCACAAACAGGTTGTTCAACCATGGGGAGAACATTTTCAGGTGTGGCAGGGGCCTTGAGATCGTAATAGGTGAGTTGGTCGACCTTGACCACGTGTCCCTCATGGGGGAACTGCATGGTGTGAAATACAGATGAGGCAACAGCCCGCATGGCATACATGTAGCTGCGACCAAGTAAAAGGTTATAGTCTAGTTGGGCATTGATGACCTCAATGTCAATGAGCACGGTTTTACCCGCCAGCTGGACAGGGACATTGGCTAAAAGACCTTGGGGTTGAGCCGAACGGCCGTCGTAGGCTCGTAATGCAGTGGTGGACTGCTAGAGAGTAGGGGATCCCAACTTCTGCCAAACGAATGTGGACATGACACATGTGGAGGCCCCTTCATCGATAATGCACCGATGGATGACAAGATTCCGAACAGAAATGGAAACTTGGAATGCTAAAGAGGAAGGTAGGCGGGGTTCAGACTAGTCTGAATCGAATGTGATCAACTGTGAATCATTGGGGTCAATGGCGCCAATGGCAGAGAGCAAAGTTTTGCGCTGCGAAGGACAGTTTTTCAAAACTTCTAAAGCAGACATGGTTGCAGGAGACTGGGCTAAGTCGTCGACAATGTTGTAATTCGACGCAGCGCGAGCATTGGGATTACTGTTGATGCGACGAAGTGGGAAGCGAGGTGCTTTGGAAGCGCCATCAAGTGGAGCCGGAGGTATACGTAACGTTTGATCTGTGGGATTAACGTTAGTGTTTTTGTCGGCGGGAGGGGCTTCAGAGGTGGAGCCATATTGGTTCCAACGGGTTTGGAGGTTGGCAGGGGCAGTCGACATCATCAACAAATGGTGAGTACCTGAATCGAACATGGGTTGATCAGGGGCTACATAAGTGATCTGCTGTGGTGGCACGTTTCCCTGAGGGGGGGCTAACGACTGAGTGTTCACTACACCTTGGTTTGGAAAGGGGTTTTGCAGCACCAAGGGTTGATGTTGAGGTGGTGGAGGGTTGGGTGGCGGCTGAGGAGCCGCTTTCCCTTGACGATGTGCATCGTCGGTCCAGAGTTGCCGAGCTCGCTCCAAATGTGGGCAAGAATGCGTGTAATGACCATATACCCCGCAGATAGAACAAGGGTGGTTTGTTCTGAGGTTATTATTTCTATGCTGCTTGGGATTTCGATCTGCATTATGGTTGGGAGGAGCAGCATCGTTATTCTGCGGAGGATTGGGAGGTGGAGGACCTTGCTGATGTTGTTGGTTATTACCGTGGTTACGACCTCTACCACGGTCCTGTTGCGCACCTTGGTTGCGCTGGTTATTTTGGTTCTGGGGCTGGTTGTGCTGTGTGTACACTTTCCCTTGAGCAGTGGGAGTATTTTGGTTTGCCGCAGGTGCGGGAGCAGGTTGTGGTGGATAATAAGCTTGTGGGGCTGGAGGTGGTCCAGTTACCTACTGGGGTTGTTGGTAACCCTGAGCTATTGGAGGTGTTGGGTTAGCTGACACAGCTTGCTGTGGATAGTACACGGGTTGAGGTGCAGCTGGGGGAGCATATGCAGGTGGTGCATGACCAAAGCACTGAGGTGGACATGAAGGTCCATGGGTATGGTGGTGATGTGCCATGGGAGCATATGAACTGGTTGCTCCAGACTGAGATGTAGCCCGCGAAAGATCGGGACCATGGCTAGGATGTGCAATGGAAAAGGGTTGGGGATGTGAGGCCATACGACCAATGATGCCATCAGCGGCATGGGATGCCCCCGGCGCATCATGTTGGGATGAGTCACCCCGAGGGGCGTCTGGAATAATGGTATACAAATAATCCGATTGGGCGTAAATGAGATCAAACTGTTGGGCTTTGAGGATGGCCTCTTCTTTAGACTGGGGTCTTTCGGATGCCACATCCTTCGCAATGAGAGGGAGAAGGGTTTTTAGAAACCAATCTAGGAAGATACGGTCGTCTAACTTGATTTTGCAGAGGCTTCGGCGTCGATGCCACTCATGAATGTGGTCGGTGATGTGGGTGGCCGTGTTCTGTCTGCAAGACAGTAGGATCTCGACGCCCGCATCATAGCGGACAGGTAACTGAAAGAACTGCAGAAAGGTCGAGGCAATGGAGGTAAAGGTGGCATGCGTCCCATGGAGCTGCTCGATATACCACTTGGCTGCAGAGCCAGTGAAGGTGCGCTGTAATAGACGGAGGCGGACAGAGTCATCCACTATGGAGTTGGAGGAACACCATAGATGGAAGGACATGATATGGTTCTGGGGGTCCTCACCTGCCTTGCCCTCAAACTTAGGGATGTCGGAAGGGAGTTTGGTGGGCATGTGAGGCCACGCAGGATCGTGTCTGATAGGGTCATTGGTGAGTCTGGCTAAGTCTGGTAAGTTCAGACTCGACATGTATGGTAAGCTAGCAGATGTAGTGACGGGGACTGGGACATGCCTAGTCATGGTGGTATGATGTAGGGGTCCAGTAGCGCCTAAAGTTATGCTAGGTATTGCAGGTATGTGTCCTGCAATAGGTGTGGTCTGGTATGGGCCAGCACCTCCGAGTGCAACATGGGTTACACTTGGGTTAGGAATAGTAGTGGTGATTCCTGGAATCTGGGTTGTGGGAATCAGAGGGGGTGTGACCCCTATGTTGGGCATACCCATAACAGGTGGTGGACCTGTGTTGGGGATTGCTATAACAGGAGGTGGCCTTGTGTTGGGCATTCCTAAATGTGGAGTGTCTGCCATATTAGGCATACCTAGGGTGGTAGGTGTTTCCATGGATGGCACCGCAGTAGAAGGGTCAGTAGATGTCTCTCCTATGGTGCTGGTAAAAAGTGGTTCAAATGGAGTTCCAGCCATAAGGTTGGTTGGGAAAAACTCAGTGGGGTTTTCGGATTCTGCCTTAGAATCAGAGGTGAAGCGAGGTGTGTCAGAATCGGATGACTTTCTAGTTGACCGACGATGTGTCGAGTCAAGGGATAAGGCTCGGCATCTGTGACGTGGCGAGCCAAGTAGACTGAACTCCGGGAGTTCGCCCTGTAGACGACGAGAACGTCTAAAATTCTCAATGGTGAGAAAATAAGTTTTTGTATAAAAATCTGTATGTGTAAAATGGTAATGTATAAAAAACTCAAAACCCTAATGCAACCAAGGGTGCAAGAAGGGGAGTGAAAATGAAGGCTCTCAGGCCAAAAAATCAACCTCAAAAAAGGGCACTTATTCTAGCAGTTGTGCTACAATAAGTGGAGGGATGCAACAGATGGTCAGAGTACCAACATGCAAACAGCTTCTAGAAAAAATAGGTGTAACTAGACCAAAGGTGGATTGAATCATGCAAACACCTAACTAAAAGTATTGTGAATCAACAAACGATATTCTCTGCAAGGTGATGAAATCCAAGTCAGACAATATGAGTGTTGAGACAACGGCTAGATATCCTCCTACCGGGAGGGACACCGGGTAATCAATCCTAAAGAATGGCTACTAGGATACTCCGTTCATGACACGTCGAGAAAAGGTAAATCTGTCGTTTGGTCCTTTATCGCAATATCCCAATACAGGGATATCCCGAGAACTGTGAATGGTAGCCCTTCGGTTACTGAATGGATTTCGGTATTCCACTCAAGCTTCCGGAACCATCCTCGCGACTTCAACCCTCCTAGGGGAGAGGCCTTCCCACAAACCGGTTGTGACCGCGCCAATAAATACTAAGAGATTTTAGCTCCCTAAATTGACAACTTCTATGTCTCAGATGTAATAACTGAAGGGTGTTATTGGAACACCTATCCCCTCAATACTACCTAGCTACAAGGTTCTTTTAGTGTTCCCCAAGTGGGGTTAAAAGTGTGTTGAAATTAGGGTACGTTTTAAGGCTCAGTTCAATTAAGTGTTTGAGTGAGTGCACGTGTGGTATTGTAAACTGAACTTGAAAAAAGTAAATGCTTTACAGAAAATTTTCAAAAAACAAAGGATCTTTTGAAAATAAAAAAGCAAATATTTATGACTTTGTCAATAAATGGAATTTAAATGCTTTGCACAATCAACTCAAAAAACAAAGGATCTTTTGAATCATGAAAGCAAATAATAGACTTCTTAAAGAAATAAATGGATTTCTTTTTCAAGGAAATTGCTAAGGGCAAGATTTTTAAAGAAGTCAACAGGAAAAAATTTTAACCTAGATAAACTGCAAAATAAGTCTTTCTTTCACTTTCTTGAAAATTTTTAAAAAGACTTCTAAATGTGCATTTAAATAGTAAAAAAAAATTCTATCGCTGTAAACTATGCAGAATTTAATACTGTAAAATATGGGCCAAAATGGGTGAACTGAAGTGATAAATAAAACTAAAATAAAAGATTAGATAAATTTCTATGAAAAATTTCTTAAATCTAATAGCATATTTGGATTCCTTGATCGAAAACACCCAATTTGAAAAAAAAAATCATTTCAAATGGAGTTCGGGAGAGGGAGATATGGTCGTTTGAAAATTGAGCCGCGCGGCCAAAAAATCACTTCGCGGGTTTCGGGCTAAAAGTCGCAATGGACCGCGCGGGTTTCGGGCTAAAAGTCGCGATGGACCGCGCAGGTTTTGGGCTAAAAGACACGATGGACCACGCGGGTTTCGGGTTAAAAGTCGCGATGAGCCGCGCGGAAAATGACCGCGAAGCCGCGCTGTGCAGCGCGGAAATAGGCCGCGAAGCCGCGGGGAACCGCGCGGAAAAAAGCCGAAAAGCCGCGATGAGCCGCGCGACTGTTAGGCTAAAAACCGCGAGGCGAAAGCCGTGCATGGGAGCCGAAAAACGAACCCAAAAATTGAGAATTTCGGGCTGTTAATGGCAATAGATGGGGCCAAAACTTAGAGCAGCAATGGATCTGCTGTCTAAGATGGCAGATCTATGGATCTAAAGGTTAAAACTAATAAAAAACTAAGATTAAAAGCAAAACTAGAGATCTATTGTTCAAACCAAGCGGAGTCGCCAAAAACTGTTGGCCCGGTTTTGCAACCAGGCTTAGTGCTATGGGCACCTGCTAACTAGTAGCAGCAGTTTCAAATAGAAATAAACAAGAAACTAACCTAAACAAAACTAATCATGGATCTATGCAAGAATATAAGCAAATAATGTAAACATTTAAAAAACAAGAACAAGAAAATATTAAAGAATGAATTTGTATTGAAAAATGGGGGGCAAGCAAGTGCTTGCGATAATACCTTCAATGGTGAAGGTTGATGTTGAGCAACTCCCAAGATGAGTAGCTCCAAGCTCCAAGAGGTCTCCTTCTCCAAGGTTGCTTACAATGGCTAAAATGCTCAAGGGAGATTTCGGCAGCATGAGGATGAGATAATGGATGGATGTGAAATGAGGAGCCCCTACCACCTTTTTATAGGTTTTGGTGGTGGGGAATACCATTTGTGGTTTTGTGGAAACCAAATGGTATTGACCAACATGGTTTAGGTACTTTTCCCTCCTTTTTCCTTTTTTGAATAAAATTAATATTTTTATTCCCTTTTTAATATTTTGGGAATTTTGGACCCTTTTTTAGGGTTTTTTATGCTTTTTAGGAAAAATAATCTTTTTGAGTGGGAAAAAGGGGTGTACCAAGGTCTTTTGGTGACCTTTTGTTGGCTTCAGAGGCTCAGATGGTGGAAAAGTGGACAAATGGGTCATGTGAATAAGGGAATGAGCTAGTGAGCACTTTTTGGGTGTTAACAGTTGTATGCATATTTGTATTCCTAGAATATATCATGCATAGTGTAAGCATTCATATACCATTGAACAGTGTACTACTAATATGCATATCATGGGTAAGTTAGACAAACATTCCATTGTTGTTTATCTAGAATGAAACCTCTTTGCTGACATGCTGAAAGCTGTGCATGCTCTTGGTAGTATGTTCTGGTAGAGATGGAAGGCATCTAGATAGCCACTGTATGCATACAGGAGATGGAAAAGTGTTGTGCCAAAGTATTGGTCAAGATATTTGCATAACTATGTGAATCATATCTATATGCATAATAGGTTATCATGTCAACATGATTTGATGATGATGAAGTATTACTAATCATGTAATTAACTTTGATTTGTAAGAAAGATCATGTGATATGATATACAAAAGAAGGATGATGAACACCGAACAAGTGATGAATGAAGACTTACAAATCAAACGTAATATAGAAGGCTCGTGGCTAGAAGATTCTCTTAGAAAGAGGAAGAGGATCATAACGAGATGTTTGCTCCAAGTGGCTAGATAAGACCATTCTCTGCAATGGTGTAATTGAAGAAGAAGTGCGAATCGAGAAAACTCCCAGGATTCAATTGAAGAAATCTCTATACAGGTACCCAGGATCGATAGTCATTTGATGAGCTTAATGATCACCATGGGTGATGCAGATTTCAACCTTTGCTACAAGGTTGAAGATGGTGTCTATATACAGATGACATTCTTCTCTTATATGGATGCAAGAAGGAACTTACCACAGAGTTCGAATGATATTGAGGCTCATATCAGCAGACCCATCTGATGAGAGATGGCATGGATAGATATGCAGAAGATCACTCAATGCAGAGTGTGAATTATGTTTAGTCACAGAGGGAAAATTGATAGCTTCTTGACAAAGCTTGGGCTTTACCAAAAGTAAAGCTAATCCTAACCTTTACCTTAAGGTTATGGATGATGAACCTGTCATACTATTACTGTATGTGGATGATCTTTTTCTGACGGGGAATGAGAAATAGATCATGGAAAGCAAGAAGAAGCTAGCTACAGAATTTGAGATGAAAGATCTCGGATTGATGCATTACTTCCTAGGTCTGGAAGTATGGAAAGGCCCAGAAGGAATATTTCTCAACCAGGTAAAGTATGTTGTGGAAATCTTGAGAAGATTTGATATAAAGCCATGGCTGATAACTCATCAGAGTTAGTGGATGTGACTCTGTACAGATATATTATTGGGTCATTGATGTATTTGACGAACACTAGGCCAGATATATGAGTTGTTGTGAACACCTTGAGTCAGTATCTAGTGGGACCTAGGCATGTTCACCTGATAGCTGCAAAGCATGTGATGAGGTACCTATAGGGTACGATAGACTTTAGTCTATGATATCTTGGAGATCATGACTTCAGATTGTATGGCTACACAGATGCTGATTGGGTAGTAAGTGTATTAGACAGGAAGAGCACTTCGGGTGGATGTTATTGTCTGGGATCTGCCATGATCTTGTGGTTTAGCAGGAAGCAGTCTAATGTGGCTCTCAGCACAGCTGAAGCAGAATATATAGTTACTTTCTCTGCTAGTTGTGAAGCGATATGGCTTCGGAAGTTGTTATCAGGATTGTTTGACTTAGAGATGGACCCCACTGTGATCCTATGTGACAACCAGAGTTGTATCAATATGACAGAGAATCCAGTGTTCCATGATAAGTCAAAGCACATAGAGATCTGATATTTCTATATGCAGGATATGGTGCAGAAAGGAACTATCTAGCTCGATTATGTGAGCACTGACGAACAAGTTGTTGATGTATTGACCAAACCTCTGTCTCGAGTAAAGTTTGAGTATTTCTGAAATAAGCTTGGTGTAGTTTAGAAGGACCCTCCTCAATGATGATATTTGGATACTGGTATCGATATGGCTACCATTATCGATGATGAGGATAGTTGTATCGATGATGAGGATACCTGTATCGATGATGTGGATACTTGTATCGATGATGAGGATACTTGTATCGATGATGAGGACACTTGTGTCGATGATGAGGTTACCTGTTCCGATGATGAGGTTACTGGTTCCGACGATGAGGTCCATATATAGTCCTTAGACTTTGTCTAAGTGGACGAGGAGGGATTGTATCATCCCTAGACTTTGGTCCCTGAATTGATTTGTAGACATATGTCTCCGAGAAGTGGTCCCTAGTGGACGTGATAGGACTGCATCGTCCCTCAACAGTTAGTTCAAAATGTACGTGATAGGACTGCATCGTCCCTGAATGTTTAGTTCAAAATGTACGTGATGGGATTGCATTGTCCCTGGACTTATGTCCTAAAGTGATAGGGATTGATCATCTCGTAAGTGGATCAGGATTGCATCATCCTTGGACTCATGTCCTAAAGTGAAAGGGATTGATCATCCCGTAAGTGGATCAGGATTGCATCGTCCTTGGACTCATGTCCTAAAGTGATAAGGATTAATCATCCTGTAAGTTGATTCGGGATTGCATCGTCCCTAGACATCGTGAGGTGTCTTAAAGTGATAAGGATTAATCATCATGTAAGTTGATTCGGGATTGCATCGTCCCCAGACATGGTGAGGTGTCTTAAAGTGATAAGGATTAATCATCCTGTAAGTTGATTCGGGATTGCATCGTCCCTAGACATGGTGAGGTGTCTTAAAGTGATAAGGATTAATCATCCTGTAAGTTGATTCGGGATTGCATTGTCCCTATACATGGTGAGGTGTCTTAAAGTGATAAGGATTAATCATCCTGTAAGTTGATTCAGGATTGCATCGTCCCTAGACATGGTGAGGTGTCTTAAAGTGATAAGGATTGATCATCCTGTAAGTTGATCTGGATTGCATCATCCATAGACATGAGAGATGTCTTAAATTGAGAGGGATTGATCATCCCATAAGTGGATCAGGATTGTATCATCCTTGGACCTATGTCCTAAAGTGAGAGGGATTGATCATCCCGTAATAAGATCTTGTGCATTGCAGAGTGTGTTACTATGTTGATGTTGTTGATCGAGAGGATATAGATGTTGATCAAGAGGATCCACATGTTGATGTTGTTGATCGAGAGGATCTAGATGTTGATCGAGAGGGTCTAGATCATGATGTTGTTGATCGAGAGGGTCTAGATCATGATGTTGTTGATCGAGAGGATCCAGATGTTGATCGAGAGGATCTAGATGATGATGTTGTTGATTGAGAGCATCCAGATGTTGATGCTATTGATCAAGAGATCCAGATGATGGTGTTGATCGGTAGATCCAGACGATGAGGCTTTTGATTGAGTGATCCAGATGATGATGATGTTATAGCTGATCGAGTGCTGCAGAAGATGAAGACTCAATACTGACGATGTTGATGTTCCAGTATTGATTATGTTCTAGTAACTGTTTGAGTTACTGATGATGATGTATGAAGAAAGCTTCCAATGATTTATAGATGTATCATGTGTCATGTAGTTGACGACTCCTTGCTCGTGCAGATGTTGTTATAATATCCTTCTCGTTAAGGGGGAGTGTTGAGATATTGTAACTTCTAAGAATATTATATTTGTACTTTATTATTCCGAAGATGTTTCATTCCTCCGGGAAGACCTTATTGTATATCCAGAGATGTTTTTTTCCTCCATGGAGAATGTGGTAACTTGGGTTATTAGACTTCCCTAGTGGGGGTCGGCCTTGTATGAGTCATGTAGGTTAAAGGGTTATTAGACCACCCTAGTGGGGTCGGCCTTGTCACATTATGTTAAGTGGTTAAGTTGGGGCCGACCTAGTTAGTGTAAAAGTCAAGTCCGAGTTGTGTATAAATAGAGGACGTGTGTTCCTCATTTAACACATTCACTCACTTCTGAGTGGCACATAGGTGAGAGAGAGATCTGCTATGGAGGAGAAGGATCTCATGTTTGGGATTACATATTTTGTAATTGTCGGTCATCTATATTGAGGAAGCTTTGTTGGGTTCTCTACCCCATGAGGGTTTCCCAGGATAAATCCGTGTCTCTTGTGTTTATGTTGTGCTTGTTGTCTTTCAGTGATCCTATATATGCTATTGTTGTGAAATGGAATGTAATACTGATATTTTTTGTCTTAGCATATTCAATTTTAACAACCCTACTATGCAAGGTACACATTAGAGCAAATTTGGGGTCTAAAATGGGCCTCATAAGAAAAAGAGTCAACCATAATTTCTTAATGAGTTAGAATTCAAGAAATAATAGAATTTCAAGAAGTGCCAATCATAATGGTTGACTTGACATATTTGTCATAAAAAAACTACTCTTTTCTTCGTATTTTCAACATATATCCTTGTGGTTTTACTCAAATTTCGAGTGGGGGCACTCGTTGGATGTGGAATTTAATTCTTCATCCAATGAGTACCCACATTGCATACTTTCGATGGACCTTTTTATCCACTAAAATTGCACTTAATGGATTCCGAGTGAACCGTCGAAGACTTGAACAATCCAATTGTTCATGCTTAGTGTTCCAAGGTCCATCGGGCCAAGTTTTGGCCCCTTTTCTAAATAATTACATGTCCATACCCCTTGGGGATGTTGTAAAAAATGTACTAACATGATGACTAAATGTAACGGACTCGGCTTTCCTAGGACTTAGATATCAATCCGACTAGCCCAAAGTGTTTTTCCCTTGTTAATTATGTTGTTGAATAAACAACTTATAATTTCCGATTTTTTCACTCATACCTCCAAAGTTGGGGTGTTCATATTGGTGTCTCGGCCTTAGGAGGTTATTAGAGTCCAAGTTTCAATGTATATTACCATGCTAGACATTAGTAACGAGTCTTAAGAACATGTACTAGGTCCCCTAGTATTTTTTTAATTTTCGAGAAAAAGAAATTTTCCCATAAAATCAAGCTATTTTTAATAGTTTAGTTGGGAAAATAAAAGATGTAATAAAAGTGTGGTTAGGAGATGAAATTCACCATGGGGATGCTCTTTTTCTAACCCATAGCACCCATAAAACCCCTAAACCCACTTCTTATATGTGTTTACGTGATTATTTATCACTTAGGTGGATTTTCTTTCAAAAAGTTAAAAAAGTGAATAAGAAATTAGAAAATAATAAAAAGTGTTAATATTCTTAAATCAATGGAATCTTGTCTCAATCAGGATCTGAGTTAACCAAGGATCAAATCGGAGGTGATTGAGGATCAAATCAATCAAAATCAAGCTTGTTGGCAGCAAATCAAGAGAGGGTGAGTTTGCACCTAAAGAGGGAGCACATATCTCCAAGGGATGGGCGAATTTACCTGTAGCATATTTTGAATGGAGAGTGAAAACTCCCATGTGAGGGCATTTTTATCAGCTAAGTTTCACTTGGATGATTTCAAGTTTATTGGCATCAAATCAAGAGAGGGTGAGTTTGCTCCTAAAGAGGGAGCACATATCTCCAAGGGATGGGCGAATTTACATGTAGCTTCTTTTGAATGGACAGTGAAAACTCCGATGTGATGGCGTTTTTATCAGCTAAGTTTCACTTGGATGATTTCAAGTGAACCTGTGAAGATAGAACAATTTTACTTGTTCATAATCAAAAGATCAGAAGTCTTAGCATGCCACCTTGGCCCTTTTTTTTTAATAAAATCACATGTCCATGCCCTGCGGGGAAATTGTAAAAAATGTCATAGCATGATGGTTTTTGTAAAGTACTCGGCTTTCCTAACGACTTAGATATCAGTCTGACTATCCCAAAGTGTTTTTTCCCTAGTCAATTATATGTTGTTAAATAAACAACTTATAATTTTTGAGTTTTTCACTCATACCTCCAAAGTTGGGGTGGTCGGCATGATTTCTCGGCCTTAGGAGGTTACTAGAGCCCAAGTGACAATGTATATTACCATGCTAGACATTATAATTAAGTGGTATGGACATGTGTTAGGTACCCCTAATTTTTTTTTAATTTCCGAGAAAAATAATTGTTTTCGTAAAATTAGACCATTTTTAATGGTTTAATTGGAAATTTTCAAATTGTAATAAAAGTATGATCTGGAGGTAGAGTTTGGCATGGGGATGATCGTTTTCACACTCAGAGAGTCATCTTTACTCTAGGACCCAATTTTCCTATGTTTCAGGTGATTAGTTCATCACGTAGAGAATTCTTTCTTAAAGATGAGACAAAATAGCAAAACAAATGCTAAAAAAATACAAAATGGTCAAAATCCGAAAAGTTAAAAGTGAGTGGGCATGCGCCTAGAGTGTGCCAAATGAGTTGGAATCTCTTCCTACATGGGGTTCGACTTCATCAAAGTGAATAATGACTTAATTAAGATACGATTTGGTGTGGTGGCATATTGCCAAGATTAAGGGATGTGCCATCCCTATCATGTGGGCGATATCAAGCACGTGGTGGACCCTTCATTCATGATGGAGATCCCAATGAAGGAATGCGCCTACCTATTGAGAGGTGGTGCATCCTTCTTGGATGCTTATCCTTTATCATATCAATCAAGGATTCACGTGGGATTCATTCCCACATTCTTCTCCCATGACTCGCCTTTCACTCTCAGTCAGTGATGCACCCCCCTCTCTTTTCCAATTCGCCCTCTTGGGTTGAGTTCTCTATAAATGAAAGCTCTATTCTCCATTCAAGAGGGTTGGAGTTTTGTTGAGAAAGGATTTCCATTGTAATAGTGTTTCCTTTTCTCTAGTTGTTGGAATAAAGTTGAAGCTTTGGAGGCTACATGGTGCCATGCTCTTTTGTGGATGATCATTGTTGTATTAGCTTGAGGTAAGATGTATCTTTAGATTGTTTGCTTAATCATATTGTGAATTTTGCTTTGAAAGGATTGATATCAAATTATAGGAAAGGAGCAATTAATAAGTTTATTGCTAGTTTCTTTTAATCATGCATATCTAGAGATCTAATGTAGCATTGTTTAATAAGATTATTAACATGATTTCTTGATTTATTATGTGTATATTACCAGATCTCACAATTTCTTCGGCAAGTTTCTGATTAGTTACAGGTTACAAAGCGTGGAAAAGTATTGGAACAAGTTTGTTCTTTTATTCTCCAGGGATTCATCGAACATAGTCCACAAATTGTCACTAGAAGTCTCTTCAGTCGATCCATCCAATGCCAAGCTTATTTTCTTCCTTTCTCCCTCTTCTTAAGTTTAAAGAAAAATCTCTTTGGTTATTGTTCTTATCAGATCTATTTTTGTTTAAAATAAATATTATACATAGGTCTGATTTTGCATTTGCTTAGATATTAGTTTCCAAAAAGTCCATATTTTGCACTAGATCTAGCATCTTTAAGCTTTCTTATGCAAATAATTTATTGAAAAATATTAAGTCTTGTTACAGTATATTTATTTTTGGGTTTTTAATTTTTATTTGGAAAAGTTAAAGTGCTTCATTGGCTACCCTCAAAAGCAAGCCAAGATCCTCAAAAGCACTTGCCCTTTAGAGTCATTTTAGTCCTTTTTTTTTGCAGGTAGTTTAACTTAGATTTTTTCCATAATTCTTTTTATCCTCCCAAATCACTTTTAATGTGATTTTGGGCATTTTTTAACACTAATTTTGTTCATTGTCCTAATTTTATTTTTAGCAGGTTTTTGGATTGTTTGGGAAAAAGATCAAGTTTCAAGCCAATCCGGAGCTTCCTAGGGCATTCTAGCTTCATCCGACAACTTGTACTTGCATTTTTGTAAGCCTTTGGATATAGATCTGTAAAGATCCAATGCATTTTACTTTAAAGTTTATTGTAAATCATAAATAAAAAGAAGAGCAAGTGGGCTACCTGATGCAGGTGGGACAAGCAAAATCCAATCCAACCCACTTACCCTGGGATTAGGATGACTATACACTTAGCAGAATCACCAAACTTAGCTTACCCGGCCAATTATTTCTTCAAATGCAGATCTCACTTTCCAAAAATGCCTTCCACAAAACCTCCCTTCCGCAATTTTCCTTTCCATAATTATCTTCCCGCAGCGACTTTTCCGCAATGACCTTGCGGAATCACCTTCCTTCCGCAATTGTAGGCGTCCTTTCCAACTTCCCTCCACAATCGGCGTCCACAACAGCTCCTTTCTGCAATTGCGAGCATGCTTTCACAACACCTTTCAGAAATCAGATTCCGCAACGGGCGTCCACAACATTCCCTTCTACAACTGCAACCTTCCGCAATTGCAGGTGCCTTCCTTCCGCACATCCTCGAAATTGACTTCTGCAATTTGCTTCCGGAAATTGTCTCCCGCAAGGCTCTTTCCACAAATTGTCTCCCGCAAAGTTCCTTCCGCAGCTTCTTACGACCATCGGATCTCCAAAGGTAATTTCTACAGCTTCTGTGGGTCGTCAAATCCATGATCAATGGTGGATTTGAACCTTTCTGCTAACTCCTCATCCGTGCGGCTGTTAAATCCCAACTTCTTACTCCTGCGAAACGTTGCACGAACTGTTGCTTATTTTGTGGCTTCAATATCTTCCGTTAATCTGCTATCACTTGCGGAACATTCAACTTTGGCTTGTGGAACTCTATGTCCTGCGCACGTTCACTTCTGCGGATCCTTCCCCGTCGTCGATCTGCCTTATATCCTTTGATATGGATCGTTTGTTCTCTGTTAAACAAACCAAATACAAACTCTGATATTTTGTGTTGATCGAACAGAGGATCGATCAATCGATCTCACTCTCCTCTCGATTAGGTTCTATCGACCTTCATTAGCTTGGTCTTCATCGTTCGACCTCCACATCACCCCTTCGAACTTCAATTCAACTCCACGGTGAATTCCATCTAACCCTAATCTCTCCTGCAACTTCATGTACGCAGAGCATCATTCTAACCTCGAGCTTCACGTTGCAAACATAATGTTTATGCGAGCACTCATACACAGGGATCGATTGGACGTCTTCTGCAACATTCAATCCTCAAAATCCCTAATTCCAAGCTACGGCATACACACAGAATTTTCATGCAATTAACAGAGCTCATCAATCATCCATTTACAGAATCATACATGCAGAAGAACCACTCTTCTATCACCATTCAGACACACACATAATTACTCTTCCATTTATACAGAGACATGCAGAATTGTCTCTTCTCTATTCAATCACCAGCAATCAATACATTCACAATGATGCAGAACTTGTGTTCTGATCTTCATATTCCTGACACACACATGGTCAGCTTTATGGCATGATTTACACTACTGGGCCACTTCTAACCAGATTTACATTGGTTGGCTCCCTCTATCATGCCTCGTAGGCTTACACACAATATATACAGTAGGATTCAAGAAACCAATTATGGTTCAGATCCTAAATATCTTCAACAACACTCATATAGTTTATCAACTGTTATCTAAACTTAGCAAGCTCCTAACCCTGTCTCTATGACTCGCCCATGAGAGCCTTTTAGCTCCATCAAATGTTTCCATCAATTGTGGGCTTAGTTACACAGCTCACTAAATGAATCAATTACATGACTAATCACTCACCTAATGACTCATCATCCATCTAGAAGCATATAAAACATAGGTTTATTTACAATATTGCATCAAAGACTACTAATTCAGAAATTGAAGACCCCTTCTAGGTCTGATCCAAACATTGGACTTGGATTTGGATGGAGAGCAGGATGCTCCTGCATCAAACTCTCCAGGAAGAAAGAAATATGACCTCTTGGTCATAACCTTCAGTCTTCAATATGCCTGGATCCCAAACTTTATGCTGAATCTTTCTAGTTGCTTCATGGTTGCCCTGTTGTTTTGTGGTTGACTGTAACTCTCCAGGTTTCCACACTTTCTGCTGCAATGCTCCACTAGCCTTGATTTTACAATCTTCTTATGTTACTTGTCTTTTACTGCTTCTCTATCTCTTTTCTTTTTTATGTAAATATTCCTTTTCTCCTCATGTCTTCTCTGAGACACCTTCACCGTCAACATCCTAATTTCTTCTATTTCATTTTCCATTCTATCCTTTGGCTAGTACATATGCTTGCTTTGAAATTGTTGGTGTTCCTTTGGCTCTCTGCTGATATCCACTAACTGCGGTATCCTCATATGATCTTTATCAATCCTTGGATTCATCAACCAATTTTCCAGCATTTGCATCTCTTCATCATATTTTTTGACATCACAAAACTTCTCTTTATCTACATTATCCAACTCTGTAACAACAAACTTTTCTAGGTACTGATCATCTTTTTGAGAAAATATTGTCTTTTCCTCTGTTATGACAGATTTCTCTTTTTGTCTACCTTCACTTCCTTCAATACCTGCAAGCACACACCAATAATAAGTTTCAAAAACATGAGACTCTAAAGTCCCTGTTGATATTCTTCCCGACATCCTCCTTTTGTCTTCATCAACATCTTTCTCTCCAACAGTTCGAGCTACAGGTGCATACAATCTTCATCCTGAATGCCTGTATCGGATACCATCTCATTTTCTCTCACAACAGAATTATGTTCTGTTGCTATTCTTTTAGAAATCATTTATTCTACTTCTTCAACTTCTATGACAGTCCAAGATGATTGTTCAACTTCTTCCTTCATCAGAATGCAATTCTGATCCTGTCCTTTGGAAATGTCTTTGTACATTTCTTTTTCTTCCTTCATCTTCATAACAAATTCAATTGATTGTATTCCTCCATTAAACAACTCATCAATGAGTTCCTTTTGTTGCAACACTTCAAAATTTTCCTCACTTGAGATACCTTATTCATCATATTTGGCTTCATCCACTTTTGAAACAGTTTCAAAAGACTGCCTATCATCTGCAACAAAACCTGTAATCACAAATAAATCATCAGTTCCAAAAACATAAGACCTATTGGTCTCATTTGAACTTACTGTCATCTCCTCCATTAGTTGATTTGCACTTCTCAAGGAATCCATTATACTTTCAGTTAGTCCCTCTTTTCCATCATCATCATCCTCTCCAAGCAAAGGACCCTATTCCGGTTCACATTCAAAAACTTCCATCTTAGACTCAGTTGTCCCGAGTTCTTCCTTCAATCTGGCATACATCTTTTTCTTTAGCTTCACCTGTAGTGAATGCCATCTCACATTATTCTTCTTCATTATCCAACCATACCTCTGGTCCTCTTTCTGTAGCAGCTTCTCTAAATGAATAAGTTGCAATCCTATGTCAACTAATTCTTTGTCATATTCTTCTTGACTCATCCTTTTAATGCCTTTTGCCTTGGCACATTTTCTTCTATTGTGGATTTCTTCAGAACCTTTGTAATGACCTTCAGTAGTCATTATCTCCATCTCCTCTTCGTTTGTGAACTTCATCTTGTTCACTTGTGGACTGCTCCCAAGCCTTCTCTCGGCAAGTCTTCATACCTGCCTCTATACCTCAACAAGTTATCTCTCCTTAAGCTTGTCCTTCTGGTATCCTTGGTTCTTCTCCTCTAGAACCTCTTGAGCAACTTCCTTTTCTCCCCTTGGGCTTCTACATATCCACTTCTTCTTTGAGAACATATAACTTGTCCCCTTTCTTGTCCAACCTATGTTGGATCCTTAGGTTATGCCATTTCTTCCTCTTTTCTCGAAGAGTTCACAAAATCTTCATCAAGAACACAATTTATCCTTGATACAGCTCCTCTAGCTGTCACTACTGCTGCCAAACCTTCCCTATTTGCTTCAACAAATTCTTATAACCAGAGTTAAATAAAACATCAATCAGTTCATACCTTAAGACTCTTCCACTTGTACAGTTGGTTGAAACATCCCCCTTGTCTACAATTCTTTTTCCAATGTTATTTGTAATTACAAACTAAAAACAAAAATACCATTACCTTATTCCAAGAGCGAACTATGCTCTAATTCCAAACTCCAAGAGTGAATGTGCTCTGATATCTCAGCTCTGATACCAAATGATGCAGGTGGGACTAGCAAAATCCAATCCAACCCACTTACCCCAGGATTAGGATGATTCTACACTTAGTAGAATCACCAAACTTAGCTTACCCAGCCAATTCTTTCTTCAAATGCGGATCTCACTTTCCAAAAATTCCTTCCACAAAACCTCCCTTCCGCAATTTTCATTTCCTCAATTATCTTCCTGCAGCTATAATTGCGGGCGTCCTTTCCAACATTCTTCCGCAATCGACGTCCGCAACAGCTCCTTTCCGTAATTGTCTTCCTTCGCAATTACAGGAGTGCTTTCGCAACTCCTTTCCGCAACCGGCTTCCACAACGAGTGTCCGCAACATTCCCTTCCTCAATTGTGAGTGCCTTCCTTTCGCACTTCCTCGAAATTGAATTCCGCAAATTGTCTCCCGCAAGGCTCTTTCCACAATCGTCTCCTACAAATTTCCTTCTGCATCTTCTTACGACCGTCGGATCGCCAAAGGTTCTTTCTGCAGATTCTGTGGACCTGTTGGAATATTCTCCCCATCATTTTTCAGTTTTGCATGCCTGCATGCATTTTTTCATGCATCCAGTCATTTTCATGCAATTTCATGCATCCAATCATTTGCATGCATCCAATCATCACCTTAATGGTCCTCCCAGCACCTAGAGCTTGTTCCTAGCTCTCCAAAGCCTGTCTACATCCCCCGATTGGCCTCCCACCTACCTAAAGCGCCTTCTTTGAGTTTCTGCATGCTAAGTGCGCCTTTTCCCACCTACCACAGCTAGTTAGGGCGCATTTACTCACCTACCACCATTTATCACTCAGCTAGGGCGGCTTTTCTCACCTACCAGGAGTTATCACTCAGTTAGTGCATGGAATGAGTAGTTATTCCACTGATTGTTCATCCTAACTACCTGTAGCTCCTAGTTAGCTAGTTTTGGAGTGCCACTTGACCCTATGACAGCCTCATGCGCCTCCCTTGGAGTCTCCCTTCCCTGATTTATGCCTAGATGGTTCTGTTAGACTCAGTTAGACACACTTGACTGACTATTACCATTTATGACTGATACTACTGACTGGATGATGTCTCCATTGTTATCCAAGCTAGACTCTGAGCTCAGATTCGAATTCCCTACTTGGCTAATTCTAATACTATATGATGCTCCTTTACAGTTCATTGTAACACATTCTTTACATTCATTATTCATTGTATGATACTGATTCTTGTCTATTATTCTGTGTTTATGAGTGATTATTGAGTGCATTCTTCTCTTCTTTCTTGCAACATACTTGAGAGTTTGATTGTGATTTGTTACAGTTGCTAGATCTCTTACAGATTATCACATGGTATCGGAGTAGGAAGCAGTTATTTGAATTGCATCCATTGCAGCAATTGCAGCATTTCTTTGAGCAACTATCTTTCACTTATGCACCAGAAGCCTCTGAGTTTTCACAGCAAATCCTGGTGCTATTACTTGAATTCATTGGATAAATCCAGTGAGGTATAGCTAGGTGTGAAGGAATTATTCTATGTGCCAAGTGTTCTTAAGGTAGTGTTCAGTCGAAGTGTAGCATTCTCCATCAGCAAAAACTCTTCTTGTTTTGCAGGTTTATTCACCCGTTCGGAATCTTCTTCAACTATTCGACTTTCTTTGTTCAGATGGATCTAAAGCTCACATCTTCCAAATATGTTGAGTGGAAAGCCAAGATGGCTCTCTTCATGAGATCCAAGAGCTTCACACGAATACTCAACGAAACGATGGTAGAACCTCTCAATGTAGTTGAAAATTCCAAGTACTTGGATAGGCTTGATGAAGCAGATGGCCTCCTCCTTCTCTCAATTTCTAAATATCTTCACTTCCATGTCATCGATCTTACATCTCCTAAAGAGGTTTGGGACAAGCTCGAATCCCTTTTTGGACAGAAAGATGATATGAAAAGACACAAATTGGAGAATGAACTCATATGTTTGAGTCCTGATATCTTCGAATCTATCAATGCCTTCCTTACCAAGTTCAAAAGCTTGAGATCACAGTTGAAAAGATATGAGATAGTGAAAGAAGACAAGCAGCTTATACTTGCCATTCTCTCAAAGTTGGGGCCAAACTTCCTAGTTTTTGTCTCTACTTTCTAGTCAGCTAAGTTGTCCATTCCAAGATGGAAGTTTCCCTCACTTGATGACTTCATCCAATCTCTTACTCAAGAGGAAGAGAAGTTGATCTCCATGGGAATGATCAAACCCAAATTGGATTCAGCTCTTACAGCTGCAGAGAGAGCGAATAGTAAAGGCAAGCAAAATATTTCTGACAAGAGATCGAATGATACAAGGCCTACAGATAGTCCATACCAGTCAGATGGGGCTTCGAACTCAAGGAAGACCAAGCATTCTCAGAAAGAAAAATCCAAGTGCACTTATTGTCATAGAGGGTTCCATCCTGAGAGTTCTTGCATGAAGAATACCATAGATTTGATGGCTTGGTTACTTGAGAAGAACAATCTTCCTGTACCAACATGTGCAAGGAAGAAAGATCCTGATACTGAATCTTCTAGATCCGAAGACAAAGAAAGACGTCATGCTCTCATAGCAAGTGCATCAATTGATTCTTCTTTCATCATAGATTCATGAGCATCAAGCCATATGGATTCCTCCAAATATATCTTCTCTAGTTTCGAAATCTCTATTGGCCCTTCCATCAGTTTGGGCAATGATTCAAAAGTCTCCTCTCAGGGGATTGGAAGAATCGATCTTGATCATGGTTACTTTTCTGATGTGCTTTATGTTCCTTCTCTTGCAGCTAATGTCCTTTCAGTGTATCAAATGACTCATACTGGAGAGCCCAAAAGAGTGATCTTTAATCCATATGAAGTCTAGGTACAACACATGGTTTCAGGGGAAATCATTGCAAAAGGAGTTGCAAATCATGAGACAAAACTCTATCAATTTTCACACTTCTTACCTCTCTCAAAGGAGTTTTCTCTTCGCTCTCATACTCATGAAGAGAGTAGACTATCTCATCTCAACTACAAGCTAGCTCGAAATGTGGTTGATGGTCTTCTAAGTGGCAAGTTTGCTCATGGCACCTTCAAAGGTTGCCTAAAGGGAAAAGATACACCAAAAGAGATTGATAAAAAGATGACTCTTGAAGAAGTGTGAATGCTAGATCCAGATCCACAAGAACCTGAAGATCTAACACCTATTTTTCCAACTCCTATTTCAAAATGGGCCTCCACTACTGCATTCTCCTTTGATCTTAATGAAGATCCATCATCTTCTAGTTCTTCAGATATTGATTACACTCATGATGGTTCAAATGAGGACTACATGCATATTCTGGAGCAGTTTCATGACATCAACATCTTTGGATATGTTCCTCCTTCGAGTGATGATGAGCATGAGCTAGTTTTACTTGCTTCTCCTCATGAGAATTCAAATTCAGAGTTTTCATGTGATGATGATCCAATTTTACTTTCTTCTCCTCATGAGATTTCATATTCATATTTTGTGTGTAATGATGAGCCAGTTTTACTTGCTCCTCCTCATGAGATTTCAGATTCAAAGTTTGGATGTGATGATGAGCTAGTTCTACTTGCTTCTTCACATGAGATTTCAAAGTTTGGATGTGATGATACATCTTCACATGATATTTCAGATTCAGAATCTGAAGATGGAGATGATGATGAGGGAATGCTAGACCCAGATCCACAAGAACCTGAAGGTCTAGCAACTGATGATGAAGATGAGAAAATGGGAGATCCAGATCCACAAGAACCTGAAGATCTCTCACCTGGTTGTCCTCCTCTTCCTCGATGGGCAGCCATTGCTCCTCGATCAGCCAGATCATATTTTCAACATGGAAGGTTTCATCCTTCTCACATTGTTGATCCTCTTCCTCGATGGGCAGCCATTGCTCCCCAATCAGCCAGATCAGATTTTCAGCATGGGAGGTTTCATCCTTCTTACTTTACTGATCCTCTTCTTCGATGGGAAACCACTGCTCCCCGATCTGCCAGATCAGAGTTTTCACATGTAAGGATTCATCCTTGTGAAATTCCTGATCCATTTCGGATCTATCGATCCTTCTTTGAGAAAGAAGGACACTTACGTCCTTCAGGGGTGAGAGATGATATGCTTCATTAGCATCCTTCAGTCTATTTTGAGGGAGGGATTTCTTCCCACTGGGTTTTCCCTCTTTCCTCACTTATTTTATTTAGATTTATTGTATGGGGTGACCTTTGGTCTTAGTCACCAAGGCCCTATTTTACTGTTATTTCCTCATAGTATAGCTTGAGAGGGGGGTGTTGGAATATTCTCCCCGTCATTTTTAATTTTTGCATGTCTGCATGCATCCAGTCATTTGCATGCAATTGCATGCATCCAATCATCACCTTGATCGCCCTCCCAGCACCTAGAGCTTGTTCCTAGCTCTCCAGATCCTGTCTACAACCCCCGATTGGCCTCCACCTACCTAAAGCGCCTTCTTTAAGTTTTTTCATGCTAAGTGTGCCTTTTCCCACCTACCACAGCCAGTTAGGGCGCATTTACTCACCTACCACCAGTTATCACTCAGTTAGTGCATGGAATGAGTAGTTCTTCCACTGATTGCTCATCCTAATTGCCTGTAGCTCGTAGTTAGCTAGGTTTGGAGTGCCACTTGACCCTATGACAACCTCATGCACCTCCCTTGGAGTGTCCCTTCCCTTATTTATGCATAGATGGTTCTGTTAGACTTGGTTAGACACACTTGACTAACTATTACCATTTATGACTGATACTACTGACTGGATGATGTCTCCATTGTTATCCAAGCTAGACTCTAAGCTCAGATTCGAATGCCCTACTTGGATAATTCGAATCCTATATGATGCTCCTTTGCAGTTCATTGTAACACATTCTTTACATTCATTATTCATTGTATGATACTGATTCTTGTCTATTATTCTGTGTTTATGAGTGATTATTGAGTGCATTCCTCTCTTCTTCTTTGCAACATACTTGAGAGTTTGATTGTGAGTTGTTACAGTTGCTAGATCTCTTGCAGATTATCACAGGGCCGTCAGATCCACGATCAATGGTGGATTTGAACCTTTGTACTAACTCTGCATCCGCTCGGTCGCTAACTCCCAACTTCTTTCTCCTGCGGAACGTTGCACGAACCGTCAATTAATTTGTGGCTTCAATATCGTTCTTCAATCGGATATCACTTGCGGAACATTCAACTTTGGCTTGCGGAACTCTATCTCCTGCGCACGTTCACTTCTGCGGATCCTTCCCCGTCATCGATCTTCCTTATCTCCTTTGATCTGGATCGTTTGTTCTCTGTTAAATGAACCAAATACAAACTCTGATATTCTGTATTTATCAAACAGAGGATCGACCAATCGACCTCACTCTCCTCTCGATTAGGTTCTATCGACCTTCATTAGCTTGGCCTTCTTCGTTGGACCTGCACACCACCCCTTCAAACTTCAATTTGACTCCCCAGTGCATTCCATCTAACCCTAAGCTCTCTTGCAACTTCATGTATGCAGAGCATCGGTCTGACCTCAAGCTTCACACTACAAACATAATGTTTATGTGAGCACTCATACACAGGGATCGGTTGGATGTCTTCTACAACATTCAATCCTCAAAAGCCCTAATTCCAAGCTACGACATTCACACTGAATTGTCATGCAATTAACAGAGCTCATCAATCATCCATTTACAAAATCATACATGCAGAAGAACCACTCTTCTATCACCATTCAGACACACACATAATTACTCTTCCATTTATATAGAGACATGCAGAATTGTCTCTTCTCTATTCAATCACCAGCAATCAATACATTCACAATGATGCAGAACTTGTGTTATGATCTTCATAGGCCTGACACACACATGGTCAGCTCTATGGCACGATTTACACTGCTAGGCCACTTATAGCCGGATTTACATTGGTTGGGTCCCTTTATCCTGCCTCTTCGGCTTACACACAATATATACAGTAGGATTCAAGAAACCGATTATGGTTCAGATCCTAAATATCTTCAACAACACTCCTATAGTTTATCAACTATTATCTAAACTTAGCAAGCTCCTAACCCTATCTCTATGACTCACCCATGAGAGCCTTTGAGCTCCATCAAATGCTACCATCAATTGTGGGCTTAGTTACATAGCTCACTAAATGACTCAATTACATGACTCATCACCCACCTAGTGACTCATCATCCATCTAGAAGCATATAAAACATGGGTTTATTTACAATATTGCATCAAAGACTACTAATTCAAAAATTGAAGACCCCTTCTAGTTCTGATCCAAACATTGGAATTGGATTTGGGTGGAGAGTAGGATGCTCTTCCATCACTACCCAACGCCCACACCCCAACCCCCGTGGGGGGGTTTTGCGTCTTTGTGTGATTTTTCAATTTTTGCTTAGTTAGTTTTTTCCTTCAGTTTAATAAATCAAAGTAAGTTTAAAATTTACCGTTTGAAGTTTCTGATCCAAATATCGGCCTTCAAACTTAATCAAGACGTAGGAACATCTAATTACCTTTTTTGCAGGCGGTATACTCTGCATTTCAAATCAAGTTTTATTTTTCAAGTATATTTTTTTCCAAAATAATAAACACGAACCCACCACGCCCTACCAAAGTACCGAAAGGGAAAATATATGTGTGGTGTAGTAATTAAGTTCACTTTAATTTCAGTCTTCGCTTTTGGTTTGAAATAAAAACTCGGCATTCCTCTCCCGAAGTATGCTCTCACTGTCACATAAAGGGCTTTGCCTGAGTACGTGATCGGATGATCAGAAAAGAGATTCATTGCCTTTATTAATTAGCATAACACTTTACTTCAATTGTTTATATTTTTTTATCAATCGGAACAAATATATTGTTGCCAAATCAAAGTATGCTCTTTCCCTTTGCAGGCATTGGCCTGGTCCTGGGGAAATCAGAAAGAGCTGCAATAACTCTTTAAATTTTCACACCTAATTAAAAACTCATACTAATAAAATCAACAACTTCGGGATGCGTGTTCTGGCGGAAACATTTTTTGGAGGCATTTCCATCAGGCTAGTGTGCCTACTTTTGGGCTTTAGTACACGCATGCCAGTCTCAGGTGGCAACATGAACATCTCTCTATGTAGGGGTGGCGTTACCTCATCTCAACCATATCCCAACTAATCCCTTGGATCTCGCAATCACTCGCCCTCATCTTTCCCTCATGGATGCGCCCTCCCTCTTCCTTTCATGATTTTTAAGCAAGACCCATTCTCATATGTAATTTAATTGTTGAATCTCTTTATGAATAAAAGGCTTTGGAGGTCTATTACAGTGTATTTGGATCAAGTTTGATGATCATTGTCTCATGTACTTTCTGAGGTAAATGTAGATTTTTTTGCATTTGCTTTCCTTGTCAATCATTAGCCTTGGAAGGATTAGTATTACTCAATAGGAATGAGTAAAAGCAGTTTCTTTTATCATTTAAAATTCTTATGTTTAAGATAGGGAATTTGCATGCTTAGAAGTCTTTTTGTATGATCTTCCCATCTTCGATCTAAGTTTTTACTAATATATTTGACAAGTTGCTTGGAAAGTGTAAGGGTTTTCTTGCAAGTGCTTCAATTTGGATTGATGGAGGAATTAGTTTTCTTGTTTCATTATCCAAATTCTTCGTGAAGAAGACATAGTCTCTCTCAATGCCACCAGAACGACTCCATCGCCCAAGTTCAAAGGGCTTGACTTTCCACTTTCTCTCTTTTCTTAAAAACAAACTTTTATTTGGTTACTGGTTCTTTAAGTTTCAGATCTAGTTCCTTTACAAAGCATACTTACAAGATTAGATCTAATTTTTTGCTTAGATATAGAGTCTTTCAAATTCTTTAAATATTTTCATCTAGATCTAGCCTTAAGAAAGTCCTTTTTGGCGAGTTATTTCAAGTAGATCTAAAGCTTGTCTAAAAAAGTCTTTCATTTGAAGTTTTTAAAGATAAATCTAACAACTTAAAGTGCTTCGTTAGCTACCCTTTAAGGGTTTTCCAAGATCCTAGAGGAAGTTGGTTTCATAAGCCAAATTCCCTTAGTTTCTGCTCTTCCTTAGATCTAATTTTATCATAGTTTGATTTAGCAGTTTTTTGGTTTTTCCCAAATCACTTTCAAAGTGATTTTGAGCAATTTTTGCAACTAATTTAATCGTTGTTTTTTTACCTTTTTCTAGCAGGTTTAGAGGTGTTTTGAACATATTTTTTGATAAACCAGGACCTCAAGGACCGCCTTGAACTAGCCTCGCTTCTCCTTAGAGTTGTTTCTCAGCTGTTGTAACCTCTTTTCTCCAAGATCTATAGGAGAAAGAGGAATTCTTTATTTTAAGTTTCATTGTCAATTCATAATAAAATGTTTTGAGTGGGCTCATAAGAACCCACTCCCCATCCCCCTTGGGGGGATTCACGAACTCATTTTTCATGGTGTGATTTTTCTAACATGTTTTCTTTATTTCATTGACACAAGCACATACTCTGTCCTAACGGGATGTATAGTTAGTTTTATTTTTATTTTTTCATCTTGCAAGCAAAGTAAATACTAACCAAGCATTGATCTCTCTAAGTATGCTCTCTCCCTCACACCGGTGTTGGATGATCAGAAAAGAGACTCCTTGATTTTGTAATTAGTCTCTCACTTTACTTTTGTCTCTTTTACAATATTAAATTGGAACAAACAATTTGTTGCAACTCGTGTATGCTCTTTCCCTCTGCGGGCCTCACTTGATTGCTGGGAAATCATAAACAAAATTGTAACACTCTTTAATTTTCAAACATTTTTTTTTTGTAAGCTCCATAGAGAAATTATATTAGAGTACAAAAAATAGTACATGCACAAGAGAGTCTTGAGGTCTGAGAGCCGACAGAGGCATCTCACCGGACCAAAAAAATAGACTAAAAACCTTTAAAATTCTTCCCAAACATGAAATATCAGAGCCAACATATAAGAGAGTGCTACCCATAACAAAAGGAACAAGACAGTTGCAAGAAATTTCAACATCTGAGTGCATGACACAAAAATAGCACCTCATATGGCAGTCAATGTGAACAGTTAAACTAGAAACATAGAAAGTATCAGTCTCATGAATCGAGCTCCTATTACCCATTCTAAACTGCTAGCAAAAAAGAGTAAAGAGAAGACCACACAGTTACTTGAGGTTGCTGGCAGCGTCTGCATCCTTAGGATTTTCTTCCAGAATGGGGCATCGATAATTCTTTGGGTTGGAGGTGTTTTCCGAAGCCATCTTTGTAGGAAGTGGTTCAGTTTTCTTCTGAAGGGAGGGGATCATCGAGCGCTTTTTCTCTACATGCTTGCGCTTGTGGCCGCTCGTTGAAGCAATGTTAGTTTTGTCTCCTAGCATCGAAGGCTCCTCGCCTTGATGAGTGCCTTGGTGCACCACGGGTTTGGAGACCAGATAGGTGGTCGGAGAGGATGTAGTGTGAAGAAGTGGAGATGGGGAAGGAGAAGGGGAGGGATTATTCCCCTGAGTTGGATCCTGTGAGTGCATGAGAATCTGAGCAAGTGAATTCTTCACCAGCCAAGAATGTATGTGCCTGACCCTTTCCCTTTGACTGATAATCCGATGTATCACCAATTCCTCCTCCCAGTCGTCCAACATGGTTCTTAGATGCACTGGAATGGCATTGTCATATCCATAATCAATCGAACCTTTGTGACCACGGTTTCCTGAGTGCCCACGGCCTCTGTCGCCACGTCAAGGATTGGCTCTGAGTCACCGGGACATAATGATTGTCAAACGAGGGAGCATGAATCCTTTGTAGTATGCATACCAGAGCCACGAAGGAGCGGGACTTATCCCAAGAATAAAAGGGGTGTAGAAAAACTAGTTACCTAAGACGAGGAGGCTAAGACAAGCACTAAGCGTCCAACCAACTAGACACAGAAGAGAAGCACTAGCTGTATTTCCATTGCACAACCTCAAAACATGGTATAAAAACCTGTCAAATATCCTCGAAACAGCATTCCTGCAGGCCATAAATTTGCAATGGAATGGAATGATTTTCGTAGTACCGGAGCCATCTCTGCAAATCGCTTGGAAGACCAACCTCATAAAATCCAAGGGCATCATTAAGGGAAAGTATTAAATTTCATGGCGGGTTGGTCAAGAAGGAGCCATGTGGTGGGGAGTGGTGGCTTCTCCTACTGACTCGTCATACTCCTTGGGATCCTAAAGATCACCCGCATCCAGGGATAATTTTCAAACATCTTAATTTAAACAACTCACCTTAATAAAATCAATTCCCCTCAAACATAACGGAAATCCGGCGTTGACGAAGTTTCCCTTTTATTGGAAAATTTTGCAAGGAAAGCGGGACATAATGTTTTTTACGGGAAGAAAATGGGAAAGATGCCAACGTGTAAAATAAGAGTAAATAAATCGCACTGGAAATTTAATGTAATATCTCCTTGAAGGCAAGGACCCGAATATGCATTTTGGCAGGGTTGTAACTCAACGGGCGATTCGCTTGATATGAAGGAAAATGTTGTAAATGGAAGTCATGAGTTCAAATCACCCCGAATTACCCATTCCATGTTGTTTCCAATTCCCCTAGCTTAAAAAAAGAAAACCTGAACATGCATGGTCAAAAAGTTACGAGTGCAACATCCAAGCGGGCTAGCTGCTTTCAATTCTAGATTTCTGGATTTGACCTATGTGTTGACCAACTACACCACCTATCCGTTAGTCGTTTTAATTTAGTGGGTAAAGAGGCAACGCCAAGGCCATGGAATCCATCCTAATTTACACGGTATTTGTTTCCCTGGAAAACTGGGTGCTGCTCAAATTTATTAACAACTAATAACAGCATAGGATTTATTCCATTGCGATATGGGTGTTGCTTAAAATCTATTTTCAGCTAAGAATAACAATTTTGTCAACAATGCAACACAAGAAATTTAAATCCAATCTAATCTAGTTTGCAAAATTTACAGAGTTAAATTCATTTATTCCTTTCTTTCTTATACATGCTAGTTATAACTTATCATTATTATTTGACTCAAAGTAGAAAATATGTATGTGAAAGAAAAAACAGATATACTTTCATTCATTCCTTTCTTTCTTCTACGGGATAGTTATAACTTATCAATATTATTTGACTCGAAGGAAAAAATATGTATGTGAAGGAAAAACACATATTTACTTTCATTTATTCATTTCTTTCTTCTATAAGCTAGTTATAACTTATCATTATTATTTGACTCAAAGTAGAAAATATGTGTGTGAAGGAAAACACAGATGTACTTGTAACATGAGATGGTGGATCTTATTGCTTATATGTTCTATAGTTGCTCCATCATGATTCCTTAGTAATTGATTCTAACCTGCACTCTCATCATGACAACTTATTCTTCCACGACCAACAAACAAGCTATTATCAACACAATATATAAATTGATCTGTTCCTTCCTGTAATTAATTCAACACATGAACAATTCAGAAGATAAAACAAATGTCAACTATATAAACTTATCACAACAGCTTAAAAACAAATAAAAACAATCCCTAATCACAGTAACTGAAATACAATACCATGCCGTGGATTCATCCTCTCTTTCCATCATCCTTAGATGCCTTGGATTCATCCTCTTTACCCTAGGGTTCACATGGACATTGTAATACCCCCAAGACTTTTGAATTATTGATTTATGTTTTTATTTGATAAATATTCTCCAAACAATTATTTTATAAAAGAGTTATAAAACTCTATACTCACACTCATGTGGGTGAATATTATGCACAAGAAATAATATTTTATTATTAATAATAAAAATAGACACTTGGTGTAACGTACCCAAAATTGGTATAAAAAAACTAAGCTACTGTAGTTTTAAAATGATCACTAAGACAAGCAATAAAACACTTACTTGAAAATAATCGGAAAAGACACTTGGAGATTCAGTTCCTCCCAACCATAGAAGAGGACAACAAATCTGCTAGCCCAGCTCCACCCCCGAACTGGATCACCACCATGAAAAATTGAACTAGCAAAGCAAATCTGAACGTGACACTCTCTCTCCAAGAGTCTATAGCAGATCTAATGATGGACTTACAATCAAAGGGATAAATACTCAACAATTTTCCCCCATAGAACAATCTCTCCATGCACAACACAACATCATGTGCTATCTCAGTGCTCCAATTTATAGTTTTTTCCCAGGTCTTGTGCCATCTCAATCAAATACCAATCAATCTCTTGATCCCTATAATTTGGGATCTTGCTTGGTGGTTGAGATTTTAGATTGGATTTGATTGAAATAAAATCTCTTGCTTGCTATACACTTTTTCTTTGTCTCATAGTGGTGTCCCCTCTTTCAACTGATTGCCCCAAGTGTTTCCTTTTTATTAATAATAAAAATAATAATTGTTGTGCAAAGTATCCACTCACATCACATGTTGGCACGGGATAGATCCACGGGAAGTGCGGAAGCCGACAGGTGCGAAAGGGTCATTCCACGGAAGAAGGACCCTTCGCGGCATTCGCGGAAGCATAAGAATTGTTAGATTAGTTTAGTCGGTCATGTGGACCATTTTGTAATAAGATAAAAGCATATAAATAGAGTAGGATTGTAAGCCGAAAAGGCATCGAAGTCTTGGATGATCGCCCTATCTTTTGGGTTCATTTTGTATCCGCGATATGGTGTCTTGACAGTGTTAAATTTTGAGCATTAATTCACAATACTCTAGGATCTTCACTGAGAGAATAACATATACAGTATATCAATGCATAACAATCACAATAAGCATCACAAGCATCACAAGAATCAAAAGCATGAGAGACAAGAGACACAGAGTTTCCGTGGGGAAAACCCTAAGGTGAAAAACCCCACAACTTCCTCAAAGATAAAGAGAGCAATGGCTCAACCAAAGTACAACTAAAATACACTTGAGATAGTCTCCTAGAAGCAGACGATCCTCCTCCTCACTAGTGTGCCACTTTCTGAGTGAGAGAGATATGACTTTCCAAATGATCTAAATAGAGATCTCCTTATCTCTATTTATACTAACCTATTTGCCTAGTGACCTTATGGGGCCGACTTGTCTAGCTAGGTACATCCACAATATAATATATATATTTCAGGGCCGACCCCACACATGGTGGTCTAATAACCCATCGGCAAGTACACACACTTGCGACACTTGTCAATCCACATGACTACACTTCCTTATAGAGGAATAACACATCTCTAATAAGGGTACAATAAATATATATGAAATACATAGATGAAATACATTCCGAAGTTACATATACATCAACACTCCCTCTTAACTAGGAAGGTATTTCTCGACACAGATTTGCTAGACAAGTCTTCTTCTCAGGATCATCGTCATCATCATCGTCACTGCTGCTGCTATCTCAACCAATCTCTGACTCTACTCGTCATAGGAAGTTCTACAGAGCCAGTCCTTTTTCATACTGGATGTAGGCCCACCACCTGTAGGTCTTCATCATCACTGGCCATACTGTGGAAATCTCAGGACTTATTACGTGTGTCACAAAACCTTAAAAGAGTCTCTTGACTAGCAAGAACCCTAAAGAGCATCTAAGGCCTTTTTCATCCTATCCAGATCTCCAGGACTTATTACATGTGACCCCACCACAAAACCTCGAAAGAGAATCCCAGGACTAATTACGAGCACAAGGCTCAACCTATCGGATCTCCCAGGGCACAAATTACATGTGGTCACCACAAAACCTTGAAAGAGCATCCCAGGACTGATTACAAGCACAAGGCTCAACCTATCGGATCTCCCAGGGCACAAATTACATGTGGTTATGGAAAAACCTCGAAAGAGCATCCCAGGACTGATTACGAGCACACGGCTCAACCTATTGGATCTCCCAGGGCACGAATTACATGCCATAGGACAAAACCTCAAAAGAGCATCTGCCAGATATCCCAGGGCACAAATTATATGTCCTCCCAAGCAAAACCTCGAAAGTGCATTTTCCAGATATCCCAGGGCACAAATTACATGCCATAGGCAAAACCTCAAAAGACTATCTGCAAATCTCCCAGGGCACAAATTACATGCTTATCTGCACAACCTGTTCCACGGCCACAGAGTATCAACCTGATACTCATCATACATCATCCTGATGTACACATGATCATCCTGATCATCATCACTGCAACATCCTGTTGCATGTCATCTGGAGCAACATCCTGAAGCTCGTCATCCATGATCATCCTGATCATACAATGCATCTACCTGATGCATACCAAGTATCTACCTGATACATATCATCATACATGATCCACCTGATCACATAGTGTATCTACCTGATATAAATATAAATACATGATACATATAAACATACATGATCTACCTGATCATACAATGTATCCACCTGATACATATACAGATACATGGTCCAAGCATCCAACATGATGCTTATACAAAATACATACACATGATCCAACCGATCATATCCAGCATCCAACATGATGCGTACATACATATAAATGATCCAACTGATCATATCCAGCATCCAACATGATGCGTACATACATACATATAAAAATGATCCAACTGATCATACAAAGTAGAAACCAGAACATCATCCTGATACTCATCATCCAACGCTTACATCCATAGCCATGTGAAGGATCCTCCTTCCAACATGCTTGGAATGGCTTTAGCAAATGTGCCCATCACTTCTTCCTCGAAGTGTCATCAATCCAAAGAACACCAAGCCTCTCTCTGAAGTACTTGAACTTCACCCTGGCTAGTGGCTTCGTCAGCACATCTGCAATTTGCTCGTCCGTTGCAACATACAGGAGCTTCACAGATCCTCTCTGCACCATATCCCTGATATAGTGATATTTGATCTCTATGTGTTTCGACCTATCATGAAACACTGGGTTCTCGGACAGCTTCACACAACTTTGGTTATCACAGAAGATACCATTACCATCCAACGGGAGATCAAATAATTCAGACAGTAGCTTCCGTATCCATACTGCCTGACAACTAGTTGAACAAGCTGCAACATACTCTGCCTCAGTTGTACTCAGTGCTACACAGGACTGCTTCTTGCTAAACCAAGAGATCACACCTGATCCCATACTGAAGCAGCACCCAGATGTGCTCTTCCTATCTGCAGCACTGCCAGCCCAATCTGAATCAACATAACCCTGCAAGTTAAACTTTTGATTCACCTCATACTTGAGCCCATAATCCACTGTACCCTTCAGGTACCTCAGAACATGCTTTACAGAACCTAGATGAACACTCCTTGGATCTGTCAGGAACTGACTCAATGTGTTCACCGTAAAGCAAATATTTGGTCTCGTGTTCGTCAGGTACATCAAGGACCCAATCATCTGACGATACATAGAGACATCAACCGGCTCAGATGAAGCATCACATAGAAGATTTAGATTCGATGCCATAGGTGTGGCCATGGCCTTGCAATCCATCATCCCGAATCTCTTCAGGATATCTACTTTGTAATTCCCTTGACCAAGGAAGATCCCACCTGTACTCTGCCACACCTCCATACCTAGGAAATAATGCATCATTCCCAAATCTTTCATATCGAACTCAGCAGCAAGCTTTCTCTTAGTATCTGCAATCAATTTGTCATCTCCTGTTACAAATAAGTCATCCACATACAGGAGTAGAATCACATGATTCCCTTCCTCAACCTTGTAATAAAGGTTGGAATCCGCTTTACTCTTGGTAAAGCCCAAACTAGATAGGAAACTGTCCATCCTACCATACCAAGTTCTGGGAGCTTGTTTCAAGCCATACAAGGCTTTCTTCAATCTGCACACATATGACTCCCTGTCATGTATTTCGAAACCGAGTGGCTACTCCACATATACTTCCTCTTCAACTACACCATTCAAGAAAGCAGTCTTGACATCCATCTGGTGTATTTTCCATTTCATCGCTGCAGCCAGGGCAAGTACTGTTCTGATGGAAGTATACCTGGCTACAGGTGCAAAAGTTTCTTCATAATCTATTCCCTCTTTCTGAGAGAAGCCACGAGCTACGAATCTTGCTTTGTATTTCTCTACACTACCATCTGCAGCATGTTTGATTTTGTAGATCCATTTAGAAGTCACAACAAACTTCTCTTTAGGTCTTGGTACAACATCCCAAACATCATTCTTCATTATTGATTGGTATTCCTCAACCATGGAATCCTTCCATTCTTTCTTTTTCGCTGCTTCTTCATAACTGGAAGGCTCTTTGTTCATAATGTCACAGAGTAAAGCAACATAGCTGGTATGTGATCTGGTTCTCTTCTTTGCTCTGTGTTCTTCTTCTGGAATGCCAAATATTTCTGCATCTTGAATGAGCTCTCTAGCCCATGCAGGTTTCCTCTTGTGAGAGTTATCCTCACGGGGTGGATCTACAGGTTCTTGCAGATCTTCAAACTCACGAACAACTTCTGGAACTGCTTCAGTCATGGTAGTGTCTTGAAATCTAGTTTCCTTAGGTTCTTCATAAACTTCGATAGGTGCCTTCCTTGATTTGATGAATGTTGAGTTTTCATCAAATGTTACATCCCTGCTGACATCAATCTTCTTGAACCTTGGAAAGTATATTCTGTAAGCCTTTGAGCTTTCACTGTAACCCACAAAGATACCCTTCTTTCCTGAAGGATCTAGTTTAGTCCTCTTTTCCTTTGGGACATGAGTGTATACTGGACAACCAAATATTCTGAGATGGTTGACTTCAGGTTTCTTACCAGAAAAGACCTCTTCTGGTGTCTTGTTGTCCAATATCTTGTGGGGTGTTATGTTCTGCACATATACAACTGTTCTAGCTGCTTCTGCCCATAGATGCATAGGTAGATCCTGGTCATGCAGCATTGCCCTTGCTTCTTCCATGATTGTTCTGTTCTTCCTTTCTGCAACTCCATTCTGTTGAGGATTATAAGGAGCAGTCAACTCCCTCTTAATCCCTGAATCACTACAATGCTTCTTGAAGTCACCTGAGGTGAATTCTCCACCATTGTCGGATCTGAATGTTTTGATCTTCTTGTCAGTTTGATTCTCCATCAAGGTTTTGAATTCCTTGAATTTATCAAACACCTCATCTTTGTTCTTCAAGAAGTATACCCAAGTCTTCCTGGAGAAGTCATCAATAAATGAGACATAGTAAACATACCCACTCAGAGAACTAGATGACATAGGACCACATACATCTGAGTGGATGATTTCCAGGATGTCTTTTGCCTTGCTTTCACTGCTTGGGAAAGCCTTCTTAATGTTCTTACCTTTTGCACATCCTTTGCAAACACCTTCATGTTTGGTCTTGATTTCAGGAAGACCCTCTACAGCCTTGCTTGCAATTGGAAGTGCCCTATAGTGCATATGAGCAAGTTTTCTATGCCAAATTTCACTTGGCTCCATGGATTCATGTACCATGGCATGTTCAAGTTGTCCCTTCAATTTATACAAACCTCACTCTTGCTCTCCAATCACTACTGCATCATCTATGTTCTTTCCCTTTGGCCACATTAGGACTTGGCCATCCACAAATGCAACCCTCATACCTTTTGCATCTAATGCAGATATGGAGAGTAAGTTCTTCTTGAGCCCAGGTACATAAAGGACTTCTTTCATCTTCAAATATTTTCCAGAATCTAGGTTGTAGGAGGCTTCACCACTTCCTTTGATTGGGTATTGATAATCATCCCCAAGTTTCACCTTATGGAGTGATTCATGTTCAAATAGATTCACAAAAGATTCCTTAAACCCAATCATGTGTTTGGAAGCCCCACTATCAATCAACCAATCATTACAACCATGGGAGATAGTACCTGTGAGAGCAGAAATTAGAACATATTCTTATTCACTTGATGAGTCATCATCACTATCACTTTATGCCCTAGCCTTCTTCTTTGGGGGCTCATCATCTTCGGCAGCATGAGCATGATATCTTCTTTTGTTATTCTTCTTCTTCTTATTGAATTTGTTGTTGTTGTCTTTCTTCTTCTTGGGACAATCTGAAGCAAAGTGTCCCTTCTCGTTGCAATTGAAGCATCTGAGATCTTTCTTATCTTTATGATAATGGTGGTGTGAGAATCTCCTGTTATGAGATGATTCCTTCTTGGACTTGCCTTTCCTGGCATGTGCTGTGAGAGCTTGATCTTCATTTCTCATATTTTCTTCTCGGGCCACAAGCCTAGCTTCTTCTTGAGAGCATTCTTCCCGCAATCTGTTGAAGGAGATCAACTTCTTCCTTGCACAAATTCCTTGAATAAAGCAATCCCATGACCTCGGTAAGCCATTTAGAGTGGTCATCACCACTTCACCATTCTCCACCATTTCATCCACTACTTCTAGTTGTTCCTTGATCTGGAGACCCTTGAAAAATAAGATTGAATGGTTTCTCCATTCTAAAACTTTACTCCTTTCAATTGGTTCCGCAGGGTCATCTTCTGATTTATGTTCTTCCCTTCAAATAGCTTGGTCAAAGAGTCAAACATCTCCTTGGGTGTATTTAGAGAAGACACATGGGGTATGAGATGGTCTTTGATAGAATCAGCAATGATTCTCTTTGCCTTGACCAAGTTTTTCTTATGCAATACCTTAGTCTCTTCATCCTCTGGGATAGGGATGTCTTCTTTTACATATGAGTCCAACTCATTCTCTTCCAGGATTAACCCATTCCTATACTTCCAAGCTCGGAAGTTATCAGCTCCTTCAAGCTTATCCTCCAGCTTGGTGTGGTGAGACATCTTAAAGAGTACTTCAAATGGAAATAGAAAAGATTTAGGTCTTACCACTTGAATTGCTGAAAACTGGATTTGGTCCTGGATTAGGGTTTGTCGGAAAAAACCCTAAAAATTCAAAATGTGAATTTCAATTTTCTGAAAGGATAGAAAGATGCGCCTTGATGAGCTGATCATCCTTGTGTATTCATAATTTGAGATCAGCAAATCTTTACCCTTCAGATTTTCCTTTTTGTCCTCCCGGGTTCACTAAGGAGAGCCCTGAATTAGGGTTTGAGTTTCCCGGAGATCTACCCAGCCAAAAATCTAGATCCAAAGCTCTAAACTTTGATTTTTGCAAGGAGCTTCCAGCTATGTCTTCAGATTTCATAAATTCCTATTTTTGTGGAAACCCTAATTTTTAGGGCCAAATCTGAAAATGCTCAGAATTGAATTCTGATTGGACAGATAGATTCTCCTTGATGAGTAGAGTCAATCTACTATACTGCTTTTCCAAAATCTGTGGAGAGAAACCCAATAAAAAAGAAACTCAAGTTTCCGTCACCGCAAAATGTCTTCTTCTCAGGTTAGCTCTGATACCATGTTAAATTTTGAGCATTAATTCACAATACTCTAGGATCTTCACTGAGAGAATAACATATACAGTATATCAATGCATAACAATCACAATAAGCATCACAAGCATCACAAGAATCAAAAGCATGAGAGACAAGAGACACAAAGTTTCCGTGGGGAAAACGCTAAGGTGAAAAACCCCACAACTTCCTCAGAGATAGAGAGAGCAATGGATCAACCAAAGTACAACCAAAATACACTTGAGATAGTCTCCTAGAAGCATATGATCCTCCTCCTCACTAGTGCACCACTTTCTGAGTGAGAGAGATATGACTTTCTGAATGATCTAAGTAGAGATCTCCTGATCTCTATTTATACTAACTTGTTTTCCTAGTGACCTTATGGGGACAACTTGTCTAGCTAGGTACATCCACAATATAATATATATATTTCAGGGCCGACCCCACACATGGTGGTCTAATAACCCATCGGCAAGTACACACACTTGCGACACTTTTCAATCCACATGACGACACTTCCTTATAGAGGAATAACACATCTCTAATAAGGGTACAATAAATATATATGAAATACATTCCAAATTTACATATACATCAACAGACAGTTTCTGCGAGGTTTATTCTGTAGGTTTGGTGAATGAATGGAGATGTTCGGTTATGGTGTAATCTATTTCTTTAATCTTATGCAATGATGAATGAGAACTATGTTATGTGAATGTTTACATTGGTTGATGTAAATATGTTGTAGAAGTAACGCTAATCTGAATAAGTACGTCGAATATGTTGTTTATTGAAATCTGTGAATGATAAGTTAATAGTATGTTGTGAATGTTATAATCTCTGTTTAGTACGAAGGTAATGTGTACATATCCTCCACACAACTGCAGAAACTTGGTTCCAGTAGCCCCCTTATCCATCTTGGGTGAGACTGCACTTGCTCCGCAAGTGTTGTTGGGAAGGGTTACACCTTTCTGAGCCGGTGTATAAGGGAGTTTGGGTTGATAGTTTGTTGGCGACAGTACGAAGTGAACCCCTGTCAATGGACACTGCGTCAAAAAATGGTTCCGTTGTTGGGACCTTAAGGAAGAAGAGAAGAGGATATGTTGTGGCATCCAACAAAATAAGAGATCCAAGAGTGGTTCGACAAGAAGGTAGAGGAATTCATAGAAACCGAGAAGGGAGATCATAAACAGACATCGACCAGTTGGTTAGAGAGATACATCTACTCGGACATCCACGAAATATTCTTCTGTGAATTCCCGGTGTTGTTGCATGAATGGCTAGCATAGCTGACGTTCCGAAAGAATCACCGTCAAAAGGCTGAACCTGACTGTTGGACCCCAGAGTTGGTGCGACAGCTGAAGCAAGTCGACAACAAAGTATCATGAGCTGTTGATTTTTGGGTAGACAATATCCTCGAAGGATACGTAACTGAGTTTGCAGTAGATACCATCAAGTCGTACAGTGACGCCGCAAGGAACTTCTTCAAGGGGCCAAGAGGAATATTTTTGTCATAATTAAAATTGTGGATTAAAATGCTTGCCTGCGAAAAAGGGATATTGAGGATGTCTTCTGACGAGTAAAAGAATCGGTGTGCGAGGGTGAAGGTATCACGTAAATGCGAGTCTGACGGAAAGATGTGGTAGATGGACATGAGCGACGACGAGTTTCAAAGGGAAGCTGACGAAGAGTGTGGTACCTTGAGGAGTGGAGCAATATTTCGGCGTCCTGAGAAGAAGAGGAGGACTGAGAGAGAGTCTCCTGAGAGGACCAGAACAGAGAATTGCGAAATTGGACCACAAGGGAGGAAGCGATCTTGTTGCGAAGGAGATGTCAACCAGGCTACCCGAGAGGTAGAAGGAGGTCAGATCATAAGTTACCATCTGCCTTCGACCCTGCACACTACTCTGAATTTTATAGGAAGAAATCCAAACTACTCGCGGAGTTTCCCTACGTGCAGCGGCAAGAGTAGCGCTTCAGTGAATAACAATACTAGCAACGTTAGGATGGAAGACAAGGAAAAGATTCCCACCTTTCAGGGGAATGGGACCGAGGATCCCAAACAGTATTGGTTTATATGCGAAGCAGTCTGGACCGTGAAGCAGGTTCAGGATGATGCTATAAAGATGGGACAGCTAGCAACGACCCTTAGGGGTCGACCGTTAAACTAGTACATGAAGTTTGTAAAGGTTCCAGTGGGAACAGCAGCCAAAACACTGGCGCAGGTCAGAACGGCGATGATTGACGAATTTAAAAAACCAAAATCTGAGTTGCAATATGTCGCTGAACTTAAGAAGATTATGCAATTCCCAAATGAGTTAGTGTGGGAATTCGATCAGCGATACAAGACGCTGATAGCAAAAGTGAGCTTTCCGATAAATGAGTTGCAACATAAAGAATGGTTCATCATAGAACTGGTACCGCATATCCGAGGGCCGCTAATGCAACAAAAAGTCACAACACAGGCAAAAGCATTAGAAATCACGATGAAGCTGGAGGCTTCACCAATCGACGAAGCAAGGATGGGAATGGACAGAGTTCAGGTGCAATTATCCAACTTAACACTTCAATTGGAGGATATCAAGAAGGGCAAGGAATCCCACAGAGACATATGGTGCACCAGATGCAGAAGTGAGGGGTACCATAAGGACAATTGCCCATAATTTCTTGAGTATTTGCAGTCGTGGGCACCAAACCCCCTTCGTCAAGGAGGCATTCCATGGTGTACTGTCTGTCAGACCAGAGGGCATCAACCAGAGGAACGTGTATATCTGCAAAAGATGGTATAAAATCCAGCAAACTTATACTGCAAGTTTTGTCGTTCGGTCGGCCATGATGAGAAGGACTACAGGGCCTATGACCTGCTGCAAGATCGAACAGCTGACATATATTTTATGAAGGGAGAAGAGCCGCTGGTGGTGCAGCAGAAATCGCAGTATAGTCAATCATAGAAATATGACCAAGGGCAATACGGGCACCCGCAGTATCCACCACCGTCGTATGGCCAGCCGCAATATGGGAAGCAACAATATCAGCAACAGCAGTATGGGAAACCGCAGTATCAACCATATGGAACACCACGCGGAGGTTTCAGGGGAGGATTTTGTGGAGCCCGAGATGTCGGTATGGGATGCGGAGGAGCTGCTGGATGGGGAAGAGGACCCATCATCTGTTACAATTGCGGACAGCAGGGGCACTACCAACGGGATTGTCCAAACCCTACGCTGAAATGTACATACTGCAGTGCCGTAGATCATAGTATATAAGACTGCCCTCAGCTTATTGTGAAATGGGAAACTAAGCATCCACCCAAAAACCAGAACCCAAATAATCTGAATGCGCCACCTACTGTACAGATGATTTCGACAAAAGCCATAGGTAGCCATGCAACGGTTGGGATAGTGACACAAGGAGGGGCGGCGACGGGTGGCGAGAAGCCATGCACCAATGTCATACCAATGAAAACTCAGAGGAAGCAGGTCACCGTCGGCGTAGAAATGGAAAGGACATATTTTTGAAGGCACATGATGCAATGAGGAATAGGAGGCCAATACCTCTTGAAGAAGAAATCTATGACATGCGACCGACATTCAACTCGACGAAGCCGCGAAGGAAGGAAAACACTCTAAAATCCTTCTTGGGGAGTTGCTTGGATTTGGAAAAGGACCCAGGTGTATTGGAAGACATAGCTAGTCTACTAGAACGACGAGGAGGTGCACGACTGGAACAGAGAGTTAATCGCATACATAAAAGAAAGACAGGCAGGGAGATGCGGATGTCAGCACAGATCGGAGAATTTGATGTCGACTCCATCATTCTGGATTTGGGTTCAAACGTGAATATCCTGACTAAATAGACATGGGAGACAATGGGAAAGCTGCGGATGACCTAGTCACCAGTACAGCTGCGACTGGCGAACCAGAGAAAGGTCACCCCGCTCAGTCGGGTATGTCAACTTCTGGTTGAAATTGATGGACTCAGAACATATACGGATTTTGATGTCATCGAAATTGTGGATAATACCAGTCCCTATCCGGTACTGCTGGGGATAGACTGGGCTATGGAGAATCAAGCAATTATCAACTTTAAGAAAAGGATAATATCATTCGAGAATCAGGAAATTAGGGTCATCGCACCACTGGACCCTGCGGAAGGGTTGCGCTATACGGAGCCAGCGAGAGATGAGTTTGCGGAAGGGTGGGACAATTTGTATAACATCTCTAAGGATTATGTTAATCCCTCCACGAATGGAGAATTAGGATGGCGCAGTGACAGCTCAGCATCCTCCGATTTAGACGAGTCCCTTGAGAATTGGCAAAACTGGTTGCATGAAGTGTCATTTCAAAGATGCGCACGGATAACACAGTCCCTGCGAAGGGTAGCCACGGAGGAGTATGTGTTACCTACCTATGAGGAATTTCCCAACTTGGGCACGTTTTTCACAGAATTTGAAGAAAAAGTGGTAGAACCACAACTTCTACTGGATTTGGAGGAATCCCTGAAGGCTACGCCTGCGCGATGGTGGGCGGCACATAAATCAAACATCACATCTTGGCCAATATGTCGACGCCTCATGGAGGTTTGGTTCGGCAAAGCTGCGGAGGATGAACATATGCGATATAACGGACAAGGAGACCCGAAGGAACATCTGAATGCCTATCAACATCAATGGGGATCAAGAGCATGACAAGAGTGGGTACACACATTCGTACACACGTTGGATGAGGTACTGCGGAGCTGGTATGTCGTAGTAGAACTGTGACATGGGACGACATCTTGGGAACAGTTTACCATTGGCTTCAACCAATCGTTCTCCTTCTCAGACGAAAATCCCTTGATCCACACCGTGCTGCAAGCAATCTGCAAAAAAATATTTGAAGTAGCACCGAATGGACAACTGATGGAACTCCAATGGACTGCGGCACCATAAATGTTGATGGAGTGTTACAATGTCACTGGAGAACCCGAAGATGATGATGACCCTAGGGCTACGTATGTACCAGAATCGGAGGGTAGTCGCAGTGTTGTGGCATCAGATATACCGTCGGACAAATTTCAGCAATCATTAAATATCAAGAAGGTGAACATTGGGTCGGAGGAAAACCCCAAGTTCGCAAGCATTGGTGACTACTGGGACAAGTCGACCATTGCGAAGATGACTGACTTACTGCATGAGTTTCAGGATTTGTTTCCAACGAAATTCTCAGAGATGAAGGGAATTTCTAGAGACCTAGGGGAAATGAAGATCCCCCTAAAACCCAATGCGAATCCGATTAAGCAACGGCCATATTGATTGAACCCGAGATACAAGGAACGCATGAAGCAAAAATCGAAAGAATGCTGGAGGCAGGCATCATAGAACCAGTAGATGAATCGGAATCGATCAGTCCAATGGTTGTCCAGGACAAGAAAACTGGCAAAGTACGAATATGTGTTGACCTACGGAAACTGAATGATGCCTGCCTACATGATCCGTTCCCGACCCCATTTACGGATGAGGTGCTCAAAGGAGTAGGAGGTCAGGAGATATATTCCTTTACGGACGGATTTTCAGGCTACCACCAAATCAAGATTGCGAAAGAAGATCGACACAAGACTACATTTGTCACAGAGTGGGGATGCTTTTAGTACATGGTGATGCCACTTGGATTAAAAAATGCTCCCCCAATCTTTTCCAGAATAGTGGTAGCAGCCTTCAAAGATTATATTCATAAGTTCCTCGTTGTCTACATGGATGATTGGACGGTATATGGATTAGTCAAGGATCATGTCGCGAACTTAAGATTCATGCTAGAACATTGTCGACAGCACCAAATTTCCCCGAACCTCAAGAAGTGTATCTTTTGTGCTCTGTTTGGCATACTATTAGGACACATTGTCTGCAGAGAAGGAATGTTGGTAGATCCGGCGAATATTACCATCATTGTCGACCTCCCACCACCAACGATGGCCAAACAACTACGAGCGACATTGGGACACACAGGTTACTACAGGAAATTCATTTGAGGATATGCAGCTATCACAACACCCATGGAGAAGTTACTAAAGAAATATGATAAGTTTGAATGGACCAAGGAATGTCAGAGAAGCTTGGACATATTGAAAGAGAAGATGGTCGCAGCGCCAATCCTCGCATTTCCAGATTGGACAAAGGAATTTCACGTACACGTTAATGCGTCGTCAGTCGTACTTGGCGTTATCTTGGCCCAACTAGGAACCGACGAAATTGACCACCCGACAGCATTCGCCAGTAGAAAATTGTCTACTGCGGAGAGGAACTATACGACCACTGAGCAGGAAGGGCTGGCGATGGTCTATGCTTTGCATAAATTCTGGCATTACCTCTTGGGGGGGCACTTCAAGATGTTCACATATCATTCTGCATTGAAATACTTGGTGAACAAGCCTGTGTTGGGGGAGAAGATCTGCTGCTGGCTATTGTTTTTTCAGGAGTTTGATTTTGAGATTATCGTAAAGCCGGGATGATTGAACGTGGGACCTAATCATCTCTCACAGATAGAATCAGGAGATGAACCGAGGAGCATCGATGAAGGATTGTCGGACGCTCAGTTTTTTAGGATTGGCATGGTCGATAACCACTATGAACAAATCATTCAATTTTTAATGACAGGGGAGGCGCCGGCTGAGTTCACTACCAGCCAAAAGAAGCAGTTAGTTGTCTGAGCTGCAGATTTCCAGCTAATTGCAGGAGAATTATATAAAATGGGCCCACATGAGATTTTGCGACGATACATCCTTCTGCATGAACAGGAACAGATTCTGTCGGAAGCTCATGAGGAATTGTTGGGGGACACTATGGCGGACGAGCAACTGCTAGGAAGATCCTTTGAGCAGGGCTATGGTGTCCAACCTTGCATGGAGATGTCGTAGACTATGCCAAGAGCTGCAACGTATGCCAACAAACTGGGAAGCCCTCACGTCGAGATGAAATGCCACTAGTACCACAAGTAACGCTACAGGCCTTTGACAAATGGGTCGTTGATTTTGTGGGACCCATCAACCCACTCGGGAAGAGAACAGCGTCGTGTTACATCATCACTATGATAGACTACCTGACACGTTGGGCGGAAGCTGCACCAGTGAGAGATTATTCTATTGCGACTGCAGCACGATTCCTATTTGACAATGTGGTTACTAGGTTTTGTTGCCCAAAACTATTGTTAAGCGACCAAGGTACACACTTCGTTAACCAAACAATTGCTGTGATGACAGAAGAGTTTCAGATCCAGCACAAGAAGAGTACGCCTTACCACCCTCATGCAAATAGGACAGTTGAGGCGTTCAATAAGATATTGGAGCATGCTCTCACCAAGGTGTGCAATGTGAACCGCGCCAACTAGGACCTAAAAATCCCAGCAGTCCTTTGGGAATATCGCACCACATGCAAGCGATTGACTGGCTAGACCCAATTTAAGCTCGTTTACAGCCAGGAAGTAATTATGCCGATGGAATACATAGTACACAGCTTGTGCATCGCGGCAGCAATAGGGATGAGTGACGATGGCGTTCTAGAGGAACGATTGACACAACTAATACAGCTCGACGAAGATCGATTCATCGCAGGGTTCCATCAGAAGGTAGAAAAAGAGCGCCAGAAGGCGTGGCACGACCGCCATGTCAAGACAAATCACTTTCAAAATGGGGATACAGTTTTGTTGTATGATAGTAAGTTCGCGAAACACCCCGGTAAGATGAAAATGCACTGGTTGGGACCATATGTTATCACTTTTTTCACCAATGGAGGCGCAGTACAGTTACAGAGTCTGGCTGGAGTACTGTTGCCTAAATTATTCAATGGGAATAGGTTGAAGCCCTATCACCATGATCTGATGCAGAGTGGATGAGGACTGGGTGTAAAAAAAAATATGTAGGATTCTAGGTGGTAGGACGACGCACTAGCAGGAAGAGAGTGTGAAAGCGAGAGTGGTTGTATCGCGGTTCGGGTTGCGACGGCTACAGGTTCGTGACCCTGTCAAATCAGCAATCATTCCCAACTATCAGTAGATGGGAATTTTTCAGCTGATCGATCTTTTTGGCAGGTATGATTGTGGGCTTAGACACGTTTGGCACATGGCAACACATAGTGGCAGCATGGCCGGTGGCACCATGGGTAACGGTTCGCACGAGTTTGCAACGACGGGCAGTATGGCCGCCAATCACGCACGTAGGAAGTCCGGTCTCAACACGCAGGAAACAACTAATGACAGAATCGGCACATCAGGTGAACGGATTTGCGAATGATTTTCGAAGCAGGCATCATGGAAGATGAAATGCATAAATACAAACACCAGAGGCTAAGCGGAGCCAATAGGGATTTACCAGACAAGAGAAATACATGCTGCGAGTAGGTCAGGAAGTTGGATAAGCTAGGAATTCCAAGGAGGCTGTGGAAATGATCCATTTCATTTCGTGCAATAGCACACCAGGTGCGTTGCGCGCCCGAACGACGAGTGTGCATGAACCCCTTGAGCAGGAAGAGGCATGGGCACTTAGATGTCACAGAGGTGAAGTTTTATCTGAGATATCTAGGTATGTGGTAGTAGTTTGAAGCTTCGTTGTCCTGGTGACCACCAGAATGACAAGGTGGCAGCCCCCTGACCTCGATAGGAAGCACTACAAGGTGTGAAACAGATGTACTGGAGCAGACGACCTATTTCCCACCTTAGCGACGTCGATGACTTCCTCCCCAGTCTGGAACGAACATGGAGCGAACCAATAGACTCGGAAGAGGTAGATGATGAAGGTTTGCAGAGACTGGAGGATGAGTTCAAGAAGTACATGACAGGGAACCATAGATCGACGGATGAAGATGAGAAGTACACAACAGTGAGCTCCATACGGCAAGAACAGCTTCAGAAACATAACACAGAGAAGCATGGGTACAAACTAGTAGTGTCCAACTAAGGCGGCTCGGGACAAGCCACAAGTTTGTGTTGGGGGCCTGTTGGCATGGGATAGATCCGCAGGAAGTGCGGAAACCGACAGGTGCGAAAGGGTCATTCTGCAAAAGAAGGACCCTTGGCGGCATTCGCGGAAGCATAAGAATTGTTAGATTAGTTAAGTCGGTCATGTGGACTTTTGTAATAAGATAAAAGCATATAAATAGAGTAGGATTGTAAGCTGAAAAGGCATCGAAGTCTTGGATGATCATCCTATATTTTGGGTTCGTTTTGTATCCGCGATATGGTGTCTTGACAGTTTCTGCGAGGTTTATTCCGCAGGTTTGGTGAACGAATGGAGATGTTTGGTTATGGTGTAATCTTTGTCTTTAATCTTATGCAATGATGAATGAGAACTATGTTATGTGAATGTTTACATTGGTTGATGCGAATATGTTGTAGAAGTAACGCTAATCTGAATAAGTACGTCGAATATGTTGTTTATTGAAATCTGCGAATGATAAGTTAATAGTATGTTGTGAATGTTATAATCTCTGGTTAGTGCGAAGGTAATGTCTGCATATCCTCCAAACAACTGTGGAAACTTGGTTCCAGCAGCCCCCTTATCCATCTTGGGTGAGACTACACTTGCTCTGCAAGTGTTGTTGGTAAGGGTTACACCTTTTCGGGTCGGTGTATAAGGGAGTTTGGGTTGATATTTTGCTGGCGATAGTACAAAGTGAACCGCTGTCGATAGACACTGCATCAACATCACATGTGAGTATTTGAGTTTTACAACTCTATTTACAAATAATAATTGTTTTGAAATAATACTTAATCAAAAATAAATAAAAATGTCTCGAGGGTATTACATTTCTCCCCCCCTTATTTTAACACCGTCCTCGGTGTTCTTTATTCAGTCTTCTTGCTCATTCTTGAACATGGAAGGATATGTTTCTCGCATTCGATCATCCATTTCCCATGTCGCCTCCTCAAGGATAAATTTCTTCCACTTCACTTTTATTTGAGTGATGGCTCAATTATGTAGCATAAGTTCATTCCTGTCTAGGATGCACAAAGACGTTGTGTGGAACTCGCCCTCGGGTTCTACCTGAATCACACTCCAATCAATAATATGAGTAGCATCATGTACATATATTTTTAATAATAATAAAACATGGGAAACACTATGGAATTTTATAGAAAGGGGAAGTGCAAGCTACCGGGGTGTTTCATATTAGATGACATGTAGTTTAGTTCCAATAACCCTATCATGGAAATTTTTGAGACTCTTTCCCTTATAACCTCTGCAACCTACTTGGTTAATTGTTTACTAAATACTTGATCCTTGACCACAATGCAATCGTCAACAACTTTAATGTGCTGATAAATGAAAGTGGTATATGTTCCATATAGATCGGTATATGTTATATATAGTTCTACATAAACATGCATTGATTTCATCAATTTACGACCAACATTATATAGTAAACCAATAATCCTTTAAGAACTATAACAAGTTTACTTTTCCACATATTTGATAAAGGACTAAATGAGCTTGAATTAATTCCCTTTTAATATTGACAATAAGTACCAACTTTATAAAGCTCAATGGAAAATTATGTAAATCCTTATAATAGGGTAACATTAACCACATAGTTAGATAATTCCTCTTTTCTAAATACACAAAATAAAATCTCATTCAAAACAATAATCTATAGTCAAGACTACTTCAATCATAAAATGACTATTTTCTTCATTAAAATCACCATCTTAAATAATGCAATGAATACATCTATCTGTTATCTCCATAATCAAGACTGGAATGTTATAAAATCCATATAGCTTAAAAAAGGTACTTATCTGATTTTTTTTATGACCTTTGCGACTGAAGATGTGACTGGAACTTTTGGATATTTATCTTCCACTTTTTATCATCTTTGATCCTCTACTCTTCCTTTCATAACTAACACTTTACACAACCCATACAAGGTCTTCCAAATTTTTCAGCATAACATGATTTTTCATATTCAATAAGAATGTAAGTAAGAATTTCCTTTGCAACATACTCTTGTTGTTGTTCATGGAAACTCTTCAAATCTTTTTCTTCATCAACATTTGTGCTCTTATTATCGTAAGACCACATAAAACATATACATACATGTGATGATCATTTTTCAATATTAAAAAAAAAAAATGCATAGGTAAAACAACCATTTACTTATCTTTTGGAGCACCATCCTTCATTTTCACTCTCAGACGATAATCCTCTTAGCTAGTCTTTAACTTGCTATACAAATATCCTTCATTCACAAGTTAGTAGCATTATATCAGACATTTTCGGGAAACCAACCTCAAAACTTGACATTCACCCTCATTTTTGGATGATTTTTGCATTACCTACGATGATATTTGCATACATCACACTTAAACATTAGGGAAGCTAACAACCAATTTGCTTGGCAGCTTTTACCCCTATGTCCCATTATTATACCATGGGGATGAAAGACTTCATTAACTTTTTATTGTACACAAAACTCTCCCTTGAGAATTATCACCAAATTACAAGTGGTCTTACGGGATTTAAGCTTTTGAGATTACTCCTCTTTTCATTGCCATTCAAAAGATTTCATCCTCAAAATCATCATGGTCATTGTGTTCTCGTGACGTTATTTTTAATTTAGTTGGCTTAATTCTTGCCATTGATGATCACCCACCCTCTCTTTTTTCCACTCAAGCTCACCTGCTTGAGTCCGGGAATTTAATTTATTTTCCACTCAAGCTCTCTTGCTTGAGTCCAGGAAAATTACTTTAGCATGTTGGAGCTGAATCATCAATTTTGTCACTTGGTTTTTTTCCATCTCTATATTGTTTTTCTCCATTCATGGATCAATAATAATGACCATATTATTTAGTATTTATTGTCAATCACATCATTTAACTTCTTGCAACACATAAACTTAGTTCTCACCATGGCTTCATTATTTATTGTCTTCACCAAGTCCTCTGAATCTATCATAACTTCACAAATACTTAGTAGCAACATCATATTTTTATCATATCAACCATAAGTCCACTTATCAACTTTGATCAACTTCGAAATCAATTATATATCAATAGTTATTGCATTTCATATACTTCGGTATTTTAACCATATCATCATGTATGTGTTTCTTAAACTTTTTTCATAATTCAAACCTTTGCGATATTGTGATTTCTAATCATTATATTCCTTACATGAACTAATATCCCTTCAACCTGTTTTGCACATTGAAAGTTAAGGAGACACTTCTTTCACATTAAAGATACTTGGAATTGTAACCACAAATCCCATTAATAAATGTATGGAACAATCACTAAAGTATATCATGGTGTCCAACATCCTTTTACTTGAGCAAACAATGGTTCTCGGGTAACATTACTTATAACCTACCCAATAACCTTAATAGAACCTTGGGGTGCAACTATAATTTTATTTTATTTTTATTTATTTATTTATTTTTCAAAACAAACCATGTATTGTGTTAATTACATTGTTCATGCCATAACAATATCATTCTTAAATAATATCTACAACACCCTATAATAAGGACCCTTGCATCTATCTATATGTGAGGCTTCCTTTTCTTAGTAATCTGCTCGGCATAAGGATAGACAAGATGTCAGAGTCTATAACTCTAATTCCAAGGTATGCAGTTGAAACATTAGTTCCATCCAATTCTCTTTAATCATTAAAATATTATCTCTAACCTTCCTGAAACATAACAATCAATACCATGCTATCATATATCCATTTATTCCCACTACTATGCATTATATCTCAAGCTTATTAGTTCACTTATTCCCACTACTATGCATTATATCTCAAGCTTATTAGTTCATGCGTGTATGCAATTTTAGCGAACATGTATATTCTCTATGCATCAACTTATATACATCTAAACTATAATAATAACATACTTGTGCATACATATTCGTGGGAACATTATCCTCCAATGATAATTTGAATAATAATAATAATAACATCATTGATAAACAACAGTTATGCACATCACACAATAAGATACCCTAATGCAGTTATACTAAGATACCAACTGACCATTTAAGTTGTCTACAATATTCATGTGTTTTTAGATATTCCCGTGGTATGAATATTCACTATTCATTATGCATAGGATTTTAGACCATGTCTAACTCTTTTGATAAAACTAGAATTTACGTAACTTCTCTTATATTGAATAAGATACATAACCCCTTTCAATATATAAATATATGATTTTATATCAAACTAACATAATTTTCATGATCTATTCTTCTTGTATGAAATGCAACCTCTAAAGTAAGATATATGCATAACATTAAGAGTAACTCTGATTATAATCCTATATATAGAATCCCGTTCATATCTTCATAATCTGTTTCTACTTGTATGAAATGAAAACTCTAAAGTAAGATAAATACGTAACTTTTAAGAGTAATTTCCATTATAATGCTCGCTATATATAAATAATTATAATTAACCAGTCATAGAACATTTCAACTATAAGTGTGGTCATTAAAACTTCATTGAAGTTAAAAAAGAAGAGTTGATTGTTTCCTAAACCAGAAGGACTGGGGATGAGGTTTACAAAGACTCCAGTCCCAAGGATAATAAGCTCAGCATTAAAGTTGTGTTTAAAAGACTGATAGTTAACGGATTACTTAAGTTGTGCATGCCAGAGGGGAGTGCACTCGGCAATGGTCTAAAGACATGCGCAATCAAAAGAAACCCCCAACAATCAACAAAGATCGAGGGCTGGAAAATCTAACCACACCAAAATTTGAGCAATAAACGAAGTGCAGAGGTGATCAAACGCACGAGGCTGAGTGTGCGTCTAGAGCTGCCAAACATGGAAACATTAAGACTCCAGGAAAAACAATGATCCCAATAGGAGAGGTTTGGTGCACAGGACGGTAGCTTGCAAGATGCGGTATTGACTCATACTTGAAAACTGGTTGACCCCTGATTGGTCTATCACAAAGCAAAGTGTTTAAGCCACATAACTCCAAACATATATTGTATACCATTATACCGTTACCGTAAAAAGAAAAACAAACCTAAGCAAAGACTCTATGCGTTACTGATTAATGACAGTCAGGAATAATGGCCTCGACCAAGTAATCAAACACAGTGAATCTTAGGAGAGACTAAGCCTGCAAATGGATACTGGATTGAACAAGTAGCACAGAGGTTAAATGCAATTCCGGAGAGGTAACCGATTAATTTGATAATCAAAGGTAAAAGGTGATTACATAATTAATATGGTTGTAGTGTCGTCAATCGATTACATAATTAATCTCTTTAAGCTTTTAACAAGTTTCTCCAAGACTTTAGAGATTCGATGAATACTGTCTCAATGCTCCCCAACATTAAACCCACACCATAATTAGTGATCGAATATAGAGATATCATTAAACTATGAATCATATTGGGGCCAATCATAGTCTCCACGACTGGTAATCGTCACTTTTCTAAGGTCGCTAAAAGTTTAACAAAACGATAATCCATCTCTATGTTGAGGACCAATGGCTTCGAGAAGCACACTCAACCATCCCAACAACACTATAATTCACTTCAAAGTTTACGGGATGGTCATAACTGCAAAGAAAAAATGGAGACAGTCGATTGGGAAAAGGATTGTCAAAGATGTCAAAAGTCAAGGAAGATGGCTTCAGGAGATTTCTGCAGGTTCGACGCATACATAAACATTGCAATACGATAAGTACACACTGGGTGTTTTCGGTATTTATTAATTGGACCAAAAAGAATACCACATATGCTGCTAAACATTGAAATTGTAAACATATCCATTAGGGTTATCTATAATTAGATCAGTTTTTTTTACCTATAACAAAGATTGACAGTTTGACTGTCTACAACTCAAAGAGTTGTGGATCGATGCCTAATGGAATGAGGCGTTAAATCCGAGCTTTCCACTTAGGAAGATTCAATAGATCGATCAATTACTAAATGATCCCATACCAAGATCAAATCAAATCAAAATTTATTATTAAATCTGTTATGTAACTTATATTAGCTATATATTCGAGTAAAATGAACTGATTCACCACTGTCTCTAGAAATTGTATCTCTTTGATATATATATATGGATTGCAATTACTCCAAATATAAATAGTACATAGCCGATGTATTGTTTACTATAAGAATTGTATTAGCTCTATCATAAATGGATCATATTTACTCCATATGCAATAGTAAAGAGTCGATTTACTATCATGACTTACAATTGAGCACCGGAAAATTTGAGTAAACCATTTTTTTTAACTATACGGCAATTATAACGATTCATAAGAAAAAATATAGTTCATTCATTTATAAACTAACTACCGCATAAACAATTTGTTTATAAACTGCTCAATCAACGATCATTTATACATTCGGTCCAACGATCATTTATACATTTGGTCCATGATGACAAAACCGGAAAGGAAATACTAAACCAATTCTTCAACCGTGTTAACTCAAATGACTAAACAGTACTGAAGTAAAACAAACTTGCAAAAATAGGAGGGAAAACGCTTGGAGTCTTTCAGTCCGGATAGATACATGTTAGTAGTATAAGATAGAATAGTAGTGCATTTAATCAACCAGTTTATCAAAGAACATCCTGCAAATCGCATGAGGCCGCTCTATGGGAGCCAATATATACTTAACCTATGACCATAAATTAATTTCAATTAAACAACACATTCTTCCCTAATGAGTCTACTTAAGGACAAGCGTAGATAAAATATCACCACATATCATTTCAACGTAACTCAGAGATCTGAAAAAAGTATTGTGCAGGTATTTCGAGCGGCATATCCCCTTAACTAAAGCTTAACAAAATTTTACTTTGAGTTCTAGAGGATTAAATCAATTGGATTTCATTTTCTTGGTAGAGGCTAACATGATACAATGTAATTCTACCAACATAATCGCATAAGACTGGACAGAGCCTAACTCCGAGTAATCTCCCCTTAATACAACCAATCAACCGTGGTACACATTATTTCCTGAGTTTGCAGTTTTTAAAAAAATACAGTCCTAAATATCATTCAATTTACAATCATAATTCTTATAAAATATTATGCATATAGTTAAACAACTAATTCTTACCATTATCCTAAAAAATACAATATTAAAATTCCTCTAAATATCCTTCCAAATCATTCTTTAAAACATTCTACAAAACACAACTATAAAGCTCTTTTAACATCCTTCAATTTAAAGTATCGACTCCTTATAATATATTCAATTGGATTGGCATTCGGTTAACAATTTAGATGCCCTCTGAGTTATCATAGCGAGCTCCTTAAATTGGGGATCCACGCAGTTGTGTGAGGTATGTCACTGCTTTCATACAAGCCGTGGTCTCTCTGAGCTACAGTATAACTAAGCTACCAGTCGATTCTCTCATTGAGATCACATAGATTTATTTAAAAACAAAATAAAAACACACAGACATTGTGTTTATACGAATATCCAATAAATAAAATTCTATGCAATTCATTCTGAGCAATAGCAAAAAGCAAATGATGAGCCCTTAGATTCGAACTTTTGAATCTTGCTCTGATACCACTTTGTAACGTACCGAAAATTGGTATAAACAAACTAAGCTACTGTAGTTTTAAAATGATCACCAAGACAAACAAGAAATAAAACACTTACTTGAAAATAATGGGAACGAACACTTGGAGATTCAGTTCCCCCCAACCATAGAAGAGGACAACAAATCCGCTATCCCAACTCCACCCTCGAGCTGGATCACCACCATGAAAAACTGAACTAGCAAAGCAAATATGAACACAACACTCTCTCTCTGAGAGTCTGTAGCAGATCTAATGATGGACTTACAATCAACAGGAGATATACTCAACAACTTGCCCTAATAGCAACAATCTCTCCATGCACAACGCAACATCCTATGCTATCTCAGTGCACCAATTTATAGTTTTTGCCCGGGTCTTGTGCCATCTCAATCAAATCTCAATCAATCTCTTGATCCCTATAATTTTGGATCTTGTCTGGTGGTTGAGCTTTTAGATTGGATTTGATCAAGACATAAAATATCTTGCTTGCTATACACTTGTTCTTTGTCTCATGGTGGTGTCCCCTCTTTCAACTGATTGCTCCGAGTGTCTTTCATTTTTATTAATAATAAAAGTAATAATTGTTGTGCAAAGTATCCACTCACATCATATGTGAATATTTGAGTTTTACAAATAACAGTTGTTTTGAAATAATACTTAATCAAAAATAAATAAAAATCTCTTGGGGGTATTACACTTGGAGCCACCAGTTGAAAAAGGGGACATCATCATGAGACAATGAACAAGTGGATAGCAAGCAAGATATTTTGTATCAATCAAATCCAAGTCAAAAGCTCAACAAGTCGACCAGATCCACAATTATAGGGATCAAGATATTTGTTTGAGATTTGATTGAGATGGCACAAGACCTGGGCAAAAATTATATAATGGTGCACTGAGAAGACATAGGACGTTGTATGGTGCATAGAGAGAAATTGTTGCTATGTTGAGGGAAAGTTGTTGAGTACTCTCTCTTTTTTAAAGTCCATCTTTTGATTTGTTAGAGACTCTTGGGAAGAGTGTTGTGTTCATATATTGCTGAGTACATTTGTCTATGGTGGTGATCCATCTCGGGGGTGAAGTTGGGAAAGTAGTGTGGCTGTCCTCTTCTACAGTGGGGAGGAATTGAGAAGTTCCAAATGTTTTTCCATTATTGTTTTCAAGTAAATGATTCTAAACCCCTCTATGGTTGTTTGTTTTTGCATTGGATGAAATTGTAAACTGATTATGGATCTTTTAAAAATATATTTCATAAAATTATTGTTTGGAATGTGTCATCTTTATCATCATTTGAATCGGTGTGGTCTAAGTCATAATCTAATTATCTTATGCATTTAATTCTTGCCTTAAATTCAAAATTTTGGATCGATCTGTGGTCATGGTTCCTTTTATTTTGTAGTAGAATAATCCTTGTTTAAAATCAAAGAAAAAGTGTATGCGGAGGAATCGTGATGATCAACTTTTTGTCTTGTAACTAGTAAATGGAACTTGTATATTGAATCGATTTATGGATGTATCAACATGAAGTCGGTGGTCCTAGGGTAGACTCAGCTTTTGAACCAAGTGTTGACTGTATTCGTTTCCTTTATAATGTTTGATGACATATTGAATTTTATTTATGTGCCTCTTAACCAACGGTTTCTATCTGAATTTGATTATTGTACTGTCAAACCTCGGTGTAGACTATAGAAATTCTTTATATGGAATCGAGTTTGTAGTTATTGTTATTTAGATACCTTAACTATATATATTTGAATTTGTGCTTTACGTAATATATTTTGTAGTTGCTGTGAAATGTTAGATCTTACACATTATGTAAATACATAATGCCGAGACAAGGATTGGATTATAGATAACTGGGTTAATATATATATATATATATCCTAATCCTATTATGAGAAGCGATAGGGTTTAAAACATGCACACATATATGTGTGGGGGGGGGGTTAGTTGATGAGAAGTGATAAATGGTTTAAAACGTATATATATATGGATTAGTTTAAGAGGAGAAATAAATGGCTTAAAACATATAAATATGCAGTTTGGATTATAAAAAAGGATAATTGGAATAATGCATATATATACATGGATTGGATAATATAGAGAGAGAGAAAGAGAATGGTGTGTATATATATATATGGTGTGTGTATTAGTTTATGAGAAGAAATAAATGACTTAAAACATATAAATATGTGGTTTGGATTATGAAAAGGGATCATTGGAATAATATATATATATATATTCTCAAATCCATATATAACTATTTATCTCTTCTCAAATCCATAGATATATATAGGATTATGAAAATGGATAAATGGTTAACCTATGTAATGGCTTAAAATATATGTTCATGGATCGGATTATGAGAATAGAGGAATGATTCAAATTAATGGTTTAATATATATCTATAATATGTTAGAATTTGCAATTAAATTACTTTGTGTATTTATGGAAAGAATTTAATAAATGCATTAGTAGAGGATTCTTTTATTTGGTATACCATTGTACTCATATAAGTTGTGAGATGGAAAGTTATACAAAATTGAACATGTTGGAAACATTGAGATAGTTAGGTATTAAATAATTGATATAATTATCATTGTTGTGTAATTAGAAAAGAATTTTACTACTTTTGAAAAATATTGTCGTTATATATTCTTTATTTCTTTACTAGCATTAAAGAGAATTAAAAAATAGGCATTAAGTTGTAAATTCAGATAATACTTAGCTCTTTCAAATATTATAAAAAAAATTACATTTTCAAAATTTACTATGTTAAGGATGTTAAAGATGTTACAAATAGAAAAAACACATAATACATCCATCACTAACACAAAACATACACAAACAAAATACATCCACAAAACAACACCACATGCATGTGTAAAACATAGACATATACACATAACAAACATAAAAGAAAAAAACAACACCAGCCAACTGAGCGCTCCACTTCACAACACTGCCTGAGAGAAATCGAGTAGAGAGCACAGGACGAAGAACAGAGGAGCAAAACCCTCTCGTCTCAAACGAACCTCCACGATGTCCTATATCTAGCCGTTGAGAAAAAACAATTTAAACCCAACCCTTAGATGAGATCTGACGGCCGTAAACGCAACTTAATTACAACCCCGGGATGAGTATAATGTCAATACATTAAAATTCAAAATTCAGTGTCAGGTTGATAAATTTAATTTCCGCAATTCTAAGTGTTTAAAAAAAAAACATTATTTATTTGCGTGATATCTCTGATTTGCATAATAATTTATTGAAGTTTTGATGGTTTATTTTTTAATATAAAATTGATATTTATTTATGTCTTAAAATTAAGATTTTCTATTCTATCATGGTTAAAATTTCACGTATAAAAACGATTTATTTAAAAATATATATATATTTTAAATTGAATTAATATATTATAATTAATAAAAATGATTTGGTTTAGAGTTATTTAAATGTTTTATGAAAATTTAGTTATTTATGATTTATTTAAAAATAAAATAAATTTTTAATAATCTTTCAATGTATTTTAAATTTTATTAAATTAATATAACATTTTTAATTCTTTTTAAATATTATATAAAAATCATTAAAACTTGGGTCAATTTGTCAGTTTTGACATTTAGTTTTGTGATGATTAACTTATGTTGTTTTTTGGGTATATATCTGTTTGATATATTTTTTGTTAAACTCAACTCCTATGTATATCTCGATGAAATTAAACTGTAATTTTGTTCATTTCTGAAATGGTTTTGATTAGATGCATAGAGTTATCTAGATAAGAGACTCATGTACTATTTGATTTTGAATTGAATATCAATAGTATGATTTTTTTTCGCTTATCAAAAAAAATAGTTAAATAGTATATTGATTAAATTAGATATTTATATAAAAAAATGTGAATTTTTAAATATTATATTGATTAAATTAGATATTTATATAAAAAAAATGTGAATTTTTAATTTTATTTATATATAAATATTATATTAATTAAATTGGATATTTATATAAAAAAAAATTGTGAATTTTAATTTATATATATAAATATATAATATAATATAATATAATATTGGGGAAATGTGAATATATATATATATATATATATATTGTCTAATATCTGAGAAATGGAATGAACAATTCGTTGGAAGGTGTTTTCATGTTCTATATGTTTAAATATTATGTAAATATTAATTAAATTGAATATTTATATTAAAAAAATTGCAAATTTTATATATATATATATGTATATATGGAGGAAATATATGTATATTTATATATAGAGATTATTCTTAATTCTATAAATGGGATGGATAATTAGTTTGAAGGTATTCTTATATCTAATATGTTCAATTACAATTAAGTTTAAAGGTGTCCTCATATTTTATATATTCAATTATAACTAAGAAGAAATCTTTGCATTTGTGCTCACTTTCTTTGTACTTAGTTCCATCTATTAACTTAATTAGAGCTAGTTCTTTCCTTGTTAATCAAGTGTGTGTTATTACATGCATTTTCCCCACTGATCCAAGTGCATGTTCTTACAAGCATTTTTTCAAGATTATTTACTTTTCTCTGATGAAGCCTTTCAAGGTTATCTTTGATTGTTGTTGATGATTGATTGGTTGTCAATGGTTGATATTGATGATCGATGTATGGTTGTTGTATTCTGATTGATTGGTTTTCATTGGTTGATATTGATGATCAATGTATGGTTGATGTTTTCTTATTGATGTATTCTGATTGATTGATGAATTCTGATTTATGTATTCCGATTTATGTAATATGATTGATGTATTCCGATTTGATGTATTCTGGTTGGTGGATTCTGATTGAAGTATTATGGTTGATGTATTATGATTAATGTATTATGATTGAAGTATTATGGTTGACGTATTTTGCTTCTGGTTGATGTGTTATGGTTGATGTGTTCTGGTTGATGTGTTCTAGTTGACGTATTCTGGTTGACGTATTATGATTGATGTATTACGATTGAAGTATTATGGTTTATGTATTCTGGTTGATTTATTCTACTTCTAGTTGATGTGTTCTGGTTGACGTGTTCTGGTTGAGGTATTATGGTCAATGTATTTTGGTTGATGTACCATGATTGATGTTTGTATGTTCAGTTGATGCATGTATGGTTGTCATTGGTTGATATTGGTGTATGATCGACATATGGTTGATATATGGTTGAGGTATTATGAATTGATGTATTATGGACGTCTGTATGACTGATGTATGATTGATATTGGTTGATGTTATTGGTTGATACTAATTACCATTAGTTGATGTATAATGGATTTTTGAATGTTCTCTAAAGAAGACTTGTGCTTTGTGTGGAAATGAAAGGTAGTATGTTTAACTATAAGTTGTTATGGCCCTTTTTGGTTTCTTAGTTAGATTGGAATTGTTGCATATAAGTTCGCTTACATGTTACATTAAGTGCATAAAATGTCCATGTGATCTTTGCAATCTTTGCTAGAAAAATATCTTTGTGATCTTCGTTAGAAAGGTATCTTTGTGATCTTTATTGAAAGGTATTTTGGTGATATCTTGGTGACATTCCATGTGTAGTTATCCTAGTAATATCCTGGTGGTATTTCATATATCTTGTTGAAAAGTATGTACTAATCGTTTTACTATTTAAAGCATGATTCAGGTACCTTTGTTGAATATGTACTTCATATATCCTTATATATATCCAATACTAATCATGTAGAATGTGATACAAGTATTTTTGTTAGAAAACTATATAGGTGATCTTGTTGGAAAGGTATCCCTGTGATCTTTCCTGAAAGTATCTTGTTAGGGTATCCTTATGGTATATCAAATACCTTCGTTGAAAGGTATCTTTGTAAAGTATCATGGTAAATCTCATGTATCCTTGTAGGGAAAGTATTTGGGTGATAAATCATGTAAAAGCATCTTGGTAATGCATCTCATGTGATTGACTGATTGGAATGCATTTCCATATATCTTAGATGTATTTAATGTATCTTGTTGATAGAACACATGCATGATGCATTTCATGTATCTGTAGGTAAAGTATATGCATTTCATGTGATTGATTGATTAGAATGCATTTCATGGAGAAAGAGTATACACTTGATGCACTTCATGAGATTGAATAGTATACTTGATGCACTTCATGAGATTGAATGGTATACTTGATGCACTTCATATGATTGAAATTTATTAGAATAAGATTAAGGTAGATGCATTTCAAGTATTTTGTTGAAGAAGTATCTATATCTAGAGTACCTTGTATATATTGATGTATTTCATATGATTTATTTCATGCATCATGTATATTGAAGATGTATTTTATATATCATGTGATCTGTGTGTGTGTGTGTGTGTGTGTGTGTTTGTGTGTGTGTGTGTTGATGCTAATCATGTGTTGTTGGAATGTGAAGAAAGTATCCTTGTTGAAGAATATCATGTATCATATATTTTATCCCTGATGTTAATCATATGGGTGATTGAAATATGATTTCCAGGTGGGTGTATCTTTGTTGAAGGTTTGAAGGCCTTGTAAAGAGGTTTGAAGACCCTATGATGGGGATTGAAGATCGACCCTTGCGATGGAGAATGAATAGGAAAGTACTAGTCCAGGTTTCTCTCACAAAAAGCTAGGATATGAGATGGACGAGTTAGGTCACGTCTCATAGGCAGTGGAGAACGAACATGAGAGTACTAGTCCAGGATTGTCGCACAAAAATATAGGAAATGGGAATGGTGAGTTAGGTCATATCCCATAAGCAGTGGAGATAGACATGAAATTATTGTGGTTAGAAAGATGTTATATTTTTTATACGTGTATGAGAATGTATGCTATTCTTTTGTAAAGCCATGTATGTATTATGCATCAAGGACGATGCATTGTTTAAGGGGTGGGGAATGTAATGCCCAGTATGTTAAGCCCTAGACATATTTAATAATTGTTATCATTATTGTGGCACATGGTGTCAGAACAAGGGTCTTTAAGGACCTAGAGACATTATTATTATTTTGCAAATAATTAATTAATGAAACGTCCAACTGGCACACCGAAGACCACAAAAGAGTATGGGAGGCCTAGATCCACAAGGTGAGGGGGAATGGGGACATTCCTAGCACTTTAGAACTTGTTTGGTTGAGCTTGGTTTGTATTTATGCTTTGTTGACTTTATTGGTTGATGGTCACCCAAACATTGTACAATGGACCCAACTTTTGATTATTTTACCCTGTGTTGGTACTATTGATCCTAATTCATGATTCAATGGGTGCTTGGATGGATCCCTCTTGTCATTTGAGCCCCTTTGGTGGTTTTGTAACTCCTTTTGGTGGCTACACTTGGTTTTGTAACCCCCATCTGCACAAGTGCACCCTCACTAGCTATTTTTAGCCTAGACACCTCAAAAGTTCGATAACTCTTTGTGTAACCCCTCCTTTGCTATTTTAGGAAGATGCCTTGGCTATTATGACACCTTGCCTCACTAATTTTGATTTCTCTTCATGGATGATGTGTCCACACATGAATTTGAGTTGGGTGGAGTGAATTAGAGCCACTCCCCTTGAAATTCGAATTGCTTCGGTTGGATTAGAGTTAACCTCTTGTGGTTGAGTTACCCCCTTGGATTGACTCAAGTTGGCTTACCTTGGTTTGTTTTGACCCCCTTGGGTTTGAATTTCCTTAATTGGTCTATAAATCCATGGTTGATCTCCTTGGTTTTGGGGGTTGATGGTTCTTTTGGATGGTTGTGGATGGTTGATTATTCTTGATTGTTCATGCCATTGATGGTGAGACCTTGGTAAGCTTGTGAACTTGGGAAGCCATGTATGCTATGCTATGTGGATGAACTTTGTGCTTGAAGCACTGTGATCTCATATGGTGTTTGTGGTAAGCATGGAAAACTCTAGTATAGTTCATTCATGTCCATTGCTTGTCTCCATCCTGGACCTACACATAAAATATTGATGGTCAATGGTGATGTCCTGAGGGACCTAGGCGGTGAAGGGATTACATTGCACCTGGTAGTGAGGTAGAGGAGAAAGTAAGCGGTGAGGAATTGAGTTGTGGTTTCTCAAACAAATACTTGATCTATTATTGAGTGCACCTCTTCTTGTAGATTAGTGGCCTCAGCTCAGGGGTGTCATGTCCAAGAGGATTTGGCTTGGCAATGCCTATGGCTGGGTGGAACGTGGTTCAGATGATGCTAGTTGCACATTATTAAGATAAGTGGTTTATTTTCTGTAAATTCATATGTTTATATTATGTTTCCATTGCTGCTATAGCGCCATTGATGGCTGATCTATTCATAGTTAAATGTATATGGTTTTGTATCAATGATTGGATGCAAATTTGATGGTTTAACTGTTGTAAACTTGTACATCTTCCTTGAATATGAGATCTGATCTTGATGGCAGCTTGACATATGTCATTTATGTGTTTATTTGTTGTACCTTACTTTGTAAATGTTCCCTCTATAGTTGATCAATCCTGTAGATATATTCACAGGTTAAATGACTTGGTTTTTTTGGGAACTTTAGCTGAGGAATCTTGCTTGGAAATTAGATTTTTCTCTTTGTTTTGAGATCTGATCATAATGGAAACTTGGAATATTTTTGTACATATGTTATTTGTTGTATATTACTCTGCAAGTGTTCCCTCTAGGGCTGATCAAACCTGTAGATGAATTTATAGCTGAAATTGCTTGGTTTTCGAAACTCTAGTTGAGAATCTTACTTGGAAATTGGTGTTTTTCTCTTCTATTTGAGATTTGATCTTGATGGCAGCTTGTAATATGTTTATTCATGTGTTAATTGTTGTAGTGTCATGTCCCAAATTTGGTATTGGGTCACAATGGCCTAATCACATTGGCCCCTATTCATTAGAGTTTGTCAAATTGATGCTAAAGGTCAAATAATTGCCAAGGAGGAAAATTACTAGTTTCCTAGGTTTGGGGTGGAAGCTTTGAAATTTGGAATAATGGGGATAATAAATGATGTTTGAACATTAGAATGGCATAAATATTTAATAAAGGAGATAAATAAATATATACAAGTGAAAATCAAAGTGGCATTTCATCGTGAAGACACATGGAGGAAGTGGGACCCACATATGGCTAGATTTCCCCACTACACTTGGCATCATTCTCTCACCAATTCAAATTCAAGGTGAATGGTAACATACTTGGGGGAGTCCAAAAGGTATTATTCATTGCATGACTCATCCAAGGTCGAAATATAGAGGAAGAGTAACTCCCATGGAAGAGGAAGAGACAATTTGGAGCTAGTGAGACACTTGGGCTAGATTCCCTAGCTCTATGACAACAATGATGAAGATGCTATGACACCTATGACACCAATCAGACCTGAAGGCTGACATATGACATATATGACATGTCAGGGCTAAAAATAGACTCCAAGAGGGCGCTCAAGGGTGTTAGAGAAGCTAAGATGCTTCCACATGTGATTTGGTGGAAGTGGGAAACTAGGAATTGTTGTACAAGTGGCATTCTTTGGAATCTCTTCCCAACATGAGTTGGCATGAGTCTCTTGGAAGGAATTCGAGCCATGGAGGACATTAGAAGTTTATAAATGTCAATAACAAAGAATGAAACCAGCTTTTGATCATTTTTATAATTTGCAATTGCATTTGTGAAGAGGGAAAGCTAGTGGATGACTAGTTTCTTGCCTTAGCCAATTTCGAGGGTGAAAGATTCCCATCCAAGTTGGTAATTGGAAAGGCCATTCAGACCTTTCATTTGGAGCTTTAATGGAGTCTTTATTTGCAGGTTTAAGCTACAGGGCAGCTCATGGTTTCTTCTATTGCAGCTCACTCCTTCAACCATTTCCAGTTTTGATGGTATATTCTTGATCCTTGAGGGAGGGCATTTTTGGTGAGCTATTGTACTCTTTGGGGAAGCTTTTAATGCCCCATTTCTTTTGTAATATGAATTAAATACTCTGTTCTTCATCTCCAAAAAGTTTCAGGTCGAAATTCCAAGTAGAAATGTATAAATCTCATTTTTAATGGAAGAACAATGCCATTTCCCCACTACCTTGTTGTGAGCCAATGTATTGATGATGATTTCGAATGAATGGATGATTCTCTGATATATTTGTGATCAATATACTTCCATGGATGTATTCTACAAGTTTCATATACTGTACTTGAGCATTTGAAGCATTTTTACTCAGTTTAGTTGTATTGGGAGGTGAAATAGTGCCATTCCCCCAAGGGTCGAATTGGAGATTTTTGCAGTTGAATGGGAGAGGGTGAGAACAGTTGTAATAATCCATTAATGGTGCATATGAGACTTTAATAAAATACTTAACATATTACATACCTCTGTTCATAAATTTGAGTGGGTTTGGAGGCATTTGGGAAGCCATTTTCAGTACTTACCCCATGGGGATTTGAACCCCAAATTACTAGTAAAATTGTATAATGGGTCCAGAATCTTAAGAGATTTTACAGAGGTCTTTTGGTGGACATATGTCATCCATAAACATCATATTCAAGTTCTAATATCATTCATACACCTTCCTTAAATATTTGAAGGCATTTGGAATCAATTTGAGACCTAGATACCAATACTAGTCAAAGGAAAATCACTAGTAAAGTTACCTACAGTGATAAGAATTGAAAGAGGATTTGCAGAAGCATTTTAAAGGTCCAAAGGCATCCCTGAAACACATATTTATGTTCTAATATCATTCATATACCTTCTCAAAATATTTGGGATCATTTGGGGCAAATTTGGGACCTAGAGATCAAAACTAGTCAAAGGTCGAACTAAGGAAAAAAGTGGAAAATTGCAATTTTAATAAAATTCCTAACAAGGGACATTACAGTGGTATCAGAGCATGGTCCTTGCACCTGTGTATTAGGTACATACATTCAAGAATAATTGGCAGCCATGTCTTACTATTATGATGAATCCTATGAGTACAATTCTTATGAGGAATATGCAGATGCTTATGAGCAATATGAAGCAGAATGTGAATGGTATGAGGAAGAGGTGCCATCATGCAACACTTCTTACAATTTCAAGAGAAATGAAGATTATTCTTATGACTTTAAATCTGATGAATATGAGTGTGTCACACCAACCAAGGATAATTCTATGAGTGAGTTCCAAAGATGGAGAGCAAAATATAAAACCTTGCCCCAACAATATCAAAAATATCAAGAATATCTTGCTTTTAGCAAAAATACACAAAATGCCATGTCTTTTGAGTACTATGCTGAACATGTTTTTGAAAATAGGCCCAAAAATGAAGATGTGGAGTTAGTGAAGAAAGGTTTATGCCCTTCTTGTAAAAACCCTTGGAGTGAGTATCATATATGTGTGCATGAGATGATGTCCTCCTTGAGGAGAGCTTTTGAGATTTATTCAAGAAGAGATTCCAAATATATTGATCCTAAGGAAAACAAGGGGAAAAATGCATCATCTTGCTTTAAGGAGCAAAAGGAAGAGACATCACAAGAGCATGAAGAAGATTCTATTGAAAATATGGAAGATCATTTCGAGACACCTTCTAGCTTAGACATGAACCAAAGAGCATCTACTGATGGATGCTTAAACTATGAAGGAGTACCTACTGATGGGTGCTCACACCTCTATGTTGGTGACATAGAGATCACTTTTGAAAGTGTTTCTACATGTACAAGTTTCATTAAGCATGATAATAAAGACCTTGTAGCAGTTGAAGAAGAACCAAGATCAACTTCCCCATCACCACTTGAGCTTCATGAAGTTGGTCCAAGCAAAATTGAAGAAGATGAGGAGGTTCATTTGCAAGAGCCTCATTTTCTTGAAGGGTCCTTAAAGATGAATGAAAATAAGATCCAAGAGTCCCTCAGCATTCTCCATGACACTCAAGCATTGGTGTCAAATTCTTGTTGGAGAGCTACTTCATTGGAGGAAACATCCTTCCTTGAAGACATGGAGAAGATTCAAAGAGCAATGTGCCACATCAAAGGTAATTTCATGTCTTTGCTTTTTGATAGAAACCATTTGTTTGAGCTTAATGAATTGTTACATGATGCATACTTGAAGAATAATGAGGATATTCATAAGCTCACAATTCAAAATGAGCAACTTCTTGAAAAGTTGCAAGATACTTGTTTTTCCTCCTATGTTTCAGATTGTCAAATGGTAGATTGTTTGGAGGATTCTCATGACATGGTGGATCATGAGAAATGTGGAAATTTGAATGTTCTTGATGTGTTTGAAGATGAACTTGAAGAGATCCAAACACTTGATGTGGTGGAAGAGGAACTTGAATTGTCTCTTGATGAAGGTTATGCAATTTTTAAAGAAGAGCATGATTCCTCTACATGGGAACCAAACTATGACAAAGAGTTCATACTTTTGAAGGAGCTGCATGATACTACCCCTATGGATCCTTCCCATGATGAAACTTCTGCACTTTTTTATCATCTGGGTGAGTTAGTTCATTCTCCTACATCCTACAATTCCATGTTTTGCAACATTAGTCTCAATGAAGTATGGGTGAAAGGGTTCTTTTTGATGGTGCCACATGAGGAGTATGGAACTCCCAGATTTAACTTTTATGATGACATGGTTGGAGCAAATTCTTATTCACATTTGCAGCAGCATCATTTGTCACTTTATGATGATTCACATCTACATGGATGCACCTATGATATGGATTTGAGTAACTTGAAGAGTCATGGTTTTTCTTGCTCAACACTGGGTTCATTTGATGTTAGAGGAACTTCATCCAACACTTGGGTGAATAGATTTATGATGGGAGAACATTTTTGTTGGCAGCCACATACTTTGTTACATCTTTATTATTCTCACATTCATGGATGTATGGGTGAGACTTCTTTGAGTCATTTGAAGTCTCCTTGTTTTTTCTGCTCATTATTTGGTTTAGATTTTAGTGGAGATTCTTCATTCACTTCTTGGATGAAAGAATACATGGTTGAATATTTTTATGCATATCACATCCTTTTGGAGCAGCATTATAGGACATGGGATCCTCACCTATGTCATTGGAGCAGATTTGATTGGTCACTTGAAGCTTGTATGCACTTGGAAAATGGTGGTCTACTTGCTTGGAGGTATAAGCACTTTCATGATTCTTTGATGAAGCACCTCCTTGATGTACATTTTCGTTATGTAGTTATGTACTTTGATGATATATATTTTGTACTCATGATGCTTGGAAGAATGCATACAAGAAAATGGGATCCAGGAATCCTCTTATATAATGGTGTGGGTTGGAGAGCACTCTTAATTATTGGGGTGCAATACAAGCAATGGGACCCTGGAATAATTTTTATCTCATTGGTTTCAAATTTTTTGGGGAAACAAGCAGTATGGGAGATGGATTTCCCCACTTAATAAAGTGATTTTTATCAGAGTAGTGCAGCAGCAAGCATGGTGGTTCCTCTCTAAAATCTTCGTGGGAACTCAAAGACTCAAGGTTGGGCAATTCAATGGCAACTTCAAAGAATTATACAGAAAGCAAGTTCTTCAACACCCACGTTTAAAATTGCTTGAGGACAAGCAATATTGGGAAGGGAGGATTTGTTATGTCCCAAATTTGGTATTGGGTCACAATGGCCTAATCACATTGGCCCTATTCATTAGAGTTTGTCAAATTGATGCTAAAGGTCAAATAATTGCCAAGGAGGAAAATTACTAGTTTCCTAGGTTTGGGGTGGAAGCTTTGAAATTTGGAATAATGGGGATAATAAATGATGTTTGAACATTAGAATGGCATAAATATTTAATAAAGGAGATAAATAAATATATACAAGTGAAAATCAAAGTGGCATTTCATCGTGAAGACACATGGAGGAAGTGGGACCCACATATGGCTAGATTTCCCCACTACACTTGGCATCATTCTCTCACCAATTCGAATTCAAGGTGAATGGTAACATACTTGGGGGAGTCCAAAAGGTATTATTCATTGCATGACTCATCCAAGGTCGAAATATAGAGGAAGAGTAACTCCCATGGAAGAGGAAGAGACAATTTGGAGCTAGTGAGACACTTGGGCTAGATTCCCTAGCTCTATGACAACAATGATGAAGATGCTATGACACCTATGACACCAATCAGACCTGAAGGCTGACATATGACATATATGACATGTCAGGGCTAAAAATAGACTCCAAGAGGGCGCTCAAGGGTGTTAGAGCAGCTAAGATGCTTCCACATGTGATTTGGTGGAAGTGAGAAACTAGGAATTGTTGTACAAGTGGCGTTCTTTGGAATCTCTTCCCAACATGAGTTGGCATGAGTCTCTTGGAAGGAATTCGAGCCATGGAGGACATTAGAAGTTTATAAATGTCAATAACAAAGAATGAAACCAGCTTTTGATCATTTTTATAATTTGCAATTGCATTTGTGAAGAGGGAGAGCTAGTGGATGACTAGTTTCTTGCCTTAGCCAATTTCGAGGGTGAAAGATTCCCATCCAAGTTGATAATTGGAAAGGCCATTCAGACCTTTCATTTGGAGCTTTAATGGAGTCTTTATTTGCAGGTTTAAGCTACAGGGCAGCTCATGGTTTCTTCTATTGCAGCTCACTCCTTCAACTATTTCCAGTTTTGATGGTATATTCTTGATCCTTGAGGGAGGGCGTTTTTGGTGAGCTATTGTACTCTTTGGGGAAGCTTTTAATGCCCCATTTCTTTTGTAATATGAATTAAATACTCTGTTCTTCATCTCCAAAAAGTTTCAGGTCGAAATTCCAAGTAGAAATGTATAAATCTCATTTTTAATGGAAGAACAATGCCATTTCCCCACTACCTTGTTGTGAGCCAATGTATTGATGATGATTTCGAATGAATGGATGATTCTCTGATATATTTGTGATCAATATACTTCCATGGATGTATTCTACAAGTTTCATATACTGTACTTGAGCATTTGAAGCATTTTTACTCAGTTTAGTTGTATTGGGAGGTGAAATAGTGCCATTCCCCCAAGGGTCGAATTGGAGATTTTTGCAGTTGAATGGGAGAGGGTGAGAACAGTTGTAATAATCCATTAATGGTGCATATGAGACTTTAATAAAATACTTAACATATTACATACCTCTGTTCATAAATTTGAGTGGGTTTGGAGGCATTTGGGAAGCCATTTTCAGTACTTACCCCATGGGGATTTGAACCCCAAATTACTAGTAAAATTGTATAATGGGTCCAGAATCTTAAGAGATTTTACAGAGGTCTTTTGGTGGACATATGTCATCCATAAACATCATATTCAAGTTCTAATATCATTCATACACCTTCCTTAAATATTTGAAGGCATTTGGAATCAATTTGAGACCTAGATACCAATACTAGTCAAAGGAAAATCACTAGTAAAGTTACCTACAGTGATAAGAATTGAAAGAGGATTTGCAGAAGCATTTTAAAGGTCCAAAGGCATCCCTGAAACACATATTTATGTTCTAATATCATTCATATACCTTCTCAAAATATTTGGGATCATTTGGGGCAAATTTGGGACCTAGAGATCAAAACTAGTCAAAGGTCGAACTAAGGAAAAAAGTGGAAAATTGCAATTTTAATAAAATTCCTAACAAGGGACATTACATGTAGCTTACTCTGTTGCATCTGCATGAGCTCTTGGAGAGTTTTATAATTGTTTTTAAAGTATCGCAATTATTTTAAAGACTGTATGTTTGTTTTAAATGGCTTGATAGTATGTTATCATAGGCTTTGGTTGACCTTATTCTGTTGTGCTATACCTTTATTCAGTCTCCCTTGGGGTGTACATGTGTCCGCGACCTTGGTTTCTTGGTTGGGTACATTACAATACCCCTCCACATCAATGTTATGACTTCTGAAGAATCCCCATATACCATTGTGTTCGGATCAAACTAGCATATGTAATATTGAAATTCCATACATCACATCATTTATGCCTTGTGAAGTTATGACTATACCCCTCCACATCAATGTTATGACTTGTGAAGAAGCCCCATATATCATTGTGTTCAGATCAAACTAGCATATGTAGTAGTGCAAGTCCATGCATCACATCATTTATGGTCATCCATGTTTGCATAGGTTATGGAAATTAACTAAAAATTATTAAACCAACAATTTTTGTATGGGTGTTTTGATGAAAGCCAAGAACTTAAACTAGCTTTACTAATTATTTGAATCATTCTAACATCCAAACAACTCAACCAATAGTTGTCTAGTTGGACAAATATCCGGACATGATGGTGTCTACATGTTGGAAAGAAAATGAGAGATAACAAAGCCTTAATAAGGTCGGTTGAGTTGTGGTCAAGCGGTAAATCAGTGGGATTTTTCCAACATTGAACCAGGTCCGAATCTTAGAGTGAGGGTGTCTTTGGCATCTAAAACTAGGAATCCTCAGGTAGTTGGACACATATATGGAAGTAATATTGCCTAGTGTCGAGAAGAAAATAAATACAAATTTACTAGACCAACATTATCAATGTTTAATGAAATCCAATAACATAAACTAACTTTACTAATTCTCTAATTCCGCCAAGTTTCCAAACAACTTGATCAATTGTTATCCACTTGGACAAATATCAGCACATGATGTTGTCTATGTGTCAAGAAGAAAATGGCAGATAAAAAAACATCAATAAGAGTGTAGAGTTAGGACAAATATCTTGACATGACGTTGCATACGTGTCAAGAAGAAAATCAGAGATAATGAGGAGTCAATATGAGTGTAGACAAAGCATATTGGCAATTTAGGGGAATTATCTCCAAGGGCTTGGAGACTTGAACCTGTGTATGCATGGTCTAAAGGTTACAACATCCTGGTGGGATAACTGCTTAGAACTCTCAATCCTCTGCACTAATCAGTTGCGCCACCACTCTAGCCTAACCAAACAGAGTTTCACTTCTCTATTTCCTGGCAAATAACTTCTAACCCACTCATGAGGGAAATCATCAAACATAAGGAATATTATGCACATGTCCATATGTTGCTTAAGATGTGTAGAAGAGCAGCCATTGGAAACCCCAACTCAATGTTACCATAGTTTGAGAGAAACTTAGTATTTATTTCATTGATGAAACTCATAGATTTCATTTAATAAAAAGTTTAATATATAAAGAAGAAACATTCACTTTAAAATGCAACTCATGAATTAGTTTGAGAGAAACTTAGTATTTATTTCATTGATGAAACTCATAGATTTCATTTAATAAAAGGTTTAATATAAAAAGAAGAAACATTCACTTTAAAATGCAACTCTTGAATTAGTTTGAGAGAAACTTAGTATTTATTTCATTGATGAAACTCATAGATTTCATTTAATAAAAGGTTTAATATATAAAGAAGAAACATTCACTTTAAAATGCAACTCATGAATTAGAGTTTTTAGAGAAAATCCTTGGCAATAAGATTTCTATTTTTTTAGAAAATGCAGTTCATGAAGTAAATTTACAGAGAAAGCATTCGATTTCTAAATATTTGTTTAAAATGCAGGTCAAGTCAGGACCGAGGAGGAGTGTTTAAACATTTAAATATTTAACTTAAATGATGTTCAAGAATTAAAAACTTAATAAAAGTCAAAAGAACGTAATGATTTATAAACATTTCTTTGTAAAAACATTTCTAAACATTTATTTCATAAAACTTATATTACAAAAACCATTGAGATTTTTAAATATTTATTTAAAATACAATTTATGAATTTAATTTAGCTATTTCATTAAAATATAATGAACTACATTTATTTTAGAAAAACATTTAGACAATAACAATTGAGATTTTTAAATATTTATTTAAAATGCAATTTATGAATTTAATTTAGCTATTTCTTAAAATATAATGAACTTTATTTAAAGATATTTATTATTATTATTATTATTATTATTATTATTTCCATTGTAACATGTCATGGGAAACTCTTGGGTACTTCTCCTCATTTTGAGGATGGTATCCAAGTTAAGCCATCGACCCTGATTACGGGGCCTAACATGGTGGGGACATCAAGTGAGGCCCTTATATAGTAATGTATAACCACCCAGGGATTTGACCCCGAGACATTCTGCTCACAACTTACAACACTCAGCCACTTGAGCTAGCCCACGGGGCTTAATTATTAATATTATTATTATATTATGTAAATTTTATATTTTATAATATTTTTGTTATACATATAGGGGATGATAATATGGGGTAACTAGAGAGGTATCCAAGGAGAATAAATGATGTAATGTAGTACCCAAATGGGAATAATATATGTAATGTGTACCTAATGAGAATAATTAATGTAATGTGGCCACACATAATGGAATATGGTCCACTATGTGGTTGGGGTTAGTTAGAGAAAATAATATAATAATATGGATAAGCCCCTAAGGAATACTAAATATACAAATGAGTATCACTTATTAGTCATGTGGAGGTTTATCATTGTACAAGCATGGCTTGTGGAGTGATTCCTTCCTTAAGTAGTATTTGATGGTGTTAACCTATCTTAAGTGTTTCTCTATATATTGGTGTTATTCTTGTGGTGAATGTATTTTAGTTATTTCTAAAGTTTAAGTGTTCTATATCTCTGTTGTTATTCAATTTTTGGGTTAAGGATCACTACACAGACCATCAACCTATCTTGTTAAGGTTGGAGGAAGAAGATAGGAAGTCGCTCATGCCTATGAAATTTAGTAATGCATGGCTTCTTGAATAAGACTTACGAAATATGATTATCTCGAACTAGGATCATATTGACTCAACTAGAGGGGAATCTATAATGCAACAATCTGTAGCCTCTCTGCATAAGATTAAGGTAGCTATAAAAAGGTGGATGAATATTTATTTGGCTAGATCGCAAGCAGAGTCAAAAGACATAGAGGAAAAGATAAGACTATTATTTGAAGAAAAATCATCTGGCATTTGCTCTGATGATGAAGTTGAAGCCCTAAAATTTCTTGAAGGAAAAAGGATAGACCTTTTGAAGAAAGAAGAAATAACTTGAAAATTAAGGAGTAGAGTGGTTTGGTTGAAAGAGGGAGATAACAATACATTTTTTTCAAAAGTATACTAATTATAGAAGGCATGCGAATATTATCTAGGAGATCACAAATCCTAATGGTGAAATTGTGCGTTCCTTTAATAAGGATAAACCCGAGGCCAGTAGAACTCATTTGTCATCTTTATTCAAGGAATGAGACAGATGCTCGACCGGGGAGATAATGTGAATTCTAAGACTGGCGCCAATAATCATTGATGAAGAACAAAACAATTCTCTGGAGGAGGGCTTGAACTATGAAAAAATTGAAAGAATTTTAAATTCCCTTAAGAAAGGGAAGGGTCTCGGGTTGGATGGGTTGACAATTGAGTTTTATTTGGCTTTTTTTATCTATTAAAAGAGGATCCGCTCAAGGTTATCATTGAATCTAAAGAGGTTGGGAAAGTGTCAGAGGATTTGAATAGCACCTTTAGATGATGCTGTGAATATTTAATTAATATTATTATTTATAAATTAATAGATTATTAGGTTACTAATGAAAGGGCGTAACCCTTCACTATGCTTCCTCAAGCCCTATAAAGACGATCTTATTGTAATTTTATCAGCATCATCTAATATATTATTCTTATTTATCATTCAATATGAAAGTCGGATTTGTAACGCCCCACATTTTGACAGTCATTAATTGAAAACTCTAATGTGAATTAGCTCAGCATTGTATTTGCTTATTATCTATTTGACGAAGATAGATTGATTAAGATGATTGTTATGTGGACATGTGGACTCCCTTGAGTTTGTATGGTAAATGGAATTTACTGTTTAATTTATCAATGGCAATGGATATGTTATTTCGTATTGAACACGCAAATTGAATACAGAATATCCATATGTGGAATGCTAATTTAGTTGTTTGCAAAAGTACTTACATGATTATTTGTAAATTTTGTTTTAGTGATATGGATTAACACTTGAAAGAGTTGGGTATGGATATATATATGTTTCATGTTAATGATGAACTATTCCACATGTTGATTGGCTATGAGATAGGCGGATTCCTATATCGCCAAGGGGCACGAGATGTATTGGACATCATGAGTATAATGACGTTATATCAAATTTCATGCTATTTAATTGTGAATTCCAATATTTCTATGACTTGTGGGTGAGTGTGAGTTTTGACAAGAATTGTGACTTGCCCAAAGTGGTTTTTCAATGACGGGACCCCTTAGATCAGTGATGGCATAGTATGGTTGATGTAGGGTGTTGACCCTAGTACTATTAGGAGGGGTGGAGGCATTTCCCACCATCGAACCTCCGAAACCCAGAGTCGTGGGAGGGCTGTGCTGAGCACGCCCCCGTGGATGTGTGATGACGACTAGTGGCTGCCTACTAGGGAAGCTTGGTCGATGTGGTCGATCGACACTTCCACTTACAGGTTATATACATGGTCATACGCGTAGTCGAGATTCCATGGTATATTCCAGCAGAGGACGGGATGGTGAGGTCAGGAGATGGAAGTAGTGGTGATTAGGGGGTTGGAGTACTGATGGGATGGATGGGACCAATGATGGATTGGATGGTGTTCTTGATTTTTATTAACTATCGTGATTATATGTTGGATTTCATCGTTATGTTTATTTAATTAAATGTCTTATTGCTTCTGTATGAATGGTTATGAATGATGAATGATGCATGGTTTAATTGTTCTTCTATGTGTTGTTTGTGATCATGTAATAATGATCTATTAGGAGCATTAAATGTGATTATTAGTACCCACGCTTACGACGTGTGCACTGGCCATGCATACGCCAATTCGTGAGTACAATACTATGATTGGTCGATCGATGAATAAATTAATATGGTTATATTAGCTAATAGTATATTGGTTGATGAATTGTTGAAAGTATTACTTGTGTGTTGAAAGTATGAGTTGTTCACTTGTCAAATATGTTTTAGATTTACATAAATTGATTGTATTATTGAATTACATATATAATTATATACATTTAATATAAATTATGTCATAGTATAATATAGTATATGAAAATATCTTATTTGACTTGTGAATGAAAGGATAATATAAATAAATTGATAGATAGGATTTGCACAAATTTTTAGAAAAGAGTTGTCATAGTTGCATTAAGAAGGGAGCATGACAAGTAAGACTTTGCAACCATGTTTATTAATATTTTAATTATTTAAATCAAATTACTATATTTTTCTAGAAAATGAATTTATTGATTGTTGACTATTATTTTTGGAATTTATTGATGGATGAGGAGGATGATGAGGAGTTTTTATATAAATAGGAGACTTGAGATTGGAAGAGGGGAGTCTTTTCTCTTGAAGGATATTTTGGTAAGAATTTTTATAGGAAGAGGTATTTTGGATAATTTGGGGTATGAGAAGTTTGGAAGAGTTGGAAGAGTTTGAGAACTTTTGGAAGATTTGATACATAGCCTACTAGTGCATCACTGTTCTGTTCTTTGGGGGTCTCGGGCACGGAGGGCCAGGAGGCCATTTGAATGGGACCGTTCAATGGCTTCCTGGGGCTAGGGAGCCGGCTAGGCCCCTAGTTGGCTGGGAGGTAAAACCGTGGTCCCGTTTTTGGGCAATGAAGATAGAAGCAACTCGAGTGGAAGAGGGAAGCTTGCTCAGTTTGGACTCCGTCACCATTCTTATAACGAGGTATTTTTCTTGTGATTTTAAATTGTTTATATGTTGTTGTAAAATTATCATATGATGTTATTGCTACATGATTTATGATGTTAATTTATGTTGTGTGAATCACCAATGAAGTTTTAAAAATTCTAAGTTATTTGATGCTATTGCAAAATGCTTATATGTCCTTTATATGTTGTTATGGTTACACATTGATTATATGCTACTTAGTCACAAAATCTATGTTTAATTAGATTAAAATTTATAATGTCAATGGAGGCATTACACATGGTATCAGAGCGTAGATTCAAACACTTGGACCAATAGGCCATCATCTAGGTAAACTATTGCAAATTAACCATTGAATTTCTACCAATGCCTTATATGTATTCAATAATTTATGAGACATATGATTAACATATGTGCAATCTGAATAATTTGATTGCAAATTTTCTTTTTTTAGCTTTGAAAGTTCTGTGATTTAAAAAAAAAAATTAACTAAACTGGTATGGCTCAAGTTTGCATTCTCACATTTCAAATAATATCAATGCATTCTCTGAGAGAAAATATTTCATATCAGTAGAGTCTATTCCAACATAGCCATAACCCACTCCATTTTTCAAGAGGAAGAAACCCTAAATATCCCTTCTTTATCTTTCTGGAAGGCCCCTGAATCAATGCTCGATCAGTCGAGAAAGAGGCATATGATCAACCTGGATAATCAACCGAAACCCCATAACAATACCTTCATCATAGTTTGGAGTGCAATCTCAGATTGAACAAATCTCCTTCGAAGTAAACATACAGAACCCTGTAACTTTGTTCTATTTATTGAGAAGAGCGAAGAAACACTTGGCATAATATCCTTCAACATGACAGTTATGGAGGGATGACTTCTTCTTGTTGTTTTAGGCATTACACTTGCAGATACCAATGTTACAGGATCCTTGATGCTGGGTGTGATTGCGTCTTCTTGATGTTCGGCTTCCTTGGTGGAAATTAGTGTTTGGTTGTAAAATTGGAGATAGGGTTCATGATGGAACTCAAGGAAAAACCCAAGATTTATTATACATTATTTTAACTGTAGCCGGGTTTGAACTAATTATTTCCCTGAACTGCTGGGTTTTATGATTTGATGTGTATAATCCCTATTTCTTTTTAACGTCTATGAGCAAAAGAAGCAAAAGAAAGCATGCGGTCTGTAGTAAAATAGTAAAAGAACATCACGGTGTTGTGTAGTAGTTATTATTTAATGGGTTTAACCAGAAACAGTAAAATCATCAAAGAATGCAATTTAATTTGTTCAAAGTCCGACCTATCTCTAATAAACCAGCCATATCTCATTTTGGGACTATCTTAATATCATGAATTCATTTCTGGACCATCATGTGTGGGACCATATCTGGCTCTCTTTCTTATCTATGTGGTACCGGCTCTAAACAGTCTAACTCTGAGGCCATTCATTTCGTTCTCGTTCGCCCTACTCAGATCTCGTGGTCGGACCAGCTCTTATCTCACTCTCTCTGGGATCATCGTTTCATTCCGCTCTCTCTCTGGAACCATATATCAGGGACCCTATATAATCTCGCTTAGGGGCCGGTTAAATATAATTTGGCCAATCATTAGTAATATGGACAAGGGCCCAGTTCTAGAATCTCACTAATAATAAGGTATGACATTGTTATTTTATACGTAATGAGTAAGGTCGAGGGGAGATTGTTGTTGAGCGATTTCAATCAGTGTGGGATTTCCAAATACGATTGACTTTAATGAAAGCTGAGACACACAATGGGCTATTTAGGGGCACAATATTGCTACTTGAAACTACAAGACATTCCTCACCCCCAGTTGGCTTTGTATGCACCGCAGGAATTGAGGTATTACTATACTAATCCAAGATCGTAGAACTCGGCAGCCCTGAGAAATACCTATTTAAGTTGTGAGACCCGCCGATACCCGTGGAAGTGTAAGCTCCGGAAAATAGCGCCCCAACTCTCAATTAGCCATCAAAGGAAGGGGACATTCCTGTACATGACTATTCTACAGTTTTGAAAGAATGCCCATTCTCTTTTGGAATGACAACTATAATCCAAATTCATAAGTGCGAAGATAATGAAAGGTGCTTGAATTTCCTTGTAAAACCAAATTTAACACCACAGCTAATTCATAGATACCAATGTTTCACTACTTGCAGCTACTCGAACTGCTTTATGCCAAGGACCATGTTGATGTAAAATTCTACTGGATTGAATTAACGTAACAAGTTGTCTGTGCGTATACTTGCAATTTATTGTAACTTAAATTTTAGGTTACCTCGAGCAGTGTTCGGGCAGTGTGATGAATGCTTTGAAGTTTAGAAGTATTCTTTTCTTTTGAAGGTCTATAAATTCTTCCGTGAAGGAAACGGAAGGCTTCTGTGATATGGACCATCAAGTTGAGAATCATATGAGATTCTCCAAATTGAAAATTCATAGAAATATTTAATGCAACCAAACAATATTGCATGGACATGCGGTATAGAATCTCTTGGACTGTTTTGATGGAACAAGAGTGATGTGAAGCTCAAATTCAATTAATGGTGATGTGAAGTCAAATCGAATTAATGGTAAAATATATTCATGTTGGGGGTAGAGGCAGCTTCTTTATCCAAATATCTGTAAACACAATTGTGTTGTCCGAGTCAGCCTTTGAAGGAAGGGAAACCCTCTAGGCTCTGACCATTATCCTTGGAATAGTGTTTTATTTTCATTGCTGCAGTCTTTGGTATTTACGAAACGTGATATGTAAGGACATTCTGCCTGAGAGAATGATAAGCATCGTAGGAATGGAAAAGACGAGGCCGCTAAGTGAACCTTCAGGTTTACCATTTGGAGCTACTTATCGAGTAAGAAGGATAACTCTATGAAATAGAACTCTAAGCATAGCTCCAGAGAACGGAAGTGCTCACCGGATTCTACCCATGCATTATGTGTATAAAAATAAAGTATTTCATGATGGATCGCCTGCTAATTGCAGTGGAGCCAACCACAAATGCAACAACAAGATGCGTGGATTTGTGAACAAAGCGTGTTTAGCAAATATTTTGCCATGTCCAGTTAAACTAACGTGGGACGTGGGACTGATCCTACCTGTGTGTCTCACGCCGATCCGTGAAGGGAGGTTGGGAAGATTATTGGAGTCTTTAGTGAGCCACGTCCGAAGTTGAAGGGAATCCTGTTCAAAGTCATTTTTATGATATATGTATTTTATATTACCGAGTGCATAGTTGTGGGAAATGCCTCCATAAATGCTTTTCACGTTATCCATAATTGCCTAGAGCAGTAACCCTTAACGGTCAGATGATTGTTCGCCGGTGTGTTAGGTTGTTTGGTTTAATAATGCTTGTATTGCATACTCTGTACAATGCTATAAAGTCTCTAATTTTATAATTCTAAACAGGATTGTTAAAGTTAACTTCCGAATTGACCACACTAGGGTCTAAGTTTCTGTCTGTTTGAATTGTAAATGGATGTTTGGCCCAAAATTTACTTGAGGTTTAGCGGATCCCAATGAATACCACAAGGGATAAGGCGACCAACGTAATAAATAAGTTTACCACTCATCGAGAATAAATTTGATTGCTCACTCTGATATAATAAAATAAATTATTAGCTCATAAAATGTAGAGATCCAATCCAGGAAACAAAAAAACAATTAAATTACAGGGGAATTTATCTGCCTAGGGAAAAAAGGAATTACCGTATGAATTCCACATAGTAGTATAAGTAGTGATGCTGGTAATTCATAGGATATATATGCAACCAGTAAATAATATACCAGCTAACCCAGATATATGGCTAATACCGAACCTGTTACCTTTGCCGTAGAATGATACATCAGCTCTTGTTATGACTCTATTGAAGCTCCATGCTGGGAATAGTGCTAGTATCCTAGTAAGGACGTAACACGTCATTAGCTATAGTAACTACTAAATTAGAACTAGCTTGACGTAATAGTAAGTAAATCCAAGTTGTTACCATAAATGGCATGGATTACAGTAGATGTTTCTATAGTTTAATTGGACTCAATACTTAATACTTGAAGGCTCACAACAGCCCGGGTTTGGTGGTTTTGTCTAAAATGTTTCCCTTGGAGCAATGACGCAGCCAGTGAGGTAAAATCGAGGCCGTACTGAGGCTGGTCAATTTGTGGCTGAGAACTATTTCCAACCGCCCTAGTTGCATGAAATAGTTGAACTCCGGTGGATCTGATGGCTATACACAATATCTTAAGAGTAGATAGAATATGCTATTAGCTGTCTATTCATGGATTGCCATAACGTGTGAAAGACCCTTCTTCAGGTAGTCTTCCTATCTTGTGTGAAGTCGACTGCTACCATTAATGCATGAAATGGATTGAGCAATTCTCAACCCTGCAATCCATAGTTATCTTGGAAAGTCAGAAGTGACAGGCAGATACTTGAGGGTAATAACTATGACAGATGGATGTCATAATTAATTGGCAGGCCATGGAATTCGTGTTAAAGGGTTCCACGCAAAAGTCATTAATAGGATTGACTAAAATTGATGTTGTGGTATGTGACAGGATTTACTCTTTCAATGCCAATTAATTACCTTGTGCTACAACATTTTGCCTTTAAATAACTGGCATGGAGTGTCACCTGATGAGACGACCTTCTCCAAAATCATATAAAAAAAACAAAAAATTTAAATAAACAAAAAAAACACAACCCTAAAGAATTCATTTGATAAAGAGTACTTATATAATTCATAATTATGACAAAATTATCATGATATTTTAATCTAACGTCTTACGGTATTATATGATATTATAGATTCAGTTGACTGCAAGTAGGAGCAAGTGCGGTTGATCCATTGATGTGGTATTGTAGATTAATTTATTAATAAAAATCAAGATAATCTTGTTAAAATCTTGTTAATAGTAAATGAGTAATTCATATAGCCACATGGCTCCTCGTTTTGGCCGTCACTAATTTTCCATACATTTCTCTCTATATAAAGTATATATTTTTAAATAAACAATGACAAGAGGATGGCATAGAATATAGATGCATAAATGCATGATAATGGAGATAAGTCATGAAGTTAGCATAATGTGTATATATATATATAAGTGATGAATAATACATAACTTGTGCTTTAATTAAGAAATAGAGTACATAAATGTTATTATAAGAAATAGGGTATATAAGTAAATATAGAGTAAAAATTGAAAATATAAAGACAATGAATATTGTAATAAAAATATAAAGATATAAAGATATAGTGTAAGAAAATAATTCGTGACTACCTACCATCACATATTCTAAAGGGCTTTTGAAATCCAATCTTTACGTAAATTGCAATATGTGTGACTTAGTTGGAAAATTTGCAAGCTTATCCTACACTGAATTATAGTACAATGTGGGGGGCTTAGGGGCTCAAGTATGAAGTAAAAAGTTAAAAGTATTATTAACCACCTCAGTATAGTCTTATATGTATTAAGGTTTTGGGTTACCTAATGCAACACGTTTGTAACTTAGGAAGGAATTTGATGGAATAGGAAAGGGTGTGTGACGTATAACATTTCCTCCCACATTATGAGTAGATGATCTAGTGGTTAAGATAAAGATTAACCAAAAGAAATCGGTATGCCTAATTTGATGTTTTTCGAGGGGATATTTTCCATATAACTAATCCAAGATAAGTCTTGGGAGTTAACTAAAGTTAGTTTCAACTCTAATAAAGAGCATGGGACATGTTCACCCTGGTGTTGAACTTTCATAATAAAAATAAAATTCTTGGTAGGAATAAAAGCATAAGATGTCCAAAGAAATTTACAATGACTAGAGATCATGTTGTTATTATGATGTAAGGATAAGGTATAGCTAAATTGTTACAAAGCATGACTAGGAAAGAGGAAGATATTAAGAATGGGTAATTTTAAGTGTAATAATTACAAGTAATATTATAGATAATATATTGATGGACCCCGAGGGAAAGTAAGTTGTAAACCTATGCAAGTTTTGTAATACTATTGTGGGTAGGGGCATTTATTAAATAATTGGTCAACATCATCTAGAGTATCAACACTTGTTTAAAAAAAAAAAGAGGCAACAACTTATGATTTAGTTAATAAATTAACAAGAAGGGAAGCATATTTAGTAGAGCAACTATAGTGTTCACCTTGGAAGTCTTCCTTATTAATAAATAAACCAAGGGTAAATGATAAACATTAATGGGACATAATTTTCTAAACCTACCCATGAGTAAGGGGAATCTTCATCCTATATATGGACTTCCTTCATTGTAAGTGAAAAGAGATTGAGGGAGCTGGATAGTGATCGAATAGGGCTAGAGGCCATAAGTGGTCAGTATTGTGTGCGCTTCAATGATATAATTGCAAAAGAATTTATTTATGGAAAATTATAAGTATCCTTACAAAACCATCGAATAAATAAGTAGGATGAGTATGTGTAGCGCATGCCTAGTCATATGCATCCTGGTAAATATAAATATCTAATTAATTGCATTAAGTAAAGTAGCACCCTTCCCATCGTGAAAATATACCAAGGTAGGGTTTATGATGTAGAAGCTTTGTCATATAACATATAGCTATATGATGTACCTATGTAGATATGTGGGTCGAGATTCACGATGTTCATGAGTTAATCACATTATTAGACAAATTAGTTAAAACTATAAGGGTTGGAAGCGATCTATGTGTAAAATGGAAACCGGAAGTATTTTCTGCATAGCATGAGACTCGTGTGATGCAATTCTCCTTTGACAAGTGTTAATTGGTGAGGTGTACTCATTTGATAGACATGGCGCTATCCAGATTATTATATAGCACATCATTCAAGATACTATTGAGATTTGAGTCTAATTGAATATAATAATGAGAATGTAATTACTGATTATTAGGAAAAGATTCATTGAAGCTAAAAATCCATAAATGAGTCATAACAATACACCTTGAACCTAAGGGAATGTGATATGGGAGACAAGGTCTTCTTATGAACTATGATATAGAAAACAACAACAGATTATGATTATATGTTAACTAACTAGGACTAAATGAATTGATAAACCTTGATGAAGTTAGATCAATTGTGTGTATATCATGTAAAGCGTAACTTGAGAACACATCCTATGTGGTGGAAGAGGTAAAATTATATAATAACAACATGTTGATCATGTGAAGGTCTCATGGGACTAGCATGGCTAAGGTATTTTAGTCGGAAGGAATAGAGATATGGTATCGAGATTTTTCTTAAAATTGTGAATGACCATAACTTCGGGATGAAGTTTCTTGAAGGGTGGGTGTATGTAACGCCCCACATTTTGACAGTCATTAATTGAAAACTCTAATGTGAATTAGCTCAGCATTGTATTTGCTTATTATCTATTTGACGAAGATAGATTGATTAAGATGATTGTTATGTGGACATGTGGACTCCCTTGAGTTTGTATGGTAAATGGAATTTACTGTTTAATTTATCAATGGCAATGGATATGTTATTTCATATTGAACACGCAAATTGAATACAGAATATCCATATGTGGAATGCTAATTTAGTTGTTTGCAAAAGTACTTACATGATTATTTGTAAATGTTGTTTTAGTGATATGGATTAACACTTGAAAGAGTTGGGTATGGATATATATATGTTTCATGTTAATGATGAACTATTCCACATGTTGATTGGCTATGAGATAGGCGGATTCCTATATCACCAAGGGGCACGAGATGTATTGGACATCATGAGTATAATGATGCTATATCAAATTTCATGCTATTTAATTGTGAATTCCAATATTTCTATGACTTGTGGGTGAGTGTGAGTTTTGACAGGAATTGTGACTTGCCCAAAGTGGTTTTTCAATGACGGGACCCCTTAGATCAGTGATGGCATAGTATGGTTGATGTAGGGCGTTGACCCTAGTACTATTAGGAGGGGTGGAGGCATTTCCCACCATCGAACCTCCGAAACCCAGAGTCGTGGGAGGGCTGTGCTGAGCACGCTCCCGTGGATTTGTGATGATGACTAGTGGATTCCTGCTAGGGAAGCTTGGTCGATGTGGTCGATCGACACTTCCACTTACGGGTTATATACATGGTCATACGCGTAGTCGAGATTCCATGGTATATTCCAGCAGAGGACGGGATGGTGAGGTCAGGAGATGGAAGTAGTGGTGATTAGGGGGTTGGAGTACTGATGGGATGGATGGGACCAATGATGGATTGGATGGTGTTCTTGATTTTTATTAACTATCGTGATTATATGCTGGATTTCATCGTTATGTTTATTTAATTAAATGTCTTATTGCTTCTGTATGAATGATTATGAATGATGAATGATGCATGGTTTAATTGTTCTTCTATGTGTTATTTGTGAACATGTAATAATGATCTATTAGGAGCATTAAATGTGATTATTAGTACCCACGCTTACGACGTGTGCACTGGCCATGCATACGCCAATTCGTGAGTACAATACTATGATTGGTCGATCGATGAATAAATTAATATGGTTATATTAGCTAATAGTATATTGGTTGATGAATTGTTGAAAGTATTACTTGTGTGTTGAAAGTATGAGTTGTTCACTTGTCAAATATGTTTTAGATTTACATAAATTGATTGTATTATTGAATTACATATATAATTATATACATTTAATATAAATTATGTCATAGTATAATATAGTATATGAAAATATATTATTTGACTTATGAATGAAAGGATAATATAAATAAATGGATAGATAGGATTTGCACAAATTTTTAGAAAAGAGTTGCCATAGTTGCATTAAGAAGGGAGCATGACAAGTAAGACTTTGCAACCATGTTTATTAATATTTTAATTATTTAAATCAAATTGCTATATTTTTCTAGAAAATGAATTTATTGATTGTTGACTATTATTTTTGGAATTTATTGATGGATGAGGATGATGAGGAGTTTTTATATAAATAGGAGACTTGAGATTGGAAGAGGGGAGTCTTTTCTCTTGAAGGATATTTTGGTAAGAATTTTGATAGGAAGAGGTATTTTGGATAATTTGGGGTATGAAAAGTTTGGAAGAGTTGGAAGAGTTTGAGAACTCTTGGAAGATTTGATACATAGCCTACTAGTGCATCACTGTTCTATTCTTTGGGGATCTTGGGCACGGAGGGCTAGGAGGCCATTTGAATGGGACCGTTCAATGGCTTCCTGGGGCTAGGGAGCCGGCTAGGCCCCTAGTTGGCTGGGAGGTAAAACTATGGTCCCGTTTTTGGGCAATGAAGATGGAAGCAACTCGAGTGGAAGAGGGAAGCTTGCTCAGTTTGGACTCCGTCACCATTCTTATAACGAGGTATTTTTCTTGTGATTTTAAATTGTTTATATGTTGTTGTAAAATTATCATATGATGCTATTGCTACATGATTTATGATGTTAATTTATGTTGTGTGAATCACCAACGAAGTTTTAAAAATTCTAAGTTATTTGATGCTATTGCAAAATGCTTATATGTCCTTTATATGTTGTTATGGTTACACGTTGATTATATGCTACTTAGTCACAAAATCTATGTTTAATTAGATTAAAATTTATAATGCCAATGGAGGCATTACAGGATTCGACTATTAAGAGTCCAACCGGATACGGTTGCTGCATTTGGTATCAGAGCGGATTCGCTCCTTCGACCTGAGCTCGGATTCGTCTCGTCCCCTCTTCCCTCTCACGGTACTCCTCTCTTGCAAAACACAGTCTCATTTTCATTGCTTGCACATCCACGCTCCATTCATCTCTTCTCCACCTCTCACATGCTCCACGTCCCACTCCTTTCATCTCCTCTCATCGCAGACCACCCAACGCTCCACATATCCATCGCATCCCCCACGTCCCTCTCATGTATGTTTCCCCCACTTCCACGCCTTCCCATCCACTCCACACCCCCACGTCTTCTCCCTCCCTCCATCTCCCATCACCCCCTACCTCCCAATCACCCCCGCATCACCTCCGCTCAGCTCCCTCTCTGCCATCACCCAGCCTCCCCTTCACCTGCTTCCATCTCCTCTCCCATCCTTCGCGTAACCTCTAACAGCCTCTCCACCTTCTCTCCCCCATAGTCCCCATCTCCTCCGCTCCTTCCCTCCAGCCTCCGTCCACCCTCGTACGTACATCTCCACGCACTGCCACCCTTGCGCGCTACCACTTCCCTCCGCAACCTCCTTCTCCACGCTCCCCCATTCGCCCAGCCTCCTCCTCCCTCCACTCACGCTCCACGCTTCGTTCCAACACCATCACACACTACCTCCTACACGCATTCCGATGCACGCCCATTCCATTGCACCCCAGCTACACCCCCTACCGCCTGCGTCTGCTACCCACTACCTCACGCTACCACTGCACTTAAATGCCCTCTCTCTCTCTCTGCATGCACCACCTTGCGCCTTATCACCTCCACCTCTCTTATCGCGCCTCCACCAGCCGCCTTCCTCCCCAACTCCACGTAGAAACCCTACAAAAAAAAATTCAAAAAAAAAGTTAAAAATATATATATATTATATAATAATTTTATTATTATCACAATATATATATATATATATATATATATATATTAAAAAAAACTTTATAATATATAATAATAATTATTATATTATTATTTTTTACTACCGCTTGATTTTAATAATTATTATTATTATTAATTAATCAAGCCCACGCACAAATCTCCCAAATCTCCCGAGTATCACTTCACCCTCACAAGCCAAAATTGCCTCGAAGTACTCACATCCGCATACAAGGTCCAAAACCATGGTGGAACTAAAAGAGCAAATCAAAAAAATGGAGAAGGACATCAAATCCCTCGTCGCTAACCAAAAAAACTTGAAAGAAGAGATGAAAAATAACAATACAGTGCTTAAAAAAGAAATCAAAGACAAAGTTGTTCTGGTACTAGAAAGAAGGATGGATGAAAAATTTGACATCCTGAACAAAAAACAAAAAGACTTGGATGGCAAAATGAATACTATGACTCAAAACATAAACACCATAACCCATAACTTGAGCACCATGACGCATAACCATAATACATTAATGGAGGTGTTACAAAGGCTAATTCCTAAGATAGACCAAGTCAGCAGTCTAGACATGCCAGATGCCTCATTTCATATTTTCACACAGGAAGTACTTACCAAGAATCAAGAAGAATTGCAAAAAGAAATAGAGATTGGCAATGCGATGCTTAAGCAAGAGATAGAAACAAAAGTACTGCCAGATATGGAGGCACGATTAAACAACAAAATAGAAGCTATCAGTAAGAGAGTAGGGAATAAAAAAGATACAAATCACCACCAGCAACAAAGCAGTTCAAATATGTCACTTAGATCGTCCAGTAGTTCCGATCCACCATCAAACCATAAAGCAAAAGGAAATCAATATCACCCTTACATAGTGTACCCACCTAAGGAAAAAGTAGAGTTGTCGAAATACAATGGAAGTGAAGACCAATGCGTTGCTTGGCTAAACAAAGCGGAAGAATACTTCGACATTTACAATATTCAATCTAACGAGGAGAAGGTGAAATATGCGTCATTGCATATGGAAGGGTACGCCTATAATTGGTACTTATGGTGGAAGAGAGACAATTTTGCCTACACCTGGAACTTGTTCAAAAATGAATTTTTTAATAGGTTTCAAGGAATCAAAGAAGATGAATTTTTCAGTAAACTTACCAGATTACAACAGGTTGGAAGCGTGGAGGAATTCACAAATCAGTGGGAATCCTTATCGACACGAGTATTTGGGTTGTCTGACAAGCAAAGACTCGAAACCTATTTAGGAGGTCTTAAACCATACCTCCAAAAAGATTTAAAGTTACATGACATACCTAACGTAGAAGTAGCAAGACATAAAGAAAAAGCCGCAGAACGCAAATTAGAAGGAATAAAAACAAGAGGCGATAACCATTATCGACAAGAGAAAGAGACACAATGTAGGTATTGTGCAAATACTTGGTCACCCGGCGATCAATGCCACAAACCTCGATCATATGCCTTGAAATGGAAAATAGATCAAAGTCATCTAACAGTTACTCTGATAATAGAAAAAAGAAGAAAAACATATGTCTTCGATGCGGTGATGACTAGACCCCAGGCCATAAATGTAGGAACAATCAGACAATACAATGTAGAATCACCAATGGAGAGGAAGTGCAAGTCTCTGCACAAGAAATCTCGTCCGATTCTAATACCGACACAGAATCTGAATGAAGGACGACAATAGGAAAATACTCAAGCCTTGAGGACAAAGATTTCCTAAGGGGAAGGCAATGCTATGAATATTTAATTAATATTATTATTTATAAATTAATAGATTATTAGGTTACTAGTGAAAGGGCATAACCCTTCACTATGCTTCCTCAAGCCCTATAAAGACGATCTTATTGTAATTTTATCAGCATCATCTAATATATTATTCTTATTTATCATTCAATATGAAAGTCGGATTCGACTATTAAGAGTCCAACCGGATACGGTTGCTGCACTTTGATTCCAAAGAAACAAGACACCCTAACTATTGATGATTATCGTCCTATTTCCTTATGCAATATTATTTATAAGCCTATATCAAGAATAATTGTTGACAGATTGAAATGAATTTTGTCAAGTATAATATCAGAGGAGCAATTCAGGTTCCCTTTCAAACATCAAATCATGAAGTTGTGGCATCAACCCAGGAAGGTCTACATTCCATCAAGGAGGCAAAATTAAATGTTGTGGTCTTAAAGATTGATCTAGCCAAAGATTATGACAAAGTCAAGTGGATCTATATCAGATTGTTGTTAATTCAAATGGGTATGAACTTAAAGGTAGTCAATTGGATTTTAGGATGTGTTCATTCAACTAATTTTGCATTCATGATCAACGAGTCTCCTTCAGATTTATTTGGGGCCTCTCGCGGTCTCAAATAGGGGTGCCCTTTGTCACCATTAATATTCTTGTTGATAGTAGAGGGTCTTGGATCGCTCATTAAAGATTCTAAAGGAAAAGGGGATCTGAAAGGGATCAAAACCTCAAATTCAGTTGCAATCAATCATCTTTTATTCATGGATGATATTATGATCTTTAGACATGGTGAGGTTCAAGAGATTAGAAAGATCAAGGATATTTTGGACCTTCTGTATTGTAGAGCTACCAGTAAGGAAATTAACCTTTCCAAATCCTCAGTTGTGGTTAATGGGATGTCTAAGGAGGAATTTATGTAGATAGGGGAAATTTTGTCACCCTCTGTTAAAGACTTGGAGAATGGGGTCAAGTATCTTGGGTTCTATATAAAACCCAATAAGTATAGATTTGAATCCGTGAGATGTAGAATAGTTGGTGACGGGGTATGGTTAAGACACCCCCTAAGCGAAAAGGTCGCCAGTTCTAATCTCGTGGATACCAAAAAATCCAACCATGTTAAGGGTTGGTGCAATCCAGGCCGGGTGCGATCCCCGGGTGATTTTGACGGCTTAGATGCCCCTGGTTCATGGTAACTTAGCCAAAGGCAAACTTGCTAGTCAAGGAGGTTCCACCACTTTGCCAACAAAACAAAACAAAAAGTATAGATTTGAATCTTGGGCGTACATGCGTAAGAAGATTGAAGCTTGAATATCTATTTGGGTAAACTGATGGATTTCTCAGAGGGTGGACGGGAAGGTTGGTATTAATTAAATCGGCCCTTGAAAATATTCCAGCCTATTGGATGGCCATAACCAAAGTTCCCAAAGGTATCTTGACTAAGATTAAAAAAAAAGTGCTTTAGTTTCCTATGGATCGAGAAAAGGATAACTGAAGGAATTCCACTAATTAAATAGTTTAGGCTGGTAGCTCCTAAAATCCTAGGTAGTTGGGGTATCAAGAACATATACTCATTCAACAAGGCCTTAACAACTAAGAATTTATGGAGATTAGTCTATAATGAAGCTTTGTGGGGCAAGGTGATGAAAACCAAGTATTTAAAAGGTGTTTCGATGGAGGACTGAGGACTAGTTTAGGGAGGTGCCAAAAACCTCAAAAGGAGGGTCTATTGTTTGGAAGGCACTCGTTGAAGCCTTTCCCTTGGTTGGTTCTTGAAAAGAGTGGGGGATTGGGGATGGTCAAAATTTACAAGTAGGGGAAGATCCTTGGCTAGGCATGAAGGAATCTTTTAAACTATCAGAATACTTGGTTAGAAAGCTTCATGAATTTGGATTTTTTTATTTAAAAGATGTTAGTGTCCCAAATGGAATAAGAGAATGGGCTCATGGTTGGAATTCAACTAAGGTTTTGGGTTTGGAAGGGTTACAGGCTGGGAAGTGGAGTCAATGTCTTATAAAGTTATCTCATGGGGCAATCAAGTTAATAGTGGAAGAAGATAAGCTTTGTTGGACTAAAAATATGTCTTTGGGTGATTTCACAGTCAAATTAGGATATGCAGCCAAAGTGGAGGAAGATTTTTTAGAGGCAAAGAGGTGGTGGTGGGCGGTGGTATGGAAATTTCTAGGCCCGTTGAAAGTGAATATTCTCTTGTGGTTAGCTCTAGCATATAAACTCTTGAACTGGGACAATAGAATGAAACAAGGTTAGGATGGGTCGAATAAATGTTTCATGTGCGCACAAGACTCTAAAAATAGTTTCCACTTATTTGTGAGATTGGTTATGTCAAAAAGGTTTGGAGAAAGATAAATGCTATATTGAAATAAAAATCTAATTAGAATCTGATTTCATTGGAGGGATGTGTTCGAGGATGGACTTGATGGTGATGTTACCAACTACAAAGCCCTGCCAAGCTTATTAGTGTAATATTGGATATGGTGGGCACACAATCTGCTTACATTAAAAGGAAATATTATTCTTTCTAATGTGCTTACTCACATGATAATTAAGATGGTGAAGGAGTATAAGACCAATTCCAAGGATAACAAAATAATATTTTTGATAATGTTATGTCTAAATTATGAGAGTCCCTGGGGTTATTTCAATGGTGCCATCCAAGGGCATCCTGCAATTTGTGGGGCGAGTGCCATTTTACATGAGAATTCTAGTAACTTTTTACATCTTAAATTTGCAGTTGAGAGAGGTGCTAATACTCGGGTGAAACTTTTTGCATTATGGGTGTTTTTTCGAAGTGCTCAACAAAATGGTCATAACAAATTGCAGGTCATGGGAGGCTCTCAAATTGTCATCGATTGGGATAGCAAGAAGAAAAAAATGAGATTATTGGTCTACAACCAATTATGTAGCTTAACAAGGAAGAGATTGCATTCTTTGAATGGATCTCTTTTACCCATGTGTACAAGGAGCTTAATAGAGACGTTTATGACTTATCTAAGCAGGCTTTGTTGTTGAATAAGGGCACTCTGATTGAGTCAGAAATTAAGGATGGGACACTTCAATCAGAAGTCGAAGTTCCTCTCTACACATAGTGTGTCTTTTAGATATCTTTTTGTTTGAATTGTTTTTTTATTTTATGTTTCTTTTTCCTATTTGAAGATTATCATTTTTTGTTACAGTTTCATGTGGGAATGTAATATTTTACAATCAAATTTCTTGGTTTAGTAGAGAGAAGGCATTGATGCAGTTGGAAGCATCCTAGTAGAGGAGAGTTTTTTGGTATGGTCCCTTTAAGCACCTACATAACAGTCTATATTTATTCACTTCTATGAATATAATTTTTTTTTCTGCAAAGAAAAAGTGGTTGCATTTGAACATGAAATAGATCAATTTACCTTTTCCAACTTAAAATAATTGTGAGGTTTGCAAATAAATTCACTTGTCGGTTTCAAAACTTGGAATTGAATTAAAATATTGAAAATAACTTTGTAAATGAAGTGCAATTTCTATTTTTCAAAGATAGAAAGCAAAAGTTTCTACTCTTCAAATATTACGCAAATCTAACCAAGTTATCATGTGCAATCACCCAAAAAATGGAAAGCATTTAAAAAAGTGATCACTTATAACAACAAAGTAATATGAATCAATATAATAACAATTTATTGCAAAATAAAAGAGGGTGTCAACAAGAAAATGAGTTCTTTGTAGGCTATACTTTTGCAATTTAGCTAACAAAGTCAAAAAAATGGGAAACCTATGAAAAAAAACTTAATAGGATAGGTAAGAACAATTTACCTTCAACTACAATCATATTTTCATGTACATAGTCTGAGGATCCTAAACATCTATGGACTGTATAACAATCAAAGGCCATTCTGGGAGAAGATTTTCAACTCTAATTTATTGACTGTAGGACCCTTAATTTTGGTTGGGGACCTAAATTTTACAGTGTCTCAAGAGGAAGTGTGGGGATTGGGAATTAAGGTGGACCCTCTAGAATATTTTTTCCTTGCTAGATTAGAGTCTTGTATACTGGTGGACATTGTTCCCAATGTAATGTTGCCGACTTGGGCTAATGGAATATGTGGGTCAGTTGGTGTTGCCAAATGACTTGACCATTTTTTTTATGTCTGAATTCCTCTATGATGAGATTGGGAGGTTTCGTTCCTGGACTTATTCTTCAGGCATATCGAACCACAAAGCGATTATTTTGCAGCTGGAGGTTGATAAGGCATTCATAACTTATCCATTTAAATTCAATCCTGGGTGGTTGGAGGTGGATGAATTCAAACATATGATTGAGGATAAGTGGCTTTTGTTTGGTGATATTTCTAGCTCCTCTACTTTATCAAGCTTTATTAAGAAGATTTCTCTCTTGAAGGATGTTGTTATTGTTTGGGAAAAATGACAGAAAATTGCAAATTCTAAACAACTCTCTGATATTGAAGCTGAGATACAAATCTTATCTGGAAATATGGATGAGGATTTGTTTTCAGAGACTAGGAAGGAGATACTTTCTGAGCTTGAATGCATGAAGTTGAAACTTTTAAGTCTCTTGGAGGAGACCTGGAGGCAAAAAAGTAGAGCGGTCTGGCTTCGGGCCAAGGACAACAATACAAAGTTTTTTCATAGGTTTGTCAATCAGCGTAGGTTGATTAAGCTAGTAATGGGACCTGTTATGATACACTCTCGCTCAAATGTGCGGTTGTTGAACACTTCAAGGCTAATTATTCTGGAAACCACCCTCTAGCTATTGATAATCAGTTGAAGGTAATTAAAAACTTCTCCCATTTTTTTGGCGATCAAGATTGTTTGGATATTGGTAAAAAGATAATGGTGGAGGAAGTATTACAGACTTTGAGAATTTTTGCCAAAGACAAGATTCCAAGCCCAGATGGGTGGACTATTGAGTTTTATCTTTATTTCTTTGACTTATTGGGGGAGGAGCTGACTGCAGAGATCGATGAAACCAGAAGAAAGGGATGTATCCCTCCTTCTTTGAATTCCACCTAAATTACTCTTGTGCCTAAAGTTGATCGGTCGGTTTCTTTTAATGATTATAGCCCTATTTCTATGTGTGCAATCTACTTTACAAGCTGATTACTAAGATCATTGTTGGGTGCATTAAGCCTTTGTTGGGAGTTTACATTTCCAAGGAGAAGTTTGGCTTCCTCCCCAATCGACAAATTCAGGATGCGGTTGGGATAGCGCAGGAGGGTTTACATTATATTAAGTAGAAAAGATTGGTGGCTTTCATCCTCAAGTTGGATCTCAACAAAGCCTATGATCGGCTCGATTGGACCTATCTTTGGTTGATTCTTCTCCAGATCGATTTGAATCCAGAAATCACCAATTAGATCATGGCGTGCATAACTTCTTCCAAGTATGTTGTCTTGATAAACGGTTCTCCCTCGAATTATTTCTGGGGAAATAGGGGGATTAGACAGGGATGCCCCCTCTCTCCATATTTATTTATACTGGTGATTGAAGGATTGAGTCTTCTGATCAAGGACGCTAGAAAGATGAATGATATCAAAGGGATAAAGGTGGCCAGTTCCCTTTACATTTCTCACCTTCTTTTTGTGTATGATGTCCTCATTTTTGGGGAGGGATTGATGAAGGAATGGGATCATTTTTGTTCTATCATGACTCTGTTTTGTGATGCTTCAGGCATGATTATTAGCACTTAGAAATCCTCTTTTATTTTCTCTTGTGATGATCCTTATATTATTAATCACATTGCACAGATTTTTCCATATAAGTTGAATCCTTTGGAAACGGGTATTCGCTATTTGGGTTTTTGGTTAAAACCTAATTCCTATTTCACTAAAGACTGGACATGGCTTATACAGAAAATTCAGAAGAAGATTATTTCGTGGTCGTACAGACTACTGTCACTTGGAGGAAGATTGGTTCTTGTAAATCATGTAACCCAAAGCATTTTGGTGTATTGGTTTTCCTTATTTCAGGTCTCGGTTGGTGTTATCTCCTTGATCTGAAGACAAATGTTTCATTTCTTATGGGATGGTAGGTTAAACCAGTTCAAGTTCCATTTAACGTCATGGGCAAGCATTTCTTTACCGAGGTCTCATGGAGGCTGGGGTATTAATAATTTGGGTTGGTTTAATGCGTCCCTTTGTGCGCGCCGTCTTTGGTGAGTATTATTTGATCAGGGTCTTTGGGGGAGAGTGATTAAGTATAAATATTTCAAGCGGATGGATGTGGTGACCTGGTTAAGACATTCTAGGTATATTTCCTCTTATGGATCTTATATCTGGCGAAGCTTGTTGAAAACCTTTCTGATTATCAATAATCGTATCTGTTGGACTGGGGGGAGGGGCATTCAAGTTTTTTTAGGGGTGGATCCTATTGTTGGGTTTCCAGAGAATTTTACATTTTCTGTGGATCTGCTAGAAGCCTTACATAGTCAGGGGGTCTTTGTGATTAAACAAGCAGTCAGGGAGCAAATGGAGGCTATGGTGCTTTTGAAGTCTTCCAGGGATTTGGGTCTTTCTAGTAGTTTGGCCGCTGAATGGGACTATTTTGTTAGTAATCTTTACCAAGCTGGTATTTCTTTGACTAACTCTCCCGATGTGCTGGTATGGAGATATAACAGGAAGAATGGGATAGTCGAGGCTGATCTGGCTTATAAACATATCCTGGAAATTGAGATTATTGAAACTTCGTCGTGTTGGACTCAATGGTTCTGGAAGGTTGCAATCCCACTGAAAATTAAGTGTTTCTTATGGCTAGCTTGCAAGAGGAAAATTCTAACCTGGGAGAATTTGCAAAAGTGTGGTTTCATTGGGCCCGACAAGCATGTTTTGTGTGGTTCGTTTGAAGAAAATCTTGACCATATTTTCGAGAACTGTAACTTCTTCCAACAGGCGTGGTTGGATTTGGGGGAGTATTTCCAATTTGTTGTCAGTTGGGATGTGGTTTCTCTTGCAGATTACTTAAACAAGTGGTATTTGAGTAAACGTCATTGGATAGATCTCCCCTTACTTATCATTTGGCAGGTTTGGAAAGCTAGGAATTTCGGTATCTTTGAAGGCATTCTGCTAAATCCAGCTCAAGTTTGTATTAAAGTGAAGGCGCAGCTCAACGATGATTCCATGCTAAATATTGCTAGGTGGTCTAGGAGGATTTGTTTTCTGGACCTGGAACAAAATTTACCGATTGGATTTTTTGACGGGGCATCACAACTTGGTATGTGTGGGGTTGGTATGGTTCTGAAACTAGATTTTGGTCATCTTTTTAAACTGAAGATGAAGGTTGGGTTGGGATCCAATACTAGAGCAGAGATCCTAGCTCTTTGGGGACTGTTACTATTTTCCAAGTGGAGGGAGATAAATGCTCTTTGTATTGTGGGAGATGCTAAGGTTATCATCGACTGGGCTAAGGGTGCTTCTACAATTTCTTCTTTAATTTTGGGTCATTGGCTGCGTCGTACCCGTGCTTTGTTTCAGGATTTCCATCAGATTCCGTTCATGCATCTCTTCAGGGAGTATAAATTGTAGCGGACTCTTTATCTAAACTAGCCATTGGGTGTATGGATGGCCATATCTATTTTGAAGAGTACATAAATAGCTCTATTTATGATTCGGGTTTCTTGAATCTGGTTTAGTATCCTACTCTTTGTTGTTAGATGACGTTTCTGCTATCTATTTAAGGTTCTCTATTTTTTTGTGGATTCAGTGGATCTCACAACGGACTTTATGATAGATATTTGGTTGGATGTTAATCATGCAATTTACAGTATAACTTGGACGTTATGTTCATAAGGAAGATATTGACACAGTCACTTGATGTATTTTGTAGACACAACGTTTCTTTAATAAAAAGTTGTTTTTTTCAGTGTGAAAAAAATTTGATATGTATTGTAAAAATCAGTCAATTTGGAAATGAAAGCTATGTTAAAGAAGCATATAACAATGCTTAAACTACAACCATAGAAATTCCAAAAACATGGAAACAAAGGCATAATTAAAACCACTGTTTTCCTCTTAAAAGCACTAGGTGGTTTAAAGTGGTAGCACTTAAGTTGTAGAGAACTAAAGTGCTAACAATGTTGGAAAGTGACTAACGTATATGTTATATTGCCCATGTTAGCTATTTAAAAGCATTGTTGCAAGAAGATTCTAAACATTATTTCTTTTAAGAATATTCTTAACTAGAATGTAGAACTCGTAGTATCTAAGGTATGAAGGTTGCTATTATTACCCATAATACAGGAGTCAAATTAGTAGGACCTTACTGGCTCACAAAATAGCTCGCAACACTCCAACTTTCTATCTATCTCACCAATTCACTAGATATCTAACCTCAAATGACTATCAACATATTTACATATTTATAGTTTGGTAAGTGATTAATGTTAACCAAATATTCCATGCACTCAACAAAATCTAATATATGCTTGACTAACCAATGGTCAATGTTGACTAGGACACTGATTAATTTTTCCAAGTCAAAATTTGTTTAACAATGGTATCTACATCATCTAGGGGTGGCAGGCACGGGGGGTGCTCATTGACCACGATGGAAAATAATGAATACCTTTACATGGGGACTTGGATCCACCACAAACAACAAAGCATAGTGGTACACCCTAATGCAAGGGGCGGAATATATAACCAACCTAAACATATCGAAAGTGGTCATTCTTGGAGACTCATTATTGGTCATTCGATTAGTTAGACAAGGGTTAGCCCATGAAAAAATTGTTAAGGGAAGACTTCAAAAGTGAACAATATGCTTTCTCAAGGAAATATCAAATCTAAGTCTCATTCATTTCCATTGGAACAACAATGAAATTGTAGATTCCCTAGCAAATCAAGGCACTGCATTAGAAAAAAGGGGTTTGTATAGAGCAAGGAGGTCCTCCACATAGACGTTGGGTTCCTTAACCTCACTCATGGTTAACAATCAAATCCTTGTACTATTACAAGGTGGTGAATCAAAGTAGAAGGACACGCATCTGGCCCTCAATAAAAGTGCATCCCTTTCGATTTAATTCCTTCAATGCGTAGAGTCCCTCACACGCACTTACCTTTCTTGTCTCCTGAATGCAATTTAATGGAGCACATTTCTCCGTCCCTTGAAGGCCGTGGGATATCTCTAGGCAAAGACACTCTCACGTGGTCTCATTTCCTCTTGGTCTTTACATGTGTCAACCAACCATGGAGATCATGGATCCTGACTATACTAGATAAGTCATTTAAAGATGTGTTTCTGCAGTTTTTACTTGTCCTTAGTTCTTTGTTTTGTGTTATGTTCTTTTTTTGTGTTATATTATCGGGACAATATATTTGGCTATATAGCCTAAGCAATTATGTATATGTTGGGAAATTTTGGATAGAAGGTGTGGAAAGGGGAATTTTGGTTCATCGAAGCAAGTATTATTCTCCTCTCGGTAGTAGGGTGAACTCTTTATAACCTTTTAGCTAATTCTCAACATTTTAATATAAAAAATCCACCTATTTTTGTTTAAAAAGACAATGATGTCTACATCATCAATCCACACCATGTAACAATCTATACCATGTCACTTATATCATGCCAAGTTAGTTCTTATGCTAGATTATATCCTTGTTATTCTAATTATGCACCTATGTTATTCAATTTACACTTTTGTAAAATTTCAATATGCGATATTGTATGAATTTCCATTATAAATTTCCTATTACAATATCCCATACACTTCACATGAGTTGAGTTGTATTTATCTATAATCAAAACTAAACTAAGAATCTTCAAAAAAATTAGATGACTTGGCACCGAAGTAATAACATTCCATACTATGTGACAACATTAAAATTTTGTGATCCTTGAAGTAGGCTTACTCTTTAGAGAGTGAACTTTAAAATTTGCTTGGTGATCCTTAAAGTAGGCTTACTCTTTGTAGATTGAAGTTTAGAATTTGCTCACATTCCATGTGTCATAATATGTGTTCTCTTACATAGGTGTTCAAGTAAGGTTCCTATAAATAAAATGTGTCATGAAATGTCTCCTCTTTCATGGGTGTTCAAGTATGATTCCTATAAATAAAAATTTCAAAATTTGAAGCAGGCTTACTCTTTAGAGAGTGAACTTTAGCTTTTGATCACATTTCTCGTATCACAATATGTGTCCTCCTACATGGTTGTTCAAGTAAGATTCCTATAAATAAAAGGTGTCATAATATGTTTATTATTTTTTTTTATGGGTGTTCAAGTAAGATTCACATAAGTAAAAGGTTCAATTTTTTTTTGTCCAAGGTAGCTTAGAAAAAGAAATAAGATTGTTATGTTTAAAAGTTGAAATAAGCAAAAGAAAAATATACACAAGTCTTTTCTTAACAAATGATTAAGAATGTTCTTAGCAGATACAAAACACATATATGTAATGATTCTATGAGTAATTCCAACTTCAACTATATGCACAATCTTAACAATTTGTCTTGTTCGATGCCTTATTTTTAGCTACTCTTCCACATGTTAGGCTCACGAGTGATGGTTCACCATTTTGTGCATTTTTGACACTGTATAAAGCTTGGATTAATTACTATTCTGCCTATTATCTCTATTTTACTATACATATTGTCAATTTAAAATCACAGTTTCAAGCACATAAAGATCATTTCGACATTCCATGTAAAAATCTCTTATTTTATGTTATTTCTTAGGATTAATATCTTGTGTTCTGATTGATGTATCACACAGTAAAGTATATTGAATTTAACCTTTGCATTTTTCTTTCTCCGTGTGTATGTGCTTAAATTAGTAAAAAGTTTTACATTTCTTTAATTGTCTCTATATTTCATTCGTTTATATCTTCATTGTTATAGATCGTGATTGTATAAGGTAGATATGTTCAAATATAGTACTCTACATTTGAATAGTTAATCGAAGGGTTTTGTTTTGAAAGTTTAAAATTAGATTATTGTGAGTGATTAACATTGAGGAAGTTTAAAAACATTGCATATGTTCATATTTATACAAACTTTGTTTTGTAGCTTTAGGAAAGTCTGATTCTTGGGCTTGACAAGTCGAGATAGGGTAGACTTAATTTTCATTTAAATTATAATTGAAGTGATAAGTAGGTTGTTACACTAATTGGTTTGTTGTACAAAGATTTCATTCCATTCTTTTAGTTTTTCAAAAAGAAATAAATAAATAATGCTAAGCTTTAGAAGTTCTTAAAGTTTCAGCCTCTTAGAAATCAATAAACTGTTGAATAGATTTTACATAAAGTTTGGTTAATCAATTTAAGTAGGATTGGTTTGACTTCTTTTAGCTTTTAATCAAGTTTATTTTGCTTGATCGTAAATTTTAGGATAAATTAATAGAAATAGGCAAAATCGATTTCTATAGTCCCTGGGAGCAGGGACTAATAAGGTAACTTGATGGCTGTATTGTTAACATTTTATTATTATTTTATAATAGACAAATAGGGATTTCATACCTTTTGCATCTAAGATATTTTTAGTTTGTTTATTGTTTGACGTGATTTGTTTATAAAACAAGAGCCACGAGGTGGCAATGTCCCTGACATTGCATCTGAATTGGCTGGTTGTTTGCAATTGCGTTGTGAAAACTGATCGGAGTAGCGTATTGGAACACACATCATCTTTGTATATTGTTTGTACACATGTAAATAAATACCCAAGATTAACCAAGATTTAGAGTAGTAGAAGTTTGCGTGATAACCAAAACAACACATATAATTTCACTCTCTCAACTTATCATATGTTTTTCCTTAATTTAATAACGATATGGCTCCAATTCGATTGCGCGGATATGGTGTCGTTGAAATATTGGAAAGGATCTCAATCCTGATCTTTTGTTGCATCTACGCAGGAAGCAAAGTCTCTTTTTGGTTTACCAATATTAGAATTTTTTGTTTACCAAGATTAGAATATGACAATTGTAGAACCATCGATTTGCAAGTAATTGTAATATACAATTTCCTATTATTTGACCATACTCTTGAAACAATAATGTTACATAAAATTTTAGAAAAAGACAAATGCAAATCTAATGGCCAATTATCGAACATGTAGAAAGCAATTATTTATATGTTATTTAACCTTTGGCTTAGGATTGCATACTCCACTACTCATTCTTGGGGGTCACACACAATTTTTCAACTAAATATAATTCAAACACTGATTTCCACCATAAACATAATTAACTTCCACCAGAATTGTAGTTCCGTGCAACTTATAGTAATGGTGTGCAACTTAAAGTAACGGCAATTAATGCATCATAAACATGACTGCATTCAATAAAATTTTGAATAATGGTGATCACAACTAACACAACTGCAGCAACGAATGATCCCTTAAAACATGGGGCAGATTTATAAGTTAAGAGGTAGTACAAAGTCTTATGCGACTCAATCTGTGGAACAATATCCAATTTATGCTTCTATGCATGCATTACTCGAGACAGGTACACTCATTCCCTCCAATTTTTGTTTCTATGCATGCATTACTTGGGACAAGTACATTCATTCCCAACTTGTAACATACAGTTCCTAAACGAGACAGATATCAATGTGCAGTGTGTCGACAAAAGGATTTATACCATGCCCTACTCAAAGACGTTTTAGCGCCATGCAATACCTAGGGATGAAGGATTCACCTTAGACAATACTCAACGTGAGATAAACTCATAGATTTGAGTAGGGTCCCACATAATCTAACCAGCGATATAATCATTGTGATAAAGCCAACACCTTGAAGCCTACAGGAAAGCCAACACGTGGAAGCCTATATTTTAACTTCTCATCAAGTTTTGCTTTGATTTCACTCTCTCAACTTGGGGATTCTATACCTTGATTTCTTGATTTGTTTTTTACCCCTATTTATATTTGGATTTAGTGTTTTCACGGTATAGAAATTCCCAATGCTCACTGCATATCTCAACTACAGTACTTAAGCTCTCTTCATTCACTGCATATTCCACTTCCAATGATCTCTCTTTCATAGTTGCAGAAGCAATGTTAACGTCTTTCTTGCACCAAGCAATATGATGAATTAACTGGGAACTAAAGATTATGAGCTCATTGGGAAATTAATACACACAAAGTATAGGGCTCAAGACTCAAGGTGAGGGCGCGAGGAGTCCAACAATAATGATAACTTGGGTATGAATCTTGTAGTTGTGGATGTAATTTGAAGTTACCTAATATATAATCCAATATAGAGTTTCTCAAAACGTCTTTGTGCTGCCAAATAAATAGCAACCTCCATTGTAACTTCAACCAAAATTAGTGACTGCATGATGGGTTCTTTGTAAATAGTAGGGTTCACATAGTACATATGTAATTTAAGAGGCAATTGACTATGCCTAGCCCCTCTAGTACCAACTGCCAAGTGCCTTACCTGGATCCCATCCCATCAGGGAATACGAACGCACAGGCACACAACCTAAAGAAGCCATGCAATACTTTTGTTGACAGGATCCCGCTGCTGGGGCCTGGGGCACAATGCCCTAGGTCGACGTCACATGTACTAGGCCAATGATAGATCAGTTAAATTGACATTTAAAAATTTTAAAAACTAAAATTTAATTTGAACTATAGTAAAACATTAACAAAATTCAAATTTTTTTGAACTGATCTTGAATTAATGTCCCTGACTGAAAACTATATGGCGGGGACATAACAATAGATCATAAATTGCATTTAAAGTGTTTTTTCTTCATAAAGATTTTTGTTTGAAATTATCATAGTTTCACAAACTAGTTTATTAATTTATTGTACTAGTTTTGACCTTGATTTGAAAGCATCTAGTTATCAGTTTTCATTTTATCATTACATTAGTTAGTTTGCACTGAATAGGCTTTGATTCTGCATATATTGTGCTTGCAACTCTTAGTCTATGAACCTTGGTTGATAATTTGAATGTCAGATTATTAATAAGCATATATTAGGCCTGACAACGAGGAGAGCCTTTACACCCACATTATATATCAACCTAGACTTTTGTATTTATAACAACATTGCATTCTTGCTAGTCTTTTTATAAATTTTATGGTGGATTTTCATGTCATTGGAGTGACTTTCTTCACATATTGGTGCTACTGCATTGTTGCATCCCATTTATAAGAAATAAATTGATCCAAATGGACATCGATGGCCACCCACTTAGTCCACTGGCTCAAAGCATAGTTTTCCATTTTGGAAGTTTTTTACGATTTTTTGGATCCTGAAATTCCAGGGTCGCTTTGAGGCCCTAAATGATGTTTTTTTTTACTCAACAACACCTGATAGATAACGAAATGCATATACTAGGACAACAACAAGTAGTCCTTCTCGTCCAAACCTTTCTGATGGGATATCAAGAGCCCCAAACGGAGATAGTATGCAAAATTTGTGCCCCGGGGAAGTTGACGTATCAACTAACCACATCGAAGCCCACAAACCTTTTGAAGTTTCATCTCTCAGGGTTACGTTTTTTTATGTTTAGGGTTTTCTCATTGATGCTTCATGTTGAAAGGATTTTCTGGCCTCATTGTAACTCAATCCTTGCGGATGAGTGTAGCTGCAACATCTATTTTCATAGATAAGCTACCACCATCTAGAGCTAGTTTGTATTGCTTTGCAGTTTACAGTGTTTTTTCATTCCATTCATTAATAGAATTTGGATTTTACTGTACTACTATGTTTTCTACCAAATATTTGTGGTTGTTTCCATTTTATATTACTGCCTTCATTTCGTTCTCCAAATAATCTAGATCAGTGATATTAAAACAATCTACTCTTATTGTTTCTCGGTGCATGTCCCCAACAAGATCTGAATACCAAGATTTGGGTCTCAAACTAGTTGAGCTTGGGGAAAACCATTCTTATTGACCCAAGTAGCCTCACATGGCGGGAGAAGAAAAGATAGATGACAGAGAAGAAGATCATATTAAGTTGTTGCTCAAGGAAGCCCTCGCGTGACAGAGGAATGAGACAATGGATAATTTCGCCCAAATCCTTCAATGAATACTGACGGCAATGGATGCAGCTTCAACGAGTAGCCATTTTAGATGTGCGACTCCCTTCAAGGTACAAGTTAATTTTGAAATTCCCTTATTTGAAGGCTAGATCGATGTAGATGCTTTGGAGAAATGGTTAAATCTGTTAGAGGGTTACTTCTCTATTCAAATTTTTTCCAACATCGAAAAGATCACCTTCACACTCCTTAAGTCCCTCCCCGATGTCAAATATTGGTGGGACGGTTACTGCGAGAGGCATGCGAGAGATGAGTCTGAAATATACAGGACAAAACCCACTTGGGCGGTTTTTGTCGATGTCGTCATGGAGAAATTCAACTCTATTAGAAACTATGATGATCAATACACGAGGTGGATGACTTTGCGCCAGGAGAGAGACCAAACAGTACCAGAGTTCACCAATATATTCCATACCTTGAGCTCAAAGTTGGGTTTTAGAGACTCCAAATGACACTTGGTCCCAAAGTACCGTAGTGGCCTGCATAGGTACATTAAGATATAGATGGATTTCTTGGACATCTCCTCACTAGGAGATGCTTATCTATACACTGTCAAGATTGAGCAAAAGTTTAAGCAAAAGAATAACCAAGAGTTGGGTTTGCAAATCAATTGCAGCATAATCCTGGAAAAGGCAGCCCTAACTCGCAAAAAAATTGACAGAGCAAGGACAACCAAAATCATGAAAACCAACCCAAGTCGTAGGAAAAGAAGGGTAACAGGAAATCGAAGGACACCAGCAAGTGGTGTGACTTACACAAAATACCTTGGCACAATACTGATGAATGCTGCTCAAAATTACAATCATAATTTGTTGGCTGAGATGAAATCCCCAAAGCTCTACTTTGACTTAGACTCTGATTCAAAGCAAGAAAGGGGAAAGCAAATCATTGATGTGGAACCTAGTACCACCATCGCAATTGCAAAGATCCAACCATAAGAGTCGGAGGAGCCAAGGGAAAGGGAGCGCCTCTTCCATTCATAACTATGGGTGAAGGGGAATCCGCTACATTTTATTGTTAACAGTGGTAGTCAGAAGAACCTCATCTTGGTCAAGGTCCTCAAAAGATTGAAGTTGTTGATGACACCACACCCCCAACCATACACCATTGGTTGGTTGAGACAAGGATGAGACATCCACGTCAATTAACAGTTCCGCCTATCCTAAGACATCAAGCTCTTCAAAGATGAGGTACTGTGTGATGTTGCCCCACTTGAAGTTTGTGATGTTATTTTGGGACAAACTTGTATGTGGAAATTCCATGCTATTTGTGAGTCCAAGCCCCGTAATGTCACTATTAATTTTGAGGGTCAACTCTACAAGACACCTGAGGTAGTCTTGACTACTATAGTTTCCTTGATCTCCGCAAATCAATGTCAGAAGGTCATCTCTTAGACTGGGAAATTTGTCCTCTTCATGATTCGATTAGAGGGTGGACAAAATGTCACTACAATCGCCATAGCCTTAGCACAAGGTCTGTCTAAATAGTAGAAGTAGGTCAACAAGATTGTATAAGGGTACAAGGACATATTCACTTCCCCTACGGTGGTGCTTCTGCACTGCCAGGTCAAACATCCAATCAAATTAATAGCGGGTGCATCTTTACCCAATGGCCCAATATACAAGCGCTCTCTTTTGGAGAATGAGGAAATAAAACACCAAATTCATGAGCTCATCCAAAAGGGTCACATTCAATGAAGCTCCTCACCTTGCGAGAGTCTAATTATGTTGGTGCAAAAAAAGGATGGGACATGGTGGCTTTGTATTGATTATAGATCCCTGAACAAAATCATTGTCAAGAATTGATACTTGATCTTTCATATTGAAAATATTCTTGATTATCTTAAGGGTGCCAAGTTCTTTAGCAAGACTGATATGAAGTTGAGCTACCACCAGGTTCCATTTAAACAAACCGATGTATGGAAGACAACCTTCAAGTCTAAAGAAGGCTTCTTTGAATGGTTGGTCATGCCTTTTGGCTTGACTAATGCTCAAAAAATGCTCATGAGGATGATGGATGATATCTTGTGGCTGTTCACAAACTCCTTTGTGGTCATATATTTGGATGAAATCCAGATCATCTACAACATAACCTGTGAAGAACATTTACAACACATTCAACAAATCTTGAGTACTCTACGACAACACAAGCTATATGCCAAACTAGGGAAATGATCATTTGGCATGCATAAAATTCAGTATTTGGGATACATCGTGGATGAACATGGGGTGCATGCAGACCTAGCCAATATCTAATTCATTCGTGATTGGCTAGCCCCAACGACCTTGACAAAGCTTCACAGCTTCTTGGGCCTTGCCAACTTCTACTATATGTTTGCATTAGGTTCTCTCATATCGCTTGGACCTTAAGCCAAGTGACCAAGGGCAGATCTAAAGCCAAGTTCACCTAGTCGAGGTCACAACAAAAAGAATTTGAGGATCCAAAACACCGCCTTTGCTCAGCGCCAGTCCTGACTCTGCTAAAATTGCAATAACCATTCGAGACTGAGACAGATGCCTCCGATTATGTTATTTGTGTTGTCCTCACTCAACAGGGACATCTAGTGGCCTATCACAGCGAGACATTGGCTGATATTGTTCGCAGATATCCCACCTATGCCAATGAGATGTACTCCACTATGTGGGCATGTTGACAGTGGAAGCATTACATTCTCAGAAAGGAAATGATCATCCACATTGATCACAAGCCCCTGCAATTCATGTAGACATAGGGGAAGTTACATAATGATTGCCAATATTAGAAGTGGTCCATTCACTTGTAACAATTTCATTTTAACATTGAGTACAAGAAGGGTAGCATGAACCATGTTGCAGACTGTATCAGCCAACACCCAGTCATGGCACTAACCGTGGTGCTTAACTCATGTAGCATGAGAACTCCGAGTGGCCCCAATTATACAACAATGACCTTGAATTCCCTACTTCATATCAGATACTGGGCGCAGGTAAAAATGTTCCAAAATTTCATCTCCATGAAGCACTTTTGTGATATCTAGGCCATATTTGTCTCCCATCAAGCAAGCTTGCAAAGCTAATTTGGGAAGCACACTACAGTTGGGTGCCCAGACACTTTAGTGTGGAGAAGACAATAACAATACTTCATAAGTATTTATGTTGGCCAAAACTCCGAGAGGATGTTAGCAGGTATATCTGACTATGCATTGCTTGTGCCATTGCTAAACTTACCATAAAAAAGAAAGGGTTGTATAGTCCTCTGCCTAGACTAGAAAATCCTTGGGATTTAGTCTCGATGGATTACATGTTAGTTTTACCCTCCACCAAGCATGGTCACGATTGTGTTTTTATGGTTGTTGATCAGTTCTCTAAGATGGCCATTCTAGCACCATGTAAGAAGAGTATCATAGTAGAAGCCACTGTTAAGCTCTTTTTTTAGTGTGTTTGGGTCCTTTTTGGGTTGCCATAGACCATTATTTTAGATCTGTATAGTAGGTTCCTCAACACCCTTCGGTCCTGATTATGGTCTCTAATGGACACCACGCCGACCAAATCGACTACCTTCCACCCCCAAACAGATGGGTATACATAAGTGCTCAACAAGATGATTGTGCATATCCTATGCATGTACAACTCCAAACATCCATGCACATGGGATGAGATCCTTCCATATGCTCAACAAAGTTACAACATAACCCTCCACAACTCTATTGGCCACAACCCCTTCTAGGTGTGCTTGGGGTTCCAGCCAATGGCCCCCATTGATGTAGCTATACCCATTGTATCTGCACATGACAAGTCCTCCCATGCTCAGGCCGAGGAAGATAAATCAACCAAATTCATTGAATGGATCTAACACATCCAAAAACAGGTTCATGATATCATGCAGAAAGCCAATGCCAAGTACAAATAGCGACATGACCAACATTGGGTTCCACACAAGTTTCAAGTTGGGGATAACGTGTGGTTTCATTTGCAAAGGGAGCACCTCACAGGCCCCCACAAAAAGCTTAGGCCACTCCAATACGGGCCTCACACCATCATGAAAGCTATGGGCGAGAATGCTTTTGAATTATATGTCCCCCCTTTCATTGGCTCACACCTAATATTTAATGTGGAATTGCTTCAACCATATTTTCCACCTCTCTTGGACACCTCAGAGGTGGCTGAGCATTTGGCCCATACAAAACTCAATCCATATAGCCTTGAACAAGTTACAGTGGATCAAATCATGGACACACAGATGAAGGGCACCTTCCAACATAACATTCAACTCTACCGGGTCGTCAAAGTAGGGCAACTTCTTCACCAAGGCAAGTGGCTCCTTTACAGACTTCCTACCATATGAATTAGTGTGAGGCATATCCAACTGGGATAGTCCTCCTACTCAACTTCAACATGAGCTTCCCCATTCGATGAGGGATCTTGACACAATGGATACCATTGCTTCCAAAGGGGTGAGGAATGATCCAAATGGACATCGATGGCCACCCACCTAGTCCACTAACTCAAAACACACTTTTACATTTTGGTAGTTTTTTTGCAGTTATTCGGGTCCTGAACTTCCGGGAGGCCCTATATGACTTTTTTTGGCTTGAAAATGCCCTTTAGATATCAAAACGTAGCTACTGGGTCAACAACATGGAGTCCTTCTTGTCCAGACCTTTCCAATGGGATACCGAGCACCCCAAATAGAGATAGTATGCAAAATTTGCATCCCTAAGAAGTTGACGTATCAACTAACCACATTAGGGCCCACAAACCTTTTGGAGTTTCATCTCCTGGAGTCAAGGTTTGTTGATTTTTAGGGTTTTCTCATTGATGCTTTATGTTGTAAGGCCTTTATGGCCTCATTATAACTCAGTCCTTGCGAACGAGCATAACCGACACATCTCTTTTCAGAGAAAAGCTACCACCATCTAGAGCTAGATTGTATTGCTTTGCAGTTTACAGTGTTTTTCCATTCCATTCATTAATAGAATTTGAGTTTTACTATACTACCGTGTTTTCTGCAAAATATTCATGTGTATTTCCATTTTATATTATTGCCTTCGTTTCGTTCTCCAAATAATATAGATCATAAATGGAATAAGTACCAATGACATAAGAATGGTTGTTGAATGAATGCTACATATGAAACGTTGCCAAACTCAACCAACTACTTAATTTCCAAGGCTCTATGATCATTGTGATTTGACATTGGGTTATCATCATGGCAACATCTCATCTCACCAAACCTTAACCTAATGAATTCAAAGGTAGCAACCACAAAATATGTGAAGCTACTACTCTCTAGTGAAATTGGATGTCGTTGCTATATCACGATGTAACATCAAAATGGAAAAGACTAAGAATATGAAGACACTATCCTTGACATGCCACGAGACAAGTGGCTCTCCAAGAGGTGATGAGTTACTATCTTGAATTGATAGAGCAAGACAAACGACTAGTGCACTCACTAGTAACCTAAATGCTTTGCAAAATACCCCAATGTGATGTTTAATCAAGATTCCATATCCACATGCATGATTTTTTTTAAGATGACAAAACCTAGCCTAACTCAATTGTCAAGGCAATGAGGACAACTATCACTCACTGCTATCTACAAATGCATGTTGACTCATCATCATTATTAAGGAAAACCATGCCACTTAAAATAATCCTCTAGTGGTCACTAAGAGGGTAGATTTTCACTCCTACCATATACCTGGATTGCATTCAAGTAAAACTAATTCTTAAGCAATGATGAAAAACAAATTTAGATCTTACTCCACACCAGGGATTATCTTTTTCATTCCACTCGAATTTTAGTTTTATTACAACAACTCTCTTTACCTTCCTAATAATATTTTTATTTGCATTTTATAATTTACTATGACACACCTCTTTGAATTCCTAATTTTATTTTAATTTGCATTTTATATTTTACTATGACACACCTCTTTGAATTTCTAATTTTATTTTAATTTACATTTTATATTTAAAAAAATACTTAACCTGGGAACATACTAACACATCTCTTTGCCTTTGCCTTTGCCTTTGCCTTTATTAACGTGGAGTCAGAATAAGATTTTGTAAGATAACATGTTTCCCACCACCATTGATGTTACGAAACCCTAAAAGTTCTGTAATAAAACATGTTTCCCACAACCATTGATGTTACGAAACCCTAAAAGCCTCCTTAGCAAAGCATAGTGTTCACCCAAACCCTAAGAGTTTCCTTGAGATTCCCTTTTGCAAACCTTATACAAAAAGTTGCCTCCGCTCCAATATATTGCATTTTAAACTCGGGGGGAGGCAGTCAAAGGAAGATGGAGGTGCCACAGACACTACACACGGCGGCTGAGGATGAGTTTATCATGAGAACAGAAGAAGGATTAGACTATCCCAGATCTTCAAACCCATGAAGAAAAATGCGTTTGTCGTAGAAAAAAGATTTGGATCTTGAAACCCATGAAGAACAATGCGTTTATCGTAGAAAAAAATATCTGTGTGCTTGAAATCAATGGAGCTTTGGCGGATATCTTTATAGCATAAGCAAAGGTCGCAGTGACATTTGCTAATTCGAGGTATTTACTCGTTTCCCCTCTGCAACATTGACTGCAGCTCCTGCAAGTAAAATGTTAAACGTCCCAGAGACTTATATCTAGTTTCTGTGATGGCTAATAGATTATATTGTAATATGAAATGCTTTCGTTTTTAATTTTCGATTCATAAGTTTTGTCGTTTAGAGTATAGTACCTGAAACTGATTATATATTGAAAATAAGGCCTTTTTGTTATGAAAGACATTATGTATAGCCTGCAGGGAAATGGATTATTGAAGGTAAGATGACAGCCTACAGCGAGAGTTCAACCTGGGTATTGTCTTAGCTGACTCGTTTTAATTGTTTGCACAAACTTCAGGGGTTATTTTTCCTTTTCAAAAACCAAGAGTTGGCGTTTTCAAAACCCTGAAACACACGGTTTGGATTTCATTATTAATGGTGGCCTGCTTTAAGGTTGCGAGGGTTGACTGCAGGTTTGTAGGGATGGGTTCCTGACCACTATTATTTGACCTTCTTCTTCTTCTTCTTCTCGTGCTTCTTCTTGCTTAGTTATAAGAATACGGGATCTGCCATTTGTGTGAAGCAGTATTCGTTAGAGAGGCTAGTGGTCTCTGGAAGATTTTTCTTAAAACATAGAGTTTTGCTATTTGGCTTAGGCTGCCAGTGAAGTTTGGAGTTTCCCTACTTAGATTGTGGTCGAGAAAAGGAGGAGGATCGCATTTTTACCGTTGCTTCTGTTGGCGCCACAATTGTTGTGGCTTTTTCTTGCAATTTGGTGTCAATCTTTAAACCCTTGGTTGTTTCTCTTTGTCAACTTCTACAAAGGGCATTTGTTGAGCAGTCTGACTAACTTGATTGGTACGTTTCTTGCAATGAGTGGAGTTAGAAATGATGATTTAAACGGGCAGGGTTTGGCAACTTTGCGTGTTTTGTGGGTATAGATAGAAATCATCAACTACCGCATGTTTCTTATGTTAGCATTGCCTACCAAGGAGAAGATCATTACAATTTATTGGCCTCATGACACCCTCCATTGTGTTAATGAATTGCCCTATGGCAAAGGTGACAATGCACATTGTTTGAACAGACTAGGTGGTCATTTCCCTTTAGCTATTCAAGATATGGGATTGTGGGTGCTTTTATATTTACAATGTGTCAACTATTTTTGTGAGATGAGATTTTTGATGTTTCCGTTATGAATTGTACGTTGCATTATTTGGCCCTGAGATGCATTGAAAATCGTGACTTTATAGACAAAGATGGAATGCTGCTATCACCTGTAATATTTATTATTATTTTGTTTCCCTTTTTTCGAACGAATGCTGGATATGACTGTCAAACATTGTTCATTAACTAATTCCCAGGACTTTAGCCTGGTGGACCCCATTTCAACCTTGAAACCACAGGCCAATGGACACTTGTTTCCTTTTTTAATAGAGGAGGGTATGGATGATATGAATTTGGGTAGATTTATATTTTAATTTTGCACTTGATTATTTTTAATAGCTATCTGTTGTTTCAAGCACAGAGGCAAAGTGAAGGGACTTGCAATGTCAATCATGGTGCAGGCTTAAATGCAGGAAATTTGAAGACGATAGTGCTATGTTTGGTCGGAGGAGTTTTTTCCAATTGCAAGTAAATTAAGGTAAGTTGAGCAAAAATATCAAATTTACTAGTTGACTTTGTGTCAATCTATACTTTTTGGGTTATTTGTAACTAGATTAAGATAAAAATGCGTCTAGTCATAATTTAAGCTTATGTGGCCATGCTATTTTTCATTAGTTAAGATTAGACTATGCAGTGTCTAGCTTGTCTGCAACTTATCATATTGCTAACTTAGAAACATTGTGTGTTAAGTCATGCAACAATCTACAGTAACTACAAATTGATATCTGGAAAATAAAAAGCAGAGAATTAGGTTTACAGAACTTAAGAGGGAGGTTAATGTCTTGTGGGTATTCTTACCTACTTTGTATAATTCCGCTGTTAAGATGCTCTAGGAATTTATAACAACCTAAATTCTCTAGGAATTTAAAACAAGTTAAATGATTTGAAATAACTAATAATCTCTATTTGAGGAGAGATTTGTAATCCTTGAATGGTTTGAAATAACTAATAATATCTATTCATCGAGGAGAAATTTATAGGGCTTTTCTTACCCAGAATTTGCGGTTTTGACATTCCACCTCATTTGATAAAATAGTGATTCACTTCATAATCACGACTTCCACCATTTGCTTTCACAGAGGTGGTTGATTATTTTTACCTACTGTCATTGACAGTACTTATGATAGACCTGATTATGCTGGATTTGTGATTTTGCTGCATGTCTTATTCTCACTTCTATTGCTTGAAGAATTTTCTTCATATATTTCTTTAATTGTTCTTTCCTATGAATGTGCTTTGTGATTCATGAGTGGTTTAATAGTTATATTTTGTATATCTATCTTTTTGTTTCGTGTTAGTCTGAGGACATTGTGAGCTTAATATAACCCGCAGTCCTTGTGTTATTGGTATTGATCGAACTATTGAATAGAACTACAAGAGACAATGATATTGTGTTTCTAGTCAACCACAGGTCAGACAGAAAATAGATTATTGTACAAGTAACAATGGATTCTGACTGTCACTAGTTTTTTGATTTTTTTGTTTTTACAAATTTTTAATTTTACTTTATTGTGGTTTTGGGGGGGGCTGTGCATGAATTTGGTGAGATTTGTTTTTCGATTTTGAACATGCTTGTTTGTTGTAACCAATTAATTCAAAGAGAGGCCAAATGATTGGACTGCTAGGTCAACCATGATGCGGACTTAAATGTCAAAACATTGAAGACAAAATGGTGTCTAATGGTCTACTGAAAACTTGATCCCAATTATGTCATCTTGTTTCATAAAGGATTTTCACAGTTGTTGAATATATGAAGGCTAGTTGAACAAACTGTTGTTTTGTAACATAGTTGATAAATTGGCGATGTCCCAAAATTTCGCAATTTGTTCGAGCTGCCGATTTTTTCGGCTATGAGTTTTACCAAAAATTGTGTCACGCAAGGTCTAAAAAAAATCGGTGATTTTTCTGAAAAAATTGTGCCATTATAGAAAAAATTGCCAGGATCGCAGGTTTTTTTAAGGGCAAGTTTGAAAAGTTTTGGGTCATTTTCACAGTTTTGAAAATACGGATTTCTAAAAAAAATTGATTAGTTTCTTATCAGTAATATTAAATTCTTAAAAGTAAAATTGACATTCTCTTTATCTTTTATTTTCCATTTTTTACTTAAAAATAAAAGATAAGGAGAATGCCACTTTTACTTAAATTTTTGACATTACCATTAATGTTTCAGGATGTTTTGAGAGTGGTTCCAACCCCATCAGACTATATGCAAAAAGTAGAATTTTAGATCCCATTCAGAATTTGACAGGCTTAATAGTTTTCAGGATTTTAGGATTACAACGTTTTCGCTGGATTCTATCATGTATGAGGGTATGGGATTGAATTTAATCAAGCACATCAAACTTTCTTTGTACCTTGATGTTGGTGGTGTTGATGCTTGATTGTTGAAGTTGATTGAACTCCTCTGTCATGACCTTAATAAAAATGTACCCTTCAGTCAAGCAAAATCACTTATTAAGCATGGGAAGCTTTTTCTACCTTATTTTAACCCTTGGATTAAGAAATTTTGTCAAAATTGTAGGGTGTTGACTAATGTCCTTGGAGAATCAACTTCGAGATTTGATGTAGAGGCAAGGGCTAGAGCCTAGAGGAGATTTGATCTTGATGATGTCATCTGGTTTCATAAATTATTTTCACAGTTGCTAAATATATGAAGACAAGCTGAACAAACCATTGTTTTGTAATAAGATAATATTGATAGCAAACCTTTAAATCAAAGAGAGGCCAAATGATGGGACCTGCTAGGTCAACCATGATGCGGACTTAAATGTCAAAACATTGAAGACAAAATGGTGTCTGATGGTCTCCTGAAAATTTGATCTTGATGATGTCATCTGGTTTCATAAATTATTTCCACAGTTGCTAAATATATGAAGGCAAGCTGAACAAACCATTGTTTTGTAATAAGATAATATTGATAGCAAACCTTTAAATCAAAGAGAGGCCAAATGATGGGACCTGCTAGGTCAACCATGATGCGGACTTAAATGTCAAAACATTGAAGACAAAATGGTGTCTGATGGTCTCCTGAAAATTTGATCTTGATGATGTCATCTGGTTTCATAAATTATTCACAGTTGCTAAATACATGAAGGCAAGCTGAACAAACCATTGTTTTGTAATAAGATAATATTGATAGCAAACCTTTAAATCAAACAGAGGCCAAATGATGGGACCTGCTAGGTCAACCATGATGCGGACTTAAATGTCAAAACATTGAAGACAAAATGGTGTCTGATGGTCTCCTGAAAATTTGATCTTGATGATGTCATCTGGTTTCATAAAGGATTTTCATGGTTGCTAAATATAAGAAGGCTAGTTGAATAAATCGTTGTTTGTAACAAGTTAATATTGATAGTAAACCATTAATTCAAAGAAAGGCTTAATGATTTATTCAACCATGATGTGGACTTAAAATGGTGTTTGATGGTCTCATGAAAACTTGATCCCAATGATGCCATCTAGTTTCATAAAGGATTTTCACTGTTGCTAAACATAGGAAGTCCAGTAACAAATCGTTGTTTGTAATGGATAATATTGTACTACCTTTTAACTCAAAGAGAGGCCAAATGATGGGACCAGCTAGGTCAACCATGATGCGGACTTAAATGTCAGAACATTGAAGACAAAATGGTGTCTGATGGTCCCCTGAAAATTTTATTTCAAAGATGTCTTGTTTCATAAAGGGTTTTCACTGGTGCTAAATTTATGAAGGCTGGTTGAACAGATGGTTGTTTCGTAATAAGATAATATTGATAATCAATCCTTCAATCCAAAGAGAGACCAAATGATGGGACCTGCTAGGTCAACCATGATGCGGACTTAAATGTCAAACATTGAAGACAAAATGGTGTCTGATGGTCTCTCGAAAATTTGATCCCAGTGATGTCATCTGGTTCCATAAAGGATTTCCACGGTTGTTAAATAAATGAAAGCTAGTTAAAAAAACCATTGTTTGTAATAAGATAATTGTGATAGTAATCCTTTAATTCAAAGAGGCCAAATGATGGGACCTTCTAGGTCAACCACGATGTGGACTTAAATGTCAAAATATTGAAGACAAAATAGTGTGTGATGTTTCCTGAAAATTTGATTTCAATGATGTCTTCTGGTTTTATAAAGGGTTTTCACCGTTGCTAAATATGTGAAGGCTAGTTGAACAAACCTTGTCAGCATTCTTTGTGGTGTTTACGAGTACAATCCATCACCATGTATATTTATTCACTGACAAATTCCTTAGTTTACACATCTAGAAACGGGTGTGGTCTATAAGAAATTCATGATGTTTAAAAGTTTAATCCACCACCACGTATACTTTATTCACTTATAAATGTCTTAGTTCAGATGTTTGAAGATATACATTATTTATAGGGTTCTATGCAAAAAAAGGACAGTTTGCAAACACATCGACCACAAGTATGAGCAAGATTTTATGGATTGTCAGCTTCCTTTTGAAGAATTTATGGGCAGTGATGTCTGCTCTAAAGAATCTTTACCTATATATTAAATGTGTTCTGTTAAATTCTGTAGACAGGCAGTAGTTTTATTTTGTATATTTTTTGTAAAGATTGGAAGATAAATGATCAATGCTTAGAGGACTTTTTCTGATATGTAATGCATCTTTTTTGTTGGGAGGTTATACTCTAGAAGAAGTGGCTGATGTTTTTCTATACAGCCTTGGGGTTTTTTGGGTTGGAGGATATAGTATGAGAGGATGATGGATTGGACTCGATGGGGAAAAGATGTATGTATGGACATTCACTTTTTGATGAATAACAAGTAACAGTTTTTTTCTTCTTGAAAAAAAGTATGAGCAAGATTTATAGGCAAAATACTGAAATGGGCTCCAATATGGACTTGCTTAGCCCAGATTAGGCAAACATCAGAGCACAAGAACTATCCGTTCACAAAAATAGAAAATGTTGGAATTCATGCAAGAGCCAAAAGCTGATAACCAAAAGAAACCACAAGACTGAAATCCTTAATCCAAACCCTGCAAGCGAGCCAAGCTATTCTCTAGAGCCAATGTGACTCTACTCCGAGTCCCAGAGCAGCCAATACACATCCTGTGTACTGTAGGTGAAACCCTAGTAGGGTTTGAGATGGGCTGGGAGGGGAAGAGAGAGGCAGCAAGAAGGTGCCTTTCCTTCTAGCTTTTACTCTATCCTCGTGAGATTCCCCCTCTCTTCCCTGGAATGTTTGGATGGAGGGTGGCTTAACCATCAGCCACAATAATGGCTGGTAACTATGAGGAACTCAGACCAGATTTGAACCTGTGATGTACGGCCTCCTCGTTGGCAACATATCTTGGGGGGTGGTTATACTTAGTGAGATAACCCGTTTCCCTCATGGGACTACTGACCATTTCATATTGTACTTGTTTGTTTGGAGTAAAACTCAATTTTATTGTGAGTTTTTGTTCCAATTATTTTATGATATTTCTTGCAAACTTGAATCAACAAAAGACATCGATGTTCTATATTGCATCTTTCTCATTCTTTTTATCGTTTAAGGATTTTTATTTATACCAGACTACTACTTTGCTTCTCATTCTTTTTTTCTTATTGTTTTGTATTGATCGGTGTGGGCAGGATTTTGTAGTGCGTTGTGAATATTTACTCTCAAGGAGTACCCTAGAACATGGTCAACCATGATATGATAAACAATTGTATTTTATAAATAAAAATGGACAGTCATCACTACATATATGGTTATTGTTCTTGATTGCTTTTAATGGGCAATGCCAATTTATGATTTATAAATGTTGATAGTTGCAATATTGTAGTCTTAAATCAGATAATCTTGTAAATGGTGTTTGTTGGTCTTCCTAAAGTTGTCCAATCAATGATTCATAGCTGTTGGTCACATTTGCTGCTTAAAAAAAATCCTGATAATTTGTAATGTCAGGGACCTTGTTCATATTGCAGACTTGAATCTCACAACCTTGCAAATGGTGCATAGTTCATATTGCAGACTTGAATCTCACAACACCTTGCAAATGGTGCTTGTTGGTCTTCTTAAAGTTTGTCGTTCATATTGTATATGTTGACATATAAGCATTTCACACTTGCTACTTAAAAAAAGATGTTGAACAAGGATTATTTGTAACGTCAGGGACCTTGTTCATACTTCCAATGTAATTGGGACCTCGTTCATATTGCAAATGTAATTTAGATACTGTTGTGACTAGACTATGAAAATGATATCGTTGTGGTTTAATTGTCTATTGATGTTATGGTGGTGTTATTTTTCTTACATACGGAATCATTATTTAATTTTTGGCCTCGCTTATCGCATGTCTTTTAAAGATTAACTTATTCCATGTAATCATGCAAACAGCATATGGACGAGTCAAAAACTAGCATGGTATATAGACATTTCCCATTGCTAAATAAAAGATGATGTTGAACAATAGTCATTTGTAACCTTGGGGACTTCATTCTTGTAGTTGGATTACTTTGTCTAGACTATGAAGATGCTATTATTGTGGTTTAATTGTTTAAGTTACCTAATTGCTAAATGAAAAAAGATGTTGATTAAGGATCGTTTGTAACATTGGAGGCTTCGTTCTTGTTGCCATGTAATTTGGATTATGTTGTGACTAGACTATGAAGATTATATTGTTGTCGTTTAATTGTTTTAAGTTACTAATTTCATTACTGCCATGTAATTTGGATTCTGCTGTGACTAGACTATGAAGATATGGATTTTGTCGTGACTAGACTATGAAGATAGTATTCTAGTGGCTTAATTATTCAAGTTACCTAATTTTTTTGGCTTAGGTAAGTGTGATATTTACTTAATTTTTGGTCTGAATTTATTTTTCTTTTAAAAATAACTTTTTCTAGATAATCAGAGGTGTGTAAGAATACTGTTTGGAGCTTGTGACATGCAAGCAGTATATGAATGAGTGCAAAAACTTCTACGGTGTTAACATTTTCGCTTTAGTATAGAATGTTTGTTACACATCATGGGTTTGCTAATGGAAAAATTTGACCTTATGTAGTAGCTGACAACTAATTTCAACTCTAGAAGTTGTTTGCTAATGGAAAAATTTAACCTTGTGTAGTAGTGGACAACTAATTTCAACTCTAGAAGTTTTGATTCTTATTAGTATTGCTTTTCATTATGGTATAGGAGAGAATCTCTTTTTATAACAAAACAAAGGGGTTCTGTCATAATTACGGATCGATACTTTTGATTCCTAATCAATAATGAATGGAGATGATTTATCAATGATTCATTCCACTATTCATTAATGATTTTCATCATTGTATGGATGGATGGGGATCTAACTCCTAGAGAGGCACTTTACAAAGCTTCTTGAAATTTACATAAAAAACTATTGAATTGCTTACAATATAGCTTGAGCTCTAAATAACATAAAGGTGCATGGCTGAAGCTTGTATACAATATTTTGAAATCTTGAAAAAAAAACAATCTCCACTTGTTAAGTCACCATAAAATGTAATAACTTGAGATTGTAGTCTTTCCCACAAAATAAATGCAACCCATGCTTCACAATCCATGTATACATTGATGCCAATAAGTACCAATACTACTTTGAATCATGCTAGTGTACTCTATCATGTTTAAGACAAATCCAACTTCATAATAATTGTGAGCAATTTCTATGTTTTAATTGAGTGTTGTACTTCTTGAGCCACCTTATGGCATCACGAATCTTTCTTTCCTTAAAAAACTAAATTGTTCCTGAGATGCAAATTTTGAGAAAATCCTTCTCTTATTGCGTAATTATGGTTGTTATATTATGTAGATGCAATTGCATGGTGATATTGGCCTAAAATCATTAAAGGTTGTAGGTTTGTCTTTTTTTAGAAATGTTGAGTTAAATGCCCCTATCAACTTGCCTAGAGACTTTGGATTCCTTTATCACTCTTAGCAAACCACATGCAATGAGTTCAAAAAACCCCAAAACTAAATTAGTCCATCCACCAATAGCTAAGCTTTTATGCCTATGAAAGCAGGCCATGATTGATAATTCATGTTACTCAATAGGATTAATAATTTTTCTTGTTAATGTGATTTGAGGAAGGCATCCAAGTTTTCCTTCAAGTAGTCCACGATTCCACATAGCTTATTTTTCCTACAGCATTTTTCTATTTGTTGAACTTTATATTCAAGTTTTGAACTTGATTGTGTCCAATGTCTAATATGTTATAAATCTTCGGAATGGAAGAGAGGTTAAATGCTTGTCCCTACTCGGTCAAGCATGGCATGGACTAATAACTCTTGAGAAAAAGAGTTGGATAATCTTTTATAATGGGTTGTGTTCTTGCTTTAATAGGTTGCATAATAACCATATCTCATTGTAGAATAAATAAAGTTTAGTTTTGCAAAACAACTTGATATACGTGTCACTTTGGGGAGATCACTATTATTTTTATGTGTTGCATGATATGGCTTATAATGCAAATATGAATTCATAAAAATGGTTGAATAAACAAGGGTTAATTTAGCAAAACTTAATAATGTACTTGTAACCCCAAGGATGCCACTGCATAGGCAGTGATGATATTGAAGTAGTAACGATTATGTATTTTTGGTCATTATGTGTTACTTTCTTAAGTGATGATATTGAAGTAGTAACGATTATGTATTTTTAGTCATTATGCGTTACTTTCTTATTTCTTTGTGTATTTTCAGCTATCTAATTTGTTGAGTAATTTGAATTATTGATTGTGCTTTAATATTTTTCCACTTGAAAGTAAGTGTGAGGATGTGCTAGGATATTAGACATTGAAATGTTGCTTGAAGCCAATTTGGTTTAATGCTCTAGTCATGTATGCTTTTGGTGTGTTTATTTAGTGTGTTTTTGTTCATTCGTTTTTGGATGGCCACCATTTTATATTACGCATAAGTGATCAATAGCTATTTATATTCTTGTTATTATTGACACTTGATCCAAGTCCTTTTGTGTTATTGGTCCATTATTTTTTATTAAAGATGACAGAAATTCATTTATTGGTGACACTAAACAATGACATGATACTTGATCCAAGTCCTTTTGTGTTATTGGTCCATTATTTTTTATTAAAGATGACAGAAATTCATTTATTGGTGACACTAAACAATGACATGATACTTGATCCAAGTCCTTTTGTGTTATTGGTCCATTATTTATTATTAAAGATAACGGAAATTCATTTATTGGTGACACCAAACAATGACATGATAGAAAGCATGACTTGGATTTTGCGCTTCTTTCTTGTGCAATAAAACTTTTCTTGCTATGTGTGGAAGTTTTTCTCTTTGAGGGCATTGCCACTCAAATCTTGGTGTCTTAATGATCCTTGATTTGGAGTTGTTTTTTTTTTAAAGTTTATTTATGGTGTTCATTCTTTCAAAACATGTTGGGGATTTGTTTTGAGTATTTGATGAGCTTAAAAGTTCTTTCAATTTTGAAATTGGGCTTAACAAAGTTGCTAATAACTTCTTAAGATTCCAGCTTGATGCTTTGTTTTGGCAAAATCCCTACATGATGGAAGAAGTTTGATTGTTCCATTCTATTTGAAGTTCATAACAAAAATTGTTTTTTGCTTTGTCAAAAAGACTTCCATTTTACTTACATACGAAGATTTCACTCTAGTCATTTGTGACCATCCATTTTAATAGGGTAGATACATTTTTGTTTTATAAAGTTTTCAACATGTCCAATTTTTTGATCCAAAGTAATTAATACAACTTCAAAAATTGACCTTGCAAGGAGGTTTCAAGGATTTGAACCTTTTGAATTTGCATACTTGATTGATTTGAAATTGACAATATTTCACTTATTTTCAACCAAATCAAGGCAATCTAAGAGAAAAGATACAAATGTGTGCCAACAAGATTCAATCCTATGTGGCAATTTAATCAATAATAAGTCAGATCTGAAATGTATTTTATGACAATAATAATTACAACAATAAATTTGTTATAATATCTTCAATATTATTGTCAACACCTTAGAGCTAGAGGATAGGTTGGATTTCGACTTGCACATCAGACCATTTATCACATACTTGCATTACTTTGTGGACTTTTGTAAAGTATTTTACTTTGTTCCCCATGAGGCCTTTTTCTAGAATCTCATAGATATCGACATTTTTGAGATACTCTTAACTACCATTGTGTGCTTTTAAGAGTTGTTTCTTGGTTGTTTTTGTACTTCTCATAGGGTATTTTATTTTATTAGGAGCACCATTGGGGTCAAACAGGGGTGCCCCCTGCCCCCCACCTTATTTGGTATCTACATATGTGAGTTAAAGTCATTATTGCACGATCATATTCAAGATGACGATATGTACCTCCATCATGTCTTGATTATCTATCCTACTCATTGCGAACAATATGGTCATCTTGGCCTCATCACTGGAGGGTTTGTAGAGACAACTATGAGATGCTTTGGGACCATTTTGTGACCTTTGACAGTTGGTGCTCAACATGGGTAAAACCAAGGTAATGATCTTTAATGGGTTGAAGAAGGTACTTGTGTACTACCATTTCTTTTTGAGAGGGGAGGAGATTGAGATCACTAGCACCTATATCTCCTTTGGGGGTGCAATTCTTAGGGCATTGTTTCAATTTGATACAAGGTCTTTAGCCTTGGATCAACAAAGGCTATGGATCCCCAGGCCTTCTCGAGAGATAGTGCTTTCAACACTATTTTCAGGACATATTGTCCAAGATGTCTCTCATGGATACTCTTGTTCGATCTATAGTTCTTTATGGACCAGAGGTGTGGGGACCTTTCTTCAACACACCATTAGATGTGACTAGGTAATACCTCAACCCATCATTCTTGTAGAGTTCGACGCATGACCGCTTTGGCTTGAGACTGTGTTTAGGCTTGCCTCACTTTTGCATCACTTCCAGAGTCTCATTGACTTGGCAAAGTGATGGGATCGATATCTGTACTTGGCTTGTTGTTTGTCAAAGTTCATTGCTTCAACTAGACCTCTTGGCTATGCTCATTGTTGGTTTGCATGGGTATTGGACCTTTTGGAGTCGGTGAGTATTTTGATGGACCATCTTCAACCATTCAAATACTCTTGGGATGCACTTGGCCATCTTTTACCTACTAGGTAGGAGTTGAACATGATCATTTGAGATGACATTTACAGGCAATTTGTACAGGTCACTTGGAATAATGTTTAGGTCGGGTTATGTCCAAAGATGGCCTTTTATGCTAAGTATTTCTTAGAGGTGAGGGATGGATTCATTTCCAACCCCCGTGTACTTCTTTTGTATTCTATTAATCCAATTTCGAGTGGGTTCACATAGACTTCATGTTGAGGTTGACCACCAGATTGATTGGTTAGGTAGGATTTGTCATTGTGCCATCTTCGAGAGGTCGAAATAGAGGAAATGCAATGCTCCCTTTTACACAATTTGCTCTAATACCACTATGTAACGTTACCCAATGCTTTGATACCACTTTGTAACACCACTACATTTCCAAGCAGTGATCTTTGAATGTGATTTCTAGATTGAAGTGTTCTTGCAACAACAATTATATTTTTACACAACTTGTTGTAACACCAATTATAATTTAACACAAGTGCCTGTAGCATGCTGCAACTCCCTGTTTCGGAAAATCTGAAGGAGTAACTGCCTCCTATGATAAGATTAATTGATAGTTGGAACTTCTCACAAGCTAATAAGTTTTCTCAAAGATGGAAATACCAGTGCCATTCCAATAGTTAATTAACATGTTACCACCTAAGTTGCACTTTGGTGGACTCCTTGTGAACCGTAGAAGAATTGAACAACCTACATTGTTCATGACCAGAGTTCAGAAGTTCATCAAGCCAAATTTTTGGCCCTTTGTAAATTTTGCATGTCCAGACCCCTATGGGGGAATTGTAATAAGTTGGTCTAAGCATGATACTTTTGTAAAAGGTTTGGCCTACCTTAGGGTTTTCCATCAAGGGGATACTTTAGAGTGTTTTTTCCTTATGAATTATGCGTTGCGCTCCAGTGACGTATAATTCCTGAGTGTTTCACTCATACCTCCAAAGCTGGAGTATTTTCCATGGTGGTCGATCTTAGAGAGGTTATTAAAGCCTATGTGTATGTATTTTTACATGCTAGCCATCAGTAATAAGTCGTATGGACATGCACTAGGTCCTCTAAGAGTTTGAGTTCATTTCGGCAAAAATAATTTTTTTTCTCCGTAAATTAGACAATTTTTAATGGTTTAATTGGAAAAATTCAAATTGTAAAAAAGTGTGGTATAGAGACGGAATTTGGCACGGGGATGCTTGTTTTGACATTCAAAGCGTCCTCTTTACCTTAGGACCCACTTTCCCTATGTTCCGGGCGATTACGTCGCCTCTGGGAGCATCATTCATTAAAAATGTGACAAAATGACATTTTAATGCTAAGAAATCCCAAAATGCACAAAACCAAAAATAAATAAAAAAATGGTATGGATGAAGTGGCAACCCACCACATGTGAAAGGCGACTTAGTGAAATAATTAAAGCATGTGTTTTAAAGTCAAATGACATGGTGGCATATTGCATAAGATTTAGAGTGTGCCCATCTCATGGCTTCACGTGAGGAATATATCGCATATCTCAAAGCATTGGCGATTGGAGGAGGTGGCATCATCTCGTTGAAGGGTGACAATTCCAAGAGGAGGCGCATCTCTCCATGAGAGGTGATGCCCTCCTCCATCAATTAACCAATCAAGATCCCATGTATTTAGGATGTAACTCACCTTCACTACGATTTGGGTTGCCATTTGTAATAATTCGCCCTCCCTCCTTGATTCGCCCTCACCTCTCTCATGGCTATAAAAGCGAGGTCTTGCTCCGTTGTTGAGCATGGATGCATAGAACCTCCGCCCATTGTAATCTCGAATATTTTTGATTGCAAGTGAAGACTTTGGAGGTCCATTGTTGTACAATTTTGATGCATGCTATTGTATGAGGTGATATTGTGCTGATTTAGCTCTTCTTGTTTTATTTTTGTTGGTAGATCTAGCTTGAATGTTCATGTAGTAAGTATTTTCTGTTGTTAAATTGCTTATTTGTGTATTGATTTTGAAAGATTAGGAAGTGGCCAACTATACTTGGTTGTATTTTGGCTCTTTTGATTTTTCCTTATCAAACACACTAGATCCAACTCATTATATGCAAGAAGTTGTCTTAGTTGTGTAGATCACAAGCTTGAAGAGAGATTTGAACTCGATTGTCTCTTCTCTCCTCTTCAACACAATTTCAAAGCTAATATTTTGTTTTCAGGAGCTTCCAAAGAACATTATCAAAGATCAAGCTTGGGCTTGAAAGTCTTCATCCATCTCTTTCAATCAAAGGACCTCTATCTTTCCATTTTTCTTTGTTATACTAAGTGCTTGAGAAGTAGATTTTTTTTAATATAATTCATCATTTAGATCTATCTTATTTCAGCACATTGTGAATATCTAGATCTAAATACTTTGAAAGGCTTTCATTTCTCGCTAGATCTCGATTAGAAATTTGTACTTACACTTAGCTATTTTTTCAAAATATTTTCTAAGTACAAAATTTCGAAATTTTTTATTTTTGTTTTTATTTATGTTTACCATCATATTCTAACTAGATTTGCTTGCTGGTTTTTAGCATGTCCAAGGAATCACAGAAAGAAGTTCTGGCCATTTTCCGCCAGAAAGTGCCAAAAAGACCTTCTGTGGACGTCTTTTCTTCAAGCTGTCATTTCTAGTTCATTGTAAGCCCTTCGATCCATATAAAATGAACTAAAGAGACATTCTTTTGAACATTATTGTAAATCATTAAACGAGAACAATGGGATACTCAGTGCCCATACCCCATCCCCCCGGGGGGATTTGTACTTGTGTAATTTTTGTGCATAAATTTTTCTAACAAACATAACAATCACACACAACATTGAGATTGTAGGGTGCATACTTTAACAATATTTTTATCTTAATTTTATTTTCATTATTGCAAGCGTAAAATTTAGAAAGAACACAACCTCATTGCCACAAAGTATGTTCTTGCCACCACACAAAGTCTTTGCCGATTAGTGATGGATAATCAAAAAGTGACACATAGGTTTGTGCTTCTTTTCTTTCATTACAATTTTTGTACAATTGTTCTACAATCAAAATTGAATAAATATTTGGTTTATAATCAGAGTATGCTCTTTCTCCTTGTGGGCACTTTGCTTGGACCCGTGGAAAAACAGAAACGATTGTAGGAACTTTCGAATTTTCCACATCTAAACTAACAACTCACTTAATAAAAGTAACTACCCATCCACATAAGTGAAAATCCAGCACTAAGCATTAATATTTGTGTGGGGAAATTCTTCAGAGGAAGCGAGAACAATTGGGAGGCGACCTTAAGGCACAGTTAGGCTATACCCTAGTTTGGTATAGTGTTGAACACTACCTTAAAGATTCCATTCCATCCCACACGTTATTGTGAGGAGCCACCAAACTTTAATTTTATTTATTCATTTAAATTTTCGCAAGCGTAGATTAGAAATAACACAAAAACCTCGTTGCCACGAAGTATGCTCTCACCACCACATAAAGGCTTTGCCGATTAGTGGTGGATGATCAGAAAAGTGACACATAAGATTTGTGCTGCTTTGCTTGGCTTTTTTTTAGTTTTGTATTCTTGTTCTACAACTATCATTAACGGGAATAAACATTTGGCTTACATATCAAAGTATGCTCTTTCCCCTTGTGGGCATCTTGCTTGGGCCTGTGGGAAATCAGAAACAATTGTAGTCACTTCTTTAATTTTTCACATTTAAGTTAAGCAACTCACATAATACAATATACAACCCTTCACATAGTGAAAATTCGACACTACGAATAATTGAGAGTTGTGTGGAGAATCCACAGATGCAGTGGGCATAGATGAAGTTGAAAGAAAATGTATGTGTAGTTTAATTTAATTTATTTTTTGTTGCATAATTCGTGGAAGAAGTTTTCTCAATGAAAAAAGCTTTTCTAACAGTATTCCAGGATTCCTTGTCTCTCTAACCTCTTAAATCTTGCCACGTGTTTTTTTAAAGTTTACTATGCATCCAATTTACAGAGCCCAGGCCAAAGTGTATTCAGTGTCCGTAATACTCTGCATCTTGATCAGTGTGCTGGTGTCCTAAACCCAGCTCTGTATCTCGCACTAGCAACAACTTCAGGAACTTCTTGGGTTTGGAACAATGGTTATTGGGTTTGGAACAATGGTTATGTATTGCTGGGAGATCCTCACTACAACACAGGTTTGGCATTCAGAGATGACGAAAGGGATTATCACTATGTACGAGGTCTTCTACCGTCTGCTCATATGTCACAAGAGTTTCAAGTAATTTACTTCCTTTTCTACTTCTATGCTATGGATGTGTTTTCTTTCTATGCTATGGATGTATTTTATTTTGTTTTTGTTTTTATAAATTCACTTGGTGTTTTTTTTAGGAAAACCTCACTGGATCTTCCCCTATTCACCGGAATATCCAGATCCCCCTCTTCTCCGGAATATCTAGTTAAAGGTGGCTGGTAACCTTGAGGGACTTGTCCGAGTTTGAATATGTTCATTGTTGTTGGAAACATGCTTTGGGTGGATCATTCAACCAAATGTACTTATCCCAATTGTACTTACCCTTGTGGCTTAAGTCACTCAGTGTTCAACATGCTTTGGGTGGATCATTCAACCAATTGTACTTACCCTTGTGGCTTAAGTCACTCAGTGTTCTTAGATTGTGGTCACTAATTAAGTTATGCAGTAAAGGAATCCTTGATAAAAAAATCTAGGGGATAAAGGGCCCGATTTCCCAATCAATCTTATTCTCTAAAAGTTTTGAGAGCCAAACTAGAATGTCACATACAGTTGCATTCCAGTGGCAGCCCTGCATCATCATGCCCTAATGCAAAGAATCCTGTATGAGTACACATTGTTTATGGCTGGTCTATATTTATAAGTGCACAAGTCCTTATCCCCTGCACAAGCTCATAACTTCAAACTCTGGTGAACTTTATTTTCAAATGTACCATATGCAATTGTGCCTGCAAGTGCATTTGTATGTAGTTCACTATTTGAGGCATTCCTCGAGTATGCTCAACTTTTCAGTACTTATGTGAAACCAATCAATCTGCATATCCGCTACCTTCATCCTCATTTGAGTTCTTTCGTTTGCTTTCTGTGATGTCAGGTATTCTATAACATTTGAACTTTTCATTGCAGCAGCTTTAGTTCTAGATGACACACTCAACAACAGTAGACAAAAAGGACATGGACACCATCACGTCACATGGCAAATAATGAATAAACAACGCTCCGCCCGACCGCCAATCAATGAATGAAGAAGACCTCGGCGACCATATGTTTTCTTGATTTCTATGGTTTTTTTGAACATAGCCGTTTTCATACGATGAGCGCGAACCATTATCAAATTTCAAATTTTGCAGGCAACCAGAGGCTTTAGCAAATTTTAACAACGAAATGGCACAATCCGCTTATCAAAGCATTTGTTATCCAATCTAAAGATTAACTCTAGTCTTTCCACAATTTCATCTCTACCATAAAAACTAAAATCAACTATATTTGTTTTGCACAAATTTGTAAAGACATTCTTTTACTATATAAAAAAATGGGTAAAATTTTAGTAATGTTTGCACTTGTTACAAGATTTTAATCAAAGCTATGCACAAATTTTAACATACATGTGATAGTTATAAATGCTTGGGTTAGAGACTTGATGTTATATCAAAGTTTCAAAGTATGTATTTATGTCAAATATATTTAAAGTGTAAGGCTGGCCCAAAAGCGCGCATATATATATACACAGTATTGGCATATGAATTATAAAAAGAATGACTTGAGTCATTGAGTTTATGCATGCTCCAAATATGAAGAGAGGGGAAAGACATTTTGTACACGTCAAAAACAGAGGTTATTACAACCATAACTTCTACTTGATATGGAGAAAAATAAACTAGAGGTAAATATCACGAGAAGTGAAACCTTGCCACCATTTAAGCATAATATGCATAGCCATATGCACCTAAATAGTTGCTTAAATGAGAAGATACAATTGGAGATATCACTTTGACACTTAAACATGGAATTGTGAATGAGAATTATATATTAGTTTGTGTACCTTGCCTCATCCCTCTATGAGTGCAAGGATAGTAGTTGTTGAAAAATAAGAAATAAAATATTTGTCTAAACATTGTTCTATCTTTAGAGGACATGTTAGTGCTTGCTTCCATGGTCATTGATATGTGCATATTCAATTGAAAATAAGCCAGGGTTTCAGAGAATCTCTTAATTAAAAGTACTCTAAGCTTTTAGGTTTCCAGTGCTTATTGCAATTGGATGAAGGACAGCTCAATCTACATATGACTACATTAAGAAGTAATATAGAGAAGTAAAGATTCCAACTATTTAAAATACAAAGTCGTGTAGATAATTGTACACAATTCCAATGGCAAAATGTCAACACATAGAAGATAATTTTGAAGTTATGAGAGGGAAAGATCAATCTTCATACTACTAAGTTTCCAAGTAATAAAGAGAAGTCAAGATACTAGCTATTCAAAAACAAAGTGGTGTAGTTACTTCAAAGGGCAACACATTAAGTTGCAAAAGAGCATTGGTAAAGGAAGGCCGCATTGTTGCTTCGATGTCCGTTGATCAAACTAGTTGTCGTCAATGTTGTTGGGAATTTTACTAGTTTATAGAAATAGGTGCCTAATTCAAATTCCCCCTTGGTTAGGTGCACTATTTTATGTCATCATGTCATTCCTAACTGTGAGGAAGTGTTTATCTCCTCTCTCTCTACACGCGTGCGCGCGCCATTCCTAAATGTGAGTATCTCTCTCTCTCTCTCTCTCTCTCTCTCTCAATATGTGTGTGTGTGTGATTAGGATGCAACACCACCATGCAAACAACTCAAGTTCAAACCACGGGGGCTTCACTCAATAAATCGCTATCATAGCACGTTCGTTTGTGGCATATGAAACAATACCCCTAATTTCACTAAATATTGGAAAATACCTTCCACAATCGTTTTTTTTAACCCCCTCCCAATATGCCTTACCAATTTAAAAAAACCCCTATTTTCACTAGATATTGTAAGTATCAATTTTTTCATTAACATTTTTTTATGTCCCTTTATATTTCTACCTAGTATATTGATATGATACCCCTCTTATGACCCCACATGCATTCTACAATGCACCTTGCTCCTTTCGATGTATATTGTGGATGCACATTACATCACCCACAATGCAATTACTCAACCACATATCATTATGATTTGCAACATCTAATGGTTTAATGAAGAGATAGGAGATCACTTCTTGTATGTCACTAGAGCCAATGCACATAGTACAACATTTAGATTGCATGTTGCAGTTCCCCAATCGTTGACTAAGCCTGTTGTGGGCTAGGTATCCAAGCCCCCAAGGCCTGTAACAAGCTCTAGGAGGCTGAGTAAACCTCCCAAGGCCTGTAATAGGCACGAGTGGTTGGGTATTCAAGCCCCCAAGGCCTATGGAGGTCCTATAACAGGCCCTGGAGGTTGAGAGCCTCCCAAGGCTATTGGTCACAACTGGCTGAGTGCTATTGGTAACAATTGGCTGTCAATGACCACTGTCTCTTGACTATGATCGACTGGAAACCTACTTCACCATGAAACCCCTGGCCTCAAGCATGCCTCAAGACGCGATTTCCCTGCGTATTGGTAAGCCCGAGCCTTGCCTCAACCCGATTTCTCATCCGACCGTGATCCCGCCATCTCCATTTGGCGGATATTTGTCAGCCCGTCCATATAAAAAAGACCCCAAAGTATTTTTGTATTGTTACATTAAATAAAAAACCTTTGCCCCTTAATATATAAGCAATGTAATTTTTAGGTTTTCATGAATATTTAATACCGCAATATGAATCAACATGATATTATATTGCCTTCAAGTGAATCCCCCGTGGTTCAAACCTAGTAGGTGTAAAACTATTGTGTGTATGTAAGGGCAATTGTTTTCTCTGTCAAAATTAGGTTCCCTTCATCAATTAAAAGAATTAATAAATGTTCACAAATCAAATTAATTTAAGTAGATGTTAATAGGATACGTTCTCCTTTATCATTTTAAATATTAAACCTACATTGAATACATTCATACTAATGATAGACAATAGTATTTATGTCACCAAGTAGTATCGATATCAACTCTTGAATCAAATTAAAACACACCATCGAATAGCTTTTCTTGTAATATATAAAGGTATAGATAGGAAAATTTTGATATTTAATTTTCATCAAATTTTTATCTGTTTGAGATTACGAGTAAAGAATTATGGTTGGAAGAAAAAGCTAAGAGTAAAAAAAATTAAAATTATAGAAAGTGATTTGAGAAATTAAAATTGAGATACCCACAATAAAAATAGGTTAGAAATGGCATTGTGTTTTCCAACTAAATGCATGAAAATTATGGCTACCAGTAAAGTGAGTTGTATGTAGATTAATGGAAATGAAGAATTGATTTGGGGCCCTTAGAGCGGATGAGCCCCAAGAAGTTGGTTGTTGATGTTATTTGTATCCCTTAATATTCAGGGGGTCTGTAGTTATCCCAAAAGAACTGCATTTAAACGTCTTCTGGATGATACTTGTCCGGTGATCTTCTGGATGATACTTGTTCGGTGATGGTTCTCCGCTAGGAAACTATGTCTACTTCAGAAAAAGCTTGTGATTTTTTTCTTAAATCGAGGCCTTTATGGATGTGTTGTGGCATTGATGCTTGCTATAACTTTGGGGGCCTGTTGATAGCCTGGAACCCTTTGTTTGCAGATTTTAGACCATTTGACTTGGTTGTAGGTCTTATGGTGGAAGGAAAACTGAAAGGACTTGATAGATGAATCATGGTTCTCGATATCTATGGACCTTATCATAGACGAGCGGAATTTTGGGACTATGTGGTTGCTTTTGGCATTCTAAAGGATCTATCTCTCATTGTTTCCAGTGACCTGAATCTGACCCTCTTAGCAGCATAGGTTTGGGGATCCAACTATGTTATCAATCCTATGGCCGAGTATTTCAGGGATATCTTCGATACAATTGGGTTGATGGATGTTTTCCTAGTGTACTTGTCCCTACCTGGTCGAATGAGAGGACTGGTAATGCAGGCGTGGCAAAATGACTTGAACGTTTTCTATTAGCGGAAGATTTGGGCCTACACATTGGATGATACAGATCTTGGGCCTCTGCTTACGGGATATTTAATCATACGATTATTTTCTTGCAACTGGATCTGGATTTTTCTCCTTCAAGATATCCATTTAAATTCGACAAAAAATGACTGGAAGAAAAGGATTTTTATGAGATGGTTCATCAAAAATGGTTCTCTTATAATATTGTGTCTCATCTTTCACCTGCTTTTAAATTTGTTAAGAAGCTACACTTGCTAAGACTTGATGTCTCTAAGTGGGATACAATTAAGAGAAAGGAAAATTCCTTGCAGCTTTCTAGGATCGAAGATGAAATTGCTAGTTTATTGGACATTGTGGATGAGCACTATTTCTTTGCTCAGAGGAAGGCAAAGCTTCTTAGTTTAGAATCCCAGAGGGAAAATATTCTCAAATAGGAGGAGAGCACCTGGCGACTAAAAATCCAAGCATTATGTATTTCCCAGGGTGATAACAACACCAAGTTTTTTCAAAGGTATGCTAATAAAAGGCGAAACCAAAACTCGATCTAGGAGTTGAGAGATCAGGGTGGTGATATTCTTGATAATGCTCAGTCACTTAAGGATGCCGCTGTTTCTTTTTTCAGAGGTATTTATGATGATAAGTCCCGACCCAATTTGGAAAGTCAACTTAAGATTTTAAAAAACTTTCCTAGATTTTTCAGTGCTGAGGAAGGTAAGGAGGTTAGTAAAGAAGTTTTTGTTGAAGAGATTATAGATACTTTACATGACTTTGTCAAAGAAAAAATTTCGGGCCTGATGGGTGGACTGTAGATTTTTTCATTCACTTTTTTGACTTGGTTGGGGTTGAACTTCGGGAAGCGGTGGAAGATAACCAAATTAAAAGAAAACTGCCAAAGGAGTTGAATGCTACTTTTATCTCATTGATCCCTAAGAAGGATAAGCATGTTTCCTTCAATCACTACCATCCTATTTCTCTCTACAATCTGGTCTATAAGGTTGTAACAAAGATTTTATCCAACATAATTAAGCCTGTTTTGGAGAGATTCATTTCTAGTGAACAATTTGGATTTCTATCAAACCGATAGATTTTAGATGCATAGGGGTTGTGCAGAAACTTTACATTCTATCAAAGTCAAGAATTTACAGGCATTCTTTTTTAATATGGACCTCATTAAATCCTATGATAGAGTTGATTGGCACTACCTGAGATTTATCTTAATTCAGATTGGTTTACCTATGGAAGTTATTTACTAGATTATGAGTTTTGTTAACTCTGCCTCTTTTGCGGTTTTAATTAATAGTTCACCTTCAGGATTCTTCTCCGGTAGCAGAGGTCTATGCCAAGGGTGTCTTTTATATCCCTTAATTTTTCTGTTGGTTATTGAAGGGCTGAGCAAATGTATAAATGAAGCTAAATCTAAAGGTAAGGTAAAAGGTATAAAGATTGCTACTACCCTTTACATCAACCATTTATTATTTGTAGATGATGTGATTATCTTCGGTTGTGGTACCAAGGACGAATGCGAAGTTTACAAGGAAATTCTGGAGATTTTATGTGAAGCCTCAGGTATGAAGTTAAGTTATGAAAAAATCCTCTTTCTTGATTAATTGTGCAGATGATAGGATCTGTAGTCAGATTGCTGCTCTTTTTCCTTCCAAAATGGAAGATATTAATGTTGGTTTCAGATATCTTGGCTTTTATCTCAAACCAAATTGTTATAGAATTCATGATTGGTTGTGGTTGATTAAAAAAGTTGAAAGAAGAATCAGTTGTTGAACTTACAGGTGGTTTCGTTGGGTGGTAGGCTCATTCTTCCTAAATATGTTCTGGAAAATATGCCTATTTATTGGATGTCTTTAGGAATGGTCCCTGTTTCCGTTATCAAAGGAATTAGAAAAATAATTCTCCAGTTTGTATGGGCTGAGAATTCGGAGCAGTCTGTTACCAACTTTTTTGTACAAATAGTTGAAACTCCATTGAGCCACCAGTGTTGGAACACATTAGTGTTCACTTCCAGAGTATCAGGGTTTCAGATGACAATAATTAGCCAACTTTGGCTAGCCAGTTTTATTTTTCAGTCAAAATGACCATGGCCCCATGAGGTTTGTAATAAGTGTGCTAGTAGGATTTTTTGAGTGGCTCGGTTCCCCATGACTTGGTTATGCAACTAAGTCATTCCAGGGATTTTTTTTTTCCTTGTCAATTATGCTTTGCCTATAGCCAAGTAATAATCGACGAGGTTTTCTCCCGCTTCCTCCAAAGCTGGAATGCCCGATTTTGAAAATTTGAGCCTTGGGGGGTTATTAGAGTCCAACTGATGTATATAAGCCTACTAGACACCATGTATGTCTTAGATGGTAATTTTATAGGGTTCTCGTCCAATAAAAACACTGTCCGAAATTTTTTTACCGGACGCGTTGGATGAGTTTTTATTTTATTATTTTTTAATAATTATTTTTTCCATAGTTTAAATGGAAAAATTCAAATTTGTAATATGTTAGTCATCCGGGGTCCGAATTCAGAGTTTGAAGGCTTAAACCTTAAGCCAAAAATCATACATGACCCCCGGACCAGCTAGTCCTAAGTTTTGGATGTCAATTCAGCCTCATAATTAATAATTTCTCAAAAAACCCATTTACAGAGAAATTATTATTTAAAATATTAAAAAATGAATATTTTGGAGATCAAATCTCCCCAAAATAATCCAAAATGAATAAAATAAAAGGCTAATTGACATGGCATTGGGAATTTATGAAGATTCCAATCATCTCAGTCATCATTCAGTTAACTATCTAGTCACCAACAGTGATCTCCTTCAAGTGAATTCGCCCTCCTTCATAAAAAATTCGATTTAGTGATGTGGCACATGATAAATGGGTTGTTGAAGTCGCATTGATGACTAAGGTGGACGCCCTCCTAAGTTTGTGCAACCACCAAGGAATTGGATCTTTCTAAACTCATGTTAGCATTCAATACAACTCATGCATGATCTCCCTCATATGATTCATGCCCTCCTTCACTAGTTCACACCTTTATGATGTGGAGGTTGCTCATTGGCTTGAAGGAGGTTCCAAGGAGGAGTGGGGGGAAACTTTCCTAGGTGGAGGCCACCTCCCCACTCTCCTTTCAATGCAAGCTCGAGTTCTGTGATTGTTTATTGCTCCAAGCCCCGTTCTGATTGGAATTCGAATCTATGTCAAGTGTTATTGGCTCCCTTCTCAAGCCAATTCGAATTAGGGGTTTAGCTTGATAGTTTTTGTATAAAAGGATGGCATTGCCTCCTTGTTTCTCATGGATATTTTGGGCAAAATTACTCTGCCAAATTGTAATTGTTATAGCTTTTGCTTATTGAAATAAAGTGACTTTGGAGGTCCATATGGTGTTGATGCTTGTCATGGGAAGTGCTTCATCTATATCAAGGTGATTTTGTTCTTGTTTATTGTTTGCATTTCAGTCCATAGGATGGGAATTTGAGTTCAATTTGTCCATTTATGTTGGGTGTTATGTGATTTGGAAGGAGTAGACTGTAGTTGGAAATACTTATACTCTTCTAATCCCATTTTGATTTACATACAATATTTGATCAAGGTGTGTTTGTGAGTGATTTCTTGCGCATATCCCCCAGGTTTGAAGAGAAACTTGAGCTCGGTTGCTTCTCTCATCTCTTCAAAGAACCTTTTTTTTGACATTGTGTGCATTTCAGGGCCTCCCAAAAGTCGATCTCAAGCATTAAAGATTTGGCAAGAAATGCTAAGTTCGAAGATCCATCTCTTAATCCTATTCAAAACTAGTTACTTGGTTACTTTTCTCTTCTTTCTGTCTTCTACATCCAAGTTTTTTCTTGAGAAAGTAGCTTGGGATTTGATCCCAAGTGCCACATAATTTTGTGGCTACTTCTCTATCCCCACTAGCATCCTTGCGTGCATCTAGCTAGCTGGAAGGTTTTCGAGACTAGTGCTTCTAGTGGTCACCTTGTTCCAAGGTTGATCCTACCTTGTTTTGTTCTTTGCCTTGGTTTTCTAGCTTGCTTTGGCTTCTCATCCTCTTGTTTTTTGAGCTTTCAAGTCCTTCTTCAACCTTCGGTTTTCTCCTCCATCCTAGCTTTCGTTTGTCTTCTACTCTTGCTCTCGTCATCTAGTTTCTTTTGTCATTTAGTTTCCTACTTGCATTATTAGATCTTAGTTAGATTTTTGCATCTAGTTATTTGTTAGTTACATTTGCATCTAGATCTCTTTACATAGTTTCATTTCATTTTAAATTTTTAGGTCCTAGTTGAATATAGTCTCTTTGGGTTTTGAGTTGAATAATGCTAAAGGGTACTTGTAGTTTATTTTGCATGTTCTTGTTGATTTAAAATAAAACACTTGAGAAGGAATATCAATAAGAAGAGGAAGATCAAAACCATCAAAGAGCAATAAACCAAAGAAGATCACTTGAACCAAGGAAGACAAAACCAAACACTCTCTTTTTTGTACAAGCCATTAAGGCTTTCTTCACTACAACAAAATACCCTTTTGGCGGAGGTTTTGCTAAAACCCCCCCAAAAGTTTTTTTAGGTCTTTGGGGGCGGTTCTTCAAAACCCCCCTCAAAAGTCCTGAAAATTGGACTTTTGGGGGCGGTTTTAAAAAAACCCCCCTAAAAAGTATAATTGTCAGGATTTTTGGGGGCAGTTTTGTAAACCCCCCCCCCAAAGTCCAATTCTTAATACTTTTGGCGACGATTGGTTAAACCCTCCCCCCCGAAAGTCCAATTTTCAATACTTTTGGGGGCGGTGTGGAACCCCGCCCCCAAAAAGTATTGACCTCCTAAAAGTGGCTTGCAGCGGTCTTGCTAAACCCCCCCCCCCAAAAAAAAACATTTTTTAAAGGTATTTGGTGGCGGTCCTTAAAAACCTCCCTCAAAAGTCCTTATAATTTGACTTTTGGGGGTGTTCCTTAAGAACCCCCCTCAAAAGTCCTTATAATTTGACTTTTGGGGGCGGTCCTTAAGAACCTCCCTAAAAAATATTTAGAATTTGACTGTTGGGGGTGGTTTTTAAAAAATCCCCCCCAAAAGTCCAACAGGACTTTTGGGGAGGGTTTGGAAAGACCCCCCCCAAAAGTCTTGTTGGACTTTTGGACTTTTTGGGGGGGGGGGGTTTGGAAAGACCCCCCAAAAGTCTTGTTGGAATTTTGGACTTTTGGGGGGGTTTGGAGATCCACACCCTTGGAATATCTTTATCATCATCCTATGAGCTATGTCGGGCATTTCCCTAAGGCCAATTAGGCAGATTTTACCATACTTGGACAATTTTTTATCTTCTCCTAGGCTTGGTCTAATTTCCCTAAACCACTGTTTTGGCAGGTCCATAAATTCTTCTTCAGGGTGATCTCTTTGGAAAAAATTTGACCATGGTTGAGTAGACAAAACAACAGCCTACAATATCCCCATGTGCTACCGGCATTTTCTTCAACACATAATTTGTGCCGATCATCCTCTCAGGGCTACTTGGACCCCATGCTCAGGTTCAAAATTGGTTTTTTTGGGATAGAGTCTAATAATGCTTCCGAACTAGATCAAGGTCTTCACCAAGGAATACTGCTCGCATGTCAAAAAAAATGGACCCCTCTAATTGTGGAAGGTGATTCCAAGATCATTCTCCACAAGGCTGCTGATCATTATCCAAAGTGGCGTCATCGTGGTTGTTGGGCGTAGCGCTTTCCTTCTCCCACGTGAAGCTGATCTGCTGACCAAACACGGGAGTAGTGTTCACATGGCCACCTGCTCTTATACGTGGGACGATTTGACAGAAGCAGTTTTTTGGGATGGCGGCCTGCTCTTATACGTGGGACGATTTGACATGATGGTTTTTCGTGCGAGAAGACATCATGCTGACGATAATCGAGACAGGTAACTCTGGCCTTTTGTAGTGGTCCACATTGCCTTTAACTCTTGTCTTTTCATCCTCCTTCGTAGTTCTTCGATGGGGGAAATGATGAAAGAAAATAAGAGTTATTAATAACTGTACCTCCTTCAGTTATTAAGACTTATTAAGATGTACCCGTTTCATCATAATAGTCGATGGCATGCGAGAAAATATGGAGGCTCAAGGTGGCAACCGTGATTGTCATTGCTGGTTTTCTGCATGCATGCAATTTTTGGTAATCTGGTTGATTATGGAGCAAGCCTCTCATGATAGGATGAAGGAGCCACAAGATATTAACTGTTGTCCTGAGGTTGGAGATAATTCCAGTCACAATAGGAAGAGAGGGCGTGGGGATTCTCTGGGGGAGTCGGGTGGTGGTCTGTCTCGTGCCTCTCAACGGGCGCGTAGGGAGGAAACTTCCTTCGCTCTTAATATCCCCTTGGAAATACAGAGGGACATCAATGACTATGAAAAAAAATGGTGGGCTCGTTTGAGTAGGGAAACCCTGGTGGGAGAGCGTAAGTAGTTGGAGAATTGGATCATTGATCCTGGAAACACGGCTGGGCACGTTAGTATTTACGAGCGCACTGTTGCGCTATTTTGGATGATGAAAAACTTGGTTGGCTATGCCATTCGCGATAGGCATCCTCTCAGAGATGACAATGCACAACTTCTCTTTGAAGAGTCTTGCACGATTCACCGAAAGATGGATTTCCTTCTGTCTGCCATGGCGCTTCAACCTCCTCCATGCGCTACTTCTTCTTCCAGCGTTCGCCATCCGGGGAGTTCTCCAGAAGCTCCTTATATAGTTCGTTGATGTCTGGGTGGGTGGGTGTTTATTTGGGGTGTCTGGGGCTAGCTGGTTTAGCATTTATCTTATGTATCAGTGGTTATGAAGCTAGGGTGTCTATTATGTTTGGGTGTCTATATTTATGCTCTTTGGCCTGCGAGCCTATGTGAAGAAAGTATTTGGTTATGTGGTTTTTGGTAATTCTGTGGTTTTTTGTCTGTTCGGGTAGAAGGTTCGTCTCGGTTACTGCGGCAATAGCCTTCAGATGTGCCATGAGGGTGTGTCTGTTTTGATGAACAATTCTGAGCTTCGGCTAGATTGCTCCTTTTGTAATTCCTCCTTTTAATATAATGCAAAATGTCCTTACTTCCCAAAAAAAAAGGCTTGGAATGGTGTTTAGTATTCCCAAAGGATTATTCTTCCATATCATAGTCATGATAAGTGTATTTTTGTGTTTTAAGTAACTGTAAGTACCGTTCTCTGCTTTTAAAAAGTTGATTTCTGATGAGGTAGGTGTTCAACTAAAAGCTAATATTTTTTTGATAATGCATGATGCTAAGAATGTATCTGCTAATGCATACTTTAACCATTCCTTTGACAAAAAGACATACTTTAACCATTCCTTTGACAAAAAGACATACTTTAATCATTCCTTTGAATTTGTTATAGGACTCTTTGTAAAATTACTTAGGGTAATGTGATAAATTTGAATATTAGTTTAAATTGGATTGAAAACGACTCTTCATAATGAATTATGATGATATGAACATATAACTAAGAATGCCGGGTTTGATATGATTTACATTATAACACAGATCCCTATTCTTGGAGAATTATGTTATGATATGATTTCTAGATGAAAGTCGAGATTGCAGACGTATGTATTCTTCTTTTCATTGGTTGATTTCTGAGTGTCTATGCTGATTTAAAATTTGAAACCTCTGTGTACGATCTCTGTAACTGAATGTGTCCTTGAAATGGTTTTTTATGCAAGATTGAATGTCAGTCCAAATGCGTTTGAATGGCTTGCAATGCGCCTTCATGGTAGAAATGTTGAGTTAAAACGGAGTATGTTTCTGTATTTGAATCTTTCGAGAAATCCCTTGATCAAAATCTGTATGTTATTATTGGTTGGGATAGAGCCGTGATTGTAGAACGTTGTAATTATTGGTAATGAGTGAGTGAATTGATTAAGAGGACATGCCGAATGCGTACCCTGCATCTGTTAAATTGAAGTTTACCGTTGAGGCCAAATCCATTGAAAGGATTTGGCCAAGATCTCTCTGAATTGCTTAACCAACAAATTCCTTAAAAACCGATCACGCTAGTAAGATTCAACAAAGACAATCTGATCTAATTGCAGTGCTGATTACATTGAGGTAATGCATATTGCTGTGTAAATATTTTTTTTTATAATATAAGCCGTATTTTCTAAAAAAAGTGAAAATTATTGACTTAAAAAGTGAAAAGTGTTTTGTCGTTGCATATAATGTAGATTAATCTTATTAATTGCATATAGTTGTCCTTCATTTATGTTCTCTAAAATATTAAAAAAGTTGGATGAATTTTCCCATACTTAGCCAATTTCTTGATTTTCACTAATTTGTCGTATCTCTCCAGATTGATTCATAATGCAACAATGATTTCAACTTCATGCCACATCATCATCTATGCCATGCAATGCCATGCGGGCATCAATATCCTTATTGCGGGCATCAACCTTAATGCGGGCATCACTTAGCCCCTTTACAATACTTAGCCATTTTTCCTTTGTCTTTAGTATGCAAAATAACATTTTTCTTCTATTTTGGCAGGTTGATATTTTCCTTATCTGATCACCATAAGAAAAATCAAGAGCATGGCTAGATAGCCATTTCAACAATGAACATGACCATATGGAGAGCGTTGATACCGATGAGCAAAGAAATAATGAGTATTCAATGAGGAATTGGCGGAGTTGCAGTTGCCAAAAGTAGGAAAAATGGACAAATTTAGGTGTTGCAACTCCTCGAAACAGGAAGAATAGGCAATTTTGGAGGTGTCGCAACTGCTCAAAATAGGAAAATTGGACAAATTTAGGTGTTGGAGCTGCTTGAAATAGGAAAAATAGGCACTTTTGGAGGTGTCGCAGCTACTCGAAATAGGAAAAATAGAAAACTGTTGGAGGGCGCTGATACCGATGGAGAGGGTTGATGGAGAGCACTAATACCGATGAGAAAAGAAATAATGAGTATTCAATGAGGAATTGGCGGAGTCGCAGTTGCCAAAAGTAGAAAAAATGGACAAATTTAGGTGTTGCAGTTGCTCAAAACAAGAAGAATAGGCATTGTTGGAGGTGTCGCAGCTGCTCAAAATAGGAAAATTGGACAAATTTAGGTGTTGCAGCTGCTTGAAATAGGAAAAATAGGCACTTTTGGAGGTGTCGTAGCTGCTCAAAATAGGAAAAATAGACAACTGTTGGAGAGCGTTGATACCCATGGAGAGCATTGATGGAGAGCACTAATACCGATGAGCAAAGAAATAATGAGTATTCAATGAGGAATTGGCAGAGTCACAGTTGCCAAAAGTAGAAAAAATGGACAAATTTAGGTGTTGCAGCTGCTCGAAATAGGAAAAATAAGCACTTTTGGAGGTGTCGCAGTTGGTCAAAATAGGAAAATTGGACAAATTTAGGTGTTGCAGCTGCTTGAAATAGGAAAAATAGGCACTTTTGGAGGTGTCGCAACTGCTCAAAATATAAAAAATGGACAAAATTAGGTGTTGTAGCTGCTTGAAATAGGAAAAAAGGCACTTTTGGAGGTGTTGCATGTTGATGTATATGTAAATTCGGAATGTATTCCATATATGTATGTTGTATGTACTCTTATAGAGATGGTATTATTCCTCTATACGGAAGTGTCATCATTTATATTGTAAATGTCCTAACTTATACTTGATGGGTTATTAGACCACCTTGTTGGGGTCGGCCCTGTATAAGTCATGTGGGTCAAAGGGTTATTAGACCACCCTATTGGGGGTCGGCCCAGTCAACATTATGTTATGTGGTTAAGTTCGAGCCTACATGATTTATGTAAAAGGCAAGTCAAGTCAAGTATAAATAGAGTGTGGGAGGCACTCTATTTTATCACTCACTTCTCACTCATGCACTTAAGGAGGAGTGGTGCACTTATGGAGGAGGAGGATCTGCTGCTAGGATATGTCTATCTCTTATGGTTGGGTTGTATCATTGCTCTATCTATCTCTGAGGAAGTTATTGGGGTTTTTCACCTTTATGGTTTTCCCCAAGTAAATCTTTATGTCTCTTGTGTGCTTGCATTATTGTCTCCATGATTGATATGCTGTAGATATGATGTACATGTTGTTATCTCAGTTAAGATCCTAGATCAGATTGAAGTAAATTCTGAAAATTTAACATGGTATCAGACCTAGCCTGAAAGAAGGCATGATATGGCATGTATGACACTTGTTGCACTTACGATGCTAGGGCTTGATATAGCAAAAACCAGTCATTGTAGCACTTTCACTATAAATCCGTTTTGGGGAAGTTTTCGGATCGAAAATATTTACAGGTCAAAGATTAAATCCCCATGTACCTTGTGTCCAAAGGAAAACCTCTAATTCGTTGTACTTTGTGATTTATGATTTGTACAATATAGGGTTTCTGCCTCTTCCAGATCTAAGTCAAAATCAGGTGACCTTGGGAAAAAGGTCATAAATTGAGATAGGAATATCCAAATGAAATTTTGTAAAAAGTGACAGGTAGTACACATACTGTACTATCTCAGGAAAATGTTTCAGAGGCTGAAGTTGAACCAGTGACACGTGGCACGCCATACAAGTTCGCTCTCTTGTATTATCCCATAAACAGGTCACGTTGCGACACTTGGAATAACTCTGTCTCAGAGAATCCAATTGAGCTCAGACCTGTCATGATGGAAAGATAACAGGTCAGGCTATCTCAAGAAAATTTTGCAGAGGCCGAAGTTGAAAAAGTGACACGTGGAACGTCGTACAAGTTCACTCTCCTGTATTATCCCATAAACAGGTCACGTTGCGACACTTGGCATAACTCTCTCTCTCTCAGAGAATCCAATTGAGGTCAAACCTGTCAGGATGGAAAGATAACAGGTCGGGCTATCTTAGGAAAATTTTTCAGACCCTATGGATCGAAAAGTTCGGAGGTACACCAGAAACAATTAGGTACATATTTCTGTCAAAACAGAATTATTTTTGAGTACCTTCATTCATGGCTTCCGGAATTTAGGGCTTCGGAGAAAGTTGGAATTTTTGTAATTAGAGACCACGGCTGCATGCTACTCATCAAAATCTAAATTTAGAGACCAAGATCAGAATTTTTGGTTGGGCAGAAGGCCGGGCTTGATCAGACCCTAGTTCGGGACTTTGATCAGAAAAGTGGAAAATTAGGGCTTCTGCAAAAATGGGAATTTTTGAAATCTGTGACCACGACTGGAAGCTCCTCATAAAAATAGAAGCTTAGAGATTTGGATCAAACCTTTTGATGGGACAGAAGAGTGGGCTTCATCAAACCCCAGTTCAGGGTCACGTCCAGTGAATCCGGAAGTTTCAAAGGCAAAATTGAGGAGTGAAACTTTGCAGTTTTCAAATTCTGAATATACTAGCTTGATCAGCTCATCAAGGCACATATTTCTATCCTTTCGGAAGTTTGAAATTCAAAGTTTGAATTTTTGGGGTTTCTCTGACAAACCCATATCCAGCTCCAGGTCCAGTTCTTGCAAATCAAGTGGATTGGGTTAATCCTAGAAGAAGATGGATTGATCACCTGCATAAGTGAAGAAGTTCCTGTTTTAGAGGGAGTTGAGGCTAAGGCCTTACATAAGAATATTACAAGCGATCTCGACAGGTATGACTCATGGAGGTATGTTTCGATATTTTATGGTATGTTTTCATGTTATTACGGTTAGTACAATATTGATTTTAGATTTGTCGTATCACCTTAACAAAATTATGAATGCATGATAGAAGATATTCATTGGTTACGGTGTTGACACTTATGATTGTACTAATGCATTATGGTGTTGTATGAGGTTTATGTTGTCTGCTAACATAAAAGGTACACCAAGAAAGACAAATCATGTTCTACTTCAAGAACGTATGATCATGGTGACATGAAGACAAGGATTCATCCATTGTCATGGATCACATAGAAGATCTACTTTCGAGGTATGTATAACTTGTTTCTACAATGGTTAACTTATGAGACATGCAGGTTACTAACACAAGTCACTGAAGAGAACCAGAAGACATTATGCAGGTATGTTAGACATAACTAGCTAGCATGCTAATCCAGGTATGTTTTTCCTATATCAAGCTAGAATCCTACCTTGTGTTAGGATCCTATACTGTTGTGTTGTTGATGATGATTATTCATGAAGTCATAGGTTTGAATAATCATGGTTGTATGCATATTATGTTTCTTACCATAATTGATGATATGACTAACCAGAAGAATCATGAAGGTATAGGTTTGAATAATCACAGGTTTTATTCATATTATATCTTTTATCTTGATTGATGATTCAACTAACCAGAAGAGTCCTATGATCAAATAAGAAAATGTATGAGTAAAAGAAGACTTCCCTGAAACCTTGAATACTAATGTTTATTATCTGTGAATGATCATGAATATACATGTTTAAGATTATTGTGTTTATTAAGATTATACTAATGAATTATGTATGAGAACTAGAGGATAACACAATGATGATATTAACAAGCATGCATAGGGATCGAGAATGTATATAAGTTCAAGGACAGGTAATCCAGGAAGCAAAGATCAAGAGGGAGCACATTGCAGTAGTTTCTACAAGGATGCAGATATTCAGAGGGAGTTGACCACTTCTCACAATCCACATTAGAATGGAGTTGCAAAGATTCAGAGGGAGTCCACCCAACAAACAAACAAAGATAAGTATTTGAATTGTCATTACTTGCATATCTTATTGTTTAAATAATACTGTTCAATAATGTATATACAGATGTTCCTAGAATTAGGTTGTGTATTATGCATATTAGAATAGTTGCATTGATGAACAGTATACTACTAATATGCATGGGTAAGTGGCCTAAGGCACTGCACAACATTCCATTGCTACTTATCTAGAATGAAACCTCTTTGCTGACATGTTGGGAGTTGTGCACACTCTTAACAATGTTCTAGTAGAGATTGGAAGGCATCTAGAAAGTTACGGGATATGGATAAATGTTGTATTGAAGCATTGGCTAAGATAATTGCATGACTGTATGACATATTTCTTTATGTGTAAGAATTTGTTCTGAAAACTATGAGATGTTTTCTAATCATGCAATTTAACTTGTTGTGTAGGAAAGATCGTATGCCATCACCTACAAAAGAAGAACTACAACATTTGTTCAGCAACAAAATTATCTACTGAAGATATTGAAGTTCCCAGGATACGGGAAGAATGCCATGATCCGTCGATCATGAAGAACGATTTTTGGGATGCGGTCCCAAGACCTGAAGGGAAGTTTGTTGTGACTTCCAAATGGAACTATCAGATCAAGCATGTTGCAGATGGCAGCATTGAGAAATATAAAAGTGATGAAATAGAAGATGCACCAGATGGATTTCAAGACAACATGGTGTAGTCATATATGTGTGTAGAACTTGGTATGGTAGGATAGACAGCTTTCTATCCAGTTTGGGATTTACCAAGAATAAAGCGGATTCCAACCTTTTCTACAAGGTTGAGGAAGGCAATCCAGTGATACTACTTTTGTATGCGGATAACCTGTTTGTTACGAGTGAAGATAGATTGATTGCCGACACGCAGCGGAAGCTTGCTGCCGAGTTCGAGTTGAGGAACTTGGGGATGATGCACTATTTTTTTTGGCATGAAGGTGTGGCAGAGTGATGGAATCTTCCTTGGACAAGGGAAGTATGCAGTAGAGATCCTGAAGAGGTTCGGGATGATGGACTGCAAGGCTATGGTCACACCTATGGCATCGAATCTGAAGCTTCTATGTGATGCTTCATCTGAGCCGGTTGATGTATCTATGTATCGTCAGATGATTGGGTCCTTGATGTACCTGACGAACACGAGACCAGACATTTGCTTTGCTGTGAACACATTGAGTCAGTTCCTGACAAATACGAGGAGTGTTCACCTGGTTGCTGTAAAGCATGTTCTGAGGTACCTGAAGGGTACAGTGGATTATGGGCTCAAGTATGAAGCGAATCAAAAGTTTAACCTGCAGGGTTATGTTGATTCAGATTGGGCTGGCAGTGCTGCAGATAGGAAGAGTACATCTGGATGCTTCTTCAATATGGGATCAGGTGTGATCTCTTGGTTTAGCAGGAAGCAGTCCTGTGTAGCACTGAGTACAGCTGAGGCAGAGTATGTTGTAGCCTGTTCAGCTAGTTGTGAGGCAGTATGGCTACGGAAGCTACTGTCTGAGTTATTTGATCTCCCGTTGGATGATACTGGTATCTTCTGTGATAACCAGAGTTGTGTAAAGCTGTCCGAGAACCCAGTGTTTCATGACAGGTCGAAACACATAGAGATAAAATATCACTATATCAGGGATATGGTGCAGAGAGGAGCTGTGAAGCTCCTATATGTTGCGACGGACGAGCAGATTGCAGATGTGCTGACGAAGTCACTAGCCAGGGCGAAGTTCGAGTACTTCAGAGAGAGGCTTGGCTTTCTTCAGATCGAGGACACTTCGAGGAAGAAGTGATGGACACATTTGCTAAAGCCATTCCAAGCATGTTGGAAGGAGGATCCTTCACATGGCTGTGGATGTAAGCGCTGGATGATGAACATCAGGATGATGTTCTGGTTTCTGCTTTGTATGATCAGTTGGATCATTTATATGTATATGTATGTACGCATCATGTTGGATGCTGGATATGATCAGTTGGATCATTTATATGTATATGTATGTACGCATCATGTTGGATGCTGGATATGATCAGTAGGATCATTTGTATGCATCATGTTGGATGCTTGGACCATGTATCTGTATATGTATCAGGTGGATACATTGTATGATCAGGTGGATCATGTATGGTGATATGTATCATGTATTTGTATCAGGTGGATACATTGTATGATCAGGTGGATCATGTATGATGATATATATCAGGTAGATACTTGGTATGCATCAGGTAGATGCATTATATGATCAGGATGATCGTGGATGAAGAGCTTCAGGATGTTGCTCCAGATGACTTGCAGCAGGATGTTGCAGTGATGATGATCAGGATGATCATGTGTACATCAGGATGATGTATGGTGAGTATCAGGTTGATACTCTATGGCCGTGGATCAGGTTGTGCAGATGAGCATATAATTCATTGCCCTGGGATATTTGCAGATAGTCTTTCGAGGTTTTGCCTATGGCATGTAATTCGGTGCCCTGGGATATCTGGCAAATGTTCTTTCGAGGTTTTGCTCTGGGAGGACATATAATTCGTTGCCCTGGGAGATCTGCAGATAGTCTTACGAGGTTTTTCATATGGCATGTAATTCGTTGCCCTGGGATATCTGGCAGATGCTCTTTCGAGGTTTTGTCCTATGGCATATAATTCATGTCCCTGGGAGATCCGATAGGTTGGGCTGTGTGCTCGTAATCAATCCTGGGATGCTCTTGCGAGGTTTTGCCATGACCACATGTAATTCGTGTACTGGGAGATCCTATAGGTAGAGCTGTGTGCTCGTAACAACCTGGGATTCCCTTGCGAGGTTTTGTGGTGACCACATGTAATTCGTGCCCTGGGAGATGCTATAGGTAGAGCTGTGTGCTCGTAACAGCCTGGGATGATCTTGCGAGGTTTTGTGGTGAGGTCACATATAATATGGCCTTGGGAGATATGCAGATAGTATTTCGAGGTTTTGCCTATGGCATGTAATTAGTTTCCCTGGGATATCTGGCAGATGCTCTTTCAAGGTTTTGTGACGCACGTAATAAGTCCCGAGGATTCCACAGTATGGCCAGTGATGATGAAGACTTGCAGGTGGTGGGCCTACATCCAGTATGAAAAAGGACTGGCTCTGTAGAACTTCCTATGACGAGTAGATTCAGAGATTGATTGAGATAGCAGCAGCAGTGACGATGATGATGACTCGATGATGATTATCCAGTGACGATGATCCAGAGAAGATGACTTGTGATAGAAGACCTGTGTCGAGAAATACCTTCCTAGTTAAGAGGGAGTGTTGATGTATATGTAACTTCGGAATGTATTTCATATATGTATGTTGTATGTACTCCTATAGAGATGGTATTATTCCTCTATACAGAAGTGTCGTCATTTATATTGTAAATGTCCTAACTTATACTTGATGGGTTATTAGACCACCTTGTTGGGGTCGGCCCTGTATAAGTCATGTGGGTCAAAGGGTTATTAGACCACCCTATTGGGGGTCGGCCCAGTCAACATTATGTTATGTGGTTAAGTTCGAGCCTACATGATTTATGTAAAAGGCAAGTCAAGTCAAGTATAAATAGAGTGCTGGAGGCACTCTATTTTATCACTCACTTCTCACTCATGCACTTAAGGAGGAGTGGCTCACTTATGGAGGAGGAGGATCTGCTGCTAGGATATGCCTATCTCTTATGGTTGGGTTGTATCATTGCTCTATCTATCTCTGAGGAAGTTATTGGGGTTTTTCACCTTTATGGTTTTCCCCAAGTAAATCTTTATGTCTCTTGTGTGCTTTCATTATTGTCTCCATGATTGATATGCTGTAGATATGCTGTACATGTTGTTCTCTCAGTTAAGATCCTAGATCAGATTGAAGTAAATTCTAAAAATTTAACATTGCAGTTGTGGTAAAGAGAAATAAGCCATAGTTAGCAGTGTTGCAGCTGTGCGAAATGGGAAAGATGGGCGATTTTGACGGAGTCGCTTGGGAAGATATCTGCTTAGATCAGTGTGAATGGAAGGAACTGCCTTACCCCAGATAACCCATAGAAAAATTATTCTCCTAATGAAAATCTGTAAATGGGAGGACTTGGGTTTTTTCTGTAAATGTGTTTTTGGCAATAGAAGGTGTTGGTCACCCTATATGCTAATTAATTACAACTAACACACAGGATGCTCAATATAAATTTTCAAATGCAGGGAAGTATTTTATTTCAATGGGAATAAGCACAATCTATACATAAACATTTCAAGTAGTTGATTAACTAAATGGAGATAATAATCCTACTTATCTGCTCAGCCAAACTCATTCCATAAAGAAAACTAATCTAACTCATACATCTAGGAATTCAAAGTGCAACTACCTTCCTACAGAAATCAACCTAGCAGTTACTGATCTAAGAATAGAAATGAACTAGATTACTTTTGCAAGAAATTAAATCCTATAATTATCAAACTACAGTATTCAATCTTTACCAAACTGATTCATCTAGCAACTACTGTAACTCAATCATAATCTGCCTAATCTATGAATTCAACTAAAGATACAACATCAACCAGAGTTAGAAAATAAACTTGAACTCTAAATTGATAATCATTGGAAATCCTAGGAAGCATAAATACTGAAAGGAATTGGAGCTATTCGTAATGCAAAGAATAAAATACCAATAAAGAATGCAATCATACATCTCTGTTGCAGCTATCAGAAATACGCCTAATGCAATTCCATAACACACAACATGAAATGAATTAATCTAACTACCTACTTAACTCGACAATCTCTGTGAGAAGGCTGGCCCTGGCCTTCTAACAGAGATGCCGTGAACTACCACGAATTAAGACACAGAAATGGAAATAACTCTTCTCTTCATTAAAAGGTGCTAATCCACAGTATTAGCCTCTGTTACAGCCTGTACAAAATGATAATTATCCAACCCCAGACTTTGAAAGCCTTCCCATATTTAGACATGCAAAATACAGTTCGTGATCCACTAATTTTGTGCAGCAATGAAGATTTCTGATCTTCGTGCTGCAGAGTTACAGCTAAAATGTTACAACCATAATGAATGAGGCCGTTAATCATGAAGGATGCTGTTAAACTGGCAGTCAATGGATCAACGGTTTAACAAATTGGGAGGTGTCCTGTCTGTCGCAGCTATACTCTGTTCTAGCGCCCTGTTACAGCTTCACGTGGAGAGATGTGCTGTCCCTTGAAATATGAGGAATCAAATCAGAAGAGTAAAAACTGGCACCACGTATGATTCTTTCCCAAGGCATTGCGACTGATACACCTGTGCTTTGATCTTAACTTAATGAAATCAACACAAGTTATCATAAACCGAAGGATAGAATTCATAACCATAACAACCTTAGGAATTTAATTAAATGAAACAATAATGATGCATACCTTGTCAGGACTGCTGATTAATCTAGAAACATGCATGTATATGGTTTATGAAAGTAGAGTGTAACTGGGCAAAATGATGAAATAGGTATTGTAAAAAAGGGGCATTTCTAGGGCCCAACATCTCCCCCCAACTATCCAATTGCATGTCCTCATGCAACAACCGATTAGTTCAATCCTGAATCTGATCCTCGTTCATATTATGCAAGTGAGTTGAAGGAATCAATTTTGACAATTAGCCATTGGAAATGCTGGTTCTTGTGTGACAGCCTCTCTTTACCCTTAGCAGCTTCGTCTTATATTGGAACTCACCAGATTTTCACTTGTGTTGGTCCTTCTGAAACAATATCTTTTCCTTGTCCCCGTCTCAACATATTTTTCCTGAGTTGTAATTCCAACAAAAAAGAAATTTTGAGGGCGTTGGTTCTTGTGTAGCAATGTCCTATTTCTTGATTCTTTTGGCCTGCTGAATCGGTTCAATGTTTCTGAAACAATGAGGTTGTACCTTGGGATAATTCCTTTGATTGTCTTGCTCTTGAGGGTTTCTGTAATGCTAGGTCCACTACTGTAACTTTTTGCCCTGCCATATTAAAAATATCTCCACATACGGGCATATCATTTCTGGCTGTCCTTCATTCCCTTGAATGGACAATAAATTCCCCAATTGGTCTGTAGCTTCCACCATTGAACTCACATATTTCTTTGCCTATTTCCGGCATGTCTCCTTCCATTTTTCTCGTTCTGCACGAAGCACTTGCACGTCCTCCTTTAATAGCTCATTTTCAAGCAGAAGATTCTCTATTTGAGGTTCTTCTATAGCATGTTCTTGTGTATCAGCAAGTGGTCGGGGTTTTAAGATGGGAATCCCGATTTCTGCTCCAATAAATTGACCTGCTTCTACTGTAGTAGCCGTTTTGATTTTTCTCCTTTTCGCTGGGCTGGATGTATGGCCTTTGCTTACTAGCCCTTCTTTTCTCCTCTGAGGCAGACAAAATCCTTTTGCCTTAGAAACAGGGCCAAATCCCTCCTTTCGAATTAAAGTTCTTATTTCAAGGAAGGTCTCCACATTCAGATCTTCTAGACTGCTTTCTGCTACTGCTTTCACGTGATGTTCCTCTTCTACTGTTGCGATTTTAGCTGCCTCAATTTCAATCTCCTCTTCATACTCCAATCGAACTTCTGGTGTTCCAATCCTCCCCCCAACCAAGTTTAAGGAACTCCAGTCCTCATCCACTATCTTTGAAAAGAATTCACGGGGTGCTCTTGGACGAACCAGAAGTTGCCCCCAAGTCAACTTGTAAGATGCCAGAGCCCGTAAGATCAATAATTTAATTAGCCCATGATTTGAGAGGGATGATAAGGGGTGTTGAGATCTTTTATCATAATAATCCATGCGTTGCAAGGATCTAAGAATATAGTATGGCATATTTAGTAGCTTACGATAACGTAAATGTGATAGGAGGAAAAATTCATAAATGTAAACAACACTGTACCTCCCTTCACATGTAATATATTTCTTTAAGAAGAGTGCAACTTGGTCCCAAGGACTCGGAAGAGTCTCCAGCATTGTTCCTCTGCCCCGTGGTTGAACACTCTCCCCTACCACCAGGAAATCCTCAGTTGCAGTCGGGTGATGGCGTTTTCGACTAAACCAGTGCTGCTCAATTCTGGGAAGTCCCGTTACCTCCGCCAGGATTACCTCTGAAACATATACCCTTTTGCCTCGAACCTCTGAATGAGTGCTCATCAAGTTTTGAGCAAATTCAAGTGCCGTTTCCTCATGAAAACCATTCAAGCGTTGAAAATAGTCTGTCCACCCTACTTCTTGAAAGATAGCAAAGACATCTCTATTCTTATACAGAGATTCTATTGTTAAAGGCTCATACCTCACAGGGATACTCATACCACTGAGCTTTTTGGGAAACATTGTAACGAATACAACATTTACAGTTTTGAACATCGAACTGACTGCATGCAGACACGTTTGATGGATAGTCAAAGTTTGAATTGAGCATTTTTGGAAAGGTGGCACAGTTAATTTTGGGATAAAACGACGGTCAGGTAGAACGGTGGTCAAATCATAAGTACGGGTAACAACTTTAAACGTGATTTTGGTTCAGTTGATTTGCCGTGGATCGATGACAGGGGTAAATAAAAAGTATAACCATTATTGCTTGCGATGTCAATAGATGCCTAATCATGACTATAGTCAGAACCCGTACCTTCAAAATCAATGCTCAAGCCGCCACTCTGCCGTGGCATGATATTTCACAGTCGCATCTCTGGTAGAATACGCGTGTGCCAAGATGAGTTGGACACCGCCAACCAAGCTGATAAGTACATTCACGTTGATAGGAAAACAAGACGGCCCAAAAATTTCCTTCATTCTTGGAAAACTGTCATTCGAGTTGTGGAGTCATCATTTAAATTTGATCCAGGTCAGATGATTAGCGGTGAGATTGTTCCAAAATGCAAACAATCTAGCGGAGTTGCAGATAATGAATAAGAATGAAGACTTGAGCAGAGTTCAGAGAAATATGGCAGAGTTCCAGTTGCAAAAATTTAGAGAAAAGGAAAGAATAGCGGTGTTGCAGCTGCTGGCAAAAGGAAAAAATGAAATGGAAATAGCGGAGTCGCAGCTGCTAGACTTGGCGGAATAGGAAAAATAGCGGAGTCACAGCTGTTGGAAAAAAGCGAAAATGAAATGGGAATAGCGGAGTCGCAGCTGTTAGTCTTGGCGGAATGGGAAAAAATGGTGGAGTTGTAGCTACTAGAAAAACGAAAGGAATAAAAATATTGGAGTTGCAGCTGCGAAACTTGGAAAAATAAGCAAAAATAGCGGAGTCGCAGCTGCTGAAAAAGTGAAGTGAATGGAAAATAGTGGGGTTACAACTGTGAAAATCGGAAGAATGAGCAAGGTAGGGAGTCGTAGTTGTGCAAAATGAGTAACAAGCGGATTTTCAGCTGGCTGTTGAAAACTAACAAATCATCCATCTTTTTCAAAAGAGATTTATTAGATTAGGAAACAATGTAAGGTTCCTGCAATCGTCTGGCCCAGTCACGACTGTTGTTCCTCCAATTAATTCCTACACACAATTCTTCAAAACAAACCCGATCAATTGCAAAATGAAAAATAGATAAAATACAGAATGAAAAAAATAAATTATTTATGTACAAATTATGTGGATATTGCAGTTCTTAAAAATTCACGTGGAAAAATTTCTTCATACAGGAAATCAATCACAACCTGATCATTAGCCTTAACCAAGGCTACAACTTCCACCCATTTGGCCATGTAATCTGTGCAAGCCAAGATGTGAACTTTCTGTTTTGATGGGGGGTTGATAGGCCCTATGAAATCCAGAGCCCATCTGTCAAATGGTTCAATCACGAGCTATGGCTGCAAAGGCATTTCATCTAATCTGTTGGGTTGGCCCATCCTTTGGCAGCTATCACATGCCTGAACATACTTCTTTGCGTCCCTAAACAATGTGGGCAGGAAACAACCCATTCTCAAAGCCTTATGACCTGTCCTTTTGTCAGCAAAATGTCCCCCACAGGGCTCATCATGGCAAGCTTTAAGGATACTAAAAATTTCATCTTCTCTAACACATCTTCTAATTTCTAAATCAAGCCCTGTGTAGAAAATATGTCCATCAATCCAGCAATACCTAGCAATCTCTCTTCAAAAGATGGGCTGGGAGCTTACCTGCAGCCAAAAAGTTAGCAATATCTGCATACCATGGGGAATGAGCTGATACTGCAAAAAAATGTTCATCAGGGAAGGAAGCTTCGACTGGTAAATTGTCATCAATGTTAGTAAGTCGAGATAAGAAATCTGCAACAACATTTTCCTTTCCTGGTCTATCAATAATTGTGATGTCAAATTCCTGTAATAGTAACAACCATCTAGTAACTCTAGCATTCATGATTGGTTTATTCATTAAAGATTTGATGGCAGAATGATCAGTGTGCACAAAAGTGGAGTATCTAGTATTGTAGTGTCTAAATTTGTTGATGGCATAAACTATGGCAAGGAATTCCTTTTTTGTGACAGGAATTCCTTTTCTATGGCAAGGATGCGCTATCTTTTGAAATATGAGGAATCAAATCAGAAGAGTAACAACTGGCACCACATATGATTCTTTCCCAAGGCATTGCGACTGATACACCTGTGCTTTGATCTTAAGTTAATGAAATCAACACAAGTTAGCATAAATTGAAGGCTAGAATTCATAACCATAACAATCTTAGGCATTTAATTAAATGAAACAATAATGATGTATACCTTGTCAGGACTGCTAATTAATCTGGAAAAAGGCATGTATATGGTCTATGAAAGTAGGATGTAACTGGGCAAAATGATGAAATAGTTATGGTAAAAAAGGGGCATTTCCAGGGCCCAACAGAAGGCACTAGAAGGATAAACTAATTTACAAAAGAAAAAAGTTAATGAAAATATGATAGACAGACTACTCATTCGACATATTCACAACACAACTTCTCATTTCACATGCAACGAAGATTATATAATACTGATGTATTACAAAATCCGAAATTGTGCCCAAAATTTTAATTAAATGTAAAGATTAATCCCGAACTAAAAAAAATTTATAAACTATGTCCTGATGTAAGTATAAATATTCAATAGATCAACTATTCTCAGTTGATACAACATCACTGAAATCACTAGTCACACAGTATAACCACTAGTTACATAGTTCAATGTCATCCTTATGCCAAGGAATGAAGCTCAGCAAAGCATTTGCTAGATTACTTAATGCGCTACTGGGACGTGGTAGAGCTATATTTTCAAATAGAGGATCTAAAATTTCTGTCGGATTCACAATATAATAGCCTTTTCCAACAAGGACACAATGTACCATTGCATTTGGGTCAGTCTTATGTATCATCTCCCTTGCAACTTTAACCCTTGAGTTTATTGCAATGAGAAAGCATTTCTTTCCTTGCAGCCCCAATTGGGAAGTTGGTGTCAACTCATTGGCATTATCTTGACCCTGCAAATAAATGAGACAAAGTAAGATGCATGGAAATAAGAATTTAAACATTGATGATCCTAGATTAAATAATTACAATCTTACCTGAATTGGTGTTTTCATTTTGTCAATTTGCAGTTTCGATAGAACCATTGGTGTTTTCTGTACATAATGTTCATCATATTTTGATGCACGACTCTGCACCCAATAGACAATGATTTCTAATATATTGATAAAATAAAATAAAATAGAACTAAATTACTAAATTTATCAAAACTTACTAGGGAATATGATGGAGTATGCATTGAAGTTAATTTCGTTTGTATTAGTCCGTTCATAGGGGTTGTTATGTCCTCTGTATTACTCTATCAAGGCAACAAAATGTAATATATATATATATATTCAAAAGATGAAAATAAAATATTATTTTAAATAATAATTAAACAACTAACCTCCACCACAGACGTGATTTCATCATGAGCATTTTGTACAGTAGGATACTGTTTATATGAGCAATTAGATATTAGAAGTCAGATCATTAGTGTGAAAATATGTATATTGAGACAAGAGTAAAGAATTGGACACTAACAATTTCTTTGTTGACCACATGTCCTCTCTCCATATCTTCTTCTCTTTTCAGTAGTTCAATTATTGCTGTTTTCAAAGATGTGATTTCCTGTGTTTTTTCTTTCACTGTAGCTTGGCTTATAGCTAGCGCCTCCTTGTATGGACTTTTTCCAAACAAGTTAGTTGGCATAACTCCTAATCCAACACCACGGCATATTCCTCTTGCATCAACCCCTAGTACCTTGGCAAGGGAATCATCCCTAGCTGCAAAGTCTTGAGATGCAACTTCTACTTGTGCTTGTTCAATTTTTTGCTAACATTGACATACAATTAAATCAGATCATAGAAGAAAACATTTCCAACATGTAAAATGAAATTTTAATCAATATCTAAATTAAAAGGTTGAGAACATACTATTGTTTATCCTACAGCTGGTGTGATTGGAGTGCCATCCTTCTTTTGATGGCACTTCTTCCATAAGTTTTCCCTAGTAATGCTTGTAGTTGTATCACCAGAGGTTATAGAGTTTTTCTAGTTGCAACAAGTAAAATAGTATGGTTAAGCTGTGACATTACAATGAAACTAAAATATGCTAATATTTCTCATATCAGATAAAATATCATCACAATTGTTTACCATATCATCTTCGACCTGCTGATAACCTCGACGTCCAAAGGTTTGCAAGTCCCTCTTCTTTTCTCTATTTTCCTTATATCCTAGAAATCAATTGAAAATAACATATACAAGTCAACATTACAAGCCAATAGACATTCTGAAAACTTGATTATATAATATGTGAACTTTTTCCTTACTAGGAATTCAGTGGTGGCTCGTGATAGGACGAATTCTCTCCACACTATCTCACTTATCCTAATTGGAGGAACATTTTTTAATCTTTCCTCTGTTGACTCATAAGGGTCACAATATTTTTTGGTCAACCGATATCTATGACTATTTTCCTTATGGCCAATGGATTTCATAAAATATTCTTTAAGGACCGGGGGGGTTATGAATTTTGCCTGCAACATACAAGAATTGCATTTTTTGATGTCATACATGGTTTGAAAATAAACTTCGAAATCATCCAAAAATATAAATGTTAAAAACAAATACACATAATCTCTAATACTCACATTAATAATGTTCCACACTTCCTCCTTTAATTGATCTGAAACATTCCTCCAATCAGAATAATTGATTGGAACCATTTCCCTTGCGAGCACACCTAGTAATGAAGATAGCTTCACAGAGTTTGGACCAATTGGTTGGTTCCTTTCATTGATATGAATTTCGATCTTTCCCTCCAAGTTATTGATTTCTGCACATTTAGTTGTTCCTCTACCTTTCTTCTTGAATTTCTCCGTCGATGCTTGTGTAGAGGGATCTTCACCTTTTATACGAATATCTTGTTGGCATTGTTCTTTGTGAGCAACTTCTATAAAAGAAGGGCACTTAAAGGTGTTATGGATTTCTAAGTCATAAAATTTTATTTATGAAGAACTACAAAATTATACATTAATGAGCTTACCTTGTTCTTCATGTTGCTCCGTCCCTTTTTGTGTCGAGGGATCTTCCCCTTCTACACTGTTATCCATATGGCATGGTTTTTTGTGAACGTCTTCTATAAAAGAAGGGCACGTAAAGGTGTTATGGATTTCTTAATCATAAGATTTATACTTATAAAGAACTAGAAAAATCTGAATTAATGGGCTTACCTTGTTCATGTTGCTCCTCCTCCTGAAAAGCTGAAAATGTATCTTTGTCATTTCCTTCTTTGTTAGGACTAGTAGAGTCATTCAAAGGCATAGAAGGTGTAATCTTCTTTGCTATTGTTTGTATTTTCCTCTTCTTTGTAACTGTAGCCAAGAATTTTATTAAACATATGCCTAACATCATCATACAATAAAAATAAGCATTATACTGCATAAGGAAATACATTGTTCTATTTCTAAATATTTACCTTCTGAGATGCATGTCCCTTTCTTTCCCATTTGATCATTTTGACGCGCTCTTTTTGAAAATTTCATAATCAGTTTTTTTTTAATTTCGTGTCATAATCTGCTTTCTCTGTTTTTTTAAAAATGATTAGAGTATTGATTAGCCATAGCCTATTAGATTGTTATTAAAGTACAAAGTAGTATGTTTTAACAATTTAAATTAAATAAAAGTAGTATTCCCATTTGCTGTGATGGGGAATTTTGTTTTTTGCAAAGAACTCACAGATGTAACCTCTTGGGTGGCTCAACCACAGTTTTATTAATATAAACCTACTTGTTTCTGTTAAAAAAAAACAATTTAAATTAAATCAAAATGATGATATACTTCAATCACAAACAATCACTTACCTCCATGTCTCCACTTGTACAAAGCCTGCATAACCAAAAAAAGAAAGTCTATCATCACTTAATTGCTAACTGAAAGTTGTTTAAACAAGTTTCAAAAGTAAAAGGGAAGATTATATGTAATGACTATCTACTAAGAGGAACATATGTCATAATTTGAGAGAGAGAGAGGGTTAGGGTTTAGGTTAGACACGTATAGTAGCCAACAAGATATCTCAGTCTCCAAGAGTGAATACCCCTCAGCCTTAGAGGTTGCAAGCATCACAAGGTTTACACAGGCAGCCCCAAAGATGAACATTGTAACGGTCTTGTAGCAGTGGGAAAGTGCAGTCCAACTCTAGTGGTCACAAAAAAATCAAAACATTCCATGTCCCAGCTAGGAAGAGCCACCACAATCCACGGTCAACCCTAGAGGAAACCAACATTTTTACAGAATTTTTAAAATTTTGTAGCAGAGGAACCACTATTTTGATTTTTGTCAATAAAGAAACCACATAATGTTTTCATTTATTATGTTGTTTTCACGAAATCATGGATAAAATACCTGCAATAACGCAGAACGCAGAACAAGAATGCCGTGAAACTTAAGTTACACCTCACACAGTTCACCTCAATATATCCTAGCAGCAAAGCTTCAGCTTTCATGGTGTGCAAAAAGAAAAAGGCGCCCTTTCCCGGCAAAACTATTCGTGGGAGATAAAATTTGAAAAGTTATGTTAGGGGTCCCAATTTTTTATTATTGTTAAATTTCGCTTTTTTTTGTTTCTTTTTTTGGGTAAATTAATTTTTTTTTTTTTTTGGTATAGATAGCAAAAACACTCGAGTTTTCTCCTAAGGTTTTCAATGAAAAAGGGAAAGACCTTGGTACTGGGAGTCATGTAGGTGGACCAAAGGAAGGAAGGAGGGAACCAAATAAATGAATCCAAAGGAAAGGAAATATTAGCCTATTGTGGTCGATGACATGAAGTTAATAATGTAATGAGTATGGCTTCTAAGGCATTGATTGTGAGGTTTATTTTTAGAAGGATGGGGACAATGATTTTGTTTCAATAGATTCAAGTCCACCTATACTAACTGGGACCCTTCGGATGTATTGAATTGTAATGTAAACATTGTGCATATGTGATGTACGATTAATCCTAGTGTGGAGCTCAAGGCCAAGGCCCCGCTAGTGAATTCTCAGCCTTGAAGGGATGCTATTTTATGTTTTGCCATCCATGTGTTAGTAAGCCATGGAATTTGTAAAAACATGTAGATGATTATAATGCAAATAAAAATACCAAGGGGTTGGCTATGGATGAAACTAAATGAGGGGGCTATGTGTATCCACTAGGAAGAGGTCACTAGGGGGTTTTGCGATTGGACCCTAGCTGGATGCCATATGTCATCTTGAGAACCCCTTTGGCTGTTCTAGTCGTCATTTAATTCTGTTGTAAGGCAGTGGGTGAGAAATTCAGTCCATGAGAGTGATGGAGTATGGGTAGCCCTAAAATTGGCAAGGCAGGGTATGGGATCGGTTTGCTCGACCCATAAGCCACTCCATCTCATGGTAATTATGTGTTCTGAATGTTTAATTGTTCATGTTTCATTCAGCTGTGCTTATTTGAGTATGCATATGCATCCATGTGTTCTTATGAATTTCTTCAATGATGAATAGGGCCAAGTCTTGTTGAGGCCCAGGAGGTTCAGAATGTAATTCGGTCATGACTTTGGGGAATAAATAGAAACCCCTTTTGTGTTCATGTTCCCTCTGTGGGTCAGATGAAGGGAGGAGACATGGCATAGTGGATTAGAGCTCTTTACAAAGTGGTAAAGAGGTATGGATGAGGATTGGGGAAACACCTTGGTTGGAAGAAGGAAAATTCAGAGTTCTCATGTTTGGAAGAAGATCATACACTTGCACAGGGATCTCCGAGAGCTTTCCAATATATGATACCAAGTTTTCCAAAAATGGACTTAGGATGAGAAAGTTATTAGCCTGAGAAGTTGGCAGTTTTAGTGGGATATATATGGTCGACTTCTGACTTTCCGAACCCGCAGTGCAAATTGCGAATCACGGAAGTTGGAGGCACGATTCTGCGAAGCTGAGACCTTTGGAGTTCCGAATTCCGACTCCCACGTCATGGATTATAGAAGTTGGATGCTTGATTTGGCGAAGTGGAGAATTGGGTGTTCCAACTTCCCTAATCTCGCATTGCGGATTGTGGAATGTGAAAGTTGGAGGCGTATTTCTTCGACGTTGTGTATTTGTCGTTCCGAATTTCTGACTCCTGTGTAGTGGATTGCGGTAGTCAAAGGTGTGATTCTTGAAGTGGCACATTGGGGTGCCGACTTCCGACTCCGACATGCAGATTGCGGACCAAGCTATTGTGGCTGTGCGGAAGTGCATAGTTTGGAAGAATTTTTTTTATCAGGTTGTATTCTAAGGAGATCCCCATCACCTCTAAAGGGCATCGAGGGGGTCAGGGACGTTACAGATATCCTTGAACAGTGATGTGTGTTTCTTTAAAATATTGTTCATGGATTTGGATACCTCAAAGAATATTCCTTTAGGGAATAAGGCATGTGATTCCTTCCTTAATTATGTATAGAGCCTCAAGACCCCTAACTACTATTCAAAACCATCTAATGACATAGACATCCCTACTCAAACACTAAAGATACTTTCAAGAATCCACGTGTGTTTGTTCAAGTTGTTCTTCTTGGCCATGGATTCTCAAAAGGTTATTTTTTTATTAAGGGCCAATTTTTCTCCCTCAAACATGTATAGGGAACCCAATATCTATACCAGGTTCTCAAAGAATTCTAATGGCACTAATATCCCCACTTATATGAATAATATGCTCTTGGGAGGTCATGTGTGGTGATTGTAGGAATTGTTCTTAGCCAAAGATGCCTGGAATTTCCTTTAGGACCTAAGTCAAACTCTTTTTTCTCCAACCATATCCATGGTGTTGGAACCTATAATTAGTCTTAAAATTCTCACTGTGCCACAAAAACCCCACTCATAGGCCAAAGATACCATGGAAAGGTCTATTGTGGTTGTTCAACATATCATTCTTGGCTATATATACCTAGAAGCTTCCTTTAGGTCCTAAGGCCCAGTTTCCATTCCTTAACCATGTCTAGACCCCCAAGACCCATACCTAATGCTGAGAAACTTCTTAACAATTCCCATATTCTGACTATAAGGACAAATATCCCCTCAAGAGGTTAGCTTTGGTGGTTGGAGACATGATTGTTAGACCTTTAATAAGCATGGCTTCTAAGGCATTGATTGTGAGGTTTATTTGTAGAAGGATGGGGACAGTGAGTTTGTTTCAATGGATTGAAGTGCATGACTAGTAATCAATTTTACCTTACCACATAAGGGATGTCATTTTCATCTGAGGTTAGATGTTGAGGTTACATCCAAACATAGTATTATTTCTAGTTGGTATCTACTGCATTTATACCTAGGTGGATTTACTGGTTACTTGATCAAATTACTTATATATCATTCAAGGTCCCATGCCAATAAGTAAGGATACCATAAGGATAAAATAATTGTACTAAATTAGTCTATTTCCATAGACTCTCTTATGATTCTACACAAGATATTTCCTCTTTATGCTAGTAATTGTAACTACTGGCATGATATGACTCATTATTGTTTCTTGCAGCCTTATAACAAAGAGATCTATCATATGCATTCAACAATTATGACTCATTATGATCTCTCTTCTCATGGAAATCATATGAGCCAAAATTTGACTAGTGGAATGCCTTACAAATCTACTTTCTTAATTGACATATCAATTAGGTAACTAGGGATATTAGAATAATGAGAAGAGATATATGGTTAAGGTTAAGGTCCTACTTGGAGAAAACCTAAAATAACCTATACAAATCAATACATTGGTTAAGGTCCTACATTGGTTAAGGTCTTACTTGTAGAAATCCTAAAAGAACCTATATAATCCTTTTAAATATTAAGAATTTTTATCATTACGTCTTCCAACCATATGAAATTATTATAAAGATAAAAGGAATTTGAACCATTAACCTATGTTTTTTAGACCAGTATTATACCATTGAAACTATTCTCCTAATGAAAATTTGATTACTTGCTAAGATATCCCTCCAGTCGATTTTCAATGATGCCTACCTTACATCTACCACATATCATCCGATGCCAATCTAGAGCCTCCACCTCATTTATGTATTTGCATTGTTCAATGAACCATTTTAGTGGTGGAAGTGTAATAGTTTTTATAAATGTCTGCATGGGAATTTCTATTTAGTTCATTGGAGAGTCAACGACAAGTGGCATATGAAATTATTGAACCAAGTGATCTCTAATAATGTTATGGCCATTGCACTGCACCTTTGAGTAATTTACTCACTCCCAAGTGAGATTTTTTGAGCTCTAAAGGAAATGGAGTTTCCCATACCTTCCAAGCCATTAAATGAGGGGATCGAAGCCAATTCTAACTCCTAAAAATACATTGATATGTTAAAATGGTGGTGACAACTTTAACATCTTGATCTCCTATCATACTAACAACATATATTAGTTAGTTTAAAGGTTGGGGTATGTCCACATTAGAAACATATTTATATTTAACCCATAGAGCCTCCCTACGATGTAAGTTATAAATATCCTTGACAAGCAATATAATAGAATCTAGAAACGATTATGCAATAAGTAAATTAAGAATATTATAAGAAACTAGCACCCCCTAGCACCATCCCCATAGCATATTCTATAATAAGGTTTAGCCCAAGGGGGTCTTCTTGTGAGTCTAACAAGTAACAATATTATACTATACCTAGGATTGATTATAGGCTCATGCCATGGTTATATATACAACAAATTTTCAAGCCTATCTAGATATAAGATGCTAAAGATTCATGCATATTCGCTTTTTTGTCTTTTTTGGATTTTATGTTTTTGAAAAAAAAGAGTAACAAAGGGGCTGATTTCATCTTGTGGAGGTCGTATTCTTCATTTGCTGGCTGAGTTTGGACTGCGTGGGTCGTGACATCGTCTGGAGAGGATGATTTACTGTCTATTGGGTGCATATCCTTACAGCCAAAAGGAGATGAAATCTAGTTTAGCGTTGTTATTGACACCTACAGGAATCTACAACAGCGTTGTTGGGTACTCTCACTATAGTCTTCCTTCTTGTTACGACTACGCATAACGTTTCTGGGTAGTGAAGGGAGTCTGAGAAGAAGACGATTTGGGTTGTTTTGAGGAGCTGGCATACACCAAAGAAAAATCGAGACACCAAAGAAGGCCAGCTCACTTCCATAAATCATTGCGCACGCCCAGGAAGCTACAGGTTAGAGTTAAAGTAATTTCAGATTTGTTTGTCCACCTTAGAACTGTTGTTACAGTCATTATAAACTCAAATTTATATGAATATGATATTCAGGGTTTATTTTCCTTGTTATTTATGCAAATATATCTCTATTACATTTATTGTTCACTGTTAGAGCTATGAAAATCAAGATCTGATATCCGAAACAAACTCTTCCCGCACTGTCTTTCACAGCGGAATTCTTTCCAGAATGCGGGAATAGAGTTTCCGCAAAACGCTTCTTCCTCGCCATCGATCAATTTCGCTGCAAGCCTGAGTGTTCATACAACTTACTTCTACACGCAACGAAATGGATTTTTGATCGTTCGATCAGTGTCCCTAGCAAATCAACGGTGGATTCCAAAATTTATTGAGTGCATCCCATAGAATATCATGCACATGAAAAGTGTTTCAAGGCTTGCAACTTCTCCCGGTGATATCACTAGTCCAATAAAGGGTAACAACCCACGTACTAGACCTCACAGACTACCATCCATACTAACAGATCACGGCTAACACATTTACACACCCTCACGACACCCTTAGTAACCCACATTAGGTCATGGTACCTTCATAACAGTCCTTAAGGCACTTTCAGCCAGTCACGACAATCCTCGCAAGCCTAAGACATGTCACAAAAACCCTTAGAAGGCTCAAGACAGGTCATGGGTTTCTCTAGAAAGCATTAGCAGAATTTACACATATGAAATTGACGCAAATAGGAAACACAAACTGAATATGAACACTGTGATGAATCTCAGAAACTAAAAAAAAAATTTTCATTAACACTTCCAAGAAAGTTTAAAAAGCTACAGTCCAACCACAGAGGCATAAAAAATGAAAGTCGAACCCTTCCTCATCCGTATAGGTGAAATTTACCCCCGAGATGTATCTCGAAACATGGCATCAAAATCAGTTACATTGCGGGAATCAAACCCAAAAGTAAGTCCTAAATCCTAACAAACTCTGACGTGGCAGATGCGCCGTGCCCACAAAACATTTCGGGAAGGCACACTGTGCTGCACGTGACCAATCAAAAAGGAAAATCTCGACATCTGGGGCTTTCTGGCTCACTTGATGAAAACGACAACTCCGAGCATATTTTTAACAGACTACGGATGACTCAGCTACTGGCGGGCCTTACAGGTTGATGATTGCTCAGTCTATGTATATCTTGCCACTGCTGATCTGTAGGGGTGGCCATCTCAAATAGCTCCTTTAGGAGAAAATCCAAGTCAATTAGGGGGCTATGGCCAATAGCAGGTAGATCTGATTTGACAGTCCTGAATTGAGCCAGCAGCTCAAAGTCCTCGCTGAGTTTATCGATGATTACCTCTCCCTTTATCCCACCATTCATACCCTCAAACTTTGCATGGTTTACTCTTGCCTGGTGTTAAGTCAGTACCTTGTTTTTCTAATTTTTGGTTTAGTATCCTGTTTTTTTTCAAAATTTGGTTTGATTTGCACTTTATTTTAAAGTTATTCATTTTCTTTAACTTGATTTTTTACCTCCTTAGTAGGTTTTCCTTAGGATTTATATAAGATGTTGGGCTTGCTTTTGAGTTTTTAGATTTTAAAGCTTTATATTGGTTTTTGATGAGGGGTTTTAAAAGTTCATTATATCAAATAAGAAGCTCATAATCTTATTCTAAGTGACGTTATGTACAAGTCTAATCCTGATAACCTCAAGATCCCATGCAAAATGATATAAGGTTGTTTAAAAGCCACAAATCAGTGTTGAAGTCTTTCTTGTAGCGCTGGAGCCGAAATTCAACAAGGAAGCGCTACAAGAATATCGAGATCACAGATTCTTCCTATTTTCCAGCAAAATTTTGGCACGCACGGGCTAGTGAATGATTAATTATGGGTTTCAGAAGATTCATGACGTGTTGATGTAATAGGCATCATGATTTCAAATGCTTGCACGCCGTGAGAAGGTCGGGTTCATCATCAACACAGGTGGAGTTCAGTTTGACATCTATCCACACGATTTCAGGTAATGTGGCACGATGTTGTTATCTACAAGCTCATTTAAAGACAAAATATTTAATGAGATAACCATAGCCACTTGAAAAAGCCGAGCACCGTTGCCAATTGGACAAGTAAGAAGCGTTGAGGGCATCACGGAAATTAGGGCTTCATGATTCCAGGGTAAACTGCTAAATTGAAGATTGCGCGACATCTGGACAACAAAGCTGACTCATCTGACAGTGGTGGTCGTGTTTTCAAACAACCACATTGGAGCAATTTACAGGTATTCTTAAAAAAACCCATATGACAGCAGATTTGGGGCTTTTTCGTTTCAGCTTACTCTGATCAAATTAATCAAAGGATAGGTAAAATTGTGCTTTAAAACACAATTTTAACCACAGAAGTAGTTATTTGATGATGAGCTGCGATGCCAGTTTAAAGGAGGGTTGAAGATGATAACCTCGTTTTTATATTTAACCCTGTCAGTGCTCCGAATAAACCTGTATAGTCAATAGTGCTGTTAACTTCCAGAATCCAGCTCCTGTTCACAAAAAAATACCAGAGTATATATCCAATTTACAAGTGATTGAAGCATAATGGGTAAGAGTGGCAGAATAAATAGGGCTGAGCCAACAGAGGTAGAATGGGTTGAAAAGCTACCAGAGTGTGTGGAGTTATTCAAACGAGCTGGCTGGATGGATTTCTTCAGAAAAATTGATGGATATAATGCACAGGTATCCTGCAGGTTTGCCCAAGGTTTCAAGAATGATATGGTAGTTTTCGATACCCTAAAATTCAAGCTGACAGTCAAATTGATCTCAGAATCAACATGAATTGAAGATGAAGGTGAACATTGGTTTAAAAAGTTGCCCTTTGATTTTGATCCTCAGAGATACCTTTTACCCAATATCATACCTGATTGGAATAAAGGTGTGCTAATCCAAAATGTTAAGAAAGAATGGGTTGAACCAATTAGAATTTTACAGAGTTATGTTACCTGTGAGGGCAGGTATGCCTTCGTATACAAGTATCATTTTAGATTTCTTCAACACATGGTGGGAATATCCAAAATGAACTTGCCATTTTTCTTCCTGAAGAGTTTGCAGAAAATGGCAAACAAGGTGAAAGGACCAGTAGATTCTTCCTCTCAGTCCATTTTTCATCATGGATTGATCAAATTGATTGTTAGTACTGCCTTGCAACAGGAGGGAAAGACCTGGGACTTTTTTGTTTTTTGTTCTGGTTTTGAAGATAAAAAATCCAAAAGACAAGCAGATAAGGGCAAAGTCTTACTCAGAAAATTAGGTCATAAGCCCAAAATGGAAGATAAAGGAAAGATCAAAATTGAAGAATCAGCAGAGCCTGTAAAGGAAGACAGTGAACAAAAGACACCCTTGGCCAGCCCTAAAAGTAGGTTCACACTGTTTGAAGACAAGAAGGAACTGCTTGAAGAGAATCCAGCACCTGTAGCAGATCCTCAGGAGGAGAAAAAAGTTGACATTAAGATGGTTCCTGTAGCTAAAGAAGAGATCCAAATTCAGCCAAGAAGTCCCATCACAATTCTTTCAGATGATGAAGGATATCTGTTGGAAGAAGAACAACCTATTTCCGAGATAAAAGTCAAAGCTGAAATTGAAGAAGTTCAAGTTTCAGATGGTAAAACCACAAGGCCTAACAGGAAAAGAAACAAGCTGGAAGTGGTGGAATTAGCTGCTATTCAGCACCAAGGGAAAGAACTGAAGATGATGGGAGAGGCAACTACATTCTGGAGACCTAAAACTAGGTCGAAAAATAAGTTGAGATTAAATATGAAGAAGTTGTTAAATCCTAAATTAAATACAGATGAGGTGACTATCTTAGATGAAGGGTCCATGGATGATGACAAATCAGAAATAGATAAATTGCAGCCATGTTTAAAAGAAAAGATTAATTCAGTGGAAGCAGCAGGTGAAGAAGATCCAAAGCCCAGCATTGAGGACACTTCTGAGAAGATGTTGATAGAAGAGACAGAATTCTTCAAGAAGTTTGACATTCCTTGGAAACCTAATGAAGATCAAGATTCTGCAATGGATAAAATAGCTCATTCTGATAGGGAAAATTTACAGAAGACTGTCAAGCAATATAAGCACCAAATGAATTATATGCAGGAGGTCAACGATGGTTTGATGATGGCTAATAGAAGATTAAGAGAATATCTCCAGGATGTTAATGACAATTTTCAGGAACTAGTGGCTGATGCAAAAGAAGCACTTAAAAGGAAAAGGGCTGCTGACAGTCAATGCACTCAGCTGGAGAAGACAGTTCGAGATTTGCAGCAGAAAAACAAAGAACTGACAAAAAGGATTAATGACATGGAGAAGGAACAAAAGAAGGCCAAGAAGAAAGAACAAACTCCAGATGGTATCGCCCTCTTAGCTGAGGTGGCAAAGGACGTATAAAACAGTTATGCTTTTACTTAGTTGTCATTAAATAGCAAACTGATATATTAATGAAATGCTATTTTTAGCATATTTTGTAACTTGTAAATATTCTCTCTTTACTTTACCTCATCGAGAGCTGGAAAACAGTTAGGGTTAGAGACCTAATTGATTTTGAAAAGTATAGTATTTAGAGATGTGAACAAGTCATTGTAGAGGTTCTGGATTTTTGGGAGCATCAGGAGGTCTGCAAAATCCATTGTATCTTCAGACTTGTTTGAGAGATAAGTACTGTGACTCTTATGAGCATTAGCTGATAAAATTATGAAATATATGACTTTTTCCCCTCCATTTTGTTTGTGATTGGCTTTGTTATTGAGCTTGTTAGCTTCTTAAATGGTAAATTCATTACTAGTTAATGTGCATTTTCTAGTGATGCTTATCCTTTATGTATGAACTTCATCACATTCTTTCTGTGGGATTTCATGTGATATGTTATACATCTTTATCAGTTTTTGTTTATGAATTAGTTTTTATTTTTCTCTTGAATGTATTCCCTGGCTGTCCTCAAAGTTTATAACCATTAAAATCATACAAAAAACCCTAAACTTTGCTTTATTAATTTAGTTTATTCTTGAGATTGTGTTAGCTTGTTTCCTTAGCCTTAGAAACAATTTCTGGCACAAACATCTTTGGCGCCGTTGCTGGGGACGAAACTGAAGCATATCTTCCCTGGGATACTTATCAGTTTTACTGGTTTAAGAAGTGGACTTGAATCAGATCTTTTTAAAGGCTATTTTCACCAAAAAAGTAGTCACAGTGGCTTCTAAGGGGATTGGGACCAGGAATAGGCCTGTTTCTCCATTGAAACTGGGTGTGACAGACCCTGAACAGATCTTGAAAACAACAAATAAACTCAGAAAATCTCAATCTTTGCCAGCCTCCTGTGACCCTGACCAGTTGGGCAGATCATTAAATTCAGCTGAAATTTCACCTTGGAGAAAACCTATCATCCCTGAAAGTACTTTTCAAGTCTTTACTAATCCTCGAAGTTTTTTGAAAGCTAAGACTTCCTCTCCTGATAAAATACCTATCTTTCAGCTGAAAGTAGGAAAGAATCTTTTTCAAAAGGGTTCTAGTCAAGTTTCCACATCTTCCCAATCAGTCAGTACAAAAATGGCAGGTCAAAACCCACCCATGGATATGATGGACCGCATGGTTGCAGCTAGGTATGCACCATTAGTTTTACCTCAACCTTTACATGCATTACCCATAGGTGATTACCATAAATATATGCCTAGATTCAATGGACAGGGGGAAGTCACTGCAGAGGAACATTGGGAGGCTTTCCTAAGTTATGCTGACAATCAGAACATTGAGATAAAAGATGTGTGGATGAGGGTATTTGTTCAGAGTCTTGATGGGGATGTAAGAAAATGGTTTAGAGACTTGCCTGCTAACTCAATTACTATCATTGAAGAACTCCATGATCTTTTCATGAGACAATGGGGAGACACAAAGGATCACACCTATTATATAACTGAGTCTGGAGCTCTCAGAAGAAAGAAAGATGAGACTGTTGCAGATTTTTCCAAAAGGTTTAACAAAATGTACACTAGAATTCCAGCAGAAATTAAACCTACAGAAACATCAGCTAAGCTAACTTATGCGAATGCTTTTGATCATGAATTTTCTTTGTTACTGAGAGAAAGGAGACCTATCACCCTGCTGAACATGCAAGATGCAGCTTTGGAGGTAGAACATTAGAGAGATTTTGAGGTCAAAAAAGGGCCTCCTAAGAGATGTACTACAAAAATATGAGATATATTAAAATATTATGAATTGGGGGTTTTATGGGGTAGGTATATATGACAAGTCACCTCCCACACTATTTTCTATGCACAATATAAATAACCATGGTTGAGTTACTTTTCAAAATTCACTAGAAATAAAATTAATAAAATAAGTCTACATTGATGTGACTAAGATTCATTATAAATTCCCAAAAATGTATTGTCCTTTAACATTTATTTGTCTTGAACTTGCAAATGAAATTAAATAATAAAAAACATTTTTAAGAGTTTTTTTTAAAATTTTATGTTGACTTTTTATATTTAGTACTTTTCTCATGAATTTAATAATGTAATTTAATTGAGAATTTATTTACATGTAAAATGTCAATAATATTATTATAATCCACATTGCATTATTATTATTATTATTTATTAAATCTATTATTATTCTTTATTAGTTTGACATTATGTTATTAAATAGAATGGAGTGAATATATAATTTAAAATTAAAAACATAAAAATGATAATATATTATTTTATAAAAAAATGTGAAAGGACTTTCTTTATGAATTAAGAGTACTTCACTTGAAAATGACAATAATATTATTTTATGTGAAAGTGTGAAAAGACATTCATTATGAGTACTTTACTTGAAAATGACAATAATATTATTTTATGAAAAGACTATCATTATGAGTACTTTACTTTATGACTTAAAAGTACTAACACCACTACCTTGGTTAACTATGTGTTTTCATCCACCATAGAAAATTTGACAAATAAGTTTTCTTAACTCATGCAATGCCACCTCACCAAGGGGGATGATGTCATCTACTAGAATGTGATTGGTTGTATTTTATAGTACATTTTCTTTGTTTTGAGGCCCTTTTTTGACCTCAAAATTTCTCTAATGATCTAATTTGCTAGCTTCCAATAGACTTAAAAATGAAACAACCCAGCAGCTGTATGAAAGAAAAGGAAAGAAAGAAGCTGTTACATCAGGTTCTGCTTCTCAGTCTGCTGAGTCCAAGATATATGAGATGGCTAAAATGGTTAAGATTCTTACTGCAAAATTGAATAAGCTAGAGCTTGATAAGAATGCTAGTAAACCCACCCCAGAGCCTGATCGAAATCCGAATAACCAAAATCAGTTCAGAAGGCAGTTTGCTCCTAGATTCATGCCAAGAGAGCGCAGGAATAATGATATCCAGCGAGAAAGGAGGGAAAATGAAGATCAAAAAGTACCCCCACCTTTTCAAAACAATTTGGTTGAAGAGGAAGAAATTGATCAACAACTGCTCTTTGAAGAAACTGAGACTGATCAGGACATGAACCACATTGGAGATAGATTGTTTACAGGTTTTGTTACTGAAGAAGATTTTTTGAATTCTGAATGCTACACTGCTGGCATGTTTGAGACTGAAGATGAGGAAGAGGTGGAGAATGTTCCTATAACTGCTGCTATTCATCAGAATGGACCACCTAAGAAGACCCTAAACCTTAGATCAGGCCCAAAACAAGTGGCTCAAGCTCCAAAGAAGAGGGCTTCGGAGAGACCCAGGGAATCCTTGATAGCTTCTGGTGTAATTCTGCAAATGACATGGGAGTGGGTATCATCTAAGATGGACTTCCCAGTGGCATAATAATTGGAGGCTACCCTTTGGACAATATCTGGGAAATGGGGCAATTGTTCTAATGTGAACCCTATTAAGGATGACTTTAAATTTACCAACAGTTTCGACTGGTCTTCGGAAGGTGAAAACAAAGCGTTCTGTGCATCACTGCACTGAACAACCGCAAACGAGGATCATAAGCGTCGTAAAGTATATCGCAGATGATCTCCTCGGATGGGTCAAGGATTTTTATAGACGAGGCCATGGCGAAACTGTCTGTTGGATGAATTACAGAACATAAAAGGGTTGATAAACGATGAAGGAGTACTTGGTGGTGACGATCGATACTTCTGGAGGTTGCAGTTGTATCCAGCTGACTCGTGCTTGGAAGACGTCGGATTTGCAGGGTGGTGGGAGTATTAAGGGACTGTTAATGTCAAGCTGATTAGCCTTATAAACCATCGCGCTTCATAAACGTGAACTTGTACCTCCAATCTTCGAGTGCAATATCCAATGGGGAGGGGCCCACCATATTTTGCAAATTTGTTTTTTATCTTCAGAGTTATATTAATGGGTTTAAATCTTAAATATCTTGTCTTTAATATAAAACCAAAATATTATGGAATTGATGTTTGGATTTGGTTATTATAAGGTGGAAGCTTGTATGGTGTAATATATTGTTGTCATGTGCAGGTAGACGCTATTTTGGAAAGCATATGGGTGTACTACATGAATATTCCTAACCGTACATTGGAAGGAAGTTGAGAGGCCAACTCTCGAGGAGCCAATTCAAGAAATTGGGCTGGTTTTATTTTCAAATGGCCAAAAAAAGGGATTGGACAGATTTGAAAACGAGGTATACTTTTTATATTTGATTCTTCAATATGATATTTTATAACATATGTCTTCATTGTAATTTGTAGTGATTTTTTCTTACGTGATGTGCAAATTGGTTCTATGTAGGATGTCAAAGGAATATCAAGTCGGGGTTGAAGAATTCATAGAGTTTGCAAAAAGGCATTCAGAGGATAATAACACCACAAGATGCCCTTGTAAAAAATGTTGCAATGTTGCAGTATTGACGTTTCAGGAAGTACAAGACCACTTGATGATTCATGGTATAACAAGTTCATATAAAACTTGGTTTTTCCATGGAGAGAGAGTTCCTATTCAAGACTATATATTTGACAAGAGCAAGAGATGCCACACAACAGAGATGCATGATTTGCCTCCAGAAATTACACATGGTGATGAACACATAGTCGGACATCAATATGATAATCAGAATGATGAGTTTGCAACATTGCTTACAAATGATACTGAAGTTCTTGAGAATGACGATCATAATGAGGAAACCATGGTTGATGATCATATGGTTGAAATGGTGAATGATGCTTATCAATATTATAATGAAAATCCAGATGTGAATTGTGAAAATGACCAAGCAGAATCAATGGAAGAAAAAAATGATATCAATCAATATCTAAAGTTAATTGAAGATGCGAAGGCACCATTGTACCCAGGATCCACTAGTTTCACTAAGCTATCAGCCACTGTGAAATTGTACAACCTTAAAGTGAGAAATGGATGGTCTGATGCAAGTTTCACCCAGTTGTTGAAGTTTCAAAGAGAACTGCTTCCAACAGGAAATACACTTCCAGAATCCACATATGCTGCAAAAAGTTTGATTAAATCATTGGGGTTGGACTATGAAATGATACATGCATGCCACAATGATTGCATTTTATATTGGGGAAAATATGAAAAAATAAATGAATGCCCAACATGTGGCGAATCAAGATGGAAGGTTGATGCTCGTTCCGAAAAGGTGCGTACTGGTGTCCTGACCAAACTGCTGAGGTTTTTCCCTATAGTGCCGAGGTTGAAGAGAATGTATAGGTATGATTTTGAACTCTTATAATTCCATTATATCAAACACCTTCATCTTCTTTAATCTACTAAGTAGTGCAATGCATATATGATTCTTTATGTTTTTGTTACAAATCTACATATATTTCACAGAAAATGAGGTGGCATCATGCATGAGAATGCAAGTAAGGATGGAATAATGCGCCACCTAGTTGATAGCCCAACATGGAAAACTATAGATTCTAAATGGCCTGATTTTTCCAACAATCCTCGCAATGTATGACTTGCAATGGCAGTGGATGGATTTAATCCTTTTGGAAACTTGAGTAGTAGTTACAGTGTATGGCCAGTAGTACTAGTCACATATAACCTTCCGCCATGGTTATGCATGAAAAGGAGCTTTTGTTTGTTGTCATTGTTAATACCTGGTCCCAAGCAACCAGGAAATGACATGGATTTTATTTGGAACCATTGGTAAATGAACTAAAACTAACATGGGATGAAGGGGCAAGGACATACGATGCTCATTCAAGTTCATTCTTTAACATGAAGGCTATATTGATGTGGGTAATCCATGACTTTCCTGCTTATGGAAATATGGTTGGTTGCACGACTAAAGGGTTTTGTGCATGCCCTATATGTGGAAGGAACACAGATTCAATGTATCTCAAATGTAGTAGGAAGTGTGTGTACATGGGACATAGGAGATATCTTCCAATAAATCATAAGTATCGTTGACAAAAAGGACCATTTAAAAGGAAGTCTGAGCATCTCATTGCACCTACAATTGTACAAGTGTCAGATACTTTTACAGAAACAGAAGGAAGGGAAGAGAAACGGGGAAAGACTAAAAGTACAAAAAGAAAGAGAAATTAAAAAAAAGGTGAAAATTCGAAGAATGATGTGTGGAAGAAAAGGTCAATTCTATTCAATTTACCATATTGGGAGGTATGTGCACACATTAACTTAAGGCCTAAAATGTACGATGCCTGAAGGATTTCATTATGTTTAATATGAATATATTGTTTAATTTTTCTTTGATGTTATAATTCATTGATTTTTTATACGGTTGGATGCAGAAACTCCTAGTGCATCACAATTTAGATTTAATGCACGTAGAAAAAAATGTATGCGAAAGTATTTTAGGAACCCTTCTAGATATAAAAAATAAATCAAAGGATGGGAAAAATTCTCGTGATGACTTCCAACCATTGGGTATAAGGAGGTCCCTGTGGCCACAACAAAAAGGAAAAAAAATATTTCTTCCACCTGCACCACACACTCTTTCAAAAAAGGAGAAAGAGATTCTTTGTCGTGTTTTGTTCACCTTAAAGGTTCCAGATGGATATAGTTCAAACCCTAGAAATCATGTATCTATGAAAGATCTCAAGCTTCATAGTATGAAAGCACATGATTGCCATGTTCTCATGCAACAAATCCTTCTAGTAGCATTGCGCCATGTGCTACCAAAAGCAGTTCGAAACACTATTTGTAGGCTTTGCTTCATTTATAGGCGAATTTGTGCAAAAATGGTGGATCCAACAGATCTTGATAACTTACAAGATGATGTTGTGGAAATTTTGTGCTTACTCGAAAAATATTCCCCCCCTTCATTCTTTGATATAATGATACATTTGACTGTACACTTGGTGCGAGGGCTATGTTATTGTGGATCAGTTGCATATCGATGGATGTACCCTTTTGAAAGGTCAGTTAAATGTTATTAAGTGCAAATCCACATAAATTCCAACATTTTATGTGCATACAATAATAATACATTACTAGCAACTCTTTATTCATACTTTTGATTTCTCTACAAATTGTGTTTTTTTTCTAGGAACATGAAACTTTTCAAAAGTTATGTGAAAAATAAGAATAGGCCCGAAGGCTGCATAGCTGAAAACTACACTGTGGAGGAATCCATAAAATTTTGTGCTGGATATGTTGAAGGTATGGATTATATTGAAAGCATGCCTAGTAGAAATGAAGCTTGGGACGATGAAGGAGAGGTTAGACAATATGGGAAGGCCTTATCTAGTGGAACTTCTATTGAATTAGATAAAACTAGTTTGTTACAAGCCCACAGATGGGTCATGCACAACACATATGAAATTCAACCTTGGATAGAGTAAGTAATAAGCACATACTTATGAAATCATTTTTTATATAATATATCGCAATTTTTTCATAAATTGCTTATTGACATTACTTGAAAGTAGGATGCACTTGACAGAAATTGCCAATAGTAACATCCAAGCCCAAAAAGATGAAGTCTTATTACAAAAGCTACACAACCAACAATTTAGTGATTGGTTAAGAAAACAGGTAATGATATGTTCTTCATATTAGATTTAATTGAACTTCATTGATCAAGACTATTATGATGTATGAAGGTGAGATTCTTTTAATACATTTTTGAAATTGCATGGTTTTCTAACGACATTTCAAAATTTCAAGGTGGAAGGAAAAGAAAATATTTCTGATACCCTTAAATGGTTGGCATGTGGCCCAAGGAAATATGCAACTAAGTATGATGGCTACTTAATCAATGGGTGTAGATTTCATGTTAAAATATTAGAAAATGTTAGGGCCACCCAAAATAGTGGTGTGTGCATAGATGCACAAACATTAATGAGATCAAGTGCAAAGGATAAAAACCCTATACCTCAAACGACAACATATTATGGAGTGATTCAAGAAATAATGTTATTGGACTACTATTTGGTGCAGTATCCATTGTTCAAATGTGATTAGATAGATGTACGCAAGAAGAATGAAATGCAAGTTGATGAAATTGGCTTCACCATGGTGAATCTGAAGAGATGCTTGAGTAAGGATAGACTGCAAGATGATCCATTTATTCTAGCATCACAAGCGAAACAAGTGTTTTATGTACAAGATCCGGTAGAGAATGATTGGTGTGTAGTTTTGACATGCCCTCTGAAGGGATCAAGAAATTGTAATAGATATTATTTGGAGTATGCAGATTTATCAAGTGTTGCAGATTTTGAAGGGACGAAATGCAAAGATGATGAAGCTGTAGGTGATGGTGGCATGGATTATGTTCGACAAGATTGTGAAGGCACATGGTTGGATGTTGTTCAGTAAGTAGCATGCATGATTTATTTATCAGTTCTCATTTAAGTTGTATCTGTGAAAACTTATATCTTAGATTCTTACTTGGATTTACCTTTCATGCATATATATTTTTTGTTTTGCTACTGTTTATGCATATTATTACTTGGATTTACCTTTCATGCAAATATTTTTACAATAGATAGATTGGGTGTGGGGAATTGAGAGTGATGTGAGGGGGGGGGGGGAGGGGCCATATGAGCTTCAACCTTCACATGGTTGGCCCTGTTTAGTAGAGAATAAGATATTCTTGAAACCAAGAGAAGCTCATTCAGGTATTTTCATTTCGTTTTTTTAGAATTTCATATATGTTATGCCTTTTTTTACATATCTATCAATTGATTATATGAAAATACCATTTTGTCGGGATATATGCAGGTCTTCGCAATGGAAAGCAATATAATGACAATTTGTATCGTTCTCTAATGCATATTTGTAAGTTATCACCATAACAAATTTGTCAATTAGATATCTTATTATCGTTTCTGCAAATTTTAATTTTTTTGGGTTATTGGCCGTTGGATGAATCGTCCAACAAGCGGAGTCATTTCATCCGTAGATTGTCTGGGTAAGCACGTGGACCCACAACAGGTCATTGTTTTAAGGAAGAGGTTAGGCTTAGTATTCGTGAATCGTAGCTTATCAATATTTTACTATTTTTTTTCAGGAAGAGGGCTTAAGACCGACTTTGCAATTTAGTTTCAAGTTTTTTTTCACCTTTTTGATAGCTTTCAACTAATCAGGCAACAAAAGTACTCTTTCCATATTATAGTGGAGTACAAATTATTTACAAGAATCTACTTCTCCAATTACGCACAGGGCCTGCACGTAACTCCATCCACAAGTAGCCTTGCTTGTGCTTGTGCAAGTTAAACAACCCGTCATAGTGGAGTATGAAACACCCTTTCTTTCCCATCAGGCTAAGACTCCATTTTCATTGAAATTTAGTTTATCTATATTCTAACAAAAAAACGTCTTTGAATCTATTTGAGTATATTGACCAGTGCGATTTGTCTCTTCATTGTTCCTGAGTTTAATATGTAAATTGTTGTGCTACTTCTCAATGGAATATTACCAAACTACGAATACAGGTTTTTTCTTTACCTTTACTGTTGCATCTGGCGTGAAATATAACCATTGAAATGTATCTGATCTATTTGTTCTCTGCATATGTTACCAAGATATCTTTTAGTTGTTGGAATTCACGAGAATGTATAATTGTCTTTACCAAAAAAATACCTTATATAATTCCTTTCATAGTTTGTCATGTTCTTTAACTTATTGTATTGCCACTAAAATTAGAGAAATAAACATTGGTAGAATTCTATCAAAAAAATGTTAATTTTATGCTATAGAATTGATTTGACTAGGCTATGATCATAAATAAAGTATTTCTTCATCAATGTTTGAGAACTGGGCTGTCCTAAACAATTTTGAGGGCATTGATCATTTTTATTGTCTTTAGGTAGCAAAGGAGATACTCTAGTGTTGTATCTAAAATGTACGGTCCTACTTTTGTTTTCTTAAAATAAGGATATGGATAGTACAGTTCTGTTTTGTTGTTTGTTTCTTATATATTTCTGCAACAAGCTTCAGGTAACATTTTTGTCCAGCAACAATGAAAGCTGGGCTATTCAGGAATGATGGAATGAGATAACAATTAATTGCTTCATAAATATTTGGGCTGAGACTTTATCTCTCTCTTATCTATTAAACATTTTCAGGTAGTAGCATGTCTTCGTTGTTAGCATGCATTACAATGTAACCTCTATTGCATTCATAATTTGCTGCTCTCGGTTGTTACGTTTTCAGATGAAATTTTTTTGCTTGTGTTAGATGACAATGCAATTAAAACCTTTTCATTCGTTAAAGGTTGCTGCTGAAATAGCACGACAAAATGAATTGAAAATGAAAGAAACACATTTCACATGGGAGAAAGAAAGAACAGACTATAGATCAAATAACACATGAATCTCTGAACAGAAACACCTGCAAGGCCTGCCAACTTTATTTAAAATAGCTTCAAAGTTGTTCAAACATAGAGCAACACCCGGGCTCCGAAATTTTCAACCCCTTTGCCATTGATTACATTTAATTTATAGATGTCTTCGAGCCCCAGGCTCGACCTTCTCTTGAACAGAAAACAATTATAACCTATTGACATCTAATCGAGGCATATTCGCCATTACAGACATGAGAGAGAGGTGGAAAAATCGGCTCAACATCCTTTTACATTTACAGGTCATTTTTACTATATGACCGCCTATACTTAACAAAAAGGCAAAAATTGATCTTGGAGATGCTCTTCCAGCTGGCTGCTCTTACTAACCGAATGCTCCCACTAGTAGAAAACTTTGCAATAACCTCGAACTCGTCATGCACCTGTCCTGATTCTCCCCTTGCCACACTTCTCGATGGACTTCCATTGGTCAGTTGAGGGTAGGTCTAGGGTGGAGAGCTCCTTAATTAACACTCTAGCCTCTATGTGTTCTATATAAGAATAACCAGCGTGCAGTGTCCTGGCTCCCCTGAACATTGAGGCTAACTCGAAATCCCTTGTCAATTTTTTAGATACTATCTGACCCGTTAGAGGCTGATCCATCCTTGCAAAATCCTCCTGGTTTTCCCTGCAATCCCATATTTTAACCTTGTATTCCTCATTTGATAACATGGTTCCATTCTCCTCCCAGAACATATGTAGGCCTTTCTTGAATAAGGGGTCGAATGCCTCTCTGCCCCATCCTACTGGAATTAAGAGGAGGTAGAGTTAAACCCCCTAGCCCTTTCAAATTCAATCCTAGCTGGTTGAAGGAGGAGGATTATCTAAAATTGGTACAGACTCAGTGGGTTCATCGACCTCCGGAGTCACTGAAGCATGCAGGCACTCACTTTCAATTTAATCTCAAGTGTATTAAAGAGGCCACTATTCTCTAGGCTACTGAAAAAAGAGTGAAAGATGATCAGAAACTAAGGGATGCTGAGTTGAATATTGATAGACTGCTACATTGCCAGGGTCTGGGTTATTTGGATGAAGTGCAGAAAGGAGAGCTGATGGAGTGGGAAAAATGCAGGAATGTGATCTTGTGTGAGAGAGAAGAGATGTGGAGAATGAAAAGTAGGGCGATTTGGCTACAGTCTGGGGACGAGAACACAAAATTTTTTCAAGCATATGCAAAGGGGAGAAAATTCTCTAACTCTATTTGGGAACTTACTTCTAATGAGGGGGACCTGGTCTCCAGCTTTGATGATTTGGCAGAGGTGGGGGTACGACACTTCGGAGACCTTTTCACTGCTCAACCTGGGGCTTCTATAGCTGAGGTTATTAGGATGGCACAGCTCTTCCCACGTTTTGTGGGGGAGGAGGAGAACAAAATGCTGATGGCGGAGGTGTTGCCGAATGAGCTCTTGCAGGTTATGCACTCCTTCCAGAAAGATAAAAGTCCGGGGCCTGATGGTTGGCCTATTGAATTTTACTTGGGTTTCTTTGATTTTTTCGGGGAGGAAATAGTGAATGTGGTGGAAGAATCAAGAAAGGATGGGTTTGTACATGGTCCTTTCAATTCGACCTTTATAGCTCTCATCCCTAAATCGGACAAGCCAGAAAGATTTGATGAATTCAGACCTATATCTCTCTGCAATTGCATCTATAAGATCATCTCTAAAGTTATGGCGCAGCGACTCAAGAATATTCTGTCTCAGCATATTTCTTGTGAACAATTTGGGTTCTTGGAAGGTCGTCAAATACATGAGGCCATTGGAGTTGCTCAGGAAGGTATACATTCTATGAAGGTGCAGAAGCAGAAGGGTGCAGTTATTAAGATTGATCTCTCCAAAGCATTTGATAGGGTTAGTTGGCTCTATATCCGGATGCTTCTAACACACCTAGGCTTCTGCTATGAATTTATCCGATGGATTATGGCCTGCATCTCCACGGTGAGCTTTGCTGTACTGATAAATGGTTCTGCTAGTCCTTTCTTTCACGCTGGCAGGGGTTTACGACAAGGTTGCCCATTGTCACCTCTACTGTTTCTCCTTGTTGCTGAAGGCCTCAGTTGATTTCTTCTGAAAGCAAAAGCTGATGGTTCCTTTCGTGGTATATCCATCTCTCAGGTATTGTATATAACACACCTCCTTTTCGTTGATGACATTCTGATATTTTGTGATGGCTCGCGACAGGATATTGATAAGGTGGTAGAAGGTCTCAATTTGCTGCAAGATGCAGCGGGTATGTTAGTGAATATTGATAAATCTTCAACCACATGCTCGCAATTAACCGAACAGGAGATTCACAGATTGACTATGAGACTACCTTACAGGACTTTGGATATTGATGAAGGATTTAAGTACCTGGGCTTTCACTTGAAACCAAATGCGTATTTGAAAGCAGATTGGCACTGGTTAATTGCTAAATTAGAACAACGACTTCATGGATGGAGTCATAAATGGCTCTCGTGAGCAGGGAGGTTGGTACTGGTTAAATCAGTTTTGGAAGCTATTCCTGTGTATTGGATGTCACTCGCTTGGATTCCCAAAGGAGTCCTGGAGCAGATCTGACGATTGTGTTTTGCCTTTCTTTGGAAGGGTAAGGGTGATAAATGAGATTTGGTATGGGTTAGATGGGAAAAGATTGCGGTTCCTAAAGCACTAGGAGGTTGGTGCTTAAAGAATATTTTTCTTTTTGCAAAATCCTTGGGGGCAAAGGTGGCTTGGCGAATTATTCAATCACAGAGCCTCTGGACTAGAGTGGTATACCACAAATACATAGCTCCTTTAACACTACTTGATTGGATTAGGCAGGTCAATAAGACAAGGGCAAATTGCTCTGTGGTCTGGAAAGCTGTGGTGCATCATTTTCAACTGATTGGATCTGGATTAGTGTGGAAAATTGGAGATGGGAGACTTATGCGTATTGGACTGGACCCTTGGGTGGGTTGTAGGGGTGGACATGTCCTTCCTAAGGCCTTAAGAAATTTTCTGGCAGCTCGAGGATGTCACTTTCTGGCTGATATTGAACATCCGGGATCATCCACGCTATGGCTACAGGGGTGGAGCTCTGCACAGCGTCTAGAGATCCCTGTTGACTTGCTTGGAGTTTGGGAGGATTATATTCGAAATCTAAGATATACAAATATTCGCCTGACCAATAGGGTTGATGAACTTATATGGGATCACCACCCCTCTGGGATATACACACCAAAACATGGATATATCCAGCTGAATGTGGAAGCACATAACAGGGAACTGGTGTGGTGGTGGAAATATCTGTGGAAGCTAAAGTGCCTGGGTAAAGCTAAATTACTCTTCTGGGCCTTATTGGAAAATAAGGCACCAACCTGGGACATCCTGCAGAAACGATTCATCCAGGGTCCGGGGTTCTGTCCACTCTGTAGGGATGCGGATGAGACCACTTCTCATATTTTTGTCCACTGTCGGTATTCACAAGATGTTTGGGCTGATATCTGTATTTATCTGGATATAAATGTGAGATGGTGGGGAGAGAGTGTTATTGATGGGTTTCAAAGGTGGTGGTCATCTTATAAGAACTAATCCTTTCGGGCTATACCTTGTATCTTCACATGGGGCATATGGATCACACGTAATAAGATCATCTTTCAAGACTGTAGGGTCCCGATGGAGCATGTAGTGGCACAGGCTGTGGCTGTTATACTACACTACAAGGAAACTATCACAGTGAACCGAATACGACCTGTGATTGAGGAATTTATAGATAAATCCATGCCGTGGGCATGTTTTGATGGAGCATCAACTGATCATCAATTGGTGTGTGGAGGAGGGGGCGTTCTACACAAAACTGAGTCCCATTTTTTTCATATCGTGTCTGGTTTGGGGAGTGGTTCAAATAACTATGCTGAACTTATGTCACTTAGGCTGCTCATGCTTTTTGCACTAGAACAAGGTTGTCTATCTCTACAGGTATTTGGAGACTCACTGATAGTCATTGATTGGGCCAAGGAACTTACACAGTGTAATGTGATGGTACTCTTACCTATCCTGGAGGAGGTATTACGGTTAAAGCAAACTTTTAATCTTATTACATTTACACATGTCTATAGGGAGAGAAATGGGGTGGCTGACCTGCTATCCAAAGAAGCGACGCAGCAACATTTGATATACGGCACTTGGAGGATCACTATACATTCCACAGCAGGCAACTACAGTTATTATCACAGGCCTTTTCACCGAGACATTGAGGACCGGATGGAGCATTAGCCTCTGTTTTATTAGCTACATTAGTTCTGTATATGCTATTATATACACGGGATGTATGGACAGTCTATTTTAGCTGTTGTTTGGATCACTTTCTGCATATTTTATTTTTGATATATGTAGTCGGTTATAGGAGGGCTGTTTGGACAGTCAATTACTCTGTTTTGATTATGTATGGGACACTAGATGGTCATATGGGACAGTCATATGTGACAGTTTTTGTAGTCGGATATATGTGGACTGTCTTGATTCATATGGGACAGATTATTTGTGACAATGTAGGGATCCTTGTGATCCTATTACATGTGCAAAATGTAATTTTTTTCAACTATTTGAAATAAAATTACGACTTTTTCCAAGGAAAAAAAAAAGGGGTCGAATGCCTCCTTGAACAACCTCAGTTAATTTGAGAGAATGTCTATCCCAGACTGGGTGATCTTCACCTGCTGATGCTTGTTAATTATTCTCTTGGCCCATATAATTGTGGCTACCCTATCCTTTATGCTTGTTGTATCAGCCCGCTCCTCTGACAAACCACTCAGAAACTCCACTGCATTTTCTACATAATCTGAGGGCTTCTTATTAAGCTTTTCATTGGCCACTGCTACAGCCTGTTTAGCCAAATTTACCATAGTTTCCTTATCCACTATGAAGTTCAAATAGGGCCTTAGGTCGTCTGCTTGCTAGATGACATCATTCCAGATGATTTTCTTAGTCTCCTGCAGTACCTTCTGTCCTATCACTTGCTCCTTTAACCTGTCAAGATCCACCCGCATTCCCTTGTACTTGGATTCCCAAGCCTGCTTTTCCTTCTCTGCATTGTCCTTTAGAGTCTTCAGGTTAGCTACTTGTTTTCTCAATCTGATCATTTCAACATCTTCTAGGCTGGCATTGGCTATCTGCCCCACTATTGAGAAGTCTCCAGACTCAATTGAGGGTGTGACCTACATTTCTTGCTCTTTTTCATTTTCCTTTACTTTCATCTCCAGTTCTTCAAACTGGGCTTTCCATACTTTCTCACTAGCTGCTACAAGGGCTATGTTAAGATGTAGTTACTTCTTTTTTTCTTCGAGCTCCACCAGCTAGGCCTTACAGTCAATCAATTCTTCATTTAATTTTTCCTTCTCTTCCTCTAGTTCTGCCATCTCAGGGGCATTTACCAACTGAGCAACAAGCATCTTTAACTTCCTTTTTAAGGACAGGATCTCCTGATCTTTCCCATCCAACAACCCTTGCATGTTTTTTCTCTTGGCTTCTTCAGTCACAGAGGCTAATAATTGAGCTTGGAGCTTCTTCACCTGTCCCTTTAGAGATTTGATTTCTGCCTTCTCTATCCTTAATTGATTTTGAACCTTGGATTTGTTTGATTGTACTTTAGACAATTCTAAGGCACCCTTCAGTAGTTTGTTGTATATAACCTCACCTGTTTCCTTGTGCAGGTTGATTATGTCAGGATTTGGGATATCTTCCAGATTGACCCTTAACTCAATAGCTTTGTTTTTAGTGGCCAAATCTAGGTTTAGAGTATTTTGGGCCAAATTTCTACTGTCCACCAAGGCTATGCTCTTCTTAGACATTTTCCTTACTTCTTCATATAATTTTGTCTTTGCTGCAATGTTGTTTGGATTTTCCTCATAACCCTCTAGCAGCCCTGCTCTGGTCGTGCTCAGTGCTGCAAGTCCCTTCGGTGGTTTGCCAAAAACATGTTCTTTGACTTCAAAATGGGGCATTCAGAACTTGACCTGCTTCTTCTTTGGATTCTCTTCTTGAATATTTGCTAATTGGACTTTTCTGGGATGGTCACTAGGGGCAAAACCATTTGCACTGATGTATCTTTACTAGATGATCTGGGTGTTGAAGATGAGCCTTCCTAAAAAAGGTATGCCAAATTTTGGGAAGTCTCTAGAGGGTCAATGCCCATCTGTCCCTACTCAATATACTCTAGCCAGTTTGCCATATCAGCCATGCCAGCCAGCTCAAAATGTTCATACCCCTTTCTATTTTTTGTTTTCCTTCTTTCTGAAAGTATGTGATGGGGGTCATAATTCACTGCTACCTTAGAGGGGAATCCCATGTCTTTCATTATTTGCTGAAGGCTTGAGAGAGACGCTCTACTTTTAACCATGATGGATCCTACTATCCAGGGAAAATTTATGTCCGATGCCTTCGTATCATCTAGGAAGTGTTCACATTCAACTGTTAGCTTCTGTGTTACAAAATCCATGGTGAATATCCTGGGGGTGAGGAATGCAAGCAGCTCATATGGGGCATGGGAAAACCCATATACTCTAATTACAGTGCCCTGCTTCAATAAAAACCAATCCCCTACCCCTTTTTCCATTGGGGGTTGCAACAGGTCTTTCATATCCGGTATTACTCTAGGTAATCTTTTCTGAAAAAACAGGAAGTAAACCTCAGCCATGAGGCCATTAATGAACATCTTGTAGTCAGAATACATCTCTTTGGTAATATGCAGCTCTTGGACCTGTAGGTTTTCATCATTGGCTACCAGGAACATCTTTAACAAATAAGATTGGAACCTGAAAGACCTAGTCTTAGGAAACTTCACAAGTTGGGAATGGATACTTTCTGCTAGGGATTCGTCAAACTTTAGACATGCGCATAGGGGGGACATGTACTGATAACTAACAAAAGGCTAATCAAGGGTTCAGTTATATCATGGTCGGTGTCCAGCCCTAAAAACTGGGACAACATCGAGATTACATATCTAGATTCTTCTGTGAACAAGTTGGCTTCGCCAGGGAAAGAGTTTGCTGGGACATAAACACCTGGGAGTAGGGAGGCATGGTAGAAACTCTCCTTGAGGTTGTCTGGGTCTCTTCGGAAATGTTGAATTAGGGCTTCTTATTGATAACTCTGGGACTTTTGGCAGAAATATTCAGGCACGGCTAGGGCTTTCCGGATGGTTGGGGCATCTATGTAACACAAAATCTTTGATTTTGCAGCGTCCATGACAGTCCTGCGGCCAGGGGAATAATAGCTAGAGCACCAGTCTATGAACTTAGGACAATTTGGGGTCTGACTGGTGGTATAAAGGTGAAAGGAAGACTGGTAGACCTTGTGGATATCTCTGCACTGGGCTCTTATGGTTTCTAGTTTTTCTTTGGCAGCTTCCAAGGTAGTATTAAGGAACATGGTGTCGAAAATGTCACTGTCTTTGTCCTCTATCTGGTCGTTTATCTTACAAGATTCGAAACCTGGAGGTCCTATGGAACCCTCCATTTACAAAAGTTCATAGAGGAAAAGAGTGGCCTACCTGGCTGTTTCACACCTGGGTTGGTTGACCACAGATCGATTTCCCTCGCCTTTCACCATGCACATGAAAGACAAGATGAGAATCCCTGTGCAGGCCGGTATTTTATAATATTATCCTGCCATATCGTCCCTCCAGCTACGAAGATGGAGGAGCCACGTTGGTCGTCTATTGTCCAAATTGATCCTCTGCCGTTAGATCCTTTGACCTTTCCTACAACCTTTCTTCGTGGTTTCCAATTCGGCCACCTGACAGCTTTCCAGGGCTTTTGACTTTTGAGAAACCCTGCATGCCGTCAATCCGGTTCCTGCTCAGATCCTGGCCATCCAACCATGTGTCCCGTTAATTGTCTGCAAATCTTTGTCCCGTTCAGTTACCGCACAAGTATTATTTGTGAAGTTCACCCGGACCGTAGATCTTTGCCACGCCACATCTAGGCCTTCGGAGGATGCAGTACTTTAAGAAAAGTTCACAAATATGAATTGCAACCATTTCCGCACATGTAATATCTGCGAACATGTTGTGAGCCATTGATCTGCGCCCTACACCGTTGATTGCTTTTGGACCTGCCCATCAGCTAGTACCCCACCTCCGCTTAAAGAGTCACCAACTTACTTCGTGAAGAAGGCTCCCGATTGCAGATTTCCTGATGCTAGATATGAGCATCCATACATTTTTTCACAGGTTCCTTTGCATTTGGCCTTCGGCTGATTACTTCAAACCTTAGCTTTTTCCCACATTGCTGCTTTCAGCCTGATTCTTCCTGCTGAGAGTTCCTGAGAGATCAATCTTTTTCTTGAACTTCGGGCCTACCTTCCCTTCACAAGTCCTCCAGAACCCTTAGCACAATACAGGTGCTAACAAATCCATCAAGCAATCATTAGAAACGATGCTTGTTCTTATCCATGAATACTTGAAATTCTAGTTAGATGTTCACTTCATGAGTATGTGTCTGAACTTGGATGCCAACTTTGTCTTGCAAAACGTTTCTGTATTACTATTTTTTTTATTGAATCAATGCTGCATATGAAACCTTTCAAGTTCAGCCAACTTATAAGGTCAGAGCCATTAAGACTACTTTCTTAGGTCTCTCGAGTCAGAAACAATGTTGGGATTATTAGTGTTTTCTTAGAATTACAAATGATGCAATCTTGGTCTTAATATTGCCTCTTTCCCCAATTCTTAAAGGGTTCTAGCTCAATGGTAGAGCGCCTGCTTTACAAGCAGGAGGTTGAAGGTTCAATTCTTTCGTGCCCTAATCATATGTCACTATGAGGGGGGTTCATAACCGCCCCCAAAGGTTTGTAAAGAGTTTTAGGGGGGGGGTTTCGAACCGCCTCTGTAGGTACCCACGAGGGGGTTTTAAAACTGTCCCCAAAGGTTTGGAAATATTTTTAGGGGGGGTTTCGAACCGCCTCTGTAGATACCTACGAGGGGGGTTTAAAACTTCCCCCACATGTTTGTAAAGCATTTTGGGGGGGGGGTTTGAACCGTCTTCGTAGGTACCTACGAGGGGGGTTTAAAGCCGTCCCCACAGGTTTGTAAAGAGTTTTGGCGGGGGTTTTGAATCGCCTTCGTATGTAACTACGAGGGGGGTTTAAAACCGCCCCCACAGGTTTGTAAAGAGTTTTGGCGGGGATTTTGAACCACCTCCGTAGGTACCTACAAGGGGGGTTTAAAACCGCCCCCACAGGTTTGTAAAGAGTTTTGGTGGGGGTTTTGAACTGCCTCCATAGGTACCTACAAGGGGGGTTTAAAACCGCCCCCATAGGTTTGTAAAGTGTTTTGACGGGGGTTTTGAACCACCTCCGTAGGTACCTACGAGGGGGTTTTATATCCGCCCTTAAAAGCGACTTTTGGGGGAGGTTTATAACCACCTCCAAAATTCACTCCAGGGGCGGTTTTGATCTCTTCCAGAACCTCCCCTAAAAACCAAAACATTTAGCGTCGGTGTTATTAGGGGCGGTTTCTTAAAGACTGCAGCCAAATCCAAAACCGCCCCCAAAATAGTGACTTTTGGAGGTGGAAGAAAACCGCCCCTTAAATTCAAAAAAGTATTTTTTGAGGGGGTTTCGAACTGCCCCCAAAAGTCCAAAAGTAACTTTTGGGGGGGTTTAGAACCTCCCTCAAAAGCGACTTTTGGGGGTGGTTTAGAATCGCCTCCACAAGTCACTTTTAGGGGTGGTTTTGATCTCTTTCAGAACTGCCCCTAAAAGTCAAAACTTTTAGCATCGGTGCTATTAGGGGCAGTTTTGGATAGACCGCCGCCAAAGCCAAAACCTCCCCCAATAATTCCTTTTGGAGGCAGAAGAAAAACACCCCTAAATGTCAAATTTGTTGTAGTGCTTCCATTTTATATTTTCCAAAGTTTCTCTCAAAGTGGTTGAAAATCCAAAATATTGTACTTGATTAATAAAATAAGGCTAAGTGGGATAAGGCCTCCCATAGTTGGTTCTTCTTCCCCATTTGGGGAAGAGTGTCGTGTGTGTTTGCTTTATTGTTTTAGCTTAGTTTACTTTTGCAAGTAGCTTAATTTCATTTTTGCAAGTAGATACTAATTGCTAGCTAGTTCATATTTCATTTACTTAGCATTTTAACTTGTTAGATCTTATTTTATCATATTGAGCTATCATTTGTGTTCTTTACTTACAAGCTTCTTGTCTTCTAAAAAAGAACTAAAGACTCTTGAACTTGCCATAACACAAGTCAAGAGTACTCTCTGTCAGAGAGCATTCCCACTGCATTATCCTTGCATCGTAGCATATAGATTAGTTAAAGTCTCTTGAACTTCCGTCTTAAGATGAAGTCAAGAGAACTCTTTGTCGGAGAGTTTTCATTGTGTGCTCTTAATAAAACATTTTCAAACTCACATTTCCCTTCTAAAAATTTAATTCGTTGCTTTCCATCACTTAGTATGCTCTGCCGACCTTAAAAAGTTGGACTCATACTCACAACGGTGATTGGATTTGTTAACCTTGCAAGTGATAACCCGTTACACCTAAAATATACCCATCATCATGATTTAGTGTATACATCCCTGAAGTCACCTGGACCAAGTACTCATTTGGGAGGATTTGTACTCATTTTGTACAACCTTTTGAGGGGTCATCGCAGGTTTCACACTAGCAACATGCGACGTCGCAGGTTTCTCCATAGCAAGGTGAGATGAGGTCTGTTAATGGGAAAAAATAGCCATTTCGAGATCTTTCTCGAAGCTTTCCCATTTGGGGGCTTATCCCTGATCTCTTGGAGAGCTGGTACTCGACCCCTAACTCATTGGGAAGATCCCCTATCTCTCTCCTACCATCTCTCATCCTATCCTATCCATAACCCCATCCACTTAGTCCTATATATACGAGGATCACTCCCATACCAAAGGGAGGAAGAATATGGTATCTACATGCTGGTGAAATCTCTCTTCGGACATCTTCACTCATTTCTTGGAGAATTCATGCTTCCTTGGAAGGGCTTGGCAATTGGATTGTGTGGAGAAGGGCTGCTACGTTAAGTCATTGGTTGTAGTTCTATATCTCTATCATGTACTCCTCTATTTGCAGTAATACAAATGCTTTCCACCAATATCGCTCTTATATGTGATGATGTTGTGTTGTTTACTTGCTTAAGTGTTTACATAGATCTCTTATTGTATAGATGCTCTTTACTCGTTTCTCTTTTCTGTGTCTTGACAGGTCTTGTAGCTTGGATTTGACGACCGTGGGACGTGGAGCAACATTTGGGAGAAAGGATAACGAATCAAAGAGGTAAGACATCTAGTACTTGATCCTTAAGTAGATCTAGGAAACGTGTTTGTAGTCTGTTCTATTTGTTCTAGACTCGCATTGAGCTAGGGAGATCCAGCTCGCCTCCGGTCGAGTGGATTGTTCGGTAACAAATATGGCGACCATACTGGGGAGTGTTCTTGTTTAGTGATCGTTAATCTGAGTCGTTTTTAGTTGATTACTTGTCACAAGCCTTGTTGTCATTTCTTTTTCCATTTCCCTTCTTAGGATTGATTCCATTGTCATATCTTCATGTTGAAGATCCCGATCTTCTTCCTTTGAGTTTATACAACTCAGTTTCAAACTTGTTGGTGGTTCATTATTAGGAGATCTGATTCATTTTTGAATCTAGAACTCGCCTGTCGCACCTGGGCAGTGAAAACAGAGCAACACTATGTTTTTCTGGGTCTTTGTTCTTTGACTGTTGCTTGCTCATCGCGGTCTATGCATTAGTAAACTGCGATAGCGTCTCATCTCTCGTGTAGGTAAACTGCGACGTCGCACTGTCTGCAAAGCCAGAGTGAGACGATCTATCAAGACTTAGCATACAGGAATCCAACCTCTTGTTTGACAGTCTGAGCCTTGTTTTGATGTATGAACTCCCTCTGTGTTGCAACATTCAGCCAGAGATCCCATTTTGATTTGTGTGTTGAGAGTTTGGTTTGTTTGGATTGACTTTGGGTTCCGCTTTGGACAAGTTTGAGATCGGTAGTGGCGGATGCTTTTGTCTCCCCCACCTTCATCCATCCACTCTTGCTTTCCCTTCCTTCCATCCCTGATTTGATCAGTGCACTGGATCACTTTCCAGACCTCATCTATTTTTGTTTTGAGCTTTGCTTGCTGCTGCTTGATTTTGAGTCAAGTGTGTCTTTTTGCTTGGTTGAGTGCTTATCTTTTCTTGAGTTTTCTGAGTGTATGAGTGCCGCAAGTAACATTTTCTTTCAATCATTTGAATTTGAAAGCAAAGTTGTCTTCAAGTTTATTGATTTGATACATCCATTGAAAGATTAAAAGTGATTCTCTCCCGTTATTTCTTAAGAAAGTTATTGAAGAAAGATCACTGTGCATTGGAATGTTTTGGAAAGATGAATGGAAATATGATTGATTGTGTTTTTTTTGAATTGTGAATTATTCATCTTCTTGAAAAGCTCTAGTACCTTTTGTTTTTCTCAAAAGTTGTTTCCATGCTAGGGAAATATAGGTGCATTTTTGGTTTTTGTTGCCTTTAGATCATTGAAAAGAGAAAGTGAAAATCTTGCATTTCCCATTTCAGAATCCTCTCATTTCACTACTTAGTGTCATTTTGATTTGAAAGAGAAAAGAAAAGAAAAGAAAAAATATTTTGATTTGGATAGTAGTGTAGTGTACGTTTGTGTTTTTCGTTGAAAAAGAAAAGAGTACTTTCATTATCAAATTTGTTTGCATTGGGAATTGTGTTGCATTGAGTTTGTTTTGGCAATACCATTGGAAAAAGCTTTCTCCTTACCATAGGTAGAATTCATCGAAAGAAAAGAATATTTTGTGCATGTAGCTAGGACTTGCATTCTGTTTTCGATTATGTACTCACCTCATGCATTCACCTAACCGTCCAAGATAAAATTAATGGTAGAACTAGGTAAAATTTTTAGTAACTTGTGTGTAAGTTAGAGACGTGTTCCGGCATTGTTAAGCGTGGTAGCTATCGTTACTTGCAAGCATTGTAGTCCGGGGGTATTGTAGTCTTCCATGTACATCGGTATATCGAGCTCCTTCACGTACCCACCAAGTACCATAATCCGTACTTGGCATATATCGAAGGGTGTATCACGTACTCGACATGTATATCAGAAGGTCTCGTGCCAATGGCTGTGCATTAGACAACACCACTACGGATTTGAGCTCCCATGTACCTTGCGTATATCGGGAGACACCATTAGGATTCTTGAAACCAACCGAGTTAACCATTTGGCCATCTTGGCAAAGCAATACACCGAGAACAACACTCGGGGATATTAGCATGCACATCTTGTCCAGGTAGTCGGGTATGCAGGAAAGGGTACAGTCCCAATCCTCCTTGTCGCGTCATACTGTTGGACCCTGCAGTATATTGTGGTTTGCGATGCCTTGATAATCCCATGAGGTTCCAGACTTTTGAATCCACTCTGTCACATAAGTTTGCTTATTGCCTTAGTTTGAGTAGGTTTCTTGGACTGCTTTTCTTTTAGTATACCTTTAGGAGAAACGCTGTTTCGGCCCTTTTTGGCTGATTTTCCTGATACTCTGGCGGATTTTCCCTGGAGAAGGTCCCATAGGATCTTAAACTTGCCATCCGAATTTCCCCTTAATCCGGAGGTTATTTCGAGGGTAAGAATGGATCAGCATCGCACGGTCATAGCTATTGAAGTAGGGAACCCCACTGTGAATGTTGGAGGGATTTTGTTTCCACAAACTCCTCCAGATTCACCTGCCTCTCATCCCACACGGGATGAAGAAGCTCACACCCCCACATCTCAAAACCTTCCTCCCGTCATCCCGGGAGAACCTGGATCGTTGGAATGGATAAACCAACCCTAGGAACACCCTACAGCAGCTGTTGGTCCTTCAGCAACTTATTGGACATCTTCTACAGACCATCCAATGGCTCATTTTTCCATCTCATCCCCACCTAACTGGACTACTCCAGAGTTCACTAGGCCTTATTATAGGCCCGACCTTTCCGAGACTTTCGACCCCATCCATGAACGTTTGGAACAGTTACGTGTTAAAGGAGATGAACTTCGAAGACAAAGTCTTGAGCGACACTTTGAAGAGTTCCACAATCGTCATTTCCAAATAAGACTTGATGATGGAAACATCCCAGTTCATTCGATATCTTTCGGATCACCTGAAGCACCCCCCCACGTGACCACTAATGAGACTAGTCAACCCTCGCAGGAGTCCAGTCCCTCACCTCAAGTGAACCAACCGGTGGAAGGACAACGGTCCAACACACCTATCACTACCACGGTTACCTACCAGTTTCTCCCCCACCTCAGAATTCGAGGGGAGGGTACTCCATTCCTATGGATTATCTTATTGGTAATGTTATTTCCATGGCAGCTAGTTAGCAACCCACGTTGGTTCAACCTTTGAATAGTGGTTAGCCTATTGTGGTTGGGGGGAAACCCCCGTTTCCTAACCAGAACGTTGGTGGAGTCCCCAACAGGCCTTCCGTTGGACCTACCCAACCCGCTAGACCGTCCACCATGAGATTATCTCATGTTGGAGGGTCGTCAAATGTAACCCAACCCTCATGGAGTCAAGTGTATCCAGGTTCCGTTAACCCTGCACTGGGACAACCTAATCCCGGAAACGCACCATACGGGATAACTTATCCCGGGAATCCTTACACTCTATGGGGGAAACAACCTGTATTGCAACGCGGACCCCAACCGACTATCCCTCAATTACCACCACCCTCGATCGATCCTCCCCCACCTCCTATTGGAGACAGCGGGCCCCCACCTAACGTTGGCGGAGGCCCACCTCATTTTACCTACAACGCCCGTCACCCCTTAGGCAGTGGTGGGAATGGTCCACCACCTCCTCCAGGCGGAGGCGGTGGTTGACCACCTTATCATGGTTGTGGAGGAAATTTCCCTTCGGGTGGTGGCGGTGGTCCACCACCCCTTCTAGGAAGAGGCGGTGGAGGACCTAATTACCATGGTGGTGGCGGTGGTGGTGGAAACCCTCATCCTTCTGGAAGCAGAGGTGGTGGGGGCCCCCACCCATTTGGAAGTGGAAGTGGTCCACCACCCCCTCCAGGTGGAGGCAGTGGTGGGCCACGTTATTACAGTTATGGACCCCCACCTCCTCCGAGTGGTGGCGATGGACCTCCACCCCCTCCCGGAGGTGGAGGTGGACCCCCACCCTATTGGAATGGACCAACTTATGGTGGAGGACCTACTTACGGTCTGGGCAGCACACCCCCCTATGGTCAGTTTTATCCTGGTACACCTTACGGTTAGTTTAGTCCTTATACACCATATCCGTATTATCAATACGTGCAGCCTAATCCACAGCTGCCCTTTTTGGCTACTTTGGACCTACCTGACCTTTATCGTTTAACCAACGATCCTATTTACCATGGATCTAACTGGCCACCGATTCCGGTGAAACTTCTGTCTGATATCCCCAAGTTTGATGGCAAGCCGGGTGAAGACCCTAAGAATCACGTGATGACATACCATTTATGGTGTTCATCTAATTCCTTAATGGATGATTCAATTCATCCTAGATTGTTCCAAAGGACTCTCATCGGTTCGGTTTCCAAGTGGTACATTGAGTTGCCACCGCACTCTTTTCCTGACTTTGGCTCTCTTGCTATGAACTTTTTGACGCATTTCCAGCTACCTATACGGTATGAGACTGGTACTTTGCTTTTAACCTCGCTCCGTCAGAATACCGCCACTCACATTTTGGATCATATCCACGAGTGGCGAAGGAGATGATGTCTCATTAAAGCTACCATTCCAGATCAGCTCCTAGCAATCTGGTTTACTAAATCGCTTCTTCCCACCATAGAAAAAGATGTTTCCATTCATGGTGCTGTCACCGAAGAACAAGCCATCGCGAGTGCTCATCTGTTAGATCTGGTCTACACCCAGTTTGGCACTCTGTTCAATATTTTTCCTGATTCACCCTGGGACGTTAACGATCCCACAAAACCACATAAGGGACCCCAAGCTGATGGGATCATAGGTTCCCTTACCACCCAGCCTGCTGTTAGCACTGTTGGATCCTCCAACCCAACTCCGGCTGGACACAACACCACCAAGTCCACTACTCCTGCTGTAACTGAAGAGGTGAATTCTGTTCAATCAGCTTCATCTCAGAAGTTTAATGGAAAAAAGAAGAACAAGGGGAAACCCAAGAAGTCTTCTGCCCAACAGGAAACAAAGAGCACTCCCGAAGATACTAAGCAGAAAAGGAAACTGAAGTATCCTTGTCTACTGTGCGGAGAAGACCATTTCTCCAAAGAGTGTCCCCATAGAGACGAAGTGCAAAAGTTTCTTAGGGGTAAACCAACTCCCGTAGTCCTCAACGATCCGTTTCCTGCTCAAAATCAGCAGATGATTGCTCAAACCCCCCAGCCCAGGGGGAACCATCCAATACCACACATGTTCTCATGTTGCGTAACGAGGTGATTAATTTAACTACTCGCTTGCGATCTTACGAACAGGTCCCTTCGAAGGAACCCGCCAGAGGTAATGCTGAAAAAGATTTCGACTCGTTAACTGATGTTACTGTACCATCGACCTCTCTCACCATAGAGAGACCCTCTCTAGATTTCATATTGTGTCCGCCTAGGAGCACGATTCGAAAAGCTATTTTCAATCCTAATGCTCGCGCGGCACATAATTACAATATCGTAGAAGACTTGGCCCAAGCTCCTTTCGCCATGTCTACGCTGAAATTTTTGTAGAATTTTCCTAATCAATGCAAAAATCTCCTTGCCGCTATTGGTGCAGTTGACCCAGATTCCTCGAACACCATCATGTTTCATCTTGACAACCTTAAGCCGAGACTCTCACACTAGCTCTCATTCCAAGTTACTGCGAACCTTACTGGGAAGATTGTCCATCGTGCTCTTTTGGACGAAGGTGCCTCCACTTCTGTCATGTCCATCGCTTGTTGGAGAGCCATTGACTCCCCTGAATTGAATCGTTCTCCTACCACGTTGAAAGCATTCGACGGGTGTGGCTTTCAACCTCATGGGCTCTTACAAGCTCTTGCAGTTGAGTTGGGCAGAAAGATCGTAACCATTAACGTCGAAGTGGTCTCGGCCCCTTTAGATTATAATCTCTTGCTTGGTCGCAATTGGTTTTATACCATGCAGGAGGTAGCCTCTTCAGTCTTTCGCACAGTACAGTTCCCCCACCAAGGACGAATTGTCACTATCGACTAGTTAGATTTTTGTACACCGGACACCACTACTCATCTTGGTGACCATGTTCCTTCCATTGGAAAGATGTCAAAACAGTATGAGAGTGTGGGGGTTGGCCTATTGAAAGATTCATCTCTCATGGGCGTTTTTCCAGCCGCAGATCCCCCTAATCATGTTGCTACGGTGAACATGATCTCCATTGAGATTTTATCTCACTCAAATGACGCTTGGCTTGTACCGGATGAAGCCACAACACACCTATTTGGAGATATGATGCCTCTTTCACCAGCTGAACGTATTTATGAGGCTATCCAATCAGCTTCGGAGGACCATTTAACTATGGCCTCCCCATCTTGTTCTCTACGTCGGACGTCCTCTCTATCTGATCTCTTGCTTCAGACTTTTCATTCAGACAAGTCCATCATGGAAGTAATGAATGTTGACGACAGTCCATGGGATGATCTCCATCATAGGTCATCTTTTCTTCCTCCTTTGGAATACACAGAGAACAACATCCATACCCTCTTTTCACCTGATATCTACCCATCCCCTCAGTTCCCCATCCTTACATGTCTTACGGACATAGAAGGCAACTTGGCCAACATTGAGCCAACCACCCCGGTAGACATCTCGATGAAACTTGGTATAGTGGAACACATTTGCTTAGGCCAGAAGTGTTCCCCTGAAGAAATCGTTGTTAGCACGGCCTTGTTCAAGCAATTTCGAGACGTGTTTGCTTGGTCCTATGAGGAGATGCCTGGGATAGACCCCGCAATTGTTTCTCACGAAATAAAAACCTATCCCGACATCAAACCTGTACGTCAAAAGTTGCGATCGGTAAACCCCCGGAAGACTGCGGCAATAAAGGCAGAAATTGAAAATCTCTTAAAGGCTGGCTTTATTTATCTTGTCCCATTGACGGATTGGGTCTCAAACGTCGTTCCTATGAACAAAAAGCAGGGCACCATTTGCGTCTTTGTTGATTATCGGGACCTCAATCGTGCTTGTCCAAAAGACAATTACCCGACCCCCTTCATCGACCAGATCATCGACAACTGTGCCGGAAGCGTCATCTTCTCATTCATGGATGGCTTTTCTGGTTACAACCAAATTGAGATCAACCCAGCCGACCAACATAAGATGACTTTCATCTGCCCATGGGGTACATTCGCTTATCGCAAGCTCCCATTTGGCCTTAAAAATGCTGGCACCACGTTTCAACGGGATATGTCGTATGCCTTCCACGATATTAAGGACTTTTTGGAACCCTACTTGGATGATCTCCCTACTCATTCAAAGCAACGCGAGTTCCACATTGATCATTTGACGGCCATTTTCCTCAGATGCAGACGGTACAATATCCGTCTGAATCCTCACAAGTGTATCTTTTGCGTTGAGCCCGGACGTCTCTTAGGATTTATCCTCTCGAAGGATGGGATCCACATTGATCCCTTAAAGGTGGAGGCCATCATCAACCTACCACCCCTGACTGATGTTACGGAACTTCAAAGTCTCCAAGGGAAGGCGACTTACTTAAGGCATTTTGTGTGCAATTTCGTGGAGAAAACTCAGGGCTATATGAGACTACTTAAGAAGGACGTCCCGTTCATTTGGGATGATCAAGCTCAAAAATCCTTCGACAGTATCAAACATGACATCATGCATGCCCTATGCTCCAACCGCCTAATTATTATCGAGATTACATCTTATATCTCATCGCTTCTGCTACCACTATCGCCATGGTTTTGGTACAGGAAGATCAAAACGCTTAGGAACATGTGATATACTATGCAAGTAAGGGTCTAGTTGATTCCGAAACTAGATAATCACATGTCGAAAAACTTGCTTTCGCGGAAGTCATTGCCGTCCAGAAGTTTTGTCACTACATTTTGCTCTGTACCATCACTATCATTGCCGACTCGAACCCCATGTACCACGTACTGACACGTCAGGTGCTTGGGGGAAAGTATTGACGCTGGATTGTGATACTGCAAGAATTCAATCTTCTTTTCGAGAAAGCTAAGTTTAAGAAGTCTTTGGTGTTTGCCGAGCTTATTTGCGACCTTCCCCGTCTTGATGCAGAAGTTGAGCACAATGACTCATTTCTGGATGAATCATTGTTTCTCATCAGTACGACAGACCCCTGGTATGGAGATATTCTATTGTATCTTCAAACCCAATGCTTCGATCCTCAACTTTCTCGCGATGATCGTCGTAAGATTCATCATCATGCAAAGTATTATTTAATCATCAATGATACTTTGTATCATCGTGGCGTCGATTCAATTCTTCGACGTTGTCTCACTCATGAGGAGGCTGAACGCGTTCTGAATGATTGTCATGCTGGGGCATGTGGCGGTCATCTCTCTGGGATGGATACAACCCAGAAGATTTTGTGTGAAGGATATTACTGGCCTACTATCTTCAAAGATTGTATTGAGGCCATTAAAAAATGTCCTCCTTGCCAACACTTCCACATGAAGAAGCGCACTCATCCCGCCCCACTACACCCGGTTATTTCCGTTGGCCCATTTGCAAAATGGGGCATCGATTTTATGCACTGTAAGCCTACCTCGGCTGGGGGGCATAGTTACATTATCGTAGCTGTGGATTACTTCACAAAGTGGGCTGAGGCTATGCCTACATACCAAAACGATGGCAAAACCGCCGCACTCTTCATGTTTAATCATGTAATAGCACGGTTTGGAGTTCCGCAGGCCATAGTTACCGATCATGGTTCTCACTTTCAGAACCATATGGTTGATGAATTGAGCAACAGGTTGGGTTTTCGCCATGAAAACTCGACACCCTACTACCCACAATCCAACGGATAGGTCGAGGCAATTAACAAGGTCTTGAAAACTATGATCCAGAGGATGGTAGGGACACAAAAGTCCAACTGGCATAATATTCTCTTTTCAGCATTATGGGCCTACCGAACTACCGTTAAAACCGCCACATGCTTCACTCCCTTCCCATTGGTATATGGATTGGAGGTTGTTCTGCCGATAGAGTGCGAAATACCGTCTTTACAGCTCACGGTTGAACTTCTTCCTAACACTACTGCTGAGGAAGAACGTCTCTTACACCTAGATAAACTTGAGGAGTCTCGCCGTGATGCCACTCTTGCTAATGAAGCACATAAGAAACGCATCAAGGCCCAATACGATAAGTCGGTTGAACCTCGTATCTTTTACGAGGGTGATCTGGTCCTCACTTATGACTAGAAGCACGATAAACTAGGAGCAGGGAAGTTCGAGTCCATGTGGCATGGACCCTACGTTATAAAATGTGTGTTGGAAAAAGGTGCCTACGAGCTTGAAGATTATGATGGAATCTCTTTGGGTGAACCCCGCAATGGGATTTACCTGAAGAGATACTACGCTTGATCTCTCATGCATAAACTTGCTTGTATATACTATACATGGCATGTTTTTGTGTTTTTTGTGTGGTGTGACGCATTTCTTTTTTAGTGTCTTTTGATCTTGTTTCCGCTTCTCATACCATGTTCTGTCTGCATGTGCAGATGGCAACGTGCTATGGATTCACGGACGGCGCTAGCCAGCATACCCTTCACCTTGCTTCGATAACCTGGGTACTATATTCCCCAACAGGTGAGCTCATTAGCTCAGGAGGAAGTTGCCTAGGGTTTGCGACCAACAATGCCGCAGAATATCAGGCAGTAATCGGAACCCTAGCTAATGCCATTTCCTTGGCTATGAACCACATTGTCATCCACATGGATTCTCAATTAGTGGTTTCCCATCTGAACCGGGTCTACGTCATCTGTGATCCCATCTTACTCCATCTCTTTAGACGAGTATGTCTCCTGGAAAGGTCATTTGAATTTGTTCAATACCTGCACATTCCATGGGAGTTAAACACAGTTGCTGACTCGATGGCCAATTTCATTTTGGATTGGTACATTGCACACACATAACAATCATAATATGTAAAAGCATTCATAACATGTAAATATAATGTACAGAAGCAAACATATAAACAAGATCACATCACTAATCATTTGAAAAACACATAATGTATAAACCCCTGATAATGTATATATATATAAATCACTCAAAAGTAGTGCTAGTACAAAATCTGAAGCACGATGGCTTTCAGTGAGTCTCTACAAAAATCTGAAGCATCATAGCTTTCAATAAGTACAAAAATCTGAGGCCTCTAAGCTCTCAGTACAAGTCTAAAAAGTGCAATCAGGCTGGACGCCTGACCCGTACACCACACCTGCCTCTAACAACTCTTTGACACTGGGTGAGAAAGCAGTCTACAGTACGGGCCACCTTGTGGAGTAAGGAGTTGAAGCGCACGGACGCTCCCACCCCAAATCTCTGCATGGGCATCGGTAGGTCGTCTATGGCTGGCTCTGGTACCTCCACAGTCAGCCCAGATAGGTTCCGGTACACCTCCTCCATCTCCTAGATGACAGGATGAGCAACTGCAGGAACCACTGCCTCTCCACCTCTATCTCTCCTCGCCAGAACAGAGAGACCTACTGGTCGCACGAGACCCACATATGCACACATATATAATGTACTTGTCAGCACTACATCAAAAAAAATAATATAATTCACAAAACTAAAAATACAAGGGTTTTGTTCTTACCGATATCACCCCATGTTGCACCCTCTGGCAGCACTAAGTCGGGATCCTCTTGAAATTCCGTGCCACCATATGGGAAGTCCTCAACCATAAGTAACTGGCCTTCCAGCCAGCTAAAGAACTCGGGTCCAAAACTGATGATGGGACCCCCACCATGGTGGGTCATCACCTCTGCCCACCTGAGCATGTGTGGATCTCTCAGATCCCTGTCATCCAGTACCACCTGCGGGTGCAAGAGAGGAACCCGCTCAAAAAGGAACGACACTATGATCGATCCATATCCAAACTGCTTGAGCTCCCCGTGCCGACACTTGGTTAGCTGAGCTCGAATGTTGGCGAGGAGACCCTCGCACCAGTTGAAGACCATGGGAGACATATAGTCTTCCGCGTATAACATCTAAGTCCGAGTAGCCGTATGTGGAGCTTGGATACCCACCACCCTGGTAATAGTAAGCAATATGGTCCTCAGTGGACGACTCACCACATCTCTGATGAGTATCTTCCCGCTGGAAGGACGAGAAGAATCTATGCAGTGCTGTGCCACCATGTCCTCCCCTATACGATCACTGGCTCGTGTCCCAGTGAGTTGTACAGCGTCCCCTCTTTAGGACAAACCGGCCAGAAAGTAGATATCCTCAATGTCAATTGTGAGGATGTGCTCACCTATAACAAAGTATTGTTGGGCCACATCCCAACTCTGGAGCATGTGTGTCATGAATGGGATCTGGGCTCTCATCCCCTGTATCTCGAAGAATTTGAGCAACCCACAGTTTCACAAAGCAGCCACACATTGTGGATCGTTTGCAGCTTGCTCATCTTCCACTTCATGTTCTCTTTCTCGCCACTCTAATACCATCTTTGCTTGCTGGGAACCTGCCAAAAGGAGCATTTAACACATGTTAGGTTCTTTCCCAACTTGCACAAACTCATTTTTTGGAATATTTTTGATGTTTGAGTTGTGGGTTTCCGCCGTTGCACCTCACCTTCAGGTACAGGGCGACGTCGTTGCAGGTCCCGTTTTCAAGGTTTGCGACGACTCAGGCTCGTTGCAAGTATCGAAAGGGCCACTTGCGACGAGCCGAGGGCGCAATGGCCCCTCCCCAAATCATCAAAAAACTAAAAAAATGAACAAAAATGCAAAATGTAAACCACTGGAAAGTTGCAAGACAAGACTTAGGCCTACCTGGTCCGGACAGCTGGTGAAATGGCGGATCGTAGCTCCCGAAATTGGCAAAGGAAGTTTTGGCTCCAAATTGGTACTTCTCCACCCAAATTGGCAATTTGAACAATGTTTCTATTTTTGGCCCATATTTCTATTTATAGAATAGAATGGAATATTCCTTTTCAAATATTTTGATGCTTATGGGCCATTTACTATAGTTTCGACCGTTTGTCATTATATTTGGGGCTATTTGACACTTTCTCTAGTGTACAGAAGTCGTAAAGTGGTCTTTTGTAGCATTTCTCGCATTACCAATGGTGATTACAGGTATGAACACTCCTTTGAGTGTCTTGTCATTATTGTTTTTGGTTAAGTCGTAATTAGTGCATGAGGATGAGTTTACTCTTCATTTCTTCTTGTACTCACCAAATCATGAGAACAAGTACCGAGTTATGATTTATCACTTTTTTGGGCTCGTTAAACTTCCACGGAAAAGGACACCCCCCGGAGTCCATAGTTAAGCTCTTTTCAGACTCCCTAAAATTGAAAAGATTGCCAAGCGAACTTGTCGTCTTCACGCTTGTTAAAGTATTTGAATGGTCGTCTTCCTGGTGATAGTTTACTCCTTTTTAGGACCAGGGGGCACTAATTACGAAAAAGGAATACTCCAGCCAATCATGACTGGAAGAGTCCTCTCCCGCGTTGTTTTACCCTTTTTCGGGTGATGAGGCTAACTTTACGAAAAAGGACCGTTGGAGTCTTCTTTAGTTCTTTTCAGACTCTCTAAATATGAAATGATGACCGAGTTTTCCCTATATGGACTCATTAAATTTTCACATTGAAGGGACCGTCATGGGACGAACCCCTCCTATCCCAGGTTCGGAAAATATTTGGGATTGGACTCATCTATGAGATGAGCTATACCGAGCATCTGGTTACCCTCATCAAGCTCGTAAAAAAACACATGAGGCACTCATCGTTCATGATGGGGAAAAAGGAAAGTGTTTGTGTTACATATCTTAGTGGCAGTATACAGTCGTTCTTGAACATGGCATTCATCTGCATTTGCATACAGTACTTGGGTCATCTGTTTGTCTACGAGTCCCCGCTTACTTTTTGAGTCCTGTTACTCCTCTGAGTCATTCGGAGAAAGCTTCCACTATCAGTTGCATTAGAAGTTTGTGTCATTCTCATGTCAATACTGCCGAGTCATGCCATGCCCATGTTCAAGAACACATTCATCACTCATCATTTTCAGTCAGTACACACGTCGTCATGCCATTGTTACTTTGAGTCAGTCTCACATGTTATTGTACCATCCGATACACTCTACACATCTTTTGTCGTGTTTCGTGTCGATTGATGGGGGATTCATTATGGCCCGCCTTCGACGGATTCATCCTTGTCGACTTCAACTCATCATCCAAGGATTGAATCTAGAAACCAGTCAAGTACCTTGGTCCTGCATGCCTCAATGGCAGGTCACCTCGCTTTCATCATGAGTTTACATCATTGACTCTTAATTGAGAGATTTCATCTGGCGTTCTACGTCAACTCATTCATTCACACTTGATGATATGTACTATGATACCTTGGGAATCATTGACATTAATGGTGATCTCCCTCGCACTTGTTAACGGTTTACATCAATGACTGGTAATCAAGTTGTTTCTACCATGTTCGACGTCAAGACATTTGTAATCACATGGATAGATTCGTATCATTGCAGGTTCAACTTGAAGACCCTGGGGAGTCATGTTTTACCCAGGTTGCGATGGATTTTGTATTGAGTCATATTACACAGATCCACTTTTGTATTGGTCGTGGCTATGTTATCATCTCATCATGGATCTACGCTTGTGGCTAGTAGCCATGATTGTGTTCAGTCGGTCATTGCTCCCATGGATCTACAATGTATTGGTCGGCAGCCATGTTGTACTACATATGAGATTGTCAGTTCAGAGTCAGTTGTACTACAGCAACGTCCTTCATTCGACAAGTCTTTTTCCATTCTTTCTATCAAAGCACTTCACCTGTACATCCTTAACAACTTCATGCTTTGGGGTGCATTCTATTAAACCTAAAATATACCCATCATCATGATTTAGTGTATACATCCCTAAAGTCACCTGGACCAAGTACTCATTTGGGAGGATTTGTAATCAGTTTGTACAACCTTTTGAGAGGTCATCGCAGGTTGCACACTAGCAACATGCGACATTGCAAGTTGCTCCATAGCAAGGTGCGATGAGGTATGTTAATGGGAAAAAATATCCATTTCGAGATCTTTCTCGAAGCTTTCCCATTTGGGGGCTTATCCCTGATCTCTTGGAGAGCTGGTACTCGACTCATAACTCATTGGGAAGATCCCCTATCTCTCTCCTACCATCTCTCATCCTATCCTATCCATAACCCCATCCACTTAGTCCTATATATACAAGGCTCACTCCCATACCAAAGGGAGGAATACTATGGTATCTACATGCTGGTGAAATCTCTCTTAGGACATCTTCACTCACCTCTTGGAGAATTCATGCTTCCTTGGAAGGGCTTGGCAATTGGCTTATGTGGAGAAGGGCTGCTACGTTAAGTCATTGGTTGTAGTTCTATATCTCTATCATGTACTCCTCTATTTGCAGTAATACAAATGCTTTCCACCAATATCGCTCTTATATGTGATGATGTTGTGTTGTTTACCTGCTTAACTGTTTACATAGATCTCTTATTGTATAGATGCTCTTTACTCGTTTCTCTTTTCTGTGTCTTAACAGGTCTTGCAGCTTGGATCTGACGACCGTGGGACGTGGAGTAACATTCGGGAGAAAGGATAGCGAATCAAAGAGGTAAGACATCTAGTACTTGATCCTTAAGTAGATCTAGGAAACGTGTTTGTAGTCTGTTCTATTTGTTCTATACTTGCATTGAGCTAGGGAGATCTGGCTCGCCTCTGGTTGAGTGGATTGTCTGGTAACATAACCATAATAAAATTTTCACCCCACAACTAACGAACCGGCGTTGTTATTTCGAGAAATACTCAAGTAGTGGGAAAAGTTCCTAACTGGTGGCGCTCGAAACATATCGTTTTCATAGAGTTCTAGTACTTGTTAAATCCACTAGACACCTAACCGAAGAATACTGGACGGTCCGTCATGTCACCAAGGGGAATCTAGTGAAGGTATACTTTTCTGGTTGGATGCATACCTTTCCTTTCTAGCCCTAATAATCAAGAACATATAAAACACTTTAAAATTTACCAAGAAAAATTTCAAAACGATCTCATGAACATCATATGTAACTTACACTTTTTCAGCATCCTAAGCACCGTTTTGACTCCAGAAGGAACTGGTCTTTGAAGCACACATTGTATTATCTTAATTTGGACCATATGTCCTTGTCATTTGATTAAATTTACCTTATGGATGTTATTTAATTCTCAAGTCATCATATATTGTTCGTCTTTAAATTGTATCTTGTATTTTGCAACGTGGATTGCGTGTTTAATTTTGTTCTCATCATCATTGAAAAACTCCTAAACAACACCCATCCGTATCACCACATACATAAAACACTTAAAAACACAGATCCATAGAAACTCTTTGTGTAGGGACTACCCCCCTTGGCTTCGTTAGGAGTTAGCCTAAATGGAGGAGCTGCGATTCAGGTGACAGTACCTGGCTCATTGCTTGCCCCCAAGGCCACACTTTCCCCACTTGTAGTGAGGGAACAACTTTCAAAAGATTTCTGCTGCTGGTGTGCATCTCGGTGGACAACACAGTCAAAATTCCATTTGTGTTCATGGGAGAGGTTGTCTCTTCCTAAGCATGTAGGTGGCTAGGGATTGAAGAATTTGGGGTTGTTCGGACAAGCTTTATGTGCAAAACTCTTATGGAGAGGTATTTTTGGACAAAACCTCTGGAGCAGAGTTATAAACTACAAGTATATAAAACCTTATCTTTAGCAGACCGATTTAGAAAGCAGGTCGTGGCTCCAACTAACTCTTCCAGAATGTGGGAAAACTTTCTCAAGTCTCTCCCCATTATTAAAAAATGGATAAGTTTGAAAGTGGGTCGAGGTATCCAGGTTGCGATTGGGATTGACCCTATTGTTGGTTTCTCTGGTAATTTTATTTTATCAAATTCTTTGCTTGTTGAATTACACCTGTCCAATATTGAAGTGCTTTGTCAAGTTAAAGGAAATGGTGCCTCCACCTGTTCTCCAAACTATTGTCTTTCAGCTTCAGAATTGGATCTTCCTCCTCAAGTTGCAGGTGAATGGAATGGATATATCCATAATTTAAATGTTGCTGGTATCATGTTAATTGATTAATCGAAAAATCTAGTTTGGAACTGGAAAAAGGCTAATGGATCACTCACGACTAAGTGGGCCTATGAATCTTTAATCGATAGTATGAATTCTACTGGGCCCAAATGGTGGGATGAGAAGATTTGGAAGTGGAATTTGCCTTTGAGAGTTAAATGTTTTATTTGGCTCATTTTGGAGAATAAAATTCTCACCTGGGAGAATCTTCTAAAAAGGGGTTTTACAGGACCGGGGATATGCTTGTTATGCTACAAAGAGAATGAATCTGTTGCACATTTATTTTCTAACTGTGTTTTTTCCAGGTTGGTGTGGGATGATGTCTGTGGTTTTCTGCACATTCGAGTAGATCTATGGAATATAAGACCACAACGTGATCTACAAGATTGTGTTTACAGGTGGGTGTAGATATATCTTGAATCTAAAGAACTCCCTTTTTTTGCTATCTGGGAGGTGTGGAAGGCCCAAAATAGACATATCTTTGAAGGTACTAAACCTTCTGTTCATTACATCAGATCGAAATCCTTCAGTTCTTTTTTTCGAGTTTTTTAAAAAGAAGAATAGTTTTAGACCTCGTACACTAATCAATCCAATTGTGGAGGGAGGTTTTATATCTGTTTTTTTTACAACACTTCAAAAAATGGAATCTATGGCGCTAGTATGGTCTTAAGGATCAAGCAAGATCACTGTTTGCATCTGTGGATGGGAGCTGGGAATGGAACAAATACCAGAGCTGATCTTATCGCTCTTTAGGGAATTTTATGGGTCTCTCGCAGGAAAGGTATCTTTAATTTAAAAGTGTGGGGAAACTCTCTTATCGTGATCGATTGGGCTAATGGTTCCTCTTCCCTACAGGTTCTCAACTTGGAAAATTGGATGAAGAAAATTGGGAGTATGAAAGAGTATTTTTCTTGTATCTCTTTCACTCACATTTATAGGGAGCTTAATATATTGGTTGATTCCTTGTATAAGAAATCTATCAGAGCTATGGATGGGAACCTGTTTTATGAAGAATTTGCTGACGATCTCCTAGTTGACGTGGGGACTCTTTTGATCTTCTAGTTTTGTTGAGCAACATGTCTCCTTTTTTGTAGATATACCTTCGAATTGTATTGTAGCTGATGGACTCTGTTTTCTTAGATGTACTCTTTTTTGGTTAGGTAGACTATATGAAGGATTTTATTTAGTCCTTTTATTGAGGTAGATCTCGGGTAGGATGATGTTGGGAGATTACTGATGATCTTTATTGTAGCTATTTTTGGCTTACATGGTTAAGATTTTGCTGTAGCTTCGATTTTATCTTTGGAATAACAAGTTTTTTTTTTCCTTTGAAAAAAAATACAAATTAAAAATAATGTGATAAGTTCATTTTATTGGTATGCACTGTCATTTTATTTGATGGGTATTAAACAACTCAAGCTCTTAATGCTTACCAAAATTTGAAGCAACATTAGAGTTCAAGAAATGATAAGTTAAAAAAACAAAATATAACTTAGCTCTTGATTGTGATGGATTTATGTCATTTCTTTTAATTATATTTTAATTTGATTTACAATATACAACAGATTAATTGATGATGATTTAACAACAAATTGGTTGTGTATAACTAATTTAAACATTTGACGACAAGAAAGAAAATTTTCTTCTAATTATATTTTTAATTCGATTTATATGACATACAACAAATTAATTGTTGATGATTTAACAACAAATTGATTGTTTATACAGGGTTGGCAGGTGTGGGTGGAGTCTTCTTCGAATCGGAAGGAAACAAGTTGAAATAATATGCTTGGGGAATTGGAAGAAGGATCAATAATGGTGCGGAATGGTTAGCTCTAATCAAAGGATTGGAGTTAGCTAGGAACGATGGCCTCAAAGACTTGGTGGTGTTCGACGACTCGATGATGGTTATAAGAGAAGCAAGGAATTTGAAAAAGAACTGTAAGAACCTTGTTACTAAGATTCATCGTCTCCTAAAGTGCGTAGTAAATGAATATAAAGACATCAACTTCCTTCATTTGATGAGATCCAACAATCAGGAAGCAGATGCTATAGCAAATATAGGAGTTGGTCTCAAGTGTGGAATCCTAGTTTGCAATCAAAAGTTTTATGGGAAGACTTGGGTCCCGTAATCTTGCTCAATTTGTTTAAGATGGAAAGAAAACAATTGTCCCTATGCCTTGAGAGGAGGTTAAACCCCTTGGATTGGAGTGGCTTCACAACCCTCCACTCTCCATTTTTAAGTTATATCCATAGCTATGATATGGACAAATTGAAGGTTAGAACAATAGTTTTGAACTCCCTTTGCGCCTCATATCGGGAGCAGTTTTCATGCAGGAACTACATGGCAAGCATGCAGCAATTCAAGGAGTTGGGAAACCGAGGAGGAATGGGCTTAAATACTGGGTGCGGATTCACTGTCCTCTATCGTGTGAACCTGGCCCATATGAATTTGAGAGGTAGCAAAGTTAAGGTTCATTGTGCATCTATGGTTAACTCTGTCTCTCCATTCCTTGCTTCGGGCGAATTGTGAGCATGGACTACCTGAAGATGGCCCTTGCAAAGGAAGACGACTAGACCATGGCACAATATGGCTTGAATAAGGCGCAGTCATCCTTCATGAATCCTGTAGGCATGAATTTTTGGGGATTGGTAAGAATTTTCCTTCCTCTCCTGTAAGAGAAGATGGCGGAAGCACTGGTTTCATGCATGAGTTTGACAGCATTCCAGAGGAGGTCAAGAATTACATGAAGGACAAGGAGATCCAAATACGTTTGCTCCGTGGGGAAAAATGATCTTAAGAGGGATATTTCCCATTTGTACACACTAGTGAAAGCAACACATTCTGAGGTTCGTAGCAGCAGCAGCAACATCAAGATTAATGAGAAGGTCGATAGCCTTGCAGAAGTTCTTGACAAGGGTTGTCCTTGTTCTGCCACCCTGGACGCCAAAATCAGTGCTGTTCATTGCAGTGTTAGGATAGTAGAAGCAAAAATTGACAACATGTGTGCGGAAATCAGGAGAAGCACTCAAGAATGGAAAAAAGACTATGGAGGTTCGGTTGGTGGACACACAATGAACCAAGCCATAACACCCCATCAATAGTTCTTCAGCTTCGTGGTTTTCCAAGTTTTCTTAGGCACTTTTCTGGGTCTTTCCATGATATTTCAGAACCATAATTTAACAATTTTTTTGGTTTTGCATCTAGCAGTAGTAGTTCAAGAAGCTTACATGACAGTAGTCATTTCTTCTTTTCAATGTTTTGTTTTTGTTCCCTGCTTCTAGGGCGGTTTGTAAGGAGATATACTCTCCATATATTAGGGATATACCATGACTGGTATAGGTTTTTAAAAGATGAACATGGAGTCATGACCACTCTTCTCTTTTGGAAATAGTCTCTTCCTGGAACTATGTAATCCTGTGCTTATTTTTCATTTTATATAAAATCTTTTTACTCGTTTCTGTTAAAAAAAGAAAAAAAGAAAATTGGTTGTTTATAACTAATTTAAACGTTTGACTATAAGATAAAGAAAATTTTGAAAGTAGTAATGAACATTTATATATCTCATTTTTATTTAATAACTACAATAGTTGTGTATGATTGTTAATTTAAATTTGTGGGTGAATATAAGCCAACGAAAGTTTTTCAAGTGGCATTATAGCTGTATATTTTATTTTTTTTTGTAATTGAGAACCCATACCACTACACCGCATGCTCCGATGACATCACAACAACCTAGTAAACTCGAGCGGGGCCAGACTTAGTGTTGGGTGCAAGAATGATATTCCCAGAGGGAGTAGAACTGTCACCGTAGTTGCATGAGGTCTTAGAGGGAAACAACCTCTCCCACAGGAAAGAACTATGTGCCCCCCCCCCTAGTAGGGATTGGAACATGGGATTCCATTGAGTCATCCATAAGTCCCCATTGTTGGCTCACACCCTCAACCCCTATTGTAAATATATATATTCACATTTGTATTTAATAAATACAAATAATGTGTCTCAATTGGGTCCATCCCAAGCGGTTGTGGGATGGAGTGTTATCCTTCCCACCCAAATTCCATTCCCATAAGTGACATGTTGTATTTGACATGGGGTAATTACTTGAAAAAAAACTACAAATAATGTGTATGATTTTTATAAAATTTGCTCATATTTTGCTTAAATATGGGTTTGAGCCCTATTGTTGACTTGGCCTTATGCACTAAAGAATATAGGGTTTACCATAGGTACTATCATCAAGATGAGGGGAAGTTCCTAGAGGTTTGACTTGGGATAGTTACTTGAAAAAAACTACAAATAATATATATGATTTTTATAAATTGTGCTTATATTTTGTTTGAATATGATATATTGTTGACTTGGCCTTATGCCCTGAAGAATATAGGTTTACCATGGTTACCATCCTCAAAACAAGGGGAAATGCCCAGAGGTTTGACTTAAGATAATTACCTAAAAAAAGAAAAATACAAATAATGCATATTATTTTTATAAAATGTGCTCATATTTAGTTTGAATATGATCTATAATGTTGAACAATAAGTGTGCACACAAATTAGCTACCAGGTTACTGTTAGAGTAATAGTCAATTGTTACTTTGACATGGACATAGAAATGGCATAGGTTATGGCATGGTACTTCTACAAGGCTGCATGTGATATATTGTGTGCACATTATATCTTGCACATGTTTTATTGTGACAAAAAAAATAGTGATTGTGTGTGTGTTTTCCATTTTGTTCAGTTACTAATACATAAAGAGAGTATCAAGTGTGGCCAAAGCAGGGGCATCATATTTGATCTCAAAGGAAAAAAGGTGACAAGATATGCATGGGGACTTAGAAAAGCCACAAATAATCAAACAGATGCCTACACAATACTGTAGGGACTCTGTAGCATCAATGCAAACAAGACATACTATGCTTCAGTAATAGGAGACTCAACGATTCTAATCAAACATATGAACAAGGACAGTGAAACTCTCAATAAATATCTCGCTAAGCTTATTACCTGAATCAAACAAGAAGGTCTAATGTTCTAGGACATTAGCTTCTTCCATGTACTCATAGAAATCAATGGCAACGTCATTGTACAGGAAATTTAGCCTCTCAACTTGATGAAAGGACACGCGGGAAAAATGATGTTGTTCTTCATTTTCCAATTCCATGATGGTTAGAATGGTAGTGTGACATTAAAAAATGGGGGATTACCCACTCCCCTAGTGTTGATGACCAATAACACCCACATATTTGTCATTAATCAACAAGCATGAAAAGGTACATGTTGCACCAACATCGGCAAGGAGAATGCGAGTGCAATTAAAGGCTTAGATGGGTATGGGATGGCATCCCACCCTCTCTCATTTCAATTTCAATGTTTTGTGCTAGTTAATTGTGGCATAGGTGGGATGCTGAAGGGTGCAAATAATATCATTTTGGGAGCAAGTTCCGACCATGAACCATGTTGGTGCACTTTTATTTCAACTAGGGTTCAACACTTAACATTTACCAACAAACAACACAATCCACAGACATGGGCCCGAAAGAGGATTAACCCTTTTGGAAACACCTGCAGAGCAAATGAGGTCTCACCCGAAGTATCTATGGGAACTGTAGGAACCAGACTTCATGCAGTACAGAGGGGAATATTCACCGATCAATACAATCATCATCATATTACACCTATAGAGTAATGACAAACCGGAGCTTCGACAAACTCATAACTATGATAGACTTCAGAAATTGGAACTGATTAATATACCGCATCCATTCTTTATACAGTTAATTACACCATTCATTCAATTAATTATTTAACAGAGGAACAAAACACATATCACAACAAATCACCCATACATCAACACACATGAAAACACCATATTTTATGAGGAAAACCCATATGGGAAAAACCATGAAAGATATTGTATTTTATTGGAGTCGCGACCCAATAAGCACTTCAGGTAGGACTTACAAATTTCTTCATTACGTACAATAAATTTGCACATACAACCTACCCATCAACAACTCAAATTTTCCTTAAATATCTTCGACACATACATCATAGATTCCTATTACATCGCACAAACTGTACTTATGAATAATCATAATAATAACAACCATCAAACTAGTGAGGAACAACCGCAAAAGTTTTTTCCTCATACATATTTATAGGTCACAGTAAGATAGCCCCACTGCAAATAACCCACTAACTTCCTAACGACTCATTATTACAATGTGGACCAATTCTAACTAACTAAAATCGACTTGCAATCTTTGACACCATTAGCATGCCCATTTTCCCCATTTTCTAGTCGCTTTGTCGGAGCTGACCCTTGCCCTGAATTAGTTCCACTTTTTCCTCGTCCACACTCGCGTGTTCCTTCAAAAATGATACCTTAAAAAATACTAGGCCTAACAGGCCCCCAACACTCACATGTGGCTTGTCCCGAGCCACTTCAAAGCCATGAGTCAGGTTCCCGTAGCTTCGTCTAAAACTCCTAAAAAATGGTCTTACTAGCTGCAACCAACTGCTGGACTTCTTCACTCTTCTGGACAACAGTTTCTACTAAGTCTGTTGATAGATGGTCCTTTCTTACCTCGAAATACTGAGTGACTGTTGACTGAATGGAAGCATGGCGACTACCAATATATTCTGATATACGCTGGGCCTCAGAATGAAGTGTCTGGACCCTCTTGTTAGCGTTTACACTTTAATTCAATTAAGTTAGATATTTAAAATGAAATATAGACAAGCACATCAAAACATAAAAGGCATAAGACATTTCCTCAGGGAAACCATAAAGGATAAAACCCCGTAAATTACTCAGTAATAGATTCGTCACTAGTACAATATCAAACCAAGATACAAAACCAAAAGATAAGATGACTTATGCAACTTCCTTCTTTCTTCTCCAACAAACTTGTCTTTACTCCTCCTTGGTGCGAACTTGCTTGAGTGAGAGTGATGTCCAAATGAGAGAGTGAGCCTCTCTATTTATACTTTATGTGTGACTGACCTAATTCCCCAATGGGACCGACTTCCTTAACTGACTGAGCCGACCTCTCCTAGGGAGACTCAAAAATACATTTTACATTTATCCTTTTGGGGACTATTGCCCCGACTTACAATGGTGGTTTTACCTCGATAATCTTACATGACCAAATACAATAATAACAACACCAAATAGAGCAAAAACATCTTTGACGGAGGTACAATAAAAGTACAATAATAATATAATAATATTATACAAAAGAATATCTTCTGAAGTTGCATTTACAATAACACTCCCTCTTAACTAGGAAGGTATTCTCTCGACACAGTCAACATCACAGATGGACACAAACTCTGGACAATGTCATCATCGATGGATCATCATCATCGCTAGATCATCATCATCGCTGGATCATCATCATCGATGGATCATCGTCATCGCTACTGCAACAATTCTCATCTTGTTGATCATTGACTAGTGACATCTCTCGAATCTACCCATCATGAGAAGTTCTACAAAGCCAACCCTTTTTCACACTGGATGCAGGCCTAGCTCTCATCTAGGACTTCATCATCTATACGAGCAATCCATCAAGTAGGTACATCCCATGACCACATATTACATTGCCACAAAAATCACGCGTGTCTCCTGCTATCATCTCATCATATCCTGATCATCTTAACATCTCATGTGGAGAAAAACCCAGGTGCATATATCATTTCCACTAGACAACCTATGTCTTCCACCAAGTGGGTACAACCTAGGGAAATCTGCATCTTCCAGCTCGTGGATACAACCCAGATATATTATGACTCGCTCGGTCAACCTGTGTCTTCAAACATGTGGATACATCCCAGGAGCATCTTAGATGCATTACGTCCTTCGGGACCACCTAAGTCTTCCACCATGTAAGATACAGCCCATGCGCATCCCAGATGCTTCATGACCAGTGGAACAACAACGTCTTCAAAAATGTGGATACAGCCCAGGAGCATCCTAGATGCATTACGTCCTTGTAGACCACTTGTGTCTTCCACCATGTAAGATACATCCCTAGCGCACCTGCATCTTATGTCCACATCACTCCCTCTTTTGAGGAACATTGATCTAGATAACACCAAGATTCTCTTTGGCGTACTCGAACTTCACCCTTTCTAATGGCTTGGTCAACACATCGGTTTTCTGCTCGTCTGTCGCCGCATACCAGTGCTTCATTGATCCTCTCTACACCATATCCCATATATAGTGGTACTTGATCTCAATATGCTTTTACTTGTCATGGAACATCGGGTTTTCAGACAACTTCACACAACTCTGGTTGTCATAAAAGATACAAGTCACCTCTAGCTCAAGATCAAACAAATATGACAATAGCTTCCAAATCCATACTTCCTCACAACTAGTCGAACAAGATGCAACATACTCTGCTTCGGATGTACTCAGTGCCACGCATGATTGCTTCTTAATAAACCAAGAGATCATACCGGATCCCAAATTGAAGCAGCATCCTGAATTTCTCTTCCTATCTGTGGCATTGCCTACCCAATCCGAATCAACATAACCATGTAGGTTAATCTTTTGATTTGTCTCATATTTGAGCCCATACTCAATTGTACCCTTTAGGTACCTCAATATATGTTTTGCAGCTGTCAAGTGAACATGCCTCAGATCTGTCAGTAAATGGACTAGGGTGTTCATAGCAAAACATATGTTTGGTCCCGTGTTCGTTAAGTACATTAATGAACCAATCATTTGCCTGTACATCATGGCATCAACTGTCTCTGAAGAAGCATCACACAGTAGATTCAAGTTCGATTCCATTGGTGTGGCCATTTCCTTGCAATCTATCATTCCGCACCTCTTCAGAATCTCCACTGCATACTTTCCTTGACTAAGGAAAATCCCATTTGAACTCTGCCACACCTCCATACCTAAGAAGTAGTGCATCATTCCTAGGTCCTTCATCTTGAAATCTGTTGCAAGCCTTATTTTTTTGTCTGCAATGAGCTCATCCTCCCCTGTTACAAACATGTCATCTACATACAATAGTAATATCACTGGTATTCCACACTCAACCTTGAAGTAGAGGTTGGAATCTGCTTTACTCTTGGTAAAGCCTAAGCTCATCAGAAAGTTGTCCATCCTGTCGTACCATGTCCTGGGTGTCTGCTTCAAACCATACAAGGCTTTCTTTAGCTTGCACACATGAGTCTATCTGTCATGTGTCTCAAATCCCAGTGGCTTCTCCACATACACTTCCTCTTCGACTGCACCATTCAAGAATGTTCTCTTGACGTCCATTTGGTGTAACTTGTTGAATATTGTAACTTCTAAGAATATTATATTTGTACTTTATTATTCCAGAGATGTTTCATCCCTCCGAGGTAATTCTATTATGTATCCGGAGATGTTTATTCCTTTGATGGATTATGGTAACTAGGGTTATTAGATCCACCATGTGGGGGTCGGCCCTGAGTTATTTAATTAGGGGTTATTAGACTCCATTGGGAGAGGTCGGCCCCATTAGGGAAAAAGTCAGTCGGAAATTTAGTATAAGTAGAGGAGGATGCTCCTCACTTATCTCAGACTTGCTTAGCTCGGAAAGTAGCGCACTTGTGTTTGAGAGGTCTGCATAGGAGGTAGAGAAGGAGCTCTAGTCTTGGAGCACATCTTGTATTTTGGTTGATCATCTTATTGAGGAAAGCTTTGCTGGGTTTTCTACCCCAAGAGGGTTTCGCAGGGTAATATCTTTGTCTATCTTGTGATTATGTTTCTTTCAGTGATCTTGCTAGTCAAATTAGTTTAAACTTAACATGGTATCAGAGCTAGCCTGAATAGAACATCTTTCACAAGGTGAAATTATCTTTCTCTCTCTCTCTCCCAAAATTTAGGGGTTCTGCAAAAGTTAGTATTTTTCGATTTTGGTTACATGGATGAATAGCCCTTCTCAAAATCAATCTTTTGAGCCCTAGATTGAAGTTTTTTGTTGGGTAGAACTCCGGGAAAGTCAAACCCTAGTTTGACCAAAAGTGCAATAAACCAGAAATTTTGTTGCAGATCCGGAAAGTGAAAAGTTGAAGTTTCCAAAAACAGAACACACCAGTGTTCTCAAGTCAATCAAGCACATCTCCTGGTAAGTGTTTACTCTATCTCTTGAAACTCTTGGACTCCCCCAAGAGAAGATGGCTCCAAGCACTAAGCTTGAAGACAAGCTAGAAGGTATAGAGAATTTTCCGGGCATGGAAATACAGAATTGGTCTCATTCTTGAAGAGAATGATCTTGCTCAATATATCAAGGATGAAGTTGCAGAACCCACTGAAGATGAAGCCAAAGAAAAGTATAGGAAGGATCTAATTAGGGCAAAGAGAATCATTGCCGATTCTATCAAGGACCACTTGATTCCCCAAGTGGCATCCAAGAAGACCCCAAAGGAAATGTATGATTCCCTAGGAATAATGTATTGAGGGAGGAACATCAATAGGAAGATGAACCTAAGAACTCAATTGAAGAGTAACAAGATGAACAAAGGAGAATCCATTCAAGACTACTTCACAAGGGTTTCCCAAATCAAGGAACAACTAGATGCCATTGGAGATACCCTTGATGAAGATGAACTTTTACTGACTACTCTAAATGGTCTCACTAGACCTTGGGAGTCATTCATACAAACTCTGTGTGCCAGAAAAGAAAGTATGAAGTTTGATACAGTATGGGAGGATTGTGTTCAAGAAGAAGCTAGGGTAGCCAATAGGGAAGTCCTTCTTAAGGAGGACCCAACTCAGGAAGAGATCTCTCCACAGTCCAATGTTACAATTGTCTTAAACTAGGACACATTGCCAGATTTTGTACTTCACAAAAAGAAAAGTTTGTTCACAAAAGACATCATGCACATATGGCAGAAGATGATAGTGGATAAGAAGAATAAGAAGAAGAAGAAGAAGAAGAAGAAGAAGAGGAAAGGCCTCGAAAGAAAAGATCTAAAGTAAAGAAAGTAGATGCGGAAGAATATGTTCTGTTTTCTGCACTATCTGGGTCTATATCACCTGGAGAAGATACATGGCTCATCGATAGTGGTGCTTCAAAGCACATGACAGGTCAAAATAAAACTCTCTCAAGACTTGAGGAAAAGACTTCTCCACAAAAGGTATCCCTAGGAGATGATTATCAATATCCCATCAAGGTAATTGGTGAAACAAGATACAAGCTTGATTCTGGAACACCTCTGAAGATGAAGGAAATTTTATATGTACCAGGTTTGAAGAAGAACCTACTCTCTATTTCAGCACTAGATAAGAAAGGCTTTAGATTTGCTTTCATATATGGACAAGTACTTATGTGGCCCAAAGGAAATTCAATTGAAGATGCAATTGTTATTGGTGAAGAGGAAGGAGGTCTTTACAAGCTCAAGGGACATCGAGAAGTTGCCCTTACTCATGAAACCTCTAGCCCCAGTGAGCTATGGCATAGAATACTAGCTCACATTAACTACAAATCCTTACCATATGTAAGCAAGGTAGTTATAGGAATACCATACTTGAAGTTTGATCATAATGGCACATGCAAAGGATGTGAAAAAGGGAAGAATATCAAGAACCCATTTCCAAAGAGTGAAACAAAGACTAAAAAAATCCTGGAGCTAATACATTTAGATGTATGTGGACCAATGCCCACCACAGCCCTAAGTGGGTTTGAATAGTATCTCACATTCATTGATGATTATTCAAGGAAGACTTGGATATACTTTCTAAAAGGAAAGAATGAAGTTTTTGGAAAGTTCAAAGAATTCAAGGCTTTGATAGAAAATCACTCAGAAAAGAAAATTAAGATTCTCAGAACAGATAATGGCGGAGAATATACTTCAAAGGATTTTGAAGACTTTTGTAAGGAAGCTGGAATCAAGAGGGAACTAACCACTCCCTACAATCCCCAACAAAATTGGGTTGCTAAAAGAAAGAATAGAACCATCATGGAAGCTGTAAAAACTATGATACATGACCAAGATCTACCCATGTATCTATGGGCTGAAGCAGCTAGGACATCGGTCTATGTACAAAATAGGCTATCTCATAGTGCTCTTGAATTCAAGACTCCAGAAGAAGTGTTCACTGGAAAGAAGCCTGAGGTAAGTCATCTCAAAATATTTGGATGTCTAGTGAACATTCACATTCCAAAGAAAAGAGAACCAAGTTGGATCCTTCTGGTAAGAAGGGAATATTTGTTGGATATTGTGAATCATCCAAATCTTTCAGAATTTACATACCAGGTTTTCATCATATGGAAATAAGTAGAGATGTGACATTTGATGAAGAAGCATCTCTCAAGAAATCTAGGAAGTGCCAAATTGAAGAAGTCTATGAAGAAGATACACCTCCTAGATTCACAGAGGCTGTACCCATCCCTGAAGATGATATACCTAAAGATCATGACATGTTAGAACCTCAAGAACCCCCCATTACAAATTTATCTAAGAAAAGAAGGCCCGCATGGGCTAGAGACATTATTCAAGGAGCTGAAAAATATGGAGCTCCTGAAGGCTCCACTAGAGAAAGAAAGAAACCAAATCTAGTATCCAACTATGTGGCTTTGATGTGTGACCTTGTGGATCAACAACCTACTAGCTATGAAGAGGCAGTTCAGAAGAAAGAGTGGGTAGAAGCAATGATAGAAGAATACAAATCAATAATGAAAAATGATGTTTGGGATATAGTTCCCAAACCAAAAGATAAAAGTGTGGTATCTTCCAAATGGATATTCAAGATAAAACATGCTGCAGATGGTAGCATTGAAAAATATAAGGCAAGATTTGTAGCCAGAGGATTCTCTTAGAAATAGGGAATTGACTATGAAGAAACATTTGCACTAGTTGCTAGATACACTTATATTAGAACTATCATGGCACTTGCATCTATGATGAAATGGAAATTACACCAAATGGATGTTAATATATCCTTCCTAAATGGTGTGATTGAAGAAGAAGTGTACATAGAACAACCACAAGGATTTGAGGTTAAAGATGGAAGAACACATGTATGCAAGCTGAAAAAGGCTTTGTATGGATTAAAGCAAGCTCCCAGAGCTTGGTACGGAAGGATTGACAGTTTCTTAACAAGCATGGGCTTTACCAAGAGTAAATCCGATCCTAATATTTATCTCAAAGTCATGGATGATGAGCGTGTTATATTACTGTTGTATGTAGATGATCTATTTCTGACTGGAAATGAGAAACAAATTATAGAGTGCAAGAAGAATCTCTCTTCAGAATTTGAGCTGAAAGATCTCGGATTAATGCACTACTTCTTAGGTCTAGAAGTATGGAAAGAACCAAAAGGAATCTTTATAAATCAAGGTAAGTATGCTGTGGGAATTTTGAAAAGATTTGATATGTTGGAGTGTAAAGCTATGGCCACTCCCATGAACTCTAACTTAAAGTTACTAGTTCATGACTCATCAGAGTTAGTAGATGTGACTCTATACAGACAAATTATTGGGTCATTAATGTATTTGACAAATACCAGACTAGACATATGCTTTACTGTAAATACCTTGAGTCAATATCTAGTGGAACCTATAAAAGTTCACTTAATAGCTGCAAAGCATGTAATGAGGTATCTAAAGGGTACATTAGATTTTGGTCTATACTATCTTGGAAATCATGAACTCAGATTACATGGTTACTCAGATTCTGATTGGGCAGGAAGTGTGTCAGACAGGAAAAGTACATCAGGTGGATGTTATGGTGTTGGATCTGCCATGATCTCATGGTTCAGCAAGAAACAATTTAGTGTGGCTCTCAGTACCGCCGAAGCAGAATATATAGCTGCTTGCTATGCTAGTTGTGAAGCAGTATGGCTTCAGAAATTATTATCAAGATTGTTTGACTTAGAAATGGATCCCACGGTGATCATGTGCGACAACCAAAGCTGTATTAAGATGACAAAAAATCCATTGTTCCATGACAAGTCAAAACACATAGAGATCCGATATTTCTAAATTCTATATACAGGATATGGTGCAAAAAGGATCTATTAAGCTCGAGTATGTAAGCAATGATTAACAAATTGCTGATATATTGACCAAACCTCCATCTCGAGTAAAATTTGAGTATTTTTGAGACAAGCTTGGTGTGGTCCAAAAGGAGCCTCCTCGAAAGGGGGAGTGATATGGACATTGATGATGAGTTTGCCCGCATCGAAAGTAAGGTCGATGATGAGGATACCTGCTTTATCATACTTAGGATACTCATATTAATTATATATACTTAGGATACTTACATTACTTATATTTCTGATTTATGCACTTGTATTACTGATATATAGTGATGTATTGATGAGAATACTTGTATTATACATGTAGTGATGTATTGATGAGAATACTTGTATTATACATGTAGTGATGTATTGATGAGAATACTTGTATTATTACATGTAGTGATGTATTTATGAGAATACTTGTTTTGTTACATATAGTGATGTATTGAGGAGAATACTTGTATTGTTACATATAGTGATGTATTGATGAAGATACTTGTATTGATGATATGTGTACATGTATTGATTGATGTACTTGTATGGATGAGGATACTTATACCTATATTGATGAGTGGACAAGTAGGGATTGGATCATCCCTGGACTTCAATCCTAAAGTGAGCCGTAGACAGATGTCTCCGAGAATGAAGTCCTTAGTGGACAAGTAGGGATTGGATCATCCCTGGATTTCAGTCCTAAAGTGAGCCATAGACAGATGTCTCCGAGAATGAAGTCCTTAGTGGACAAGGATGGGATTGGATTGTCCCTGGATTTTTGGTCCCTTGAATTGAGCTGTAGACATGATGTCTCTGAGAATGAAGTCCCTAGTGGAAAGGATGGGATTGGATCGTCCCTGGAATTTTGGTCCCTTGAATTGAGCCGTAGACATGATGTCTCTGAGAATGAGGTCCCAAGTGGACAGGATGGGATTGGATCATCCCTGGATTTTTGGTCCCTTGAATTGAGCCGTAGACATGATGTCTCCGAGAATGAGGTCCCTAGTGGACAGGATGGGATTGGATCGTCCCTGGATTTTTGGTCCCTTGAATTGAGCTGTAGACATGATGTCTCCGAGAATGAAGTCCCTAGTGGACAGGATGGGATTGGATTGGATCATCCCTAGATTTTTGGTCCCTTGAATTGAGCTGTAGATAGAGGTCTCCGAGAATTGAATCATAGGACTGGATCATCCCTGGACCTTGGTTCAAAAGGTATGTGATTAGGATTAATCATCCTGGAACTTGATCTGGATTGTATCATCCATGGACCTATGTCCTAAAGAGAGAGGGATTGATCATCCTGTAATATGATTGTGTGATGACGATGCTGATGATCGTGTGATGATGATGCTGATGATCGTGTGATGACGATGATGACAACGATGCTGATGATCGTGTGATGATGATGCTGATGATCATGTGATCACGATGATGATGATCGTGTGATCACGATGATGATGACGATGCTGATGATCGTGTGATGACGATGATGATGACAATGCTGATGATCATATGATGACGATGCTGATGATCATATGATGACGATGTTGTTGATCGTGAGGATTTAGATATTCCAATAACTATTTGAGTTACTGATGATGATGTATTGAACAAATCTTTCGATGATTTATAATATGTATCATGTATGATGTAGTTGATGACTCCTTGCTCTTGCAGATGTTGTTATAATATCCTTCTCATTAAGGGGGAGTGTTGAATATTGTAACTTCTAAGAATATTATATTTGTACTTATTATTCCGGAGATGTTTCATCCCTCTGAGGTAATTCTATTATGTATTCGGAGATGTTTATTCCTCCGATAGATTGTGGTAACCAGGGTTATTAGATCCACCATGTGGGGGTCGGCCCTAAGTTATTTAATTAGGGGTTATTAGACTCCATTGGGAGAGGTCGGCCCCATTAGGGAAAAAGTCAGTCGAAAATCTAGTATAAGTAGAGGAAGATGCTCCTCACTTATCTCACACTTGCATAGCTCGGAAAGTAGCGCACTTATGTTTGAGAGGTCTGCATAGGAGGTAGAGAAGGAGATCTAGTCTTGGAGCACATCTTGTATTTTGGTTGATCATCTTATTGAGGAAATTTTTGCTAGGTTTTCTACCCCATGAGGGTTTCCCAGGGTAATATCTTTGGCTATCTTGTGATTATGTTTCTTTCAGTGATCTTGCTAATCAAATTAGTTTAAACTTAACATAAATTCCATTTCATTATTGCGGCTAAAGCAAGTATTGATCTTATGGAAGTGTATCTTTCCACAGGTGCAAATTTATCCTCGTAGTCTATGCCTTCTTTCTGGGAGAAGCCACATGGCACAAATATTGCCTTGTGTTTTTCTATGCTACCATCTGCAGCATGCTTGATCTTGTAGATCCATTTTGAAGTCACAACAGACTTCCTACTTGTCTTGAAACTATCTCCCAGACATCATTCTTCATAATCGACTAGTAATCTTCGATCATGGCATCCTTCCATTCCTTCTTTTCTGTTGCTTCCTTATGGTTGGAAGGTTCTTTATCAATGATGTCACATAGTAGGGACACATAGCTGGAGTATGGTCTGGGTCTCTCGATTTCTCTAAGTGTCCCATCTGGAGCACCATACTTCTCTAAATCTTGTATTGCTTCACGTGCCCATGTTGGTCTTCTCTTGTGGGAGTTATTCTCATGAGGTGGATCTATAGGTTCCTGTGGTTCTGTTATGCCATGGTCTTCATGATCTTCTTGGATTGTCTCCTCCATAACTATGTATTTGGTTCAGGGAACTTCAGGTTGTTCAATTTCTTCAGTGGGTATTTTCCTTGATTTGTTGTAGGTTGATTATTCATCAAAAGTTACGTCTCTGGTGATTTCAATCTTCTTGAATCCTGGGAAGTATATTCAATAAGCTTTTGATGTGTTACTATATCCCATGAATATCCCCTTCTTTCTTGAAGGATCTAGTTCTATTCTCTTTTCTTTCAGGATGTGTATGTACATAGGGTAGCCAAATATTATGAGATGGATGAATTTTGGTTTCTCTCCTGAGAAAGCTTCTTCTGGAGTCTTGTTGTTCAATACATGGTGAGGTGTATGGTTTTGTACATATACAGTTGTTCTTGTTGCTTCTTCCCACAAGTGCATTAGGAGGTATTGATCATGGAGCATTGCCTTTGCTGCTTCCATTATTGTTTTGTTCTTACGTTCTACAACACCATTTTATTGAGGATTGTAAGGAGTGCCCAACTCCCTCTTAATCCCGGATTCGCTGCAAATATCCTTGAATTCTTATGAGGTGAATTCTCCGCCATTGTCCGATCGTAAATTATTGATATTTCTTTCAGTATGATTTTCAACCAAGGCTTTGAATTCCTTGAATTTGCTAAAGACTTCATCTTTGCCTTTCAAGAAATAATCCATATCTTATGATAAAAATCATCTATGAAAGAAACATAGTATACATACCCACTTAATGAGATGGAAGACATGGGGCCACTGTAATGTCCTCTTCTGCTTAAACACTGAGGACCATCCTGCTAACCTATATGATTCCCATAGGTTCGACCGGGAACTGACATTCAGGGAATTCACTGAGGATTGATTCCATATACACCTTAAGAAGATCTTTAGCATGGTTATTATATCATCAATAGATAAATAGGGTCCACAGGAACTAGGGGCCACCTGCATGCATAACATACGAGCTATATTTCATGTTGCATGCACATATTGAGTCTCCATGCACTTCAGAAGCACTGCATGCAAGTCAACTGGAAATTAGAAGATAAAGCGATCTAGGCATGCAAGTCAACTGGAAATTAGAAGATAAAGCGATCTAGGCATGCAAAAGTTAGGTCGCAAAAGTGAATGTTATAAAAGAAAGGTAAAGCAAGAGAAAAATGAATGCTTATATGATTCTTGATTTGAGAGGTCGAATTGGAGAGCTCAGTGACCTAAGTTGGGGTTGAATGCACACACTCAACTATCTAGTGTATTTCGACAGCGAAATCTATCTACCTTAGTCACTATCATGTTGGATCATCTAGATGCAACATTGCTTCATCATCGAATACTATTCTCCAGCTATTTGCAGGGTTCGAGTTACATTTCAGGCTGAGGGGATTCACCCTCCTTGCATGAGCGCATCATACAAACTAAGAGTGGTTCACATTTTAGTCTACAGGGTCCATAACTTCTGCATGTTGGCTCCATCCTTCTCAAAGCATTACTATTACCCTATACCTAGAAGAAGGGATCCTTCTTTGGATTATTCAATGAGTTATTAGCAGTAGGAGGAATTCAAGAACATCCTCCTTGCATGGGAAACTTTATCAGAAAGGATGTTCATGTTTTAGGCTTGGGATCCATGGTATGATCTGCATGCTACCTCTATTGTATTCAGAAGGGGATTATAACCCTATTACATCACTCCCAGATTCACCAAGCTATCAGTATATCATCTATTCTTGATTCTATATATTGAAGAGGGCGCATTATTACCAAGGGCACACTTCTATAGGAGGAAGAACCATTATCTCTTTCATCCACCGGACAAAGTCTTGCATGCTGGTCTTGTATTGATGATCTACCGATCTATCTGACGGTACATACATGCATAACTTCTATCTCTATTTTATAGCATTTCTTATTATCTGGGTAATAGATATGCATGCAAGTGCATGCATGCTTAGATCAGTGCATAGTTCCATAATCCTTTCTTATACTGAGGCATAAGGCTACTAGAAAACAACAGAACATCATAAAAAGGGAAAAATACCAGTTTGGGATATTGCACTGGTATCGGAGCATGTTCCTCGCCAGCTGTGGGAGCATGCAATTGTGAATAGTAAATCAATATAGAGGACCCACACAATATTACTTCTCGAAGGAAGATATTTAGGAATAGTGGGAGACAAGAAGAAGAAGAGTTATATGATATAGAACTGGGGGATACAGAGTTTCAGTTTGAAAAGAGTAAAGGCAAAGAAACAATGGCAGATGATGATAAATTGGATTTCAGTAGCCTCCTTTCCGCTTTGAAGGAACTAACTTCAGTGTTAATTTTTCAGAATTTACTTCAATCTGATCTAGGATCTTAACTGAGAGAACAACATGTACAACATATCTACAATATATCAATCATGAACACAATAATGCAAGCACACAAGAGACACAGAGTTTACTTGGGGAAAACCATAAAGGTGAAAAACCCCAATAACTTCCTCACAGATAGATAGAGCAATGATACAACCCAAGCATAAGAGATAGACATCTCCTAGCAGCAGCTTCTCCTCCTCCACAAGTGCGCCACTCTCCAAAGAGTGTGTGAGAGAAATAGAATGATGAAATAGAGTGCCTCCCGCACTCTATTTATACTTGACTTGACTTGCCTAATAGCCTTTACTAGGTTGGCCTTAACTTAACCACATAACATAATGCTGACTAGGCCAACACCCAATAGGGTGGTCTAATAACCCTTTGACCCACATGGACGACCCCCAATAGGGTGGTCTAATAACCCTTTGACCCACATGACTTATACAGGGCCGACCCCAACAAGGTGGTCTAATAACCCATCAAGTATAAGTTACAACAATTACAATATAAATGACGACACTGCTGTATAGAGGAATAATAACATCTCTATAGGAATACACACACTTCCATATAGAGGAATAATACCATCTGTATAGGAGTACAATATATATATATGAAATACATTCCGAAGTTACATATACATCAACACTCCCTCTTAACTAGGAAGGTATTTCTCGACACAGGTCTTCTAGCACAAGTCTTCTTCTCTGGATCATCATCATCGATGCATCGTCATCGTCACTGCTGCTGCTATCTCAATCAATATCTGAATCTACTCGTCATAGGAAGTTCTACAGAGCCAGTCCTTTTTCATACTGGATGTAGGCCCACCACCTGCAGGTCTTCATCATCACTGGCCATACTGTGGAAACGTCAGGACTTATTACGTGTGTCACAAAACCTGGCGGTATCATCCCAGGCTGTTACGAGCACACAGCTATACCTGTCGGATCTCCCAAGAGCACATTACATGTGACCCATCACAAAACCTAGCTGAAGAATCCCAGGCTGTTACGAGCACACAGCTCTACCTATCGGATCTACCAGGAGCACATTACATGTGATCTCACCACAAAACCTAGCTGAAGCATCTGAGGCCTTTTTTATCCTGTCCAAATCTCCCAGGAGCAAATTACATGTGGTCCACCACAAAACCTGGCTGAAGCATCTGAGGCCTTTTTCATCCTGTCCAGATCTCCCAGGAGCAAATTACATGTGGTCATAGCAAAACCTGGCTGAATCATCTGAGACCCTTTTAAACCTATCCAGATCTCCCAGGAGCAAATTACATGCCATAGGAAAAAACCTCGAAAGAGCATCCCAGGATGTTATGGGTACACAACTCTGACCTGAAGGATCTCCCAGGGCGCTATTATATGTCCTCCCAGAGCAATGTCTCGAAAGAGAATCCCAGGCTGTTACAGGTACACAACTCCGACCTATAGGATCTCCCAGACATGCTCATCTACACAACCTGTCCACGGCCACAGAGTATCAACCTGATACTCTCCATACATCATCCCGATGTACACATGATCATCCTAATCATCATCACTGCATCGTCCTGATGCATGTCAACTGGAGAAGCTCGCCATCCATGATCATCCTGATCATACAATGCATACCAAGTATCTACCTGATACATATCAACATATACAATGTATCTACCTGATACATACATAGATACATGATCCACACAATGTATCCATCGGCATACATGATCTACCTGATCATACAAAGATACATGATCCACACAATGTATCCATAAACATACATGATTTTCCTGATCATATCCAGCATCCAACATGATGCGTACATACATAAATGATCCAACTGATCATATTCAGCATCCAACATGATGCATACATACATAAATGATCCAACTGATCATATCCAGCATCAACATGATGCATACATACATAAATGATCCAACTGATCATACAGTGCAGAAACTAGAACATCATCATGATGCTCATCATCCATGATCCTCCTGATCATCATAGCGTCGTCCTCTTCAGATCATATCATCGTCCACAAATCACAACCCAAATGCACATCATCTAGAATTTACACCACCGACATGGGAGAACACATCTACCACCATTCAGGGAAGGCTCCCGCCCTTGCTTTTTCACCATGGGAGAACAAATCTACCATGATGTGAAAAATGGTTTCAACCCTTACATCTACACCATGGGAGAACACATCTACTACCATGTGAGAATGGCTCAGCAATTACATCACAACCATGGGAGAACATATCAACCATGTTAGAAAAGCTCATGTGCATCTACATCTTTCGGACTCATCACTTCCCTATGGAAGGGACCTAGATCTGAAGTGCACCAAGCCTCTCTCTGAAGTATTCAAACTGCACTCTAGTCAACGGCTTGGTCAATACATCTGCAACCTACTCATCCATCGCCACATACTCTGCTTCGGCTGTACTCAATGCTACGTAGGACTCCTTCCTACTAAACCAAGAGATCACACCTGATCCCATACTGAAGTAGCACCCAGAAGTGCTCTTCATATCTATAGCACTACCCGCCCAATCTGAATCAACATAACCCTGCAAGTTAAACTTTTGATTCACATCATACTTGAGCCCATAGTCAACTGTACCATTCAGGTACCTCAGAATATGCTTTACAGCAACCAGGTGAACACCTCTGGGATCCGTCAGGAACTGACTCAATGTGTTCACCGCAAAGCAAATATCTGATCTCATGTTCGTCAGGTACATCAAGGACCCAATCATCTGATGATACATAGTGACATCAACCGGCTTAGATGAAGCATCACACAGAAGCTTCAGGTTCGATGCCATAGGTGTGGCCATGTCCTTGCAGTCCATCATCCCGAACCTCTTCAGAATCTCTACTGCATACTTCCCTTGTCTAAGGAAGATTCCATCTGCACTCTGCCACACCTCCATGCCAAAAACAAATAGTGCATCATCTCCAAGTTCTTCATCTCGAACTTGGCAGCAAGCTTCCCCTGCGTGTCGGAAATCAATCTATCTTCACCTGTAATAAATAGGTCACCCACATACAAAAGTAGTATCACTGGATTGCCTTCCTCAACCTTGTAGTGAAGGTTGGAATCCGCTTTACTCTTGGTAAAGCCCAAACTGGATAGAAAGCTGTCTATCCTACCATACCAAGTTCTGCACATATATGATTCTCTGTCATGTGTCTCAGAACCAAGTGGCTGCTCCACATACACTTCTTCTTCAACTAAAACATTCAAGAAAGTTGTCTTGAAATTCATTTGGTGTATCTTCCATTTCATCACTGCAGCCAGAGCAAGTACGGATCTAATGGAAGTGTATCTGGCTACATGAGAAAAAGTCTCTATGCTACCACCTGCAGCATGCTTGATCTTGTAGATCCTCTTGGAAGTCACTACAGACTCCCCTTCAGGTCTTGGGACTGCATCCCAAACATCTTCATGATCGACTGGTATTCCTTGATCATGGCATTCTTCCCAGATCCTGGGAACTTCAATATCTTCAATGTTTTCAATAGATAACTTTGTTGCTGAACAAATGTTGTAGTCCTTCTTTTGCAGGTGATGGTATACAATCTTTCCTACACAACAAGTTAAATTGCATGATTAGAAAACATCTCATAGTTTTCAGAACAAATTCTTACACATAAAGAAATATGTCATACAGTCATGAAATTATCTTAGCCAATGCTTCAATACAACATTTATCCATATCCCGTAACTTTCTAGATGCCTTCCAATCTCTACCAAAACATTGTTAAGAGTGTGCAGAACTCCCAACATGTCAACAAAGAGGTTTCATTCTAGATAAGTAGCAATGGAATGTTGTATAGTGCCACAGGCCACTTACCCATGTATATTAGTAGTATACTATTCATCAATGCATAATACACAACCTAATTCTAGGAACATGAGTATATACATTATTGAATAGTATTATTTAAACAATAAAATATGCAAGGAATGATAATTCAAATACTTATCTTTGTTTGTTTGTTGGGTTGATTCCTTCTCAGTCTTTGCTTATTTTCTGCAACTGCATTCTGATGTGGATTGTGAGAAGTGGTCAACTCCCTCTGAATATCTGCATCCTTGCAGAAACTACTGAAGTGTGCTCCTTCTTGATCTTTGCTTCCTTTCAGGAACAACTGGAGTGTGCTCCCTCTTGATATTTGCTTCCTTGCAGGAACAACTAGAGTGTGCTCCCTCTTGATCTTTGCTTCCTGGATTACCTGTCCTTGAACTTATATCCATCACTATGCATGCTTATTAGTATCATCATTGTGTTATCCTCAAGGTCTCATACATAATCACACATTCATTAGTATAATCTTAATACTATCAAAACACAATAATCTTAAACATGTATAGTCATGATCATTTCAAACACAAATAATAAACATTAGTATTCAAGGTTTCAGGGAAGTCTTCTTTTATTCATGCATATTCTTATTTGATCATAGGTTAGTTAAATCATCAATCAAGTTAAGAGACATAAAATGCATAAACCCTTGATTACTTATATTTCTAACTTTATGAATAAACATAACAAATCATACCAAGTATACTTATATAAGGGATCCTAACACAAGGTAAGATTCTAACTTGATATAGGAAAAACATACCTGGATTACTATGTTAGCTAGTTATGTCTAACATACCCGCATGATGTCTTCTGGCCTCTTCAATGACTTGTGCTAGTAACCTGCATGTCTCATAAGTTAACCATTGTAGAACCAAGTTATACATACCTCGTAAGTAGATCTTCTATGTGATCCATGACAATGGATGAATCTTTGTCTTCATGTCACCATGATTATATGTTCTTGAAGTAGAACATGATTTGTCTTTCTTGGTGTACCTTTCATGTTAGCGAACAACATAAACCTCATACAACATCACAATGCATTAGTACAATCATAAGTGTCAAAACCTTAATCAATGAATATCTTCTATCATGTATTCATAATTCTATTAAGGTGATATGACAAGTCTAGTAATTAATCAAGATTGTACTAACCGTAATGATATGAAGACAAACATATCATAAACTTAACCATGAATAGAATTTGAAACATACCTATAAGTCATACCTGTCGATATTGCTTGTAATATTCTTAAGTAAGGCCTTAGCCTCATCTCCCTCTGAAACATGAACTTCTTCACTTATGTAGGTGACTAATCCATTCTCTTCTAGGATTAACCCAATCCACTTGATTTGCAGAAATTGGATCTAGAGATGGATTAGGGTTTGTTAGAGAAACCCTAAAAATTCAAACATTGAATTTCAAACTTCTGAAAGGATAAAAAGATGCACCGTTTTGAGCTGGTCAAGCTGGTATACTCAGAATTTGAAAACTGCAAAGTTTCACCCCTCAAAATTGCCTTTGAAGCTTCTGGATTCATTGGACATGACCCCGAACTAGGGTTTGATAAATCCCACCCTTATGCCCAATCAAAAGGTTTGATCCAAAGCTCTAAGATTCTATTTTTCTAAGGATCTTCCAGCCGTGGTAACAGATTTCAAAAATTCCCATTTTTGCTGAAGCCCTAATTTTCACTTTTCCGATCAAAGTCCTGAACTAGGGTCTGATCAAGCACGGCCTTCTTCCCAACCAAAAATTATGATGTTGGTCTCTAAATTTTTATTTTGATGAGTAGCATTCAGCCGTAGTCTCCGATTACAAAAATTCCAACTTTCTCCGAAACCCTAAATTCCGGAAGCCATGAATGGAGGTGCTCAAAAATAATTCTGTTTTGATAGAAATATGTACTTGATTGTTTCTGGTGTAACTCCTAACTTTTCGATCCACAGGGTCTGAAAATGTTTCCTATGATAGCTGGACCTGTCATCTTTCCAACCCCATAGGTTTGACCTCAAATGGATTCTCTGAGAGAGAGTTATGCCAAGTGTCACAACGTGACCTGTTTATGGGATAAAACAAGATAACAAACTTGTATGACGTGCCACGTGTCACCGGTTCAGTTTCTGCCTCTGAAAAAGTTACTTGAGAAAGTACAGTCCGTGCACTACCTATGAATTGTTATGAAATTTCATTTGGAGCTTCCTATCCGAATTTATGACCTTTTTCCAAGGTCATCTGTTTATGACTGAGATTTGGAAGAGGCAGAAACCCTATATTGTACAGATCATAAAACACAAAGTGCAACGAATTGGAGGTTTTCCTTTGGACACAAGGTACATGGAGATCTTATCTTATCCTTGTATGATTTTCAGACCCTGAAACCTCGCCAAAATGTATTTATAGTGAAAGTGCTACGATGACTGGTTTTTTCTATATCAAGCCCTAGCATCGCAAGTGCAACAAGTGTCATACATGCCATACCATGCCTTCATTTAGGCTAGCTCTGATACCATGTTAATTTTTCAGATTTTACTTCAATCTGATCTAGGATCTTAACTGAGAGAACAACATGTACAACATATCTATAGCATATCAATCATGAACACAATAATGCAAGCACACAAGAGACAAAGTTTACTTGGGGAAAACCATAGAGGTGAAAAACCCCAATAACTTCCTCAGATATAGATAGAGAAATGATACAACCCAAGCATAAGAGATAGACATCTCCTTGTAGCAAATTATCCTCCTCCACAAGTGCGCCACTCTCCAAAGAGTGTGTGAGAGAAATAGAATGATGAAATAGAGTGCCTCCCGCACTCTATTTATACTTGACTTGACTTGCCTAATAACCTTTACTAGGTCGGCCTTAACTTAACTACATAACATAATGCTGACTAGGCCGACACCCAATAGGGTGGTCTAATAACCCTTTGATCCACATGGCCGACCCCCAATAGGGTGGTCTAATAACCCTTCGACCCACATGACTTATACAGGGCCGACCCCAACAAGGTGGTCTAATAACCCATCAAGTATAAGTTACGACACTTACAATATAAATGACGACACTTCCGTATAGAGGCATAATAACATCTCTATAGGAATACAAACACTTCCGTATAGAGGAATAATACCATCTCTATAGGAGTACAATATACATATATGAAATACATTCCAAAGTTACATATACATCAACATTCAGGACACAAAGAAATGGTGAGTGCCATCAAGCAACTAATAGATAAATCCGGGCCCACCCCACACAGTCCTATGTTTCCCAATAGTTATAGGGTATCCACAAGTAGGAGTGGGGAACAATTACATACCAATCTGCAGAGACACCCACACCTCTACAATAGGTCCTCGCGGCCTACCATACCATAGTTCTTAGATAGCCCAACAACAGTTCCCATAGTACAGGTAGAGCGAGAAGAACCAATGGGGGCATATTTGAGAGAGTACATAGCACTAGGAGATGAATTCCAGTCGGCCATGAACTTCACTGATTTTTGTCACTTTAAGAGTACGAATATGCCAAGAGCTTACGACAGGCCTTTCAACCAGAACTTTGAGTTACAACGCACGGTAGGGAAAATGACTACTCCTGCCTTTGAGGGGACTCGGAGTGGCCCAGCGTGGAATTGGGTGCAGAAGTTGGATACTTACTTCCAACTCAACCCCATGATAGAGACATATGCCATTAAGTTGGCTACCTTGCATTTGGACAGGGAATTCCACGAGTGGTGGTACCATGGGCTAGTGACCTTGGGTCACAATTCCATCACCTCGTACATAGATTTTACACAGAGGATCATGGAGTGTTTTGACAGGAAAGACCCCGAGGTGCATTTCAGAGAGATAGCACAACTCAAACAGACAGGAAGTCCAGATGCATTCATATCATAGTTTCAGAGGGTAATAGTCATGGTGATAGATATTTCAGAGAGAAAATTGATTATGTTGTTTATCGAGGCCCTCACGAAGCCCTTACATGGATGGGTTAAGGCTTATAGACCCACCACCCTAGAAGATGCCATTAGTCGTACCAAAGATTTATAGGATTCAGTTCCCAAAAATAGATTTTCTCCCAGAATGAATTTTCCTATAAAAGATAAGGAGAAGAGACCCTTCCAAAAAGAATGGCCCAAGAAAGAGTGGATGGATAATGATACCCGCTAGGACCTTAGAAGAAAGAAATTATGTTTCAACTGTCAAGAACCATGGGTACTAGGTCACAAATGTTCAGGGAAGGGAAAGGCTCACTACATAGAGGCCTACTCTGACAGTGGAGAGGATGAGGATTATCAGGATCAGGAACAGGGAGAGGCACACAAGGCAATAGATGAGGAGAAATCACCAGGAGGTGTCATTGCTACATTATCTGAGGTCCCTAGATTCCACACTCTCCGGATCATAGGTGTCATATAGGGAAAGAGGGCTGGAGTATTGATAGATGGTGGAGCATCCCACAACTTTATTGACGATGCATGGTTAAAAAGGAAAGGTATTCCGACTAAGAGTTTTGATGGATTTATAGTAGCCATAGTAGGTCAGCACATCATGGAGTGTATTCAGAGGATCCACAAATTTAAAGTAACACTCAGAAACTATACAATGATAGAAACATTCTATGTGGTTGACGTACCAGACATAAATGTGGTATTGGGAGTTCAGTGGCCTTATTCCATAGGGAAGTATTCTACGAACTAACAAACCATGGAGATGGAGTTTATGGGAACTAAAGGGAAGAAAGTAGTTTTGATAGGGATGAGCACCTACCCTCCCAGAGTAGTATCATCACATAGGATGGAGGAAATACTTTGATAGGGAGACATAGAGTGGGAGACAGAGTGCTTGGTTACTTTCAGGAAGCCACCAGATAAAGCCACACAACATCCAACATATATACAGGCCTTACTGCATAAGCACAAAGTAGTATTCAGAGACCTTCCAGTAGGTAGACCTACAGATCGGGGAATTGAGCACATTATTGAGCTAGAGGAGGTGACTCAAGCAATCATCACTACCCCTAACCGACACCCCAAGAGATATAAATATGAAATTGAAAGTACAATTAAAGAATTGCTCAAACTAGGGTACATAAAACCTAGCTACATTCCATTTGCATCCTCAGTGGTGCTAGTAAAGAAGAAGGATGGAACCTTACGCATGTGCATCGATTACAGGAAACTGAACAAGAAGACAATTAAAAACATGTATCCAATTCCCAGGCTTGATGAGTTGATGGATGAACTACAGGGGGAAAAGCACTTCTCCAAGATTGACCTCCGATTAGGTTACCATCAAATTCGTGTTAGGGAACAAGATGTTCCAAAGACCGCTTTCCGTTGTCACTACAGACACTATGAGTTTCTAGTGATGCCATTTGGGATCACTAATGCTCCAACCAATTTCCAGTCATGCATTAACAATATCTTCAAGGCTCAATTACACAAGTATCTTCTGGTATTCTTTGACGACATATTGATATACAGTAGGACTTTGGAAGAACATTTGAGACACTTAGATGAAGTACTTGTAATTTTAAAGTAACAATCACTATATGCCAAGATGTCCAAATGTGAGTTTGGTATGCAAGAGATGTTATATTTGGGACATGTGATAGGAGCCAATGGGGTACAGGTACACTTAGAGAAGATTAGAGCCATACAAGATTGGCCTACACCTAAAAATGTGACAGAGTTGAAGGGATTTTTGGGCCTTTTCACTTACTACAAGAGGTATGTCAGTGGGTTTTCATAGATGACCACACCTCTCACCAATATTACCAAGAAAGGGGCATTCGGTTGGTTAGAGACAACACATCAGACGTTTGAGAAAATGAAAAAGGTAATGAGTTCATGCCCAGTACTATCACTACCGGATTTTTCACAACCATTCCTATTAGAATGTGATGCCTTGGGAGAGGGAATAGGGGCAGTATTGATGCAGAACAATCACCTTATTGCATTTGAGAGCAGGAAACTCAAGGAATGTGAATGCCACTATTCAATATATGAAAAGGAAATGTTATTCATTCTCCATGCGCTAACCAAGGGAAGTACCTATAGGGTGGCCGATTTAATATTAAGACAGATCACAACAGCTTTAAATACTTCATGGAATAGAAAGAACTAAATGAGAGGCAAAAATGGGTGAGTAAGATTTAGGACTATGACTTTGAGATCAAATACATCAAAGGGAAAAACAATGTGGTAGCAGATGCACTGTCTAGACGACCAGCCAGTTTATCCCTATGAGCATTTCGTCAGATTGGAGGTCTTATCTTTTGGTTGAGTACTCCAAAGATAACTTTGCTTGTGAAATATTGGATGGAAAAATCCAGGATGACAAGTACATAGTAATAGATGACATCATATACTACAAAAATTGAATCTACTTTGTACCCGAGTCTTCCCTTAAGAATAAGATTCTACAAGCTTCTCATGACTCACCTTTAGCAAGACATCAGGGGTTTATTAAGACCTATAAGAATATTAGAGAGAGGTTCTCATGGAAGGGCCTCAAGAATGATGTGATGTAGCATGTACATGAATGAAACTTGTGCCAACAGAACAAGATAGAGCACACTCACCCAACCAGTTTACTACGACCATTGCCCATTCCCGAGAAAAAATGGGAAAGCATTTCCATGGATTTTATTACAGGGTTACCCAAGGTTCAAGGTAGAGATAGCTTGTATGTAGTGGTGGACAGGTTGACCAAGTTCGTTCACTTATTTTCCATCCCCTCAGACTATTCAATAGCATAACTATTTTTCAGAGAGGTATTCAGATTACACGGGTTACCTAAGACCATCGTCAATGATAGGGATAGCAATTTAACTGGAGCCTTTTGGCAAGAAATTTTCAGGTTGGTGGGAACATAATTAGCTATGAGCACAAGTTATCATCCACAGAGAGACGAACATACAGAGATAGTTAACAAGTGGATTGAAGGATACGTGAGGAATTATGTAGCAGGTCAACAAAGAACATGGATTAAATTGCTACACTTAGGAGAGCAAAGTTACAATACTACCCACCATATGACCATTGGTATGACTCCCTCAAAAGATTTGTATGATTATGATGCCTTAAATTTTGAAGATCTGATATTTGGTGATAGAAGGGCTCCAAAATCCAAAGAGTAGATTCAAGAGAGTCAGGATATTCTCAAGATACTCAAGGAAAACATACAGGTTGCTCAAAATCAACAAAATGTATATATATATAGACACAAGATAGAGCGTAGTTTTGAGGTAGCAGACCTGGTATACTTATGTCTACAATCTTACTGACAATCTTCTCTTAAGAAGAAAGGAGCAGAGAAACTTAAGCCTCACTTCTATGGACCGCACAAGATAATCTAGAAATTCAGAGAGGTAGCATATGAGCTCAAATTACCACCAGAAAGCAAGATTCATAACGTATTTCATGTGTCTAACATTAAGAAGGAAGTAGGTCAATAGATCGTGACATATTTCGAGCTTCCCCCCTTGATGATGAGGGGAAAATGATTCTGGTTCCAGAACGAATCCGAGAGGTTCGAGAAAGAAAACTAAGGAACAAGATCATTAGAGAATACTTGGTTCAATGGAAAGAACTGCCTATGGAAGAGACCACTTGGGAAGGAGAACAGGTATTACAGCACCCAACATTAAATTTGCTTGAGGACAAACAATTTCGATCGGGGAGGACTGCAATGTCCTCTTCTTCTTAAACACAAAAGACCATCCCACTAACCTATCTGATTCCCATAGGTTCAAGTGGGCAATGAAATTCAGGGAATTAACTGAGGATTGATGCCATATACAACTTAAGAAGATATTTAGCATGGTTATTATATCATCAGTAGATAAATAGGGGCCACAGGAATTAGAGGCCACCTACATGCATAACATACGAGCTATATTTCATGTTGCATGCACTGATTGAGTCTCCATGCACTCCAGAAGTATTGCATGCAAGTCAACTGAAAATTAGAATATAAAGTGACCTAGGCATGCAAAAGTTAGGTCAAGAAAGTGAATGTTATAAAAGAAAGGTTAATCAAGAGAGCAAGGCCTGCTTATATGATTATTGATTTGACAGTTCGAATTGGAGAGCTTAGTGAGCTAAGTTGGGGTTGAATGCACACACTCAACTATCTAGTGTATTTTGGAAGCTAAATCTATCTTCCCTAGTCACTATTAGGTTGGATCATCCAGATTCAACATTGTTTCATCATTAGATACTATTCTCCAGCTATTTGCAGGGTTCGAGTTACATTTCAGGATGAGTGGATTCGCCCTCCTTGCATGAGCGCATCATACAAATTGAGAGTGGTTCGCATTTTACTGTATAGGGTCCATAACTTCTACATGTTGGCTCCATCCTTTTCAGATCAATACTATTACCCTATACCTGGAAGAAGGGATCCTTCTTTGGCTTCTTCAATGAGTTATCAATAGTAAGAGGAATTCAAGGACGTCCTCCTTGCATGGGGGACTTTCTCAGAAGGGATGTTCACGTTTTAGGCTTGGGAGCCATGGTATGATATGCATGTTGCCTCTATTGTGTTTAGAAGGTGATTATAACCCTATCACACCACTCTCAGATTCACCAAGCTATCAATATATCATCTATTCTTGATTCTATATATTGAAGAGGGCGCATTATTACCAATGGCGCACTTCTGGAGGAGGAACAACCATTATCTCTTTCATCCACCGGCCAAAGTCTTGCAAGCTGGTCTTATATTGACCTACATCGAACAATCTATCTGATGGTATGCACATGCATACATTATATCCCTATTTTATAGAATTTCTTATTATTTGGGTAATAGATCTGCTTGCAAGTGCATGCATGCTTAGATCAGTGCATACTTTCGTAATCCTTTCTTATACCGAGGAATAAGAATACTAGAAAACAACAAAACATCATAAAAAAAGAAAAATACTAGTTTGGGATATGTACACAGGGCTACCAAATATTCTGAGATGGATGACTTCTTGTTTCTCTCACGATAAAGCTTCTTCTAGAGTCTCGTTGTTTAATACACGGTGAGATGTATGGTTTTGTACATACACAGTTGTTCTAGATGCTTTTGACCACAAGTGCATTGGGAGGTATTGATCATGGAGAATTGCCTTTGCTTCTTCCATTATTGTTTTGTTCTTACATTCTACAACACCATTTTGTTGAGGATTGTAAGGAGTGCTCAACTCCCTCTTAATCCCGGATTGCCTGCAAATATCCTTGAATTCTTCTGAGGTGAATTCTCTGCCATTGTATGATCGTAAATTCTTGATATTTCTTTTAGTATGATTTTCAACCAAGGATTTGAATTCCTTGAATTTTCTAAACACTTCATCTTTTCCTTTCAAGAAATAAATCCATGTCTTACGAGAAAACTGTTAGGAATTGTTGCTTGGTTTTTCAACCAAGCATGTGCAAGGATGCACCTATGAACTTGTAATAGTAGTTTCAATATAAAACAAAAACAATTATGAATAAATTAATATAATCTGATCTAACATAAGCATGTGTAAATAAATAAAAAACTAGATTTCAAACATAAGCAATAAGATCTATAACAAAAGCAAGAAATTAAGAAATTTAATCTTTTGTATTACCTGAAGTGGTGAGGATGGTGAGTGTTGAGCAACTCCAAGGTTGAGAAGCTCCAATGTCCAATGGTCTCTTCTTCTCCAATGCTTCAATGGGGTTCTTCAAACTCGAAATGGGAGGCAATGGCTCTCAAAGGGAATTTGGCAGCATAAGGATAGGATGAAATGTGGATCAATAATGAGGAGCCCCTATCACCTTTTTATAGTTTTTGGGTGATGGGTAATACCATTATGGTTTTAAGGAAACCAATGGTATGGACCAACATGGTTTAGGTCTCTTTTTCCCTCTTTTTCCTTTTTTGAATATTTTTTATATTTTTATTCCCTTTTAATATTTTTTGGGAATTTTGGACCCTTTTTGAGGGTTTTTTGTGTTTTTTGAGGAAAAATACATATTTTGAGGGGAAAAAGGGGTATTATGGTCTTTTTGGTGACCTTTTGAAGGTTTTAGAGGCTCAAATGATGAAAAAAGTGGACAAATGGTTCATGTGAATAAGGGAGTGAGCTAGTGAGCACTTTTTGGGTGTTAACAGAGTGCCCCCTGATGTGTGAGGGCATGAGCTCATCGTATGGCCAATAGACATCATAGTTCTTTTATCTTTTTTCCCGGGGTTTGGAGAAGAGAAGAGACCAATTGGAGATTGGAACAATGACCCCTTGGAAGCTGCAAAAACTAAAAAAATAAATGGCCTCAAAATGAATGAGGAATAATATCTGATAATGGTCGAGGCGGGCATACCCATGCTCGTGTCAAGACATATACATAACAATTAGGTCCAAGAAGGGGGACCTGAATAATACATAAAAATCTGTTGGTACATCATAATGGTCCAGAGGGGACATAATGTTGGGACGTACTCATGATCATACCATGACTGATCTCAATAACTGATACATTGGAAAAGAGCAACAACCATTCTGAAAAAGGTTTCAGAAGGGTTGATGAATTGTTGGAGCTAAAGGTGTCCAACATCTATAAGGACTCAAAGACTCTGAGCCAATCTCTGAGGAATTTATGTAACTGTATACTCGAGGGAGTATAAAACTAGGGTACATCTTGAAAACTATCGCTGAGCGCAACCCGGATATCCATAGGAATGTGTAATTAGTTATTTTCTCAAAAACACTCATAAATGTGGTAGAGTCAGGTGATATCCGGGGTCTTCAACAAATAACTGAAAGGATCGATACCCTGTATGAGTCTCGACGATGTGATCAAGGTGTTGAAGTCGAGCATGTGAGAAACAATCATTTGGAGAGGCATTGAGGACGCCTTTCAAAATGATCCGTAGGCACTCATCACTAATGGTGATGAGTCCAAGGCATAGGGACCTCTGGGTCTATCCTTTGGAATAGATTTGGTTGGCGTCCACAGAGGGAGACCAACAACTACCAAGGCGATGATGTTTCCTTGATATGAGTGTGAGGTGTACAACTGAAGTGTGATAGTACTGATGGTAGGACTGACATACTGTGGGGATGGGGAATAACTAGGGTCATAGAGTGGGTGGACTCAAAATTCCTTTGTTCAGAGCATGATGACATGGTTGAACTGGAAGCATATGAAACTAATGTTTAGGTGTGGGGGTCATAGCTTTAAGGGATCAGGGTTATGTATTGTAGACTAAAGTGACTCTGGGGGGATAAGTTGATGGATGCTATGGGGAGATTTTCAGGGTGACATACTGCAGAATACTCTGAACAAAGGCGACCATAATGGGGAAGCTGCCATATGAGTAGACATGATCTGTTGTGGTGCCGAAAAGCACAATTGGGTCCTTCTTCGTGGTTTTAATGAGCTCCAAGAAGGGATAAAAGTGTGCTCTGAAATGGTACTGTCCTGTGGATTTATGCGAGCCCAGGACTGTTTATGCTCATGAGTGCTTTCATTTTTAAGGAGTCTGAAAACAATAAGAAGACTCTGAATTTGTGGATGAGTACCGTCCTGTGGATTTGTACGAGCCCAAGATGGCAATTGCTCGTGGTTGCTTTCAATTTTAGAGAGTTTGAAAATGGTAAGTAGACTCCATTGGAGTTCTTTTTCGTATGTTAGTCTCCAAGGCCCGAAAAAGCATAAAATGATGCAAATGGAGAACTCTTCTAGCCAATGTGACTAGAGTATTCCTTTTTCGTAATTAGTCTACAAGGTCCGGAATAGGGGTAAACTTATACCAGGTAGACGCCCTTTCAGATACTTTTAGCGAGCATGAAAGGAAGCAAAATTGCTCGATGATCTTTTCATTGTTTTAGGAGTTAGAAAAGAGCTTAACAGAAACTCCCTAAGTGCCTTTTTCGTAAAGGAATTGCTTGGCCCGAAAAAGGGATAAAATTATACCAAACATAAGTAATGGAGAGGCAAGGAGGAAGTGTTCAATCAAAGGGCGAGTATGGGGATCAAGCATGGTGATAGGGGGGAACACTAATGGGGCCTCCTTGCGGGTTAATGAATGGTATAAAAACAATGCCATAATTGCAGTATGGATGGAGTGGTGGGCTCATGTATAAGTTGTGATGCACAAAATTGTAAAACTCGATAGCGGCCGATCTGGCCCGCAAATCGAGGTAACAAGGTGTAGGGACACAATGTCAAAAAGGGTTTCTGGTGAGAGAAAGAAATGATCTCAATCATCATCACAAGTGTGGAAAACTGAATCCAGCGATATAAAGAACGTCAAAAATGGACAACGACCGATGTGGCACGTAAACCGAGGCAATGAGGGGCATATGAAAAATGCCCAAAAAATCTGGCGGTGAGAGCGAGAAATGATCTCAAGCATCATCATGAGCACGGAAAAATGAATCCGGCAATGCAAATGGTGCGAAAAACGGAGGTCATAAGGACTCCGGAATGGTCAAAGGAAATAACTAGGTTAAAAAATGGCTACAAATAAAGGTGAGCCCACCAAGCCAAGGATGTAGTGGTGGGGAGAAATGATGACCCGCGGGGAAAGAATACTATGTGTATCAAATCAAATGAAATATACAAGTGATATGTGACCTCAAAAATGGTTGAGATCACGCATGTGAAAAAGTGAGCAGGGTTAATGACCTGCCCCCATGCTATGTGCATGGGGTTTATGATTGTGGATCACATATGTGTTGGTTTGAACAATGGGGTCATTGAAATAATGAGATAGATTTGATGGGGAAGGTTCAAAATGATTGATCATGCCACCTATCCCAGGGTCGAGGTAATATATTATGCCCCCTAACTCAAAGGTTTCAATGTGGTGCAAATGTTGTCTCAGAGAGGGATCAATAGGGCATTGAGCAACTGCTAGTGGGGGGGTATACCGTGAGGCTATGGGCCGTGGTGGCATACTGAAGTGATGATATGATGATGGGGGATTCCTCTTGAGGGGTGGATGCCCCCAGTATCTCCGACGAGAATTATGATGATGATGAGTAGGCAAGGTTTTGGGCATGCCCCCATGTTGTGGACATGTGGTTTCCTCGTTGATTTGAAAGGGTTGAACATGTGTGTCAAAGGGATCAGTGGAAGGGGCCGACCGGACAGAGGGGTCTCCAGTGGAAACCGTGTAAATGGTGTTAATTTCTTCCGAGGAGGAATATTTTGGGGGATATATTTCCTCAATGAGAAGAGGGGATATCTCTAGGTCGACATTATTTAGTTCGTATAGTGCTACTCTATAATCTAGGAGATCAGGGTAGTGATGTGAATAATGGCCGTAGATGCCGCATATCGCACAAGGGTGGTTGGTACACAAATATTTATCACAAGGTTGAAAGGGAAGCTCGAGTTTGACAACTGGAATGTTAGTTTCATCATCCAACATTTTCATATGCTCTTGAAGTGCCGGTAATTGTGGACATTGATGGGTAGCATGGCCTATATCGTCGCACAAAGAGCACTTGGGGGGAGCACGGATTGTTGGGGTATTCTTTGCCAACTTGGGAGTCGGCAGGGCGGTGCGTGTTGTGGGTCCAGTGGTCTAGGTTGTGGGTCCAATGTTGTAGGTTTGTGGGCCTATGCCCCCATTGAAGTGGAGTTTAGGGGGAGCATTACTAGATGTTGATGCAGTGGCCCCTATTGGAGGTGGTCGGTTCTGGATGTTTGCTACACCAGGGGGTGGACGATTAGAAATATTGATGGGTTGCACCGATTGTAAAATGACGTTCGGTGTCGGGGGAGGGGTTGGGGCAAGTAGGTACCACATAGGTAGTCCTAATGTTAATCCTGGGATATTAAGTGTAGCCATGACTGGTGTGCTGATGGCGCCTGAAGGGGGAAATAAAAATGGGATAGTATGAATTGGTGTGGCTCCTACGTGAGTTGGCACTGAGGGTGGTTACGGGAGTAAAGGAGGTTGTTGGTTTGGTACCTGTGTGTTATGCGAGAGGGTGCACAAATCATATATCTCGGTTATCTTCAAAGGGGGTGGGATGGATTGGAATGTGAAATTCATAGGTGATTATGAGTATAATCCGGGTTTGACTGTGGAGATGAATGATGTAGGTGCATTCTGAACTGGTTGTTCAATCATAGGGAGAACGTTTTTAGGTGCAGTGGGGGCATATTGGTTTCGATGCATTTGGAGATTCATGTCGGACGATGACATCATAAGGAGATGATGAGTACCTGAATCCATCGATTGGTTTGTGTGTGCAGCGTATGTGATTTGCTGTTGTGCTACTGTGGTTCCTTGAGGAGGATCCAATGGACGAGTGTTTTCCACTCCTTATGTGGGAAAACAATTCTCTAGCACCATGGGTTGTGGTTGAGGAGTTGGCATTGGTTGTGCCGCGTGCCCTTGGCGTTGGGCATCATCAGACCACAGTTGGCATGCTCGCTCCAAATGGGGGCAAGTGTGTGTGTAATGGTTGTATACCCCACATATGGAACATGGGCGGTTTCTTCGTAAATTGGGGTTCTTACCCTGTTTCGGTGGTCGATCGGGGTTTTGGTTGGAGGGGGGTAGCGTTGTTGTTGTTTGGAGGATAAGTCTGAGGGACTGGAGGTTGTGGTGCAGCAAGCACTGCTTGTGGTGGGTAATAAGCCACTGGGGCTTATGATTGAATAGGAGCATGTGTGGCCTGCTGATGGTAATATGTAGGGGGTGCAACCAGAGGTGAATAGGCTAAAGGTGCATGACCATAACACTGTGGTGGACATGAGGGTCCATGAGTGTGGTGGGGGTGGGCCATGGGAGCATACGAAGTTGTAGCTCCGGAGTGAGATGTGGCCCGTGAAAGATCGGGGCAGTTATTATTGCACATAATGGAAAATGGTGGGTTGTGGGATGCAACTTGTCTGATGATGCCTTCGGCAGCGTGGGATTCCCCTGGCGTGTCAGTCCAGGAGGAATCACCACGGGGAGCATCAGGTAAGATGGTATACAAGTAGCCACACTGGGCGTAGATCAGATCAAATTCCTGTGCTTTTAGAATGGCTTCTTCTTCCGACTGGGGTCATCCATAAGCCACGTCCTTGGCTATGAGAGGGAGGAGTGATTTTAGGAACCAATCCAGGAAGATATGGTCATTAAGATTTATCTTGCAGAGACTACGGTGCTTACGCCACTCATGGATATGATCAGTGATGTGTGTAGCGGTGTTCTGTCTACAAGACAAAAGTATTTTCACTCCTACATCATAGCGTACAGGTAGTTGAAAGAACTGAAGGAAAGTTGAGGCGAGGGATGTAAACATGGGGTGCATCCCATGTGGCTGCTCAATGTACCATTTGGCTGTAGAGCCAGTGAAAGTTCTTTGTAAAATTCAGAGTCGAATAGAATCATCTACTATGGATTTTGAGGAACACCATAGGTGAAACGACATGATATGGTTTTGAGGGTCTTCCCCAGCTTTCCCTTCAAACTTTGGGATGTCTGAGGGGAGCTTTGTGGGCATGGGGGGCCAAGTAGGGTCATGTCGGATGGGATCATTTGTTAGCCTAGCCAAGTCTGGTAGGTTAAGGCTAGCCATAAATGGCAAACTGGCGGAGGGGTGTGATGTTGTCATGGGGGCATAAGTGTTGGTGGTGGCGTTATGTATTAGGCCACTGCCTCCTAGGGGAATGTGTGTAAAATAGATATGTCCTCCAATCAAAGGGTTATGGGTGGGAACTATGTTCCCAAGTGTAGCTTGAGTTACAGATGGGTTTGGATTTGGTATAGTAGACCCGGGATTTGGTATGCTGGAAGTGGTTCCAGTCAAAGGTATACCTATAGCAGGTGTAGGTCCTATGTTGGGAATCCATAAAGTAGATGTAGTTCCCATATTAGGCATGCCTAGAGTGGAAGAAGTTCCTAGGTTGGGCATACTAACATTGGTTGTGGGAGTGGTGGCCAATGTAGTAGCTGGGATGGTGGAAGACATTCCACCAACAGTCCCTGTGTTGAAAGGGTTGGAAGAAAAATCAGCCATAGGACTAGTGGGTGCGGTGTATGTGGGATTTTTGGATTCTGCCTCAGAATCTAATGTGAAATGAGGCACGTCAGAATCGGATGACGGGGCTCTATTCCGATGACGTGTGGATTCAAGGGAACCGTACTGCGGGGGGTCTCCCCGGAAGTGCAAAGAACGTATCGGGGAATCAATGGTGACAGTTTGATCAAAAGATTACCAGGTGGTGGTGAGTGGAAAGCTCTAAATACCTAATGCAACTGTACGTGCAAGAGGGGAGCGTAAAAAATAAATGGCGCTTAGGCCAAAAACAATCTCAAAACACTTACTATAACAGTTGTGCTATAGCAAGTGGAGTAATAAAAAAATGTGGTCAGGAAACCAACATGCAGACAGTTCCTAAAAATAGAAAAAGGTGTACTCTATGACCAAAGGGAGGTAATGGAGCATGCAAACATATAACTAAAAGGTATTATGACTCGACAAGGTATATCCTCTGCAAGGTGATGAAATCCAAGTCAGACAATTTAAAATGTGGAATCAAAGGCTAGATATCCCCCTACCGGGAGGGACACCGGGTAGACAATCCTAAAAGTTGGCCACTAAGATACCCCGTTCATGACATGTTCGGTTGGGTGAATTTGCATTTTGGTTCTATCACCGCTGTACTCCCATAAGGGTGGTACAACGAGAACTACGAAAAGTATCCTTCGGTTACTGAATGGATAGCGATATTCCACTCAGACCTCCGAAACCAGTCTGGCTACTTCAACTCTCCTAAGGGAGAGGCCTTCCCGATAAATTGGTGTATAACCGTGTCAACAAATAATAAGGGATTTTGGTACCCTAAATGTCAATCACTATGTCTCAACATGAAAAATGAGTGAGGGGTGTTATTTGGATACTTATCCCCTCAGTCCTACCTAACTACAAGATTCTTTTGTGTTCCCCAAGTGGGTTAGAATATTGGTTGAGTTAAGGTAAATTTTAAGGTTCATTTGAAATTATTGTGACAGATTGTGTGATGGTGGGGTTGTATACTGAATCAGTGTGCCTCGCATGGGCGATTTAATTACAAACTAAAATGACGATTTCAATTTGCAAAAAAGACGCTTTTACAAAGTAAATGCTTTTCAAAAAACATGGATTTTTGAAATTTTCAAGGGAAAGCAAATAACATAAAAGTAAAAGAAATAAATGGATTTCTAATGCTTTGCTTGGGAAAAATATTGAGCAATTCAGAATGATGGTTCTAACCTTGCAAAATGTGAAACTTATAATCTGAAAAAATGCTAAATAATCTCTCTTTCACTTAATTGAAATTTTTAAAAAATATTTAATAAAGAAAATGTAACAGAAAATAAATTAATAATGCTGCAAAATGAAACAGTAGGCTGTTCAAAAGTGCAGGGAAGATGGATGGAAAATATGGGCTAAAATGGGTGAACTGAAATGATAAATAACACTAAAATAAAAAAATTAGAGAAATTTATATGAAAACTTTCTTAAATCTAATAGGATATTCGGATTCCTTGTTCGAAAACACCCAATTTGAAAAAAACAATCGTCTCAAACGGAGTTCAGGAGAGGGAGATATGGGCGTTTGAAAGTTGAGTCACGCTATCAGGTGATTAGATTGCGGGTTTCGGGCTAAAACCTACGATGTGGATCGTGGATTTCGGGCTAAAACCTGCGATCTGGATCACGGATTTCAGGTCAAATCCTGTGATCTGGATCGCGGCTTTTGGGTCAAAACCTACGATCTGGATCGTGGCTTTCTACTAAACAGCCGTAATTGGATCGTGCTTGTGGGTTTAAAAACTCGCGATTTGCGGGATGGAAATTGGCCGGCGAAAAACGAACCCAAAAATTGAAATTTTGGGCTATTTCGGGCTGCAGAAAGGGCCAATGGCTAGGGCAGCTATCAAGAAGCTGACTAGTATGGCAGATCTACAGTTTTAAATGGGAAAAACTACTAAAATAAAGATCTAAAGCAAAGATTTAAAGTTCGAAACCCAACAGAGTCGCCAAAAACTGTTGCTTTGTTTTTCAACCAAGCATGTGCAAGGATGCACCTATTAACTTGTAATAGCAGTTTCAATATAAAACAAAAACAATTATGAATAAATTAATATAATCTGATCTAACATAAGCATGTGTAAATAAATAAAAAACTAGATTTCAAACATAAGCAATAAGATCTATAACAAAAACAAGAAATTAAGAAATTAAATCTTTTGTATTACCTCAAGTGGTGAGGATGGTGAGTGTTGAGTAGCTCCAAGGTTGAGAAGCTTCAATGTCCAATGGTCTCTTCTTCTCAAATGCTTCAATGGGGTTCTTCAAACTTGAAATGGGAGGCAATGGCTCTCAAAGGGAATTTGGCAGCATAAGGATAGGATGAAATGTGGATCAATAATGAGGAGCCCCTATCACCTTTTTATAGTTTTTGGGTGATGGGTAATACCATTATGGTTTTAAGGAAACCAATGGTATGGACCAACATGGTTTAGGTCTCTTTTTCCCTCTTTTTCTTTTTTGAATATTTTTTATATTTTTATTCCCTTTTAATATTTTTTGGGAATTTTGGACCATTTTTGAGGGTTTTTTGAGGAAAAATACATATTTTGAGGGGAAAAAGGGGTATTATGGTCTTTTTGGTGACCTTTTGAAGGTTTTAGAGGCTCAAATGGTGGAAAAAGTGGACAAATGGGTCATGTGAATAAGGGAGTGAGCTAGTGAACACTTTTTGGGTGTTAACAGGAACCCATGTCAACCCTTCTATTTACTTTGTTAGTATATTGTTGTTGGACACATATGCTTTGTAAGTCGTCTCGTAGTATTTGTTGATCCATAGTTTGTCTTATTGTTGTTGGATGCATATGCTTTGTAAGTCATCCCGTGGTAATTGTTGATCCATATTTTGTATTAGCCCATGGTTTGTATTGACACATGGTATTGACCCATGGTATTGGCACCTAGACTTAGTATATAAGTTTGTGTTGAGACCAATGAAGGTACCGTGAAGTTATTTGTATTGAGCTTGCTCAAAGGAGGTTTCCACCCTGAAGTGGCCTGCGATCAATAAAAACGATTATGAGTTCTGTTATTTCTGCTATCTCGTGTATTTTCATTAATTAATTGTTGCAGGTTCCTCACATCTAGTATCAGAGCACTTTCTTAGGCTCGCTGGTTGAAATTTCTGCCAAAATTTTTTTCGCATCTGTTGTAGCTTTGGATCTGGGAATAATCCCTATCTGTTTAACTATGGGAATTACTTGGGGATAAGCCCTAAAACACATTGTGAGGAGTACCACAGGATCCCCACAGTAGTTGTCCCATTGAGAGGACCTTCCAGCGAAAAGGGCAATGACTCCTACCTGATTGACTAGTTCCCACCCAGGAGGTAAACCAAGAGTTGTTGTTTGTGGCAAAGCGGTTATCAGTTTTACCTGAGCCGTGGAGTGAGGGGGACTCCCCCAATACGCAAGCCGTCAGACAGCATTGGTGGCCGAGTGAAACCCCTGAACTGTTAGGAAGTCGAACATACCTGGGGTCCATATCTATTTTCAGCTGAACTGTTGCCGCTCACTTCCGCGCCATTACATATCTATCTGTTGCCCATCACTTCTACGTCATTGCAGATCCATTCTGAAAGTCGGTTCAGATCCATTCTAAAATTTGTTTCATATCTAGTCATTTCCGATCCATTCGGAGCGTTCTAGATCCTGCCATTTTCGATCCATTAGGAAAGCCGTTTCAAATCCATTCTGAAAAAATAAAATAAAAAAATCCCTTGTTTTAACTCTGTTTTCCCTGAAACTTCACTGACACCCTTGCAATCCCATTCTTCATATTTCATTCCCGAGGACCCTATCCCAAATTCCACTTCCCAAAGCCAAAAATCCCACATTTGTCTATTTTTAGGGTTTGTCATAACTTCTTCATTTTTCACCCACTCGCCTCCAAATTTTGCCACCGTGTTCCTTCCCTATTTCTGCTTCTTTGTCCCTCTTTAACAAATTTTCTCATTCTTTCACCCCACTTATGAAATCCCCATTTTTTGCTTCCATGTCCATTAGAAAGTGTCCAAAACCTAGTAAAACCCCAATTACCCCTCCAATTTTTTCCCAAAATCAAATTTCCCTCTACTAAATAAGCTTTTGTTTGTGTTTTTCTATCCATCCCCCCCCCCCAAAAAAAAAAACTCCTGGTTATGGTTGTCACCTGCGCAGGAGAAAAAACCACGGAGGAAGCACTTGCAGCCATCCAAACCAAACTCCAAGATCTGGATGAAAATTTTCTCAGCCTCCATCTTCAACATTCAGCCATGAACAATAGCCAACAACAAGAATCTTCTGCACCTAATGGGTTCTCTTCTTCCAGCAAGTTTCGTGGTCCAAAGCTTGAATTTCCTTGCTTCAATGGTACTGATCTGACTGGATGGATCTATCGTGCAGAACAGTATTTCAGTCTGCATAATACTTTTGATGTCCAAAAAGTTCCACTTGCATCTTTTCATTTGGAATAGGAAGCCCTTCAATGGTACCATTGGTACATCAAGGCTCATGACGAGCCAAAATGGACATATTTTTGCCAACTCCTTTTGCAATGATTTGGTCCTAGTGATTTTGATGACTTCACTGGAGCACTCACTAAACCTTGTCAAAGTGGCACTGTGAGAGAGTATCAGACATCATTTGAGAAACTATCCAGTCAAATAGAAGGATTGTTTGATGAATTCTACAGGAGTTGTTTTATCAGTGGTCTTAAGGATGAAATATGGTCAGAGGTTAAAATGTTCTGTCCCAACACAATGATGGAAGTCCTAAGGTTGGCTAAGTTGGTAGAAGACAAGATTGCAGCCCAGCAACGCTCCAAACCCACTTTTGTTCCCTTTCGAAATATGGGTTCTCAACGACCTCCCATCCCGCCACCTCCTCGACCAACTCCTATCAAGCATTTGTCTGAAACAGAGATGCAGGCACGCAAAGAAAAAAGGGATTTGTTATAATTGTGATGAGAAATTTACTTGGGGACATAGATGTGTTCAACAAAAGCTCTATCTCTTGGATATGGATTCTCCGCCTGCCTCTACAATTGGTGAAGAAACTCTAGATACAATGGATGATCAGGTCGACATTCATGAGCTGCCTATTGACCCCCCATCTCAGGATGAACAACCAGAGATATCTCTCCATGCTTTATCCGGTGTCACCACCCCCCAAACAATGCGGGTCAAGGGTTACTTCAAGAAGCTTTCTCTTACAATACTCATTGATTCTGGTAGCACTCATAACTTCATTGACCCTCGGATCGCCAAACATGCTGATTGTTTTATCCAACCTTGCTCCAACTTTGAAGTCATGGTTGCCAATGGGGGCACCTTACCTTCCAAGGGGAAGTGTCACAATATGCGTATCTCTCTGGAAGATTATAACCTACGCTCTGACATGTTTGCCTTGTCTCTAGGCGGATGTGATGTGGTTTTGGGCATTCAATGGTTACGCACACTTGGCCCCATATTATGGGATTTTGCTAAACTTTGGATGCAGTTTTCAGTTAATGGGAAACAACACAAATTTAAGGGATTACAACAAGGGTCTCTTTGCATCATTAGTTCACATCTCCTGGAAAAGATCCTTAAGAAGAATTCACATGGTGTCATCGCTCAACTCCATTCCATTCAGATGCACCCATCAACGGTCTCCCCTACTTCCTTGGATAGATATGCAGGTGTCCTTGCTGAACCAGTGGGCTTGTCGCCTTCAAGAGAATTTTTCGGTAAGAATTTAGCCGCATCTACATATCAGCAGGAAATGATGGCTATTTTGCATGCAGTACAGAAGTGGAAGCCATACCTATTAGGGAATTATTTCTGCATCAAGACTGATCTCCAGAGTCTGGAAAATTTCTTGGAACAATGGGTCTCCTCCCCAACACACTTGAAATGGGTTATCCAACTCATGGGTTATGCCTATGCGATCACTTACAAGAAGGGTAAGGACAATATGGTGGTAGATGCTCCGTCTCACACATTTGATGACCCAGTTTCTCTTACAGCTATTTCTCTTCTTGTTCCAAATTGGTTGCAATCTGTTCAACAAGACTATCTCTTCTATGAACTCCATGCTTCTTCATCAACAAGGCACTCTGGGTTCCTCAAAATGTATGACCGGGAATAATGTAACTTCTTTTGGCAGGGACTGAAAATGACAATCCAACAGATGGTGGCTGACTATGATACTTTCCAGGTCAACAAGGGTGAAACGACACTCCTTTCAGGACTGCTCGAACCCTTACCCATCCCTACACAGATTTGGACAACTATTTCTATGGATTTCCTAGAAGCGCTCTAGTGGTACAATACCATATCTAAAAGGACACCATATGAAGAAGCTTATGGATAGGCACCGCCAATTATTCTTCCATACACCCTCCGCAGCTCCCTAGTTCAGGCAATTGACTCAGTTCTTCGGAACTGAGATCAGATTCTTCTCATTCTGCAGGACAATCTTCACATGGCAAGAATTCGACTGAAACAACAAGCCGATCAACACTATTCTGAGTGCATTTTTCACGCAACTGATATGGTTCTTCTTTGTCTACAGCCTTCCAATTAAGCCTCCTTGAAACTCACAAAGCTTCAGTGGCCCGGAATGCACCCCGAGGATGCTACAAGGGAACCACTCCATCAGATTCCGCATCAATTTCCACATCTAAAGCTTTGAGGACAAAGATTTTTCTAAGGGAGAGGGGATGTTAGGAACCCATTTCAACCCTTCTATTTACTTTGTTAGTATATTGTTGTTGGAGGCATATGCTTTGTAACTCGTCCTGTAGTATTTGTTAATCCATAGTTTGTCTTATTGTTGTTGGACGCATATGCTTTGTAAGTCGTCCCGTAGTAATTTTTGATCCATAGTTTGTATTGGCCCATGGTTTGTATTGACACATGGTATTGGTGCCTAGACTTAGTATATAAGTTTGTGTTGAGACCAATGAAGGTACCGTGAAGTTATTTGTATTGAGCTTGCTAAAAGGAGGTTGCCCCCTCGAAGTGGCCTGTGATCAATAAAAGCAATTCTGAGTTTTGTTATTTCTGCTATCTCGTGTATTTTCATTAATTAATTGTTGCAGGTTCCTCACATCTGGTATCAAAGCACTTTCTAAGGCTTGCTGGGTGAAATTTATGCCAATTGTTTTTTTGCATCTGTTGCAACTTTGGATACGGACATGCATATGGTAGGGCCTAGCTTTGAACTTCACCACCCCCCAGTACCTTGCTACCAATACTTTGTCAATCCTTGGTATCTGTACCACGTAATACTTTAGTGCCTCTAACTACATATACAACGACACATTACTTTCTTGTTGTCGGTTTAAGACATGTTCATGTAACTTGACCCCTGAACTCGGCCGATAGGTTGCATTCCTTGATAGTTTGCAGGTTCTACCTAACTTACAAAAGAAATATGTAATAGTAACCATGAATATGTGAATGGTGTACCATTATCTTGTGCGTCCGCAACATCTTCCAGGAACATATTTAACAATAAAGTCAACCAATTCATTTGAACGCCCATTGCACACTGCTCTGCCACAACAATAACATAGGTTGTCACATGGTTCGGTCTATTCTTTCTGATGATCTAAGTGGCTAATAGGTTCACAGTGAACCGAATAGCCTGGTCGATGATAGAGGCTACCTCAAAGCCTCGGTTTCTCTTGGTCAAATTGTACTTTTCCTTCATCTGTGTCGCCAAGTCACGACCTCGTTCCTTGCCAACAAAGAATTGCGACGGGTCTACCTCGGACTTAGGTAAACCTGTAATGCGAGAGATGAGGTCCGTGTCAATAAAGACCTTGGTAACCAACCAAAGGCACCCTCCATGCAAACAAACTAAGAGTTGATTCACACACGCATTAGCCTCCGCAGTGTGACCAAAGTCTGATAAATGGAACAAAGGTAAAACACGCATGTGGGCCACACCGAGAACCCATTGCTGCGGCTCTAAATTAGTTGGATAGCCCTCTGTTGTAACATCAGGTCTCATAAAATTTATGTAATTGAAGTTGGGAAACTTATTGATATCATGATCGACATACGACAGCTTCTGGATGTTATTCAACATATCACCTTGGACAATAACTCCCTTCGGTATCAATGCGGTATCAATTTGATACTGGGAATTCTTCTACAACTTCGTTGGTTTGGCATTTGAATTTCGGGGCGGGACATACGTTGGAAATAAAGTAGCAGAGCCCATCGCATAAGTACCTGCATCATGGCGTTCCTTCGTTCTAGGTTTAGGGTTGGGTCGATTGGTTTTCCTTGGCTTCCAAGAAACATTCTCATGCAATTGTAAAGAAATGACCTCTGGTTGCTCTGCACTAAGATAAATGGAGCCCGATAGAAGTATTTCCTTGATAGAACCTCAATATTCACTCCCTGCTGATAAATCGACCTGCATCTTGATGTCTCACAATCTTCGCAAGATCACTCACAGAGTTCGGCTTTTAGCTTCTCACTCATGACGGCAATAGGCTCAAAGTTCATAATGAAGAATGAACGAGGGAGGAGAGGCTTTTAAATTTATCTCACGTGTGTGATCCGTTTGTCATTCCCGATATAGATTAATTGTCCTAGATCTGGAAATGATGATAAGGGAAACGACAGATCCGTTCACACATGCCATTCACTTCAACATTTAACTCGAAAAGGACACTAGCACCTCCGCAGAATGCGTCATAAGAACAACAATAAATAAGTCCCAACTGCAACTTCGACAAATAAGGTCACCCTAGAACTTCAACAGATATGAATTCGACAATTATCCCACTCCACAAGATGTATGCTCGACAGGTCTAGCATGTTGGGGTTTCCAGGGGACATAGATAACATTTTTCTAAACTTACTTCGACAGTTCACCAACTTCAATGAATACAGATGCTTCGACATTCCGAGAAGTTGGGGTTTCCAACTGACAGGTTTGGAACTTTGTATATAGTACATGAGATAAGATATCTTCGACGCACTAGTAATCGAGGGTTTCCAATTTTTTTTTCTATGTACAAATTTTCAGTCAACTCGTGCCTTTTCTCAGTCCTTTTGCACCTGTTGATGGAAACATGTCACCGAAGCGGTCTTCCTCCAATTGAAGTAACTGTGCTAACCATTCCTCAATAGCACCAGTATTAGACATATTTGTAAATGCCGCAATCCTTAGACTGGGGACAATGTAATCCATGAGCATCACAATCTCTTGTCCATACACCAATTTGAATTGTGTTTGACCCATCAATCGTTTACATGTTGTCCTATAATCCCATAATACTGCAGGTATTCGTAAATCCCAATCGTTGCGGTTCACATTACAGAATTTAGTGAGTGCATGTTCCAAAATTTTATTGAATGCTTCAACAGTTTCATTTGCATGCGGATGATATGGAGTAATTTTCTGATGATAAAATTGGTATTCTTCAGTAAGAGCATCTATAGTCTTATTAACAAAATGTGTACGTTGGTCACTTAGTAAAACGCGCATACAACCAAACCTGGTTATGACATTCTCAAATAAAAACTTCACAGCAGTCGCTACAATACAATCCTGCACTGGTGCTGCGTCATCCCACCGTGTAAGATAAGTTGTCGTAGTGATAATATACCTTGATCCCGTTGTTTGTCCGGGTGGATTGATAGGTCCCACAAAATCGACATCCCACTTGTCAAATGCATGTAATGTAACCTGAGGTACTAATCGAATTTCATCTCTCCTTGAAGGCTTCCCCAATTCTCTGACATATTTCACAATCCTGAAAATATTCTTTAGCATCTTTGTGGAGGGTTGGCCACCATAATATTGCTCTTAAGATCTTCTGCACTGTGGATTTCCCTGCATAGTGGCCTCCTGCCACCCCATCATGTGCTTCAAACAAGATGATTGGTCGCTCATGCTCCAAAACACAACGACTAAACACTTCGTCTGGTCCCATCTTATACAACTGTCCGATGATCAACTGATAATCCACGGATCAGAGGAATAACTACGTCTTCTGGAAAGTTGTGTAACCTTCTCGTGGCATTCCGGTAGATAGAAATGTCATAATATCCTAAAAGTGGTCATCAACCATTCTTACTGAAAAAAATTTGTGCATTCAGGAATATTGTCTTCTAAGCTAGTTGGTTCTTCTCCTGTTTGCAATCTCGACAGATGGTCAGGGCCTGCGGTCATCCTCCCGTCATTAACTATGATATCAAAATCATATTCCTGAAATAACAGCAACCAACGACAGATATTCCTCCCCAACACTAGCTTATTAACCAAATATTTTAATGCGGAATGATTAGTAAACATCTTGAAATGTCCTCCTAATAGATAATTCCAAATGTTTTGTAGCGCATAGACCATAGCAAGACCCTCCCTTTTAGTTGTAGTATAGTTCCGCTTTGCAGTAGACAGTTTCCTACTGGAAAAATCATTAGGGTGGTCGATAGAACCCTCACCTAGATGAGTGATGTCGACCTGGATGGCCAACGCTGCTATCTCCAACGCAGACTCAGGATCAGTTCGTCTTCTACCTGAACCCCGATAAGTTTTTGGACCCCATGAGTGAGCTCTTGCTCCTCGACACAAAGAGGACGAGACTCTCACAAATGTTCATACAGGGATTTTCATAGACACATAATCTCAGTCTGGAAAAAGGGCCTTTTCACGATGGTAATCGCTCAAAATAGAGCATTAAAATCGGTTGAACCCCGTCTCCAGTCTATAACAACTGCATAAGTCTTCTATAAGGTGGAGCACACACACTCAAAACAGAGAATGCAATCCGGTTTGACAAATTCTTATTTCTATTTATTCACACAAAAGAGAATCCAATACACAATCTCTACACCCCTGTATTCTAACCCCCTAAACAATGGATTCAATAGCTTAAAACAAAAACAATAGAGCCTATCTCTCTTCCTCGAATGAGGGTAACCAATAGCCATCCCTCCCATCGAAGATCATGCTCGAGATGATTACAACACTACTAAAAAATGTGTTTTATTCCTAAACCTACCACCTGTCATTTCAAGCATCACTCCTGCAGCAAGAAAAAAGAACGGATTCGAGCCTCTTGGTTTTCTTCGTCAGCTGTCAAGATTCCCCTGCATCAGGCTCTCAGGGTTAAAATGCTTATGAATCCCTATTCATAAGTTCTTCAATGGAGTAGCCCTTCTTCTTGGTCTCTGCTACATTCATCCAGGTAGCATCTTCTTTGGGGTGCTCTTTCCACTTGACCAAGCAATCTAGGTATTTCCTGCCTCTAGTCTCCTTAGATAATCTGGTGTCTAATATCTTTTCATCCTCCAAAGGCTTCGCCATTGGCATCTGCTTTTCCCACCCCACATCCGTATTCATACCTGGTCCTAGAGCATCTGTAAACTGTTTTGGTCCATCCTTTTCATAAGGATACAAGTCAACTGTGTTAAATATAGGAGAGATACCAATCCCCGCTGGTAGATGCAATTCATATGCATTAGCTGAAAACTTCCTAAGAATCTTGCAGGGTCCTATTTTTTTGAATTTCAACTTGTTATACTCACCTTTTGGGAATCTTTCCTTCCTTAGGTAAGCTAGGACTAGATCACCTACCTAATAGTTGACCTCTATGCTCCTCAAATCCACTCTAGAATTATAGTTCTGATTATTCTCTTGTAATTGTTGCTTGACCTGTTCATGTAGTTTGATCATGGCTATAGAAAATTCTTCACCTTCAACACTCCTTCCGTTGAATTACCTTAAGTCTCTTAGCTCATGTACACCCCTAGGATGCATTCCATACAGAATTTGGAAAGGGATTAGGCCTGTGCTTCGATTGGGTGAATCATTGTATGCAAACTCAGCTTGAGCTAGCACATGGTCCCACTGTCTCAGCTACTCACTAGTTAGGCTTCTTAGGAGATTTCCCAGACTTATATTCACTACCTCAGTTTGGCCATCTGTCTGAGGGTGATAGGCTGAGCTAAAGTTCAGTTTAGTTCCCAGCTTCTTCCATAGAGTCCTCCAAAAATGTCCAGTAAACTTAGTGTCCCTGTCTGAAACTATACTCTTTGGTAGCCCATGTAACCTAAAAATTTCATTAAAGAACAAATTGGCAATATGTGTTGCATCACTGGTCTTAAAGCATGGTATGAAATGTGCCATCTTGCTAAATCTATCTACAACTACAAAGATAGAATCATTACCTCTTTGTGTCTTTGGTAAACCCAGAATAAAGTCCATACTCACCAAATCCCAAGGTCTTCTTGGAACAGGTAAAGGAGTGTATAACCCTATGTTCTGGCTCCTCCCCTTAGCATGCTGACAAATCCTACACCTTTTCACAAACTTCTCTACTTTTGACCTCATCCTGGGCCAAAAGTAAAAGTGACTGAACTGTCCCGCTGTTTTTCTATGCCAAAATGCCCAGCCGATCCTCCATTGTGCTTCTCTTGAATCAAATTCTCCCTCATAGAGCATTCTGGAATGCATAATCTGTTGTCCTTAAATAACAATCCATCTTGCAATATGTAGTCATTCCAAGGCCCCCTATCTCTTTGGGCAGGATTCGAACTTACCTCAAATGATTCCTTAAAATATATATCAGACTTATACAAATCCTTGAGAAAATTAAATCCTAAGACTTGAACTTGGCTCTCTTGCACCATTAATTAGCTTTTCCTACTTAAGGCATCTGCCACTCGATTAGCTTTTCCACTTACATGCTTGATAGCTAAAGTGAAACCTTGCAAGAACTCAACCCACTTCACATGCTTCTGATTTAATTTGGGTTGTTGCATTATAAAATGTAAGACATGATTCTCAGATAATAGTATAAAATCCTTGGGCATTAGGTAGTGTCTCCAATGCTTTAGAGACTGTACTATGGCATAGAACTCCTTGTCATAGGAAGAGTATTTCTACCTAGATTCATTCAATTTTTCACTGTAATAAGCCACTGGCATATCTTCTTGGCTCAACACAGCTCCTATGGCTGTACCACTGGCATCACATCTTACCTGGAAAAGACTGTCAAAGTCTGGCAACTTCAACACAGTTTTCTTTGTCACCTTCCTTTTCAACAGATTAAAACTTCTATCAGCTGCTATAGTCCCGTAGAATGGTTGATTATCCTTTTTAAGGGTCTCAATAATTGGAGCACAAATACCACTGAATTTTTTGATGAACTTCCTGTAAAAACTTGCTAATCCGTGGAAGCTTCCGACTTCGAAAACATTCTTTGGTGTTGGCCAGTTTAGGATTGCCTCCACCTTTTCTGGGTCCATCTTCAGTCCCTCTTGTGAAATAATGAATCCCAAATATACTAACTCCTCTTGCATAAAGAAAAATTTCGTAACATTCATTAGTAACTTCTCTTTCTGCAGCCTATCCAAAACATATTTGAGGTGCCTCAAATGCTCCTCTTTTGTTTGGCTAAATATCAAGATGTCATCCAAGTAAAGTATGACAAATTTCCCTACGAAATCCTTAAGCACTTCATTCATGAGTCTCCTAAAAGTGCTTGGGGCATTGGTCAACCCAAACGGCATGACCAACCACTCATACAACCCATCATTGGTTTTGAAATCTGTTTTCCACCCATCACCTTCCTGAATCCTAATCTGATGGTAACCACTCTTTAAATCAATCTTGGTGAAGTATTTTGCTCCGCTTAGACAGTCCGAGTCAAATCATCTATCCTGGGAAAAGGAAACCTATACTTGATGGTGATTTTGTTGATTTCCCTAGATTCAGTGCACATCCTCCACTCACCATCCTTCTTTGGGATTAACACTGTTGGGACAACACATGGCCTTAAACTCTCTTTAATCAGGCCCTTATCCAACAATTTCTGAACCTGATTTCTAATTTCCTCATTTTCCTTTGGGGTCATCCTATAAGCAGCTTTGTTTGGTAGGCGTGCTCTAGGTATCAGATCTATATGGTTATTAATGCCTCTCTTAGGTGGAAATGCATTGGGTCACAATGTCCTAATCACATTGGCTATATTCATTAGAGTGTGTCAAATTGATGTTAAGGGTCAAATAATTGCCAAGGAGGAAAATTACTAGTTTCCTAGGTTTGGGGGTGGAAGCTTTGGGATTTGGAATAAGGGGGATAATAAATGATGTTTGAACATTAGAATGGAATAAATATTTAATAAATGATCTAAATAAATATATACAAGTGGAATTAAAAGTGGCATTTGATCATGAAGACACATGGAGGAAGGGGGACCCACGTATGGCTAGATTTCCCCACTACACTTGGCATCATTCTCTCACCAATTTGAATTCAAGGTGAATGGTAACATACTTGGGGGAGTTCAAAAGGTATTACTCATTTCATTACTCATCCAAGGTCGAAATGTATAGGAAGATTAACTCCCATGGAAGAGGAAGAGGCAATTTGGAGATAGTGAGACACTTGGGCTAGATTCCCTAGCTCTATGACAACAATGATGAAGATGCTATGACACCTATGACACAAATCAGACCTCAAGGATGACATATGACATATATGACATTTCAGGGCTAAAACTATCCTCCAAGAGGGCGCTCAAGGGAGTTAGGGAAGCTAAGATGCTTCCACATGTGATTTGGTGGAAGTGGGAGACTATAAATTGTTGTACAAGTGGCATTCTTTGGAATCTCTTCCCAACATGAGTTGGCATGAGTCTCTTAGAAGGAATTCGACCCATGGAGGACATTAGAATTTTATAAATTTCAATAACAAAGAATGAAATCAGCTTTTGATGATTTGATAAATTTGCAATTGCATTTGTGAAGAGGGAGAGCTAGTGGATGACTAGTTTCTTGCCTTAGCCAATTTCGAGGGTGAAAGATTCCCATCCAAGTTGGTAATTGGAAAGACCATTCAGACCTTTCATTTGGAGCTTTAATGGAGTCTTTATTTTCAGGTTTAAGCTACAGGGAAGCTCATGGTTTCTTCTATTGCATCTCACTCCTTCAACCATTTCCAGATTTGGTGGCATATTCTTGATCCTTGAGGGAGGGCATTTTTGGTGAGCTATTGTACTCTTTGGGAGAGATTATAATGCCCCATTTCTTTTTTAATATGAATTAAATACTTTTTTATTCATCTCCAGAAATTTTCAGGTCGAAATTCCAACTAGAAAATGTATAAATCTCATTTTTAATGAAAGAACAATGCCATTTCCCCACTACCTTGTTGTGAACCAATGTAATGTTGATGGATTCGAATCAATAAGTAAAATAATGATGGTTTATTGATGAATTAAATTTTATTTATGTATTATACAAGTTTCATGTTGAGTGCTCAAGCATTTGAAGTCATTTTACTCAGTTTATTTACATTTGGAGAAGATTTGGTGCCATTTCCCCAAGGGTCGAACTAGTGATTTTTGCTGTTGTTTGGGAGAGGTTTGGAGCATAATTAATAACTAATGAATGGTGCATTTTGGACCTTAATAAAATCCTTGAGACATCCCCTACCTCTGTTCAGAAATTTGAGTGTTTTCGGAGGCATTTGGGAAGCCATTTTCAGTACTTACCCCAGGGGGATTTGAACCCCAAATTACTAGTAAAATTGCATACTTGGTCAATAATATTAAGAGAGTTCGCAGAGGTATTTTGGTGGCCATATCTCATCCATTAACATAATATTCAATTCCAAATATCATTAATACACCTTCCTTGAATATTTGAAGTCATTTGGAGTCAATTTGAGACATAGAGACCAATACTAGTCAAAGGGAAATTACTAGTAAAGTTCCCTACATTGGCTAGAATTGAAAGAGGATTTGAATAAGTATTTTAAAGGTCCAAAATAATCCCTGAAACACAAATTTATGTTCTAACATCATCCATATACCTTCTCAAAACATTTGGGAGCGATTGGAGCAATTTGGGGACATAGAGCTCAAAACTAGTCAAAGGTCTAACTAGGGAAAAAAGTGAAAAATTGCCATTTTAATAAAATTCCTAACAAGGGAAATTACAGTGGTATCAGAGAATGGTCTTCGCACCTGATGTGGTAGAACATTAATGAAGACCAGGAGTCAAATAAATAAGCCACCACCCTTAGAAACTGAAACTGGATGTACTTTGGTGAAAGGGAAGAAGTAGGAGAAGAAGTGCATTCCTTGGTCACCATGAGTACGGATGAGAAAGAAACATTAGAGGATAATGAGGAGTTTAGAAAATTACTGAAACCATCCTTTGAATACAAGTGGAGGAAATTCATGCAAGAGTTCAAATTGTTGGTTAGTCAAATTGGAAGCAACGAGGAAAAAAGAATGAGCAATGGTTCTCTTTCCAAGGAAAAGAAGGAAATGGATGAAATAATTTATGCCACAAAGGAGGAACCTCATGTAGAGGTGGAACATGAGGTACATGACGATATGCAGGTGCTTGAAGATGCTACACTCAAACAAGAAGAAGGACACGCACTTTTCTTTGTTTAGAGGGATTATGAGTTGCCTCATGGAGACAGTTGCAAAGTATTGAAGGAGGCACATGATCTCACAACAGTTGGACCAGCCAATTATGGAGAAGATGAATTAAATATTTCTATGGGTAAGAGTTGTAAATATTTAAGGTTGGTTCATAATTCCTCACCCCCTACTTCTTTTTCATCCACATCAAACGGGGATGAAAATTGGGTGAAAGGTTTTTTTCTAATGGTGCCACATGAGGCGTATGAAACTCCTACCTATCCTTTTGATGATGACATGAATAGAGCACCTCATTATTTACATTTGCAGCAGCATATTGTTTTACCTTATGATGATACATATCTTCCTGGATGCACTTATGATGTTCACTTGAGTCACTTGAAGACTCATGATTTTTTTTTGCTCCTTGCTTAGTTCAATTGATGTTGGAGGAACTTCATTCACTTCTTGGATGAAAGAATATATGGTTGAATATTTTGATGAATATCACATCCTTTTATAGCAGCATGACAGGACATGGGATTCTCAACTATATCATTGGAGCAGATTTGATTGGTTACTTGATGCTTGTATGCACTTGGAAAATGGCGGTCTACTTGCTTGGAGGTATAAGCACTTTCATGATTCTTTAATGAAGCATATTATTGATGTTCATTTTCATTATGTTGTTATGTACTTTGATGCTATATATTTTGTACTCATGATGTTTGGGAGAATGCATACAAGAAAATGGGATCCAGGAACTATGAATTGGAGAGCACTTCTAATTGTTGGAGTGCAATACAAGCAATGGGACCCTGGGATAATTCTTAGTCTCATTGGTATCAATTTTGGTGGGAAACAAGGAGTATGGGGAATGGATTCCCCACTTAATAAAGTGAGTTTAATTAGAGTAGTGCAGCAGCAAGCATGGTGGTTCCTCTCTAAAATATTCATGGAATCTCAAAGACTCAAGGTTGGGCAATTCAATGGCAACTTCAAAGAATCATACAGGAAGGAGGTTCTTCAACACCCATGTTTGAAATTGCTTGAGGACAAGCAATATTGGGAAGGGAGGATTTTCATGTCCAAAATTTGGCATTGGATCACCATGGCCTAATCACATTGGCCATATTCATTAGAGTTTGTCAAATTGATGTTAAGGGTTAAATAATTGCCAAGGAGGAAAATTACTACTTTCCTAGGTTTGGGGGTGGAAGCTTTGGGATTTGGAATAAGGGGGATAATAAATGATGTTTGAACATTAGAATGGAATAAATATTTAATAAATGAGATAAATAAATATATACAAGTGGAATTAAAAGTGGCATTTGATCATGAAGACACATGGAGGAAAGGGGACCCACATATGGCTAGATTTCCCCACTACACTTGGCATCATTCTCTCACCAATTCGAATTCAAGGTGAATGGTAACATACTTGGGGGAGTTCAAAAGGTATTACTCATTTCATTACTCATCCAATGTCTAAATGTATAGGAATATTAACTCCCATGGAAGAGGAAGAGACAATTTGGAACTAGTGAGACACTTGGGCTAGATTCCCTAGTTCTATGACAACACTGATGAAGATGGTATGACACCTATGAAACAAATCAGACCTTAAGGCTGACACATGACATATATCACATGTTAGGGATAAAAATAGCCTCCACTAGGGATATCAAGGGAGTTAGGGCAGCTAAGATGCTTCCACATGTGATTTGGTGGAAGTGGGAGACTAGGAATTGTTGTACAAGTGACATTCTTTGGAATCTCTTCCCAACTTGAGTTGGCATGAGTCTCTTGGAAGGAATTCGATCCATGGAGGACATTATAAGTTTATAAATTTCAATAACAAATAATGAAACAATATTTTGATGATTTGAGAAATTTGCAATTGCATTTGTGAAGAGGGAGAGCTAGTGGATGACTAGTTTCTTGCCTTAGCCAATTTCGAGGGTGAAAGATTCGCATCCAAGTTGGTAATTGGAAAGGCCATTCAGACCTTTCATTTGGAGATTTAATGGATTATTTATTTTCAGGTGTAAGCTATAGGGAAGCTCATGGTTTCTTCTATTGCAGCTCACTCCTTCAACCATTTCCAGTTTTGGTGGCATATTCTTGATCCTTGAGGGAGGGCATTTTTGGTGAGCTATTGTACTATTTGGGGGAGAATATAATGCCCCATTTATTTTTTAATATGAATTCAATACTCTTTTCTTCATCTCCAAAAATTTTCAGGTCGAAATTCCAAGTAGAAATGTATAAATCTCATTTTTAATGAAAGAATAGTGCCATTTCCCCACTACTTTGTTGTGAACCAATGTAATGTTGATGGATTCGAATAGATAAGTAAAATATTGATGGTTTATTTATAAATGGAATTTTATTTATGTATTATACAAGTTTCACGTTCATTTCTCAAGCATTTGAAGTCATTTTACTCAGTTTATTTACATTTGGAGAAGATTTGGTGCCATTTCCCCAAGGGTCGAACTAGTGATTTTTGTTGTTGTTTGGGAGAGGTTTGGAGCAGAATTAATAACTAATGAATGGTGAATTTGGGACCTTAATAAAATACTTGAGACATCCCCTACCTATTTTCATAAATTTGATTGGGTTTGGAGGCATTTGGGAAGCCATTTTCAGTACTTACCCTATGGGGATTTGAACCCCAAATTACTAGTAAAATTGCGTACTTGGTCCAGAATATTAAGAGAGTTTGAAGAGGTATTTTGGTGGCCATATCTCATCCCTGAAAATCATATTCAAGTACTAATATCATTCATACACCTTCCTTGAATATTTGAAGGCATTTGGAGTCAATTTGAGACATAGAGACCAATACTAGTCAAAGGGAAATTACTAGTAAAGTTCCCTACATTGGCCAGAATTGAAAGAGGATTTGCAAAAGTATTTTAACGGTACAAAAGCATACCTAAAAAACATATTTATGTTCTAACATAATCCATATACCTTCTCAGAATATTTGGGAGCAATTGGAGCAATTTGGGGACCTAGAGCTCAAAACTAGTCAAAGGTCTAACTAGGGAAAAAAGTGAAAAATTGCAATTTTAATAAAATTCCTAATTAGGGAAATTCTAGTGGTATAAGAGAATGGTCTTGACACCTGATGTGGTAGAATATTAATGAATACCAGGAGTCAAATAAATAAGCCACCACCATTAGAAACTGAAACTAGATGTACTTTGGTGAAAGGGAAGAAGTAGGAGAAGAAGTGCATTCCTTGGTCACCATGAGTACGGATGAGAAAGGAACCTTCGAGGATAATGAGGAGTTTAGAAAATTACTGAAACCATCCTTTGAAGACAAGTGGAGGAAATTCATGCAAGAGTTCAAATTGTTGGTTAGTCAAATTGGAAGCAACGTGGAAAAAAGAATGAGCAATGGTTCTCTTTCCAAGGAAAAGAAGGAAATGGATGAAATAATTTATGCCACAAAGGAGGAACCTCATGTAGAGGTAGAACATGAGGTACATGATGATATGTAGGTGCTTGAAGATGCTACACTCAAACAAGAAGAAGGACAAGCACTTGTCTTTGTTCAGAGGGATTATGAGTTGCCTCATGGAGACAGTTGCAAAGTCTTGAAGGAGGCACATGATCTCACAATAGTTGGACTAGCCAATTATGGAGAAGATGAATTACAGATTTCGATGGGTAAGAGTTGTAAATATTTAAGGTTGGTTCATAATTCCTCACCCCCTATGTCTTTTTCATCCACATCAATTGGGGATGAAAATAGGGTGAAAGTTTTTTTTCTAATGGTGCCACATGAGGGGTATGAAACTCCTACCTCTCCTTTTGATGATGACATGAATAGAGCACCTCATTATTTACATTTGCAGCAGCATATTGTTTTACCTTATGATGATACATATCTTCTGGGATGCACTTCTGATATTTACTTGAGTCACTTGAAGACTCATGATTTTCGTTGCTCCTTGCTTAGTTCAATTGATGTTGGAGGAAGTTCATTCACTTCTTGGATGAAAGAATATATGGTTGAATATTTCGATGCATATCACATCCTTTTGTAGCAGCATGATAGGACATGGGATCCTCACCTATATCATTGGCGCAGATTTGATTGGTTACTTGATGCTTGTATGCACTTGGAAAATGGTGGTCTACTTGCTTGGAGGTATAAGCACTTTCATGATTCTTTAATGAAGCATATTCTTGATGTTCATTTTCATTATGTTGTTATGTACTTTGATGATATATATTTTGTACTCATGATGTTTGGGAGAATGCATACAAGAAAATGGGATCCAGGAACTATGAATTGGAGAGCACTTCTAATTGTTGGAGTGCAATACAAGCAATGGGACCCTGGGATAATTCTTAGTCTCATTGGTTTCAATTTTTTGGGGAAACAAGGAGTGTGGGGAATGGATTCCCCACTTAATAAAGTGAGTTTAATCAGAGTAGTGCAGCAACAAGCATGGTGGTTCCTCTCTAAAATATTCATGGAATCTCAAAGACTCAAGGTTGGGCAATTCAATGGCAACTTCAAAGAATCATACAGGAAGCAGGTTCTTCAACACCCATGTTTGAAATTGCTTGAGGACAAGTAATATTGGGAAGGGATGATTTGTCATGTCCCAAATTTGGAATTGGGTCACAATGGCCTAATCACATTGGCCATATTCATTAGAGTTTGTCAAATTGATATTAAGGGTCAAATAATTGCTAAGGAGGAAAATTACTAGTTTCCTAGGTTTGGGGGTGGAAGCTTTGGGATTTGGAATAAGGGGGATAATAAATGATGTTTGAACATTAGAATGGAATAAATATTTAATAAATGAGCTAAATAAATATATACAAGTGGAATTAAAAGTGGCATTTGATCATGAAGACACATGGAGGAAGGGGGACCCACATATGGCTACCTTTCCTCACTACACTTGGCATCATTCTCTCACCAACTCGAATTCAAGGTGAATGTTAACATAATTGGGGGAGTTCAAAAGGTATTACTCATTTCATTACTCATCCAAGGTCTAAATGTATAGGAAGAGTAACTCCCATGGAAGAGGAAGAGGCAATTTGGAGCTAGTGAGACACTTGGGCTAGATTCCCTAGCTCTATGACAACAATGATGAAGATGCTATGACACCTATGACACAAATCAGACCTCAAGGATGAAATATGACATATATGACATATCAGGGCTAAAAATATCCTCCAAAAGGGCACTCAAGGGTGTTAGGGCAGCTAAGATGCTTCTACATGTGATTTGGTGGAAGTGGGAAACTAGGAATTGTTGTACAAGTGGCGTTCTTTGGAATCTCTTCCCAACTTGAGTTGGCATGAGTCTCTTGGAAGGAATTCGACCCATGGAGGACATTAGAATTTTATAAATGTCAATAACAAAGAATGAAACAATATTTTTATGATTTGAGAAATTTACAATTGCATTTGTGAAGAGGGAGAGCTAGTGGATGACTAGTTTCTTGCCTTAGCCAATTTCGAGGGTGAAAGATTCCCATCCAAGTTGGTAATTGGAAAGGCCATTCAGACCTTTGATTTGGAGATTTAATGGATTATTTATTTGCAGGTGTAAGCTACAGGGCAGCTCATGGTTTCTTCTATTGCAGCTCACTCCTTCAACCATTTCCAATTTTGGTGGCATATTCTTGATCTTTGAGGGAGGGCATTTTTGGTGAGCTATTGTACTCTTTGGGGGAGATTATAATGCCCCATTTATTTTTTAATATGAATTAAATACTCTTTTATTCATCTCCAGAAATTTTTCAGGTCGAAATTCCAAGTAGAAATGTATAAATCTCATTATTAATGAAAGAATAGTGTCATTTCCCCACTACCTTGTTGTGAACAAATGTAATGTTGATGGATTCGAATGGATAAGTAAAATACTGATGGTTTATTTATGAATGGAATTTTATTGGTGTATTATACAAGTTTCATGTTCAGTGATCAAGCATTTGAAGTCATTTTACTCAGTTTATTTACATTTGGAGAAGATTTGGTGCCATTTCCCCAAGGGTCGAACTAGTGATTTTTTTTGTTGTTTGGGAGAGGTTTGGAATAGACTTAATAACTAATGAATGGTACATTTGTGAACTTAATAAAATCCTTGAGACATCCCCTACCTATTTTTAGAAATTTGAGTGGTTTTGGAGGCATTTGGGAAGCCATTTTCAGTACTTACCCTAGGGGGATTTGAAGCCCAAATTACTAGTAAAATTGCATACTTGGTACAGAATCTTAAGAGAGTTTGAAGAGGTATTTTGGTGGAAATATCTCATCCTTTAAAATCATATTCAAGTCCTAATATCATTCATACACCTTCCTTGAATATTTGAAGGCATTTGGAGTCCATTTGAGACCTAGAGACCAATACTAGTCAAAGAGAAATTACTAGTAAAGTTCCCTACATTGGCCAGAATTGAAAGAGGATTTGAAGAAGTATTTTAAAGGTACAAAAGCATCACTAAAACACAAATTTATGTTCTAACATCATCCATATACCTTCTTAGAATATTTGGGAGCGATTGGAGCAATTTGGGGACCTAGAGCTCAAAACTAGTCAAAGGTCTAACTAGGGAAAAAAGTGAAAATTTCCATTTTAATAAAATTCCTAACAAGGGACATTACAGTAATTATTCAACTACAATGTCTTTTTAATTATATAACATGTCCTTAATTTCTACTGGCAGATATGATATGGCAGTACCAACAGGTTCAAATCTTGGTTTGCAAACAATAGCATAACTTACCTCTTCTTTTGTCATCTGCTGTAGGAACCTTTTCCCATCGAGCACCAGAGATTTTGGTACCTCTTTTTCAGCTCCATATCCTTCCTGTAGAGGTAGTAAAGTGTGTTGGATACCACCCATCTCGAACTTATAACAATTCTTACACCCATCATGCACAACTTTCCTATCAAATTTCCAAGGCTTGCTTAGCAGAACATGGCACACATCCATAGGTATGATATCACAAGTCACCTTGTCTTGATATCTTCCTATTTGGAATTCTAATTCACTTTGTTTTGTAATCAGCAGTTGGTGCCCCTTATGCATCCATGACAACTTGTAAGGTGTTGGGTGCTTGACCTTCTTCAACTTCAGCTTTTCCACCATTTCAATGGACACCAAATTGTCGGTGCTCACACTATCAACAACTAGCTATTGGCCAGAAGAACTGTCTTAGGCCAAATTAGAGAAAAACAGTCCACACACTCGACTTAGTACAGTCTTATATGTGTTTGGAGTAACTGTTTTTCACAGGATTCAAGCCCTGCTGCCTGTGTGTTGGTGCTCTCAAAGATAGAGAGTCTCTTGAAGTGAATGTGTCTCATTTTAAGACTATCTGCTAACAAAATAGGAAAATTTAAGCTACCAATTATCTAATCCTAAGGACTAACTAACACTAAATATCAAAATTTAGTAGCTCCTAATGTTATCCTATGATAAGGTAACTGCTAATAATCTATCCAAAATGTTAGCTTCCTATCTCGGCCAAGAGCATAGATTGATTTATTTGACTAGAAGTTTGAAACAAAGAAAGTATTCACTAGTTACAGATCGGTAAGAAAATACCCAACTATAAAAGTGAATTTAAATTATCTCACAATGGATTAAACAAATCTATTGTAAGTAATTGTATACATGAATTCCAAACTAAAGTCAAAATTAACTAACAAGATATATCATTCTGAAACATGAAAGCATAATCAATACTAATGTGCAATTGAAACAAATTCAACCTGCAAGTCAGATATTTACAAAAGTTGATTCATAAACCATTGAAATCATGAAAAAGTTCTTTAACATCAATATGAGGATAAATAACTTATGTTTCAAATGAGTATAAACATTCGAATTTCCTGTAAAGCATTCCACATATAATATGAAGATATTTTATATGAAGATCAAAATAACAAAAGAGAGATAAACCACACAGTATAGATATCTAAAACTTAGCTATGGTTTTAGTACCTGGCACACTTGATATTCCTCAGAAGAAGTTCAAAGAAAATCTATGTAAACAGAATAGAATAATGCTGTATAATGTCAGCTCTCCAATGCATTAGAAATCGAACCCTTGTTCCAAGTTTTGAAATTGTTTATATAGAAAAAAATCAAACTCCTAACTCCCTATCAGTCCTATCTTCATGGAACCACATGGATCCCTATCCGAATATACAATGACAGAAATATCACTTGACCTCGTTTCTGTTATAATTCTAACGCATGCCATTTAGTGACAACTGGAATGGAATAACACAACAGATGGCAAATAACTTACTGGATAAAATCCAGTATCATTATTCCCGGGCATGAGATATCCTTGCATTAATCATATCATCAACTGTCGATGTACAAAATTGGAAAAGCGATGCCATCAATGTAAAGGAAACGGTTGTACGTTCATAGCATCTTGGATAGGTAATCTTCAGCGAAATGAACTCCAAAAATGTAACAACAGGATCCGTCTCTAGCTCATATATTCCATGACACCTGGAATTCACAAACCAAATCAGTTAACAAATCATGGACAATATAAATGAATGATAAATACAAATGCATAATAAATAGGATGCCTGCAGAATTTTAATTCTGCAGGTGTCCTTATAAAACACTCTGTATTTAAGGTAAAATCTGAATGTGTCTACTAACCTGTAATAACCGATTTTCGTATCACCTGTACATTCAAGCAAAACCACAAAACCAAAATGAATTCTATCTTTAAAATCATCAAGGTTTTGGAGATGATTCAACAGAGACTCAAACCGGAACAACTCTCCTAGCTTCGTTCAGTTTGGCCTTAAACCTCACATCTCTCATCTTTGCAATTCTGTTTTGTTTGGCTAATTTTTTATACTTCGACTGAAGGTTCTTACCATAATCTTTATACTTGAGCTTCTTTCCTTTAAGAGATTCCATTTATCGACTCAGGTAGTCAATTCGGCTTTCAAGCTCGCAATTTCTTCCATGGCGAATGCATTGACAACTTGAGCCTCTTTTAGATCGGTTTGCAAAGACGATATGACCTGAGCAAAGGGTATTTGAATGGGTTGTTTTGCTGGTTCCACGTTTGGTCCTTCAACATCTCCCAGCCCTGTACATAGCTCATGATTGACTTCTTGCTCTACGTTGAGCATTGGGTTTGATCGTTGAACACTCACACCCTCATGTTTAGAAGCCGAGACATACTTGAGATCTAGGATCATATGACCAATTGGGTTTGATTTGGCCGAGACTCGGTAGAATCACTTAGTTCAACCACAGGGGCATCCCCTGCAACCAAATCCCTATTCGCAAAGAGCACGACAGCCATGCTACGAGTGGTTCGGCGAATTGCTTGACCACTCAGCACCTTACTAATTTCTTGTTCGGCCGATTTCTGACCGACGTTTGTCTGTGGATGTAGAAGGTCGTCTTTTGGACAGGGTGCAATAATCACAGGCTGACTCATTTGAGGCTGAGGGTCATCAAGGGGTATCTCAAGGTTTATCTCAGACTTGACCTTAGGGCCACCATCACTTGGGATTTGGCCGAGATCAGGTATCCCATTGTCTGGGTCGTTTTGAGAACCAAATTCTTCTAACTATGGCTCATCTGCTTCTAACCTGATATGTCTTCACCTGGTTCTGGACCTCCGTCGGGACCACTCATCATTTTCCCCAAAGTCATTACGGGCAAGTAACGATTCCCAAGAATCTTCCAGCTCTCCCAATCGGTAGGAAACAAGTATCTTAATAAGCTCATGTTGAAACAAACTCCGTTCCTTATCTCCCACATTACCCTGATAAGTGCAGGCCATCTTCTGCAAGCTATTGAGGAAGCAATACGACATATTCACGGGATTCCCTTTAAAAACCATTAATAGCCAAAGATGATAAAACTGATTTTGAGACAATCGTCTCTCGCAGGTGACATACCCAATAATAAGCCCGAGCATAGCACGCCACTTCTTCTTCAGCAGCCGAGATGGGAAACCAGACTTATATTCAATTCGCCGGTTAGTTGGAGTCAAAAACTCCTTCCAGTCATCACTCTTCAAATGATTACCCTTATACCAGCGTTCTCCTTCCATTGGCAAACCTATAGCTTGAGAGACGAATTCCTCTGACAACTCCAACACAATATCTCCTACCTATGCTTTCACACCATCGAATGAAGCTGCGAATGCCCTAGAAACCATTAAATTAAAACCAGAGAACCTCTATAGAAACCCTAACCATCCTTCCCTTACCACCATCTCACGACATTCTGGAGCAACTTCTAAGTATTCATCACCAATGAGCTCGAATCTAGAGATGGGGGCCATAGTGATGATCACACAAACCTCAGGGATCTTCAAAATCCTAACTAAGAAACGAAACAAGTTCATCCTTGGCCCGTGCAGGTTTATCAAAGCCCCAACCGACTTCATTTCACTATGGTACTGTGAATGCTCATGCGCAATCATGGTACACATGATCATGATGTCTTCGAATTGGTAAGGGTTATCAGAACTCACAGAGAGCTTATGGTGCAATAATGCCTCTCAAAAAAATGACAAGCGGGTGATAGTTGGACATGACATTTGCCTCATGTGAATCAACAGATGGAAAAACAATTTGGTTAGGAAGATATCAAACCTTTAATCCGCATGATGTTTTCAATGTTAACCGACACATTCTCATATCAATGTGATGCTAAGGTATAACCAAAGTTTCTAATCTTCAAAGTATAAGTTAATGGTTACCACCACATAATATTCCACCACTATATATCATTAGTACCAAGATTTGAAAATGCAAGATAGTATCAAATAAATTAAAATCATGGTTATCATTGTAATGATGAGAAATAATTAATAAATGTAACCAAAACCAAAAACTATCCTTTGGAGATCATTTTAGTCACTTATGATCGAATTATGATATTTATCTTACCTCCAAGCATCATTAAAGTTTCATAATCCCATAGATCTTATCTCATCATAAGATGCAAAGTTCCCATATGAGGATAAGTATATAAAGATGGTGAACTTGTGATATTAATATAAAAATGAGCTTTTACCCTCATAATTATTATAATGAGAATGACCTTTTGGAAGTGGAAGAGTTCATTAGACCAAGCATATGAATTGGAAAATAGATTGCCATATAAGGTATCGGTCTATTAAGTGAACAGACAGAGACTATTAATGTAATGAATTTGCTTGACTTTGAATTTACAAAGATGACTGATGTTGTAAAATTAGGAGCTGCTAATTTTCAGGATTATGAATTTTACAAATAATCAACTGGAAATATGAAACTAGTCAAGAAATTCAATTCAATTGAAGATTGATGTTAATCCCTCTATACCAATCAATTTATCAACTGTATTGGGAGTACCTTCAAAATCAAATATTTTGAAGGCACTCCTAAAATATTTATAGATGAGTGTTGTTGCTTGTTTTTTCAACCAAGAATATGCAAGGATGCACCTATTAACTTGTAATAGCAGTCTTCAAATTGAAAGCAAATACAACTATAAACTAATCTAAGATTAACATGTGCATATAACAATAAACTTAAAAAGATTTAACAAAAAGAACAAGAAACGAAATAAAAAATAACTTTTGTATTATAATACCTCAAATGGTGAGGATGTTTGGTGTTGAGCAGCTCCAAGGTTGAGATGCTCCAGGCTCCAATGGTCTCTTCTCCAAGATTGCTAAAATGGTCAAAGAACTCAAGAGAGATTTTGACAGCATGAGGATAGGATGATGGATGGATTGAAAGTGAGGAGCCCCTATCACCTTTTTATAGTTTTTGGTGATGGGGAATACCATTATGGTTTTGAGGAAACCAATGGTATTGACCAACATGGTTTAGGTACCTTTTTCCCTCTTTTTTCCTTTTTTGAATATTTTGAATATTGTTATTCCCTTTTAATATTTTTTGGGAATTCTGGACCCCTTTTTAGGGTTTTTTGTATTTTTTGAGGAAAAATATATATTTTGAGGGGGAAAAGGTGTATTATGGTCTTTTTGGTGACCTTTTGATGGCTTTAGAGGCTCAAATGGTGGAAAAGTGGACAAATGGGTCATGTGAATAAGGGAATGAGCTAGTGAGCACTTTTTGAGTGTTAACAGATTGCCCCCTGATGTGTGAGGGCAGGAGCTCATCGTATGGCCGATAGACATCATAGTTCTTTTGTCTTTTTCCTGGGGTTTGGAGTAGAGAAGAGACCAGTTGGAGACTGGAGCAACGGATCCTTAGAAGCTGCAAAAACAAAAAATATTACATGGCCTCAATACGAATGGGGAATAATCTCTGATAATGGACGAGGCCGGCATACCCATGCTCGTATCAAGACATATAACAATTAGTCCCAAGAAGGGGGACCTGAATAATACATAAAAAATATGCTTGTACCTCATAATGGTCCAAAGAGGACACAATGTTGGGACGTACTCATGATCATGACATGACTGATCTCAATAACTGATACACTGGAATAAAGCAACAACCATTCTAAATAAGGTATCATAAGGGTTGATGAACTGTTGAAACTGAAGGTGTCCAACATCTGTAGGGAATCAATGACTGTGAGTCATCTCTGAGAAGTACATGTAACTGTATACTGGGTTACATTTGAATACTGTTGCCAAGCGCAGCCCTGATATCTATAGGAAAATGTAACTGGTTGTTTTCTTAATTAAACTCTCAATTGTGGTAGAGTCAGGTGATATTCGGGGTCTTCAACGAATAATTGAAAGGAATGATACCCTGTAGGAGTCTCAACGATGCGATCAAGGTGTTGAAGTCGAGCATGTGAGAAGCAATCATTTGGAGAGGCACTGAGGACTCCTTTCGAAATGATTCATAGACACTAATCGTAAATGGTGATGAGTCCAAGTCACAGGGACCTCTAGGTCTATCCTGTGGAATAAATTTGGTTGGCGTCGACAGAGGGAGACCAGCAACTATCAAGGCAATGATGTTTCCTTGATAGGAGTGCGAGGTGTATAACCGAAGTGTGATAGTACTGATGGTAGGACTGACATACTGTGGGGATAGGAAATAACTGGGGTCATATAGTGGGTGGACTCAAACTTCCTTTGTTCAGAGCATGATGACATGGTTGATCTGGAAGCGTAGGAAACTGACTTGTAGGTGCGGGGATCATAGCTTTAAAGGCTGAAGGGTATGTATTGTAGATTGGAGTGACTCTGGGGAGACAAGCTGATGGATGCTGTAGAGGAACTCTCAGGGTGACATACTGCAGAATACTCTGAACAAAGGCGACCAAAATGGGGAAGCTGCCATATAAGTAGAAATGATCTGTTGTGGCGCCGAGAAGCACGATTGGGTTCTTCTTCGTAGTTTTAATGAGCTCCAAGAAGGGATAAAAGTGTGCTCTGAAATGGTATTGTCCTGTGGATTTTGTGAGCCCAGGATTGTTCGTGCTCATGAGTGCTTTCATTTTTAAGGAGTCTGAAAACGATAAGAAGACTCTGCAGTGGTGGTGGCGTACCGTCCTGTGGATTTATACGAGCCGAGGATGGTGATTGCTCATGGTCACTTTCATGTTTAGAGAGTCTGAAAGCGGTAAGTGGACTCCATTAGTGTTCTTTTTTGTTAGTTAGTCTCCAAGGCCCGAAAAAACATAAAATGATGCAAATGGAGAACTCTTCTAGCCGATGTGACTAGAGTATTCCTTTTTCGTAATTAGTCTACAAGGTCCGGAAAAGGGGTAAACTTATACTAGGTAGACGCCCTTTCAGATACGCTTAGCAAGCATGAAAGGAAGCAAGGTTGCTCGGCAATCTTTTCATTGTTTTAGGAGTCAGAAAAGAGCTTAACAGAAACTCCCTAAGTGCCTTTTTCGTAAAGGAATTGCTCAGCCCGAAAAAGGGATAAAATGATACTGAGCAAAAAGTTTTTGATGATAGCGAGAAATGTTCTCACGCATTGTCATGAGTGCGGAAAACTGAATCCAGTGACATAAAGATTGTAAAAAATGGGCAACGGCCAATGTGGCATGCAAACCGAGGCGATGAGGGGCATGGGAAAAAATGCTCAAAACATCTAGAGGTGAGAGCGAGAAATGATCTCTAGCATCATCAGGAGTGTGGAAAACTGAATCCAACGATGTAAAATTCGTCAAAAACAGATGACGGTCGATGTGGCATGCAAATCGAGGCAACAAGAGGGCATGTAAAAGATGCCCAAAAAATCTGGGTGTGAGAGCGAGAAATGATCTCAAGCATCAGCACGAGCGTGGAAAACTGAATCCGACGATATAAGACTCGTAAAAAATGGACGATGGCCAATGTGGCACGCAAATTGAGGCGACGAGGGGCGTGGGAAAAAATGCCCAAAAAATGGACCTGGTGGAATCGGGAAAAGGAGAGGACTATCATGAAGTTCTCGCTGTGCTGATTCCAACTGTTTGAAAAATGAACGTCGTATGATACTGAAATCATTGTTGGAAAAATGGTCAAATTTCTATAAATAGGGTGTGGGCCCAATGTGACATGTGTCATTGTTACGTGCGAGTTTCATAGAGCATTTGAGTGAGGTCAGAGCTCTTTCTTGATTTGTGGGAGATTCGACCATTGGAATTTCATTTCGCGAGCTTCAAGTAAGCCTATGTGCCTTAGCATTTTCAATTATGTCTTTTTTGGTTAGCGGCGGGCCCCCGAAGGACATGAAATTCCACGTTGGCATTCTAACATGGAATATCGCGGGTTTCGCGTCCTTTTCCGCGATGTTCATCGCGGGTTTGGGCTGACAGTCGCGATGTTCATCGCGGCTATCTAGCTGACAGTCGCGATGTTCATCGCGACTGTGGGGCCGATATCCGCAATGTTCATCGCGGGTTCACTGCTGATACCCGCGATGATCATTGCGGTTTTTTATGGAAAAGCCGCGTTGATCATCACGGCTAAAGGTCTGAAAGCCGCGATGGAAATTTTTGAAAAAAAATTCTGTTTCTAAAAAAAATTTCCTTTGTTTTTTGGTAGGATGCTGAGGAGGCCACTAGTATCGTGGCGGGAGTGGGAGATAGATGAGGATTTGATGGGTCGGATTCGGACTGACCCAGGTGTGCGGGTGGCGCTGGCTGATACTGGGCTCCTCAAGTTCACTCAAATTCCACTGATGCGTTTAGTGAGAGAGCTACTGAACAAATTGGTGGGTTTCTGGGTCCCAGTAGAGGCTGCATTCATGGTGGGGGCTGAGAGGTTAGAGATCACCCTTTTTGACGTGTATTTTCTTACTGGGTTGCCTCGCTTGGGGGAGGTAGGGTCGCTCCAGACTAGGATCCTTGCTGGTCTGGACATTCAGGATCTTTTAGAGAGATTCTGTGTGGTGGGGGATATTGTGCAGAACAGCGCATTGAGTCTGGTATCTCTGCGGGAGTGGGAGATGCGAGCGGTTGGTGTTTGCGTTCTGCGTGTGTTGGGTGCCGCGACGCCTCATCGTTTGTCTGGGGGGCAAGCGATGATGGTGGATTCTGTGTTTAGAGGGACCTACCATGCCTGTGGTCAGATGTTTCTGGCCTGTGTCCGGCGAGATCTGGACAAGGTCAGTCGGGAGGGGGGGGAGTTTTGCTATGCCTCCTTCCTTTGTTGTTTTTTCTTTGAGCGGGTACCGACCTTGCGGCCGCGTGTGCCAGTTTGAGATGGGTTGGTTAGTGAGCCACGGATGGTGCGGTGGGGGCAGATGATGCCCCGAGGTGGTGGTGGTATCCGGCGGTTCTTTTCGGAGGACATGTATGAGCAGTGGGAGCAGATTCCCCTACTGATTCATGACTATCCATATGCTGGTATGGATTATCGAGGAGATCCGGAGATGCCTCGAGCTCAGGGGCAGGCCTGGGGTTTAGATGGTATGTCATTTATTTTTGGTTCTCTAGTATATCATGTGTTTAGATGATTTTGTTATGAGTATAGTTAGGGATGTTGATATGATATTGACTTGGTTCACTTGTGTGATTGTGCAGATATTGGTCCGAGGCCACCACCAGATCATGTGGGCCGTAGGGGAGGGGCGATGGTGGTCGTTCCTCCACCTATAGCGGTACTGCCTCCACGTGCTCAAGGGGTTGTGCGCCCTCGAGATGATGCAGTTGAGGGTGTACTAGAGACTCTGGACAAAGCAGGAGTGCCAGAGGAGGGGTGGAGGAACTTGGATCGGGACATCATCGAGCGTTGTTTCGATGCTCCTCGTGAGTGGTGTTCGATCTTGCTTAGAGTAGCAGTGGTGATGGCCGAGAGGAGGGCTCAGGATCAGGAGGATCTGGAGGAGCTAGAGGATCTTGGGGATTGTGATGACTAGTTGATTGTATATTTTCCCCCAAATGCTGATGACCATATGGGGATGTACCTTTTTGTACGACTTATGTGTTTTTGTATATTGGATGCTGAGGGCACCTATGACATGTTGACTATTATGATTATATATATATATATATATATATATATATATGTCTATATATGTTTGGATATATAGTCGTGTATGCACGTGGATCCACATCTTGTCTATTTGTTTTCCCGTGGAGGCATGTTTGATTTTTTGTATGCATGTGGATGCAACATTTTAATTTTTGTATATGCCCGTGGAGGCACATATTTTTTTTGCCTATGGAGGCTTGTCATAGCTATTTGGTGTATGTTTATGTTTGTATGCCCATGGAGGCACATGTTATGCACGTGGATGCAAATTTTTTTTTTACTACATGGCTTGATTGGTGTGCCAATCAAGAATGTTGTTTGCCATATGGTCTGCTACACTGTTGAGATTCCTTGGGACATGTGTGAATGAAATGGACTCAAATTGTCGAATCATTTGTTTAGTGCGTAGGAATTTTATGAATAGACCGGTATCGCGTACCTGGTAATCATTGTTGAGCTGGGAAATAAGGAGCTGGGAGTCTAAGAAAACGCTAAGGTGATTTATGCTCATTTGGAGAGCAGTGGCCAGGAGACCGGTCACGGCATCGTACTCAACTTGGTTGTTGGTGGCGGCACCTATGCACACTCCGTCGATGTGGATCAACTCATGTGAAGGGGAATATATTACCCAAGCTACGGAAGCAAGATTGGGAGACCAGCGGCTTGCACCATCAGTGAAACCAATGTATCAAAGTGGAACGGGATCCATCTGTGGTCATGCAAGGAAAAAACAAATTTTTAGGTTTTTGTATTTTTTGTAAAAAACAAAATAAGACCGTACAATTGTGGACTGTGGTGTCCATCAGATTTTCTATGGGTAAAATCATTTGAGGTACAACCCATTACGAGGGTTGCGTAGGGGGTTGCCTTCTGAGTCGGTCAGAATATATGCCCCATGTCCGAGGCAGGTGTGTATAATATATGGGCCTTGCCACATGGAGACAAATTTTCCTTTTCCCGTTTTGTCATGAGCTTGATCATAGGCAAGTACGAGGTCGCCTTCACTAAATGCTCGTGGGTGAACATGTTTATTGTAGTGAAGTTTAGATCTGTTCTTAGCGGCTTCGATTGTTTGGAGAGCTGTGCGGCGATCTTCATCGACCTGCTCTAAAAGAAGTAAGCGTTCTTCAATCATTGATGTATCAAGGAGAATTTCTACTGACATTTGTAATGTTGGTATCTGGCATTCAATGGGGAGGACAGATTCCACGCCGTGGACTAGATGAAATGGGGTGAAGCCGGTGGTGGTCTTGGTTGATGTGCGGTAATCCCATAATGTCGGGAAAATCATGTGATGCAATTGGATCTATGTTTGTCGATGGTGCGTTGGAGGATAGTCTTCAAAATTTTGTTAACAGCTTCGACTTGGCCATTCCCTTGGGGGTAGTAGGCGAAGGAGAAATGGTGTTCAAACTTGAGTGTGGACAATTCTCTCCAAACGGAGTCTTGGAAATGAGAGTTGTGGTTTGAGACGAGTTGTTTTGGTACTCCGAAACGAGCAATAACATGGTTGAGGAAAAAGCGGGCTGTAGTGTCGGCTTTGCAATTGTAAGTAGGCATGGCCTCCACCCATTTAGTAAAGTAATCAACAACCACAATAATTTGTTTGTGACCGTCGGTTGATGTGGGATTGCAATCCATGAAGTCAATGGTCCATTTGCAAAATGGTCTAGCGGTGATGACTGGATGAAGGGGGGCGGGGGGTGTTCTTGCCTTTGGGGCAAAGAGCTGGCAGTTTTGGCAATGTTTGACTGCTGTGATACAATCAGTGAATAATAATGGCCAAAAATAACCGGCGCGGATTACCTTTTGGGCGGTGGCCATTCCTGAAAAATGGTCGCCGCAGGCACCGCTATGACAGTCGTTAAGGACTTGTTCTGCTTCGTCTTGGGAAAGACATCGTCGTAATATTGTGTCGACGCCACATCGATAGAGGACATCACCCAAGAGGAGATAATGGGGGGTATGGTGATGGATGCGACGGCGTCCGTCACGGTCGACGTTGGGTCAAAACTTCTGTGTGCGGAGGTATACCAAAATGTCGCCATACTAAGGGTCGTCCAACGAGATGATGAATAAATGTTCGTCGATCATATCAATATGGATAGTTGGTGATGACGACAATGATGGTAAGTCCGTGATGAGTTGAGCGAGTGCTAAAGCTTTGGTGCTCTTTGGGGTTTTGAAATTTAGGTCATATTCTTGTAAGATAATCACCCATTTGGCAACACGGCCTTGTAGAAGGCAACGATTCAAGAGATAGACCATTGGATTGGAATTGGCTACAACCGTGGTGTGGCTAAGGAGAATGTAATGTCGCAGCTTCTGTACTAAAAAGATGACGGCGAGGGCCATTTTCTCTTCATGCAGGTAGCGGAGGGGTGGGCCTGAAAAGGTCTGGCTCACATAGTAAATGACATGCTCTTGGTGAGCGTAGTCTTCTTGGATGAGAACTCCAGATACAACGTGATCTGACACCAAAATGTAAAGGGAAAAGTATTTTGTGAAGTCTGGTGGAGAAATCAAAGGGGCGCTTGTAAGTGCTTTATTGAGATTCGTGAAGGCTGCTTCTGCTTGGTCGTCCCATACAAAGCGGGTGTGAAGACGTAGCAAACAGAGGAAACCATGTATTGTGGTGGCATAGTCTGGGACAAAACGACGAAGGAAGTTGAATTTCCCCTATAGGATTTGCAGCTATCGTAATGTACGTGGTGAGGGGACGTCCAGTATGGCTTGAACTTTAAGAGGGTCAATGGTGATTCCTTTCTCTGAAATGACAAACCCTAGCAGACGACCTGCTGTAACGCAAAATACACATTTAAGAGGGTTCAAGCGGATTTTGTATTTGCGACAATGCAAGAAAACCTGTCGGAGATCTTCTAAATGGTCAGATCGTTTCTTAGATCGGGCTGTGAGGTCGTCAAGATAAAATTTAATGATCTTATGCAGATCATGAAAGCAATAAGTCATGGCTCGTTGGAAAGTGGCTCCCGCATTCTTAAGACCGAAAGGCATGACATGATAGGCGAAGGTGCCCCATGGGGTGGTAAAAGCGGTCTTGTATTGATATTCTTTATGGATTTTGATTTGGTTATATCCAGAGAAACCGTCCATAAAAGAGAGTACCTCATGCCCCGCACACTCATCGATTAGTTGGTCAATAAATGGTGTGGGGAAGCTGTCTTTGGGACAAGCTAGGTTGAGGTCGCGGAAGTCAGTACAGACGTGGATGGTACCGACTTTCTTATTAACTGGTACTGGATTTGAAACCCAGGTGGTATATGCAATCGGGTATATGAAACCGGCTGCTTGAAGCTTCTCGATTTCTGCTTTGATGGCTGGAAGCTTGGATGGGTGAATGGGACTTTGTTTTTGGCGAACCGGAGATATGTTGGTCCAAGTGTCTATGTGATGTTCTACGATGGTGGAATCAAGACCAGGCATCTCGGTATAAGACCAGGCAAAGACATCACGAAACTCTTGGAAGAGTTTCTTATAAGCTTGGGTTTCTTTCTCAGTGCAAGATGCACCTAAAGAGATAAGCTCGGGTTTACCGGGGGTAGTGGAGATGTTGATTTTTATAATGGGTGAAATATTAGCCATGTTACCTTCCTCAAAGGCTTCTGGAGCTGGTATAGGATCTTTGAACCAATCGACCTTGGTTGGTAAGAAGTCTTTAGTTTCAACAGATAGTTGGTTTGCTGCGGTGGACGTAGACGCTTCAGGGAGGAGGTATGATCGATGGTGCATATCATCCCAAGGGTAGTTCGGCATAGTGAGTGTTTCTAGGATTTCTTCATCAGTACAGAAATAATGTTCCATTAAATGAATTGGTTTGGGTTTGTAGGTTGTTGAAATCATATAAATGGTATTGATTTCTTCTGAATGGGAGGATTCTGGAGGGAATACTTCTTCAACAAGTGGTGGGGATATCTCTAATTCGGCATTATTCATCTTGTATAGTGCTGCTCTATAATCTGGGAGATCGGGGCAATGATGTGAATAATGGCCGTAGATTCCGCATATTGCACAAGGGTGGTTTGTGCGCAATGACTTATCATGAGGTTGAGATGGTAATTCTAATTTGACAACTGGAACGTTGATGTCATCATCCAAGATATTCATGTGTTCTTGAAGTGCTGGTAGTTGTGGACATAGATGGGTGGCGTGGCCAATATCGTCGCACAAAGAGCACTTAGGGAGTACAGGGGTTGGGGGATTCTTGGCTAATTTGGGAGTCACTGGGGGGGTGCGAGTTGTGGGTGCAGTATTGTAGGTTTGTGGACCTCTGCTCCTAGTGTAGCGGGATTGAGGGGGGACATAACTAGATGTCGATGTAGTACCCCCTGCTGGAATTGATCGGTTTTGGGGGTTGGGACCACCAGGTGGTGGGCGATTTTGGTGGTTTGGTATGCCAGGTGGTGGATGGTTTGACATATTCACGGGTTGTACCAGTCGTAAAACAATGGTCGGAGTCAGCAGGGGGTTTGGTGCAGGTAAGTACCATACTGGTAACCCTATTCTTAAACCTGGTAGGTTAAGTGTATCCCTTATTGGAGAGCTAACAACTCCTGAAAATGGAAACAAGAACGAGATAGTATGAATCGGTGTTGTTCTAATGTGAGTAGGAACGATGGGTGCTAGTGGTGTTGGCTGAGTATATTGAGAACGTTGTTGTTCATTGTGTGATAGGGTACACGTATTGGATACTGCGGTTGCCTAAAGAGGGGGTGGGATTGACGAGAAAGAGCTGGTCATGGGAGTATCCGAATATATCCCAGGTCCAACTGATGAGATGAAAGATGTTGGTGCACTAAGAACGGGTTGTTCGATCATGGGGAGAAAATTCTCTGGTGCTGCGGGGGCATTGGGATCATAGTATGTAATATGGTCAATTTTAATTACACGTCCTTCATGGGGGAACATCATGATGCGGAAAACTGAAGAAGCGACAGCTTTCATTTGTACATGTAGCTTCGTCCCAGAAGGAGATTGTAATCAAGTTGGGCGTTAATGACCTCTATATCTATGAGAACCAACTTGCCCCCAAGCTGTATGGGTACATTCACTAGCAAACCTTGGGGTTGAGCTGCATGAACATCGTAAGCTCTTAATGCGGTAGTGGACGGTTGTAGCGTTGGGGATCCAAGTTTATACCATACGAAAGTCGACATAACGCAGGTAGAGGCCCCTTCATCGATTATGCATTGATGAACGACGAGGTTGCGAATGGAGACGGAAACTTGAAAAGCTAGAGATGAAGGCATGCGAGGTTCAGCTTGTTCTAAGTCGAAAGTCATCATGTTAGAGTCATTAGGATCTATGGCGCCAATGGCAGATAACAACAATTTTCTCTGTGCAGGACATTTTTTTAAGATCTTGAGAGCGGACATAGCAGCGGGGGACTGAGCTAAATCCTCTACAATGTTATAGTTGGGGGCTGCATGAGCATTCGGGTTATTTTTAATCTGTCTCAAAGGAAAACGGGGTGCTTTAGGGCCCCCATCCATGGGCATAGTGGGTATGCGAAGTGGTTGATCGGTTGGGAGAGTATTTGACGATGGGTCGGTAGGTGTGGCCTCAGGGGCAGATCCGTATTGATTTTGACGGGTTTGGAGATTGACATCATAAGAAAATGGTGAGTATTGGACTCAACATGCTGGTAATCGGTGGCTGTATAGGTAATTTGCTGCTGTGGTGTAGCAGATCCTTGAGGGGGATCATTCTGACGAGTGTTTACCGTGCCTTGGTGTGGTAAGGGATTTTGTAATATCATGGGCTGTGGTTGAGGAGGGGGTGCTGACTATGCAGCATGTCCTTGTTGTTGGGCGTCGTCGGTCCAGAGTTGACGCGCTCGATCTAAATGGGGACAATTATGTGTGTAATGGCCATAGACTCCACATATGGAACACGAATGGTTTGTTCTCAAGTTATTATTTTTATCCTGTTTCGGTGGACGGTCAAGGTTTTGGTTGGGAGGAGCAGCATTGTTATTGTTTGGAGGATTAGGTGGTGGTGCACCTTGGTTATGTTGCTGGTTGTTTCCGTGGTTTTGTTGACCTCCTTGGTTACGCTGGTTGTTTTGGTTTGGAGGTTGGTTTTGCTATGCGTAAACATGCCCTTGGGCAGTAGGTGGGTTTTGAGGTCGTGTCGGCTCTGGAGCAAGTTGCGGTGGGTAGTAAACAGGAGGGTTCGGAGGTGGCCCTGGTGTTGGCTGCGGTTGTGTGTAACCTTGAGCTGCTGGAAGTGTTGGAGCAAGAGGCGCTGCCTGTTGAGGATAATAAGCCTCTTGGGCTTGTGGCTGGATTGGAGGCTGGTGGGCCTGCTGGTTATAATATGGAGTTGGCGTATAAGCTGATGGAGCTTGCCCATAACATTGTGGTGGACACGAAGGTCCATGGATGTGATGGGTGTGCGTTACTGGAGCATACAAAGTTGTAGCTCCAGAATTAGATGAAGCCCTAGAGAGGTCTGGGGTGTTGTTTGTACTTGTCATGGTAAAAGGTTTGTTTTGCATCGTAACCTGGCCGATAATACCGTCGGCGGCATGGGATGCCCCCGGCACATCATGGTGGGATGGATCACCGCGTGGGGTGTCAAGTAAAATAGTATGTAGATATCCTGAGCTTTTAAGATAGCTTTTTCTTCTAACTGGGGTCATTCGGAAGCTACATCTTTGGCTATGAGGGGTAGGAGTGATTTGAGAAACCAATCCAAAAATATACGGTCGTCAAGATTTATCTTGTAGAGGCTATGACACTTACGCCACTCATGGATATGGTCGGTGACGTAGGTAGCCGTGTTCTGTCTACAAGACAAAAGTATTTCAACTCCTGCATCATAGCGTACAGGTAGTTGGAAAAACTGGAGGAAATTTGAGGCGAGGGACATAAATGTGTTGTGGGTCCCATGTGGTTGCTAAATGTACCACTTGGCTGTAAAGCCAGTGAACGTTCGTTGTAACAATCGCAGTCTAATGGAATCATCTACTATGGAGTTAGAGGAACACCATAGGTGAAATGACATGATGTGGTTTTGGGGATCTTCCCCAGCTTTTCCTTCAAACTTCAGGATGTCTGAGGGAAGCTTTGTGGGCATGGGTGGCCATGTAGGGTTGTGTCTAATAGGATCATTGGTTAACCTGGCTAGGTCTAGTAAGTTCAGACTAGCCATGTATGGTAGACTGGCAGATGGGTGTGGCGTGGTGATTGGGACATAACTGTTAATAGTAGCATTATGTAGTGGTCCAGTGCCCCCTAAAGGTATGCTAGGTATGGAAGGGATGTGTCCTCCAACCGATGTGGTGTGAGAAGCACCTGCGCTCCCAAGTGAAACATGGGTTGCAGAGGGGTTAGGAATGGTTCTAGGAATCCCTAGGATCTGGGTTGTGGTAATGAGAGGGGGGGTGACCCCTATGTTTGGCATACCCATAACAGGTGGTGGTCCTGTGTTGGGCATACCTAAAGGGGGAATGGCCCCTATATTAGGCATGCCTAAGGGGGTTGTGGTTACCATGGGTGGCACAGTAGTAGTAGGGTTTGTTGATGTAGCTCCAATAGCACTGGTGAAAAGGGGGTCATATTGTGATCCAGCCATGGGGTTGGTTGGTGATGTCTCAGTAGGGTGTTCGGATTCAGCCTCAGAATCATATGTGAAATGAGGCACGTCAGAATCGGATGATTGTGTTCTATGTCGATGACGTGTCGAGTCAAGGGATAATGCTCTACGTCTATGACATGTAGAGTCAAGTGTACTGAACTGAGGGGGTTCACCCTGAAAACGACGGGATCGTCTTAAATTCTCAATGGTGAGAAAAGTATAAAAAATTCCAGTGGATGGTGGTGATTTAAAAAACTCAATACCCTAATGCCACGATGTGTGAAGGAGGGGAGTATGAAAAAATAATGGCTCTCAGGCCAACAACCAACCTCAAAAGCACTTATTATAACAGTTGTGCTATAATAAGTGGAGGGATCCAAAAAAGTGGTCAGAATACCAAAAGTCAAACAGTTCCTAGAAAAAGGTGGTGCTTACTAGACCAAAGGTGGGTATTGTATCATGCAAACATCTAACTAGAAGTATTGTGAGTCGACAAACTATATTCTCTGCAAGGTGATGAAATCCAAGTCAGACAATATAGAGTGTAGAATCAACGGCTAGATATCCCCCTACCAGGAGGGACACCGGGTAGACAATCCTAGAAGTATGGCTACTAAGATACCCCGTTCATGACACGTTCGGTTGGGTGAATCTGCAGTTTGGTTCTATCGCCGCTGTACTCCCATATGGGTAGTACACCGAGAACTGCGAGAGGTATCCTTCGGTTACTGAATGGATTGCACTATTCCACTCGGGCTTCGGGAACCAATATGAATACTTCAACCCTCCTAAGGGAGAGGCCTTCCCGATAAATTGGTTTATAACCGTGTCAAAATTATAAGAGATTTTCGGTAACCTAAAGGACAACCACTATGTCTCAAATGTAAATAATAGAGCGGTTTTATTGGAACACCTATCCCCTCAATCCTACCTAACTACAAGATTCTTTTAATTGCTCCCCAAGTGGGGTTAAAAACTTTTGTTGAGTTAAGGTAAATTTTGAGGCTCAGTTAATTAAAAATGTGGCAGATTGGGTGCAAGTGTGATTATTTAACTGAAAATGATTTGCCTTGCTTGGGTGATTGATTACAAATGAAAAACTAGACGCTTCCAATTTGCAAAAAATAAAGGCGTTTTCTGAAATATAAATGCTTTAATAAAAAAAATTCAAAAATGATGAACTTTTGAAATAATTTTTCAAGGAAAGCAAATAACATAGAAATTTCAAGAAATAAATGGATTTCTTAAGAAGTTGCTTGGGAAAACTATTGAGCAAATTAAAAGTGAAACCTACGATCTAAGTAGAGTGCTAAAAATCCTTCTTTCACTTACTGAAAATTTTTCAAAAGATTTTTTAATGGAGCATATGTAAATAGAAAATTATTCACTATGGCTATAATAATGCAGAAAAAATAATGCTGGAAAATGGGCTAAATGGGCAAAAAATACAGCAAAAATTTTTCTAAAAAATTGGCCGAATTTAAAAAGACAGCATCGCAGGTTTTAGGGCAAAAGCCGCCATGTGCATCGCAGGTTTTAGGGCAAAAGCCGCCATGTGCATCGCGGCTTTTAGCCGCGAAGTCGCGATGCGCAGCACGGAAAACTGCCGCGAAGCCACGATGTGCAGTGCAGAAAATGGTTGCGAAGCCGCGATGTGCAGCGTGGAAAAAGGCCACGAAGCCGCGGCACGCCGCGCGGAAAAGGGCCACGAGGTCGCGATGAGCCGCACAATTGTCGGGCGAAAAGTCGCGATGCGAAAAACGGAAAAAAGATCGCCGAAAACGAAACCGAAAAGTGAAGTTTCAGTCTGTTAAAGGCTACAGAAAGGGCCAACAACTAGGGCATCAATGAATATGCTGTCTAGTATGGCAGATCTGCTAATTTGAATGGAAAAAACAAGTAAATAACTAAGATCTAAAGAAAAAATTTAAAGCTCAAAAGCCAGCGGAGTCGCCAAAAAAATTGTTGCCTGGTTTTTCAACCAAGCATGTGCAAGGATGCACCTATTAACTTGTAATAGCAGTCTTCAAATTGAAATCAAATAGAACTATAAACTAATGTAATATTAACATGTGCATATAACAATAAACTTAAAAATATTTAACAAAAAGAACAAGAAACGAAATAAAAAAATGACTTTTGTATTATAATACCTCAAATGGTGAGGATGTTTGGTGTTGAGCAGCTCCAAGGTTGAGATGCTCCAGGCTCCAATGGTCTCTTCTCCAAGATTGCTAAAATGGTCAAAGAACTCAAGAGAGATTTTGACAGCATGAGGATAGGATGATGGATGGATGGAAAGTGAGGAACCCCTATCACCTTTTTATAGTTTTTGGTGATGGGGAATACCATTATGGTTTTGAGGAAACCAATGGTATTGACCAACATGGCTTAGGTACCTTTTTCCCTCTTTTTTCCTTTTTTGAATATTTTGAATATTTTTATTCCCTTTTAATATTTTTGGGGAATTTTAAACCCTTTTTGAGGGTTTTTTGTATTTTTTGAGGAAAAATATATATTTTGAGGGGGGAAAGGTGTATTATGGTCTTTTTGGTGACCTTTTGATGGATTTAGAGGCTCAAATGGTGGAAAAGTGGACAAATGGGTCATGTGAATAAGGGAATGAGCTAGTGAGCACTTTTTGGGTGTTAATAAGTGTCGATCAAGGTTGTGACATGTAGCATGGTTCCTTGTCATCAAGGTTTATGTAATGGACAATTGGATTTTAGTGTTCAATTGCTCCGAAGGGCATTGCTTGCCAACAAATGGCGACATGCTAGGACCGAACCAGTTATCTCTGTGCAAAAAGAAAGAATTCTATACCTCAGATAATCAGAAATGGTGTTTCGAAGTATCAAAGCCCTGTTTGGATGATTCAAACCCAAACTAGTTCCAAAATGTGGGCCTTACTGATTTAGCAACAATGAGCCTTTGGCTGTTACCTGGGTATTCCTTACCTACTTCAACCTTTGACAATCAGGGTGAAGAATGACTTAGCTCCAGAGGAAATATTTGAGGCTTGGGACAGCTTAACCAATTTCAGGGAAAGATGTAGCTACTCAAGAATGCCAGATAATTCTCTTCTCATGTAAACAAAGGAAGCAGGTGATATTTATTCATTTTTTTAAATGCTATTGCAATATGTACAGATGGATAAATACGAAAATCATTAATCAGAGATACTACCTTAGTTTGGTAACTAAATGATGGTAGCATTATTCACCAATCTTACCAGAAACTGATCAGGCCAGATCATAATGAGACTTCTTTCCCCTTAGCTTTTAAACCAAGGGTCGTTGTCCTAGCTTGGTGACCAGAATTAGACAACATCAACCCAATAGAACCTATGATCATAACCAGACCGGCTCTGCACGAGACCTTCTGTCCTCTGATTAACTTTTCTCGTATTCAAAATTAAAAACAAATTAATCCTTTTAGTTCAAGACTACTGTTCAGGCTTGGTGAACAAAAATTAACAGCATCATTCATGAGAACTACTGAAGATAGACAGGCCGGCTCGTGATTAGACCTCCTGATTCTCATTTTTTCAAACAAGAATCATCACCCTGGATTGGTGACCAGATAAGGTGCTATCATCTCCAATAGTGTTGATGATCATGACAGATCGGCTTTGTAAAAATACCTCCTATTCTTGAACTAAAATTCTATTATTATGGGTTATTTACAAAATATTTACAAAAAAAAAACTTGAGTGAGAAAACCACTGGCCTCTTGAGATAGCTTAAAGATGACTAGACATGGTCAACTAATCTTCAGGCCACTACTGGGACCAGTAAGTAAGTTTCCTGAGTCATCGGCCTTTTGGGTAGGCATCCGAAGATAACAGTTAAGGATTGCTACAAAAGACAGCAGGTTCACAAACTAAAACCAGTTGTGGAAATTAACTCACCTTGTAGGCATCAGATACTCGAAACAAAATAAATAATTATGATCTTATATGTATTTGAATCATCCCAGTTGACACAGTTTCAACAAGTAACAAGTTCTCCAAGCTAGGTCATATGTTCAAGCCAGATTCTTGCCAGAGTACAGGATATCCCCGATGAAGAAGTATTCACAAAGAGAATCATGCTAACCATGTACAATTTTTTTTTCCGAAATATTTACAATCCCCGAAGATGATGTATCTACAAAAATTCAGGTTACGCTGACTTTATGACCCAACTGGATTAATATAATTCTGCATAATGAGATCTGACAAAGCAATGAGTCATGTGATTCACTATCAGGACAAAATTTGTTGGATCGAAAATTAATTAAATCCCCAGAATCTGATAAAAAAAAAACATGGATTACTATAGACAATTGTATGCATGTGAATCAATGTTATGTACAACAATCAAGAAATAAAAGATGATGAAGTCAAAAGAAATTCACTAAGAAGTTGATTGACTCCATTGTGATTAGACAACCACCAATAAGTAACTAAAATCAAGATGATCTAGATAATGAAACATTGTTTGATGTAACCAATCACCAGATATTTGTAGGTAAGTGAGATTGATGACTAAATTGTAAAGAAATCAGCAAGTGTGAGACCATCAGATTAAACAATCCTGAAAATCCAAAACAAAGATGAATATGTACAAAAGTATTTAAAATGAAAATGTACAATGAGAGTGGATTGAATGATGCAAGTCTACTGGAAATATCTTTTAAGGACCTGCCCGTTCACCGGAAAGGTATCAGGATGTCCTTGCAAAGTTTGCAACTGAAAGGTGTTGGGGCCTAACTTTTCTGCTATGGTGTATGGGCCCAGCCAAAGGCTTTGAAATTTCGTATGGTCCTTTTTTTCCTCATGTGCCTTATCCCATTTTAAAACAAGGTCACCTATCTGAAAATATCTGTCCGAGGATGACCCACGATCAAACCAGGATTTAATAATTTTCTAATGTTTTGAGAAATGTTGTTTTACGTTTTCCCTCTCCTCCTCTAATTTCAACAACATATTTATTCTTTTTTCAATAGCAGAGCATTCTGTGTCTTGTACAGATTGCGCAAGTTGTAAGGAAGGCAAGAACAAATTTGGAGGGAGGATAGCCTCGGTGCCATATACTAGAAAGAATGGGGAATTATCGACAGAATACTTTGGGGTAACTCTGTCATCCCACAGTGCTTGATATAAAACGGTGTGCCAATTCTTGTGGCTTTCAGCTATTGACCTTTTAAGAATTTTCAGCAAGTTCTTTTTTGTTGACTCGGTAAGGCCATTGCCTTGTGGATGATAATTTGCCGAATACCTGATTCTAATTCCCTTTTCTACTGCAAACTCAGTTAATTCTCCAGAAACAAAATACGATGCATTGTCAAAGACTAAAGACTCAAGCAGTTCAAATCTAGTGATTATATGAGTCTCAACCAAATTGAGTACCTGATTTGTGTTGACTACCCACAGCAGAGCAACTTCAGACCAACGGGTGAAATAATCAGTGGCAGTTATGATGTATTTATGTTGGAGGGAAAATGGAGGATTGACTAGCCCCACTATGTCGAGTCCCCACTATTGAAAGGGTTTGTCCACAACCACTGGCTGTAAAGGGAAAGCTGGCCTTTTGATTCTACCAGATGCCCTCTGACAATCCTGGCATTTTCTCACAAAAGAATGAGTGTCTTTGAATAAGGTTGGCCAAAAATAACCTGCTCTCGAAACCTTGTGAGCAGTAGTGTCACCACCGAAGTGACCACCAGCAGGGCCATCATGCAATTGTTTCAAGACTGACTCTGATTCTTCCTTTTCTAGGCAGCAGAGCAGGACACCATCTGCGTTCTTCCTGAAAAGTATGTTGTTCATTAACTGATATGGTGATAATTTCAACCTGACAGCTCTCTTTTTCTTTGGTTCCAAGTGGTCTGGTGCACTTCCTGTTTCCAGATAAATGCGAATGTCAGTGTACCAGGAATTAATAGGACCAGGGATAAAATAAACTTCCTTTTGCAGCAATGAAGCATCTAAGGGTAAGTCATCTTGACTAGCAGGAAAGTGAGCTGATTCAGATGCCAATTTACATAATCCCAACCCTCGTACAACCTAAGAGGGTTTGATCTCTAGTTCATAATCCTGTAAAGAAACCATCCAATGTGCCTGTTTTTCTCCTAAATCCTTCTGTACTAACAGGTTTCTTACAGCAGAGAAAGGAACAATGACTTTCATTTTTTACTTCAGGAGATAAGGCCTAAAGTGTTTCACTGCTTTGAACACAGCGAAAGCTTGTTTATCTACTTCGTGGTAGTTTAGTTCAGCTCCTTTCATATTCGAGCTCATGAATGAAATCAGTACTTCATGGTCTTCCTGATTCTTTTGAGTAAGGAAAGCATCGTAGGATATGTCAGAGGCGAAGGTATAAAGAATAAAGTCTTTCTTAAAATCGGGACTCAAAAGTGCAGGGGCTTCAGCAATGGATTCTCTAATCCTGACGAATGATTCTCTCTCTTTCTCTCCCCATACAAAGTTGCTATCTTTCTTTATCATGTTCTGCAGTGGGCGAACTATATCTGAAAAACTCGGGACAAATGTCCTTACAAAGTTTATTTTTCCCATGAAGGATTGCAGAGCTTTCTTGGTATTCAGGAAAGGAATCTTTGAGATGGCTTCAGTCCTTTCTGGGTCAATCATAATCCCTTCTTTTGATACCACAAATCCTAGCAAAATTCCCTCCATGACTGCAAAGATCGTCTTTTTTGGGTTTAAGGAAATGTCAAACCTCCTACAGTGTTCAAGCACTTTGCGCAGGTGGAAGATATGATCAGATCTTTTTTTTGAATATACCGTAACATCATCTAAGTAGACAACCACAAAGTGATTGATCAGACCTCTGAAAGCAACATCCATTGCCCATCGGAATGTGGCCCTAGCGTTTATTAATCTGAAGGGAATCTTCCTATAGGCATTGGTTCCCCAAGGGGTCCTAAAGGTAGTTTTCAGTTGATCCCCGGGAGAGACCAGGACTTGGTTGTACCCAAAAAAAACATCTAATAAAGACAGCATCTGGGCACCAAAGACTTTCTAGAGGATCCGTTCCATTGGTGGAACTGGATAGTTGTCTTTTTTGACGATTGGTTTAGGTTTCGTAAATCTACGCACAACCTAATCTCTCCATTTTTCTTCCTGACAGGAACTAGGTTTGCTACCCACTGAGTGTGACGTACGGGAAATATGATTCTAGCAGCAAGCAGTTTCTTCAGCTCTTTATTTACTGCCAGTTCTAAAGTAGGGTGCATTTTCCTGAGTTTCTGTTGGAATGGCTTGGCTTCTTGTTTCATGGGAATTATGTGTTGTATTATTTGTGTGTCAAAAGTTTTCAGGTCATCATATGTCCATGCGAATACGTCTTTAAGTTCTTTAAACAGTTTGACAAAGGATGCTTTCTCAGCTTGAGTGCAATCTGACCCTAAGTTTATATTTTGGGGGTTTGCTTCTGTGCCTAAGTTTTTGGTTTCATAACGCATGCTAGAATTGTTCATCTTGCAGTTAGGAACTCCCTTGAACTTATCATGTATGTCATAAAAATTTTCAAGTCTGAGAACTAAAGTAGGGATCGAATTTACCAACTTAAAAGATTCGTCAACAGAATGAGGCGGGTGGATTATTGAGAAATTGTGCAGATCTTTGTCATGCATGATCTCGTCGATTGTCATTTCTTTAAAAACATCTTCTCCCATTAAGGAGTCAATAATCTGAGAATCATCATTAAAGACACGCCAGTTAGTGATATTATTAGGGATTGATGGTCTAAATAATAATTCAACAAAAAAGATATTGGGAGAAAAAAATTTCGACGGGAGAAGCCGTGAGGCCACATTCGCCAAAATATTAGCTTCTGTATTCTGAAAGTGAGGGATAGAGTTAATATTAAAGGCATCAAATGCTGAAATCAAGTTCCATACCTCCTTTTGATAGCTTCGCGAATGGTTAGATATATAATGTATAGAATTGCAAACTTTACGAACAATGATTTCAGAGTCACCGAAAGAAACCAATACCTTCACATTTAAGTCTAACGCTTTCTTTAACCCCTGAATGAGAGCCTCATATTCAGCTGAATTGTTTGTGCATAGAAATTCCAGTATGCAAGACAACAAGTGTTTATTTCCTAAAGGGTCAAGGAGCATACAACCTGCTCATGTGCCTTCTTTTGATTGTGCACCGTCAAAGTATAAGTTCCAAGGCTTATATACAAGATTATCTACATTATTCACACTATTTACAGCATTTAACAATCTGGAAGGAACTTCCTGGAATTCACAATGTAAAATTTCTGACTTATTTACAGAATCAGCAAATGTTGATTTATGTGCATGAAAAGTGCCTAAATCAGAATCAAAACCAAAGTTTCCCAAAATTGAGTCGCTAAACATAACTGGTTCGTTAGGTGAATCAATCTCAGTCACTGTATGTTTCATGAATCTTTCTCTGTCGATTCTGATCTGATTTGGCCGCCCATTCTTAGGTAACCACAGATGTGACCAATCAATCGAAAAATAGCCTTTTAAAGCTTGAGACTAGTCACGGCTTAGAAACAACCCACACACATCTGGTATGTTTGCCACTACAATGTCACTAACTTGGAAAATTTGCGGATTGGCAGCCATCCTACTCATTACTCCTTTCAGCTCACCTAGAATTTTCACCTTAGAGCGGTCAAGTTGGCTGATCTGAGTTTCACAAGGAACAATTTCAGAATTCAATTTCTTGCATACCGAATAAGGCATAACATTTGATGATTCCCTGGAATCGACCATGCAATTATGGACATTCTGGTTAAAGATTTCAAATGTCAGTAGGAAAGGGGGAGTTGTAGACTTGGAATTTTTTCTTATCAGCAGTTGTCTTATTGTCATTATTGAAACTTGCCACCCCTTTATTGGTGGTAGGATCAGAGTTATTAGCTGCAGATGTGGAAGGCTGATTTCTTTTGTTATTGATATTAGATGGAGATGGCAGATTTGAAAATATTGACCCTCTTGGCATAGGATAAATTTTTAACAAGTCAAACATGCTTATGTTTTCTCTTTGTTTTTTAATATCATCTATGATGTCATATTGGAGGTCTTTGTCTTGAATTGCAGAATGTTGATTTGTGAGTTGCAAACTGTTCCTAGGAGTGGGTGATGGTTGTGAGTTGACGGGACCTTTACTCCTGGTATTATGAGTATGTTGATTGACGAAAACAAAGTTGTCATGACACTCATCTTGACTAACTGAGTTGTCCCAGAAATGACAGTTGTATGGGAGGGGATCTTCAGAAATTTCCTCTTCAGGTTCAGGTTGTTCATGTTCCTGATGTTCTTCTAACTCGTGGTCAGATGAGGTTTTAGGTAAAGCATAAACAACCCTAATCGTATTGAATATTTCTTCGTTGGTCAAAATGTCAGGGGGAGCATTTTGTCGCGTGTTGGGTGGTGTATATGGTCGATGTGGAGCCTTAAAATTTCCTCTATTCAAGGTTCCTTCTCCATTGTTTCTTTTTAACATCACCACTTCATTAGTCAGGGACCTAACTGCTTGTTTTAATTTTTCCATATCGAAAGCAGAGGTATCTTTCTTATCTGTATTAGTTCTTGATGTGGCTTCGCTTCTTTTGCACATGGGGTTGTCGAATTTACCGCTATTTTCTAGTTCGAAAGTCATGGAATTTTTTTCAACTTTGATTGCTTCTTCGAAAGTTTCAACCGAAGTGGTTTTTCCAGCTTGCTTGACAAACATGTCGAGAGATTTTGGCAAGGCAGAGGAAAAATGTTCAATTATAATATCCTCTGGAAGTTGGGAAGTTGTTGGTATTCTGTTCAACAAGGTGAGGAATCGTTGGTTAAAGTCTTTCACGCATTCCTTATTTTCCATCCTAATTCTGGCCAGTTCAAGTGCTAATATTGCAGGTGTTTTATCCTCCCCAAATTTGTTTATGAAAGCCTGACTGAAATCAGCCCAGCTTGTTATGGATCCTTGGGTTAGGGAGAAGTACCAAACTGCAGCTTTTCCTTCGAAAGTCAAAGGAAACAAGCGACATACGACATCCTCGTGCTGAACATTCATGGTCTGCACAGCGAGGATGAACTTATTGATATGGTTTTCTGCAGGCTCTTTGTTGACAAGATCAAGTTTTGGTAAAAGTTTATCAGGGTGCTTTGGCAAGTTATGTTGTACTCCAGGTATAGCAACAGCACCTCGTTGTAACCAGGGTCTGTTGTTGTTTTGATCTCCTCCATCTCGGTCACCCAGATCTTGATCAGATTTAGAATATGATGAAGATTGGTTGTTATGGTCACGTGGGCTATCAGGTGGTGAATCAGGGGGTGAAAGGGGTTCGTCTTGTCCATCAGAAGTTGGGAGTTGTCTTGAAGTATTCGTGTTTATTTCCCCTCTGAGAAAACCACTAAGATGGTAATCAGGAGATCATACTAGGGAATGAACAGGTTCTTCGCCACTTGGTTCGTCAACCGTTTGGGTTTGATTGTGGGGTCTTCTAGGTATACCAAAATTGATTGGGGGAATTCCTGTCTGGCGAGATTAGCCTCTAGTCAAAATACGTCATGATTCCTCTAGGGCTTCTTGTATGTCTTCTGGGGTAACTAGTGGGAAACTGGTATTACGCAGTATGGCAGCCCTAACAGTGTTCAAAAAAGGTGTAGTTGTAGAGTCAATTTGTGATGTAGGGGTAGGAATAGATATTGGTTCAAGGTTGCTGAGAAGGGAAGTAGTTTGACTGGTTGTAGGAGTAATATGTGATTGTTTAGCCATTAATATTTTAGTTCAGGCCCTCCTTCTAGCACCATTTGTTGGCCATAAGAATTGTCTTAGGCCAACTTAGAGAAAAACAGTCCACACACTTGACTTAGTACAGTCTTATATGTGTTTGGAGTAACTGTTTTTCATAGGATTCAGGCCCTGTTTCCTATGTGTGGTGCTCTCGAAGATAGAGAGTCTCTTGAAGTGAATGTGTCTCAGTTTAAGATTATCTGTTAACAAACTAGGAAAATTTAAGCTAACAATGATATAATCCTAAGGACTAACTAACACTAAATATCAAAAGTTAGTAGCTCCTAATGTTATCCTATGATAATGTAACTGCTAATAATCTATCCAAAATGTTAGCTTCCTATCTCAGCCAAGAGCATAGATTAATTTATTTGACTAGAAGTTCGAAACAAAGAAAGTATTCACTAGTTATAGATCGGTAAGAAAATACCCAACTATAAAAGTGAATTTAAATTATCTCACAATGGATTAAACAAATATATTGTAAGTAATTGTATACATGAATTCCAAACTAAAGTCAAAATTAACTAACAAGATATATCATTTTGAAACATGAAAGTATAATCAATACTACTTTGCAATTGAAACAAATTCAACCTGCAAGTCAGATATTTACAAAAGTTGATTCATAAACCATTGACATCATGAAAAAGTTCTTTAACATCAATATGAGTATAAATCACTTATGTTTCAAATGAGTATAAACATTTGAATTTCCTGTAAAGCATTCCACATATAATATGAAGATATTTATATATGAAGATCAAAATAACAAAAGAGAGATAAACCACACAGTATAGATATCTAAAACTTAGCTATGGTTTTTGTATCTTAGCACACTTGATATTCCTCAGAAGAAGATCAGAGAAAATCTATGTAAACATAATAGAATAATGTTGTATAATGTCGGCTCTCCAATGCATTAGAAATCGAATCCTTGTTCCAAGTTTTGAAATTGTTTATATAGAAAAACATCGAACTCCTAACTCCCTATCAGTCCTATCTTCATGGAACCACATGGATCCCTATCCGAATATACAATTACACAAATATCACTTGACCTCGTTTCCATTATAATTCTAATGCATGCCATTTAGTGACACCTGGAATGGAATAACACAACAAAAGGGAAATAACTTACTGGATAAAATCTAGTATCATTATTCCCGGGCACGAGATATACTTGCATTAATCATATCATCAACTGTCGATATACAAAATTGGAAATGCGATGCCAGCAATGTAAAGGAAACGGTTGTACGTTCATAGCATCTCGGATAGGTAATCTTCAGCGAAACGAACTCCAAAAATGCAGCAACAAGATCCGCCTCTAGCTCATATATTCCATGACACCTGGAATTCACAAACCAAATCAGTTAACAAATCATGGAAAATATAAACGAATGATAAATACAAATGCATAATAAATAGGATGCCTGCAGAATTTTAATTCTGCAGGTGTCCTTATAAAACACTCTGTATTTAAGGTAAAATCTGAATCTATCTACTAACCTGTAATAACCGAATTTCGTATCACCTGTACATTCAAGCAAAACCAAAATGAATTCTATCTTTAAAAACATCAAGGTTTTGGAGATGATTCAATAGAGACTCGAACCAGAACAACTCTCCTAGCTTCATTCAGTTTGGCCTTAAACCTCACAGCCCTCATCTTTGCAATTCTATTTTGTTTGGCTAATTTTTTATTCTTCGACAGAAGGTTCTGACCATAAGCTTTATACTTGAGCTTCTTTTCCTTTAAGAGATTCCATTTATCGACCCAGGCAGTCAATTCGGCTTTCAAGCTCGCAATTTCTTCCATGGCGAATGCATTGACAACTTGAGCCTCTTTTAGATCGGTTTCCAAAGACGATATGACCTGAGCAAAGGGTATTTGAACGAGTTGTTGTGCTCGTTCGACGTTTTTCCCTTCAACATCTCCCAGCCCTGTACGTATCTCCTGGTTGACTTCTTATTCTACATTGGGCATTGGGTTTGATCGTTGAACACTCACACCCTCATGTTCAGAAGCCGAGACATACTTGCGATCCAAGATCATAGGACCAATTGGGGTTTGATTTGGCCGAGACTCGATAGAATCACTCAGTTCAACCATAGGGGCATCCCCTGCAACAAAATCCATATTCGCAAAGAGGGCGGCAGCCATGCTACGAGTGTTTCGTCGAATTGCTTGATCACTTAGCACCTTACTAATTTCTTGTTCGGCCAGTTTCTGATTGGCGTTTATCTGTGGATGTAGAAGGCCGTCATTTGGACAGGGTGTAATAATCACAGGCTGACTCGTTTGAGGTCGAGGGTCATCAAGGGGTATCTCAAGGTTTATCTCAGAATCAAATTTAGGGCCACCATCACTTGGGATTTGGTCGAGATCAGGTATCCCATTGTCTAGGTCATTTTGAGAACCAAGTTCTTCTAACTCTGGCTCATCTGCTTCTAACACGATACGTCTTTTCCTGGTTCTGGACCTCCATCGGGACCACTAATCATTTTCCCCAAAGTCATTACGGGCGAGTAACGATTCCCAAGAATCTCGTAGCTCTCACAATCGGTAGGAAACAAGTATCTTAATAAGCCCATGATGAAACAAACTTTGTTCCTTATCTCCCACATTACCCTGATAAGTGCAAGCCATCTTCTGCAAGCTACTGAGGAAGTAATACAGCATATTCACGGGATGCCCTTTAAAAACCATTAATAGCCAAAGATGATAAAACCGAGTTTGAGACAATCGTCCCTTGCAGGTGACATACCTGATAATAAGCCCAAGCATAGCACGCCACTTCTTCTTCAGCAGCCGAGACGGGAAACCAGACTTATATTCAATTCACTGGTTAGTTGGAGTAAAAAACTCCTTCCATTCATCACTCTTCAAATGCTTACCCTTATACCAGCGTTCTCCTTCCATTGGAAAACCTATAGGCCGAGAGACGAATTCCTCTGACAAATTCAACACAATATCTCCTACCTGTGCTTTCACACCATCGAATGAAGCTGTGAATGCCCTAGAAACCATTAAATTAAAACCAAAGAACCTCTACAGAAACCCTAACCATCATGCCCTTACCACCATCTCACGACATTCTGGAGCAGCGTTTAAGTATTCATCACCAATGAGCTCGAATCTAGAGACGGGGGGCCATAGTAATGATCACACAAACGTCAGGGATCTTCAAAACCCTAACTGAGAAATGAAACAAGTTCATCCTTGGCCCGTGCAGGTTTATCAAAGCCCCAACCAACTTCATTTCACCAGGGTACTGTGAATGCTCATGCGCAGTCATGGTACGTAGGATCATGATGTCTTCGAATTGGTAAGGGTTATCAGAACTCACAGAGAGCTTACAGTGCAATAATGCCTCTCAGAAAAATGACAAGCAGGTGATAGTTGGACATGACATTTTCCTCATGTGAATCAACAGATGGAAAAACAATTTGGTTAGGCAGATATCAAACCTTTAATCCCCGTGATGTTTTCAATGTTAACCGACACATTCCCATATCAACGTGATGCTAAGGTATAACCAAAGTTTCTAATCTTCAAAGTATAAGTTAATGGTTACCACCACGTAATCTTCCACCACTATATATCATTAGTACCAAGATTTGAAAATGCAAGATAGTATCGAATAAATTAAAATCATGGTTATCATTGTAATGATGAGAAATAATTAATAAATGTAACCAAAACCAAAAACTATCCTTTGGAGATCATTTTAGTCACTTATGATCGAATTATGATATTTATCTTACCTCCAAGCATCGTTAAAGTTTCATAATCCCATAGATCTTATCTCATCATAAGATGCAAAGTTCCCATATGAGGATAAGTATATAAAGATGGTGAACTTGTGATATTAATATAAAAATGAGCTTTTACCCTCATAATTATTATAATGAGAATGACCTTTTGGAAGTGGAAGAGTTCATTAGACCAAGCATATGAATTAGAAAACAGATTTCCATATAAGGTATCGGTCTATTAAGTCAATAGTCAGAGACTATTAATGTAATGAATTTGCTTGGCTTTGAATTTACAAAGATGACTGATGTTGTAAAATTAGGAGCTGCTAATTTTCAAGATTATGAATTTTACAAATAATCAACCAGAAATATGAAACTAGTCAAGAAATTCAATTCAGGTGAAGACTGATGTTAATTCCTCTATACCAATCAATTTATCAACTATATTGGGAGTACCTTCAGAATCAAATATTCTGAAGGCACTCCTAAAATATTTATAGATGAGTGTATATCAAGGTTGTGACATGTAGCATGGTTCCTTGTCATCAAGATTTATGTAATGGCCAATTGGATTTTAGTGTTCAATTGCTCCGGAGGGTGTTGCTTGCCAACACTACCTTACAACATTTTCCTTGCACTTTGCATGTAGTTCGAAATAAGGCCTTCCTTTGTGAAGACTATAACCTCCTTCTCTGGTTTCAATAGTACCTTGTTCATAAGGAGATCCTCCCCAACTTTAGGTGCATTTTCTACCATGAGTGCTTGTGTCTCTGCCTGCTTTCCTTGTGCAACGTAATTTCCTCTATGTCTTACATTTTCATTGTCAAGGAATTCATAGGACCAATGGACTAGCTTGTTGCATCTCTAACACCGGTAAACTGACTCTCTGCCTCTACCCCTACCTCTATGATAGGGTCTTCCAACTCAAGTTTCATCTCCTTTCCATGTTTGGTATTGCTGGTTAGAACCCCCAACTTCATCCTTGTAGGTCAGGACTTTCTCTCTTCCAATTGTTTGTCCCCTTCCTTTGGTAGCTACTCTTCCTCTACCAAAGATTTGCTTCCTAACTATATTCTCTTCTTCCCTTAGAGCATACTGATAAGCTCCTTCCATAGTGCTAGGAGATAACATACTGATCTCATCCTGGATCTCCATTCTCAACCCATTTATGTATCTAGCTGTCTTTTCAGAGATATCCTCAACGTAACCTGCTCTTAAGTTTACCTTGTAAAACTCTTATGTATACGCTCTAACAGTCAGTGACCTTTTCCTAAGGTTCTGCATCTGTCTATAGAGAATCAGTTGGTAGTCCTTGGGAAAGAACCTACCTCGCATCTTAGTGACCATCCTATCCCAACTTTTTATCATTGACTTGTTTTTCTTCTTCCTCTTAGCCTGCACACTATCCCACCATAGTGTTGCATGGCCCTTCAATATAGTCACAACTAGTTTTACCTTCTTGTCCTCCTTTATCTCTTCATAGTCAAAATATCGATCTAACTCCCCTATCCAGTCTATCAGCCCTTCTGCTGACAAGTTCCCATCATAGGTAGACAAGGAGGATTTTGGTCTAGAGCTGGACCCTAATACTAACCTTAACAGCTTCATCTCAGTTGTCTCTGGTGTTGCCTCTTCTTCTTGCTCACCATCCTCTACTTCTGGTTCACTTTCATCTCCTGGGTCTGGTTCACGTTGCCTAGCCAGCTCCATAGCTTCCATTCTAGCTTGCATAGCCCTCATTTTCTCCATCAACTTGACATTTGCAACAGGTCTACCCCTCCGAACTGCTCTACCTCCTCTCATTCGCATTGCCATTTTCTTGTTTCCTTTTATTTGACAGAGAAAAAATCGGTTCACAAACTCCAGCTAATGCAAATTCCAAACTCAATAATCCTGCATAATTATAGGTTCTTTCTCAGGCTTTGATACCAAAAAATGATGTCGACCTAGATGGCCAACGCTACTATCACCAACGCAGAATCAAGATCATTTCATCTTCTACCTGAACCCCAATAAGTTTTTGGACCCAAGGAGTGAGATCTTGCTCCTCGACACAAAGAGGACGAGACTCTCACAAATGTTCATGCAAGGATTTTCATAGCCACATAATCTCAGTTTGGAAAAAGGGCCTTTCACACAGCGAATCGCTCAAAACAGAGCATTAAAATTGGTTTAACCCCATCTCCAGGCTATAACAATTGCGTTAGTCTTCTATAAGGTGGAGGACATGTTGAAATATTGTAACTTCTAAGAATATTATATTTGTACTTTATTATTCCGGAGATGTTTCATTCCTCCGTGAAGACCTTATTGTATATCCGGAGATGTTTATTCCTCCGTCGGAATGTGGCTCAAAGGGTTATTAGACCACCCTAGAGGGGTTGGCCTAGTCAATTTTAATGGGGTGTTTAACCCAGTGGTTAATTTGGGGCCGACCTAGTTAATATAAAATACAAGTCGGAGATGTGTATAAATAGAGGAGGTGTGTTCCTCATTTAACACACACACACTCACTTGTGAATAGCGCATAGGTGAGGGAGAGATATGCTATGGAGGAGAAGGAGATCATGTCTATGGTTGACATCTTTGTATTTTCTAGTCATCTATATTGAGGAAGCTTTGTTGGGTTTTCTACCCCATGAGGGTTTCCCAGGATAAATTTGTGTCTCTTGTGTTTATGTTATGCTTGTTGTTCTTTCAGTGATCCTGTATATGAGATTGTTGTGAAATGGAATGTAATGTTGATATTTTCTGTCTTAGCATATTGAATCTTAACATGGAGTCAGAGCTAACCTGAAGGAAGGAAATGTATGGCACTTACGACACTTGCTTCACTTGCGACAATTTGAAGGTTAGGGTTTTGTATAGCAAAAACTAGTCATCGTGGCACTTTCGCTATAAATCCATTTTGGAAACGTTTCAGGATCTGAAACCTTTACAGGTCGTATATAACATCCCCATGTACCTTTTTTCCAAAGGAAACCCTCATATTCGTTGTACTTTGTGAGTTATGATCAGTACAAGTTAGGGTTTCTGCCTCTTCCAGATCTCAGTCATAATCCGGTGACCTAGGAAAAAAGGTCATAACTTTAGCTAGGAAGATCCAAATGAAATTTCGTAAAAATTTACAGATATTGCATGGACTGTACTATCTCAGGTAACCTTTCCAGAGGCCGGAGTTGAACCAGTGACATGTGGAATTCCGTACAAGTTTGCTCTCCTGTTTTATCCCATAAACAGGTCATGTTGCGACACTTGGATAACTCTCTCAGAGAATCCAATTCAGGTCAGACCTGTAGGGTTGGAAAGAGGGCAAGTTGGGATACCATAGGAAGAAGTTTCAGACCCTGTGGATTCATAATTTCGGAGTTACACCAGAAAAAATCAGGTGCATATTTTTGTCAAAACAGATTTGGATTTTGAACACCTTCATTCTTGAATCGTCACTGTTGTGGAAAATTAGGGTTTCGTAGAAAGTTGGAATTTTTGGAAGCGGATTCCACGGCTGAATGCTACTCATCAAAATCAAAATTTAGAGACCAAGATCGAATTTTTTGGTTGGGTAGAAGACCGGGCTTGATCAAACCCCAGTTCGGGATTTTGATCGGAAAGGTGGAAAATTAGGGCTTCTGCAAAAGTTGGAATTTTTTAACTCTGTGACCATGGCTGGAAGCTCCTCAGAAAAATAAGAGTTTAGAGCTTTGGATCAGACCTTTTGATGGGGAAGAAGGGTGGGCTTCATCAAACCCTAGTTTGGGATCATGTCTAGAAGATCCAAAAGTTTCAAAGGCAATTTTGAGGGGTCAAATTTTGGATATTTCAAAATTGAAGTATGCTAGTTTGATCAGCTCAGCAAGGCACATCTTTCCATCCATTTAGAAGTGTGAAAGTCAAATTTTGAATTTTTAGGGTTTCTCTGACAAACCCTAATCGAGCTCCAGATCAAGTTTCAAGGGGAGATGAGGCTAAGGCCTTACATAAGAAGACTACAAGAAATATCGACAAGTATGAATTAAGAAGATACAAGTATGTTTTGAAATATGATTCTTGATTAAGTTCATAATATGGTTGTCTTCATATTATTTAGGTTAGTACAATCTTGATTAATGTAAAACTATGAATGCATGAGAATGATAGAAGACATTCTTTGTTCAAGGTTATATGATTGTACTAATGCACCTGTGGTGTTGTATGAGGATGATGTTGTCTGCTAACAAAAGACAGGTACATCAAGAAAGACAAATCAAGTTCTATGACCATGATGACATAAAGACAAAGACTTATCCATAGTCTTTAGAAGCTCTACTTACGAGGTATGTATGATTTATTTCTACTATGCTTAACTTATGAGGTATGTAGGTTACTATCACAAGGTCTCTAAATCATTGAAGAGACTAAAGATATTGTTTGGGTATGTTAGAAATAAATAAGCATGTATCTAATCCAGGTATGTTTTCCTATGTTAGAATCCTACTTTGTGCTAGGATCTTAGATACCCATGTATTGAATGATCATGACCATACATATTCAAGATTATTTAGAATTATAATGTTTTGATAATATTGATATTATACTAATGAATGTATGTTTGTGTATGAGATCATGAGGATGACACTAGTGCACACTTGAGCATGCACAGTGGTACAGAATGAATAGAAGTTCAAAAGACATATAGAAGATCAAGCGGGAGGCAACCACACAAACATAAAAGATAAGTATTTGAGTTGTTATTTGAATCTCTGAAATAGTAAATGATATTTCTTATAATGGTTGTATGCATATTTGTATTTCTAGAATATATCATGCTAAGTGTAAACACTCATATAGCATTGAACAATATACTACTAATATGCATATGATTGATAAGTTGGACAAACATTCCATTGTTGATTGTATAGAATGAAACCTCTTTGCTGACATGTTGAGAGCTCTACAAACTCTCGATAGTATGTTTTGGTAGAGATGGAAGGCATCTAGATATCCACTGTATGCATACAGGATATGGAAAAGTGTTGTGCCAAAGTATTGGTCAAGATTGTTGCATAACTATGAAAATCATATTTGTATGCATAATAGGTTATCATGTCAACATGATTTGATGATTATGAAGTATTACTAATCATGTACTTAATTTTGATTTGTAGGAAAGATCATGAAGAATTATGAACACTGAACAAGTGATGGATGTTCAACAAGAAGACTTACAAATCAAACATACTATAGCAAGCTCGTGGCGAGAAGATTCTCTTAGAAAGAGGAAGAGGATCATGACAAGATGTTTGCTCCAAGTGGCTAGATAAGACCATTCTCTTAATGGTGTAGTTGAAGAAGAAGTGTGAATTAGGCTCTGTATGGGTACTCAGGATCAATAGTCATTTGATGAGCTTAATGATCACCATGGGTAATGTGGATCTCAACCTTTGCTACAAGGTTGAAGATGGTTTCTATACACAGATGACATGGATGCAAGAAGGAACTCACCACAGAGTTCGAATGATATTGAGGCTCATATTAGTAGACCCATCTGACGAGAGATGGCATGGATAGATATGCAGAAGATCACTCAATGCAGGGTGTGAATGATGTTCAGTCACAGAGGGAGAATTGACAGCTTCTTGACAAAGCTTGGACTTTACCAGAAGTAAAGATGATCCTAACCTTTACCTTAAGGTTATGGATGATGAACTTGTCATACTATTATTGTATGAGGATGATCTCTTTCTGACAGGGAATGAGAAACAAATCATGGAAAGCAAGAAGAAGATGGCTACAGAATTTGAGATGAAAGATCTCAGATTGATGCATTACTTCCTAGGTCTGGAAGTATGGCAAGGCCCAGAAGGAATCTTTCTCAACCTGGGAAAGTATGTTGTGGAAATCTTGAGAATATTTGATATGTTGGAATGTACAACCATGGCCACTCTCATGGGTTCTGACTTGAAGCTGTTAGCTGATGACTCATCAGAGTTAGTGGATGTGACTCTATACAGACAAATTATTGGGTTATTGATGCATTTGACAAATACTAGACCAGACATATGCTTTGTCATAAATACATTGAGTCAATATCTAGTGGAACCAAGAAGAGTTCACTTAATAGCTGCAAAGCATGGGATGAGGTATCTAAAGGGTACGATATATTTTGGTCTATATTATCTTGGAGATCATGACTTAAGATTACATGGCTACTTAGATGCTAATTGGGCAGGAAGTGTCTCAGACAGGAAGAGTATATCAGTTGGATGTTATTGTCTTGGATCTGCTATGATCTCGTGGTTTAGCAGGAAGCAGTCTAGTGTGGCTCTCAGCACAACCGAAGCGGAATATATAGTTGCTTGCTCTGCTAATTGCGAAGCGATATGGCTTCAGAAGTTATTATCTGGTTTATTTGACTTAGAGATGGAACCCATTGAGATCTTGTGTGACAACTAGAGTTGTATCAAGATGACAAAAAATCCAGTGTTCCATGATAATTCAAAGCACATAGAGATATGATATTTCTATATACGGGATATGGTGCAAAAAGGAGCTATCAAGATCGAGTATGTAAGAACTGACAAACAAGTTGCTGATATATTGACCAAACCTCTATCTCGAGTAAAGTTTGTGTATTTCCGATACAAGCTTGGTGTAGTTCAGAAGGACCCTCCTCGAAAGGGGGAGTGATATGGTCGCTGATGATGAGATTGCATGCATCAACAGTGAGGTCGATGATGTGGACACCTATATTGGTGATGCCGACAGTGAGGTTGGTGAATGGTCCTTAGATAGGGTCTAAGTTGACAAGGGGATTGCATCATCCTTGAACACATGTTCTAAAAGGATCCATAGACATATGTCTTTGAGAAAGAAGAGGGATTGCATCATCCTTGAACACATGTTCTAAAAGGATCCGTAGACATATGTCTCCGAGAAAGAAGAGGGATTTCATCATCCTTGAACACATGTTCTAAAAGGATCCGTAGACATATGTCTCTGAGAAATAAGAGGGATTGCATCATCCTTCAACACATGTTCTAAAAGGATCCGTAGACATATGTCTCCGAGAAAGAAGAGGGATTGCATCATCCTTGAACACATGTTCTAAACGGATCCGTAGACATATGTCTCCGAGAATGTGGTCCCTAGTGGACGAGAGGGGATTGTATCTTCCCTGGACTTCGGTCCTAGAATTGATTCGTAGACAGATGTCTTCAAGAATGAAGTCCTTAGTGGACAGATGGGGATTGTATCTTCCCCGGACTTCGGTCCCAGAATTGATCCGTAGACATCTGTCTCCGAGAATTGATGATAAGACAGCATCGTCCCTGGACTCTTGGTTCAAAATGTACGTGATAGGACTGCATCGTCCCTGGACCCTTGGTTCAAAATGTACATGATGGGATTGCATTGTCCCTAGACATGAGACTTGTCTTAAAGTGATAAGGAATGATCCTCCTGGAAGTTGATCTGGATTGCGTCGTCCATAGACATGAGACTTGTCTTAAAGTGATAAGGAATGATCCTCCTCGAAGTTTATCTGGATTGCATCGTCCATAGACATGAGACTTGTCTTAAAGTGATAAGGAATGATCCTCTTGGAAGTTGATCTGGATTGCATTGTCCATATACATGAGACTTGTCTTAAAGTGATAAGGAATGATCCTCCTGGAAGTTGATCTAGATTGCATCGTCCATAGACATGAGACTTGTCTTAAAGTGATAAGGAATGATCCTCCTGGAAGTTGATCTGGATTTCATCATCCATAGACATGAGACTTGTCTTAAAGTGATAAGGATTGATCATCCTAGAACTTGATTTGGATTTTATCATCCATGGAACTATGTCCTAAAGTGAGAGGGATTGATCATCCCGTAATAGGATCTTGTGTATTGCAGAGTATGCTGCTATGACGATGCTGTCGATCGAGAGGATTTAGTTGATGATCCAGATGCTGTAGATCGAGATGATCCAGATGCTGTATATTGAGATGATCTAGATGTTGTAGATCGAGATGATCTAGATGCTAATGATCGTGTGATGATGATGCTAATGATCGTGTGATGACAATGTCGATGATCGTATGATGACAATGCTGATGATCGTGTGATGACGATACTGATGATCGTGTGATGATGATACTGATGATTGTGAGGATCCAGATGTTGATGTTGATGTTGTTGTAGCTGTTCAAGTGCTACAGAAGATGAAGACTCAGTACTGAAGATGTTTATGTTCTAGTATTGAAGATGTTCCAGTATCTTCTTGAGTTACTGATGATGTTGAGAAAGCTTCCAATGATTTATAGATGTATCATGTATGATGTTGATGACTCCTTGCTCCTACAGATGTTGTTATAATATCCTTCTCGTTAAGGGGGAGTGTTGAAATATTGTAACTTCTAAGAATATTATATTTGTACTTTATTATTCCGGAGATGTTTCATTCCTTCGTGAATACCTTATTGTATATTCGGAGATGTTTATTCCTCCATCGAAATGTGGGTCAAAGGGTTATTAGACCACCCTAGAGGGGTCGGCCCAGTCAATTGTAATGGGGTGTTTAACCCAGTGTTTAAGTTGGGGCTGACCTAGTTAATATAAAAGACAAGTCGGAGATGTGTATAAATAGAGGAGGTGTGTTCCTCATTTAACACACACACACTCACTTGTGAATAGCACATAGGTGAGGGAGAGATCTGCTATGGAGGAGAAGGAGCTCATGTCTATGGTTTACATCTTTGTATTTGCTGGTCATCTATATTGAGGAAGCTTTGTTGGGTTTTCTACCCCATGAGTGTTTCCCAGGATAAATCTGTGTCTCTTGTGTTTATGTTGTGCTTGTTGTTCTTTCAGTGATCCTGTATATGCTATTGTTGTGAAATGGAATGTAATGCTGATATTTTATGTCTTAGCATATTGAATCTTAACAGGACACACACTCAAAATAGAGAATACAATCTGGTTTGAAAAATTCTGATTTCTATTTATTCACACAGAAGAGAATCCAATACACAATCTCTACACCCATGTATTCTAACCCCCTAAACAATGGATTCAATAGCTTAAAACAAAAACAACAGAGCCTAGCTCTCTTCCTCGAATGATGGTAACCAACAAGCATCCCTCCCATCTTCGATCATGCTCGAGATGGTTACAACACTACTGAAAAATGTGTTTTATTCCTAAACCTACCACCTGTCATTCCAAGCATCACTCCTGCAGCAAGAAAAAAGAATGGATTCGAGCCTCTTGGTTTTCTTCGTCAGGTGTCAAGATGCCCCTGCATCAATGAGCAAGTACCGCACCTAACATGATAGATGATGCATCCACATGGACATGAAATTCTTTCTTCCAATCCAGAAATACTAATATAGGGGCTGTAAACATCTTTTTTTTTAATGTATCCAAACTATGTTGACATTCTTAATTCTATTGAAATTTTATATCCTTCTTGAGCAGTTTTTCCATCGGTGTCGTTATCTGGGCATAGTATTTAATAAACTTCCTCTAGTATCCTGTATGGCCTAGATTTGTCCTCAACTCTTGAACTGAATTGGGTGGAGGTAAATCAACGATGATAGAAACCTTTTCAAGTTCTACCAGCATGCCTTTCTTACAGACAACATGTCCTAACAATATACCAAATGGGGCACAGAATATACATTTCTTTAATTTCAAAGATATTTGATATTTGCGATATCGTTCTAACATTAGCCTTAGATTGTCAATATGATTCTTCGGTAACCCATAGACTGTCCAATCATCAAAATAAACTTCTAGGAATTTATAAATAAACTCCTTGAAGGAAGCGACAACTATTCTTGAAAAGATGGTAGGGGCATTCTTAAGGCCAAAAGGCATTACCGTATACTGAAAGCAACCCCACTATGTCGCAAAAGTGGTTTATGGAGATCCTCCTTGGCGATTTTAACCTGATGATATCCAGAGAATCCATCTGTAAATGAGTAAGCTTCTTTCCCTCTGACACTTTCCAATACTTGGTCTTTAAAAGGAGTGGGAAAAGGATCATGGAGACATGTGTCATTCAGTTTCTGCAAGTTGACACAAAGCCCAATCTCTCAAGTCTTCTTATCTTGAACGACCATAGGACTCATCCATTCTTATTCTTCAAAAGGTTCGATAATTCCTTCTTCCAACATTTTTTCAAGCTTTATCTAAATTTTTCCTTATATCGTGGATTCAGTTTGTACGACCATTGCTTCATAGGCTTAGCTCTTGGTTTCAATGGGATCTTCATTTCACCAATATCACCAGCTATATCTTTTATTTCTAAACAAATTAGTAGGGAACAAATCTTGGTACTCATGCAATAAGTCATAATTTTTCCTACGGTTTCATCATCCCAATAATCACCTATATTTGCAAACTTTGGATTTTCGGTAGAACCGATATTTATCTTTTTGATGTTCAATGGGTGTATAAATTTATCTGATGATATGTCTGGCCCCTTCAAATCACGGCTTCGTTCACTTTCTGGAATGTGGATGTCTCTTGGGTCATCATCTTCTGGTCCACCATTGATGTTGTAACATTCCATCATTTTCTCAATTTTCGTAGTCCATTGTGGTACGTTAGATATAGGTCTTGGGATTTCCTCAAAATTCTTAGCTTTAATGATCTGCAATGTTGCATTGCAGGACTTTCATCATCATAACTAAATGTGTGTTTGAAACTAGTAGCCAAACAATCCCGATCTGCAATTCCTTGTCATAGATCCAGTGGCTTATACCAATTTCTCGGGATAGTGTCAAGAGTATGGATGAACATATGGATGCACTCTTGTTTGGGTATATTTTGCCAAATTGTGCTGCAAGTATCTAGATGATCATCAAGACTATTAATTCCTGTCTATTTCTCTCCTGTGTAGGGGATCCCTTCCCCAAACCAAATTTCCAAGAACCTTTGACACTGAGACCAACCAGACATCGAGGGCTTATGTGTATCCCACCATCTTGTCACTGTTGCTTTAAGGGAGACATCCAGGGCTAATAAGGGCTATTGTTCATGCACTTGGGTTTCAAATTCATCAATAAATGGACCGACATTAGGAAACCCCTCTGAAGTAGGAACATTACATACCTATGTTCCAACCCAACACAAGGACTTTGTCACACGTGCACGCCTGCACATAGAAAATGCAACTTGTTTTTCCAGTTCTCAAGAGCTTCGCTAGAGTTAGAAGAGCAAGAGCTAACAATTCTCCAACTGAGAGTACCATATGCTATAAGATTAATATAATCATTGAGCTTTGAGGATACATTATAGATATTTTGAAGATCTTGAGTATTATATTATCTTTTAACTAATTCTACATATATATGTCCTTCTAACAGATCCAGTGGCGCAACAACTCTAACTTCTTCATTTTCAAATGTGAGAATTCTCTTTTTGAAATTGATAATAGTCTGGTTTTGAATAGCCCAACCAATTCCCAGTAATGCAGGATACAGATTAGTGTCATCGACAATCTCTATTACTTATAAGTCAGCGTATGTATGCAACCATTCAACTTCGATAGGGACCGCTATCAGTTGACTGAATGGTATCACTTTCTGTTGATTAGCTAGTCGTAGCTAGATAGGTGACCATACTAGTTTTGGCTTACCCATGTTTTTCCATGTTTGTTTGTTCAAGATGTTTACATCCGAACCCAAATACAAATTAACAAAGTCCATCTCATAATCACCAATCTGCACATTAAGGCGCAGTTCTCGGCCAGTCTTATGTCTTCTTTGGACATGATTAACAACCCTTTCGGATTGCACTTCTCCCTCAGACTCCTCAACTAAATTATGTATTTCTTTTAAATCATCCACATCTTTAATCAAATTTAAACAACTTCTGAGAAAGGTATTGAGGGAACTTACTCTTCCATAGTTGTTCTTCAGCGCAGGTTTGTCAAAGTGAGGCGCCATGTCGTACAATGGTCCTTTGTGAACTGGTGGCGTCCTGGATGTTGAAGCACCCTTCATAAATTCATCCTGACCTTAAAAAAATACAATTTTTTCTTTGTGGACATCAAACTGTGGGGGATTTTGATTTACTGGTCTAACTCACAGGTCCCATGTATTAGTATTACCGTTCTTATCTCCACCCATCATGGTACCACTTATGGTTACAACATCGACAATATGTTGGCTAGATCACGATTTTGCTGAAATTTTCTGCACATTCGGATTCAGAATCTGGTTCTGATTTTGATTTTGTTTGGCTTGCCACTTTTCTATAAAATGTGGGCAATATTCAATGGTATGATCTAACGCTCTGCAATACGTACAAGAGGTTGCGGGGTGTGGGAAGTCTCTAGCATAGTGTCTCGGAGTGCCATAGTTATAACATATGAGTTGTCCTCTTCCTTGACCAATTCCTCCTCATTTGCGGCCTCTAAATCCACCTCAAAGTTGATTGAATTGTGTCTCGTTTCTATCGGCTGAGCCTTCTCCCTTCATAATAAATGTATCTGCAGTTCGTTCGATGAGCAACTGGTTTTTGCGACAGTACTTCTCATCATGACCGACAAAACTACATAACTTACACCATATCATCTGGAGATAACTTACCATTTTCTGTAAGAAATAACAGTGTTCTGGTCGATTCCCCTTAGTATGACAAGTATGACACCATGCAACAGGATTCAAAGGATTCATATTGCCAGCACTAAGATAATTCTGAAATGTTGTACATTGATATTTAGAGTGTCCATCATCTTTGCATCTAAGACATATTCACGCTTTTCATTTCCCTTCTTTAACTTTATATCATGTATCTGAACAGACAAGTTTGCTAACTGTGATTGGATTTAAGCCATGTCGACGCCAATCTCGTCGATGGGGGATGCTTCTAACTTCATGTCCAATTGCAAGGCCTTCATTTGTGTCAGTATATTTTGTTGCATAAGTGGAACTCTTATATGAGGCATCAATGCAACAATAAACCATTCCTTATGTTGTAAATCATTCATTGGAAAACTAGTATGAGCCATCAAACTTTTAAATCGTTGGTCGAAGTCCCAAATGGACTCATTCGGTGCTTGTTTAACCTCCTTCAATTTCGTAATACATTGAGATTCAGATTTAGGTTTCTTAAATTCACTTTTCAATCCCTCTTTGACTTTAGCCAAGGTC